>CM061136.1:14071538-15327788 GCA_030789695.1 Scilla litardierei | reverse complement strand
ATCGCTCAACGCAGGGCCCACCATCTCTTCGATACATGTGGAAACAAGATGAGAATAATTTCCCGCGACGAATGCTAAATTTTTTAACACTAATTTGTTGTTCCACCTCGAAGGCGCCCGCGGTAAATTTGTTGCTCCGCGACGAAGGCGCCCTTGTCGAATTTATTGTTGTGCGCCAAATGTGCACGTGCCGTTAAATATTTTTACGCTAATTTGTTGTTCCGCGCAATTTTGGCTGTGAAAATAATTTTTTGGGGAACAAAGATTTCGCCGGGGAAAATCTTAAATGAACCGTGCCTGCGGGCACGGGTTATGACTTGTGTGTGTAGGGCTTGAGGGAGGTGAGCATTCGGTGTAGGAAATTTCCTACACCGCCCTTCAAAAACATCACATTCCACTTACGTTTTTGATTTTTTTTGCTTAGAATTGTTGTACACATTCCAAAACCCCAAATATGGGTGAACCTTAGGGGGATTTGACCTTCGATCGGCTCGCGACAAAAAGTTCTATTGTTCTGAAAACATTGAATTTGTAACAATCGGGTCGAGGTTAAAATAGCGTTGGATTCACGTGATTTTTGGTATGTTCTAAGTACATCAAGATGAACGGTGGTGATCATTGGAAAAAGATTGGAAATTGAAGTTTTATGAGGATGGTGTAGGAAATTTCCTACACCAAATGCTTATCCCTTTTCTCATATATGTGTGTGTGCGCCTAAGAACGTGCGCGGGTAACATACATGCGCACACCCCCTCTACGGGGGGTTTTAAAGTATTTTTGTTTGAAATTTTTTTCAGTATGTAGTTCTAAATGTTAGGTAGCCCCCCACAGAATTTCAAGTCAAATAAACACCATTTGGGCATCGAAACATCCATCGCAAAAAAGTTGCAAAAAATTCCAGAATTCTGAACTGTTTTCCGCAACGTTTTTGTGATGGATGTTTCGATGTACAAATGGTGTTTGTTTGACTTGAAATTTTGTGGAGGCTACCTAACATGTAGAACTAACATCTGCAAAAACTTCAAAAAAAAATACTTTAAACCCCCCCGGAGAGGGGGTGTGCGCAGGTAACAATACATGCGCACGTTCTTAGGTACATTTTTTGCACTCATATATATATATATATATATATATGAATATTGGCCTGAGCTGACCGCGCAGGAAATTTTCATGCGGTTTCAGCGATTTGAAGCCCTAAAACAATTATAATTTAAATTTTTTCAATCTTTTTGAAACGCATGGATGGGGCTTCAAACGGTGTTGGATTGACTTGAAAATTGGTGGGGAGCTAGTTAACAAGTATTAGAACATACTGCAAATAAAAAATTTAAAAAAATGTTTTTTGGGTCTCAAATTGCTGACAGCACAGGGAGGCCGAATCTGTGCAGTCAACTCACCTCCATATTCCTCATATATCTATTATACATTTGACAATGTTTTTTGAATTCTAGGGCTGACTAGGACAAGATAAAAAGTGGCTGAGATTTGATCTTGATAAATTAATGGTTGAGATTGGATTTTGTGAAAATTTTAGTGGGAAAACTTAAATTTTGATGGAAAAAGTGCCTTGGGAACCAAAACTTTGAAATTAGAAGATTCTTGGGAAAGATTGTGGAGATTAAATTTGGTGGGGGAAGTGCCTTGGGAACCTAAACTTTGAAATTAGAAGTGTCTTGGGAAAGATGGTGGAGATTAAATTTGGGGGAAAAGTGCCTTGGAAACCTAAACTTTTTGAAATTAAAAGTGCACGGGGAAATATTATGGAGAAGAATGATCCATTAAATTAAACAAAATAAAAAATTTAGCGTAAAACAATTAAGCCGAACAACAAATTAGTGTAAAAATACTATGAGTTTGTTGTTCCGCGCCGAAAGCGCCCCGCTAAATTTTTTGCGCTAATTTGTTGTTCCGCGTCGAAGGTGCGGGCGCCAAATTTGTTGTTCGACGCCGAATTTGTTATTACGCGCCGAAGACGCCCGCGTCGAAGGTGCCCGTGTCACTAAATATTTTAACGCTAATTTATTGTTCTGTTAAATTTTAGCTGTGGAAATAATTTTTCGGGAAACAAAGATCTCGCGGGGGAAATCTTAAATGAACCGAACCGTGCCTGCGGGCACGGATTATGACTAGTATATATATATATGACAACATTTTTTGAATTCTAGGGGCTGGCCAGGACAAACAGGTTGAGAGAAGGAGGTTGAGATTTAATCTTGGAAAATCAACGGTTGAGATGAGAGTTTGTGAAAATTTTGGGAGAAACTTTTGTATGTTGGGGGGAACTTATTAGAAATGAAATTCGAGATCTTTGAATTTAAGAGGTCTTGGATGTTCAACAGCCATGCATTTATGTGATTTAATTTACTGGAAATGAAATTCGAGATCTTTGAATTTAAGAGATCTTGAAAGTTCAACAGCCATGCATTTATGTTGCCTATTCAAATCATCCTTATCTATCCGGGCATTTGACTTCATCGAGAAGAAAAGAAACAAATGGGATACCAAAACGTCGTAAGTAATACACTCACACCGGGCCCCGCATGACGTCATTATTAAGGCGCCCGCGTCGATTTTTTTCGCTAATTTGTTGTTCCGCGCCGAATTTATTCTACGCTAATTTGTTGTTCCGCGCCGAATTTGGTGTTCCGTGTCGAAGGCGCCTGCGCCGAATTTGTTGTTCTGCACCGAAGGCACCCGCTAAATTTTTTTATGCTAATTGGTTGTTTTGCGCCTAAGGCGTCCGCGCCGAATTTGTTGTTCTGTGTCGAAGGCGCCTGCGCCGAATCTGTTGTTCCGTGTCGAAAGCGCATGCGCCGAATTTGTTGTTCTGTGCCGAAAGCGCCCGTGCCACTAAATATTTTTACGCTAATTTGTTCTTTTAAATTTTGGCAGTAGAAATAATTTTTTGGGGAACAAAAATTTCGCGGGGGAAAATCTTAAGTGAACTGTGCCCGCGGGCACAGTTTATAACCAGTATATATATATATATGGGATTAATGTAGAACAGGTGGCACCTGATCCAATGGATCAGGTGCCAGACACAAAAAGGTGGGACCCAACGAGTACAAGCACATGTAGTGGCTTGTACTTCCCACCTTTTTTATGTCTTAGCACCTGATCCATTGGATCAGGTGGCAGCTTTTCTACATTAAATCCTATATATATATATAAGAAAATCATGGTCATTTTAAATTGTAACGTATAAAAAGACTAAACGAATGGATAGTTGATGTTATTTATGTTACACTAGGAACCAATGCTTCCACGGTGCATTCGCCATTATGGAAGGGCTCTTGAACAATTGACATCATCATCTAATGAACAAGCCGCAGATGGTGCACAAACATCTGTCGGTGGTTGGATTATGAAAACTGGGTGTTACCCCTCCTTGCACAGGTATATATCAAGGCTGAAGGGAAGATATTACAATAGCATATGAAACCATGTATTATATACAACACCTTCTCAATATATCAAGGCCCTTATTTGTCTAAACTGAGAAAGTCGACTCAGCGGAGCAGTGTGATGGTCGACCAAGCATATCACTTCAATTTTGCATACTTCAAAATAGCAGGGCTTTTGAACATATATTATGTTTGACATTTTCGACTTTGCTTGCAGACGGCAACACACATGTGCGAGCATTGGTAGGGTGGGGGTCAGGGAAAGAGCAAGCAAAACTTCTTAAAGAATGGACTGTCCACATCAAAATTATCCATTGACAGAAACTTAAACAATAAATCATTCAGAATTGATTGAGGAATTGAATGCCAATGTAGAAAAATTCTTTGGCACACAAATTTTAATAGTGAATCTTTTTCTTTTAACTCAATATAAAGCAACTGAATGTCAAGTCAGCATGCTTTGTCACGTGTCCCGTTTGATACAAACACAAGTACAGAACAAATAAAAAAATAAAAAATAGCAATGTGATCATTCCAGAAATTAGCCATGTCCTTTCTTTTTTGATGTGTATGAGCTTACTCCTCTAGAAGGATTACTTGGTTCAATTCAACTGGGATCATATGAATACTCATACTGTCAAATTATAAGAACTTATTATAAGGTTATGATGCTAGTAATCTAAACTATTTAGATCATGCAGCGGAAGATAGAATGCAGCTGAAGACAGAAAATTCAAAATTTTCTAACTAGCAATCATACTAAGGATCTACTGCTCATCTAGGAATTATATCGCAAAATAATCTATATTACAATTGAGAGAAGATTTTGAACTTATCCTTTGTGGCAGTGTCATGTCAAGTTTTGGGGGGGAAATTTCTTGGATTGAGGAAATGTGTTGGGAATACACAAAAGTATTGAAACTTTTTTTGAAAACTTATTTGTTGGGGGGAACAAAAATGGAGGGAAACCAACTCATTTAATATTAGTTATGAAAAAAAATGTTCTGCACACACACAATCTCAACTTAGAAATGAACAGGAGATATGAGAGAATGAGCGCGGGACATGCTGCCAACTCATTGATCCGCGTTGCAAAACCCTATAAAATTTCGATCACATCTGCTGATATTTCAGGGGAAACTAAATTTTTGGAAACTAAGATTTTAAGGGGAGCTAATAATTATTGACCTTTAATTATTGATGTTTATTTAAAATTAGTGGGTCCAAGATTTTTAAATGAACAGTGCCTCAATGGCACGGATTTTATGTATATATCTTTGGCCCGTGCCGAAGGCGCCCGTGCCGAAGGCGCCCGTGCCGAAGGCGCCCGTGCCGAAGGCGCCCGTGCCGAAGGCGCCCGTGCCGAAGGCGCCCGCTAAATTTTTTTACGCTAATTTGTTGTTTCGCGCCTAAGGCGTCCACGTCAAAATTGTTGTTTTATGCCGAATTTGGTGTGCTGCGTCGAAGGCACGCACGTCGATTTTGTTGTTCTGTGTTGAAGGCGCATGCGCTGAATTTGTTGTTCTGCACCGAAGGCGCCCACGTCAAAGGCGCGCGTGCCGCTAATTATTTTTACGCTAATTTGTTGTTCTTTTAAATTTTGGCTGTGAAAATAATTTTTCAGGGAACAAAGATTTCGCGGGGGGAAATCTAAAATGAACCGTGCCCGCGAGCACAGGTTATGACTAGTAAAACCATAAAGGTCGTAGTTTTGCGCGAGTATACTCAAGCGATACTCATATATCCTTAATCTCTTTCGGTGAAGACCAGAAGTGTCGTGTTCACCTCCTTCAAGCAACGTCTTAAATCTTATTTATCCAACCAGCGCTTTAGATGAATCACGGGATGAAGAACTACTCCACAAACAAGCCTCCAAAAACTCGAACTGCCTTCCTTACTTTGCTAGAGCAAAGAATGTGAAGAAAAAACTCTTACTTTGTCTCAAGAGAGATTGATCAATTCATATGTTTCAAGAGGACTTGGGTAGCCCCCTTTATATAGTGCTAAGGGAGATCCGAATCTGATTCAGATTGAGTGTTCGCATAGAACTCAATCTCATCCCAAAATGCACAAAGAATAGGTGTCATTAATGAGTTCTAATCGCATTAGAACTCTAGGATTCGAATTAAATTTGGTTTGGAGTTGATTCCTAATCAAATTCCACATCAAATCCACGGCATGTCATGTCAGCATTAGTCGCTAGTCGAGTAGTTACTATAACTAGTCAAGTTAGTCAACTCTTTGTAAAACTTACAGTCTGCCTAATCGACTACTGCCTAATAGCCGATTAGTCGACTAGTGCCTAAGCACTAGTCGACTAGTCCATGCTGACTTGATGTCTTCTTGTTATTTGATCACAACCCTTATGATCTTAGCCCTAGTATGTCATATATACTCGTAGTTTCTTCCTTCGTTTTTAGTGAGGAATTCATCATCAGTGTAAGACTCTAATAGCACAATTCCTACTTCCGTAGTGAACACGATCACATCGTACAATCAATTTGTAGCGGCCCTAACTGAGCGTGCCGACCCCCATTTCAGAATCGTCATTATCCGGTTTGGGAGACTGAAATCTCTCTGAGATAATCTGGGCCTTACCGTGACAGATTCCATGCAGTTCGATCCCTTCATCATCACTATGTCGCTAAGGTCTCTAAGGTACGATATAGAGTCAAACCACATTACATCTTAAACCCTTTGAGTCAAATGTGATCGCATAGTTATTGGTTGGATGACACTTGTAATTCTTTAACAAGTTCATATCCTACCATGACCAGGAATTTACTATGGATCCATTTACTCAACTGTGACACTAATGTCCCATACCGGAAGGAGACGAATCCCGACAACATGGCCACTCCCTTCACATGCTTTCAACTGTACCCAGCAGGTATCTATACATCAGCTGTAGCGCCAACGTTCGATATATACCAAAGTAAAATCTTCCACATGTAAGGTCCTTTAGCACATTTCGATCAAATGGCTAACCTGCATCTAATGTCACTAAAGATCTTTTGTTGACACTTGATAACCGTTCAGAAGTATCTCTGGGAAATCGTCATGTGAACTTGTTCTCCCAACAAGCACATGTGCATTATCTAACGATATCTCCATACCGTGTGACTATGAGGCCAGTCACTACCATCTGATGATATAAATTAATACACACTGGTCTAACCGAAATATCGATGTCCCGTCTCGATATTCCTTCGGACAAGAACAATTCTGAACATATGATCGACGGACACATTCGTCGCATTATCATGATCTCATCATGATCCCAATATTCCTCTCATAAGTTTTGGGATTTTATCCATGCATCATATAATCACAACCATAGAAGTGACACAGAATATATCATAGATAAAGATTACTTAATAGCTTACTATCATTTCGAACGAGATGTCTTGTTACAATTACACCAATTATATTAAGGGCATACGTTCCCCAACACTTATCTGTTAGAAGGCGTCTGGAGTAAGATGCAATCAAAATCAACAGGATTCACATGGCTGTTCAAAAATAGCCACTAAATGCCAATATTTTCATGGTGGATTCCCGCCTATATGGAATATTGCGGGGCGGGGCGGGTATTTAACTACCCAAGCTTGCCCCGACTCATCTACAGGCCGGGACGGGGCAGGTCGCGGGTCGGGGCGGTTCTTTCTTACCAAAACCGGGTCGGGCCTGGTCATTAGTGCCATCCATATGAATCCCAAATAAAAATTTTATTTGTGAATTGTGAGAATTTTGATTTATTTGGTAATTTGGAATTGGGAATTGGCCCAATTAGGAGAACCGTGGAATAGAGTATGAGTTATGGGTTATTCGCTGACTGCATGGTCCGCATCAAAATAGTAAGATTTTTTAGAACATCTATACTTTACCGGGGCGGGCCGGGGCGCATACAAAGCACAAGCTTGTTCCGGCCCGGCCGCGGGCCGGGTCAAAACCAGGTCGGGCCGGGCGGGTCAGGCCATTACTGTCATCCCTAGCCTAATAGTTCTAAACATGAAACTATATGACTGCGAAAAATAATGCAATCACATGTAAAATGATGCCTCTCATGAGCAATAATAAACTGAAATACTTTATAATGTGATCAAACTTAAAATTCCTATTGTACCAAAATAAGAAAAAGAAAACATAGGTCATCAAATATCCAAGCATATAAAATCACCTGATGCACAGGGGTATGTGAAATTGTAGTCTCTGGTGAGGAGCTCCGTAATGCTTCTGCAAGATTGATACAAACTGCCAAGCACTGGAAAGGATCTTCGGCACCCAACCACCAGCGCCTACCTTCCAGTGGTCGATCGGCAGAGTCAAATATATCCTCCAAGTGGCTCTCGGTAAATGCTATCCTGCCATCATATGATAATTTATCGACGCCACCACCATAGAGACCTGCCACTTGTATCTTCAACCAGTGCAAGCCCGACTTTCCCAGTGGCCGACCCTCTGCAAACTCTAAAACACCACGACATAGATCTGAACTAAGATGATTTAAATATGGGTGCATGGGATATGCCCGACCTCTAAAGTCCAGATTATGTGGGTAGTAGAAGCCCTCCTCATCTTTCATTTTTCTAGCTACCTGTTCTCCAATGAATAGTAAGAATTCGTTTAAACGACTTTGTGCTTTCATTTGGACAATAATCAATAACAAGTACAGAGACAAAGAAGGGGACGAATCTTACAGCAAGTTTAAGTTCAATGTCGCACCGCTGGGAATGCCTTTCACCATTCTCCTTCTTTACTGACCTAATTTTCCATTTCCACTTCTTAATTTGAGATTCATCATCACTTTCTGGTTGCTCTGGTAATGGAATCTGCAGCAAGAAAAGATGAAAAGGGAATTACATTTGACTAAAATAGATAAGTCATATAGCCCACCAGAACTAAATCAATAGAAATTATAATGTGTTCCAATAAAATATATATCAGAATTGGACAGCCTTCTCACATCTTCTCGATCAACCAGATCAGCAAGTCGACCACCACTGGACCATATTCTGTCGACAATGCTCAAAACCCTGTTGTTAATCCTCCATCTGGTACTGCCAAGTGTATCTAATGCCTGTATCACACGAAATATCACGAGTAACAATAGGATAAGGAAGCAGGTAGGTCTCGTTACAAAGTGAAAAAAAATGCTCTAATCGATTAATATCAATTAAAGTTAGAAAACAAAAATAAGGAGCAAGTATGGAAAGCCAAAGATCAGGTTAATGACTAGTGAATGGAATTACGGATGTAGGCCACACTACAATATCCAAAATAAACATGTATATGCTTGCTTGCATTTTCACCCGCATTTGCAGCTCTTTATCTTTTTTAAGTACCATATTATGATTTGCATTATTGTTATATGTGTAAGCGCAAATGTGTACTTTGTGTATATGTTTCCTTTCATTTGTTATGCATTTCTTTTCTTTTGTTGGGGAAGGTGAATCAATTGTGCTTGAGTTCTCATTACACACACACACACACACAACTAACAAATTCTGACAAACCTCAAAAACTGCTTGCAATTGCTTCCTCGGAGCCTTTTTAACTGCCTCGCGTTGCTGTCTAGCTCCATGTATGCGCATGACATAAGAGGGTAAAAACAAATGTGCGCCTTTGTCGTAGCTGCAAGGATCAAATGACCATAGTAAACAAAGCGGGAAACACATAAAACACATAAATGGAAGCAGTGAATAAGTGGAGACTCAAAGCCTGAATCATAGAAGTGTCGCAAAAGTGTGCCTTTCTGAAATGCATCAACCAGCTAATTATGGAAGATTGTCCAAATGCTAGCAAAACTATCGCAAAATACAGGTCCCATTAAATCTTAACCCAGAGGACTACTATGTTTATAAAGAAAGATTCAGAAGCATTAAGACTTTAGTCTGAGCATCCACTGATTTGACATGATAGGAGCAACATGTATAAGTAGAATCATATGCCAGCGGCAGCCAAAAGTAATAGAGCAAAACAGTAATAAAACATGGTGAAGGAAAATGGCCTACTTAAGAAGTATAATGCGATCCGCTAGGGTTTTGATGATAACAAGGAATTTTTATGGTGAAAGGTGGGAATTTTATGGGGAAAGGTGGGATTTTTAGGGTTAAATAGGGGATTTGGGGGAAAAGAAGGATTTTTATTAATAAAAACTGAAATAAAAAAGTTAAATTTGGCCACAATTGGAGAGGATGCCGCTCTCCTAGCTTTTCTTTCGAGATGAAAGCCTCTCCTAAACTAGGGTTCATTGACGCCTACTACAAATTTCCTTTCAATAATCAAGCATGAAAATCTCTCCTAGCCAGCCCTAGCTCTAACAAAGGGAAAATTACAGGTTTTACGAAAAATCCCTTAATACTGAAAATTACAAAAATGAGCCCTCCTAAAAATTGAACGATTTTACGAAAAAGCCCTTAATCTTGTTCTTGGATCTCGCCGCTGCCATGGATTGCAGCTGCTCTGATACCAATTGGTGTGATCCGCTAGGGTTTTGATAATAAAAAAGGGATTTTTATGGTAAAAGATGGGATTTTTATGGGAATGGTGGGTTTTTTAGGTTGAAAAGAGGGGATTTGGGGGGGAAGAATGATTTTTATTATTAAAAACTGAAATAAAAAGATTAAATTTGGCCACAATTGGAGAGAAGGCCGCTCTCCTAGCTTTTCCTTCGAGATGAAAGCCTAAATCTTCCAAACTAGAGTTCTTGGATGCCTAGTACAAATTTCCTCTCAATAATCAAGCATGAAAAACTCTCCTATCCGGCCCTAGCTTTAATAAAGGGAAAATTACAGATTTTACGGATTTTACAAAAAAGCCCATGATACTGAAAATTACAAAAAGACCCCCCTTAAAGACTGAAAAATTCCAAAAATGCCCCTGATGGGCCTAAATGCAAAACGCATCACAGTACTCTGCTATTTCACAAGATTCCATTGTGTAAACAGATTCAAATGAATGATGCAGGAGTTTAAAGTATAAAACAATGTAAAAATAATCGAAATTCCAGAACACCATACCCGGTCCAATTTACAGGAGGAACCAACATTGGCATGTAAGGAATGACCATATGCCTTGCCTGTAAACAGTTGCATCAACTTTTAGATCCACTCCTTAAAAGAAATCATAATAAAGCAAACATCTTTTACAAGATGACACAAGATTAGAGTAACTGAACTTACAGTCCTGTCTAACCCTTGACGAACTAGTGGATCACACTCAATAACCCCATATCGCCTGCTAAATTTCCTGTGAAACAAATGCTTATCAGTGATTAGCACGGTAAATGGATTACTGCACTGAACTGGACAAGTCTGAAACATTACTGTTGTTCTTTTGTGATGGTTCTGAACACATGCTTAAATGCAGGGCGAATATCAGGCGGACCTTCTGCTTTCTGATCAACAGGACGCTGTATGTAAGCTGTTTCCATTAACAGTTCGATAAGCCTGCTCCCAACCTACATACACACAATATAATATAGTAAGAGCAGATGGTTAAAGTAGTTTGCAGTTAATAAGCAATTCCACAAACAGCAAAACCTTGGCCTGAGCTTCCTGGCCCCATGGTTTGGAGTCGTCTTGTCCCTTCACTATCTTTCTTACTTGATGCAGCTTGTGCTTCTTCATCAAATTCGTTACCTTTTTCCGGAGAGACTCCTGTTCTTTGGTTAGGCTATCATTTTCTCTGTTTCCATTTTTCACATCTTGTTTAGGCTTTTTCCTAGTTTTTTCCAAAAATTTATGGATCCTAACCTGGTTAAGACCAGAAACACAGATATGAAAAACATCACCATAGGATACGTATTCTCATTGGGGGGGAACGCAAGTCCCTGTGTTAAGAGTCATAGAGACAGGATTAGAAAAAACATACAAGAATTCTATAACATAGAACAAATGTATCAAATTATTGGAGAATATGTTTGACTGTAATATAGACTACAAAAAAAGCTTAACGATTGTCCAATATCAAACAAGCTTATATGGGTAGACCGCATAAAATCAAGATGCTGCCAAAATAGTTTAAATAAACTATAATATTTGAAGCTATCTTTCTATAAAATGAAAATCTCACTCACCTCCTGCTCAATCGCATCCCCAACCTGGCAGGCCGCCTGCACAACTCTAACACTCCCATCTCCACCACCGGTCATCAAAAGGCTCATCAATTTATGCATCGTGATCACCGCCAGCATATCAGCAGGCAGCTCATCAATGTATCGCGAGTGTGAGGCCTTACACTTGGGATCCCTGCATAGCTGCTGCTCCTTCAAAATCCCATCCCTGAACGGCTCAAACCAACCCAAAAACAACGACTTCACATACGGCAAATTCGGAGCAAGCTTCCTCTCACACATATCCACCAAAAGCTCCTTGTACTCCTTTGCCGCCTGCTCCCAAGCTTCGGTCTCAATCTTAACCTGCCTCCTTCTCAGTATCGCGTATTTCCCGGTCCCCATTCCCAACGGCCTGTGCTGTTTTCTCTGAACACTCCTAGCTCTATTTATATCTTCAACAACACCGCTGCTATTATTATTAGTATCACCATCATCATCGTTAACCTGAAATTTGCTCAGCTCTTCTAACATCTCCTGTATCTCTTCAATCTCGTCGGCATCAGTAGAAGACACTGTCTCCGCTGCCTCGGCCACGCTAGCCAAGGATCTGAAACCGGTAAAACCCCCAGAAATTGAAGAAAATTCTGCGTTCTGTCGGGTGCCCATTTGAGCGAAGGGTGCAGGATTGTAGGGGTTTTGGGGGATAAAGATGGGATGTTTGTGCGAGGCCGCTGAATCTTGTGGGAAGCCCAGGAAGCATGAGAGATGGGGGACTGAGACGGCGAGGGTTTTGGAAGAGCGAGTGGCCTTTCGAGCGACGGTCCGCCACATTTGGGAAGGGATTGGGGATGGACTTGCGGCGGAATGGTAAGGGTTTTGCTGCGATTTTTGAAGGGGGGGCGATGGGTTTGGTTGGGGGATGAGGTTTCTGGTGCTATACATCAAAGTTGGACGCTAGGGTTTTGAAGTGAAGTGAGAAATGGAGAAGAGAGATCATGAATGAGGGAGAAAGCGCGAGTGGCGGGGGAGAGAACAGAGAGACGAGTCGGGGAGCAAGACGCCGCCTTTGGATCGAAACCTCGCTTAAACCCTTTTGTTCTCTCATTGGCTGTGTTTCAGTTTGGCACCTCCAATCGAAGATATTTGCCTACATTTAGGGAAATGTTATTCTTCTTTTTTACATTGCACCCACTTTAATCTTATTTTGCATAGTAATGCAATTTTATTAGGACAGTTTTTGGTTTTAAAACAAAAATTAAAAATAATTGGAAGAATCGACCCAAAAAATAATTAGCAAAATCGACTGTTTTTGGCCACGTCAGCGACCAGGGGCGCTGACCGGGGGCGATTTTGGGTTTTGCCGCACTTGCCAAGTGCGGCAATTTTTGGCCGCATTACGCCACGGGCATATTTACTGGCCGCACTTGCCAAGTGCGACCAGTTTGAAACTATAGAGCTGCAATCTGCAGCCATCTGCTTCCCATTTCGCAAATCAACGGCTCGCAAAAAACGATCCAAAGCCGACGACAGCTTGGAAGCGAAAAGAAAAGCAAAATTCAACCTATTTCAGTCAAAAATCACCGGATCCGACACAATCGGATGAAGGATAAGGCAAGAGACAACCGGATCTAGCCCAGTTTTGATCAATTTCTCTCACTGTAAGATTTTAACATCCATCTAAATAAAAAATATTTTTATAAAATATATTGTAAGATTTTGATTCATCTTCCAAGAGTCTACGTTATTTGAAGCACGTATATGAAATTTTGGGGAAGGAAAAAATTTAATTGGAATTTTGTACATTGTGATAACAATGGCAAGTGATCAGATTTTTATCATATGCTATTATAATGGAAATTTAATCCTTGGTGATAATCACGAACCGAAATATATTAGGGGGAAAGTTAAAGCTATTATAATGAGGAGACCTTCAACGGATACCGAGCTAGTAGATCGGATATACAAGGCCACAAAGATCAGACGTCATGAGTATACTTTGAAATTGGTGTTGTTAAGGCCAAAATTGACCAATACAGTTGTCAAGCTGACGTAGGCTCGAGGTGCTGAGTTGGAGCTTCATCAGAAATTGGAGTGGGACCCTTGGTTGGAGGAACCAGGGTCGAATGATGGTAGTTGAAGGTGATGCGACCTTCGATCGACCCTCGGGCGGACGTTGCGTCAATCGCTCGGGGTTGGAGAACTCAACGTCGACCTTCGATGTTGGACAGCGATCGTCAAACTGCACCACAGGGACTCGTTGGGGGTTCGGATCTGGGTTTCGACCCAATCCCCTCCGATGCTTAAATTAGTGCAGAACTTAAGGAAGAAATGGAGCTTGGTGTAGCTGAGATCGACCCACGAAGGTTCGTCTCTAGACTGACCTCGTACCTTGAAGATAGAGTTCTATAAGAATGGTAAAAGTGAGAAGATAGAGCTCTATGTCTTAGACATCGTACCTTGAAGATGGGACCCTTTCCTCTATTTATAAACGTTCAGGGTCCCTTTGGAGACGTTGGAGAGATAACGACCATCCATAATGGAGCCACGATCTTCCCCCATTAATAAGGATAAACGTTGCGCACGTTCTCGAAATTCTCAAGTCCGCCTTTAATTCCACGTTCAAGTGAGGCGAACCCAACGGTCGACTGGTAATATGGTCTTTGACTGAGTCGACATCGGGCTTCTTTGGCGGGCCTGGTGGGCCTTAGTCACCCGTCGACCTAGTTGTCTCGGATGCCGGCCCAATGACTCAACAATGGCCCCCGCTGCACGACCTTGAAGGATCCATCCGCTGAAGTCAAGCGACGTTACATCGCATTTAAAGGGGCTCGGCAGTCGAGAAAATAACACTTGAGTTCTTGGCGCCAAAATGCATGCCTCGTCAATTCAGATGATTTGTCGGTTCGAAATCCAAGACATTCTGGATTCTCGGATCCTTGACATGCGTTCCATTATGCGGTTGTTGCCTTGCACATATATGATGGTTCCAGAGATGGAGTGCGGGAGTAATCTCTTCATTTGCTCAATCCAGATTTTCTTTCTCTTGAAAGCAATGGCTTCATCCGCTGCCTCCGAAAGAAACGTGGTCACCGCCATCAAGAAGAATCGGGAAGGGGTCATGGAGCCGGGCTTACTAGCAAATGTGAATTCCAAGGTCAAGGTCGGTCAAATCGCTGCGCTCCAGAGGAGCTATGTTCGTCTCGATAATCAAATCAGATTGCCTGGGAGGGACGAGAGGCTCATTGCCCCGGCGATCGGGAAGCAGTGGTTTATGTCAAAGGCCTCGAGCGGGGCCTTCGATTTCCCATGTATCCCTTCCTGTGGTATTTCTTGTGTACCCTAAACATTTCCCTCTGCCAGATGATGCCGAATGTTATCGGCATGTTGATGGGCTTCATAGTCCTGTGTGTGACGAAGGGAATCGAACCATCCCTACGTCTGTTCAACCACTTCTTCTCGATCCCTCCGCTTAAGACCCCGGGGTGGTATAGGATAATGGCTCGTCGAGGCAGGAAGCTGCTGTAAGATCTCCCCACCTCCAATCCCAAATAGAAAGACGAGTTTGTGTTTGTGTTCTTCCAGGGGGAGGCAAGCTTCTTCTGCACCGGTTGGGACGCCCCTAATTTGGGGCCTGCTGAGGATAAGCCACTGACTATTGAGGAGACATGTTGCGCCGAACCATGTGGACGAAAGGTTGGTTCGACCGATGTGTTGCGCCATGTTGCGCCGTGTTGCGGACGACGTGTTGCGCCGGATGAGTGGTCGAACGACGTGTTGCACCGAACCGTGTGGACACAAGGTTGGTTCGACCGTGCTCGCCAACTGTTTGACCTTCGTTACTCGACCTAACTCGTTTGTTGCTCTGGCACGTATGGCCTGTCTGGATTATCAAGTAGATCATGTTGGATCCTGCGGATGGCAAACAACACTAAAAGTGGGGTTGAATAGTGTTGTACAAATAATAAACTTTTTCGTTCGTTAATAGTAACACAAATAAAACCCTTCTAATGTTGCCTAAGAAACCAAGTAGAGTGATCTACGCTTGGTTTTTAATCAACAATATAATCTCACAAAAATTATGAGAGAAATAAGATTACAATCAAATAAGAGATCTTTATACGGCGGAATTAAAAAGACGAACTTTGCAATTATATAAATAAAGAATTACAAAGATACAATATCGACAAATAAATAAAAGAATGCTTGCACAGATAAATAATCACAGACATAAAAAAGCAAAGCAGAGACAAGAGATTTTTATCCTGGTTCCCCGTAACTTGGGTACGTCCAGTCCCCGACCAATCCGGTACGAGATTAATCCAATATTGCCTTATCAATACAATTACCTAACTCAACCGTTAGGATTTCCAACGACCCAGCCTTAACTAGGTTTTCCAACCACCTAGACTTGTCTAGGATTTGTACCGTCGCTTATCTCAAAGGGGAATCCCAAATACAAACAAGAAATCCAATTCTTCACAATAATTGATGGAGATTGGTTTACACCCAAAATTCTATAGCCAAGATAAATATTGCAATTGTGCGTTTAAGTGGCTAAAAGAATTTTAAATCGATCTTTAGATCACACAAGGAATTTAAGATGATTCGTTGTGATCTAGATCTCTAGTTTTCAAAACCCTTTTCAAAAATGAAAATGAAGAGTAAGTGATTTTTTAAAAAAATAAAATAAAATAGCCAAAGTATAAGATAGATCTCAAAAGAAATTAAGAAATAAAAACTGAGATCAGAATATAAAAACAGAATAAGCTATAAGCGTTGAGAGCAATAGAGCGATGAGAGATCTTTAGGATAGAATTTGGCTCAAGAGAGAAATAGAGAGATTAGTTATAATTGAAATGATCTCAAAAGCTCTATTTATAGATTTTCATAGGATTTTCAAATTTCAAAAAACGTTTGACTTTTGGTACATTAAATGAGGAAGAGTGAAATCAGGAAGTAAAAAACGCAGAAGGAAAAAATGACAGCTGATAGTCGACTCCCTACTTAAGGTAGTCAACTCCCAGAGAATTTTATTGAAAAATTCTGCTGAGCTGGTAGTCGACTCCCTCCTGAGGTAGTCGACTCCCAGAGCATTTTTCACTGAAACTCAGCTAGCAAGATGTGTAATCAACTCATAGGTGTTTGGAGTTTGATTACTAAGAATTGAGTCCACTAGCTAATGCTCTCAAGAGTTTAAAAAACGTTTTTTGCTTTAAAATCATTGTGTGTGTGTGCGCGCAATATTTTCTTGGCTTTAACATAGTCCCAAAGAAACCAACTCACACACTATACTAAGACAAGACCTCCAGGAAGCCGATTAGACGTTTGCAGTAAATGTGCGCTTCTCTTAAATTTGAGCTCTTCTTCATTAAGCTTGAGCACTTGCATGAGCTTCATCATTGAGATATACTTGTGCTTGATGCAGAGCTTGCAAATTCACATCCGTCTTCCGAGTGTGGTTGAGCTTCTTCGGAATATGCATAATGCTATCAATCACACAACCTGCACACTTAAGTTGTAGTGTAATTAGTACACTAATATCATTTGGTGTGTTCATCATCAAAACCACTTAGGGGTGGGATTCGATTTCCCATCACTCTCCCCCTTTTTGATGATGACACCGGTTAGCATAACAAGATATTCATTCACATTTTTGCATTTACCCACATTTTTATCCCCCTTGTCATCAATCAAAAAAGATGACAAAAAATGATATGTTGAATACTACAACCATAAACAACTAAGCTTTATTCAACAAACATTTAAAAGTTGGAGAGAATTTCTATAATCATGAAAATTTAACATATTTGAAGATAATTTTCTGCAAAACAAAGTTAGTAGATTATGATATGTATGACATAATATAGCAATTCAAAGCACGTCAAAGCATATCAAATCATAAGCATAAGTAATCAGTCCAAAACACTACACAATAGTAAAGTTATTACAAACCAAAAAATGTTTTCAAAGAGCCATTGTTTTAGAAACCAAATGAACTAGTTCATGAAGATCCTCCATTCTTCTTCAGTTCCTTGATCTCGCCAAGGATCAACTTCAGAGTCTCCTCCGCCATTTTGTTGCTGCTCACCACAAAGTCCTTCAGATCATCCACCTTTTTATTGAGGACTTCAAATCCTTTTTCTTGAGAAATCTTCAATTTCCCAATCTTCTTCAAGAGCATATCTTGAAGCTCAACAATGTATGCCGGTGGTTCTTCTTCTTCTTCACCATCATTCTCTTCTTCTTCTTCTTCTGTATCAATAATAAGAGGTTCTTTACCTTTCTTCCTTGAGGATGACGAACCTCCTTCGACAGCAAGCTTCTCTTCTGGAATATTCTGGTCGAGGTCTTTATGAGGACTCATTCGGCCAAGAGCATGTACATCAAAGACATGGGCCGGTTCCAGAACCTCGGTTTCATTCTCCAAAGAAATGTCATACGCATTGAAGAGAATTGTAAGAAAATGACCATGAGCTAGAGTGGATGAGGGTCTATTGAAGAGGCGAATGCAAGGATAGAATCCATGATGACTTTGGACCATTTTACACGAATGTTTTCTAACATGGCATAGATGCATTTGGATTGCTTTTCAGATAATACGGAATGACTACCAGATTTTTGGGTGATATTATAAGATAAGATGTTTGCCAATATTCTTCCTGTGTAACGAAGATTGCTACAGGGTAGTTTGGTTAAGAATCTACCGTGCAAATACATCTTTTCTAGAATATCATCATTAAGCATCTCAATATCATCTAGTAGCATTCCAGTATAAGGTATCCCTAGAGCCTGACCAAGTGATTTAACGTTGTTAGCGAGTTTAGTATCAAGGACTTTTGTAATGAAACGATATTTGACAAGATCAAAGTCCATATTAGCATAGAACAGATACACTAGTCTTGGATAACACAGATATGAATTGACAGAGGAAAACAGCTAGATAAGTTCTGAAACTCAAAGATGCTATCAATCCCGTAATTTTCAACATCTTCAATTTTGACAAACCATTCATGAAGAATTTGCCTTTTTGATATGTTGAGAAATTTTTCACAACTAGTGGATTTAAAAAGATATGGTACAATGATCTCTTTCTCTGTAAGAGTGGATTCATTGGTTACCTTTCTCTTCTTAGTAGCAATTTTCTTGAAAGGCATTTTTAGATAGTAAATTTGAATATTAGAACCAGATATGCTTGATTTCAAGGTAGTAAGATGAAAGAAAATCAAGAGGTTACCTTGAAATAATGTTTCTCTTGACAAAGATGTTGATGAGAGATGAAGATTCCTACCAAGACAGATCAAGAGCTCCAAGGAAATTTCAAAAGGATGAATGCAAGGGTGGTAGTCGACTACCTTAGGGTTTGGGCTTGGGGTTTTTTATGTTTTGGATGAAAAGAAGTGATGATGTGTGGCCATTGGATCATGAGGATGAAGGGTTGAGATCAATTCTCTTAATGGGTTCATGTCATCCTTTGGATATGAACCCAATAAGCTCAATGAAACCCAATATTAGTTAGAAAAAAAATCAGGACGGGTTGCTCATGCTGCAGGAAAGCTCGCCCCTTGGTCGACATCAACTTCAGCCTCATGCCATCCAATCTTCCTCCGCCGCGTCCGGGGAGATTCGACTCCGTGGCCACCCCCGGCGGCAAGTCCAACCTCTTCACCCCACTAATCACTTGTTAAACAGCCCACCTAAACCCTCTTCTCAACATAACCACCGTGCCCTTGGTTCTCCACAATACAAATTCATTGTACGCGAGTTCCACCTCGTAACAAAACCCAAATTTTCATAACCACACTCTGGTAGTCGACTCCCTACTGGGTTGAGCTGCTTTCTCATCCCGCGGGGTTTTGACACACAGGTTTAGTGTTTGACGGAAAATCTTTTACAAGAAAAACATAATAAAAATTTATAAACATTTATATGAGGCAAATAAAATATTAAACAAACATTTCAAATATTCACATAATTAAGTTTTGCGAAGCAATTTAATTTTTATCGCAAAGCGTTGATATGACTTTGTTCCTCCTCCTTGGTTTAGAGTACCTGAAAATGTGATCATTTATGGTACTCTTTATTCATTGAGTCCAAGAGGTTAGTCTTCAGGAAACTAAACCCAATATGGTTTAGTTCCTTCATCAGAAACATATTTGTAATCTTTATTCAAATGAACTTTCTGAAAGAAATTAATTGCGTACCTTTTTCGCGTTTGATCTGTTAGATTCTTCGGTATCCATACGCTTAGAAAATTTTGGTTAGCATGATGCATGCTAGTATGCTTAACCTTTTTCTTGGTATGATTAGAATCATAGCTAAGTCCGTTTGCTAGAAGACATTTTATGGATATTTATTAATCTATCTAGCTTTCTGTTCCCTTTATTGAAATTTTCAACTATCTTCATTGTAGACTCATATTTGTCTTTAACAGACACGAGAAGATTATTCAAACTTTCAACTTTCTCTTTCATATAGAGAATGTCTTTTCCCAAAAAATCATTCTTTTCTTTTAAAACAGTATTTTCTTTAATAAGCTCTTGTTTTTCTTTTGCATCCTTTTTAACTATTCTAAGCGTTCTTCTATGTTCTTTAATGAGCTTTTTATGCATTGAGCACTGCTCCTTATATGCTCCTTTATAATCCATGTCTTCATCATCGCTTGATGATGAATCACTATTGCTAGATGATAAGTCATGCAATGAACTTACCTTCGATGACGTGGAGGATAATGTAGAGTCATCGCTTTGACCGAAGGCTGCATAAGCTTCCCTCCTTGGTCGTTGAATTTTGTTCCTTCAATCGCTCCTTCTTTCATTGTTCTCTCTGTTCTTCCCACGGTCTTTGAAATCTCAGTTGTTTTTTTCCAAGGGAGAGTCTCTTTTCACATGCACTGGTTTGTTGCAACCAAAACAGATAATATTGTTAGTAGGACGAAATGAACGTTTACCATACTTACTTGTAATAAAATCTTTGAAGTTCTTTGAGATGAAAGCAATGTGGTCTTCTTTATCGGTATAATCGGATTCTTCTTCTTGAGCTTTGAACGCTATGTTCTTTTTCTTTGGCTTTTCTTTATCTTCTTGTCTTCTTAAAGTTCTATCTCATATGCCATGAGGTTTCCCATCAGCTCTTCAATGGTGAGCTCCTTCACGTTGTGAGCTTCTCGAATGGCTGTTGTCTTTCCCTTCCATTCGGGTCTGAGAGATCTTAGTATCTTCATTACCTGATCATACTCAGATAATTTCCTACCTAGACCTGCGAGCTCATTAGTGATATTAGTTTCGCATCGGTGATACTCTCTCCTTCTTCCATTTTTAAGGATTCAAATTTAGAGTGCAAAACATTAATACGAGATTCTTTTACATTTTTGGTTCCCTCATGACTTACCTGAAGAGTATGCCATATCTGATGTGACGTCTCGCATTGAGAGACACGATTGAATTCATTACCTGTCACAGTGCAAAATAATGCGTTCATTGCTTTGGCGTTGAGGTTGGCCTTCTTCTTTTCGTCGGCTGGCCACTTTCCGATGTCGATTTTCATAGGTACTTTGTAAGGGTTCTTGGTAACGGTCCAAGCTTCAATATCTAGTGACTCTAAGTGAGTCTTCATACGGATCTTCCAACTTGCGTAGTTCGTTCCATTCAACAGAGGTGGTCGCATGGTATTGAGACCTTTAGAGTGGAAGGATGTTGATGCCATCGCCATTCAAGCCTCGATCTGATACCAAGCGTTGGATCATGTGGATGGCAAACAACACTAGAAGGGGGAGGTTGAATAGTGTTGTACAAATAATAAAAATTTTCGTTCGTTAATAGTAACACAAATAAAACCCTTCTAATGTTGCCTAAGAAACCAAGTAGAGTGATCTATGCTTGGTTCTTAATCAACAATATAATCTCACAAAAATTATGAGAGAAATAAGATTACAATCAAATAAGAGATCTTTACATAGCGGAATTAAAAAGACGAACTTTGCAATTATATAAATAAAGAATTACAAAGATACAATATCAACAAATAATAAAAGAATGCTTGCACCGATAAATAATCACAGACACAGAAAAGCAAATGCAGAGACAAGAGATTTTTATCCTGGTTCCCTGTAACTTGGGTACGTCCAGTCTCCAACCAATCCGGTACGAGATTAATCCACTATTGCCTTAGCAATACAATTACCTAACTTCAACAGTTAGGATTTCCAACGACCCAGCCTTAACTAGGTTTTCCAACCACCTAGACTTGTCTAGGATTTGCACTGTCCCTTATCTCAAAGGGGAATCCCAAATACAATCAAGAAATCCAATTCTTCACAATAATTGATGGATATTGGTGTACACCCAAAATTCTATAGCCAAGATAAATATTGCAATTGTGCGTTTAAGTGGCTAAAAGAATTTTAAATCGATCTCTAGATCACACAAGGAATATAAGATGATTCATTGTGATCTAGATCTCTAGTTTTCAAAACCCTTTTCAAAAATAAAACTGAAGAGTAAGGGATTTTAAAAAACAATTTTAAAAGAGCCAAAGTATAAGATAGATCTCAAAAGAAATTCAGAAATAAAAACTGAGATCAGAATATAAAAACAGAATAGGCTATAAGCGTTGAGAGCAATAGAGCGATGAGAGATCTTTAGAACAGAATTTGGCTCAAGAGAACAATAGAGAGATTAGTTGTAATTGAAATGATCTCAAAAGCTCTATTTATAGAGTTTCATATGATTTTCAAATTTCAAAAAACATTTGACTTTTGGTGCATTAAATGAGGAAGAGTGAAATCAGGAAGTCAAAAACGCAGAAGAAAAAATGACAGCTGGTAGTCGACTCCCTACTTGAGGTAGTCGACTCCCAGAGAATTTCATTGAAAAATTCTGCCGAACTGGTAGTCGACTCCCTACTGAGGTAGTCGACTCCCAGAGCATTTTTCACTGAAACTCAGCTAGCAAGATGTGTAATCAACTCCTAAGTGTTTGGAGTTTGATTACTAAGAATTGAGTCCACTATCTAATGCTCTCAAGAGTTTAAAAAGATTTAAAAACGTTTTTGCTTTAAAATCATTGTGTGTGTGTGTGCAATATTTGCTTGGCTTTAACATAGTCCTAAAGAAACCAACTCACACACTATACTAAGACGAGACCTCCAGGAAGCCGATCAGACATTTGCAGTAGATGCACGCTTCTCTTGAATTTGAGCTCTTCTTCATTAAGCTGGAGCACTTGCATGAGCTTCATCATTGAGCTATACTTATGCTTGATGCAGAGCCTGTAAATTCGTCTCCGTCTTCCGAGTGTGGTTGAGCTTCTTCGGAATATGCATAACGCTATCAATCGCATAACCTGCACACTTAAGTTGTAGTGTAATTAGTACACTAATATCATTTGGTGTGTTCATCATCAAAACCACTTAGGGGTGGGATTCGATTCCCATTAGATCCTGCATTGAAGGAAGCAGTCGAGGCTTCCATCAGAGAGACAGAGGCAAAAATGTTGTCACCCCGAGCGCCGTCCGCATCAAGATCGAAGGCCCAACCGTTCGAAGGTTGGCCCATGATCGTTGAGGGGATTGCCTAGGTGGCTCGCCCTCAGGAGAAGAAGAAGAAAGGGCCCCCCTCCGAGTTTGAGGTGGTTGCACTGAGGGGGCAAGAAAATGCGGAAGCTCGTTCTTAGCGACTCGGAACCGTCTGTGTCGAACGCAGCCGAAGAGCATGTCTCCAAGCTAGGGAGTGATGCTTTCCCTGAGGAAGATTCATGGGAGACTCAGGTTCCGCCGGATCTCCGCGTGCACCGGGACTCCTGGCCTTGGGGAGTCTGTCTCCCTTCGTAGGGTTGCCTGAAGATGTCCCCGAGGAGTATAGGCCGATGTTGCTGGATGGCCAATCTCCTCAGGCTCCATTCGACTGTTCCGAGGAGGGGCTTGTCACGGCGAGGTTTTCCTTGAAGCATGGGGATTCTGTTCTCCTCGAATGTGGGCCTGCCTCCCGCATCACCGAGTATGCGACCCTTCCACAGGACAGGGTTATCGTAGAAAGGGTCGATTATGAGCGGCTTGCGTCAATAGCCGTCCATGCCAGCATCCAAGTGATTATCGTTTGGGCCTCTATCGATGCTGATATCCGCGCATAAGCTGATCATCGAATGTTGTATGCAGGCTCCAGTGGCGACCGCGGCGTCGTATCGTCGAGCTTCGGTGGTGGCCGATTATGGTGTCACCCTGGAGGCCGTTAGGTCGAGAGTGGAGAAGTCCCAGGCTGAGCTAGAAAGAATCAACCACCTCTCCAAGACGAGGTCGTTAGTCATTCAGAAACTCGAGCACGTGCTAAGCGAGTCTCGTAGGAGGGAGGCTGAACAAATCGCAGAGAGAGAGAGAGAGAGAGAGAGAGAGAGAGAGAGAGAGATGCTCTGCTGAAGGAGAGGGTCGAAGCCAATGTCATCGCGGAGAAGGTGATCTGGGATTTCACGGATGCGTTTCCCGACTTTGACAGTTATACATGCAAGGTTACGAGCGATGCCGATTGGAGATGAAGAACCGATTTCCTGACCTCTCCGCAGAGATCGACGAGATACCAGTGATATCTTCGGACCTTGGTAAGGATGAGTCGAGCCAAGGTGATGATGAGTCAAGCCGAGGCATGGATGATGCAGCTCCCGTGGACGAGGCTACCACCATGCTGGCGACGAAGCAAGAGCGGGCACCACGGGGGAGCCATAGCCTACGACCGCGCTGGATGGAGATCAAGGGGCTGAACTGCCGCTGTAAGATCTTGGCGCTTTAGTTTTAGGCCTGATTGTAGAAATTTTTGAATGTATATGTGGGGGGGTAATGTAAACAATGCAATGGAAAGTGACAGGAGAGTTAGCCAGTGAATCCTTATATGCCATTGCCTCTCTTTGTTTGTTGTTGCTCACGTCCCGTGCCATTGCCTCTCTTTGCTTGTTGTTGCTCATGCCCCGTGGTGGTCTCAATGCCTGATGGTCCCCTTCGATGGGTAAGGCGCTGCTTCGGGGTGATCGAGGATAAACCATTGAACCACATTTAAAGTTTGACCACCGTGTTCCGTGGAGAGGGAGAGATCCATCCAACCCATGGTTGACGATATGGGGATTTAGGTCATTCAGTAGAGAAGGGGTGTCCTCTTCGACTTACGTCTAACGCACGTTTACGAGAGCCGTTCAGTAGCGCAAGGGTGGCCCCTTCGAAGGGGTGGCCCATTCGACCTACGGTTGATGCTCATTTACGCGAGTCGTTCAGTAGCAAAGGGGTGGCCCCTTCGACTTATGGCTGACGCTCGTTTTAGAGAGTCATTCAGTAGCGAAGGGGCGTCCCCTTCTACTTACGGCTGACGCTCATTTGCGAGATTCGTTTAGTAGCAAAGGGGCGGCCCCTTCGGCTTACGACTGACACTCGTTTGTGAGAGTCGTTCAGTAGCGAAGGGGCGACCCATTCGACTTACGGCTGACGCTTGTTTGCGAGAGTCGTTCGGTAGCGAAGGAGCGGCCCCTTCGAATTACAGCTGACGCTCGTTTACGAGAGTCGTTCAGTATCAAAGGGGTAGCCACTTCAACTTACGGCTGACGCTCGTTTGAGGGATTCGTTCAGTAGTGAAGGGGTGGCCCCTTCGACTTACGTCTGATGCTCGTTTACGAGAGTCGTTTAGTAGTGAAGGGGTGGCCCCTTCGACTTACGGCTGATGCTCGTTTACGAGATTCGTTCAGTAGCAAAGGGATGGCCCCTTCAACTTACGACTGACGCTCGTTTGAGAGAGTCGTTTGTTAGTTCTTGGGTTAAAGACTAACGTTGTTTTGATGATGATCAATACATTATTTTAGTGTGCTAATCAATCTTATGTTTTAGTCTTAGTTTATCTTAATGATTATATGTTGATGAGACAAAGCATAATCCTTGAAAGACGATGCAATGGTTTTATTAAAGACCTCCAAGAGTGATGGAGTGCTCAAGCTTGGATGAAGTCATGAATATCATCTAATGAATCCAAAACTTGAAGCATGATGATGGATGGACATCTAGAGGAGCAATGACAAAGCTTGGAGCTTGATGAAGGGAAGCTCATCAAGAGGTGCCAAAGCTTGGAGATGATTGAGAGCATCAAGGTATCATGAGCTTTAAGACTTAGACTCTAGGAGATGCAATTTGTAATACATGCAATTTCAATTACTTGCATTTCTATTTTTGAGTCTAGGATTATTGTACTGCTTTGATAGATGGTCATACTCTTATGCACATGCATTTAACCATCTTAGTGACCCTTAGGATTATCATAGAATCCAACCCAATAGGTTCATCTTGCCCAAAGACTCTATTGGAGTCTCTGGCTCTCCAACAGTCGCCTGATGAAGGTTTTACAGTCGACTGGGTGATTCCAGGTGCCTGTCGAACCTTCTACAGTCGACTGTAGTACACTGCACAAGTCAAATTTTTTATTGACTCTACTTGAGCTTTTCGACTCAGTCGACTGATGTTCAATTTACAGTCGCATGTGTTTCTACAGTCGCCTGTGCATTGCTCAACAGTCGTCTGTGTGCAACTTGCATTTTCTGGGCTTCATCCCAATTTGCAAGACAGTTGACTGATGAAGTATTTACAGTCGCAAGTTTATTTACAGTCGCCTGTGAAATGGTCATAAGTCGTATGAATGGCGTAAGTGCAAAAATTGCATCTCTCTGTTTTATTTCCATCCTCTGCAGCAGTCATCTGATGAAGGATATACAGTCGACGATCTGTTTTACAGTCGCCTGTGTAGTCTTCTACAGTCGACTGTCCTGGCTCAGATTCTAGCCGTTGGGATTTTTCTAGCCGTTGAACATTCGACTGTCAGTTGTTCATCGATCGACTGTCTGTGCCGTAAACTGCCAAAATCTAGCCGTTGCAGATTTCTTTCCTTTGGGGTTTTGGCTGGTTTTATGGGATCTTCTTGGCTTCCTTTATATATGAGATGGCTTATTTCATTTAGAACTCTTGATTGATATTGAATATCTTTAAGAATCAATAGCCACTCCTAATCTCTCCCATTTTCCCTCTCATGATCACATTCCTCTTCATGCATTGAAGCTAGCTCATAGGGAAATTCTCCAAGGGATTTCAATCTCATTCCTTTTCTTGGAGAACATCTTTCTTATCTTCATTTCATACACTCAAGTAAGAAGTGTTAGGATTCATTCCTAGAAGAGAGAAAGATCATCAAGTGCAATCAAAGCCTCATCTCAAGCACCTGAGTTTCACTTGCATGCCTTCTTCTTCACATTGGTAAGATCATATCAAGGCATAGGTAAGTGTTGTTTCGTTTCGTTTTATGTTCAAAACATTAATTCTCTTTGTGGAAATTAGATACTCTCTTTATGGGAGTTTGGTGTTCTAGTGTAGGACTAACCCTAATTCTCTGTGTGGAAGTTTGACCCTTGTGTAGGGTTGGTTTGGTTCTTGTGTAGGACAAAATCCTCTGTGTGAGGTATCTCTGTGTGAGATTGTATTCACTTCTCTTTGTGGGAATAATCGTGAATATTGGTATGGCTGGACGTAACCAAGTTTTGGAGAACCAGGGTAAAATCCTTGTATTTGCGATTGTTTTTGTTGAGCACTCTGTTTAATTTCCGCTGCTTATTGAGCTTTAAATTTAGTAACTTATAATTAAGCACTTTGCTTGCCATTACACTGTTCACCCCCCTCTAGTGTGTGTAGCCCCGCAGGGTCCCTTACAATTGGTATCAGAGCCTTGGTTTGGTGGCTTTTACAAGTATGACTTCTAAGTCTCAACAACTCCTCTACCGTCCTCCCATCTTCAAAGGCAAACACTTCTCAAAATGGAGGAAGAACATGTTCCACTGGCTTGATGTGCATGAAGAGTCTGAGTTTATTACCTCGGATGCTCAAGTATGGAATGCATTGCTCAATTTCATCTCTCCAAAAATTGCAAAGAAAGTATGTGACTTATGGCTGATGCTCGTTTACGAGAGTCGTTCAGTAGCAAAGGGGTGGCCCCTTCGACTTACGGCTGACGCTCGTTTGAGAGAGTCGTTTGTTAGTTCTTGGGTTAAAGACTAACGTTGTTTTGATGATGATCAATACATTATGTTAGTGTGCTAATCAATCTTATGTTTTTGTCTCAGTTTATCTCAATGGTTATATGTTGATGAGACAAAGCATAATGCTTGAAGGATGATGCAATGGTTTTATTAAATATCTCCAATAGTGATGGAGTGCTCAAGCTTGGATGAAGTCATGAAGATCATCTAATGAAGCCAAAGCTTGAAGCATGATGATGGATGGACATCTAGAGGAGCAATGACAAAGCTTGGAGCTTGATGAAGGGAAGCTCATCAAGAGGTGCCAAAGCTTGGAGATGATTGGGAGCATCAAATTATCATGAGCTTTAAGACTTAGACTCTAGGAGATGCAATTAGTAATCCATGCAATTTCAATTACTTGCATTTCTCTTTTTGAGCCTAGGATTATTGTAATGCCTTGATAGATGGTCATACTCTCATGCATATGCATTTAACCATCTTAGTGAGCCTTAGGATTATCATAGAATCTAACCCAATAGGTTCATCTTGCCCAAAAACTCTATTGGAGTCTTTGGCTCTCCAACAGTCGCCTGATGAAGGTTTTACAGTCGACTGGGTGATTCCAGGGCCTGTCGAGCCTTCTACTGTCGACTGTAGTACACTGCTCAAGTCAAATTTTTTATTGACTATACTTGAGCTTTTCAACTCAGTCGACTGATGTTCAATTTACAGTCGCATGTGTTTCTACAGTCGCATGTGCATTGCTCAACAGTCGTCTTTGCGCAACTTGCATTTTCTGGGCTTCATCCCAATTTCAAGACAGTCGACTGATGAAGTATTTACAGTCGCCTGTATATTTACAGTCGCCTGTGAAATGGTCATAAGTCGTATAAAAGGCGTAAGTGTGAAAATTGCATCTCTCTGTTTTATTTCCATCCTCTGCAGCAGTCGTCTGATGAAGGATATACAGTCGACGATCTGTTTTACAGTCGCATGTGTAATCTTCTACAGTCGACTGTCCTGGCTCAGATTCTAGCCGTTGGGATTTTTCTAGCCGTTGAACATTCGACTGTCAGTTGTTCATCGATCGACTGTCTGTGCCGTAAACTGCCAAAATCTAGCCGTTGCAGATTTCTTCCCTTTGGGTTTTTGGCTGGTTTAATGGGCTCTTTTTGGCTTCCTTTATATAGGAGATGGCTTAGTTCATTTAGAACTCTTGATTGATATTGAATATCTTTAAGAATCAATAGTCACTCCTAATCTCTCCCATTTTCCCTCTCATGATCACATTCCTCTTCATGCATTGAAGCTAGCTCATAGGGAAATTCTCCAAGGGATTTCAATCTCATTCCTTTTCTTGGAGAACATCTTTCTTATCTTCATTTCATACACTCAAGTAAGAAGTGTTAGGATTCGTTCCTAGAAGAGAGAAAGATCATCAAGCGCAATCAAAGCCTCATCTCAAGCACTTGAGTTTCACTTGCATGCCTTCTTCTTCACATTGGTAAGATCATATCAAGGCATAGGTAAGGGTTGTTTCGTTTTGTTTTATGTTCAAAACATTAATTCTCTTTGTGGAAATTAGATACTCTCTTTGTGGGAGTTACTCTCTTTGTGGGAGTTTGGTGTCCTAGTGTAGGACTAACCCTAATTCTCTGTGTGGGAGTTAGTAATTCTCTATGTGGGAGTTAGACCCTTGTGTAGGTTGGTTTGGTTCTTGTGTAGGATAAAATCCTCTGTGTGAGGTATCTCTGTTTGAGATTGTATTCACTTCTCTTTGTGGGAATAATAGTGAATATTGGTGTGGCTGGACGTAACCATGGTTTGGGAAACCCGGGTAAAATCCTTGTGTTTGCGATTGTTTTTGTTGAGCACTCTGTTTAATTTCTGTTGCTTATTATGTTTTAATTTTAGTAACTTTTAACTAAGCACTTTGCTTGCCCTTACACTATTCACCCCCTAGTGTGTCCCTTACATCGTTCAGTAGCGAAGGGGTGGCCCCTTCGACTTACGGCTGACGCTCGTTTGAGAGAGTCGTTCAGTAGGGAAGGGGTGGCCCCTTCGACTTACGTCTGACGCTCGTTTTCGAGAGTCGTTCAGTAGCGAAGGGGTGGCCCCTTCGACTTACGGCTGATGCTCGTTTCAGAGAGTCGTTCAGTAGCGAAGGGGTGGCCCCTTCAACTTACGGCTGATGTTTGTTTGCGAGAGTCGTTCAGTTGCGAAGGAGTGGCGCCTTCGACTTCGATTGACGCTCGTTTATGAGAGTTGTTTAGTAGCGAAGGGGTGGCCTCTTCAACTTACGGCTGACGCTAGTTTGAAAGAGTCGCTCAGTAGTGAAGGGGTGGCCCCTTCGACTTACGACTGACGCTCGTTTACTAGAGTCGTTCAGTAGCGAAGGGGTGGCCCCTTCGACTTACGACTGACGCTTGTTTACGAGAGTCGTCGCGAAGGGGTGGCCCCTTCGACTTACGGCTGAAGCTCGTTTAAGAGAGTCGTTCTGTAGCAAAGGGGTGGCCCCTTCGACTTACGGCTGACGCTCGTTTGAGAGAGTCGTTCAGTAGCGAAGGGGTGGCACCTTCGACTTACAGCTGCCGCTCATTTCAGAGAGTCGTTCAGTAGCGAAGGGGTGGCCCCTTTGACTTACGGCTGACGCTTATTTAGGAGTCAATTGCATCAACGTAAGTTTAGTTTTTCCAAAACCTCTCCAGGATCGGATCATTTTTGAGGGGATTTTTGAAGGGATAGTTTTGATTTTTTAGGCTTTACAAAGGCTTATGGAAGCGAAACTTTCATTCGAAAAAGAGAGACATGCTTTATTGACGGAAGTAAAAGAAAAAAACGGAAAAAAGGCATGTAGGTGTTTTTCGATCGACGTTGGAGCTGTTGCTGTTCATTGCCCTTTTATTCGCCTTGAGTCTTGGATGGCTCATTAGTCGACCACCTTGGTGACAGGCGATCCCGTCATCTTGCCCTTCTGTTTTGAGGATCCTTCCTTGTTGGGTGGATCATTGGCCAGGCCCTTTGGGTGTACTCGCTTGAGTAAAGCATCGATATCCTTTTTGAGAGTCCAACAGTCGTTTGTGTCGTGCCCAAAGTCGTTGTGATATTTGCAGAATTTGAGGTTGTCCATCTTCTCGTATTTGCCCTTCTTTTTAGCCTCTTGGATCAGCTCTTCTGGCGAGGCGTAGGCGAGGACTTCTGTTTTAGGGACGACCGACTTAGCGTAGGTAGGCCGCTCCTTTCTTCGAGGGCTCCTCACTCTGGGCCTCTTGTCTCGGGGCTCCTGGAGGGGGGTCCCCGAGTTTGGTTTCTCTCGCCTCGTGTCTCCGCGCTTTATATTAGCTCCAACTGGTTCTTCCGCCTCCTCGGAGGACGTGAACTGATCTGTTATGTTGAGCTTCTCTACGACGGTGTTAAGGGGAACTGGTAAAGGGCCCTCCTTAGGTGCTTGTTCCTGACCGCCTGGGTGAGCGCCGCTATGATGGTCACGTCCAGTGTCTCCTCTACATCGAGCCTCTCATCGTTGAATCTCTGGACGAAGGCTCGGATCGATTCATTCTCGTTTTATTTAAGCAAGAAGAGGTGAGACGACTTCTTCTTGGGTCGTCGTCCTGCAGCGAATTGCTTGCAGAATATCTCCACCAATTTGTTGAAGGAACCGATGCAGCCGCGGGGTAGCCCTTCGTACCAGCTTTCCGCCCTCTTGATCAGGGTTTCATGGAAAGCGCTATAAAGGTATGACCCATCGGCCCCGTAGAGTAACATGACATTTAAATACTTATGAATGTGCGACCATGGATCGCCTCTGCCATCATAAGCTGGTAGAGCAGGGAGCTTGGACTTGGGAAGAAAAGGAGCAGAGAGGATATTCTCCTTCAGAGGGGCTTCCGAATCACAGACTGGACCAGTACGGATCCTCCTGATCCAGGTTGCGAGAAGTTGTCTCCAGAGGATCGATTCAGAATCTCTTCCCTCCTTGCAAATCCTCTTGTAGGGTTCAGTGGGTTATAACCTGGAGGTGTCCCGCACATTACCTGATCTAGGATGTTGCGGGTTGCCGCCCGGTAATTGGAGTAGGGGGGTTCCCCCTGGAGCACGAAAACTTGATTATCGACTCCTGTTCTGTTGTATTGGTGGGCCGAGGGGGTCAAATTATGGAGGTTAATCTATGCTCTTGGGTCCCCCAGATATCGGAGGAATGCTAACCCCCGTACGGGTTTGGAGGCGACAACGTCTCATTTACTGGGGATGGGCTCCCCTTGTTTCGGCGTATTAAGATTGCCAAAGCGCTTATGCTCTTATCGATTTGCTCGGTGAACTGGGTGAACTCCTTTCGGGTCACCCCAGGCTTCTTTGTTTCCTCCGCGGGTCGAGGTGGTGGCGTTGTGGAGTCCGCGACGTCCTCCACCAAGACGTTGTTTGCTCTTGGACTCTCCTTCGGACCTTCGACTGGTCCGGCATTGCTGGGTCCAGCTGTCATACCTTTTGGATTGCTTTGGGATGTCAAGCTGGTTAACGTTTCCTACAGACGGTGCCAAACTGTTAAGGCCAAAATTGACCAAGACAGTTGTCCAGCTGACGTAGGCTCGAGTTGCTGAGTTGGAGCCTCATCAGAAGTTGGAGGGGGACCCTTGGTTGGAGGAACTAGGGTTGAATGATGGTAGTTGAAGGTGATGTGACCTTCGACCGACCCTCGGGCGGCCGTTGCGTCAATCACTCGGGGTTGGAGAACTCGATGTCGACCTTCGATGTTGGACAGTGATCGTCGATCTGCACCACAGGGACTCTTTAGGGGGACCGGATCTGGGTTCCAACCCAAATCCTGTCATGCCCCGTTCCCCAGAAAACCCGGAATTTTAAAAATTTTCCCAGGAATCCTGAAGAGTGGGGGTGATGGGAGAGGAAAAGAGAGAGTAAAGAGAAACAGAACATGCAGACCACTGCGCACATGCTGGGATAGTACAAGTGAAGCTCCACTAAAATATCAAATAGTCTCACAAAACAACAACATTTTATATATAACATGTTTTATTTTTTTACATAGTCCAAGTGCATCAATACATATATACAGCCACTCTCCACCTCCAAAGACAACCATGACACACTGCAAGCTACATCACACACCAAATGCTACCCCTGAGACCTTACTCCAAGTCACCACCAATCATACTGCCCCTGCTACCTGAAAAATAGGGAGGAGCACATCAATGCGTGCCCCAGTAGGAACCAACTTGGATTTGGAACACCGTTCTAAGGCTATCAATCCACAAGGCAAGGCAAGAGAAATAAGGCATGTAAACTAAGTAATATAATGAAAAGTAAATAGCTAAACAAGGGAATCATACCTGCGGTCCAATGTCGAGTTACTGCATGAAAAAGGGTTAGCACGAATGATAATAATAATAACACAAGTGTTCAAGCAAACATTATCTAATAAGATAAGTACAAGTGCCTGAGGTATGACCCAGAGTCACAAAGAAGCATGCAAGGGAAGGGGAAGTGCTGCCAGTAGAAGGAGTAACATGCAAAATTCTTATTTTATTATTTTATAATTGAATTAATTGGGAACTTGGGTAAACTGTGAGATACCAGGAACTGGACCTCACCCCAAATTTGGGGTGAATATAGCACACGACGCAGTGGACACGTGCACAGTACGCCGGGCCTCTCAGCTCCCCAGTCCCTAGCAGGAGTAAGGATCTCACATAGTAACACAAACTCCGTATGTCCCCTCCACTCCGGTAAAGGCAAGTGGTATAAATATCACATATCACATAATCATTTCCCCCAACGTCTCAGTCCAGGCCTCATATCCACAATTTACTCAAATCCCACCTAAACCCGGGTTTTGCTAACTCACCCTCATTAGAGAGGACTGAGACATTCTAAATCATCAATTAAACATCATAAGTCATTTTATAAGAGCCATGATGGCATGATTTCACAATGTCAACGTTTCTCATTCATATCGATTCGGGATCATGCACCTAAGTGTCATGCCCTCCATCACAACCACGTCACATATCAACATGGGTCATGCACCAAAGTAACATGCCTTCCATCAAAACTCATTGATGCATCACTTATGAAATCATGCCATACATGTCTCGCAACATCACAAAGGTTCATTGAAGTACATTTCTCATGTTTCTCAATTTCTAATTCATTGATGCATTTTCACAAACACGTGATGGGCGTGTCATGCATGTCCATGAGCACATTAGCAAATCCATTAGAAAGACATACCAAGAATCTATTTTCCATGTAACAATAATAATCATGCACTATAGAGGTGAAATAGCAATAATGCACAATTTATAGCACCACTTTAATGTTTCAGCTATTAGGAATTTACAGAAAGTGACAATACATGGCAGATAACATCAATTCTTATTGAGAATTTGACAAAATGTCCTCAATGAAAGTTATAGATATATTAGTCCTAGATTCACAGATAAAATTTCATGCAAAAATATCAAGTAGATGATTTATGGTGAGTTATTTGGTGAAGTCTCTCTAATCTGTTTTTTAGACAGATTTCAGGGTCTGTAAAGAATACTGTTTTTGAGCATGTTTTATCCAGAATTTCAAAATATAAGAAATTTGATGAAATTATAGATAAACTTGATTGCTTTCCAACGAGACCAAGAACATAAAATTCCATTGTGTATGCAGGTATTTAAGTCAATTTTGCTAAACTGTGTCAAGACTGAAGATCAAACAGACATGTTGTAAAGATGGAATTTTTGCTGCTAATTTCTGAATTGAATATATATCAAAATTTATATGATTTTGGGGTAGAACTTCAAGCTCTACACAAACATAATTTTTTAAAACCTAATTCAAGCTACAGTAACCGTAATTCCAGTAATAACCTACTGCAGTATTTTCATATTCTCAAAGTGGTGCTTTTATTAAGAATTTCAAGGGGGAATTTGTGGAATTGAATCATAGCACATCAAATTAGCTACCCATAATACAAATTAAGTAAATCATGCTATAAAAACATGGTAGCAAGAACTAAGAAGTGAAATTCCAAATCCAAGAGGATTCCTAACTCAAAACTTTATTTTTCTCCTCTCCTCCTCTTTCTTTCTTCTCCACCTCTCTTCAAGCAAGCTTGGACTCCTATTTGTGAATGGAAATTAGGGTTTTTCTTTGAAGAAGGAGGGGGAAATGGGAGAGGGGGAGGCCGGCCATGTGTGGTAGAAGAGAAAGAATAGAAAATGGAAAGAGAAAAGAAAAGAAAACTAAAGAAGATGGAAGAACTTTCCTTCCAAAATATCTCCACCTAGAACCCTCTTAGGATAAGCATGAAACATGTTAAATGACCAAAATACCCTCCCAAAATGCCCCTCAACTTTTAGGTATTTACAAGTTTGCCAGTACTTTATGTACACACAACTTTAGTATGTACGCACAACACCTTTGGTCCAAATGACCATTTTGCCCCTCACATTTCTAAAAATTTACGGTGGTTGCCATTGACCCCTAACCCCTTTCACACTAGCATGGCTCTCGATATATACATCCACGCACATCCATGCATGTATACATGCATCACACACACACGTCTAATACATACGCGTTAAATAATACACACGACGTCATTCACACTTCTCCCGCATTCACACTTTGCATTAAGTTTCCTTAGCCGCGTATTACGGCCCAATCCCCCTTGCACTACGTTACATACATCGATATCTACGTTTATTTCATGCCTACCCATGTATCGTAAGTAGAAATACCACGTGTGTTCAGTAGAATACACGTATAGTTCAAAATAGGGCATGACAAATCCCCTCCAATGCTTAAGTTAGTGCGGAACTTAAGGAAGAGAGGAAGATTGGTGTAGCTAAGATCAACCCACGGAGGTTCGTCTCTAGACTGACGACGCAAGCTCGAATATAAGAATGGTAAAAATGAGAAGATAGAGTTCTATGTCTTAGACCTCGTACCTTAAAGATGGGACACTCTCCTCTATTTATAGACGTTCAAAGTCCCTTTGGAGACGTTGGGGAGATAACGGCCATCTATAATGGGGCCACGATCTTCCCCCATTTATAGGGATAAATGTTGCGCACGTCCTCGAAATTCTCGAGTCCGACTTTAATTTCACGTTCGAGTGAGGCAGACCCAACGGTCGACTGGCCATATGGTTTTTGACTGAGTCGACATCGGGCTTCTTTGGCGGGCCTGGTGGGCCTTAGTCACCCGTCGACGTAGTTGTCTCGAATGCCGACCCAATGACTCAACATGTGTTCACCTGCCATGTCCTGCCCGGTAATGGAGGGTAAGACTACATCTGTGATGATCCCTGATGACGATGATATGGATGGGCTATTTAGCTTGGGGAAAGTCAACGGTCAGTTGAAATTTACGTGGAGATTGATGCAATTATCAACACCCAATTGACTGAAGCACGCTGAACATTCGCTCACATGCTAGATTTGGAGAACAATTCAGCAGGATTTATGTCTTCTTCTCCAAGAGTATCATAAGCGAGAGAATGTGACGGGAGAAGGGTGTTCGTACTACACACAAGAGGATGAGAATATGGTTGCATAAGTATCGAAATCGTTTAAGTATTGCGAACTTTTATATGATATCTTCAAAATATAAATGTGATTTTCTAAAAATTTCATGTTGTTGTATGTCCATAACATGTGGAATTTTGTGAGGCATGGCAGTAAAATTACTAAATATGGAGTGCAAGCAACATACTTAACATACATATAGGGCCCATGTGTACCGGAGTCGATGCCCAATCAGTCAAATGTGATGCCTGAAGATATTTGCATACCACCCCATGTTGGAGCATCCACTTGTATGGCGAGACATGTGGGCGAAGTTAGTGATGGCATCGATAACGACGACCATGACGGTGTAGGAGATGATAGCATGCATTATACTGCATATATAAACTAAGATGATACCACATGGATACAACAATCAGTCGCTGTGAACACAAATGTGGAATTTGAAGAGCCATTGCCAGATGAAGCGGAAGAGGAGCAATGGGTAAATATAGCAATTATGAGAAATATGTAAGGACCGTCTATGCCTTGCAATACTAACAACAAACACTCTAGATGGGTTGAATAGAGTAATGACAATAATCATGTAATTAAAAATTAAACTTGCAAATACGGAATTATTAGTGCAAGAGGAATTTGAACAACACAATCAAGCAAACGCTAACACACAGATTTTACCCTGGTTCCCCAACTTGGATACATCCAGCCACACCAAATATTTACTATAATCATACATAAGGTAGTGGATACAATCTCACACAGAAGATTTGTTCTCTCACACAGAAAGAACCTAACTCTCTGTCACGCCCCGTTCCCCAGAATACCCGACATTTAATTTTTTTCCAAGTATCCTGAAGAGTAAGGGTGATGAGAGAGGAAAAGAAAGAGAAAGAAGAAACAAAACAAGCAGGCCACTGCGCAGATGCTGGGATAGTACAAGTGAAGCTCCACAGTATTATCAAAACAACCTCATAAATAACATATATCAACAACAACATATCATATATAATTACTTCCATTAATATACATAGTCCAGGTACACCACTACATATACACCAACACTCTCCACCTCCCAAGACAACCATGTCACACCACAACTACAGCTCACACCAAGCCTACCCCTGAAACCCTACTTCAAGTCACCACCAACCATGTTGCCCCTGCTATCTGAAAAATAGGGGGGAGCACGTCAATGCGTGCCCCAGTAGGAACCAACTTGGATTTGGAACATTGTTTTGAGGTTATCAATCCACAAGGCAAGGCAAGGGAAATAAGACAGGTAAACTAAGTATACAGCGAAAAGTAAATAGCCAAGTAAGAGGATCATACCTGTGGTCCAATGTCGAGCTACTGGAAGAAAAGGGTTAGCACGAATAATGATACAAATATTCTTACAACCACAATCTAAAAGGGGAATCACAAGTGTCAGAAGTATAACACAGTGTCACAAGTGAAGCAAGTAAAGGAAAGGAAAGTGCTGCCAGCAGAAGGAGTAACATGCCAAATTCTTATTTTATTATTTTTGTAATTGAAGTAATTGGAGCTTGGGTAAACTGTGTGATATCAGGACCTGGACCTCACCCCAAATTTGGGGTGAACATAGCACACGATGCAGTGGATACGGGCACTGTACGCCATGCCTCTCAGCTCCCCCGTCCCTGGCAGGAGTGAGGCCTCCCACAATAACACAACCTCCATATATCCCCTCCACTCCCGGTAAAGGCGAGTGGGTATAAATATCACATATCACATATTCATTTCCCCCAACTTCTCAGTCCAGGCCTCATTTCCACAATTTACTCAAATTCCACCTAAAACCCAGGTTCTGCTAACTCATCCTCATTAAAGAGGACTGAGACATTCAAGAGTTTCATTTTATCATATTAGTAATGAAGGAATCGTGTTGCATGGCATCACATTCCACACTCACACCAACATGGGTCATGCACCATAGTGTCATGCCATCCATCGTAGTCACATTACATATCAACATGGGACATGCACCCAAGTGTCATGCCCTACATCATAGCCATTTCAATTCATCATCCATAATGCATAAAACCATGCTTTCCATGACTGAGACATTCAAGAGTTTCATTTTATCATATTAGTAATGAAGGAATCGTGTTGCATGGCATCACATTCCACACTCACACCAACATGGGTCATGCACCGTAGTGTCATGCCCTCCATCGTAGTCACATCACATATCAACATGGGACATGCACCCAAGTGTCATGCCCTACATCATAGCCATTTCAATTCATCATCCATAACGCATAAAACCATGCTTTCCATGACTCCGTCATCACCAATTTATAACATGCTTAATAATACATGCATATACAACTCATTTTACAGATTTCTCCACTTTTGTTTCATTGAGGCATTTTCACAAACACGTGGTGAGCGTGACATATATGTCTATAATCACATCAGCAAATTAATTGAAAAAACATATCAGTAGTCTATCTTCCATGTAAAAACAATAGTCATGTACCATAGAGAGTGGAATGGCAACAATACACAATCTATCACACCACCTATCTATTCAGCTTGCAGGAAATATACATGCAGTCATATAAGATGGCTGATATCACCCACTTATAGTTAGAATTTGACAAAACTTCCTAAATGAAAGTTGTAGAAATGTTAGTCCTGGATTCACAGATAAAGTTTCATACAAAAATATTAAGTAGATGGTTTATGGTGAATTATTTGGTGAAGTCTGTCAAATCTGTTTTTAAGACAGATTTCAGGGTCTGTAAAGATTGCTGTATTGGGGCATGTTTTATCCAGAATTTCGAAAATTATGCACTGAGATGAAGTTTTAGAAAACCTTGTTAGCTTTCCAACGAGACCAAGAACATAAAATTCCATTGTGTGCGCAGGTACTGAGGTCAATTTTACTAAACTGTGTCCAGATTGAAGATCAAACAGACAGGTTGTAAAGATGGAATTTTTGCTCCTAATTTCTGAATTGAACATATATTAAAATTTATATGATTTTGGGGTAGAACTTCAAAATCTTCATGTATATAATTTTTTCGAAAATCAATTCAAGCCACAGTAATCATAATTCAAGTAATAACACACATCAGAATTTCAGCCTTTCAAAGAAGTGATTTTGTATGGAATTTCAAGGGGTTATTCATGAAATTGAATCATGGCATATTAATTTTGACTAACCCTAATTCATATGGAGTAAACATGATATAAAAACATGATATAATGGAACCCTAAGTAAATTTCCAAATCTAAGTTAGATCCTACCTCAAAACTTGATTTCTCCTTCTCTCCTTCTCTTTCTCTTCCTTCCACCTTCTTTCTCCTTGAAGCAACCAAGGCTTTCTTGATTGTTAAGGGCTAAATTAGGGTTTTGGATGGAGAAGAAGGAGATTAGGGGGAGGGGATGGCCGGCCATAAAGAGAATAGGGAGAGGAGAGAAAAGAAAAGAAAGTTAAAGAAAGAAAGAGAAGATTCCTTAAAAAATCTCTAACTAGAAGCCTTCCTTAGGATAAGCATGAAACATGTTAAATGACCAAAATACCCTCCCAAGAATGCCCCTCAACTTTTTGGTATTTACAAGTTTGCCATTACTTTATGCACACACCACTTTAGCATGTACACACAACACCTTTGGTCCAAATGACCATTTCGCTCCTCACCTTTCTAAAAATTTACGGGGGGTTGCCATTGACCCTAACCCCTTTCACACTAGCATGGCTTTCCTACACACATCCATGCATGCTTACACATGCATACATGCACCATGCACACACGTCCAATACGTTCTTGTTGTTTTACACCCACGACGTCATTCGCACTTCTCCCGCATTCACATTTTGCATTCTTCTCCCTTAGCCACGTCTTACGGTCCACTCCCCCTTGCACTAAGTTACATACATCGATATCTACGTTTATTTCATGTTTACCCATGTACCGTAAGTAGAAATACCACGTGTGTTCAGTAGAAATACCACGTATAGTTCAAAATAGGGCATGACATCCTACACCTCTTAAAATAAAGTTCGTCCTCGAACTTTCTAGGGTGTGTACCCTGCCAAATATCAGCTAGGTATGATGGTCTTACTACCCATGAAGTATAAACAAGAATACATACCTGCACCACACCTATATGCACTATATACTTCACTATCATCCATACACATCCGCATCGCACACATATCACATATACATCCTTCTATTCATTTAGTAGCACTTTCACATAACTATGTATACTCACTACATGTTCATATATATATATATATATATATATATATATATATATATATATATATATATATATATATATATATATATATATATATATATAGAGGAAAAAGGGGATCTAAGGTGCCTCCTTAGATGAAAATCTAAGGAGGCGCCCCCATTTCCCCCATCTCCTACAATTTTTTTGGAAATATTTTTTCATGGGGTTATTATTCACATCATGGATGATCAATATACCAAATTTCAAGAGATTCCAATACTTTTTGAGCCACTATCTACCCCTTACAACTTCAACGGTTTGAAAACGTGCTTAAAACCCCACAAAGTTGCAAGGGGTAGATGGTGGCTCAAATAGTATTGGAATCTCTTGAAATTTGGTATGTTGATCATCCATGAGGTGAATAATAAACCCATGAAAAAAAATTTCAAAAAAAATGTGTGAGATGTGGGGAAATGGGGGCGCCTCCTTAGATTGAATCTAAGGAGGCACCTTAGGATCCCTTTACCCATATATATATATATATATATATATATACATACATGTACATGCATGTACATGTATACATTTACATGTACATGTATACATGTAAATGTATACATGTACATGTACATGTACATGCATGTACATGTACATGTATACATTTACATGTATACATGTACATGTAAATGTATACATGTACATGCATGTACATGTATGTATATATATATATATATATATATATATATATATATATATATATATATATACATACATGTATACATTTACATGTATACATGTAAATGTAAATGTATACATGTATGTATGTATATATATATATATATATATCACATAAACATTTAGGCACACATATTCACACACTAACATATACATCACACACCAAAAATAAGTCTCTATACGTATCCTGATACGCATCCTGGTCACCACTCATACCTATATGATATGACATCACATCATATCCATATCATGATTCATATTGCACCCCACATGGTACGCTTTCATATACACCATAATACATTCAGGTATAAACGACTTACATCCTACCTGTTTATACACAAACACCCAACAATACACGTTAATCTACACATCATTACTTGATAAACATGGTCACAATCACGGTGTCACACTGTATGTACACCAGATCCCTATACACCCAATACTTAGTCATATGGGCTTACCCACATTTATATGCACATAAATATCTATACACACACATTATTTAGTCGCATCCATACATACACTTATGGGCACGCACTAACACATGCATGATCAAATTACACAAGGTCCACAATCATAACTATAAATAAATACACACATAATCTCACATTCATAGCAGTGCACATACTGCCTCACACAGATAGGCATATATACCACACACATTACATACAAGAGCACACAAATATAATACGTTCCCCCATATGCTATATATATAACTACACTTGCATATCCTACGCACATATTGCCATAATAGTCAAACCAATATAAATACCCATCTACACACCATATGCGTGTACATATAAATATACAAACAAGCACATACATCCTAATACCCACATATCAAACAGTTTCATTCACTTACATTCATCAGATATATATATATATACACACCTATATTTAATACCCATCGCATTTACATCCACACTGCATATGTATATACATAAACACATGCTATGATACAGACCTACACATACATGCATACACACAGAAATACGCTCCTCCAATGTACACCTAGATAGGCAACCATGTCAGAAAGATTTACAGATAAACAAATAAGGATATATATATATATATATATATATATATAAACATATATCTATTCAACCAATATATATACAACCACATATGCTTCTACTGCACACTACACATGCATTTTCACATCCCTACACTCCGCTATGACACATATAATATAAATCCATACAACCATAATATATATTCACATATACACATCAACCAATACACCTCACAGATACTCTATATAATCCAATTTATATGCACATACTCATTATGTACATGCGAAGGTATACGTATCAATTCCACATATAGATATCTAAGCCTACACGTAGCCAAATAGGATCCATGCAATCATGCACATACATTTCCATCTATGGGCACGCACACCCCCATACACATATATTATACATATCCTGCTATCACATACACGTACATGCAAGCTACCCAACTGTACCAACATGTAGTCGGTAGTTACTCATACCATTATATACATAGCATCCAATATATCCACACTTTTACTAGCATACTAGTACATACATAAATAAGTGTATTTCAATATTCATACACATTCAGTAGATAGACACAGCCCATATACGTACACATTCATATACTGATACGTGCATATCAGAATAGGGATCATTCACATACATATATACATAACCATTCATAAGACATGCACCAATACACATTCATAATAACAACACATGCACACAATCACACCGCACTTGCTACAACACCTACATACATACAAGTATCTCATATGCTAATACACAATCCCCCTCATGCCATTATATACGGAAGGGTACGTACACTACGTATACAACCAAGTGGTCCTATAGACATCATTATACGGGTAAGCATATACACACATATATACATATACCATAACTCCACTTAACCATGCAAACCCATAGCCACCCCACTTATACATGTACTGTATAATCTCAAATCCTAACATTCATCACATTCTACATATGATACACGTCGCACTTATATCCCTATCCCGTAATAGGCACGGTATAGAGCTAAAGGCCTCAACTTAGGTGAACGGGTCTAAAGCACCCTTACCCACCTTAGGATACATCTAATCCAAACACCCTGGAGCATTACTCATATTGCCCGTGTGTTCATTACTTATCTATATCTCTACATACACACCACATATGGCTATAGCACAACACCTATCTTCACGCAATAATACAACCCACAACCATAAACCAAATTAAGACAATATACCGGGTCATATAAGCACATAGGCAGCTCCCACACATACTCACAATTATTTAAATTTTAACACATCAGGAATTCATACCCTATCAATGCAACACTAATGATATATATGCACTAACCTCCCTCACATATATCTACACCCTTTACCCATACAAGCTCACACATATTCACACATATACACATCCTCCCATGACCAAAGAAAATATAGACATTCCACTACTCTATCCATACCAAGATAGATGTACACACATTAGTGCATTCCCCAGATGAAACACAACTGTAAACCGCATACATGCACTCATATCACATACGTGCATATCCTCACTCACACCATTACAGCTCATACGTCCCCACTAGCTTATATGTACACACCAATATACATCCACGAATATACGTATACGTATCACCCATGTCTCAGAGTCACACAAGTATAACACATACCTACTCACATACCCGTATCATGTATCTACATAGAGACAATATATATACGCTCAAGTATTTACCCACACAGTATAAACGTCCACACATATGCATATACCACTATAACCATCCAAGATACATGCAACTTCATGCTATTCAAGTATAAATACATATACTAAATACAAGTATACCACCACATATATAATTCAAATCTCTAAGCACAACAAATGCACTTATACACATGGGTTCACACCGTTATAGATACATATGTACACCCACAATATACATCTACAGTATAATATAATGCAGAAAGTTCATCCCCGGACTCCCTAAATCTAGGGGTTCAAGGGTGGGTCACTTAAAGCTCTAAGGTCAATAAGGTCACTACCCACCTTAGGGCTAACCTATCCCAATCACCTACTGAAGCATTACATGTACTATCCTTATGTACATCGCAGTCCGGTGGCCTGCATGGGCCACCAGAAACTGTCACGCCCCGTTCCCCAGAATACCCTGCATTTAATTTTTTTTCCAAGTATCCTGAAGAGTGATGATGATGAGAGAGGAAAAGAAAGAGAAAGAAGAAACAGACCAAGCAGGCCACTGCGCACATGCTGGGATAGTACACGTGAAGCTCCATAGTATTATCAAAACAACCTCATAAATAACATAGATTAACAACATATCATATATAACAACTTCCATTAATATACATAGTCTAGGTACACCACTACATATACACTAACACTCTCCACCTCCCAAGACAACCATGTCACATCACAACTACAGCTCACACCAAGTCCTACCCCTGAAACCCGACTCCAAGTCACCACCAACCATGCTGCCCCTGCTACCTGAAAAATAGGGGAGAGCACGTCAATGCATGCCCTAGTAGGAACAACTTAGATTTGGAACATTGTTTTGAGGTTATCAATCCACAAGGCAAGGCAAGAGAAATAAGACATGTAAACTAAGTATATAGCGAAAAGTAAATAGCCAAGTAAGAAGATCATACCTGCGGTCCAATGTCGAGCGACTGCAAGAAAAGGGTTAGCACAAATAATGATACAAATATTCATACAACCATAAACTAAAAGGGGAATCACAAGTGTCAGAAGTATAACACAGTGTCAGCAGTGAAGCAAGTAAAGGAAAGGGAAGTGCTGCGAGCAGAAGGAGTAACATGCCAAATTCTTATTTTATTATTTTGTAATTGAATTAATTGGAACTTGGGTAAACTGTGTGATACCAGGACCTGGACCTCACCCCAAATTTGGGGTGAATATAGTACACGACGCAGTGGATACGGGCACTGTACGCCGGACCTCTCAGCTCCTCCGTCCCTGGCAGGAGTGAGGCCTCCCACAATAACACAACCTCCGTATGTCCCCTCCACTCCCGGTAAAGGCGAGTGGTATAAATATCACATATCACATATTCATTTCCTCCAACTTCTCGGTACACACATTATATCCACAATTTACTCAAATCCCACCTAAAACCCAGGTTCTGCTAACTCACCCTCATTAGAGAGGATTGGGACATTCAAGAGTTTCATTTTATCATATTAGTAATGAAGGAATCATGTTGCATGACATCACATTCCACACTCACACCAACATGGGTCAGGCACTATAGTGACCTGCCCTCCATCGTAGTCACATCACATATCAACATAGGACATGTACCCAAGTGTCATGCCCTAAATCATAGCTATTTCAATTCATCATCCATAACACATGAAACCATGCTTTCCATGACTCCGTCATCACCAATTTATAACATGCTTAATAATACATGCATATACAACTCATTTTGCAGGTTTCTCCACTTTTGTTTCATTGAGGCATTTTCACAAACACGCGGTGAGCGTGACGTATATGTCTATAATCACATCAGCAAATTAATTGACAAAACATATCAGTAGTCTATCTTCCATGTAAAAACAATAGTCATGTACCATGAAGAGTGGAATAGCAACAATACACAATCTATCACACCACCTATCTATTCAGCTTGCAGGAAATATACATGCAGTCATATAAGATGGCTGATATCACCCATTTATACTCAGAATTTGACAAAACTTCCTAAATGAAAGTTGTAGATATGTTAGTCCTGGATTCACAGATAAAGTTTCATACAAAAATATTAAGTAGGTGATTTATGGTGAATTATTTGGTGAAGTCGGTCAAATCTGGTTTTCAGATAGATTTCAGGGTCTGTAAAGATTACTGTTTTTGGGCATATTTTAGCCAGAATTTCGAAAAGTATCCATTAAGATGAAGTTTTAGAAAAACTTGTTATCTTTTCAACGAGACCAAGGACATAAAATTCCATTGTGTGTGCAGGTACCGATGTCAATTTTACTAAACTATGTCCAGACTGATGATCAAACAAACAAGTTGTAAAGATGGAATTTTTGTCCTAATTTCTGAATTGAACATATATCAAAATTTATATGATTTTCGGGTAGAAATTCAAGTTCTTCATGTATATAATTTTTTCGAAAATCAATTCAAGCCACATTAATCATAATTCAAGTAATAACACACATCGGAATTTCAGCCTTTCAAAGAAGTGATTTTGCATGGAATTTCAAGGGGTTATTCATGAAATTGAATCACGACATATTAATTTTGACTAACCCTAATTCATATGGAGTAAACATGATATAAAAACATGTATAATGGAACCCTAAATAAATTTCCAAATCCAAGTTAGATCCGACCTCAAAACTTGATTTCTCCTTCTCTCCTTCTCTTTCTCTTCCTTCCGCCTTCTTTCTCCTTGAAGTAACTAAGGCTTTCTTGATTTTTAGGGGCTAAATTAGGGTTTTGGACGGAGAAGAAGGAGATTAGTGGGAGGGGATGGCCGGCCATAAAGAGAATAGGGAGAGGAGGAGAGAAAAGAAAAGAAAGTTAAAGAAAGAAAGAGAAGATTCCCTAAAAAATCTCTAACTAGAAGCCTCCATTAGGATAAGCATGAAGAGTGTTGTTATTCGCACCACATAAATTTATGAATAAACCATACTACTTGATTCACCACACCTATATTTTTAACATCAGATGTTCGGATTTGGAGATCCGAACGGCTCTAAAGAGAATAACAACGGTGAAGATCGCGCCCGCGCTTCGTCCGATAGCGATTCGAATTAACTCAACCGTTGGATCTTAATCCAACGGTGAAGATCGCGCGCTCTACGAATCTGCTGCGGGGCCAATCTCGAGCGTCGGATCTCCATCCGACGGTGCAAAATCGCCCACGTCACCACGAGGTGAGCTGCTCTTCGTTGTTTGGTTGAAGCGCTTAAGGGCCGTTCGATCATCATCGCAGGGTCTGGATTTGGCCACGTAGCAAGAATTTCGCTCGCTCTTGAGTTTGCTGCGGATGCCGTTGGATTGAGATCGGATGGCGTAGCGTGCGCCACGTGTCCAGTATATTCGTATTTCTTTGCGTATTTCTCCAATTAATTGGCATTCTGCATTCAAAAATACATAGTAATTAGCACAGATATCAGAAAAATACAAATAAATAGTCGTTGGAATCGTGAGATCGAGACCAAGCTATAAAAAATTATAAAAGGTGCAGAAATACTCTGTTAATTGCTGTTTTGTGCTCAAATAAAGTGATTTCTCTAATAAATGATGGTGTACAAAATACGAACGTATTAGAGATCAATTAAGCATCATATAAGCACAAAATATTACTAGATGAGTGGTTAAATAAGCAATATTCAACCCGAATCACACCCCCAACTAGTGTTTTGCTAGTCTCTTGCAAAGAGAGCGAAATATGATATCAAATATATATACCTAGATCACCTTATCAGATCTCAAATCACTCACCACCATACTACAATGACAAAAGAGATGACCACACACTAATATCAAGATTTCAAGCTCATAAAATAATGGTACTCGTGGGTTTAAAGATGAAGAACAAGTATTTCTCAAATGGTCATGAAATCGACTTAACTTCACTATCCATTACTTCTTAGCACATAGTATACAAAATCAATGACTCACATCTTTCAATTAGAGATTCTAACTTGGAGCGTAGATGTATCATGCAAAGCAAGCATAAAGAATAGAATAGTATCAAGTCATACACACGTCAATCTTCATTCATAGGAAATCACACCATATCTTGTGCTTTCATTAAGCTTTGGAAGTTCTTTTGCCTTGCTAGTTATGCACACTTATTCTCTCTTTTCGTTCTCTTTTTATTAGTTCCGTGTAACGCGCATAAAGCAACATTTACGGAAAAGTGTATAACTTGGATCGCTCCATCAAATGAGTGAGGTTCCGGTCAATGGCTCCCAAATCAGACGATAATAGGGCATTAGGCCAAAAAGGACCACTCGGACTGTATTACTCGAGCCAACCAAGTTATTTATTTTCGTGACACACTAATTCATTTTTTTCTTCATTCATTTTTTCCTTTTCTTTTTTTTGCTTTTGTGTTTTTCTCTTTTTTTTTGTGTGCATAAATAACTAGCAAGATAGCTTCCTTTTCTTAATTCTTTCACAAGAATGGGTTATCCTAATCATTTCAAAAGACAGTGTATACTTTCTACCCAAAATCACACCAAGCATGCAAATAGCAATGAATACGAGATAAAAAGCAATGCTCCAGTTATTTTGTGAACTATTGGTGCATGAAGCTTGGTGTGTTCCATTGAAAGCATACGATTTGCTAATTCATAATTTCTAGATTCATTAAGTTATCAATCAATCCCACCATTGAGATATATCAACAGAAATTTACCACGAGTACTAACATTCATGTCAAATGAGACTAAAATATTTAACGGTGGTGGAGGAAAATAAATCACATGTGTACGGTGGTGAATAAATTTAGAGAATTTTCATCCGTTCATCTCTAGGTAAAATAAATATTGGTGATATAACTTGACTCAATTTTTTTTATTCAATGCAAAAAGGGAACTAAAAAAATCCTAAGAAAAAGAAAAGTAAAAATACTAAAAGTTTATACCCTCCCCCCAACTTAAAATAAACATTGTCCTCAATGTTAGGGATAGGGAAGCATGGAAGCAACACACCTGATTAGTTGCCACCCGAGGGTGGGTCCGTGAGATCGATGGTGCTCGCGTCCTTGGTCCAAGGCTCGTGAAAATGCTTCAATCTTTGTCCATTCACCTTGAACTCACTCCCGTCTTTTTCATTAAACAATAGCACTGCTCCATGTGGGAAAACTTCTTTAACTGTGAAAGGTCCAAACCACCTAGAGCGAAGCTTCCCGGGGAATATGTGTAGCCTGGAATTGTATAGAAGAACTTTTTGGCCGGGGGTGAACTCCCTCCTTAGGATCATCTTGTCATGGACGGATTTCATCCTTTCTTTGATATCTTGGTGTTGTCATAAGCATTTCTCCTCAGCTCCTCTAGCTCCAACAACTGTAACCTGCGAGAAGCAAAGATGAATCAGTATCAAAATTTAATTTTTTAACAGCCCAATAAGATCTATGCTCCAATTCTACATGTAAGTGACAAGACTTCCCAAAGACAAGGCGGTAAGGTGACATCCCCAAAATTGTCTTGTAGGCCGTCCTGTAGGCCCACAGTGCTTCAGGTAAGCGCAAGCTCCAATCTTTCCTTGAAGGATTCACCGTCTTCTGTAAAATGCCTTTGATCTCTCTATTCGCCAACTCTGCTTGACCATTGGTTTGGGGGTGATATGGAGTAGAGACTTTGTGCGTGACCCCAAACCTCTTCATTAGATTAGCGAACATGCGGTTGCAAAAATGGGACCCTCCATCACTGATCAAGACTTTGGGCACTCCAAATCTAGAGAAAATGTTCTCTTTGAGAAACTTGAGCGCTACCGAAGTGTCATTCGACCTGCAAGAAATAGCTTCCACCCATTTAGAAACATAATCGATTGAAACCAAAATGTAAACATTTCCAAATGAAGGTGGGAAAGGTCCCATGAAATCTATGCCCCAACAATCAAATATTTCAATTTCTAGAATGGGGTTTAATGGCATCATGTTACGTCTAGTAATACCCCCTAATTGTTGGCATGCAGCACATGTCTTGCAATAATGAAATGTATCCTTAAACATAGTTGGCCAATAAAAGCCACATTGCAAGATTTTAGCCATAGTTTTATTCGTAGAAAAGTGTCCTCCACACACCCCATCATGACAAAATTGTATCACATTGTTATCTCATGGTCAGGAATGCACATCCTAACAATTTGATCACTACAATATTTATAGAGGTATGGATCATCAAAGAAGAAATATTTTACCTTGTACTTGAACCTTTTAAAGTCTTGAAGTGACCAAGTTTCAGGAGTCTTACCAGTCACTAGATAATTTACTATATCAGCATACCATGGAGAGGTGGAAACACTAAAAAGATGCTCGCCAGGAAAGGAGTCCTTCAAAGGTACATTTGCTGAATCAAGGCCTACTGTCAATCGTGATAAGTGGCCGGCTACTAGATTCTCCATGCCTTTCTTGTCCTTGATTATGACATTGAACTCATGTAACAATAAAATCCATCTTATCAATCGAGGTTTAGCATCTTTTTTGGATAATAAATATTTCAAAGCAGAGTGATCTGTATAAATCAAGATAGGTGATCCCAAAATATAGCTCCTGAATTTTTCCAACACGAATACTACAGCCAACAACTCCTTCTCTGTGGTTGTATAATTCCTCTAAGCATCATTCAATGTTTTGCTGGCGTAGTAAATAACTACTGGAGCTTTGTCTTTCTTTTGGCCTAGGACTGCGCCAACTGCATAGTTACTGGCGTCACACATGATTTCAAATGATAGAGAGTCTGGGACCTGCAAAATGGGAGCAGAAATTAGTAACTTCTTTAACGTGTCAAAAGAATATTGACACTCAGGTGTCCAAATAAAATCCACATTGTGAGTTAGCAAGTTGCAGAGAGGGCGACATATAGCGCTAAAATCTTTAATAAATCACCGGTAGAATCCTGTATGACCCAGGAATGATCTGATATCCCTCACACATTTGGGACTTGGTAGCTTCTCAATTACTGCTACCTTGACTTTGTCTACCTGAATACCATCTTTAGAAACCAAATGACCAAGGACAAGTCCTTCTGTGGTCATAAAATGACATTTCTCCCGATTTAATTGGAGATTCTTCTCAATACACCTGTCAAGAACATGAGCCAAGTTAGCTAAACAATCATGAAAAGAGCTACAATATACAGAGAAATCATCCATAAATACCTCCACAATTTTCTCAACCATATCATCAAAAATGCTAAGCATGCATCGCTGAAAAGTGGCGGGAGCATTACATAAACCAAACGGCATCCTCTTAAATGCAAAAGTACCAAAGGGACAGGTAAAAGTAGTCTTTTCCTGATCCTCTGGTGCAATCTCAATCTGATAATATCCTGAATAACCGTCTAGGAAGCAATAATACTCTTGTCCTGCCACTCTCTCTAAAATCTGGTCAAGAAATGGTAGAGGGAAGTGGTCTTTCCTAGTTCTGGAGTTCAACTTCCTATAGTCTATACACATCCTCCATCCTGTGGTGGTTCTAACAGGTATAAGTTCGTTATTCTCATTTTTAACCACGGTGAGGCCAGACTTTTTAGGAACAACATGTGTTGGACTTACCCATTTACTGTCAGAAATTGGGTATATAATACCTGCATCCAATAATTTTAGAACCTCACCTTTCACCACTTCTTTTAATGTGGGGTTTAACCTACGTTGCATTTCTCTAGTGGGTTTGGCGTCATCTTCCAAGTAAATGTGAAGCATGCATACAATGAGACTAATACCTTTTATATCGGCAATGGACCAACCAATGGCCCCTCTATGCATTTTCAACACTTCAAGTAAAGAGCTTTCCTGTTCTAAAGAGAGTTTAGAAGATATTACCACAGGGAAGCTGTTTTCATTTCCAAGAAAGGCATACTTGAGATATTCAGGTAGTGGCTTTAATTCAGGCTTTGGATCTTCCACCTCAGATGATATTTGAGTTGGTGCATTTGGTGGCAAAGCCTCGAATCTAGGCTCCCATATCGTGTTGAGTTCCTTCACATTGCCCTGCACAAGAGAGATGTCATCAGTATCTTCCACAATTGTTTCAACAATAGTAGCATCACTATAAAATTCAGAGCAAATATAATCATCCACCAATGAATCAATCATGTTTAATTTTTCAACCTCATCATCCACATTTGGCAACTTGCAAGTATTAAATATATTCAAATCCAAAATCATGTTACCAAACGTGATTTTAAGTTGGCCATCCCTACAATTTATTAAAGCATTGCATGTTGCTAGGAATGGTCTACCTAGGATGATGGGAGTGGAATTGCCAGTTTGGGGTCCTTGAATGTCTAGAACTATAAAGTCCGCAGGATAGTAAAATTTGTCAACTTGAACGAGGACATCCTCAATGCATCCCTTTGGAACTTTAATAGATCTATCAACTAATTGTAATATGACAGATGTTGGCTTTAGCTCTCCTAACCCAAGTTGCACAAAGATGGGATATGGCAAGATATTAACGCTAGACCCTAAATCCAATAAAGCATTTCCAATCTTTTTAGTGCCAATAGTACAAGTAATGGTGGGTGATCCAGGATCTCTAAATTTAAGTGGTGTATTTTGTTGCACAATAGAACTAACCTGTTCAGTTAAAAATACTTTCTTCTTCACATTCAATTTTCATTTAATAGTGCACAGGTCTTTCAAAAATTTAGCATATGCAGGTATTTGATTTGTGGCATCAAGCAGTGGAATATTTATTTGGCACTTCTGAAAAATTTCACGAATTTCAAATTGATACTTATCTTTATTTTTCTGAAGTGGCCGATGAGGGAAAAGTGCTGCAGGTACATATGTTGCGGGCTCTTTCTCTTCAATGACTTTATTGTTCAGACCCACATCTGTGCTCTCTTTCTGCACCTCTTCTTGCATTTGAATTTCCTCCTCTTGTTCAGCTTCTTTGCTTGGTGGGTCAGGTTTCTGAATTTCCTTCCCATTCCTCAGAGTGGACACGGCTTGGCAAGTCTTCATATTATTACCTGCAGAAGAAGATGAGCTCATATTAGGATTTGGAATTGATTGTGATGGAAGCGTATCTTTCTCCAATGTTGCCGTAAGCCTAGCCAAGCTTTCGCTCATCTGTTGGTTTTGAGTTTGTTGAGCTTGAAACTGAGCCTGTTGTTGTTGCATTTGGGCTTGTTGCAATTGAATAAGCTGTTGAAGCGCATCTCCAAATGGTTGCATCTGTTGTTGTTGCATTGGCTCTTGGTCCCGCATTTGGTTCCCCTTGGTAGTTGTTATTGTTGAATTGAGATTGTCTGAATGGAGGAGGAGCCTGTTGCTGAGGTTGCTGATTGGGGCCCCAATTTAAGTTAGGATTATTACGCCACCCCTTGTTGTTGGAATTGAAGCTCTGGTAGTTTGTGGACACTTGATTCACTCCTGTTGGATTGCCTAGCATGCTCTTCAAAGCTGGAAGTGTGGGACATGCACTGGTGTCATGGCCACTAACATCGCAAAGTGCACAACTCTGCTCTATCTCAACTACTTTGGCCTCTTTCAAATTGAGAGCTTGAAGCTTGTTTGTAATCATTGCTTCCATTTTCGCCTCCAACACATCCTCTGGCTTCAAATTGTATACCACTCCACGTGTTGGCTGTGAAGGTGCAGAGTGGCCTCCCCTGTCGTACTCTGAGGTAGTGTCCCAAGTTTGTGCATTCTCTGCTATGTCCTCCAAGTACGTCCAAGCTTCATCTGGCTCTTTATCGAAGAATCCCCCATTGCACATCATTTCTACGAATTGTTTCATCTGAGGTTGCAGTCCATCGTAGAAGAAGCCAATAATCCTGCTTTTGTCGAAGCCATTATGTGGACATGCTAGCAATAGCTCATTGAACCTTTCAAACGCCTGGAAGAATGTTTCCTCACTTTTCTGGGCAAAGTTCATGATCTGCCGTTTCAATCCCTGTGTCCTGTGAATAGGAAAAAATTTCTTTAAGAACTCAGCCTACAAGTCAATCCATGTAGTAATAGAACGTGATGGCAATGCATTTAACCAGTTCTTAGCTTTATCTTTTAATGAGAATGGAAATAATTTCAGATATACCGTGTCTTCGCTAGTCTTTCCATCAAAACATGTCAAGCATACCTCCTCAAATCCTTTTATATGAAGATAAGGGTTTTCCTTGTCTAACCCATGAAAGGTGGGTAAGAGTTGGATTACCCCCGGTTTGAAATTAAAAGAATTTGCATCAGTGGTTAAGATAAAGCATGAAGCTGTGCTAGTCCTAGTGGGTCTAAGAAGATCTTTTAAAGTTCTATCCATGTTATTATTAGCAGCCATTTCAAAGCGTCTAGTCAACCTCTGTGTCCTAGGAGTCCTATGCCACATAAACTAGCACAATATATTTTTTGTTTTTTTTAAAATGCGAAAATTTATATACATTAAAGTGGAAAGATCTCACCGAAGGTCCTCTGAATGAAATAAACTGTGGTAACAAACCGTTCTCCCTGGCAACGACGCCAAAAACTTGCTTAGCCCAAAAATGTGCTTCTCTCAAGCGAAAGAGTCCGTGCAAGTAATATAGATCTGGGAGGTCTTCGCTAGTCTTTCCATCAAAACATGTCAAGCATACCTCCTCAAATCCTTTTATATGAAGATAATGGTTTTCCTTGTCTAACCCATGAAAGGTGGGTAAGAGTTGGATTACCCCTGGTTTGAAATTAAAAGAATTTGCATCAGTGGTTAAGATAAAGCATGAAGCTGTGCTAGTCCTAGTGGGTCTGAGAAGATCTTTTAAAGTTCTAAGAGTTCCAGGTTGCACATTATTTTCATTGTTGTTACTAAAATTTTCATCCATGTTATTATTAGCAGCCATTTCAAAGCGTCTAGTCAACCTCTGTGTCCTATGAGTCCTATGCCACATAAACTAGCACAATATATTTTTTGTTTTTTAAAATGTGAAAATTTATATACAGTAAAGTGGAAAGATCTCACCGAAGGTCCTCTGAATGAAATAAACTGTGGTAACAAACCGTTCTCCCTGGCAACGACGCCAAAAACTTGCTTAACCCAAAAATGTGCTTCTCTCAAGCGAAAGAGTCCGTGCAAGTAATATAGATCTGGGAGTCCAGATGTCGAATCCTCGGGAGAACATCTGTTGCAACCACAAAGATTAAATCAAATAGAAATTCAACGTAAAGAGACCAACCACTTTTAATGACGATGGTTTGAATGGGTTTTGATTGTGGTTTTTAGTTTGTGAACAATAGGAGCAAAAGAAAGTTTCGTTTATAAAAATATCTAAGAGAAGTGTGCACATGGTATGGGTTCATTAGGGTCCATGATTTGTGGTTGATTAAAGATAACTCAATGAAACCTCTTTTTGAGAGAAATTCATCGGAAAATACCCTTGTGGGGATTAAAGCGCAATATTGAACATGATCGTTGCTAAAGTTATAATCTTTTAAATATAAGATATGAAACTCCCTTTTGGGGAGATCAAAACTCACCCTTGTGGGGTGATCATCAACTCAATCACGTTCTTTTGGAAGATGAAGAGGAGGTTTTAAACTAAAGGCTACAACTTTATCAACGTTAATAATTTTAGCGTGACAATTCAACCAAATAAATACGCATCATGTCCCCTAACTACACCATACCATGCACAATAATAATTTAGCCACACATACTGAAAATAAACAAGGATTTCATCATATTACACATAGTTCTAAGCAATAGAAGTAAATAGAATTGAAAATACGCAATAAAGTTCAAGAGATATCACCAAATATACCCTCTTTTTGCCTAAGAAAACTCTCTTTCTTCTTCTCAAAGCCCTCTGAAAAATACCACAAGTTGCTTTCTGGAATCTCAGGAAATTTCTGCAAAAATCGGCTCCAAAATCGCCCAAATACGCCAAGAATACGTCACAAAAACTCTAAAAATACCTTATATAAGAACATTGCGGGTTTTAATGTGCTAACGGGTCCAAAATCTGCTCAAAATCAAGCCCAAACCCGCAAATGTAGGCCGTCGGATCGTGCATAATTGAATACGGATGCGCCACCTGTGCTTTAGAATCCGTGCAAAGCCCGCTTCCTTCGAATCCGCATCCCATTAGATCTCGTCCGTCCGATCAGCATCGGACCGTCCAAGGGAAGCCACATGTCCAGGATGCGGATTCGCGCCCGCGCTTCGTCTGATAGCGATTCGAATTAACTCAACCGTTTGATCTTAAACCAACGGTGAAGATCACGCGCTCTACGAATCCGCTCTGGGGCCAATCTTAAGCGTCGGATCTCCATCCGACGGTGCAAAATCGCCCACGTCGCTCCGAGGTGAGCTGCTCTTCGTTGTTTGGTTGAAGCGCTTGAGGGCCGTTCGATCATAATCGCAGGGTCTGGATTTGGCCACGTAGCAAGAATTTTGCCCGCTCTTGAGTTTGCTGCGGATGCCGTTGGATTGAGATCGGACGGCGTAGTGTGCGCCATGTGTCCAGTATATTCGTATTTCTTTGCGTATTTCTCCAATTAATTGGTATTTTGCATTCAAAAATACACAGTAATTAGCACAGATCTCAGAAAAATACAAATAAATAGTCGTTGGAATCGTGAGATCGAGACCAAGCTATAAAAAATATAAAAGGTGTAGAAATACTCTGTTAATTGCTGTTTTGTGCTCAATTAAAGTGATCTCTAATAAATGATGGTGTACAAAATACGAACGTATTAAAGATCAATTAAGCATCATATAAGCACAAAATATTACTAGATAAGGGGTTAAATAAGCAATATTCAACCCGAATCACCTGTCCTGCCTTCAGCAGTCGGTTATTGGAAAGCCAAAAACTCCAATGAGAGTTCTTGGTAAGGGGAAGCTATATGATTGGTTTCTATGATAATCCTAAGGCACACTAAGATGGTCAATGCAAATGCAGGGGAGTATGACCATATATCAAGGCATTACAAAAATCCTAGACTCAAAAAAATAACTGCAAGTAATAGAAATTACATGGATTACATTTTGCATCTCCTAGAGTCCAAGGCTTCAAGCACTTGATGCCTTGATTCTCTCCGTCGTCTTTCAAGCTTTGGCATCTATTGACGAAATTTTCTTCATCAAGATCCAAGCTTTTGGCAATGCTTCTCTTGATGTCCATCCTTGCACCAAGCTATTAGTCTCCAAAAAGCTATTCTCCATTTGATTAAACATGAGACTAAAACATGAGAGTCATTAGCAACAACATAATGTTGTGATCTTTATCAAAACAATATTGGTCTAAAATACCAATGCCTAACAATTTCCCCATTTTTGATGATGACGCATATTATGTAAAACATAAAGAAATAAAGCACAATGCTAATGAGCTCCCCTACTTATATGCACCAATTGAACATAGATAACCAACTGTGAATAAACTAAGATTATATAAATAATCTAAGTATGATCGATGGTGACATATAATAGGCATGGATTACATAAACCAATTGTAATAAATAAATAACATTCTCTACATATATGAGTATCCATCTCCCCATGAATACATATGTATGATTTATATAATCCATATCCATCTCCCCCTTGTTATTGTTAAAAATGTGGACATCAAATATAAAAGAAATACCTCTTGTCATTGACTCCCTTATAAAAAATGTGACAACATGCACGATATTAAGAGATGTATGATACCTAATAGTAAATTTAAAGTGAGTATCAATCACTATCCCATGTTCCACCTAGATCATAGAAATGGTCAAATTGTTGACTTTTAGTATCAATACCAATTGTAAAAGAAAGTAAATCTTTACCAATTGAAAATAATAATACTTGGAGCAATGGGCCTAAATTGTATCATTGCATTGATATGAAAGAAAATCAAGCAACAATGATACAAATCATACTGCCAAAACAAAGTATAACATGAAATATGTTGGAAACATCAATTGGTTAAGTTCGAGACCATAATAACCAATTGTAAATAATGATCTCAAGCATAACCCAAAAATGAGAGTTAAAATATGTTTTAAAATAGTTTTGAACATACTTAACATATTTGAAACGACTCGTTCTCAGGGTGCCATTACTTATTTGATTTATTAGCATGTCTGCAGATCACCAGTGAAAACAATATAGCTACGATGCAGAGATGTACAAAAATACTCAAATAGTGTCTATTTTATTACAATCCATATTATACAACAAGGATATATGAAAAAAAAGAAGTACAGCTGAAAATACACAACTTAAGCTCTAGAAAATCAGCGGTCACATGGTCAAACTCTGGCTTCTCAAACTCAAGGGTCACCTCTTCAATCTGTTCGTCGTCTGCCGGTGCCATAAAATGGTACCGTAGGTAAGTCACAACAATTCTAGAATTGGAAGTAAAAGCAGTGCAAAAGCGGAACGAGCTATGGAAAGTAACTACAGGCTGTCATGCGAGTGCAACAATTAAAGTAAAAGTAACTATGCAAGCAGGTACGATACATAATGTAAAGGTGATTGTACAAATGCGAAAAAGTAACGTACAAGGCAACAACTGTGGTAAAGCATATGCAATATGGTAGTTACAGCATGTTAACGAGCATGTAGTGTGGTAACGAAAGTAAGATAAGCAGATATATGCAGTAGCAATAAAGGACATGTAAGCAGTAGTAAAGCTAGAAACTATGTGACTCAAGTAGAAGAGTATGATATGCAACCAATGAGTTCATCTCTTGCCTGGATAGGTGTTTACCGACGCAGGCAGCATGTAAGGTTTTGTCGACACAGGCAGCATGTAAGGTTTTGCCGACACATGCATATATGTTTCCCGACACAGGCAGCAGGTAGATGAACTCCAGTCACTCCCACACTTTCTCAAACTATAAGTTACCCTAAACCAAGTGAAGTGTCAAGTGTTTTATGTATATGTTTATTACGGGATGTTCCACGAGATATTCCACAGAATGTAACACAAGATATTTCATAAGATATTACACACATAATATTCCATACGATAATTCATTAGCATTTACCGATTCATAGATGACATGCATCAGGTGATGTGACTATTTAAAAGTGAGCAATCGTGCAACAAGTGTATCCAAAGTTCATGCATGGTTTTTAAGTGAAAAGCATTAGAACATGGCGGACAAGAGTGAACAAGAGTTATCATGGTGAATATGTGTTTACATGCGATGAAAGGTTGAAGAACTCATTTGAAGGGATATATGATCAAAGGTTGCAAACTGATGATAATTGAAATTCTAACATTGATCCATGCATACACGGCCAGTCAGGTTTGGCCAAGCGGGTCACTATTCCCGCAAGCAGGGTGATCCAAACTTTGGCGCAAACGATCCTAGACACAGGGTGGTACCAATGTTAAGATTGTCAATTATCACATCTGCTCCATCGATTATATTAACAACCAGTATAGTGATTCCCTATTTATTCATTGTGATAGTTAAACCAGGACCATTGATTGAGTGGGCCAAAGCAAAGCGGATGCTAAGAAATTTGAGGATAAAAACAGGTCCAATAAACATGGAATACAAAAATTGTTGGTTTAAGTGAATAGTCGTTCTGTAGTTGATTATTTTCCTAGTTAACTAGGTCTCTAGTCATTCGTTCAGGTCAATAGCTGTTCTGAGGCTATTTATAAAATCCTATGTTCATGTTAGTACACTTACTTAACTTCTAAAGCTAGAATTAGAGTGACTTACAGGGATCGACATCGTTGTAGTAAGCCAAGGATGAAGCTAAGGCTATCTGGGACACTCATGCACGAGAAACGGTACCTGCAAACATCAGAAATCATGGGTTAACTATATGCTATTTTTCTAACCATTTTTCTTAACGAGTTCGTATTTTTATAATGGCTTAAAACCCGTCAAAATATGTACTAATAATTTTTAGATAGTCTAGATGAAGGGTAAATAATTTTGTCTAGGAAGAAAATATTTTTCTCAAGCTTATATGTATTTTTTAGAATTTTTAAAAGCTTGAAATCAATCAAAAACTAATTTTCTAAATTAAAATTTAGCTATCGTAATTGTTTGAAGATTTATTTAGAAAAATATACACGACAGAAATCTTCATATGATAGGTCAAAACGTTCGTCTCGATTAGTAGAACACAAAGATATTTTTGTATTTGAAAAATACACGTATTTTTAGAAGATACGAATTTTGAAAGCAAAATAGGAATAATTACATATAACTTCCCAAAAAATCATTTTTAACGAAATATGTTTCAGATTGGGATGATTCCAGCGTCTATGCGTTCTATGCGACGCACTGGATTTTCTGGCACTTCCCGTGTATTTTCTGGTTTGTATATTATTTAATGTGAATTTTTCTCATTTTCTCTCTATAATATGTATATATATATAATTATTTATACTAATTTTAATATGTATATACTATTATTTATATTAGTATGTACTATATATATATACACGTTAATAACACTCCATCCCTCTCTTCGCGTTATAAACGACAGCATGGGTTTCTCGACGAAGGCCGCCGGCGGTCGGCTGCTTAGGCCCCAGAGGGCAGCGCCGGTGGGCTGGGGGCGGCCAGGTGGAGGCGGTGATGGGTTTCAATGGCGAAATGCCGGTGGAAACGGTGAAAACACCGGGCGGGCTTGGTCCGAGTTGGAACAGCTCCGGTGGAGCTCTAGCATCGACGAGGGGGCTGCAGTGAGCGGCAGAAAGCAGAGCGGCCCGCGGTGAGTGCTTCGGCATCATCGGGGGGCAGATGCGAGGCAACGCTCATGACAGGAAGCGCCGCTCATCGGAGCGTGGGCTTGCCTGCTATGGAGCTATGTCAGAGCGATTGGGGGCTTCGCTGGCGGTCGTCGGGCGTCGTCGGAGGTCGTGGTACACATCGGAGCAGTGGCGCATCGGCTGAAGGCGCGATGGCAATGGGACACATCACCGACGTGGGGCTTCTGTTATGGAATAACGGCAGACGGAGCTTGCAAAGTTATGTTGGGGTCTCGTCGGCGTTCTCCGGAGGGGCTGAGGCGCCTCGTCAGCGCTACAGGCAGAGGAGGCCATAGCGGGGAGAGGTGGATCTGGGGGCGGTCGGCGAGGCAACGGAGCTTCGTCGGAGCTCCGAGGAGGGCTGCCATGCTCGAAAAGTGGCAGTGTTGGCGGTTTGCTGCGGCGAGAGTGGAGGCATCTCGGAGCTTTGGATGGCGGAGAAGAGAGGTGCGGTTGACAGGGGGGTGGCGGAGGAAGCTCGGATCTGGGCGGCGAGGCGCTGAAGGAGAGGGGAGAGGGGATGTTGCATGGGTTCACTGCGGACTGAGAACAAGAGGATGGGGAGGGGATGAACGTATATGGGTTAGGGGCTGAGCTGCTGGGTGCCTTGCTTGGGTTAAATGGAGGAGGAGGAGAATATTAAGATGACGTTGATAATGATTGGTGGTGGAGGAGCTCAGCCTTGAGGCAGAGGCAAGGGAGGTGTAGTTTTGGGAGAGCAAGACTTCGGTTTGTTGTGTTGAACTGAGGAGGATGAGAAAAGGGGATTTATAATGCACAGAAATTATTGATACAATGAATTAGTTCAAGGGGTATTGATAAGAGTAATTAATATGGTAAGTTAGAGTTTTGACTACCGTATGAAAGGGTTTTAGAATTTCCCTCATGTGCTGCTAACGAGGGTTAGGTGAGTAAATTTTAAAAATAGTTAATTAAGTAAACCATGATTAGTAAAACGTCATTAGTAAATAATAACTTAAAAAATACGAAATTACGATTTTGCCCTTGAAATTAAACGTGTCCGAAAAATTACGAAAGAAATACCACGGGTTCATATCGTCTCCAGTATCATGAAAATGAAGTCCATTTTCAGATTTAAGCGACGAAAAATTTGAAAAAAAATCATTTTCTCATTTTTGAAATCGTTTGAAATTGTCTTTGTTACGGAAAAACGTGCACTTTGAAAACTAGCCGTTACATTCTACCATCCTTACAAAAATTCAGTCCTCGGAATTTAATAGATTGATCATTGCCTAAGCAATTAAACGATCAATATGAAGGCTTGATGAATGATAATGATATAGGAAAATAAGTTGTTAATATCATGAAATATAATGTGATATCATAGCATCAAGAAAACAAGAGATGTTATATCTGAATACATATTATTAACATCACATAGCTTCCGTAACTAGTCCTTAAACCAGCCTCATCACAATATGTCCCTGACTTCTCAAGTAGCCAAAATTAATATGAGATAATGGCATCATATGAAAATGAGGGCTAGTATGATGACAACATATGTTCGAACTTGGAGCTTGAGGTGATAAGCAAGTAGCAAGCTAGATAAATCTCATAAAAAGGGAGATCATAAAGTTTAAAGCTTCTATTCATGCTAATTGTGACTAAGGGGGCCTAGCTAAGAATGTCATTCATAATATAGATCCCGATATATTGGTATGTATCCTAGTGTACTACTTGGATTTTCTGAGTGCATATAGTGTCTGTGTGTATGTGCTTAGTTATATGTATCTGTAGAAATAGCATGGATATGTGTGCATTATGTATAGTAGCATGGGTGTAATATTGTATTGTACTGTATGCACATTCGTGGTGATATATGTGTGTATATTTGGATGTGAATGTATACTGGGATGCATACATAGATGTATATTTGTAATTATACTTGGATGTATATACGGAGCATAAGCAGGTGTGTGTCATACCACTTGTGATGGTGTCTAGATTACAAGGAAGTATACTGCGTGGATATGTGCGTGCCTATAAATATGTATGTTGTGTGTGTCATATGTATTGGTATGTTGTATTAGGAGTTGATATTCTAGTGCATGTACATCATTGTATGGACTTGTATTATGCATGTGTGAATTTATCTCTATTATTGTGTGTATAGTAAATTATGTGTGGGATAAAATATTTGTGCAGTATTCTACTGTATATGTGGATTGCATTAATGTATTGAATATGTTATGGTAAATCTATCGGTTGTGTATTATTGATTAGTTTGTATTCTTATGAGTGTTCATTTGAATTCTTATTAGTGATTGCGTGGCATATTGTTAATGTGATTGGTGTGTCAAGTGTATGTGTGTCTATAGTGTACGTGCACTAAAATATGTGTGTAGGTATATATATGTGTAACATGTGATGATATCTATATCTGTATCTATTACCCATATATATGGCGGTATATGACTTATGGCCATGTAGGTGTATTTTATAAGATGGTTGTATGTAGTGCCTTTTGTAAGCGGTGTTAGATGTATTGTGATACCTACGTTGCCTTGAATATTTTAATGAATAGTTTAGCTTATGAACTATTGACTGGTGTAGTGACTATGGTATTGGTTATGGAGTTGTATTTATCGTATTGTATACACCTTTTGTATCGTAATATATTTATTGTGGTGTACTGTTATGGTATATGTTTGTGTCTGTATAAGGGAAGGGTTGTTACGTAATAGTGTATGCAGGAGGGGTGCAAGTGGCCTAGGAGTATCTATGGATGTATTTGTGTAAATACTTGTGTATGTGCTTATAGTGTGTATGTATACTGATTCAGGTTCAATATTACATATTTAACCCCCCATTTAGCCCTATTTTGTGCTCATGTGATGCTATATTGTTCTCTAATACGTGCGTATTTTATATATCATCATTTATTAGAGAATTCACCTTGTTTGAGCATAAAACAGCAATTAATGGAGTATTTCTGCACTTTTTATATTTTTCCTAACTTGGTCTCGATCTCACGATTCCAACGAATATTTATTTGCATTTTTCTGAGATCTGTGCTAATTTCTATGAATTTTTGAATGCAGAATACCAAATTAAATGAGGAAATACGCAAGAAATACGGAATAAATACGAATAAACGGTCGCGGCCCAATCGGGCAGTGACACGTGGCACGCATCCACCTCTTTCCCGCCGCATCCAACCGCTGAGATCTCATCCCGCATTCTCTCAAATACGGGCGACGTGGCCGCTTCCGGACCCTTCGATCGCGATCCAACGACAAACAAAGCACCCCGCGATTTGTATCGGAGTGGCATTTCTATGGCCACGTGGCGAGATCCCCTCGTTTCCCCGCCGGATCGGGCGGTGTTGATTTAATCGGCGACGCGTCTCGAAGCAGCCTGTTCGATGGTGATCGAACGGTCGACAACCGCCCTCATCGAAGCAGCGGGAGGAAAAGCAAATGGCCACGTGGCGAGGATCGATCGGCTGTCCGCTCAATCGGACGGTGGAAAATAGAGCATGGGCATCGCACGGAGCGATTTGAGCGGAGCAGCGAAAAATTATTTTGTCGACGTGGCTCGTGGGGAATCCGTTCGATCTTCCGATCGGACGGCCAGTAACCATCCCGAGCTGAATTCGGATGGCGAAGAGTGGATCCGAGCGCACCAATATTGAAGCACACGTGGCACTCCCCAGCTGCATCCCGCATTGATCCGATGGCCAGTATTTGTTGCGGCTGTTGGGTGCGGGGTTTAAGCATTATGGATCGGGTTTCGAACCCGATAACCCCCTTAAACCCGCAATGAGCCTATTTAAGCGTATTCTAGGGTTTTTGTGCGTATTCGAGGCAGATTTTGGCGTATTTTGAGCATATTGGAGGCTCTAGGAGCCGTATTTCGCCACCACAAAATTCTGTAAAATTCCAGAGCCTATTTTCTTATTTCCAGAGAGTTTTGGTGTCTTTTCAAGGATATTTGGTGTTAAATTTCTTAACTTAAACCCCGTATTTGGTGCTTTTCTATTGTATTTTGCTATTGGATTAATGTATTTTGCTATGAAACTTGTTTATTCTTGCACCATGAGTAGCTAAATTGTTATTGTGCATGGTATGTCGTAGTTAGAGAATATGATGCGTGTTTATTTGGTTGTATTCCTTGTGCTAAATCGTTAAACGTCGTTAAAGTTGTAATCTTTGTTATTAAATCGTCTTTTTCATCTTCCAAAAGAAGTGATTGAGTTGATGATCGCCCCATAAGGGTGAGTTTTGATCTCCCCAAAAGGGAGTTTCATACCGTAGTTTTGATCTCTCCAAAAGAGAGTTTCATATCGTATTATAACTTTAGCGACGATCTTATTGAATATTGTGCTTGAACCCCCAAAATGGCATCTTCCGATGAGTTGCTCCCAAAAGGAGAATTCATTGAGTTATATTAAGTATTTTCCGGTGAATTGCTCTCAAAAAGAGAATTCATTGTGTTATATTCATCAACCAAATTAATACGAATCATTGATCCTAACGAATCTATACCATGTGCATACTTTTTATAGATATTTTCGTACACGATTTTCCTTGTTCATATTGTTCACGTGTTCACATCACTATCACTGTCATCGTTGTTGAAGTGGTTAGTTTCTTTTCGTAGGATTTCTATTTGATTTGAGCTGTGGTTGCAACAGATTTTCTCCTGAGGATTCGACATCTGGACTCCCAGATTATATTACTTGTACGGACTCTTGCGCTTGAGAGTAGCACCTTTTTGGTCCCACCAAGTTTTTGGCGCCGTTGCCGGGGAGGAATGGTTTGTGACTACGGCTTATTTCATTTAGAGGACCTTCGGTGAGATCTTTACACTTTACTGTATATAAATTTTTGTTTAATTTTATTGTACATAAACTTTTTTTTAAATGGAGTACATGAATTTCTATTGTATGAACAATCTGTATGATGCACGATATGCTAATGCACACAAACATAGGATGGAGAAGCTCAAGATTGTAAATTTTAATCAAACTGATTGTGAAACTTTCTTTGAGGCCTGGAGGAGGTTCACAAACATAGTATCAAGCTATCCGCAGCATGGGTACACAAATGAAGAGCTTATGGGGTCCTTCCTAGATGGACTACGACCACAGCTGCAGGAATTATTGGGAGGCATGACGCCGACAGAGGCGTGGGAATACATGGAGTCTCTGCAAGAATACGAAGAAACCATGGAAGAGACTTCAGAGAGCGATTCAACGGAGCCTTCGTGCCTTGATCAAGAAGAGCAAAGCGTAGACGTACCTTTGCAATCCTTGAAAGAGGACGCTTACCTGATTATTCAGAAACAGGAGGCCACATCCCATCAATTCCAAGAGAATTTCCTTGCTCGGAGTCGGCAGATTCAGAAATCATTTGAAAATCTTAATCTGATTGACACTTGCTTAGAAGAAGGTAATGCTTTTGAAACTCAATTTAAAGAATCTAATACGAGTTCATCTTCTATTGCACGTATATCGAGCGAGCCATGTCACGTTGAGGACACGAATATAAATATCTACATGGCAGAAAGTGTGTGCAAAAGAGAGGACGAGCTAGCAATTTTGGATGAACAGGAGGAGGACACAGCTAGGGAAAAGGGTTTTGAGATTATCGCTATGGAGCCAGAACCATTCCCTCCTCCAGTTTTGTCCCAAAATCATTTACCCCTCTCCCCAATGATCGAGCATCGTACCGAGAGTAGTGCAAATCATAAAGGGAGTAGTCATCAATATACTTTAATTGATTTTACTTATTTTGATGACTACATTTGGAACACTTTTATTGAAAAGATTTTTAAACTAACTTGGACTGACATAACTCATCTCTTGCAGGAAACTGGTAAACAGCTTATAGAGATGCTTGGAGTTGTGTTGCTGGAGTCCAGTTTAGTCATTGGAGGAAAAATAATCGCCGAGGAGCGCAAGGAGCAAATTGAACAACTTCCTCCACCATCAAAGATTCATGATCCGCCATTTGATCACGGTGTGTTCTTTCCAGTAGTGTAGATTTTAAATACTTTCTAGGTTGGTTGGCTTGAATAAACACGTACGCCTTCCGACATTGAGGACAATGTCCATCTTTAGTTGGGGGGTGTGTATGAGACCTTAGGATTTTTTTTGAGAAGAATAAATCACCAAATCTCATCATTTTAAAACTCCTTCACATGCCTCAAATACGGATGATTACGCATTAATTGAGTTCTAAAAATTGTTTATGGCTTGATTAAACTATTTTTCCTTCATGGAATTACCGTTAATATGCTATTCATGAAAACTTTCAATTTCCATGATTAATATCTCGAAATAGTTTGAATTTTTTCATGCATGCTAATGTGATGAAAAAGCTTAAGTATACACGATTTATTAGAAAAGTCTTCAAGTTGAAGAGGAATTTGGCATTTGTTGTTAATGTTTATGTTCGAAAATATGGGTGTTGAGTTGCTTACAAAGAAAAAAAAGAAAAGAAAAAAATGAATGAAGAAAAATGAATGAATAAGTATGTCACTAATAAATAACTTGGTTGGCTCGAGTAGTACAGTCCGAGGGGTCCTTCTTGGCCTAATGCCCTATTATCGTCTAATTTGGGAGCCATTGACAGGAAACTCACTCATTTGATGGAGCGATCCAAGTTATACATTTTTCTGCGAATGTTGCTTGATGCGCGTTACGCAGAACTAATAAAAGAAAAGAAGTGGCGAATAAACTAAGCAACTTCAATACCCATGATTTGAATGATTTTTTTTGATAGGCCACGTCCTTGGAAACAAGAAAACTAGAGAAAAACGACGTATTATGTGGTGTGTATAGTGCGTCACATAGTGTGTACAGTGATTGTACTGTTGGATGTGTGTGTGTGTGTGTGTGTGTGTGTGTGTGTGTGTGTGTGTGTGATGTGTGTGTTAGTGTTTGCCTTGCTTATAATATTAGTTTTCATTGTATTGTATGATGGCATTGTATTAATTGTGTAGTGTTTTGGTTGTAGTATATAAGTGTAATTAGTGAGTTATGTGCGTGTTATTATTATTATTAGTATGATTAGTAATTGGTGTTATTAGTAGTATTACTTTTGTTATTATTAGTACCACTATTGTTCTTAATATTAGTATTCGTAATATTAACTAGGTGTTTAAGTATGAAGGTAGGATTGCATGTGAGTTGGATGTGTGAGTACATAAGGGGGTGTGTAGAGTGGGGGCTCCTTAGTAATTAGAAGAGGAAGTGTATTATGAAAGGGGTTAGTGTAAGGAGGGGGCTTAGTGTGAAAAGGGTTGGGGTTAGTGGCATTGTTGTAATTAGTGGGGAGTGTGTGTGTATAGTAGAAGAGTGTGTGAAGTAATGGCACACTTGTAATTAAGTTTAGGTGTGTGTGTGTAAGGTAAGATGACATGTGTAAAGGGATGATAAACTTGTAAATAAAATACCAAGTTGGAGGGCAATTGTGAAATGATTGTGAGAAATGGCAAACTTGTAAATAAGGGATAACTATATGAGATATTTTCCCTTTAATTAATTCCCACATCTTCTACACTTTTCTTCTTCTTTCCTTTTCCTTTTCTCTTTATTTTTCTTTTTTCCTTTCCTTCCCTCATGTTGAGCGAACTCCACCATAACAAAAACAAACAAACAAACAAACAAAGAAAAGAAAGAAAGAAAGAAAGGAAAACATCAAGAAGAAGAAGAAAGGAGAAGAAGAGAAAGGAGGAGGAGGAGGAGGAGAAAGCTTCTTCATCATTGGATTGGGGTAGGAATCCCTACTTTGTGCAATATATCTTAATTTGGGAATGTTGTAGTAGTTGTAGCAATTAACTAAAAGGTGTGGTTTTTGGGTTGAGATCCTAATGAAAGCTAGCATCTTTCTAAAGCACTATGTCATATTTGTGCCAAAGGTGATATATTTCATGGCCCTCCTAACTAAAGTTAGCATCTTTATTAAAGTTTATATGCATTTGTGAAAGTTAGCAAGTATGTTTAAGCTAACTTGTTATGGTTTAAGTTGTATGTTCTTCATTAATTCAAGTTAACTTGTTGCATGTTCATCATTAAAGTGTATGCATAGTTTTGTGGTAATGTGCAACAGATCCCTAACTAACTCCCTTTATAATGTGCTTTTTGGTGGAAATGGATTGCTAAAGTGAGATGTACTCCATGAATTGGCTAAGTGACGAGGAGATGTTGCTAGTTTTAATGTGGCCGATGGCTAGTTGTGATGATGAAGGGACATATGGTTGTTGCTATGTGATTCTTTATGTTACATGCTAGTCTTTAATCCCACAATGACGTCTTATGGACAATGGCTCATGCTACATGCTAGTCCTTTAATTTAAATGCATGCTAATTCTTGTCATTTCCTCTCATGTCCACATTAATAATGCATGCTAGCCTTGTAGTCCATCAAGCGGCTTGATCTGCTTGGCTCGAGCACTGTACGCTCGGCCGAGCACCTTATTGCTCGCCTGAGTTAATCAACAGAGAGTTTGAAGGCCAAATTTGAGGGGGCTGCTCGGCCCGAGCGCTCGGCCAAGCGGCATTGCACTGACAGTCTTCTTTTTCTTGCCCTTATTTCTTGTGACATCAGCTCGGCCGAGCGGGCAAGACCACTCGGCCAAGCTGTATGGCTTAAGAGAGCTTCTTGGCAGCACTTCTCTCTTTTGATCAACTTGGCTCCTTCCCTAACAACTCCCACTCCTCAAATACGATGCCAATGAAGTTTCGATGTCGTCAATTACGACATTCTCTGCAAAGCGTCCCAAATTACTCAAAAATTCCTGAAATCACAATAAAGCCAACAAGAATCAAATAATTCCAGGAACGAGCGACCAACATAAAATGCATTTCAAGCAACCATTTTGATGTGTAAACATATAGAAAAGATGTGGAATATTATGGCACATCAGATACACGTGCACGCCAGATCCTGGGAGTTGCTAAACATAAAGGCTGAAGATCCTCGAACCGCTCATATATGGCTCCTAGATAACCTAATAGGCATGACTGAGAGAAATAAATCATTGGACTACGTTATATATAAATATATATCATTATTTCAACTAATGATATAAAATTTATATATTCATACATGTGTGATGTCTAGCGAGTCAAGCTCGTTTCTATACATTCAAGGTTTCATTGAGGAGTTATCGAGATGATCGCGACACGTTCCACCTGCATCCTAAGGGGACAGTTCCATCCAATACATTTTGGGTGTATGTGGGCTGTCCTATATGCAATCTCTCCCAGGACCATACCTGTAAATATGAATTTGTCAGTGATTTTTAATATATACACACACACACATATCACAATATTATAAAAGAAAAAAATTGTATACCTGCAACAATGTGGCGCATACATATAAAGAAGTTGTTTGCATTCTTGCCACCCTACTTAACTCAGAATACATATGTGCCAGCACTGCACTTCCCCTTGAATACCCTCTTATGTCTTTAAAATACTCCAGTGTCTCCAACCATTGTAGGTGCACCGATCCTTTGCTTGGATCGGGAACCAATAAGGTTCCAATCATATGTAGCATGTACGCCCGTGCATAATGCTAAATCTGCACCTTAGTGGCTTCATCAGGCAAAACCATAAAATTTTCACGCAGACAACTAAGCTTCAACATGGCTCCTTGGTTTTCAATGGATGCCTGTCCCAGTAGACGCTCCATTAAATTTGCCCATGATGTATGTTGTCGTCCACCTCGATAAATGGGGCTCCCATCAATAGGTAGACAAGTGATAACTGACACAGCCTGCATTATGATCATCATCTCCCCATGTCTCATACGAAATGTATTTGTCTTGGGCCTCCATCTCTCAACCAACGCCGTTAATAGTGCATGGTCCAACCGTATCCACTTCAACCTTGCACATATGCGTAACCCAGACATTTCAATATATTGCACCGCATACTCATCTATTTACCATTCGAAATGGCTGCACACATGATCCACAACTCTTATCATAGCCTCATGCAAACGATAATACATTAATTAATTTTCTGCATGCCATCATATTTAAATTTTCTAACATTATCACCATGAATATTCATACATGTCCATAATGGATCTACACAGAATGATGGTGAGCCTGATCATACACGACTTCATTAGATATGGGCGCCTCCTCCTACATGATATAATATCCTACAATTTGCAAAAAATAATGTTTAATAAGGCAAAAGAAATCACATTAGTAAATGGAACTTTAATTCGTGCATCTCTTTAAACAATTTAAACTTAATCAATTGAACTTGTGTAAGAAATGGTCCAGAGATGCCAACCCAGTAAAGACTATCCATTTTGGCCCACTGGACCAGTTTCATCTCTCATGATCCATGAGAAGATAAAACTATTTTTTAATTTGTACACTAGAGTGCATGAATCTTTCTTAGAAAATAGTAGCTTGAGGATGGAAACATCTCCACTGGAATTCAAGTTCTTGGGGATCATATGTATAGACACCACCATTATTCATGAATCAATTTTGAAGGCTCATCTCAACATAAATAGAACTAAATGTAACTGAAGGGATTTTTGTAAGATGATTTGATTCACAAATAAATAACTTTTGAAATTGGCATTGTACACAAGTAACTGTTTTGTTCTCAATGTTTCATGGGAAGGAATTTGCCCCATGTCTAGTAAATTAGAGGCTTTCAAAGGGGCCTCAATACCCTTCATCCCCATATTCTCCACAAAATAACCCTAACCCTAATTATAATCTCCACAAACAATCACCACATACCTAATAACCATCATCTCCAAACAATCAAGACATACATAACCCTAACCCTGACCCCTACCATCTTCTCCACATACCCAACCCTAACTAAAAATTCACGAATTGAAGAAATACTCATGGGGTACCACACGAGGGACTGAATGGCTTCTTTGTTGTGAGGTCGACATTCAAAAGGGCGACCGAGTAGGGGAGTTTGATCTTCTTGCGGTCGGTAAGGGCATCGACGCAACCGCTCGCTTTTACACAAGTGATGGGTCGGATGAAAGTTGAGGAATATAATTGGATTTTTACTGCACTTGCCAAGTGCGGCAAAAATGGGCCCCTTAGTAGGCCCATTACTCGATATTAACAGATATAACCATTTAAAACCAGACATCACTCATGCTCTTTTAGCTTATAATCATTAACACATCATATCCCAATGTAACTTCTATTACTATCTTAGTGACACGTTGGTCGTAGTACAATGGGTTAGCGAAGTGTACCCAAAGTATTATTAACATCGATAGTAAAGCTTATGAAAAGTATTAACTTGAAAATGAGACTCGTGAAATAGGCATAAGTTACAATCGCAATCCCAAATAAATTAGAATTATTGCCTTATAATCCGCATGTGCATCACATGTGCCTAAAGACCAATGTGTGTATAAAGAACATGGGAGCCTATTTACCCTTGTCAATCACAAAATACAAATATCTAAAAACGAATACTACGAATTTGAAGATTAGAAGTATGGATGCATTATATGGCAATATGTAATATCCCGTTTCCGTATATACGAGTATAATGTACGTATTTTTTGATGTAATTATACGTATGAGATTTTTGGGTATTTTCATGAATTTTCCATCCTTTTCTAATAAGTGCATTATTTTTAAAATAATTTTAGAACATCATTTGAATTTTATAAATGAAGTATTTGGATGAAATACTATGTATTAGGATGGTATGGAGTATTAATTCATGTATTCTCATTTATTTAGAAATTAAATTCCTAATTTGCCATGCCATGCCACCACCACCTTGCTAGGTGTCATTTAGAGAGTGATTTTCACCTAACTCTTTACTAGGTGTCATTAGGAGAATGATTCCCACCTAACTCCAAGCTAGGTGGCATATGGAGAGGGAATTAAGGGGTGATTTATCCATGGGATGAGATTTAAAAAGGAGAAAATTTTTGAGAAAAGAAAAGAAAAAGAACAAAAAAATCATGCTTTCATCCTCTCTCTCTCTCCGTCTCCTCCCTTTGCTCCACCGCTCCCACCACCTGCTCCACCGCTCCCACCTGCTCCACCACCCTCTCCTCCTCCTCCAATCCAACCACCACTCCAACCTCATTTCACCAACAATCCTAGAAGAGAATTGAAGGAGAAGGAGTTGGAGAAGAAAGCTTGAAGTTCTTCAAGGAGAAGAAGGGCCAAGGATTTATTTAAAGGACTACTCAAGGTAGGATTTTCTAACATCCTAGTTAGGATTGACTTTTAGGATTTGTGTTAGTAGGAGTTCTTGTGTAAAATAATTAGTTAAATGTTTAGATTAATCTTCTTGCTAGAAAAGAAAAATGAAACTACATGGCATGTTGTGTTAAATCCACATTCTACATATGTTGTTAATAATTCAATCGGCTGTTTTCTGATTCAGTTTTGCTGCAACTTTAGTTGCTTATATCTATTGCTATGGTGCATTAGAAATTATGAAAAAAAATTATATTTAGAAATCTTAACTTGTATATTACAACTTTCATATATCACACTTCACAAATTATGCCTGCAGTAGGTTGAAATAGTCCAAATAACATATACATATCAATTCTGGTAGAATCTGCATCACTACACGGTGCAGCACTTTTCGGATGCTGTAGACACTCAAATTGTGCAAAATTAGACATTTTGAATATCTACACTTTACGAACTATAATTTTTGTAGGATAAACATATCAAAATCTAACTGCAATAAGGAGAAATTCGTTGATGAAGTTATGTCATATTTTTTGAATTTACACAGATTTACCATGTCTTAGTGCACATGCCACTATAATTAGCACACACTTCCTAAATTTTTGATATTTGATATCTGAAACTCTAACTAGCATATCTACAAGTTTCATTTACAAAGTTGTGTCAAATTCATATTAGAAATAGCTGATATCTGTTAATGTTTAGGACTGTTGTATATTTCCAGCAAGCTGAATTGTTTAAGTGATATTTTGAACTATGCTTTGGTGTTAATCTCATTTTCAATATTAATAGTTAATGTTAGTATGTTATTTGTTAGCATGTCAATTTTGAAAAGAGGTTGTTATGGACATGCCATACTCATTGATGTGTAACGTATTTAGTAACATGCTCTTGTTTTCAAGTAATAATGGCAAGAATGTTATGTTTCATATGAAGAATGATGGAATCGTGTGTTAAATGTGTAATTGGAAACATGTGATGTTATAATGAATTGTTAATGCGATGTTCGTGGTTAATCCCGACATCGGCATAATTATGGAAGAAATGAGAAATTGTGAATGCGGTAATGGAGACCGCCAAAATGAAAGTAACGAGAAATTGATTCATAAACTTAGAGTGAGGCAGAGTGTTTAAGTTTGGAGTGCTTGATCCATTCTAAAATGGGTGAGATTCCAGATGCAGGTTTGGGGGAAATACGTCTAAATTATAGGAGTTAAGGAGCGGACAGATAATAGATGTCTCACTTGCATTGTCACTCCCGTGAGGGGGAGTTGACTAGAGTTAGAGATGCCGGTGGTGTACTCGTGATGCACCATGACGATAATTGATGGTTTTCTCCGTTTGTCCCATGAAAAACTGAGATTTGTCTCACTCCCGTACCTTGCCCCGTTCGGGTAGGGAGTTACGAGAGGCCCATCCAGTGCTGGTTGAGGTACCACTTTTCACCCACCATGGGTGAAGTCCGGCTCCTTAGCGTCCTATGATTTACTCGAGTTTCTAAAACGTTAAATAAACGTCTAAATTTAAACTAATTTAATCTGAAATTTATGTTCTTATGTTTCTTTACTTCTAGCACTTGTATGTCATGCTTATTTTAGTTGTGCATTAAATCTGTGGTTATTGTGTCACCAGTAGATAGATGACTAGTTAGAAGGATCGGTTCTAAAAATTGATCCTACTAGCGATGTTAGGATTTTCTACTGGGTCATGCATTGACGTGCCCCCATTTGTGGTTTTCAGGAGGAGGACCAGACCAGCAACCTGGGCGGGTCTCGACACCAGAGGTTGTTTCCAGTTCAGAGGTCGAGTCTACGGGCGATTTCATCCAGTTGGAGTTCCTTGGGGTATATTTGTGGGTGCGTTGTACTGGGTGTGGACACCTTTTTGTACTTTTGGATTGGGTTTTCTCTTTTTGTTGTACTCCCACTTTTGTACCCCCTTGTACAGATGGCGTATGTAAAAGACGTATCATTGTATTAATAATATGAATGTTTGTACTTTTGTTTAGTTCTCTATGTTATTTCTGTGATGGAACTTTACTTGTACTTCTAAACACGTGCGCAGTGACCTGTAGATTTCTTTCACTCTTTTCCTTTCTCTCTTTCTACGTAACACTCGTCGATCTATGATTACTTGGGAAGAATTCGTACTTCTCGGGTATCCTGGCAAGCGGGTCGTTACACAATAACAAACTACATGTTGAATATTAGTTATTTCCAATATCAATTTTGATGATGATCAAACCATATGATTTGTGCTAACATGTTTTATGCAGTAGTAGGTGTTGCTACATTGGGCCAGCCCAGACTTAATTCTCTATTTGAGTTGATTAAATCCCAAGAGCCCAGAAAAAGCTAACGGCTTCAGCCCAACAACCCCGTGACCATCACGTGAGGATAATGCTTACTCCATTGGAAGTGTCGGCCGTGCTGACTGTAAAGATCCTCTATCAATGCCGACTGTAATGTTCTTCATCAATGAGGACATTTATGACTAGCCGTTTGGCTCGCCATCAAGAGCGACAGCTTGGGCCAAATGCAGTAAAATGTCTTCAATGCTTGAACAATATTCTGGAACGACGTCCAAAGGACCACCACCTACAAATAGTCCCTCGAATGAGAGACGGAACAAATCTCTGAGATCCTACACTCAGGCATCAATATACTTACAATTTGATCCACCTAAATTATATTTTCTCCATAGCTCAGCCTGAGAACTAGCGGACGACCTCCCAACAGGTCGGACATAGTTCCATCGAGCCTCTTCAAGTCATCCACTGACTTAAGCATCGAAGGAGATTTAGTCAAAGATTTGATCGGACACCAGATATGACGCCCTAACAAACTTCATGTGTTACAGATCGCTGGGGAGATAGCTTGGACTCGACTAGCACAGCTCATGTCAAATTTCAGCCATCTTTGGATCAGCTCGTTCAATCGACTGTCAGCTGCGCACCCCAGCTACTGCTATCGGAGGTATCAACAACATATCACATACACTTCTGATGTGCTGATTTATTTCGAAACACTAGGTGAAGCATATGTTGATGTGACTATGCAAGCACGTAGACTATAGAACTTGGACAAGTGACATACACTTCATGCTCATCAATGAACTACTCGGTTTTGTTTTTATTTGTAGTCTTGCTGTATTTTTCCTTTGTTTATATCTTTTGTATATAGCCTTGATCACACGCACACACGCACGCGCACACACACACATCACAAAACATGTGTGTTTCAACTTAGAATTATACTTTAATCCTTATCAAACTAATAATATTTGGTTCATAACTTATGCATATGATCTATGTTAGTCGATTAATCCACTTTGCTAGTTGACTAACACATAACAAATAATCTGCACGTTCAAATTCATATTGATTGGTCAACTAATATAGACCATATTTTTCTTTGTTTTGAATCATTTTTCAACCACCACTTTTATTGGTCGACTAATGAAGAACAAATCTTTCTTGATTTTGAACTATTGATAGACCAACCATTCTTCAAGTCAACTAATATAGAATTGCTACTTTCATATTGTCAGCTATTAATGACTAACAGTTCTTCCAGTCGACTAATATAGACTTTGATTATTGTCTGTTTTCATTGAATAGTCGACTAATAAAATTATTAGTCCACTAGTCAATACATTTTTTGTCTATTGGTCATTCAACATTTGCCAGTTGATGATAGTTACACCAATAATTTTTTTGAATGTTTTGAACAATGTAATTCACCGCTACATATAGATTATAAACTTATTTCAGATATAATATAGAATACTTCATATCCGTTTGATTCTCTTTTTGAGAAAGAACCCTTTAAGCTTCTTCATTTTTGTTCTTTAAAGCTTTCGATACTTCAAACAAATGTACACTCCTTATCTGCTTTTGATGCACATACACAAGTAGATAATGCTATTAGAAGTATTGTAAATTCAACTTCTTATAAGAATCTCTCAACGTGTTGAGAGGATTGAGATAATCTCTTTGATGTAAGAGATTGGTTGGTTGTACAATTGGTAATTGTGTGTTATTAATTTTGTTGGATCGTGATCTAAGCCTAGAGGGGGTGAATATTATTATAAATAATTTTTGTGAATATAAAAATAATCCCCTACTCAATCTCACGATCGCAGTAAATACGTGCAGATAAAAATATAACAGAAGCCAACACAGAGTGCACACGATATTTACCATGATTCGGTCGCTCCAATGACCTACTCAAGCCACAAAGTAATCACTAGAATAATAATGTCAAAATGCAAACACCCAGAACTTCACGCCCTAATACACAGCTCACCAAGTTTATATCTCACTCCCCAAAGTGGTAAACACTATATCCTAGCAAAAACTTTTCCTTGACTTGTCCTAACAAGTCAAGATCCCCAAAAGAACCCCAAAAACGAAAATAAAACCTAAACCAAGATCTACAAATACTATCACAAATATAAATAAGATGAAGAGTTTAGAGTGCTCAGTTTGTGATGTTTGTATAGTCTCTGTCGATAACTACGTCGTCAGCTTCGTGCTGCTGTAAACGGTGTCTCAATTCGATCTCTGGATCAAAAGATATAGCCCTCCAAAGTTGGTTGCACAAATCTATCTGAAAGTGGTATGTACACAAAGCAACTCGATGTTGGTGCGTGGAATCAATGGGTCAGGCTCACGAATTTTGGGTCTGCCACTCGGTCAACATACCCTCTGGTGCTGCTTGCGAGTGGCTCGGGTTGTGTGTAAATTAACTCTCTCCAATGTGCCAGCATGCGGTTTGGCTCGATGTGCCAACGAGTCGGACTCTTAGAATTGGCTCTACAGACAAGAGCCATGACTTGTCAACCCCTCAACAATGTTGGCACGAGTCAGCAGCAAATCTGGCATGTGGATCCATCGAGCCAGTCACGATAAAATCTTGATTCCACCTGAGCCAATAGAGGCCCCCGACAGCGCCAAGTACTGAGATGATTTTTTGATGATTCTTGCCCCTTCCTTGCATGATCTAGTAAATCTCTTGTCTCAGATGAAGAACTTTAGTTGTTCTAGAGCCTTGGAAGAGAGTTACAGAGCTGTGAGCTTGAAGACCCTCCTTGGCCATGAGTTGCAGAGGCCAAGCTTGCCTTGTTGAGAGTTTCTTGGTTGCTTGAAGTTTGTTTATCTCCTTTGGCCTTGCTTCTTGAACTTGTGGGACTTGAGAGGATGATGCTTGAGTTTTGACTTGAGCTCTAGATCCTTGGAGAGTTGTATGAGTCATGAGGTGCTTGCTTGATGTTCTCTTTGCCGAGAGCTAGAGCTTGGACTTCCTTGCCTAAGATTTGTATTAGAACTTGCTTGATGATGAGGGCTTTGTGTTTCAGCAAGATAAACAAATGCTTGGAGAAGGTGTTGCACCTATGGAGCTTGGATGATGGCTTGGATCAAGATGGAGAGCTTTAAGCTTGATTCAGTGAAGATGATGTTTTGTGCTTGCGGCAAGCTATGGTGCCTTTTCTTCTTGACTTTGTATGAGAAGGAACTATGCAGATTGCATGGAAAAGCTTGCTCGGCCAAGATGATGAGAGCGGATGCCTAGGGCTGACTATAGGGCTTGTGCTCTATTGGGCTCTGCTTGAGTGTTTTCTTATGCGTGGTAGGAGACATATATAAAGCTTTGGTCCAAGAGTTTTAATTCAATCCAAACTCCTTCTAATTCTCATCTTCGAGATAATCTTCAACTTAAATTGATTGTGATTCTCATAAATCCACTATGACTCTTTGAAATTGATTTTAATCATCAAATTAGATCTTTTTTCTCTTCATCCCTCTATGACATTTGTAGGCTATGTTGACCAAGTCAAATGTCATTAATCACAAGTTTGTCATCTCTCCTTCTCTTGCTCATAATTTACAACGTTGCCATTACTCAAGATTTACAAGCTTGCCACTATGTTCTCCTTGTTTATTTGCACCTTGAAAAACACTTAATAAACACATCAAAAATATTCATGAAGGTTTGTTATCATCAAATAAGAAATCATAGATTGTTGTATCTAACAATCTCCCCCTTTTGATGATGACAAGTCACATCTAAGATTTGATCAATAAGCTCAGAAATATGTGTAACGACTGGTTTTCATGTATCTCGATTTATTATATTATATTATGTGTTTTGGTGGATTCTCTCCTTATGTATGGTTTTCGTCTCCGTAGCTTTCATTTTCGATCGTTTCGTCGTGTTTTCTTAGCTTCTTCCTTAGAATCGTCGATTTTGGAGTAAGTCATTCGTGACGGGCTTCATATCGGTCATATCTTAATGTTAGATCAAGCCTAGGAGTCTTAGGAATCGATCCCGGAGCTTCGCGCTCCATTTCGGAACTTTCTGTGCACGTTAGCCGGTACAAGAAGGGGAACCGACCGACTAGATGACGATTTAGTCGGTCGGCAAACGTTCATGGACCGACTAGTGGGCTTTGTAAATTATTCAGTAGTTACTGTTTCTCGTTAGTAGGTCTAAGAACATTTGTCGACCGACTAGGTTGCAAACTAGTCGGTCAGCAATCGTTCTTTAACCGACTAACTCTATGTTCATTTTGATGCCAAGTACTATTCATTCTTAGTCGGTCTAAGAACGTTCATCGACCGACTAGATGACAAACTAGTCGGTCAGTGGTTGTTCTTTGACCGACTAAATCTAAATCCTATTTTTGTACAGGAGTTACTGTTTGGACTTAGTCGGTCTGCGTTGGTCAACCGACCGACTAGTTCCCAAACTAGTCGGTCAGTGGTTGTTCTTTGACCGACTAACTAGTGTCGAAACCCTAATTTCTGGGCAGCCGCCAGCACTCCCTATTTAAACCCCACCCACGATTTCTTTCATCCCTCTTTCATTTTTCTGAGCCTCCTTCTTCCCCAAACCATCCTCCATCTAATCCTAGCCCTCCTCCTTCATCAAGAGTCTCTCCCCCTCTCCATTTTGATCAACCACCATGCCCTAGGTCATCTCCAACCCCAAAAAATCCCCAAAACCCCATTTCTCCAGATTTTCCCTATCCATTCCAGATCTGAACCCTAGGTTTCCCGGAGCGTTTCTTCCGTTGCCGTGCTTGCTCGGCATCGTTCTTCCGCCTCCGATACGGTAATAACTCGATCTCTTAATATCCTTATAGCCCATTTGTGTTTTTGTGAAAACCTAATAAAACTAGGTTGGATGTTGTTCTAATATTGTTTTACCATGGCAGCGATCTCATCTCCGTAGTTAGCATTTGAGTGACGGCCTCGTTGATCGTCATCCTCGGTGCTAGGCAAGTGAAACTTGCCACTTAGGGTTTGGGCCATGTCTTAGGCCATTTACTTGTTGTAGGCGTAAAAGAGACTAGGCGACGAAATGATACTCGCCTAGGCACAATTTCAGGAACTAGCTTGACAACGAAGCTAGGACCGTCATTTATCATGTTGCATAACTATCATGTCATGTTTAATTTTGATTAACGGTACGCGAATTAATTGTCATCCATGCTATCCATGTTGTATGTCGCATTCGTAGCACACGCTACAATACTTGTGTTTCCTGGCTCGTGTTCCAGAAGCGGGCTACGTGAGTTGGTTGATAGCCAATGCCCGATCTACTTGTTTACCGGCTAGGCACCTGCGTTGCAGGCATAACCCTACGCCATACTAGTTAAATACACTTCCTGGCTCGTGTTCCAGAAGTGAGCATTCCGTGTTCGGGGTAATTCCCTGGCTCGATACACGTGGAGGGGTAGAGATAAACGGTCACTTGAGCTTAGGAGTTGGCCCGATCAGCCACTCTAGCCAACAGGCGGAATCTCTGTGCACAACTTGTTTACTCGACTTGTTCACTTGACGTGAACCACTTGACTTGTATTTGTCCGTGTTTTACCTGTTATCCATGACATACTTGCTACTTGTACTTCCCTTTACTTGTCACTTCCGTACTATACTTGCCATGCCATGCTTCATACTATAACTGCTAGGTTGCTAGTTTACATTACCTTCAGTTTCCTTGCCCAAGTCTTTTAGACTTGCTGACATGTGCCCCTTTACTCTTTTGGATGACACATGTTAGATTCCGAGCCTGAGTCCGTTGTTGAGGACGAGGTGTTTGCGGACGTCGTGCCCGAGTCTGTGTTTGGCGAGGAGTACGTGGACACTGGGGACCAGTCCTAGTGTCTTCGTTGAGCTTTCCCCTTTTGTTTTAGACTGCTGTAGTTGTCGGTGCGCAGCACCTATACTCTGTTTACGTTTGTCTTTGTTTGGCCTTGTTCTGGGCCTTTAGACTCTTTCTTTTAGCCTGGTGGCTTTTCTGGATGTTGAACTAAATTTTAATGTTGGACAATTTCTGAGATTGAGACTTTGTTTCTGTCTCTCCTTGTGTTATTATTGTTGTTCCGTTTGTGGTTACAGGGACCTGTTTATGTTTTATTGACGCTTATCGGGTTTGGGGCTTCACAGCTCCACTCTCGTGCGGACCTTTTCACGTCTCACCTCCATTTTAGGTAAGCGGGGCGTGACAATATGTCATCGTTTTGTGAAGTGCGTTGATGCATGTCAAAAAGATATAAATCATATGCAAGTGTTGCTCCCCTATTGACATGCGTTAGGTGTGTTTTACGCACATATTTCAACTCATTCACCCTCACATTTTCCACGTTTATTTTATAGCATTCATGTTATTTTGCCCATGTTTACCCATGTTTATCCATTTGATGTTTCGGGGATGTATTTTGTGTATTTCAAGGAACTCATGTGTAATGACCCTAATTTCTATATACGCGTATTTATTTTTGACGTAGATACGTCCGTATATTGTTAGGGAGTATGCCCATATTTTTCTTTAATTTATTTGATGTAGGAATTTATTTTAAAATATTTTAAACTCACTACTTGAATTTAGTAAATGAGAGTATTTGGAGAAATACATGTATTTGGAGTGTATGAAGTATTTCTACATGTATTTTGATTTTCTTAAAATACAAAAATCATGATTTTTATTACCATGACAACACACCATGGTATGTGTCATGTTGTTAGTAATAAGAGGACACTTGGCCTATTAGGTGTAAGAATGAGAGGGTTTTAGGGGAGACCTAAAAACTAGGCAAGAAAAACACAAAAAACACAAAAAAATCAAGAAAATCTCATTCATTTCTCTCCATTTTCAGCTATGAACGAAATTTCTTGCCCTATTTTTTTTTCTTGCTCCTCCTTGCTCCTCCCATCACCACCCCTTGCTCCTCCCACTCCACCACCAAAGTTCCCTTGTTTCTCATCATTCTAAACACCAAGGTTGTAAAAAACGCTAGGCGCTAGGCGTTCGGATTGCTAGCGCCTAGCGCCCAGAGCATTAATCGGGGATTAATCGGGGATTAATCGGCCTAGGCGGATTTGCAGTTTTTAATTATTTTATTTATTTTTATATAATATATTTATGTTTATATATAAATATAAATATATATATTATTTAAAATACATCAAATATCTAATACATACTAAATCAAATCCAGTTTACCTATTTTAGAGTATTTATGTGCAACAAAATAAAATTTAAAAGATACTCTTGTGCAATTAAGCCATTTACCAAAAACGCCCAGGAACCGCCTAGGAACCGCCCAGGAACCGCCCAGAGCGCCCAGACACCGCCCAGAACGCTTAGGCGGCCGATTAATCCCAAAACGCCCAGATTGACCGCCCAGGCCATAATCGGGGCGTTTACTGACCGCCTAGCGCCTAGGCGCCGCCTAGGCGGCCGCCCAGGCCGATTTTTAGAACACTGCTAAACACCAAAAATTAGACCAAATCACCTCAAAAATCCAACTAATTAGAGACCAAAAATTGGAGCTTGGAGAAGAAGCTAGGAGTTCTTTGATCAAGGATCAAGAAGGGCCCAAGACTTATTTGGAGGACTTTTACAAGGTAGAACTTCTATCACTTAGGTAGGATTCTAGTTTTAGGATTGGTTTCTTTTGGAGAAAATTAAGTTACTAGGTTACACAAAATTTTTTATTGGAAATCCATGCTTAGATTTCATGATAGGATTTATATATTATCAAGGTTAGTTTTATCCCATGATGATTGCTTTAGTTGGTAGAATGGAATTTTAACTATCAATTTAACATGTTTTGCAAGTAGGTTAGTTGTATGGAGAAATTTTGGATCAAGTTCTTATTATTTTTTTTGGAATTTCATCTTCATGCTTAAAGAGATAGTATTTCTATCATTTTGATATGTTAGAATTAGTAATTTTGTTCCATGTTGAAGATTTGGGAGTAGAAGTTTTATGCTAACATGCTAAATTGTGTTTGATTTGTGTTTTGGAAGTTAGTTTTAACATTAGCTTCAAATAGTGAATAGAATGTTTGTATCATAGTTTTAATTAAGAAGAAATATATTGATGGCTTGAAAATGAAGTAAACTTAGCATTATGATAGTTTTGTTATGTTAATTATGGCTTCCAATATGTTAGAAAACAAGTCTAGTTAGAAATATTAGTTGCTGGAATTTTTGTTGTAGCAGAACAGTAACTTGTAAAATTCGTAGAAAATAGTAGAAAAATCAGAAAAATATAATTAAGGACACTACGAAAAACTAGGGAAAATTTCCTCCAACTTTGAAGAGAGGCCGAGAGCCAATTCTGACTGCAAATAGGGTAACAGAGCCAATCTTTCCAGTGTGACAGTTTTGGACAGATTCTTGTGTTAACTTGTTTAAGAATTTTTAATGTTGCATTTTATTTTGAGTTGAAATTTATTAATGTTGATGATGCATCATTATATACTTCTGAAATATGTTCCTATGTTGATGTTTCATGTGTCATGATTTATGGGGAATACTTATGATGATGAAAATTGTGTAAATGCGAAATGAAAACGGTAGTTGAAACCGTTAAAGAATCATTACCAAAACAATGATGCAAGATGTTTAAAACTGAGAGTGAGGTTGAGAGTTGACATCAGTGTTCTCGTTCCATTCTCGAAATGGGTGAGAAGCCAGTTGTGTGTTTGGGGGAAACACGGATAAATGGTAGGTGTTAAGGAGCGGACGTAGTATGATTTCTCACTCACTACGTCACTCACGGAAGGGGGAGTTGACTAGAGTTGGAGAGGCCACCGGTGCGCTCGTGACGCATCTGGACGGTAATTGATGGTTTTCTCCATTTGTCCGACAGAAAAACCGAGATGATTCTCACTCCGGTACCTTGTCCAGTCGGGTACGGAGTTACGAGAGGCCCCTCCAGTGCTCGTGTCGCTGGAGTGGTACCACTTTTCACCCACCCTGGGTGAAGTCCGCTCTCTTAGCAGCCTATGGTTTATCCGGGTTCCAAATACAGAACAACAATTTAATTCATTAACTTAATTTAATCATTCATTACTTCAGTTTTGCTCACTGTTGTTTACTTTCAGCACTTGTACTCTGTTTTTAATTTCTGCGTAACATGTGATGATGTGATACCTGTAGTTAGTTAGTTAGTTAGGGGGACCAGTTCTAAACTGGGTTCTACTAGGGTGATTAGGAGTTCCTACCGGGTCACGCGTTGACGTGTCCCATCCTGTGGTTTACAGGTGCGAGTCCCGAGCAGTCTTCGGGTGTTCAGGAGCCAGAGGTCGGTGCCAGTGCTACCGAGGTAGAGCCTTCGGGCGACTTTGTACAGATAGACTTCCTGGGGTTAGACTAGTGGGTGTGTTGTACCGGGTGTGGACTTTTGTACTTTTGGGCTGGGGGTTTCTTTTGTTGAACCCGCTTTTTGTACCCCCGTTGTACAGATGATGTATGTATGTATGTATATGGACTTATGTAATGTAATGTAACTTCTGTGTTGTTGTATTTACTTTTCAGTACTGCGTTTTACTTATTGTTGGAGCACTTTTCTTTCTATGTGTACTATTCCAGTGTTATTGCAGTGGCCTGCTCATTTATTTTATAATCAACCACAAAAAAATGCCTAGTAGTATTTAAATAAGAGGGCTCGAAGCCTGAGTCTGAATACTACGGCGACCTCATCAGCTACGCCCCCGTACTTGGGTGAGCGGGGCATGACATCATGCATGGTTTCTAAATTCCAAGGACTGAATTTTTGTAAGGAGTGTAGGATGTAACGGCCTAACTTCGTCGTACACTAATTCCGTAATCAGAAGAGTTCAAAATTGATTAAACTATTTTTTTTATTTTTCATAACTCAAAACCTAAAACGAATGTTGTTTTCATGATCCTCGCAACGATACGAACCCGTGGTATTTTTTGTAAATTTTCGAACACGTTTAGTTTCGGTGGCAAAATCATAATTTCGTAATTTTAATTATTTTAGTAGATACATTTTTACTAATTATGATTTAACTTTTAACCTCACTTAATTACATTAATTACCTAACCTAATCAACCCATACCCAACCGGTGCAGCCCAGTTAAACACCCAAATGTATTCCACACTTAGTCAAGTTTCGCCAACCAAACTCATTAATACATTTATGAATCTCTAAATAATATTATAATATATTTAATCCCTATATAATCCCTTAGCTCCAACCCTTTGTTTGCTAGGCACACAGATGCTCTCCCCTCTCCCCTTGCTCTACACACACAAGCATCCACGTGCTCCTCCCCAACCACCACCAAGCTCGCCTTAAAAGATACAATCAACACCACCTCCACCTTGAGCTCCTCCACCATCTCCTCCTCCACCATCGTCCTCCACCACCATCACCATCAACACTCTCATCATCTTCATCTTCAACCTCAAAAACAACCCACCCCAACCCAACTCCACCCGCAAACTCCGACGTGCTACCTACCGCACCACCACATCCACCGCAGTCTCCTTTCTCCTCGGTGATACCTCGGAGCCACTGCCGCCCCTCCCACCGCAACAGTCACCGGAAAACACGTCGCAAAACATATACACAGAGTTTTCTCGTCATTTTCCATCGCCGGCCTCCACCTTGGCCGTCGACCGCCGCTGGCCGGTGGCCCCCGCTGAGCGTCGCCCCTTCCGCCTCCACTGCACTGCCCCGTCAGCCGATCGCCCCCCTCTGGCTGCAGCTGTCCAACCCAACACGTGCGCATTAGCTGCAAAAAAACGAACGACAGAGTACAACTTATGCAAAGAAGGAGAGAGGTAGAGATTGAGAGTGAATAAAAATAAAATATTTATAATAAAATATTATTATATAAGATAATATAAACATGTGGAATAATGACATTTTGATATAAGTATCGGAATAATCAACGAACACCACCAAAAGATCCAGCGCTTCGTCATGAACGTGTATGCGCTGATCTCATTGGAATCAGATAAGTATATCTCCCGTAATAAATTTTCAAAGTTTGGATAATTACGCTAATTTAGCTACATGAATTACTGACTCCAATTTCACGCAAATTTAGATGCCATGAAATTGTCTATGAATCTGCTAGTTAAGACGAAAATTTTGACATATTATATGAAATATTTCGACGTGTACTATTCTCTAAATAAATCGTTGAACGTTTATGATAATTATTTTATAATTTTGAAAATTAGTTTTTAATTCATTTTAAATCTAGAAAATTGATTTTAAGGGTTTAAAAATTATAAAAAATACATATGAGCTTTAGAAAATTATTTTCTTCCTAGATAAAATTATATTCCTCCCATTTAGCATATCTAAAAATTAATAGTACGCCTTTTGACCCCTTTTAAGCTATAATAAAAATAAACCCGAGTAAGAAAAATAGATAGAAAATAGTATAACCTTTAAATACTTATATTCTATGTTTGCAGGAACCAGTTCTGGCATGCGAGCACCCTTGGAAGCCATAGCTCCAGCCTTGTCTTACTACGATGATCTCGAAACCCGTAAGTCACTCTAATTCTAGATTTAGAAGTTTTAATAGTGTACTAGTATGAACTTAGGAGATCACATATAGCCGCAGAACGGCTATTGACTTGAACATAAGACATTGCCAACGTAGTGACCTAAATAAATAGGGAACTACTCAACTGCATATCAATTATTTTATCATAACCTATAACTATATTAATGGAGTACAATTTGATAATCGGTGTTCTTAATATTGAACCCTGAGCCGATGTCTAGGATCGTTTGTGTCCAATTCTGGATCATCCTACGGGGATAGTGACCTACTTAGCCAAACCAGACTGGCCTATTCGTATGGATCAAATTAGAATTTCAATTACCATCAGTTTGCAAACATTGATTATAAATACCATTAAATGAGTTACTTCGACATTTCATCACACGTAAACTCATATTCACCATGTTAACATCCTTTTACGTACATCCTTGCCTACCCTGTTCTTATGCTTGTCACTTGAAAACTATGCATGAAATATCGTCACTCTTGTTGCACGATTGCTCACGTTTAAGTAGTCACATTGCCTGCTACATGTCATCCAATATCAAATGCATGCTATTTGAACTATCTTATAGAATATCATGTGAAATCTTGTGTGGAATCTCATGTTGAATATTGTGAATATCATGTGGAATCTCATGTTGGAATCTCATGTTGGAATCTCATGTCAAGTTCTTATGTTGGAAAATCCCGTTGAAAATTGTATAATTAAGAACACTTGACACTTCACTGGGTTTTGTGTTAACTCATAATTGAGAGTGTGTGGGAGTGACTGGAGTTCATCGACATGTCCAGCTGCCTACGTTTCACAATACATGTCTAGCTGCACGTTTCTCGGCATCCTGTCTAGCTGCATGTGTTTCGGCATCATTTGGGTAAGCGCACCCAGACAAGAGATGAACTTAATGGTTGCATATCATACTTTCCTACTTAAATCATGTAGTTTCTAGTCTAGATATTGTTTGCACGACTTTAATATTGCTTGTCATCGTTTGCATGTCCTTTTGTTTTTACACTTGAATGCCTGTCTTACTATTGTTATCTTTGCATGCTGGTTAAATGTTGATATTACCATGTCACGTATACCTTGCCACATTTGTTGCTCTCGTACTTTACTTATCGCATGTCCATGCATGGATACTTTTAATTACTTTACTGGTTGCACTTGCATGACTGCCTATATAGTTACTTTCCATAGCATGTTCATTTCCATGCTTTTGCACCGTTTTTACTTCCATTTCTAGAATTGTTGTGACTTACCTACGGTTTCACTTCGTGGCACCGCAGACGACGAACAGGTTGGTGAAGAGGCTCCTGAGTTTGAGGAGCCAGAGTATGATCCAGAGGCTGTAGATTTTAGAATTCAAGTCGTGCTGTATTTCTATATGTATTTCTTTTATTTTATGTATCCATGTGTATCATGTTGGAGCGTGTTGCATAGTATGGATTGTAATAAATGGACCCTATTTGAGTATTTTTGTAAATCTCTGCATCGTGTGCTATATTGTTTTCATTGGTTAAATGCAGAACATGCAAGTATATTAAATAAGAAATGGCCCCCTAAGAGCGGGTCATTACATTCTAAGAGCATGAAATTAAATTACATCAAAATATACCCTATTTTGACTTCTTTGATGCATATCATATCTTCATCTTCATGCCTTAGCTCCTTTTGATTCTTTGGCCTTTGGTTGTGCTCATTCACATCTCTTGATCATCCTTGAATGCTTTTGACTTTGGATTTTCCTTTGATCAAGCTTTGGGTCTTCATTTAAGTCAATCAATTGGATGTTGATTTTTGTTGACTTCCTTGACTATGAAGCTTATTTGCTTGGTTTTATGAATATTACACACTTGATAATGAGATTAGTAATAACCATTTGTTTAATTATCATCAAAACATAATTAGAGCTACTTAATATCCAACTGGACAGTCCACAAGTGGAAGAACTGGGATCTATGGGGTATGGTGCAGCATTTGCCGCACTTGCGGCAATGTGCATTTTATTCCCCTGATTGGTGGGACAGTCATTGTCGGTGTGGCTGATGACATGGATTCGACTTGTTTCCCAAAGACGGCGCTAATGTTGACGGGCTTTCTAAGTTATCACGTCAATTACAATAAGGTTACAGTGTGATTAACATTAGATGGTTGACAGTTGACCACTGACCGGGGTTAGACAAGCTATCCCCGGGTTGATTGGGCTTAGTTTGAGCTATTGACCGTTGACCGGGCAATGGACGAGCTGACTGGGTTGAACAGATCACGGACCGAGGTGTTGGAGTTAGGTCTGGGATATCTCCTGCTGTTGAAGTCAGGTCTAAGTTATCGAGGGCAGATCCGAGCTATCTGCAGACTATCTCCGGTGGTTGAAGTCTGGGCCAAGCTATCCTTGCTATGCTCGGGCTGTCTTTGCGGAATCCAAGCCATCTCCACTAGGTCCGAGCTATTCTCGATAAGCTCAGGCTATCTCCGCTAAGCCCAAGCGGTCTCCGAGCTATCTCTGATAGGTCCGAGCTATCCTCGCTAAGCTCGGGCTGTCTCCGCTAAGCCCAAGCGATTTTCGAGCTATCTCTTGGACTCATTTCTGCTTCCTTCGACACGAGGAACTCGTCTGGCGGGTCGGATCCGGGGTTCGAACCAAATCCCATCCGATACTTAAGTCAGTAGGTGACTCAATGAGGGCTCGGGGTAACTATGTCCGACATGTTAGGATGTTGTTTGCTAGTTATTTTGTCGAGCTATGGAGGAAATGTAAGAGTATGGATAGAGCATATACATGTATTAGAGTGTCGTGGACCGATCAGAAAGTGTGATAGATAAAGAGCCCCTCACTCATTTGACTGGGAGGTTGTATATATATGCGTTGGCTAATGAGGGGCGTTGTAGAGTAATGCACGAGCATTAATGGAGCTTTATTGAGTCTGGCCTGAGCTGACGGCATTGATGACAAGGTAACGACGTCATTGAATCCCCTCATTGATGAGGGTCAATATTGATGTGGGAGTCCAACTGTTAGCTTTGCCGTTGTTTTCAATGGAGAAGCGATCGGCATCTGGAGCTACTATGCTGAGACTGTGTGCTTTTCTGGGCATGTCCGCTGGGTGAGCCTTGGGCCGGCCTTATGATGTATCAGATATGTATAATGAAACTTAAATACTTTGTTACTAAATTGATCGGGAATAGGACTTTTATTCATTTTATTTTGATTCGTATGATGGTTTATAAGGAGAAGAGTCTTTTGCAGTTGTGTTTATATATCTTGTATAGCATAATTACAGCTTATGGTTGTAGGATGTAATGTCTTTTCGTACAACCATTGTTGTGTATAAAGTTTGTTAGGGCTTTTTGCCCCATCCATTTTCTTTAAAGAAAAGAAAAGAAAAAGGATGGACACGAATATAGATAATATGTCGAAAGAAAATTTAATAACTATATCTGATAGAAACAGATACAAATATAGATCATATATGAATCAGACACAGATGATGACAATATATAGTATAAATGTTGCATATCGGATTTAGAGGTATGAATAAAATGAATTGAAGAAGCGGTAACTATATTATGTTATTGGATTCAAGCTAAATAAACATTAAACATCAAATATATAGATACTAGACATAACCCATGACCATGGTTCACGTGGTATTCAAAATATTCCCCCGAAAACTTCAGCCCAATCAAAATCGCCACCTCCAAAAAAAAATTCAATCAACAACCAAAAAATTTGTAGCCATCTTCAAAATAATCATCCAACAAAGAATTTTAAACACATTTAAATTAAAATTTAGTTTCCTTAGAGAATTTAGTTCCTCCCAAAAAGTTTAGTCTCACCAAAGTTTGTTTCCCTTGAGATTTTGTTCACCCGAAAATTTAAAATTTTAGTTCCTTTAAGATATAGCTACATCCAAAATTTAAAATTTTAGTTCACTCCATATTTATTTATCCCAAACTTTTAAATTAAAATTTAGTTTCCCGAAAAAGTTTAGTATCACTAAAAAATTTAGTTCCCCCCAAGATCTATTTCTCCAAAAGTTAAAATTTTAGTTCTTCCAAAATTTAGTTTCCTTCCTATTTAGTTGCCATCAAAATTTTAGGGTTTCTACCCAAAATTTTCACAAAATCCCCTCTTAACCGCCAATCCCTTAACATTCAACCTCAACCGTCTTTCTATCCACTCTTTCGTCCAAGTCCTCAAACTCATTCAAAGATACCTCAATTGTATAATAGATATACTAGTCATAACCCGTGCCCACGGGCACGGTTCATTTAAGATTTCCCCAGCGAAATATTTGTTTCCCGAAAAATTATTTCCACAGTCAAAATTTAACAGAATAATAAATTAGCGTAAAAATATTTAGCGGCGTGGACACCTTCGGCACGGAACAACAAATTCGGCGCAGACGCCTTTGGCGCGGAACAACAAAGTCGGCGTCGAACAACAAATTTGGCACCTGCGCCTTTGGTGCGGAACAACAAATTAGCGTAAAAAAATTTAGCTCGCCTTCGGCACGGAACAACAAACATCATGGATTTTTACGTTAATTTGTTGTTCCGCTAAATTGTTTTAAGCTAAATTTTTTATTTTACTTTATTTAATGGATCATGCTTCTCCACAATCTTTCCCAAGACACTTTTAATTTCAAAGTTTTGGTTCCCAAGGCACTCCCCCCCAAATTTAATCTTCACAATCTTTCCCAATGCACTCCTAATTTCAAAGTTTAAGTTTCCAAGACACTTTTCCTCTCAAATTTAATCTCCGAAATCTTTCTCAAGACACTTCTAATTTCAAAGTTTTGGTTCCTAAGACACTTTTCCCACCAAAATTTAAGTTTTCTCACTAAAATTTTCACAAAATCTAATCTCAACCATTGATTTACCAAGATCAAAACTCAGCCACTCTTTATCTTGTCCGCCACTCTTTATCTTGTCCTAGTCAGCCCTAGAATTCAAAAAACGTTGTCAAATATATAATAGATATATGATCATGGATAATGGATAAGGTGATCAAGTACAAATGAGTCATGAGTACACCCATATCCGTAGCGTACAATACATTAGCGACAACATATATTAGTACACATAGCCCACATAAAGATCCAAACCCGACCCGCTTTCTCACGATGAACCCCCGACAATCCGACGACAAGAGTTCCGTTCATGACAAACATTACCACCATCAAAGAAAAAAGTACTAGGCAAGAATCAAAACTTTCTTATATGCCCCCACGCTACTCTAATGTTATTATACGAACAACAAAATCATAATCTAATTGAAACATAAATTTCCTCTCTCGAAAAATACACGTTCTTTGCTGCAGTCTAAGTCTTGCTGTAAAATGCAAAATTGAGCTTGCTCGCATGCACGACTTGCTACACTTCCTAGCGTATGGAACTTAATCCCTCCACGGATCATCCTCGGCCCTAACCTCTGAAGGCTCAACCACCTCGGGCTCCGCCGCCTCAGCTGACCCGGCTTCTGAGCTCGACTCTGAATCATCAGCTGCTTCCGCTGCACCGTCTTCGGACTCTGGCCGTCCCCATCTTCCCCCAAGAGCAATTGCCATCATTTCATAGATCTTGTTGCCCAATTCCGCAGGGCTGTCCGGCTGCATGTATTTGTACAGACAAGCAGTAGTAAGCATGCTGCAAACAACAAGGGCTACATACAATGCACAATATGAACATAAAAGGAAATTCAGAAAAGCCTTACGGTGAATCCACTGGAGATTAGAGCAGTATCAAACAGCAGATCAACAGCTCTCGTGGCCTCGGCACTGTTGGGGTCACCCTTGCATGCAGCCTGCAGATTTTACGTCACCAACCTTAGCACTTTTCGTAAAGTCTACATATTGCTATATCTAGTTCCAAGTCCCAACTTCGGAGACAATCAGTAGCAAATGATTAACTTCAGCATACTCACATTCAAGTCCTTAATTATAGGATGGTCTGGATTGATTTCTAGTATTCTCCTTCCTCTCATGAACTCCAAACTGGAGGTATCTCCAAGAGTCTGTGCTTTCATGAGCCTACAAATCACAACAGATGAAACATTGAGCCAACTCAAACAACAAAGAAACAAACTATGAAGCATACTGGTCAAAACATCAGGATCTAAGCGCAGGGGTTAAAAAGAAAGATGATGAAACAAAATTTCACCTTTCCATGTTAGCCGACCACCCAAACTTCCCAGAAACAAGCACACAAGGCGAAGAGCTGAGCCTCTTTGACACCTGCACTTTCGCCACCTTGTCACCTAGCTGTTGTTTTATCCAATCGCACAGCAGATTGTACTCCTGCTGGTTCTCTCTTTCTTTAACCTCATCCTCATCACCTGAGTTAAAAATCGTCGTTAGCAGTGACATACCAATTAAACCCATCTTTTAACCGGTTATTCAAGTTCAGTAGAATACTAACCGAGTTCTAGATCTTCCTTGCTGATGTCGACGAATTTCTTTTCTTTATATGTCTGCAGGTTCTGAATTGCAACCTCATCAATAGGCTCCACTAGATATAGAACCTATAAAACCCCCCAAATGGTAAGGTATTGCAGTTTCTCAAATAAATGCTCCAAATTTTTATAAAGATGCAAGTGCTTGCCTCTATGTCCTTCTGGACTAATTTCTCCAAGAACGGGGCAGTTTTGGCACTTTTTAGGCTGTCCGTCGCCAAGTAATATATAGCCTTCTGGCTCTCTGGCATGTTCTCAACATATTGGTCTAGGCTTATTAGATCTTCTTCGCTCTTAGAAGAGTAGAAGCGTAGCAAAGGAGCCAGGCGCGTGTGGTTTCCAGAGTCCTCAATGCAACCCAACTTCAAAAGCTTGCCGAAGTTCTCCCAGAATTTTTTGTAGTCCTGCAGTAAAAGAAGATTAGTAAACACCAACCATGAAATTTAAGTTATTTAACCATATAAAAGCCTGTCTAAAGTGAAATTACTTCTACCCACCTCTTTGTTTTCACCTTCAGATATATCTTGAATCATGTCAAAAGTTTTCCTAACAAGCCTTTTCCTCATAATTCTTACCTACATAAAGAATTAACAACAGTGGAAAAGAGACTTGTTAACCATTGATATTACAATACTGTCATGCTGACACCAATGTGCTGAAAACATTACCCAGACTTACAATTCGACTTTCTTGAAGGATCTCGCGAGAGACATTAAGGGGAAGGTCATTTGAATCAACAACACCCTTTACAAAGCTCAAATACCGTGGAAACTGTAATTTATCCATTAGGGTAAGCAAATCATGCATTGTAAAAGCAAATATGAAAAATTCAAGTAACAAATACGATGAGTACAGGTAATAACCATGTACCAGAACAAACGCCAATTAGCATTAAATAACTTACCAGCTCACCATCAAAATCATCAGAAATAAAAACACGCTTCACATACAAGCGTATGTTCTTTGTCTTTGGATTAACTACATCTTCATTGTTCAGTGGTGCCATTCCTGGTATATATAGAACACTTCTGAACTCAACTTCACCCTGTTAAGATGTGAACTTTGTAAATGTCACAAAATTTTTACAACAAATCAATTAAAAACTGTTAGACCACATCCTGTTCAGTTTTACCACTGCATACCTCTGTGGTGAAGTGCGTATATGCAAGGGGATCTAAAAATTCATTGAATGTTTTCTTGTAAAACTCGTTATATTCATCCTTCCCAACTTCTTTCGGGGTTCTCATCTGCAGAGTCAAGAATCAAGATTAATACTGCCAAATAATAAATTTTAAAGAGGTTGCTCAATAAATTCTCTGAAATAAACATTATTAAATTTGCAATTACCCATATAGGCTTGGTTTCGTTAGTCAACTCCCAGTCCCAGTATTTCTCTGTTACTGGTTTCTTCTTCTTCTTCTTTTCACCCTGCCAAGAAGTACCAACTGATTTAGCTTCACTGGAACATTAAGTCAAAAGAAAAGTGGCAATTCAAGCAATATGCATATATAGCTAAGTACCTCGGGTTTTTCTTCTTCGCCCTCTTTTGGTTCTTCCTCCTCCTCTACCTACCATAAAATAAAATAAAAAATACATTGATCACCCAAAGAGTTTCACTTGTTTCAACCTATTTTACATACTCTCCTTGGATAACTAAACTGACACAATTTTAAGTTGCCGCATCATTGATTAGAAAATTCTGTCAAAGTCGAGCTATAGCAATTACCTCTACTGTCCGTGACTTCTCCTGCCAGGTGTATATAGGGAAGGACACAAACTGTGAGTAATTCTTTACCAGTCCTTGAATCCTCGTTGGCTCCGCAAATTCAAACTTATCATCAGGCTGATCAATTGGGATACATCTTAGAACCATAAAAATAGGCACAACAACATATATGAGAAAATAATAACAGACATACCCTAAGATACAGGGTAATTTGGGTCCCACGCTTCAACAACTTCTCTGGATCTGTCTCTTCTTTTATCACATATGAGCTACTGTCAGCCACAGCTTCCCATACATACTGCTTGTCTGATCTTGGACTTTTTGTCGAGACAACAACCTGTTTTGCAGTCAGACTACTTTAGCACCAAAACTCAATATTTTCAACCTCATTCTAAAAAAACATTAAGAAGCCATATGGCAATGCCCAATGCCATCCAACAGAATGTATGAAAAATGAAACCATGTTTTCTGATCTAACGAGATCAGCAACTATGACCATACTTTCCATTGTAGATATAAGCAAGTTTTCAGTCTGGAGGCACATGATCTTAATCTGGACTAACAAATTAAAATCTGTTCATATATTATGGAAGAAGAATTACCTTCTCCGCAACAAGGAAAGCCGAATAAAATCCAACACCAAACTGGCCAATCAAACCATTGTCTGCTCCAAGATCTTTATTTTCCTACATATTAAAGAGATGTGAGGAACAACATCAAAATGGTTGATAGGGAAGCCCAATGTGCAATGGGAGGAAAACCATGTTTATATCACTCTAAAGCATACATCCCCTACCAACCAGGATAGGACAAAAGAAATTACCTTGAGAGCCTTCAAAAATTTTGATGTTCCACTCTGAGCTATAGTTCCAAGGCAATCAATGAGTTCTTCTTTAGTCATCCCAATACCAGTATCTCTGTAAATCAATAGGATGATGTTAGCTTACATGTTAATGTTGGGAAAGTAAAGGAGTATGAATGGAAACCTACGTTATTGTGATGGTTCCATTTTCCGGATCAGGCTTAATGCGAATCTCCAAATCACTAGCGTCACCCAATAGAGATGGTTCAGTTACACTTAAAAACCTCAACTTGTCTAGCGCATCACTTGCATTGCTGAAACAGATGTTACCAATTAGTGTTGGCATTTGATAATATAAAGGAAGATAATGAGAAATTGAAATAAAACTAAAAGAGATGCTCAATATCAGATCCTGCTATCACATTAGTGAATGCATTTAGGTATCTAAACCTTTGTCATCTATCTCATCATCAATGAGGTCACATACTGAAAAGTCCAATATTTGAAAAAATATGCATACATCCTCTGCTGATTAACAAAAATCAATATATCTGGGATCTTTTCCCATAACAAAAGCTCATGTCATGGAAAAACTGACAGTTAGACTTGGCCAATATGCATAGCATAAACTACAGAACATCTATAGGTTATGCTGCCACCCAACATAAAAAAATAAAATGGAGTTGCACAACTAGATCCAACGAGTAACACTAGTATCCTTGGTAAGAAGGCAATATATCTCTTCACTGAGTATACAAAATTTCTTCAGCTATCACCTCAAATATCAGCATTGAAGTTTGTTGTAGAGGGTTATGTGCATTAAAATAATTATAATATATGAAAAAGAAGGGGTAACTGATGCTGCTCAGTATGTTGCGTTGCTTATTCCTGTATTGTGGGACCATGGAACACTTTGGAATTAATCAAACGGTATATTGTCCTTTGCATTTCTGGCCATGGAACACTTTGGACGAGTATATTGTCCTTTGCATTTCTTGATCTGTACTTCCATAATTGGGCATGTTTGATTAGACTAGATATACTGACACGAAAAATATATAATAGCTAAACATATGGTGCAATTAATCAAACGGTATAATTACTGAGTAACAAAAGGAAGAAAAGGGCAAACATGCATCACAAGGACTCAAGTTCTCAGTAGAAAATATAATCCACTGAAATATATCAGCCATCCCTATAAAAGAAAGATTTTCATTTCCAAATAGAAAACAAATGATACCAACCTGACAAGCTCTCGCAAAAATACTTCTTTGTGACTGTAGAGACTATGAACAATTAAATCCAAGAGCCGGCTAACCTGCATGCTTGAAGAAAACAAACAGTTACTTAAACTTGTAGTAAACATGCATCAACACGTGATGAATCCGCTTCAATACAAGAATAAGCGCCGAAACCCAAACATAAATACTCAAACAACAAAGGCAGAAAATTAGAATGAAAATGTCATCGATGAAAACAAGCAAGCAATAAGCATCAAGGTCATCACACTCACATTAGACTATAAAGATGAAAGGAATATTACTAGGTCTCTCCATAGGGTATTAAATGTGTCCCCATATTTTACCATTTAAAATTTGCCATGGTACCCACTTGAGGATAGTCAGCAAATTGATGTGCATGTCCACATCCAGCGAGGTTGAAATTACAGTATTGGTGTCAACAAGGGTAATATCATCCACATTAGATTGGTTGTATTTGCAGCTTCTTACGAATGTTTTAAAATAATTAAATGTCACTACAATAATTTGACATGAATTTTGGAATAACTAATGTAACTTGATCATATTTTGATGAAATATTATACAACACAACGGTTTGTGAAAAGTAACTTATATATAGATGGCGTATTCTAGTTTTGACATTAATTGGAATTGAATATAACTAAAAAACTTAATATTCACCAATGAATCAATAATAACTTCATGATTGATGAAAGATAAAAGATTAACGGTTAATTATTTTAAACAACAAAAGAATGATTTGACCCTCGTGTATTTCAAGAATTAGCTGGGTGCAAACTAAGAAAATTTCATACAGCTCTACATCATTTTTCTCTGCGAAATTTTGGCTAAAAAACTCAAACTGGAAAGAAGAATTATGTCATAATGGTATTTGATATTTTTGGGTTTGTTTGGGTGATATGGTCTAACAAAAATACTATGCAATCCAAGTAAAAAAGGAAATATTTTTGTTCTATAATCATATAAGCAGGTATTGTCTCAGCTACATTGAAATCCAAAATGATATTCCCAATTTGTATGAGAATTTGTTGATAATTCCAATATGTATGGGAATTTGTTGATATTTGAATCCTTGGTGTCAAGGTAATATTGGTGTGTGATAACAAGAAATGCATCCGGTGAATGCGGAAAACAAGAGAAAATATAACAGCATTATCCCACTGGGATAACAATCATATGTTTTAACAAAAACTATCCGTCAAAAGGCGTATATGCAGAAACTGCATGCCAAACAATATAAAGAGAAGTTTCCCCCCGTTCATAACAGGTGAAAGTGACATTGACTGTAACGAACACCTAAGTGCATAATCAAGCACTACTGGTTCTCAGGGCAGCCCGCTCAACTAGGATCATACCTGTGGATGGAGGGGGCTGACCCTGCCAGTCGAGCAGGCACTTAGGCCCACGTGGCTGAAGAAGCCTACCTCGCGTAACGAGGTAATCCTAATAGAAAGTTGCTGGCAAGGGGCTGACATCGGGGAGCAAGGTCGTCCTTGCAGAGGGTCTCTGTTTAGGAGGCGGCTTGTGGAGGCCATCCTGTAGAAATGAGCTGATGTAGGGACCGACCTCGGATATTGAGGTCGTTCTGGAAGAGCTGAGGGAGTAGACGATGAGAAGGTCATACATGCAAAGCTATGTTGAGACCAGGTCAGGCTGGCCTCTTAAGTCAAGATCAAAAGGTCCCTAAGAGCGAGGGTAGCTCGCGACGGATCACATCTATCGAACTCGGATGGGCCTTATTGCTGGCGGGCCCTAGTCAAAAACGTTATTTTAAACCTTGTTGGTTTAACTAATTCAAATACCAAGGCATCCCCAACCTCTAAATTATGAAGCATCGCAAACCTTTACCATCCACCACTAATACCAACCCGTTCTCTAATATAAATAGCATAATGTTCGGAACCATTTTCATCTTCTAGTAGCATTTTTTGTGTAACACAAGGGATGTTCTCCTTGCAAAACTTTGCAGGAAGACATAGCCAAAACAACGGGATACATATGGGCGAATCATAGATTTGAGAAATGATGGGTTGAAAGCGTGCAGATTATGTTTAACTTTCTCTGCTCTGTCAAATAAGTCGCTTCTCGGTTTGGTGATGCCTTCGCCCCTTTCGATAATTAGATTTTTGAACGAATATGATCGGTTGCAAGAGTTCAAATTGCTTCGGAATTTATTTGCTATGTCAAGTGCATAAGGTTGATTCTCACTTTGGGAATGCCTATACTCCTTATGATAATTAGATTATCTTTTAGTATAAGACAGAATTCTGCACCAACAACCTTTTGAATCTTCCTCAAAGCATCAGCGGAGCATTCCTCCTGTCCGTCAACCACCTTCATAGGTTCATTATTTCTAATAAGCTGACCAATCGCTATCACATCCTCCTCGTCACTTCCATTTTCAACCCCTACAAAAATGCGCTTTCTTGCTGGCCGGAGCCAAAACCAAATACCAAATCATCCTCTGCACTTCATTTCTCACTTCTTCCTCTTTTGTTTACTCGTCTAATCCCACCAACATAATCCATGTATCCTGACGACTATGATGGGTTCGTTTATGCTGCTATTAAGATCAAGATTTTGGAGCCGGGGCACAATCTTAAATAGGAGAAAGAGAGATTTCATCTGCTGCTGCTCCAAGCATGCCAGGATGTTGAAAACGCGCAATGAAATTGTTTAGTCTCAGAGAGAATGTGAACAGGCTGGAGGAAGACTGCAAGATACTCAAAGAAAGAGCGCTCGGGGATCGAGACAGGATAAAAGTATTGTTCCAGGAGATTAAGAGGACGCATAGGGGTTTTAAGGACATGTTTGTTGATCTCAAGGATGAGATTATGAATCATGAATGTGAGGGTCTTGAATGGAAGAAGAAATATTTGGTGTTGAGGAAATGTTGTCTAAAGGCAAAGGGGGTTGAAAATGCCGAGGGTAAGGAGTTGGGTGAGCTCGAGGCTCGGACTGAAGAAAGCGTTCCTCTTTTGGAGAATGCAAAGGGGGAGAAGGCTGCAGTCAAGAATGATGAAGAATTGCCAAAGAGAAGCGCATATGAGGATTTCTTCAAGGTCCTTACAATGGTAGAAATATCAAATTTCAATTGGCAAAATGCATAAAGTTCAATCCAAAAAAATTAAAAAAGGGAGAAGTTAACTCATTAACAGTCAATCCTTTACACACACACACACGCGGGCGCAAACGCAAACAAAAGCCATATCATGCAATTAGTACAAAAATCACCCCCCCCCCACCCACACACACACCCACACACACACCCACACCCACCCACCCACCCACCCAAACAAAACAAAACAAAACAAAAAACAAAACAAAACAAAACACGCAAAACACACAGAAAAATTCGACGGTATCTGCTTGCCACTGTTAGTTCACCATTGCACAATTATCAAGAGCTAGAAGTGTACAAGGCAGGAAAAGGTTGAATTTTAGATATCCTATCCTAATCATACAATTAACCATGTGAGATACTGCGCATGAATAAAAATACCACAACAAACATAAATCCAACCCTCTGGCGAGGATGAAACGTGCCACCAAATATAACCAATCAACAAAAGGTCCAATTACACAACTTCTATTAAGCAAAGCTTGATAGCGAGCATCAACAAACTCGAGCACAATAAATATAAAAGAACATAATAAGAGTATCACCCTTTCAATGAAAAGTCTTCGACTGATTATCAGACTACAACCCAATTACCGTACTCAATATCCACTAATAAAAACTAGATCCTACCGATTGATAAACCAAATTAGAAAAATCGAAACAAGATTTGCAAGCAAAATTAAACGCACAAAAATAGCAACTTTATAAGAGATCAAATAAAAAAACTGAAATAGAGGAAAACCGACCTCAGCCTGGTACTCAAACTTCTCACCGCCGGCGGTCTCCTCGGCTTCCTTCTCGGCGACGGCCGCGTCGCATCGGACGGTCATTTTGCCTCCCCTTCTGCTGTCCAGCTTCCATCTGAGGGTCGCCAGAGGGAACCCTCTTCTTCTGTGAATCGACTGGGGGACGAAAGAAGTCCCAAATTTGACGCTGCTTCTACTTGTAGCCATGGTGGTCAGTGGAGGAGAGGGACTGACGAACGAGGTGATGAAACTCGTGGTCGCCATAATTTAACCTCTGCTCTCCTTTCTTTTGTTTCTGAGACGTCCGCGAGAGGGATAGAGATGAATGGATAGGGCGAGGGGGCTTGGAGATGGAAAACCCTTGTGAGAGCGAGAGAGGGTTTAAAGGGTGTGAGCGGATGATACAGAGGTTTCTAGAAACGACGGACGGCGACCTAGATATTATATTTGCTAATAATAATAATAATGTTAAATTAGCACCCATGGCTCGTTTGATCTAGTTTAACCCCTATTATACTATGAGGAAAATGTAGCTAAGTGTTGTACACCGAGTGGCTACGGAACACGTAGCCTTGTATTTATAGTAATAGGGTTACATAATGGATGGATACCCAATACACAGATGGGCCTCAAAAAACCGTTTATAACACTTCCCCTTTGTCCATCAATTGTTGTAAGCCGTAATGAGCGCTTCAGGGTTCATAGAGCTTATCTGACCATGGGTGTACGGATACTTCTGGATCCTAAGTTAAGAGTTATTGCCTCGTCAAAATCTTTGCCATGGAAAACCCAGTGGGAAAAACCAGTGTCTAAGGGAAAAGAGTACAAGTCTCTGTAACTTCCCCTGATCGATGAATATCATCAAAGGTGGATACTTCTGGATCCAGAGTTGATGTGGTTGCCTCGTTAAAACCTTTGGCTATGGAAAACCCAGTGGGAAAAACCAATAGCCAAGGGAAAATGAGTACAACTCAACATTAGCTCCCCCTGAAGTGTACAAGCTTCAGGCTTGTAGATCTTTCAACTGTCTCATCACAATCCCTAATACAAGTTTTTTAAAGGTACAGCGAGGTAAAGCTTTAGTAAATAGGTCTGCCGGGTTGTTGCAAGACTGGATCTGCTGCATGTCGATCTGGTTGTCTACTTGTTGTTCATGCGTCCAGAAGAGCTTGGGGGAAATGTGATTCGTCCTGTCACCTTTGATGTAGCCACCTCGTAATTGAGCTATGCAAGCAGCATTGTCTTCGTACATGGTGGTTGGTCCAAGATCTCCCGTCTTCAGGTCGGTAGTCACGAGGATGTGGTGGATGACTGATCGAAGCCAAAAACATTCTCTGCTAGCTTCGTGGATCGCAATGAGCTCGGAGTGGTTGGATGAGGTTGCTGTTGAAGTCTGCTTTACAGATCTTCATGAGATGGCTGTCCCACCGTATGTGAATATGAAACCGGTCTGGGACTTTGCCGTGTGTGGGTCAGACCTGTATCCTGCATCTGCATAACCAACTAAGTTGGAGGATACGCCTTTCTTGAAGTATAGTCCCAGTTCCACAGACCATTGGAGGTAGCGCAGAAGGTGCTTCACTCCGTTCCAGTGACGCTTTGAGGGCGCTGAACTGTATCTGACTAATAGGTTAACTGCGAACGCTATATCGGGACGCGTGCAGTTTGCCAGGTATAGGCGTGCTCCAATTGCACTCGGGTAGGGTACTTCAGGACCCATTGCTTCCTCCCCCTCTTCCAGCGGCCGGAAGGGGTCTGTATTAACATCCAATGATCTGACAACCATTGGTGTACTAAGCGGATGACCTTTGTCCATAAGGAAGTTTTTCAGCAACTTCTTTGTGTATGTGGATTGGTGTAACAGGATTCCTCCGCTTAGGTGTTCAATTTGTAAGCCTAGGCAAAACTTCGTTTTGCCAAGGTCTTTCATCTCAAAAGTCTGTGTGAGACTCTTGGAGATCTCAGCTATCTCTTCAGGAGATCTGATGATGTTTAGGTCGTCTACGTAGACGGCAATAATTACGAATCATGTTCCCTTTGCTCTTATAAAGATGGAAGGGTAGACTTCATTAGTTGTGAATCCTTGTTGCACTAGGAATTCACTGAGTCTGTTTTACCACATTCTTCTCGACTGTTTTAGACCATACAATGATCTTTGGAGTTTGACAGAATAGACGTCCTGTAACGACTGGTTTCCTTGTATCTGAATTTATTATAATATAATATATGTTTTGGTGGGTTTTCTCCTCTTGTGTGGTTTTCGTCTCCGTAACTTTCATTTTCGATCGATTCGTCGTATTTTCTCGATTCTTCCTTAGGATCGTCGATTTCGAAGTACGTCGTTTGTGACGGGCTTCATAACGGTCATATCTAACTATTAGATCAAGCCTAGGAGTCTTAGGATTCGATCACGGGGCCTCGCGCTCCGTATTGGTACTTTCTGTGCTCATTAGCCGGTGTAAGAAGGGCCACCGACCGACTAGATGACGATCCAGTCGGTCGGCAATCCTTCTTGGACCGACTAGTGAGCTTTCTAATTTTCTGAGGAAGCTACTGTTTATCGTTAGTCGGTCTAAGAACGTTGGTTGACCGACTAGGTTGCAAACTAGTCGGTCGGCGATGCTTCTTGAACCGACTAACTCTTAGTTCAGGTTTTCGACTGGAGTTACTGTTTACACTTAGTCGGTCTGCGTTGTTCAACCGACCGACTAGATCTCGAACTAGTCGGTCAACAGTTGTTCTTTGACCGACTAAGCAGTGTAGGAAACCCTAGTTTTGCCCTAGCCGCCAGCTCAACCTATAAATACCCCCCCAAACGACTTCTTCTTCTCCAACACGACCCTAAGCCCTAGTTTCTCCCCTATTGAGCCCCCATCTTCCTCCAAGCTCCATTTCTTCATTCCAAGCCCTAAATCCATCATCCAAACCATCCATCTACCCTATCTACCTCTCATCTTCCCCAAAATCTCACCAAAACCCATCAAATCCCCAAATCCCCCAAAACCCTAGTTTCCCCAAACTTCTCCAATCTTTTCCAGATCTGGTCCTAGGGTTCCCCGGAGTGTTCCTTCCGCCTCCTCTCGGTAAGAAATCGATCCACCGTTGTTTTCTTACCCTATTGCAATTTTTATGAAACCCTAATAAAATACTTGTGTTTTGATGATTGTTCCCCATAACAGCGATTCCCCGTAGGCTAGCATCCGCGGAGACGAACTTTCGTAACCGTTCTCCCCGGTGATAGGCAAGTGAAACTTGCATCTCTTAATTTGGGCCATGTTTTAGGCCATTTACCTTGCTTTAGCATAAAAGAGACTAGACGGTGAAAGGATAGCCGTTTAGATGCCATTGACCTAGCTTGACAACGAAGCTTGGTCCGTCACTTTCATCATGCTTGTATGTCACGTTTACTTTCCTTAACGGTACGCGAAAATAACTGTTCATGTCATCCATGCATCCTTAACTGCTATTGCATTTTAACTGCCATGTTTAATTTAATTAACGGTACGCGAATATGTTCATGTCATTGCATTTCGCCTGTCACGTTTAATTTAATTAACGGTATGCAAATTATCTGCTCATGTCATCGCATGCTTGAATGCTCATCGTGATTGCGTAGCATCGCTACATACTAGTGTTACTCGTTCCGGCTAGGTGCACCCCTACGCCATACTTATCAAATACACTTTCTGGCTCGTGTTCCAGAAGACGAGCTCATCACAGCCTGTGGGCAATAGGGCACTCGTTGAGTGATCCCTTGTACTTGATACCTGAACACAGCCTGCGGGCAATAGGGCACTCGTTGAGTGATCCCTTGTACTTGTACTTGTTACTTGACATTACATGTCACAACAACCCCTTGCCACTTGTACTATACTTTACCTTACTTGTTACCACCGTACTTTACTTGCCATGCACCATGTTTTAATTGTTAGGTTGCTAGTTTACCATTATTCCCGTTTCCTTGCACAAGTCGTTCGACTTGCTGACATGTGCCCCTTTTCTCTTTTGGGTGACACATGTTAGAGCCCGAGCCTGAGTTACTTGTTGGGGACGAGGTGTTTGCAGACGCCGAGCCCGTGCTTGTGTTTGACGGGGAGTACGTGGACACTGGGGACCAGTCCTAGTGTCTTCGTTGTGCTTTACTTTTGTTTAGGCAGTTGTTTGGTTATCGGTGCGTGGCACCTATACTATATTTTGTTATGTCGTTTCTTTTGTTGGCCTTGTTCTGGGCCTTTAGACTCTTTTCTTTTAGCCTGGTGGCTTTTCTGGATGTTGAACATATTTGTGATGTTGGACAATATTTGTGAGATGTGAATTTTATTTCAGTCTCTCCTTGTGTTATTATTGCTATTCTGTTGTGGTTACAGGGACCTGTTTATGTATTGTGGACGCTTATCAGGTTTGGGGCTTCACAGCTCCACTCTCGTGCGGACCTTTTCACGTCTCGCCTCCATTTTAGGGAAGCGGGTCGTGACAGGTTTTAGTGGTGGCCCATGCAGGTCCCCTTCTGTAACTGCGATTTTTGGAATAGCGATAATAACATTAGAATGTCCAATAAATTAAGTTCGACGTCCGAGTCATAAGCTATGAGTCTAATCTGATTTGTTTTCCGTGTCACTAGATGGCAGGAAGACGTTTCACCCGCGGTGGTGGTAGTGGTGCGCTCCCTCATGATGAGGAGCCTGAGCGGGAACCCACCAGCGGTGAGATGATGCGGATGATGATCCAGATGATGCAAGTGCAGCAGGGCGTGCTTTTGCAAGTCCAGAATGCTCCACCTGCTCGAGCTGCCCGGGCTCTTCCCGATGCCCCTCGCTCTGAGCCAGGAGCGAAGCAATTTCGGGAGCTGGGTCCCGCATACTTTGATGGTTCTGAGGGTCCTCTGGCTGCCGACGAATGGATAAGGAACATTGAGGATAACTTGGCAATGGCAAAAATTAACCCGGCTGGATGGGTTGATCTGGCTAAGAGGCAGCTGAAGGATAACGCCAGGAATTGGTGGGATGCTGAAGAGAAGATGCTGGTGGAGCCGATCGTCTGGGCTACCTTCAAGTCCAGATTCGATGGAGAGTTCTTCCCGAAGGCTGCTCGGCAGGTGATGCTGCAGCGCTTTATAGATCTGAAGCAGGGGAGCTTGTCGGTGGATCAGTACCACCAGGAGTTCACGAGGCTCAGTCGGTTTGCACCTAAGATGGTGCAGGATGCCGATGAGAAAGCTCAGCGATTTCTCCAGGGACTTGCCTTGGAGCTTCAGAGCTTTGTGACCTCTTCTGACTTGGAGACATATCAGAAGGTTCTGATTGCTGCGAGGCGGCAGGAGTTGAATTTGAATCAGAGGAAGGGACATGTTTCCGGAGCTGGGAAGAGGCCTATGGAGCAGGCCATGGCGGTGGTTAGGCCTGGTTTCAAGCCTAGTCATCCGGTGCAGTTCAAGAGGCCAGGAGGGCCTATCCTGAAGACTTGCCATTTCTGTGGCAAGACTGGACACCTCAGGGATCAGTGTAGGAGGTTTCTAGGACAGTGCATTGTCTGCGGAGATCCTGCCCACACCATCCGGGAGTGTCCGAAGTCGAGACAGCCTTGGCGGGCTCCTATTGCAGCACAGCCGTTGCAGCAGCGAGCTCCTGTGCCCGTTGGACGTGGAGCGCCCCTTGTTCCACAGAGACAGGCCTTTCGGCAGGCTGTTCCGCCGAGAGGGCAGGCCTTTCTGATGACTGAGGAGGAGAGCATGGCCGTGGATGAAGTTATTGCAGGTAACGCTCATTCTAGCTATTTATCTTCCTTAGTTAGTTGATTTTTGATTATATTGGTTGCTTGCTCATGATTGTTTGCTAGACTAGGATTTGATTGTTAATTGATTGATTAGGTGTGATTTTGGTGTGCACATTTCCTGCACGAGTCCTCTTTGACTCTGGTGCATCGATGTGCATTATTTCTCGGAGCTTCGTGGAGAGGCATTCCTTGTCGACGTCCCCTCTTTCGAAGAGTTGGAATATCGTTACAGGGAATGGTGTGGTCTCGGTGCATCGTGGGTGCAATTCTTGCCCGTTGGTGGTTTGTGGACGAGAGCTTTGTGCTGATTTCATTGTCCACGACATCATCAACTATGATGCAGTTCTTGGGATGGATTGGCTTGCGAGCTTCTATGCTACGATCGACTGTCGGAGGAAGAAGGTGGTGTTCGAGATTCCCGGACACCCAGTGTTTGAGTTCAGTCGTGGTAGCAGTTCGCTTGGTCCTGTCAGATTTCGGGCCAGGCCGGTGGAGGCTGTGGCTATGCAGATGGAGCTGGAGTGGCCAGCTGTGGTGCGAGATTTTGGCGACGTCTTCCCCGAGGAGATGTCTGGTTTGCCGCCTGATCGGGCTTTGGAATTTTCTATCGATCTTGTTCCAGGTGCGCAGCCGATTTCGAAGGCGCCGTATCGTATGGCACCTGCAGAGTTGGAAGAGTTGCGGAAGCAGTTGGATGATCTTTTGCAGAAGGGTTATATTAATCATAGTGTGTCTCCGTGGGGAGCACCGGTGTTGCTGGTTAAGAAGAAGGATGGTTCGCGTCGCATGTGCGTGGACTATCGGGAATTGAATGCGGTGACCATTAAGAATAAATACCCGTTGCCTCGCATCGATGATATTTTTGATCAGCTTGGAGGTTCGAGGGTGTTTTCTAAATTGGATTTGAGGAGTGGTTACCATCAGTTGAAGGTGAAGAAGGGAGATGTTCCGAAGACAGCGTTCAGGACGAAGTATGGACACTATGAGTTCGTGGTTATGCCTTTTGGCGTAACTAACGCGCCCGCAGTTTTCATGAATCTGATGAACCTGATTTTCTACGACTTTTTGGATAAGTTTGTCGTTATCTTCATTGACGACATTCTGATCTATTCGAAGTCGGAGGAATAGCATGCCTCGCACTTAAGGACGGTGTTGGAGATCTTGAGGAAGCATCGTTTGTATGCTAAGTTTTCGAAGTGCGAGTTTTGGCTGGATAGAGTTGCTTTTCTCGGGCATGTGGTGACTGGAGATGGTATTTCAGTGGATCCCGAGAAGATTCGGGCCATCAGGGAGTGGCCTGTTCCGTCGTCTGCGTCTGAGATTCGGAGTTTTCTTGGACTTGCTGGTTATTATCGGCGATTCATTAAGGACTTTTCCCGTATTGCTGAGCCGATGACCAGGTTGACGCGGAAGGATATTGCTTATGTTTGGTCGGGTGATTGTGAGAGGGCTTTTGGTGTTCTGAAGGAGAGGTTGACGAGTGCCCCTATTCTTGTTGTGCCTGATCGCAGCGGTGGATTTGAGATCTTTTGCGATGCTTCTGGCAAGGGTCTCGGTTGTGTGTTGCATCAGCACGGGCACGTTGTGGCGTATGCGTCTCGTCAGCTTAAGGTTCATGAGAAGAATTACCCGACACATGATTTGGAGTTGGCTGCCGTTGTGTTTGCTCTTAAGATTTGGAGGCACTTCTTGCTGAGTGAGAAAGTGAAGATTTTCACCGATCACAAAAGCTTGAAGTATATTTTCACTCAGAAGGAGCTCAACATGCGACAGCGTCGGTGGTTGGAGCTTATGGCGGATTACGAGATTGATTTGCAGTATCACCCTGGCAAGGTGAATGTGGTTCCGGATGCTTTGAGTAGGCTTCCTGCGGTGATGATTTTGACCTCGCAGTGGAGATTGCAGCAGGATTTTTGCGAGTCTGTCGTGGAGATTGTTCTTCCTGGAGAGGCTTCGTCGTTGATGTACATGCAGGTGCAGTCGACGATCGTGGATCGGATTAAGGCTGGCCAGGCTGAGGATCCGAAGCTGGTGAGGATTCGGGAGATGGTGGAAGCCGGTCTGCGGACTGACTTTTTGATTCATGAGGATGGCTCGCTGAGGTTTGGAGCCAGGTTGTGTGTGCCAGCTGGGGATATCAGAGAGGAGCTGATGGTGGAGGCACACAGTTCGCCGTATTCTGTGCATCCTGGTGGTACCAAGATGTACCAGGATCTTCGTCTGAATTATTGGTGGCATGGTATGAAGAGGAGCGTGGCTCGGAGTGTAGCCAAGTGCTTGGTTTGCCAGCAAGTGAAGGCGGAGCATCAGCGTTCGGCCGGGTTGCTACAACCGCTTCCGATTCCGGAGTGGAAGTGGCAGCACATCACTATGGATTTCGTGACTGGACTACCTCGGAGTCCGAAGCAGAATGACGCGATTTGGGTGATCGTAGATCGATTGACCAAATCTGCGCACTTTATTCTGTTCCGAGTGGGACAGTCCACTGAGGCGCTAGCGAGGAGATATATGGAGGAGGTTGTGCGACTTCATGGAGTCCCCGTGAGTATCGTGTCTGACAGAGACACGAGGTTCACATCTCAGTTCTGGCAGAGTTTGCAGAAGAGTTTGGGTACGCGTCTGAGTTTCAGCACGGCGTACCATCCGCAGACGGATGGCCAGTCCGAGAGGACGATTCAGATTTTGGAGGACATGCTGAGGGCGTGCATGTTGGATTTCAAGGGTTCGTGGGAGGACCATCTGCATTTGGTGGAGTTTTCCTACAACAACAGCTTCCAGGCGAGTATTGGCATGGCGCCTTTCGCCGCTCTTTATGGGAGGAAATGTCGATCGCCATTGAGTTGGGATGACGTTGGTGATCGGGAGTTGTTGGGACCTGAGATGATCGTGGAGGCCGTGGATATCGTCAGGAATATTCGGGAGAGGTTGAGAATTGCTCAGGACCGTTTTAAGCATTGGTCGGATGCTAAACGGCGTCCTTTGGAGTTTCAGCCAGGCGACCATGTGTTCTTGAAGATTTCCCCGAATCGTGGTGTGATTCGTTTCGGGAAGCGTGGAAAGTTGAGCCCGCGATACATTGGACCATTTGACATTTTGGAGAGGGTTGGCGAGGTAGCTTATCGCTTGGCCTTGCCGCCATCTTTGGAAGGAGTTCACAATGTTTTCCATGTGTCACAGCTTCGTCGATACATTAGCGATCCATCTCATGCCGTGGATTTCTCGGAGATCGCCGTTCGCCCCGATATGACGTATGACCAGCGTCCCGTGCAGATTCTGGACAGGCGTCAGAAATCGCTTCGGAACAAGATTGTCAATCTTGTGAGGGTGATGTGGCGACACGGTTCACCTGGAGAGTCTACTTGGGAGAATGAGGATGAGATGCGGGAGCGTTTCCCACTTTTGTTTACGGACTCGTGAGTTTTTGGAAATTCCGAGGACGGAATTTTTCTTAAGTTGGGGAGGATGTAACGACTGGTTTCCTTGTATCTGAATTTATTATAATATAATATATGTTTTGGTGGGTTTTCTCCTCTTGTGTGGTTTTCGTCTCCGTAACTTTCATTTTCGATCGATTCGTCGTATTTTCTCGATTCTTCCTTAGGATCGTCGATTTCGAAGTACGTCGTTTGTGACGGGCTTCATAACGGTCATATCTAACTATTAGATCAAGCCTAGGAGTCTTAGGATTCGATCACGGGGCCTCGCGCTCCGTATTGGTACTTTCTGTGCTCATTAGCCGGTGTAAGAAGGGCCACCGACCGACTAGATGACGATCCAGTCGGTCGGCAATCCTTCTTGGACCGACTAGTGAGCTTTCTAATTTTCTGAGGAAGCTACTGTTTATCGTTAGTCGGTCTAAGAACGTTGGTTGACCGACTAGGTTGCAAACTAGTCGGTCGGCGATGCTTCTTGAACCGACTAACTCTTAGTTCAGGTTTTCGACTGGAGTTACTGTTTACACTTAGTCGGTCTGCGTTGTTCAACCGACCGACTAGATCTCGAACTAGTCGGTCAACAGTTGTTCTTTGACCGACTAAGCAGTGTAGGAAACCCTAGTTTTGCCCTAGCCGCCAGCTCAACCTATAAATACCCCCCCAAACGACTTCTTCTTCTCCAACACGACCCTAAGCCCTAGTTTCTCCCCCATTGAGCCCCCATCTTCCTCCAAGCTCCATTGCTTCATTCCAAGCCCTAAATCCATCATCCAAACCATCCATCTACCCTATCTACCTCTCATCTTCCCCAAAATCTCACCAAAACCCATCAAATCCCCAAATCCCCCAAAACCCTAGTTTCCCCAAACTTCTCCAATCTTTTCCAGATCTGGTCCTAGGGTTCCCCGGAGTGTTCCTTCCGCCTCCTCTCGGTAAGAAATCGATCCACCGTTGTTTTCTTACCCTATTGCAATTTTTATGAAACCCTAATAAAATACTTGTGTTTTGATGATTGTTCCCCATAACAGCGATTCCCCGTAGGCTAGCATCCGCGGAGACGAACTTTCGTAACCGTTCTCCCCGGTGATAGGCAAGTGAAACTTGCATCTCTTAATTTGGGCCATGTTTTAGGCCATTTACCTTGCTTTAGCATAAAAGAGACTAGACGGTGAAAGGATAGCCGTTTAGATGCCATTGACCTAGCTTGACAACGAAGCTTGGTCCGTCACTTTCATCATGCTTGTATGTCACGTTTACTTTCCTTAACGGTACGCGAAAATAACTGTTCATGTCATCCATGCATCCTTAACTGCTATTGCATTTTAACTGCCATGTTTAATTTAATTAACGGTACGCGAATATGTTCATGTCATTGCATTTCGCCTGTCACGTTTAATTTAATTAACGGTATGCAAATTATCTGCTCATGTCATCGCATGCTTGAATGCTCATCGTGATTGCGTAGCATCGCTACATACTAGTGTTACTCGTTCCGGCTAGGTGCACCCCTACGCCATACTTATCAAATACACTTTCTGGCTCGTGTTCCAGAAGACGAGCTCATCACAGCCTGTGGGCAATAGGGCACTCGTTGAGTGATCCCTTGTACTTGATACCTGAACACAGCCTGCGGGCAATAGGGCACTCGTTGAGTGATCCCTTGTACTTGTACTTGTTACTTGACATTACATGTCACAACAACCCCTTGCCACTTGTACTATACTTTACCTTACTTGTTACCACCGTACTTTACTTGCCATGCACCATGTTTTAATTGTTAGGTTGCTAGTTTACCATTATTCCCGTTTCCTTGCACAAGTCGTTCGACTTGCTGACATGTGCCCCTTTTCTCTTTTGGGTGACACATGTTAGAGCCCGAGCCTGAGTTACTTGTTGGGGACGAGGTGTTTGCAGACGCCGAGCCCGTGCTTGTGTTTGACGGGGAGTACGTGGACACTGGGGACCAGTCCTAGTGTCTTCGTTGTGCTTTACTTTTGTTTAGGCAGTTGTTTGGTTATCGGTGCGTGGCACCTATACTATATTTTGTTATGTCGTTTCTTTTGTTGGCCTTGTTCTGGGCCTTTAGACTCTTTTCTTTTAGCCTGGTGGCTTTTCTGGATGTTGAACATATTTGTGATGTTGGACAATATTTGTGAGATGTGAATTTTATTTCAGTCTCTCCTTGTGTTATTATTGCTATTCTGTTGTGGTTACAGGGACCTGTTTATGTATTGTGGACGCTTATCGGGTTTGGGGCTTCACAGCTCCACTCTCGTGCGGACCTTTTCACGTCTTGCCTCCATTTTAGGGAAGCGGGTCGTGACACGTCCCGAGGTCTTTCTGTCATTTTCATCGATAGTTTATATCCGTCCGGGAGTCTCATATAGATATCCTTATCTATATTTCCATATAGGTATGCAGTCACAACGTCTATGAGCTGCATATCCAGGCCTTCCTGAGTAGTTAGGCCAATAATGAAACGGAAAGTGATCGCATCCATGACCGGGGAATATGTATCATCATAGTCTATTCCTGATCGTTGGAAAAAGCCTTGTGCAACAAGGCGCGCTTTGTAGCGTACGATCTTATTATTTTCGTTTCTTTTTCTTACGAATACACATTTATATCACACAGGTTTAACACCCTTTGGTGTTAGGACTACAGGTCCAAAAACTTTGCGCTTCGAGAGTGAGTCCAGCTCTACTCCTATTGCCTCGTTCCACTTTGGCCAATCCTCTCTGCGTTTACATTCTGCTAGAGAGCGTAGATCGGTCTCATCGTCGTATTCAGTGACGTGATTGGTAATAATGAGCGCAAAGCTATCATCGATGATTGTGCTTTTTCTGTCAAGTACCTCCCCAGTACGTACATAGTTTAATGATATTTCTCATATATTTTCATCTTCATGTGTTTTTAGTAGGGGAGAGGTATATGGGCTGACTAGGGATGGCAGTAATGGCCTGACCCGACTGGCCCGACCAGGCCCGACCCGGTTTTGACCTGGCCCGCCCCGGCCCGTAGACGGGTCGGGGGCAAGCTTGGGCTTTGTATACGGCCCGCCCCGCCCCGGCCCGCCCCGGTAAACTATAGAAGTTCTAAAAAAGCCTTATTATTTTGATGCGGACCATGTGGCCAGTCTATAACCCATAACTCATACTATGTTCCATTGTTATCCCAATTGAGCTAATTCCCAATTCCAAATTACCAAATATATCACAATTCTCCTAATTTTGAAATAAATTTTTTTTTGGATTCATATGGATGGTAGTAATGACCTGACCCGATCGGCCCGACCCGACCAGGTTTTGGTAAGAAGTTACCCGCCCCGCCCCGCCCCGTAGACCCACCCCGCCCCGCCCCGTAGACGGGACGGGCAAGCTTAGGTAGTTAAATACCCGCCCCGCCCCGCAATATTGCCATTCCTAGGGCTGACTCATCATCCTGTGATGGTATCGTTATCATTGCTCCAGGATTTTTCCTCTTCCAAGGGTTTTTATTTTTGGAGCCTGGGGGGTCGTCCTCTCTTTTGTTGAGGTACGGCCGCTTCTGAAGGGTTTTCTAGGACCCTTAGGGCACAAAAACTATATTTCTGTCCTAAGTCGGATGGAACATAGACATAAATATTATGCAGCGGAAGAATAAACATTATGTTAATCTAATTAACATGCGCCCTAAGGAACCAGACCCTCTTAGCCAGGATCTCTGCCAACTTGGGGTGGATCTGACCACCCCAAAAGGGATCTAAACTACTGCGAATAATTAAAACGAAAGCTTCTAAAAACATACCCGGAATCTTGACCCTGGGGCGGGCAAGATGTTTTGCACCGTCTTCCGAGCCGCTCCCCGTCCCACGCCGAGCCACTCCTCGAACCGCTCTTCGAACCGCTCCGCATCCCGAGGCAAGCAATCCTCGTGTCGCCGAGCCAACCACGCGTCGAAGAAAGTTTCCCGCGAGTGAAAACTTTTGCCAAGATTTCGGATCCGAATCCGAACTCATTCGTGGCTTTGCTAGAGCCCTCATGAGTAAGGCAGAAATATAGGGAGATAGAGAATATTAATTTCAGCCTAGATCCGAGCGTGCTCCAATATTTACGGGACCAGCGTAGATCTGGAGTTTGGGACGAGTTTGGAGGAAGGGGGAGGCCCCTATTTATATAGGCGGCAGACTCTCCCCTTTTCCGCATAACCGATGTGGGACTATTAAATTAGAGTTAATAAAATCAAGTTAGTTTGCCTTTCACAAAGTGCAAACTTCCGTGAATTTTAACTCCCTCACCGTTGAGCTTCATAATTGATACAACCTATCAATTCGAAGGGTGTTCAATGGTGAACGCATAGGAAAAAAACGGCACGTCAATCGGAGTCCGTTTGACCCTCGAATTGATCGCCCAAAGTTCAGCCCAAGGCTAGTTTTTCGCAAAAACTGAGCCGTCAAAATTGCTCTGCCCCAGACCCAGAAATTCTGCACTGTGGGACCCACCAGGCCAGCTGGACGAGCCCAGACCAGGCCAGAACCTGGTCTGGGCGCGCCCAGCCTGGGCGCTTGGCCCGAGCCTGGGCCAGGTGCGCCTGGGCGGGCCCGCCTGGGCCCAGGCCCAGGCGCCCAGCGCCTCGGCGCCTCTACGCCCAGGCCCTGGCAGGGCCCGGGCGCCAGGCGCCCGGACCTGGGCCAGGCACCCCAGGCCCAGGCAGGCCGGGTGCCATAGGCTGCCTGGGTCTGGCCAGGCGCCCAGGCCAGACCCAGTCTGGCCTGGGTCAGTCTGGGCTGACCCGATCTGATCCAACGGGCTGTTTTGTGCATAACTAGAGCATTTGGCGTCCGATTTGGACGCCGTTTGAATGTGGGCGTAGACCGGGACATTCCCGTCTTACCCGTGAACTTTTCCTTGCATTTATATTATTAAATATGGTCTTAAACTATTTAAAACACATTTAATCTCTTTTTGCATCATATGCAAATTAGTCCCTACCTTAGCTTAAATTGTCATTTGCATCAAAATGCAATTTTCTCTTCCTTTGCATCAAATGCAAATTATTCTCCCTAACTAATTTCTACATATTACTAGACGAAGGTCGCACTCTGTGTGAGACCATACAGCCTGACCCTTACAACAGGTTGGGCTCAACGCCCTATACGGTAGTGACCACGAGCAGTGGTTGCCATCCCTACTTCAGAATAATAATTATGTGGTTGACTCATCGACATGAGTATTGTCGGGACCACCCTGACTGTGTCCGTGATGATTTCTGCAGTTATAGTCTCTTCGTCTAAACTATGTCGTGTAGATCAAGTCTAGGGTACGGTCAAACTGTCAACCCCAATAACTTGACTCCGGTTAGTTTCTATGGATCTTTAGTCAACTAATGTTGGACTTCTTCCAACATACTCTGATTAGAGATTTTACTAAAGACCGAACTAACTCTACGACACTAACTCCCATTGACCGGGAGAGACGAATCCTCTCTTGGTCATTACTCTCCTCGTACGGTTCAAGTGACACCCAATCAAAGACCTTTCGACAGGCCTAGCCTCGAAGCTAGGTTAATGATCTAAGTGGCACCGTTCACGCACAAGTTCGTAAAATGACCTCAAGTCAAAAGACTAACTTGCGTATCATCACTAAGAGTTATCATTGACAGATTGGTCAATATAACCATATGATAACTCTTGTGGATCGTTCAGTGAACTCATTCTCTAGAGCACCTGTGTCTCGTCTTCGACTTCGCCAAGTCAAACGATCATGAGATCATCGCCACCGCTAAACGGTGAATACTAAGACACAATGGTCTATCCGATGTTTCGATATCCTTGTCTCGAAACATCTACGACCACGAACCCTTTTAGACTTATGCTACAGACGGTCAAACATTTCTCCATGATCGAGATACTCATCTCGATACCTGTTTGACCTTGCATAAAGTCTCAGGACTTTACCTAAGTTAATATATAATGTTAACTACATTATAGTATAACTTAGATAAATTATTACCAAACAGCTTACTGTTATTTCGAATAAGATGTTTGTGCTATTCACACAGAGATAAATAGCCTCGAAGGCATCATCTCTCTACATCTCCCACTTGCACTCATGCCCATTTATCCCGGTATCTCATACCGTTTTTACACATAAGTTTTTCCGACTTCATGTGGTGGAGCCTTTATGAGTGGATCTACTAAAACCATCTACAGTATAGCCTTAAGGGATCTCTATGTTCATGTTAGACCAACCATTTGAATCTCATTCAAATAAATCACTTGGTCTTTCGGAATCCACAATATTTCGTTTCCTTGGATCTTATCCAGTTCATCGTACCTTACGATAATAATTTAAATTTGTTACTGGTCATTTCAAATGGCTCATATCTATTTCTGATAACGTATCAAACTCTTTGATTACTTTGTCAAAATATATTTTCCATCCCTTTGATGCCTCACATGTAATTCATACGCTCCCACTGACCTTGAAAACTTTCTGGCTAATTCATATAAGTTGGTTCGTCTAAATCACATTTAGAAAAACGAACTTATAAGTGAATGCTCCAATTTTCATTGTCAACATGAGCGTTTATATCGAGTTTGGTCTGAGTAGATCAGTACACATCTGCTGGCGAAAACGGTTTGATCATAATTCGTTTTATAGGAATTAGGACGAAAACCGTTTTCGACCAACATGATTGTACTTCACTATTTTCTTTCTGCACCATTCTTTCAACTTAAAGATTTACTTGCAGAAAGTGAGAAAACATTTTCCTTAGGCACGTAACTAAATTCCAAAACTTATTTGTGCACACGGACCTATTCTGATTGCATCAAGTTATAAATCGGAGTTACTACTACGAATTTCATCACGGAAGTTGACTAAGTCATCATTAGTCATGATGTTTTGCTCGACTCTTCGTCTCACGGGATTCGAGTAATTATACAACTTCTTAATGATTGATTTAATGAATATCTTATTGATAATGTCCTCAGAGAACATTATCAAAACCTAGGCATTACTATCTGGGACTTAACCCAGAGGGAGGACTTAACTCAGAGTCACTTGCTATGGATCGCACCAAGTCTAACTATGTGTGATTCATACCTTTTAACACACGGATTTGTTAACAGACTTGACCTGAGAGAAAATCATATGTTCTTTTATTTACGCAAGATTTAATATAGCTAAGTATTTGACCATTCGATCTAATCGAATCAGTTTAAATACTTTAGTCATTTCGTTCTTTATTTTATCAGACTTGTGTTTCATCAAGAACACGTGTCTTAATAAAATATACGAATAACTTATTTTGGTTAATCTAGACTCGGGTACAGCAGTATGTACGAGACTGAGTTCGACAACCCATTCTTCCACTGTCTCACAGATGGGTATCGGCCATTATATCTAAGAGGATAAGATTCACAAGTGTCCGTAGACTTCATAATACGAGAGGTCAGACCCCTCTTTATGTGACTTGTGAAGCTTAGTCTCTCGATACGGACTAGTCCAATTTTCCATATAAGTTTCCTACTATCTTGTGTATTTATATATTAACACTTAATATATATATTATCGTTATACATATTACTCATTGCTTCAGAAGCAATGTGACGACATTCGTTAAAATGTGTTAACTTTTTGTATAACAATAATTATGAAATCGAGACATCAAAATATGTAACATTTTCATCCCCTCCTCCTTATGCCTTTACTAATGATAAATATAACTAACTTTCTCAATTGACTTTCCTGAGTGTCTTCTTCCTTTTCTAAATCACATTTAGATATTAAATAGCCCAACATAAATGAATAGCTATGCAAGCATCTTATGTATCCAAACGCTTGAGCTTTGCAACCTTGAGTGTAACTCAACAAGTTGCTTGTCTCAAGATCCGGTTGGGATACATAGCCTTGCACCGCTTATGCACTCGTATTCGACTCAAACATTTTGATCGAATTCTCGAACTTTGCGGATCAAAATTGTTTGTCCATACATCCTTGAGTGTAGCTCGACAAGTTGTAGGGAGAAACATACTTCGAATATCCTATATGTTCAAGCTGCTCCATATATAGGCGAGTGACATGTAGCGTGAATTTATTTGTTGGACCCAGAACTTAATGAAATCATATTTCTTAAGTCCGTTCTTTAGAAGGTCATTTTAATGTCAACGAGAATATAGTTTAATTCTATCAATTAGAATTTAACTTGATATTCAATTAATCAACCTATTTGACCAGTTAACTTATTTCATTAAAATATTATATTTTGATTCCATTTGTAAACTTAGAACTTACCCTAGTTTAGCATATGTTCAATATTAAATATAGGTAGATTGGTTTTTATCTATCTATATCCTCCCACTATTTTTACGATCATTTTAAGCCTTAACAATGAACGATTTAATCGAATTAAATACATGGGTAAGAGATCCAATCACCCTGAGCCTAACAACCTTGAGTGTAGCTCAACAAGTTGCTTAACTCTGTAAGCGGAAGATGACTCTTCATCGATCATATCAGATATGACCCTCTTATCGGTTTTTACCCATAGCCATTTGGGTTCATGAGTGTGCTCATCCAAATCACAATGTCTAGTCTAGTCGGACCCTTGTTTTCGTATCTAGCCTGACTTGCCCCGGCGCTCGGTGTATTCACGACCCGTCGATTTGGGTCAGGTCTTAGACTACATCTAGCCCCACTACATCATTGACTTATCTTACACCGGCGCTCGGTGTATTCACGACACGACGGTTTGGGTCAAGTCAAGATTTCATCTTATGTATTTAAGGAGTTGGTGTCTACAAGGTTGCCATGTCACAGCTTGGGTGTAGCTCAACAACTGGAACACGGGTCCTATAGTTGCCAACCCCTAAAACAAGGAGGGCTACGGCTAATATTGAAGAAGATTATTAACGTATTTGACTTAGATATAGTCCAGGGTGACATACAACCATGATCCGCGTCATTGCGGTCCAGCGGAACACAGCCAGGGAATTGACTAAGCCATGATCACTATCCCTTATAGGGTGATCCAACAAACTTAGCCAAGCACATTGATTGGATCATGGTCCATTGAATGAAGCTTGTCATTTTTATATGCTTGCCATAGACTAAAAGGCTTTTATTAACAACTAATTAATCATATCAACTAGTTGAATCCTTAAATTCAAAATTTTAGGATTTGTTTAATAACTTTTATTAAATCCTTATCAACTATAAGGTTCACGTGCTATCCTAATCGTTATTAGGATTTTAATAAATTTATTAACAACGCTAAAAGCGAAGTCCTTTGATGAGAATTAATATCATAACAATTAGAATTAAAATATCATTAAAGGGACTACCCTAATCAGGAATTAGTTCTTAAATTGTTGTTAATGTTTTATTAAAACATAGCATGTCATTAGAATTTATCTCATAAATTTTAGCGAGTTCTTTAATGGCTAACCTAAGAGGTTGTCTTGTGTTATCAAATAAGGGACAAGATAACATAGCCATTAACATAAAGTTACACTAATTTTATCGCATAAAAGAGTGTACAACTATTTAACAATTAAATAGAATAACGTTTATCAAATAAACAATTTTAGCATGCATACTTAAATTTAACATTTAAATTTAAAAATATGATTCTTAAAACATTTTATTTTATCTCATAAAAACTTGTTTTAAAAAGATCACAAAAATTGCATGCTACTTAAAATATTTATCGCATAAAAATTTTAAACTTTTAAAATCAGTTTTAAAATTATCACATAAATTTAAAACATCATTTAAAAAATTTCATGCTTAAAAATTTATCATATAAAATTTTTAAACATCTAAAATCATTTTAAACTTATCGCATAAATTTTTTAACGTTTTAAAATCAGTTTTAAAATTATCACATAAATTAAAAAACATCATTTTAAAAAATTTCATTTTTAAAATTTTATCATATAAAATATTTAAACATCTAAAATCTTTCTAAACTTATCGCATAAATTTAAAGAAAACATTTTGTGAATTTAAAAGCGTTCAATTAATTATCGCAGTCCTATATCAGCATACAGATATGGCTCTGATACCACTGAAGGGTTTTCTAGGACCCTCAGGGCACAAAAACTCTATTTCGACCCTTAGGGCTCTGATAATATTTATGTCTATGTTCCGTGAATTTTAACTCCCTCACCGTTGAGCTTCATGATTGATACAACCTATTAATTTGAAGGGTGTTCAACGGTGAACGCATAGGAAAAAAAGGCACGTCAATCGGAGTCCGTTTGACCCTCCAATTGATCGCCCAAAGTTCAGCCCAACGCTAGTTTTTCGCAAAAACTGAGCCGTCAAAACTGCTTTGCCCTAGACCCAGAAATTCTTCACTGTGGGACCCACCAGGCCAGCTGGGCGAGCCCAGACCAAGCAAGAACCTGGTCTGGGTGCGCCCAACCTGGGCGCTTGGCCTGGGCCAGGCGCCCAGGCGCTTGGGCGGGCCTGCCTGGGCCCAGGCCCAGGTGTCCAGCACTTGGGCCTGCGCCCAAGCGCCCGGGCGCCCGGGCCTGGGCCGGACGCCCCAGGCCCAGGCGGGCCGGGCACCCTGGGCTGCCTGGGTCTGGCCAGGTGCCCAGGCCAGACCCAGTTTCGCCTGGGTCAGCCTGGTCTGACCCGATCTGATCCAACGGGCTGTTTTGTGCATAACTAGAGCATTTGGCGTCCGATTTAACCTGGGTGTAGACCGGGACATTTTCGTCTTACCCGTGAACTTTTCCTTGCATTTATATTATTAAATATGGTCTTAAACTATTTAAAACACATTTAATCTCTTTTTGCATCATATGCAAATTAGTCCCCTATCTTAGCTTAAATTGTCATTTGCATCAAAATGCAATTTTCTCTTCCTTTGCATCAATTGTAAATTATTCTCCCTAACAAATTTCTACACATTACTAGACGAAGGTCGCACTCTGTGTGAGACCCTATAGCCTGACCCTTACAACAGGTTGGGCTCGAAGCCCTATACGGCAGTGACCACGAGCAGTGGTTGCTGTTCCTGCTTCAGAATCATAATTATGTGATTGACTCATTGACATGAGTATTGTCGGGACCACCCTGACTGTGTCCGTGATGATTTCTGCAGTTATAGTCTCTTCGTCTAAACTATGTCATGTAGATCAAGTCTAGGGTATGGTCAAACTGTCAACCCCAATAACTTGACTCCTGTTAGTTTCTATCGATCTTTAGTCAACTAATGTTGGAATTCTTCCAACATATTCCGATCAGAGATTTTACTAAAGACCGAACTAACTCTACCACACTAACTCCCATTGACCGGGAGAGACGAATCCTCTCTTGGTCATTACTATCCTTGTACGCTTCAAGTGACACCCAATCAAAGACCTTTCGACAGGCCTAGCTTCGAAGCTAGGTCAATGATCTAACTGGCACTGTTCACGCACAGGTTCGTAAAATGACCTCAAGTCAAAAGACCAACTTGCCTATCATCATTAAGAGTTATCATTGACAGATTGGTCAATATAACCATATGATAACTCTTGTGGATCGTTCAGTGAACTCATTCTCTAGAGCAACTATGTCTCGTCTTCGACTTCGCCAAGTCAAACGATCATGAGATCATCGCCACCGCTAAACGGTGCAGACTAAGACACAATAGTCTATCCGATGTTTCAATATCCTTGTCTCGAAACATCTACGACCACGAACCCTTTTAGACTTATGCTACAGACGGTCAAACATTTCTCTATGATTGAGATACTCATCTCGATACCTGTTTGACCTTGCATAAAGTCTCAGGACTTTACCTAAGTCAAAATCTAATGTTAACTACATTATAATGTAACTTAGATAAATTATTACCGAACAGCTTACTGTTATTTTGAACAAGACGTTTGTGTTATTCACATAGAGATAAATAGCCTCGAGGGCATCATCTCTCTACAGCTTCTGGTGCAGGTGGATTGCATCCATCTTTGGGTATGTCAATCCTAGCTGGCGTGTTTGCAGCAGGGACGTGTGATCTGACAATCTTCTGGTTGTCAGTAAATTTGTCCGGTAAAATGTGAGCTGTATTTTGTATTTGGAGGATCTTCAGGATCTCGTCTTCACATTGTTTTGTACGCGGATCAAAATATAAAGTTTTGGTATCCCAAGAAATGGTCTTTGAAGCTTCTGGCTTCTCTGTGTTAATGTCTAGTTTGGGAAAAGTGCTTTCGTCACACTCACAATCTGCTAGACGTGCCTTAAAGAAGTCCCCAGTTAGGGGTTCTAGGTATCTAATGATCGATGATGAGTCGAATCCTATGCAAGTTGCATCGGGTAATAAGATTAACTTCCCGACGGTCGTAATCTTATCAGCAATGCAGCATGCAAGATGGCATGTCCCCATGCGTTCACCGACAATTGGCATTGCATCAACAATTTTCACGACCCCCTCCCTGGGATACGTAGGGAGGCAGAGTACGCGACGAGAACTAAAACGTATCTGCAAGTCCACTGCACATTGCTGGGAATAGTACAGGTAGCATTCAACAACCAACCAACCAATGAACACAGAACGATACAAAGTCACAGAGAAATATTAAAAATAGAACTAACACTGTACAATTTCATATACATCTCAGAGCATCATTGTGCATCAATTCATATAGTATAAATATCTCTCATCCTAAAAGAAAACTCAAAGTACACATAGCTCCCTCATCACCCCTCACCACCCAACCTAAGCTCCAACTGCCAACAACAGAACTCCAAACTCAACCTCCAGCACCACCTGCCATCCCCAAGAACCACACCTGAAAAAGTCAACGGGGGCACGTCAACGCGTGACCCAGTAGGAATGCCAACTCCCTCTAGTATGCTATTATGAAAATGCAACTACTTTACATGCATTCATAGCAAGGTGCAGATGAAGTATGGAATGAGCTAAAGGGAATACGTGTATGACATAAAGTAATGAGTGCATGACATATACGAAAGTTCAACTACAAAAGAGTGCAACAACATAAGTAAAATAAACGCAAGCGACATGAACCACAATAGGTGATGCATATAACAAGGGTATACTACACGGAAGCTACAAGTAAAGAACGTACAAGTAAGCAACATTTAATAATGCTACAAAAGTAACGAAAGTTATTTAATAGTGATTTGGACCCTAAGTAGTGAGTAGACCTTCTTGGGACTGGACCTCACATCCAGTTGGGGGTGGAACAGGCAAACTCCCCGAGACATGCTCTTACTAAAGGAGACATGTTTTCCCCTTATTTTCCCTTCACATTTTCTTCCATTTCCTCATTTCTGCCACTCCCCGCCACTCGGGCAAGAACAGGAGGGCCACCAACCACCAGTCCAGCCCCTCATGTTTTTCCTACAACTTAGTGTCCCCCAATCCCAGTGTCACCCTCATTTAAGAGGACTTAATCATTTATCAGCGTTTCAATTACAAATTAACATGTAACAAAAGGAATCACATGACAACCATCATTTTCACCTCCTCTCATTCCAACACATATAACTTTTCGAACCACAACATTTGCCACATAGTTCTCATTTTCAACACATACGATTCCAACACACATAATCTTCCATCTACAACATTCCAACATAGCCCAAATATGCAATAGCCCTTCCCAAATACTTGGAGGGCATAATAAACATAATCCATAGTTCAATTGAAACCAACATAGGATCAATAGCAAGATAGTAACTTTTTTTTAGTGAAATGATTAATTTCATACTTGACTACATACAAGTAATTCCACCAACACAACATAAGGTCACTGATAGCATGATATAACTTGAAAGGGGGTTGATTAATTTCAAAGCATGAAATTAAATGCAATTCACCCATGGTTCTCTTTCAATACATATGAGTTTACAACTTCAACGTTTCACCCCAAAACAGTCCAGCTTGCTGAAAATTGCACAACAGTTAGATTGATTGGCATTTTACTCCATATTTTTGTATGGAACATAACAATGAAATGTAAATAACAGTAGTAGGTTCTGGATTCACAGATAAAATTTCAGGCAAATATATTAAGTCGGTGATTTATAGTGAATTATTTGGTGAAGTCTGCCAAATCTGTTTTCCAGACAGATTTCAGAGTCTGCATTGATTGCTAATTTTGGGCCTATTGCAATCAGAATTCCGAAAAGTAAGTATGAGATGAAGTTAGAGGAAAACTTGTTAACTTTTCAACAAGACCAAGAATAGCAAATTACATAAAGTGTGCAGGTAATAAACTACGTTTTTCTAAACTGTGTCCAGTGTGACAGAATTCCAGACATGTTGCAAAAATCGAATTTTTAACCTAACTTCCAGTTTGAATTGGAAAAAGTTGTGAACATGAAAGTTTTTAAGGACACCAATATACACCACATATATTTGTTTCAAGCAATTCAATGTAGCCAATTAAGAGTAGTTCTTCACGAAAGTTTCAGTTAAACAACACAGATTTTCCAGTAACAACTATGAACATGAAATCAAGTAGCAAGCTATAGGGAGATGGATTCCTACCTATTGGAGAATCAAAACACCCTCTTAATTCCATGAAACTCCATCATAGCTCTCCATCTTCAAGCTCCAAGAACCTTAGACCTCTAGATGGATGACCCATCCTTGATCCTCTTCTCCTTTTCCCTTCCTCTTCTTCTCTCCTTTCTCTCTTTCTTTCCTTTCCTTTTTCTTTCTTTCTTTCCCTTTTTTGGCCCAGAATTTCAGCCAAGAGATTAGGGTTGAGATGAGAAACACAAGAAAAAGAAATAATTAAGTAGAAGGTTGGAGAAGAAGAGAGAAATTTGAAGAAGCTTAAAGAAATGTTTAGAACTCTCCTTCCTTGCACACATACTACTTTTACAAGAGGAGTTGTGTGCATAAACCCTCTTTACATTTGCCCCCAAACTTTGTATAGTAATTACATCTCATACCATTGCATTAACTTAGTATCTAAATTCCCTCACATTTTGTGCTTTAATTACAAGTTTGCCATTACACAATTAAATAAACTCTATTCTCTCTTCTCATCTTCTAATAATAATCCAAGCCCAACTACAAAGCCCAAACCCACTTTAGCTACTAAAATTAGCTAAGGGCCCAACCAATAATAATAACAACATCAACAATAATAACAACATCCAACAATAAGAATACTAAAACTAATAATAATATCACTAATTGTTACGACCTAAAGATCGTGATAGTCCGACCTTCCGTCGAAACCCGCCGGATACCTTGCCAGCTCACCCTCCTTCGTGAAGCCTACTTGAACCAGCGGCAGGACGCTCCTCGCCCTGTCATTATAGGCCGCACACTCATCCCCCCGGTCAGCTAGGCGACCGGAGACCCTAAGGCCGAATACGATCCGGGGAAGAGCGCACTCTGCCTAGACCAGTGGAGGGGCACACCCTGCCACGCCTGGTGCAAGGGGCGCTCTCCGTCAAGGTCCCCGCCAGTTGCACGTCTGTCCCCCTCCGAGCTCGGTGAGAACATCGTGCAAGGCGTACGACCGGCCTGCTCGATTTCGGTCAGGGGCGACCCATCGACCCATCGGCGGCCTCGCCCCTCGAACGCTCTCCGTCGACTCTTCGCCACGTCGGACACGACAAACAACCTAGTACAAGGACACCACTGACACTTCCACCACTCGACAACCTGACAAAGTGCCCCCTGGCCGCTGCGCCATCTGACAGAAGCATGGTTGACACCCCCAACCCTGACATCCTCGTCCGAAGCTTCCGCCGACAGGTAGGCCAGCTCAGCACGTCGAGTCAGCACGCCAGGTCAGCCTCACCTACCGCCTCCCTCAGGTATAAATACCCCTTTCCCTCTATCGGGAAAGGGGGTTGGCAAATTAACTCTCAATCTTATTGCTCACACACAAGGGCAAGGGTCTTCCATATCTTTGTTCTTCTGCATCTGATAGCTTGCCACGCACGGTCGACCCACTCTTAGTCCGACCTGCGTGCCTGGCCCCCGCTTTAAGTCCTATTACTAAATTAGGCATCGGAGAGGCTAAGGATTGGACCCTACCCGGCCTTTCTGGCGAGCTGCTCCTTGTGCAGGCCAGCCTGTCATCTCGGATCGCGCTCAGTTCCCACCTCAGGCAGTGCGGTCGCTGAGCTAACCCCCCAGAAGAATCGTTTCCGTGGTCAGCCTTCGTAGTGTGCTCAGCCTCATCACTACACTCATCAACTGTCAAATAGCCTACCCTAATCACCTCCTAATCATAACCACCGTGCCCTTGGTTCCCCTTACTACAAATTCATTGTACGCGAGTTTTCCCCCGCAACACTAATAATAACAACCGCAACGCCATGATATACTACATGTCCCAAAAAAACATATACCCTACCGTACAAGGCAACTGGGCCATTACAACAATGGACGAGCAATCCATTGTAGTCTCTTTATAAGAGATTCGGCTAACCCGTTCTGAGTGTGAACATGAGCTACATGATGTTCAACTTCTATGCCAGTTGCTTGGCAGTAGTCTATGAAGACTTGTGATGTGAATTCCCCAGCGTTATTCAGACGCAATTTCTTGATTTGGTTGTCTGGAAAATGTGCCCGTAACTTTATGATTTGTGCCAGTAGCTTTGCAAAGGCTACGTTGTGGGTGGACATAAGGCACACATACGACCATTTGGAAGATGCATCAATCAGTACCATATAGTACCGAAATGGGCCACTTGCAAGGTGAATAAGCCCACAAATGTCTCCATGTATTCTCTCTAGGAAGCTCGGAGACTCTGAGTCCACCTTCAGGGGGGATGGTCCCATAATCAATTTCCCTTTGTGACAAGGGGGACAAGGAGATGCACCTTTTCGAAGTAGCTTCAGGCTTTTCGAGTTAATTCCACGGGATTGGGATATGATGCGACACATCATGTTCCTTCCAGGGTGTCTGAGTCTATTATGCCAGAGTTAGAATTCTGGTTGATTATCACACTTCTGGTGCTCAAGTGTGTTTGCTTCCATTACTCTTATCTTTGTATGGTAAAGACCCGACGTGAGTCCCTCAAATCGCTCGACGGTGGTTTTAGCACCGTTTCTATGAGTCGTTACATAGAAGAATTCTCTGTTTTGTTTGTTCACCGTCTTTAGGTGATATCCGTTTAAACGGATATCTTTAAAACTTAATAGATTTCTATGAGAGCTAGGGAGAAAAGCGCATCTTTTATTAGTAGTTGTGTTTTGTTGGGGAGCATAAAATGTGCTTCCCCTGATCCTTCAATAATTCCTGATGGACCGGAGATTGTATTCACGGTTCCATCGTATTTATGTATGCTTTGAAAAAAGCAAATATCTTGGAGGATCGTGTGCGTAGAGGCACTGTCCACTAGGCATTTATTACCATCTAAATTAAGAGAGAAAAAATATAGCAGTATAAGGCACAAAAAGATTACTAAAAATCATTCAACGTCTGAGAAATCATCCAACAAGCTAGAAATCAAACAACTAGAGAGTAAATTGTTTTCAAATTACAATGCATAGCAGAAAGTAGATAATGCTTCAGTCGAGCAGATCGTCATTTGAGAAGTCCTCAGCGATGAACCTGATTGGTGCCAGGTCTTCGTGTTCCACCAGGTTTGTCTCGGCTGGCTTCTGGCTATCTTTGTACAAGTCCTGGAGATGGCGTGGAGTCCGACAATTCCTGGACCAGTGTCCAGTCATGCCACACCTGTGGCATTTATCTTCCCAGTCTTTTCTGGGGGCAGATGTCTGGCCGTTGTCTTGTCTCTTCCACATGTTTTCTTCTTTCCCTCATTGTTGGACTTTGGAGGGGGTCCTCTAGCCTGCTTCTTCATCGCCTTGCCCTTCTGGGGTTTGCCTTTGAAGTTGGTCCTCTTCTTCTGGGAGGAGCTGTGGTGCGCTTCAGGCGCAGGAGCACAGCCAGCAGGGCGCGAGTTATGGGTGGCCAAAAGGAGGTCTCTATTCTGTTCTGCCATCAGAAGGCATGAGAGAAGCTCCGAGTATTTCGTGAACTTTTGTTCACTGCTGCATAAGTATAACATCCTTCTCGTGGAAGGATGTACAAGTCTTCTCTAACATGCGCTCATTCGTCACTTTCTCACCACACAACTTCAGGCGTGAGGTGATATTGAAAAGTGCCAAGTTGTACTCGGCGATAGACTTAAAGCCTTGGAGACGGAGGTTCTCCCATTCATATCGTGCTCGGGAAAGGATAACATCTCTTTAATGTTTGTATTAATCCTCGAGGGCGGTTCATAACTCATAAGAGTTTTCCACCGTGAGGTACTCGACCTTCAGGGTCCGATCGATATGGCGTCTGATATAGATAATTGCTTTCGCTTTATCTATGTCAGAAACCTTATCGCCTATAGCGGTGGCATGGCTCAGTCCCTCTGAGCGCAGGTGGAATTTTATATCCAACTGACAGCTCAGATAATTTTTTGCATGTAGCATCCAATACGTCAAAGTCGACGCTCGCAATTTTAGCCATTTTCTCTAGCATGTTAAAAATGAGCAATAATTAGATATTTTTAAAGTAAAACAAGTAATTATGTATTTCAGACACAGATATTTGTTGTGTGGATCGGCTAATCAGCATTTTAAATAAAGTCCATACAGTCCCATAAAATTGAAAATACAACTCGGGAACCCATGTGGGGCCCCTATTCTTCTGGAATAGATCTTCATCTTCGTGGGACGTCCGCCGGTCTTGGAATTTATACAATAATATTCTCACTACAATTTCTCTCAAAAATAGAAAAAAATGCGAGGGAAATGATGGTGATAGCTAGCCGATCCAAAACCACAACAAATATAAACATACGTCGCAGGAAGAAATGCAGCAGGCATTTTATTTCATTGCAGACAATTAAGCATCACAGGCAATTAAGCATCACAGGCATTTTATAACGGAAATGAAAATTTTTCGTTTAATAATTATGGGACCACTATGCAACGTCATACACCGTTAGGTTAGTTAACTAACGGCAGAGCGGTCGCAAGATATTCCTAATTATTAAACGTATAATAATCAGATAATCCAAAAAATGCGATGAATTAAAAAGCGTGTAATAATCCAGAATTTAACGTAGAAAAAATCTTAATTAAATCTGGAAAAGAATTTGGAAAAACAAAATCTTTGTGGACAAACCCAAGTTAGGATTTTTAGATTCGATCTGTCGTGCGATCCCGTGCAACCGGTTAGGGTTTCAATCGCGTGTGTTGCCGCTTCTGACGGCTAGGGTTTCGGACACACGCATGCACGAGGGGTTTGTCGCCGCCACCGTTTCTGGCGGTACGGCGGGGGCGGGGGCCGCCCACCCCTGCAGGCCGCTGCGGGGCCGTCGCTGCAGGCGGCGGCGGGGTCCGCCTGCTGCTGTAGGCGGCAGTGAGGGCCACCACTGCAGACGGCGGCCTCGTTGGTCACCGCTGCGGGCGGCGGCAGCGGCTGTCGCTGTAAGTGGCGGCAACGGCGCGATGGTCGAGGGGGGGTTTTCACGTGCGCGGCTTCTGGCCGTGTGGCGATGAAGAAATCCCTCTAGGGGTTAAAAAATTTTGGGGAAGAAGATGATAAAAATATGATTTTTATTAGAAAAAAAAATCTATTTTTAGTCTTCAAAACGGCGTTTTTATCGTAAAAAGTTGATTTTTATTGATAAAAACGTCGATTTTCATTTACGGGTTGATTTAGCATGCAGATCTAAGATAAAAAATCCGATCTATACTAATTAAAACATCGATCCAAACATTTAGATCTACTCATATGTGCATAAAAATTTAGATCTAGGGAATAAAAATTACCTCTAGATCCTACCCGTCGGATCTAGCGACGTTCGATGAAGGAAGCCCGTTCGCGTCGCGTTCGTCCGTCGGCAGAGGTTCGACTCAGCTTCGAGTGTGCTGATAACGCGTTATAAACTGAGTGGCTACGGAACCCGTAGCCCTGTATTTATAGTAATAGGGTTACATAACGGGTGGATACCTAATACACAGATGGGCCTCCAAAAGTCCCTTTATAACACTAAGAACGTTCTTAGTTAAACATATCTGTGCACAGCCTCTTTTCTGCAGCTTTTAAAGTTTTTTTATTTTTATTTAAATGATAGTTCTATATGTTAGGTAATTCCCACAAAATTTCAAGTCAAATAAACACCATTTAGTCATCGAATCATCCATCACAAAAGATGCAAAAAATTCCAGATTTCTGGAATTTTTTTTGCAACCTTTTTGTGATGGATGATTCGGGGCCCAAAGGTGTTTGTTTGACTTGAAATTTTGTGAGAGATTAGCTAACATATAGAACTACCATTTGCAAAAAAATTCTAAAAAAATTCTTTAAAACCCCTGAAAAGGGGCTGTGCATATGTATGGTTACCTAAGAGCGTTCTTAGGTATATTTTCCTCCTATACTATACCTATTATACTATCAGTAATGGCGTAACCAAAATTTTTTTCAATACGAACAAAAAGACGATGCAAGAATAAATTTGTACATACTAAAGCAAAAAAAATTAACCCTAAGTTTTCTCATTCCCTTACCATCTCCATTAGTTGCATAAAAATCAGATCGAACAAGAATCAAAATAATAATATGTTGTCTACGAATTAAAATAATAATAAGAATCAAGATCAAACTAACGAGAAACAAAAAAAAGGAAACCGTGAAAAAGACTAGAGATCTGGTTGTAAAGGTTGTCATCAATTCATTCCTCTGTGTTGAAGATCTTGCAATTGCCATCGTTGCGAGAGATTTCGAGGATTGACAGACAAACATTGACTACCTCTCCTCGAGAAGTCGAGATAGAGAGAAGATTAGATAAATTCCATCCAAAAGATAATATGATCTGAAATTCGCTAAATCAATAAAAATCTAAATGTCTAAATCATATAAAATATTGTGAGATTTAGATTTTTCGTCCCACTCCAAGTTAAAAAGAATATAAAAATAAGGAAATCTTGGAAGATATCAGGTGAAATATTGTTTTTTAAGTTCAAAAATTTTAAAATAATAACATGTCAAAGCCCAGATTAGAACTAAGGACATTTGTATTTGATGAATGCCCAGAATAAGGTCAGCAAAAATTTAAAATAAGATGTATGCCCTTTGTTTATTTGTATTTGATGCAAATAGATTTTAATATTAAATAGGTGGATTATTGCATATGTTGCAATAGAAAATAAAATATATATAGTAAAATGTTTTAAAATATATTTTATAAATGAATAGAAATAAAGAGATTTTTTCCACGAAAGTCGGGGAGAAAACCGCGCTCAAGTTGGAGTCCAAACGAGCCCAACAAGTTAATTTAAAAAGTGTTTTAAATAGAAAGCGAAAGGGAAAAGAAAGCCAAAAGGCCCAACGCCCCTTTTATAAAAGGGGAAGCCTTTTAAATGACCCGGCCCTTTTGGGCCGAGTCTCTCATTCCCAGGCGCCCACATGGGCGCTTGAAGACTTTCTCGCGTGTGCACGGGCGCACGCCAGGCACGCGCCCGCTGGTCGCGTGCATGGCACGCACCCAGCAATGCTCTGAGCACATGCCATGCACGCGCCCAGGCGCTGGGCGATGGGGCCCGTTGGTGGGCCCCACCAAGTTACTTCTTTCTATGGTTTTGAAACCCATTTCTGACGGCCACGAATTTTAGAAACGTGTCTTTGGGCAATCTTTAGACTTGCGTTTGAGGGATCAAACGAAGTCGAAATCGAGCCCCGTTTGTTTCTATGTGTTCACCGTTCAGTGCTCTTCGATTTGATAGGTTGTATCACTTGCAAGGCTCAACGATGAGGGAGGAAAAATTCGCTAAAGATTGGCCTTTGTAAAAGGCAAGCTTTAATTAATTTTTTCTCCAAAACCTTTAGTCCCACATCGGATATAATGAGAAGGAGAGGGGTCATCCGCCTATATAAATAGGGGCCAACACTCTCCTTGAAAGCTCGCACCAAGTCTCCAAATCCGAGAAGCTCCCAAAAGTTTTGACACGCTCGGATTAAGACTTAAATTAATTATTCCCTCTCTCCATATTTATTCCTTGCTCCTGATCAGGCCCTAGCAAAACCACGAAGGAGTTTGGATCGGATCCGAAGTCTTGACGGAGGATCCATTCAAGGTGAAATCTTCTTCGATGTGTTGCTCACCTTGGGATGCGTTGCGACTCGGGAAGCGGTTCGGCTCGGGATGAGGTGCAGCTCAGGACGTGGTTCAGCTTGGAAGAAGCGGCACGGGGCCAACGATATGTTTCTGAAAATGACACTTCGTATTCTACAGAAACGAAGTAAAAATTATGTTGTTTAATTAAACATGCATTTATAATTGCAAATAGGTTAATAGATCTATCCTTAGGTATTGGTCGGACCCAACCCCGGGATAGTAGAGATTCTGGCTAGGGTTGTTCTCTTTAGGGCTATTCTTAAAATAGTTTTAAGATGTTTTTCCACTGATTGTTTGATTTCTTCGTCCGACCGACTTGGGCCGAACGTCGATTTTATGGCCCCAAGGACCCAGAAAACCCATCAGTGGTATCAGAGCTAGTCTACTTGATCTATAGTTTTTTCCATTATAAAATGTATATGATACAACACGTTTTCTCCATCAGATGGAGGTTTTATTTAAACTATTAAATTGTCGTTTTCCCATGCAATATTATTATTTTCGAAAACTGTTTTTAAAAATTAGATCTTAATTATTATATGATGATAATTAATTATGTGTAACTTAAAATTATGAGATAAAATTTAAGTTGCATATTTAGCAAAAAAAATTATGAGATAATTTTTTAATTGATTTGTTATCATGCTAAATTGTTTAGTTGATATTTTTAATGGTTACATTAGTTATTATTGATTATGTGATAATTCAAGAAAAACTATTAGGATAGACATTAAAACCTTTCAGAAAATTATAAGATAATTTTTTGGACATGCTATGATTTAAACTTGTTGAAATGCCTAATACATGATTAGGATATCATCCTAATAAATTCATTCCTTATAATTGATAAGGACATTAATAAAATTTATTAACCAGTCATAATAATTTTGAATTTTAGGACTCAATTAGTTGATATGATTAACTAGTTTTAATGAAGCCATATCTAGTCGATGGCACACATATGAATAATAGGTTTTCTTCAATGGACCATGATCCGGCCTAGTGTTTTTTGACTAGTGTTGTAGATCACCCTAGCTCGACTTAGGATAGTGATCTTGGCCCAGCCAAATCCCTGGCCGTGTTCTGCTGGACCGCAAGGATGCGAATTATGATTATGTGACACCGTCGATTACATCTAGTCAATTACGTTAAAAATCTTCTTCAAGGTTACTTGTAACCCTCCTTGTTTTAAATGTTGGCAACTATAGGTTCTATGTTATAGTTGTTGAGCACACGTAAGCTATGTCATAGCTACTTTATGGAAACCAACTTCTTATTACATGAGATGTAGTCTAGACTTAACCCAAATCGTCGCGTCGTTCCCATACACCGAGCGTCGACGTAAGTTAGGCTAGACACGAAAACAAGGGTCCGACTAGACTAGTCAGTGTGATTTGGATGAGCACATTAATGATCAGAAGTGGCTAGGGGTAAAAACCAATAAGGGAATCATAAATGATATGCTTGATGAAGAGTTATATACCAATCACAGAGTCAAGAAATTTGTTGAGCACACTCAAGGTTGTGAGGCTCAGGGTGGTTGGATCTCTTTCCCATTTAATTTAATTTAATTTAATTGGTCATTATTATGGCTAAAAATGATCGCAAAAATAGTGGGAGGATATAATTAGATAAAAGCCATTATATCTTTATTTAAAATTGAACATATGCTAAACTAGGGTAGTTCTATGATTACCGATGGAATCCAAAACATAATATCCTAAGAGAATAAGTTAGCTGGTCAAAATGGTTGGTTAAAGGAATATCAATTAAAATTCTAATTGATAGACTAAACTATGTTCTCACTGACATTAAAAATGTCCGTCTTAGCACAAGCTTAAGGACAATGATTTTCTTGAGCTCTGGGTCCAACAAAATAAATGCACGCTACCTGTCACTCGCCTCTATAAGGGGCTCCTTGAACATAATGATGTTCGAAGCATGTTACTCCCAACAATTTGTTGAGTCAACTCAATGTTGTATGGAAAACGGTTTTGATCCGCAAAGTTCGAAATTTCGATCAAATTGTTTGAATCGAAGATGAGTGCATGAGCGGTACAAGACTATGTATCTCAATCGGATCTTGAGATAAGCAACTTGTTGAGCACACTCAAGGTTGCAAAGCTCAAGCGTTTAGATACATGATATGTTTGCACAGCTATTATTTGTGTTGAGACATGTAATATCTAAATGAGATTTAGAAAGGAAGAAGGCATTAAGAAAAGTCAATTGAGAAAGAAAGTTTTATCTATCATTAGTAAAGGTAAAAGTAGGAGGAACTGAAAATGTGACATATTTGATGTCACGGTTTCAGGATAATCGTTATACAAAAGGAAATAGATTGTCATACATGTTAGAAAAGGAAGCAATTGTTGTTTCTTGGACCGTAGAGGATGTCTAATATTTTTTGGCGAATGTCGTCACCTTGCTTCTAAAGCAATGAGTAATTTGTATAACGATAATGCATTAAATGTTAATACATGAATACGCAAGATAGTAGCAAAACTTATATGACAATATAGACTAGGCCGTACCGAAGAGACTAAGCTTCACAAATCACATAAAATGGGTCTGACCTCTCGTATTATGAGTCAATGGACACTTGTGAATCTTATCTCAAAGGTATGGTGGCCAAAAATTCCATCTGTAAGACAGTGGGAGAATGAGTTTGTGAACTCGTAGTCTCGTAAATACGGATGTACCCGGACCCAAGTCTAAGTTAGCCATGATAAGTTGTTCTTATGTTATTATGTCACGTGTTCTTGCTAAAACACAAGTCTGATAAAATTGATGAAAAAATGACAGAAGTATTTGAACTTCTTTGATCAGATCGAAGGGTCGAATACTTAGCTATATAATTCTTGCGTAATTAAAAGAAAATGTGATTTTCTCTCAGGTCAAGTCTCTTAACACATCGGTATGTTGAAGAGCATGAATCGCAATTTGTTAGACATGGCGCGATGCAGGGCAAGTGACTCTGAGTCACACTTCTCCCTCTGGGTTAAGTCCCAGATAGTAATGCATAGGTCCTTGATAAGGTTCTACGAGGACCTTATCAATATGATATCCATTAAATCAATCGTTAGGAAGTTACTGGATTACTCGAGTCTCGTGAGACGAATAAGTCAAGTAAAACATCATAGTTGATCATGAATTTGTCAACTTCCAGGATGCCATTTGGAGTAGGGACTCCAATTAATAACTTGATGCAATCCGAAAAAGGTCCTTGCACGTAAATAAGGTATGGACCTTAGAAGATGTGCCCAAAGGACGTGTTTCTTTTTTGGCTGCAAGTGAATCTTTAAGACTGAAGATTAGTGCAGATGGAAAAAAGCGAAGAACAAGATATGCTAATTAAGAATAATTATCATCAGAACTCCTATAAACGGATTGTGAGGAAAATTTATCACCAACAGCTGTGTACAGATCTATTCGGATTAGACTCGATGTAAATGCTCAAGATGACCATGAAAACTGGTGTATTCATGTATTGTCTATTTTCTAAATATGATTTAGAAGAACAAACTTATATGAATCAGCCATAGAGTTTTCAAGGTCAGTGGGAGCGAATTAAAAGCATGCAAGGTATGAAGGAGCCAGAACATATATTTTGACAAAGTGGTCAAAGAGTTTAACACTTTATCAGAAATTATTATGAGCCGTGTAGTTAACTAGTAACTATGTAGGATTATTATCGTAAAGTACGATGAGTTGGATGAGATCCAGGCATATTAAATATTATGAATTCCAAGAGACCAATGAAGTTATTTGAATGAGATTCAAATGCGTGGTCTAACATGAACATAGAAACTCCTTAAGTCTATAACTAAAGACGGTTTAGCAGATTCACGCACGAAGGCTCTGCCACGTAACGTCCTTAGAGACTTATGTGTAAATACGGTATGAGATACATGGATAAATGGGTCTGAGTGCAAGTGAAAGATGTTGGGAGATAGGTATGCCCTCGAACTCAAGGCAATTTATCTCCATGTAAGTGTACAAATATCTTGTTCAAAATTACAATAAGCTGCATGGTAAGCATTTATCTAAGTTAATAAAAATATAGTCGATATTAGAACTTAGGTAAAGTCCTAAGACTTAAAGCGATGTTAAACAAGTATCGAAATGAAGATCTCGATCATGAAGAATTGTTTGACCGTTAGTAGCATAAGACTGAAATCGTTCGTGGTCATAGATGTTGACCGTTAGTATCATAAGACTGAAATCATTCGTGGTCATAGATGTTTCAAGAAAAGGATATCGAAACATCGGATAGACCATTGTGTCTTTGTCTTCACCATGGAGTGGTGACGATGATCTCATGGTCGATTGACTTGGCGAAGTCGGAGATGATACATAGGTGCTCATTAGAGAATGAGTTCACTGAACGATCCAAAGAGAGTTATCACATGATTAACATAACAATTTTGTAAGTGATAACTCTATGTGATGATAGGAAAGTTGGTCCTTAGACTTGAGGTCATTGTACGAACCTGTACATGAACAATGTCACTTAGATTTCTGACCTAGCTTCGAGGCAAGGCCTGTCGAAAGGACTTTGGTTGGGTGACGCTTGAAGCATGCGAGGAGAGTAATGACCAAGAGAGAATTCATCTCTCCCCTTATAGGGAGTTAGTGTCGCATGTGCTGGTTCAGTCTTTAGTGAAAAACTTTGGCCAAAGTATGTTGGAAGAAGTCCAACATTATTTGACTAAGGACCGATGGAGACTAACCAGGTTCAAGCTATTAGTGTAACGCCCTGCTCTCCAGGATACCCGGGAAGTATGAATCTGTCCCAGGTGATCCCAGAGCAGTAAGTGTTACGAATGGAAATACAAGAAAAATGCAAGCAGGTTCAATGCGCACTGCTGGGATAGTACCTGTAATTTTTCCAAGCACAACCAAACAACCAATAACATAAACACATAAAGAAACACATAGGAAAACTGTACAACCACTAAACTCAAAGAAAAGTCTGATATATATACATCATCCATCTATACATACATCCATCATTATCATCTCGTCACTACCCCCAACAAAACCCCAAAAGTACAAGCACTCTCTCCTCTCCCCTCGCCACCCCAATCAAACTCATCCACAGAACTTCACTGCTCCACCTCATAGCCACCAACCAACTCCATCACCTGAACCTGAAAAGTCAACGGTAGGACACGTCAAAGCGTGACCCAGTAGGAATCCCATACCCCAACTAGCCCTTACATGAAGTGTGGAAAAGGTGCACGTGAGCAGGCAGAGTGTATGACATGGCATAAACATCTACTGCAGTAAATGAAGTAACATCTGTAGTTATGAACATGTGAAAGCGTGCACGTGCAACAGGCAAGGTGTATATACTAGCATAATGATAATAATAAATCAATAGAATTAGTAACATGGAACTCATCCTACCCATTCATTTCTCACAACATCAAATAGCATTTTCAAACTCATGTCCATGGTGTCATCATAATTAGGGCAATAATATCATAATCATAAATCACATTTCCACTTACTTAAGCTCCACAAATGAAAGCAAACCACCTCAATTTTCCAACATACAACCATTTCAAGCAATTCATGCATTCATGGCAACAATCATACATATAAGGTAACAATCACATATATAACCACAAGTTACACATAATGCTCAATGATGCCATGATGCATATGAAACACAATGCAATTGCTATGAGATGCAATGCAATGCAATGGGATCCCATGAATGAGCCAACGTGCAAGTGTATCGTGACTACTCCGATATCATGGGGAGCCACCCATGGATCGAGAAGTGACCAACTGCGCTTTCCACGCCTCCTACCGTGGCACAACCATCCAAGTCGATGCACTCCCCACGTGTCCCTAGTATGACCATAGCCAACTTGCTTTCTTTTTCCAACATCAATACCACTTGAAGGCCCACATTGTTATCAACAATTGAATCACCAAGATATTGAACATAAATAAAAATTAACAACTTTTTGAAACATGAGATGGCCAAATAAACAACTGATGAGTCATGTAACAATCATATATTGGAGCCACAAAACATGGAGATCCATAATCGAAAACAAAACAATACATTCATGCAACCCAGTTTCTGGAAATAACAGGATAGTCCCAAACAGAGGCATAATGCTCCAACTATTTGTACTAAACATCAATTTTTCTTCTCTTAAGAGTTGTAGACATGATAGTCCTGGACTCACATATAAAATTTCATGCAGAGATATGAACTGGATGATTTATGGTGAATTGTTTGGTGAAACTTATCAAAACTATTTTTCAGACAGATTCTAAGAGATGCAGAGATTGCTAGTTTAAGACAAGTTGCAGTTAGAATCTCGAATGATCGAGGTGAAAGTTGTAGAAAAAGTTGTTACCTTTTCAACAAGACCAGGATCACCAATTTCTATGGAGTGTGCAGTGACTGATTTATGTTTTGCCAAACTGTGTCTAGACTGGGTAAATTTCAGACTCACTGCAAAGACAGAGTTTTTATCCCCAATTACAGTCCAAATTAACAAAAGTTCTCAACATGGAAGTTGTAGATAAAAGTCCAATACTTATGTCATAAAAATTCCAGAGCAAACTCAGGTCTATATCAGGAGAAATGAGCAAATCAATGCACATGTAAATCTATCCAGAATTTCAGCAACATCAAAAATGGAAGCTAATGCCATTAAACTGAGATTAACTTAATTTCTATGCTTAACATATACCGACACTTAGTTGGAGATGGAATCCTACCTCTTGAAGGTCTATTTCTTTATCAAAATCAAAGCTTTAACTCCATCCAAAACTCTCCTTCAAGACTCCATCAAAAATCTCCAAACTTGCATGTGATACTCCCCTTTTAAGCTTCCATCAACCCCTACTTGCTAGCACTTTGGATTAGGGCTCTAAAGGAGGGGAGAGAGGAGATTTTTCCATGAAAAATTGAGGCAAAAAGTGAGGAGAGAGAGGGAAAACGAAAATGACAATAAAAAAGAGAAAAAAAATAAAGGAAGAAGGACAGAGATGGGGTTTCTAGATTTCTCTCTTCTTTTCTTTTCTTTTCTCTTCTCTTGCAAGAATATGATATTCCATGGAATATTCATTAGAAATGTCAATTTTATAAGGACACCCCTCTCATGTCAAGAAATTATTTCTCTACCCTTGTACAAATTCCATAAACCCCCTCATTATGCTAAACTTTTTCTAATAAGCCCCTCCTACACAACATGCTCACCCACGCTACATACATTCACACACACACACACACACACTCACACACACACACACTCTCTCTCTCTCTCCACAAATATCTATGCGCGCGCACTCACACAAAATATGCATACCATGATTACACACACACACACACACACACACACACACACACACACACAATGATTATACATACCATGACATACCATGATGGCTCCACATACATATGTATCCACCTACATGACACCATGTGCACACACTACATACACACTACTACATCCAATTAGTAATATATATACACATCCACAAGCCAATATTCATCCATATATATATATGTGTGTGTATATATATCCTCGTATCACATACCTATCTCACAACCATATCTACTTGGATACACTTACATATACACATATACAATGTATGCCAATCTATATGATATGAATATTATCTTACACACATCAATAGATATTATACGCATCAATATTTCACACAAACCAATTTGTAGTACACAAATACTCATAATATTCATCCATATAGGTACACACATAGCCAACAATATAGATACTTACTATGCACATTATGTATCTCATATATACACTACATGCTATACAAGCATAATATACTATATATCACACACACAAAATACATATCCTACCGTACATGGAAACTGTGCCATTACAATTAGGGTTGACAGTTTGACCGTACCCTAGGCTTGATTAGGTTACATAGTTTTGACGAAGGGACTAAAACTGCGGTATTCATCACAGACACAGTCAAGGTGGTCCCCATAATACTCATGTCAATGAGTTAACCACATAAGTATGATGCCAAAACAGGGATGTCACCTGCTGCTCGTGGTCACTGTCGTCTGGGGTTTTGAGCCCCACCTGTAGTAGGGTCAGGCTGTATGGCCTCACACAGAGTGAGACCTGCATCTAGCAATAGGAAGTCTGTTAGGGAGATAATACATTGGATGTATGGGAATTAATTAAGTCGCAAAGAGTTTGTGATATAAGTCTGAAACATAAACTTGCAAAGAGGTTGCAGATAGCTTTTGGATTCGGGATAAATGATCCTGAGTGCAATTGGGAGATGTTGAGGATGTATGCCCTTAGTTCATTTGTATTTGATGCAAATGGATTTTAACATTAAATATGTGGATTATTGCATATGGTGCAATAGAAAATAAAATATATATTGTAAAATATTTACAAATATATTTTATAAAGGCATAGAAATGAATGGGTTTTTTTTCACGAAAGTCGGGAAGAAAACCGTGCTCAAATCGGGTCCAAACGAGCCCAATACGTCTATTTAAAAGGTGTTTTAAATAGAAAGCGAGAGGGAAAATAAAGCCAAAAGGCCGAAAGCCCCTTTTATAAAAGGGGAAGCCTTTTAAATGACCCGACCCTTTTGGGCCTAGTCTCTCATTCCCAGGCGCCCGCATGGGCGCCTGAAGCCTTTCCTGCATGCGCACGGGCGTGCACCAGGCGCATGCCCAGGCGCTGGGCGGTAGGGCCCGCTGGTGGGCCCCACCAGGTTGCTTCTTTCTAGGGGGTTTGAAACCCATTTCTGACGGCTGCGTTTTTTAGAAAAGCGTGGTTTTGGGCAATCTTAAGACATATGTTTGAGGGGTCAAACAAAGTCGAAATTGAGCCCCGTTTGTTTCTATGCGTTCACCGTTCAATGCTCTTCGATTTGATAGGTTGTATCACTTGCAAAGCTCAACGGTGAGGGATGAAAAATTCGCTAAAGATTGGCCTTTATGAAAGGCAAGCTTTAATTAATTTTTTTTCCAAAACCTTTTGTCCCACATCAGATATGATGAGAAGGAGAGGGGTCAGCCGCCTATATAAATAAGGGCCAACACTCTCCTTGAAAACTCGCACCAAGTCTCCAAATCCGAGAAGCTCCCAAAAGTTTTGATCATGCTCGGATTAAGACTTAAATAAATTATTCCATCTCTCCATATATTTTTCATTGCTCCTGATCGGGCTCTAGCAAAGCCACGAAGGAGTTCGGATCGGATCTGAAGTCTTGACGAAGGATCCACTAAAGGTGAAATCTTTTTCAGCCCATGAATGGCTCGGCGACAAGGGTGTTGCTCGCCTCGGGACGAGGTGCGGTTCGGGAAGCGGTTCGGCTCAGGACGAGGTGTGGCTTGGGACATGGTTTGGCTAGGGAGAAGCGGCGCGGGGCCAAAGAAATGTTGCTAAAAACGACGCTTCGTATTCTGCGGAAACGAAGTGAAAGGTATGTAGTTTAATTAAACATGTGTTTATAATTGCAAATAGGTTGATAGATATTTCCTTAGGGGTTGGTCGAACCCAACCCCGGGATAATAGAAATTCTGGCTAGGGTTGTTCTCTTTAGGGTTGTTCTTAAAATAGTTTTAATATGTTTTTTGCTGCTTGTTTGATTTCTTCGTCCGACCGACTTGGGTCGGACGTCGATTTTATGGCCCTAAGGACCCAGAAAACCAATCAGATACGTCATCGTCATTAGTGCCGCATGAGGATTGGACTCAACGTATGACAGAAAACGAGTTCAGTCTCTCTGGCGTCTGGAGTGAGGTTACGATGATGCGTAACGAGCTCAATGTGGTGAAGGGCATGGTTAAAAATATCGAGGAGAAATTGGAAACACTCGTGCCCATGCCCAGAGATATTCATGTTCTTGAACCTCTGGAACCAAGTGCGTCTCGTTCACCACCTCCTCCACCTACAGCTTGATGGCACCATGGACTGTACCATGAGCATATCTCCATCTAAGAAATGTATTGTTGAGCTCTGTCTGAGAGAGTGCAAAGGATAAGTAGTCATGTATTTTGGGAGTATATGTGTAGTTGGGGATACGGCTGGTATACTATTGTTAGGTTATATATGTATGTCACATTTTGTTGTATGTGACTTCTGATGACATTTTTGTATCGCCGTCAGCATTCTATATATTGAATCATGCTTTTATTCGAAATGTGACATTATGTCTCTTTATATTCATTTTGCAATTCAAATATGAATGTGGTATGTTTCAGTATAGTGTGCTGTATTGATGTTACATTGAAGCAAAGTAGAAAGTTGACATATCTGATTGCTTTAGATATATGATACACTGATATTAGATATCTGATACACTGATGCATGCAAATATTGAAGCAAACGAAGTGGAAACTGATAACGATGAAAATTTGAGCAGTTTTAAAGTGATGCTGAAAAAGAGAGGTTTTGCATGTTGTGGAGCTTGATGGGCAAATTTTTAAGACAATAACAAAATTACTCAATGCGCACAACTGGCATAAGTTTTGCAATTTGTGATCGTATAGAAAATGAGGTAGATGTAGAAGAAAATTGCTAAACGCACACATCGGGCTAAATTTTTGCACGTAGGGCACGTTGAGTAATTTTCCAAAACAGTATATATTTTTACTCACCATGCACAACAGGAAAAAATTTGGCCCGTTGTGCGCATTGAGTAATTTGTATATGATGTTACCCTTTTACTAAGCACGCACAACGTGCAACACTTTTGCCCAATGTGCATGGTGAGTAAGTTTTGCCTGTTGTGCGCGTATAGAAAATGTGGTAGCATAGAACAAAATTGCTAAATGTGCACAACATGCTAAATTTTTGCCAGTTATGTGCGTTGAGTACTTTGTCTAAACTATATGTTTTTTTACTCATCGTGCACAACGGGCAAAAATTTGTCCCGTTGTGCGCAGGGAGTAATTTGTGTATTATGTTACCCTTTTATTAAGCGCGCACAACGGGCACCACTTTTGCCCATTATGCGCGGTGAGTAATTAGCATAAATTATTGATAAATTTACTTAGTGCGCACAACAAGCAAAACTTTTGCCCATTGTGCGCGGTGAGTAATTTTTGTATAGTTTGACCATTTTACTAAGAGCGCACAACGGGCAACACTTTTGCCTTTTGGGCACGTTGAGTAATTTGTGTACAGTTTAACATTTTGCTCATCACGCACAACCTCGTCAACAAAACCATTCTATGGTCAAACAGACGCGAATACAAACAGTCTAGTGTGCAAAGGCGCGAAAAGCTGTCGAGCTAGGGTTTGATTTTGGCCAACGAAATTCAGTGATTTCGGTAATCAATACACAAAAGAAGATTTCCTGCAAAAAGCAAAAGAAGATCTACGGCAAAGCAAACGATGTTTGGGATATTGTTGCCCTAAAATTTTCGAAGTACTACACAGTGCATCATAAAGTCTGTAAGAAAGGTATTGATGATAATTACTTATATATTTATTACTATTTTCAGAAATTGATTGATGAAATATACTGTTGGTACATGAATGCAGATAAATTATGAAGATTGATATGAACTCATTAAAAATTGAATGGATTATGGACGGCGAGGATGTACAATTAAAGGTACGTAATTGCTTTCCATAATAACCTGTAAAAATAAAGTAAATAATTAATTGATTAGTTTTTCATGTACTAATTTAGATTAATGTAGAAAGATCAGAAGTTAAAGAAGATTGTACAAAGCAGTTCACAACAAAGAAAATTTCCATCAACAACGACGAGCTTGTTAAGTGGATAAATTCAGTCCGAATTGCACATGGGATTGTGGTTGTGACAAAATCAATGAATATGAGTACATCTTCCGGTAGAGTACAAATTGGTTACTTTTGTTGTGAAAGAAGCGGGAAGTATAGGTCACACATGAGGGAGAAAAAGTCCAAAAAAGCTACTGAAAGCAAGAAGTGTAATTGTCACTTTTCCTTAAGGGCTAATGGGGTGGCCAAAGATAAGAGGAGTTTGACAGTTATTTATGGCATTCACAACCATTCAACAGTAAAGTACCTCGAGGGACATTCCTATGCCGAGAGGCTAAGTGGGTTGGAGATGGACACATTGAGAGACTTGTCTAATAGCTTGGTGAGGCCAAAAGAGATATTGAAATATCTGAAGGAAAAGTATATGGCCACTTCAACTACAATTAAAACTATATATAATGCCAGACAGAGGATCAAAGCAGTGGAAATGGCCGGGAGAACTCAAATGCAACACCTACTTAAGTGCTTGAATGAGCATAATTACATTGAGTTTTTCATGAAGTGGATGAAGAGACAATGGCTGTGCGGAATTTGTTCTAGGCACATCGAAAGACGGTTGATTTATTACGGCGATTTCTAGAAATTCTCATTATGGACTACACGTATAAGACCAACCGATACCATCTACCACTGTTGGAGATTGTTGGGGTTACCTACACAGATATGACATTCACAGTTGCATTTTGTTACATGGAGGACGAACGGAAGGAGTGCTACACGTGGGAGAAGTCGAGATCATTACAAGATGGATACACGATGCCACGTGTTATTTTGACCGATCAGGAGCTTTCACTTATACATGCCATTGACCATGTATTTCAGTCTTCACAACACCAATTATGTAGATGGCACATAGCGAAAAATATCTTGGCCAAGTGGAATAAATACTTTGAAGGTAACAAAAAAATGGGAAGCGTTCAGCTTTTGCTGGAGTTTATTGGTCCTGGCACATACTCAGGAGGTATATGATGTGAAACTGAAGGAAATAGATAAAACTTTCAGCACTTACCCAAAGGCATTAAGCTATGTGAAGACATCATGACTAGACAAGTACAAGGTGAAGTTCGTTTCTATATGGATTGTACCAATGTGCAGTTTGGCAATGTCACTACAATAGAGCAGAGAGTGTACATTCCAAGCAAAACGGCACTTAGGTACATCAGCATGCAGTTTTTCAGCTTCATGGACAACCATACATGCTTTATTAGAGTTGCAGATTATCGAGATCAATGCCTCATTCGAGAAATCTAAGATATCGGTGCAACATAGTTACATAAGATGACGGGTCACCTATTCAACGAGCTGATAGCGCAATGAAGATTATTTTTAAGCAAGCTAAACTGGCTGACTCTATTGAGACTGACCAAAGCAAGTGTGATTATCTAGCACGAAGAATATATGGAGTTCCTTGTGCATACGAGATTGTCCAATACAAAAAGAAAAATCACACAATTCCTTTAGAGGCATTAAATCCACATTGGAAGAAGCTAGAAACTGAGCAGAAGAAAGAATTGATATCTGAAGATGAAGTGCTCATAAAGGCTGAGTTAGAGCGAATATACAAGCATTGTGACCAGCTTGATGGGACGAGGAAGATAGAGCTGCCAATAAAGTTGAGGGCGCAATCTACCACAGATGCATATTTTCTTACGGAGCCGGAGGTTAAGGTCAATGTGAGGGGTAGGAGGAAAAAGGGGAAGAAGATGAAATCTAAAGGTACATCCACCACTCAGGACCCTTCTAAGTTTGAGCATGTCTTAGTAACTGAATATATTTGCTCCAGACCCACCCCAGTGGAAGGCTCAGTGAGAAAAGATAGAGTGGTATGTGGACAGCGTAGACAGTCACAGAGGGGAAAAAGGTCCCATGCAGCTTCAGCATCAGATACAATTACATCCTCGGCTCCAGCTCCATCGAAAGCTCCGAGACAGAAACAAACTGTCAAATGGCCGTCCACAAAATTAGCTACAGTAGCCGCTTTAGCTGCAGCTGCAAAAGCTTCATCTATAGAAGGAGCTATACCTTTTATTGATGAATTTCCACAAGCCATCACCAAATTTATAAGGAACATCATCGATGTTAGGGCAGATGGTGTTGAGTATTGACTTCTCCCTACTTGGTTTTGATGATGATCAAACATAAATACTCGTGACTAATCCCCTCCATGCAGTTCATTACCAAATCCAATCATGAAGTTCAATTGCAATGGATGACAATCAAGATCAATCAAAGCTCAAAGAGATGATTGAGTGATCAAGACAAAGAAAGAAGACTCAAAGATTTCAAGTTCAATCAAGAGAAGGAAAAGAAGCTAAAATTCATTGTAAATCTTTTTGCTCTTTTATTTCTCTCCCTTAGATTGTTGCCTTGAAGTAAAGTAAACTTGGAGCATAAACACATCATTCAATCTATCCTAGGAAACCCTTAGAAATTTCCTAGGACTCTAAGTCATAAAACCTGTACTTGTGCATTCTGGATGTCTGACAGCCGAATGCTGCTCAAAAGCCAGGCGACTATCTTTGGACAGACGCCTGTGTTTTGTTCTTTAGTAGTCTGAAATGCACACACTTTTAATAGGTTTTTGGGGTTTCAACCTTTACTTCTAAACAGGCGACTGCTGTACAAAGTACAGTTACCTCTCTACAGTTCATGTGCATGTGACTTGTTAATCAGTCGCTTGTATCATCTTGACCAAATTCCCATTTTGTCAACTTACACACTTGTGCACTTTTAGTTGACTGTCTTTGGTTTCACAGGCGCATGCCCATGGCACTGGTGCCTGTCGACTCCACTACAGCTGCATGTCCATTCTTGCCCAAAATTATCATTTTGACAAGTTTCGCACTGGTGCATGTAGGCGCCTGTCTTTGGTTTTACATGTGCTTGCCCATGGCACATACGCCTGTGTATACCACATTAGTCGTATGTCCTTTGATTACCCAGATTTTTGAAATTGTGAACTTTTGACTTCTGCCACACAGACGCATGCATTTGGTTTATCAGGCGCATGTATGTTCTTCAGGCGCATGTCCTTCCTTGAGCAGTCGCATGTCCACGTGGTAAGTTACCGTTTGTACTTTCACCTACCCTCTGACACAATGTAGAAGGCATACGTTGGTTCTGTTGGATCCTGTGGATGGCAAACAACACTAGAAGGGGGTTGAATAGTGTTGTATAAAGATAAAAAAATTTCGTTCTTAATGAATCAACACAAAACAAAACCTTCTAATGTTGCCTAAGAAACCAAGTAGAGTGATCTACGCTTGGTTCTTAATCAACTCAATAAATCTTCAAATCAAATCAGAGATAAAAGTCTGCTGGTAGTCGACTCCCTATGAACAGTAGCCGACTCCCAGAGGGAATTTTAGCACAGCTCAGATAGGTAAATACTTAATGAAGATGCACAAAACTTACACGGAAGTATAGATACAAAACTGATCTTTGTAGTATGTTATAAAAGAGTTACAAGAATATTAAACAGAGATAAATTACAAGTTAAATAAGAAATGCTTGCAAAGATAAACAATCACAGATAAACAAACACAGATACAAAGATTTTTATCCTGGTTCCCCACAACTTGGGTACGTCCAGTCCCCGACCAATCCGGTACGAGATTTCAACTATCTGCCTTGGCAAATACAAGCGCCTAACTTCACTTATTAGGATTTCTAACAACCTAGTCTTGACCAGGATTTCCAACTGCAACACCTAGACTTATTTAGGATTTCCAACAACAACACCCTTACAACGAAGGATAACCACAAAATAAAATTGATATCCAATTCACCACAATAGATTGGTAGAGATTAGATTTACACCCAAATTCTATAGCCAATAGTAATAGACAATTACGTGTATAGTGGCTTGATAGAATGAGATTCTAGATCACACAAAGATACGAAATGAAGTCTTTGTGATCTTGATCAAATGTTTTTCAAAATAATCCTTTAAATAAAAATTCGAGAATAAATAATATGGATTTTGAAAAACAGATAGCCAAATAAAATTATGATGTTCAGAAAATAATATCAAAAGAAATTGTAAGATCAAGAGTGAAAACAGATTTGGCTAAGAGAGAATGAGAGCTGAGAACTTTAGAGCGTTTTGCACAAGAGAATTTGATTTCAATAGTTGTTGTATTTTCTCAATGAAAATGGTCCTCTATTTATAGGAGAAATCTGAGAATTTGAATTTCAAATTCATTTGACTTTTGTCCCGAAAATCATGGGAAAAAAATCAATTAAAGATATGTCAAAAATCAAGTCAAAACGTCAAACTTCGACAGCTGGTAGTCGACTCCCTAGGAGTGGTAGTCGACTCCCAGTGTGTTTCAGGAGAAATTGATTCTCAGCTGGTAGTCGACTCCCTACCTTTGGTAGTCGACTCCCAGAGGAGTTTCCTCTGAACCACCGCTAGTCAATCAATTAGTTAACTCCATGGTGTGTTTCACTATGGAAATATAAAACGACTATAGAAAGATCTCACTATCCTTTTGAAAATGATTTAAAAGATATTTTAAAACATTTTTGAAATCATTTGTGTGTGTGTTTGTCTATACGATCGGCTTTAACATAACCCTAAGAAAGACACAACACACTCACTATGGACTAGGACACGCCTTCGGAAGCTTGATCAATTGATGGAGTAGATTGAGCTTCACGTGAGCTTCTTGTTCCATTTGAGCTTTGAGCTTCATCATTGATCTTAGCAACGTTCGTCCTTGTCTTTGAGCGTAGATTGCGTTTCTTGGAGTATGCATAAAGCTTTTCATTTGTCGCACAACCTGCACACTTAATCATAGTGTAGTTATTACACTAAGCTTCATTTGGTGTGCTCATCATCAAAATTACTTTGGGGTGGAATTCAATTTCCATCAGGTTCTTCATCAGTCGCCTCTCCTAACTGTATTTTTAATCCGTTGCAAATCAAAAAAGTTTTTGAAAGGGCTCTTTGGGTAATCTCTTGGGGGTTTTGTGAGAGCTTATATATACCCGTTCTGCTGTTCCATTAGAGACTTCTTAAACCCCTAGAGACTCCATTGATTCATCTCAAGCTCTCTTTCTCAAGTTTTCAAGCTCTCAATCTCTTTTGCTTACCAATCTAGAATTCATTCATAATCTTCTAACAATTGGTAGTGACAAGCCGAGGTGCTCCTCTTTTCATTGAAGAGACCACAACACACTCTCACTCCTGACTCTTCAAGTTCTATACTTCAAGGCATATGAGTAGTCATGCCCTATTTTGCATTATACATGTATTCTACTGAATACACGCGGTATTTCTACCAACGATGCATACGTGGGCATGAAATAAGCGTAGATATCGATGTATGTGATGTAGTGAATGGGGAATAGGGACGTAATACGTGGCTAAGAGAAGAGAATGCGAATGTGAATGCGGGAGAAGTGCAAATGGCGTCGTGGAAGTAAAACAACAGGAGTGTGTTAGACGTGTGTGTATGAAGCATGTATGCATGTATAGATGTGCGTGGATGTGTATAGGGAGAGCCATGCTAGTGTGAAAGGGGTTTGGGGTCAATGGCAACCCCCGTAAATTTTTAGAAAGGCGGGGGGCAAAATGGTCATTTGGACAAAAAGTGCTATGTGTACATACTTAAGTGGTCGGTGTATAAAGTAATGGCAAACTTGTAAATACCTAAAAGTTGAGGGGCATTTTGGGAAGGGTGTTTTAGTCATTTTAGGTGATTCATGGCTTAAGGAGAAAGTAAGAATTGTGTAGAACTCTTAAGTGAATTCTTTTCTTGAATCTTCTCTTTCCTTCTCATTTTCTCTTCCCCTCTCCACCCCTATAGGGCCGGCCACCCCTCCCCTCTCTTCTCCCTCTTTTAGCAAATGAAAACCCTAATTTCTAATTCCAGTTAGAAGGGAACCAAGCTTGCTTCAAGGGAGAAAGAAGTAGAGAAGAAAGGAAGAGAAGGAAAGAAGAGAAATCAAGATTTTGAGGTAGGATTCTAACTTGGATTTGGGAATTTAATTAGGGTTTTATTTTATCATGTTTTTACTTCATGTTTTATCAATATGAAGTTGGGGTAATCAAATTAATATGCTATGATTCAATTTTCATGAATCTCCCTTGAAAATTCTTAGCAAAATCACTCTCTTTGAAATTCTGAAATCTGGATGTTTGTTTTTGCCTTGACCGTGGTTACTGTAGCTCGAATTAGGGTTTGAAAAAAAATATGATCTTGTAGATCTTGAAGTTCTACTCCAAAATCATATAAATTTTGATATAGTTTCAATTCAGAAATTGGGAGCAATAAATCCATCTTCAGAACATGTCTGTTTGATTTTCAGTGTTGACACTGTTTAGTAAAATTGGCCTAGACACTTGCACACATCATGGAATTTTGTGTTCTTGGTCTTGTTGGAAATATAACAAGTTTTTCTAAAAAATTCACCAGAGTGCTTATATGTTGAAATTCTGGCTCCAACATGCCCAAAATTGGGTTTCAATACATGCTCTGAAATCTGTCTTAAAAACAGATTTGACACACTTCACTAAATAATTCACCATAAATCAAATACTTAATATTTTTGCATGCAAATGTATCTGTAAATCCATAACTATCACATCTACAAGTTTCATTCAGGAAGCTTTGCTAAATTAAGTATATAATTGGATGATATCATCCACTTTTTATGACATCATGTGCATTTCCTACAAGCTGAAGCTTTTGCATGATGATATGATTTGCGCAATATTGCCATTTATACGCTTATTGTCCATGATTGTTGTTACTGCCTAAAGGGAAGTTGATTGGTATGATATACTATTAAATTGCTAATGTGATTGCTATGTGGAACATGATGCATATCATGTGTTCGATGAAATGCCTCAATGAAGGCAATATCTAGTAATTTGAGAAACGTGTATGTATTAGTGTTGGCCTTGAGCCACATTGATAATTGGTAAAGTTAGAGGCTTGAATGGCATGGATACAGTGAAATGGTGAGTGGATGATATGTTGTGATAGTGGGCATGCCACGTGAGTGCATGACCCTATGTCTGATGATGGACAGTTGAGGTGATATGAGTATACCCATGCCATCAAGACCCCTAACGTGTCACCTATGATGTTAACTTATAAAAATTGAATAAATCTCAATCCTCTCTAATGAGGGTGAGTTAGCGAAACCCGGGTTTTAGATGGGATTTGAGTAAATTGTGGATATGAGGCCTGGACTGTGAAGTTGGGAGATGATTATGTGATGTGTGGAGTTTACACCCACTCGCCTTTACTGGGAGTGGAGGGGATACTTACACCCACTCACCTTTACCGGGAGTGGAGGGGTCATACGGAGGTTGGGTTATATGTGGATAGCCTCACTCCTGCCAGGGACGGAGGAGGTGAGAGGCCCGACGTACAGTGCCCGTGTCCACTGTGTCGTGTGCTATATTCACCCCAAATTTGGGCTGAAGTCCATGTCCTGGTATCACACAGTTTACCCAAGTTCCAATTCATTCAATTAATCAATTCAATCATAAAATGAGCACTTTGCATGTTCTTCTTCCGCTGGCAGCACTTCCCTTTTCCCTTGCTTCACTGGTGGCACTGTGTTATATCCTGATATTTGTGTTTCTCTTTTGAGTTTGTGGTTGTATGGCTATTTGTTATTATTACTTGTGATAATTCTTTCTTGCAGTAACTCGACATTGGACCGCAGGTATGATCCTCTTACTTAGCTATTCACTTTTCGCTATATATTTAGTTTGCATGTCTTGTTCCTTTGTCTTGCCTTGTGAATTGATAACCCTAGAGCGATTCCCAGATCCAAGTTGGTTCCTACTCGGGTCTCACGGGCAGCGTTTGGTGAGTGATGTAGCCCACAGAGTGACTTGGTTGTCTTTGAAGGTGGAGAGTGGCTGTATGTATGTATTGGTATACTTGGACTCTGTATAGAAATGAAGCATGTATGTATTAAATGTTGTTGTTGTTTTGTGTGACTGTTGAATATTTTAGTGGAGCTTCACTCGTACTATCCCAGCATATGCGCAGTGGCATGCTTATTCAGTTTCTTCTTTCTCTCTCTTGTCCTTTTCATCACATCTGCTCTTCAGGATACTAAAAAAACAAACAAAAAAGATTTAGCAGTTTCGGGTACTCTGGAGATTGGGGCGTGACAGTTTTTGGTGGCCCATGCAGTTCACCGCACTGCGATGTGCGTAAGGATAGTACATGTAATGCTTCGGTAGGTTATTGTGATGGGTTAGCCCTAAGGTGGGTAGTGATCTTAGTGACCTTAGAGCTTAAGTGACCCACCCTTAAACCTCTAACTTAGGCAGTCAGAGGATGAACTTCCTAATGATGAGAATATTAGTTGGTATCAGTGAATATTAGTTGGTATTAGTGTATGCAGATATAGTAATGAGAATACATGTTTATAAATGCAATTGTTGTACCTGGATACTTGAATTATATGCGTCGCATGTTTACTTGTATTCAGTATAAATACATATTTCTATTTGAATAGAATGAAAGTTGCATGTATAGTTAGATGTGGAAGTATATACTAGGCGGGCGAATACTTGAGTGTATGTGTACTACGTCTCTATAAAAGTACATGATATGGATATGTGAGGCTGGTATGTGGTAATACTCGTATGACTCTGAGACATAGGTGATATATATATATATACGTGTTTATTCGTGGATGTATATTGGTGGGTACATATAAGCTAGTGGGAACATATATCGTGGAGAGGTGTGAGTGAGGATATGTACATACATGGTATGAGTGCATGAAGCATCTTCTTATCTGTTACATTACGATTGTGTCCCCGTGTAGGGAAGTATCAAGATGTGTATATCTATCCTTGTGTGGATAGAGTGGTGAAGTGTTCATACAGTCTTGTAGATATATGTGGGGAAAGTCCATATGTGTGGATATATGTGTGCTTGTATGAGTAGGTGGTGTAGATATGGGTTGAAATATTGGTGTGTGTGTGTGTGTGTGTGTGTGTGTGTGTGTGTGTGTGTGTGTGTGTGTGTGTGTGTGTATCGCTAGTGTTGCATTACTGGCGTATGAATTCTTAATGTGTTAGATTTGAATAACTGGGAATATATGTATGTGCTGCCTATGTGCCTATAGGAGTTGGTATATTGTTTTACCTAGGAATATGGTCGTGGATGTATTGTTGCGTGAAGATAGGTGTGTGTATAGCAATATAGATACGTAATCGGCGTACGGGTAGTATAAGTACTGCCCAGAGTGTTTGGAGTAGAAGTATCCTATGGTGGGTAGGGGTAATTTAGAGCCGTTCACCCTAAGTTAAGGCCCTTAGTTCTATACCGTGCCTAACATGGGATAGGGATATAAGTGTGACGTGTATCACATGTAAAATGTGATGAATGTAAGGATTGGGATCATACAATGCATGTATAAGTGGGATGGCTTAGAGTTTGCATGGTTAAGTGGAGTTACGGTATATGTATACGTTTACCCGTAAAATGGTGTTTATATGACCATTTGGATGCATGTGTAGTGCATGCACCCTTCCGTATATAATGGCATGTGGTGGATTGTGTATTAGCATATGAAATACGTGTATGTATATAGATGTTGTAACAAGTGCAGTATGATTGTGTGCACGTGTTGTTATTATGAATGTGTATTGGTGTATGTCTCATGAGTGGTTATACGTATATATATATGTATGTGAATGATCCCTATTTTGATATGTATGTATCAGTATATGAATGTGTACGTATATGGAGTTTGACTATCTACTGAATGAGTACGAATGTTGAAATACTCTTATTTGTGTGTATACTAGTATGTTAGTAGGAGTGTGGACATATTGAATGTTAGATATATAGTGGTATGGGTAGCTACCGTCTACTTGCTAGTGTAGTTGAGTAGATTGACTGTATAGGTGTGTAATAGCAGGATATGTATACTAAGTGTGAAAGGGTGTGTGCGCTCATACATGGTAATGTATTTGCTTGGTGTCTTAGTCCTAGTACGTCTATATAAGCATGTTTGTGTGGATATCTACTATTAGTATAATAATTTTGTGTGTATGTGTGTGCATGTATTTGGCTATATGTGGATTTGATACTTATACATCCGTGGGTGTATAATGAATATGTGTATGGAGTATCTATGTGGAGTATTATTTGTTATATATACGTGAATATGTATCATAGTTGTATGGATTTCTATTATACATGTCGTAATGGAGGGTAGGAATGCGTTCATGTATGTGTAGAGTGCAGTATGAGTATATGTAATGGTGTGTATATTGGATTACTGAATATGTGTGTGTGTGTGTGTGTGTGTGTGTGTTTACTTATACATGTCTTGTTTGTTTACTTGCTGATCTATCCTATAGGGTTGTCTATCCAGATGTATCTTGGTATGCCCTGGATAGATGTATTTATGCGTGTATGCGTATATATATAAGTCTGTACCAAAGTATGCGCGCAAGTATATACATGTGCAATGTGGATGTAAATGTGATAGAGATGGAATATAGGTGTATATATGTTTGATAAATATAAGTGAATGAAACTGTTCGGTATGTGGGTATTGAGAAGTGTGTGATTGTTTGCATATGTGTACGCGTGTGTGGGGTGTATATGGATATTTATAATTGTTTGACTATCATGGCAGTGTGTACGTAGGATGTGCAAAGGTAGTTATATATGTATATTGCATATGACAGGGGATGTGTTATGTTTGTGCACTCTTGTGTGTATTTTGTGTGGTATATGTGCCTATCTGTGTGAGGCAGTAGGTGCACTGCTATGGATGTAAGGTTATATGTATATTTATTTATAGTGTGATTGTGAACCTTACGTGACTCGATTATGCATATGATAATATGTGTAAGTGAATGTATGTATGGATGTGACTAAATATTGTGTGTATATAGGTATTTATGTGCCTATGTATGTGAGTGAGCCCATGTGACTAAGTATTGAGTGTATAGAGATCCGGTGTACATACGTGTGACACCGTGATAGTGACCCTGTTTATCAAGTAATGGCGTGTAGGTTAATGAGTAATGTTGTGTGGTTGTGCATGGATATAGACGTGTATGTAAATACATAAGCAGGTAGACTATAAGTCGTGATATTTGGAGGTATCGTAATATGAATACGATGTGACGTCATGTGCACATAAACATGAGTAGTGATCTAAATACGTGTAATAATACGTATAGAGACTAATTTGTGGTGTGTGAATATGTGTGCCTAGATGTTTATATGAAAGACATGTGTGTATGAATATGTAGTGATGCTTATAATGATATGGATGTGTTATTAGAAGCGTAATAGGATGTATCTGTGATATGTGTGTGATGCAGATGTGTATGGATGATAGTGAAGCGTATAGTGTATATAAGTATGGTATAGATACATATTCTTTTTTGTACTTCATGGGTAGTATTACCATCATCCTTAGCTGACCTCGGCAAGGTTCACACCCTAGGAAGTCCGAGGACGGACTTTATTTTAAGGTGGGTAGGATGTCATGCCCTATTTTGCATTATACGTGTATTCTACTGAACACACGCGGTATTTCTACCAACGATGCATACGTGGGCATGAAATAAGCGTAGATATCGATGTATGTGACGTAGTGAACGGGGGATTGGGACGTAATACGTGGCTAAGAAAAGATAATGAGAATGTGAATGCGGGAGAAGTGCAAATGTCGTCGTAGAAGTAAAACAACAGGAGTGTGTTAGACGTGTGTGTGTGTGAAGCATGTATGCATGTATAGATGTGCGTGGATGTGTGTAGGGAGAGCCATGCTAGTGTGAAAGGGGTTTGGGGTCAATGGCAACCCCCGTAAATTTTTAGAAAGGCGGGGAAAAATGGTCATTTGGACCAAAAGTGCTATGTGTACATATTTAAGTGGTCGGTGTATAAAGTAATGGCAAACTTGTAAATACCTAAAAGTTGAGGGGCATTTTGGGAAGGGTGTTTTAGTCATTTTAGGTGATTCATGGCTTAAGGAGTAAGTAAGAATTGTGTAGAACTCTTAAGTGAATTCTTTTCTTTTCTTTTCTTGAATCTTCTCTTTTCTTCTCATTTTCTCTTCCCCTCTCCACCCCTATAGGGCCGGCCACCCCTCCCCTCTCTTCTCCCTCTTTTAGCAAATGAAAAACCCGAATTTCTAATTCCAGAATTGGCCTAGACACTTACACACATCATGGAATTTTGTGTTCTTTGTCTTGTTGGAAAGATAACAAGTTTTTCTAAAAATTCACCAGAGTGCTTATATGTCGAAATTCTGGCTCCAACATGCCCAAAATTGGGTTTCAATACAGGCTCTGAAATCTGTCTGAAAAACAGATTTGACACACTTCACTAAATAATTCACCATAAATCAAATACTTAATATTTTTGCATGCAAATTTATCTGTGAATCCATAACTATCATATCTACAAGTTTCATTTAGGAAGCTTTGCTAAATTAAGTATATAATTGGATGATATCAGCCACTTTTTATGACATCATGTGCATTTCCTGCAAGCTGAAGCTTTTGCATGATGATATGATTTGCGTAATATTGCCATTTATACTCCTATTGTCTATGATTGTTGTTATTGCCTAAAAGGAAGTTGATTGGTATGATATACTATTAAATTGCTAATGTGATTAATATGTGGAACATGATGCATATCATGTGTTCGATGAAATGCCTCAATGAAGGCAATATCCAGTAATTTGAGAAACGTGTATGTATTAGTGTTGGCCTTGAGCCACATTGATAATTGGTAAAGTTAGAGGCTTGAATGGTATGTATACAGTGATATGGTGAGTGGATGATGTGTTGTGATAGTGGGCATGCCACGTGAGTGCATGACCCTATGTCTGATGATGGACAGTTGAGGTGATATGAGTATACCCATGCCATCAAGACCCCTAACGTGTCACCTATGATGTTAACTTATAAAAATTGAATAAATCTCAATCCTCTCTAATGAGGGTGAGTTAGCGAAACCCGGGTTTTAGATGGGATTTGAGTAAATTGTGGATATGAGGCCTGGACTGTGAATTTGGGAGATGATTATGTGATGTGTGCAGTTTACACCCACTCACCTTTACCGGGAGTGGAGGGGATACTTACACCCACTCGCCTTTACCGGGAGTGGAGAGAATCTTACACCCACTCGCCTTTACCGGGAGTGGAGGGGTCATACGGAGGTTGGGTTATATGTGGATAGCCTCACTCCTGCCAGGGACGGGGGAGGTGATAGGCCCGACGTACAGTGCACGTGTCCACTGTGTCGTGTGCTATATTCACCCCAAATTTGGGGTGAAGTCCAGGTCTTGGTATCACACAGTTTACCCAAGTTCCAATTTATTCAATTAATCAATTCAATCATAAAATGAGCACTTTGCACATTCTTCTTCCGCTGACAGCACTTCCCTTTTTCCTTGCTTCACTGGTGGCACTGTGTTATATCCTGATATTTGTGTTTCTCTTTTGAGTTTGTGGTTGTATGGCTATTTGTTATTATTACCCGTGCTAAATCTTTCTTGCAGTAACTCGACATTGGACCGCAGGTATGATCCTCTTACTTAGCTATTCACTTTTCGCTATATATTTAGTTTGCATGTCTTGTTCCTTTGTCTTGCCTTGTGGATTAATAACCCTAAAGCGATGCCCAGATCCAAGTTGGTTCCTACTGGGGCACGCATTGACGTGCTCCTCCCTATTTTTCAGGTAGCAGGGGCAGTATGGTTGGTGGTGACTTGGAGTCGGGTCTCAGGGGTAGCGTTTGGTGAGTGATGTAGCCCCCAGAGTGACTTGGTTGTCTTTGAAGGTGGAGAGTGGCTGTATGTATGTATTGGTATACTTGGACTGTGTATAGAAATGAAGCATGTATGTATTAAATGTTGTTGTTGTTTTGTGTGACTGTTGGATATTTTAGTGGAGCTTCACTTGTACTATCCCAGCATATGCACAGTGGCCTGCTTATTCAGTTTCTTCTTTCTCTCTCTTGTCCTCTTCATCACCTCTGCTCTTCAGGATACTAAAAAAACAAACAAAAAAGAGATTTAGCAGTTTCGGGTATTCTGGAGATCGGGGCGTGACATGAGTTTTGTAAGTGTGATCCATATTTCATAACTATTTCGTTATATCGATTTGCTCTCGGTTTTGTGAGAGTATTTGCTTGATCCCAGGTTGTGGGAATCAAGGACATCAATAGTTATATTGATTACACTTATAGGGTTTCTACAAGTAAGTTTATTGGAAAACTCAAGCTAGGGTTTTAGCTTGAGTATCCGGGTGGTATCCCAGGTGGTAGGGACGTAGGATTACCGAGAACAAGTCGGGGTTGACTTGGATAATCCGAACCCTTGAACATCTTGTGTTTGCAATGTTCTTATTGTTATTTCATATTGTTTCTGCATTATTGTTGTTTAGGATTTTAATTAGGCGTAATTTCATCTTTAATTTTATAAACACTATTCAACCCACCCCTTCTAGTGTTTTCCTCATAGCACAGTGTTCTTACAATTGGTATCAAAGCACAAGGTTAAGCTATGGCATCCAACGACAACAACAATGTTCCCCCACCTCCTTCCTACAACAATCATGATCGAGACGGTGCTTCATCGGTTTTTGAAGGCCAATCTACGGTTAGACCTCCGCGCTTCAATGGCACAAACTTTGGATATTGGAATGCTGGATGGAGACGTTCCTTAGGAGTGCTTCTCTATGGATAAACCTTCACAAGGACTACGTAGAGCCAACAGAAGAGGACTATGACAAATGGACACCCGTCGAGAAGTCCGCGGAGGTGAACAATGCCAAGGCAATGAACGCTCTTCATTGTGCTTTGGAGCCCGATGAGTTCAATAAGATATGCACATGTAAGAGTGCATATCAAATTTGAAATCATCTTATTGTTATTCATAACGGGACCAACAATGTAAAACTCTCAAAGTTATATGTTTCCGTGCAAAACTATGAAATGTTTCAAATGCAGGAAGATGAGAAAATTGCTACGATGTATGCTCGCTTCACTGACATCACCCATGAGCTTGAAGCTCTTAGAATGACATACACTCAACAAGAAAAAGTGAGGAAGATCAGCATGGCAATGACCTCGAAATGGCTAAGAAGAACTGTAACGATTGAAGAAGTCAATGACATGCAAAACTACACCGTGGTGAACCTCATCGGTACATTCATGTCATATGAAGTGAAAAGGGACAACCGCATGAAAACAAGGGGGATGATGAAACCAACAGAGGCAAAGAAGAAAGCAATAGTATTCAAAGTCACTTCTTCATCCTCTGAAAGTGATGAGTCCGATGATGAGATGGACTTGGAATCTATGGCACTCATGGCGAATAAGTTCCAATGCTTCTTCCGCAAAGGTAAATTTCCATCTAAATCTAAATTTGATTCCACTAACAACATTTCACGTTGCTATAAGTTTAATAAGCAGGGGCACATCAAGAAGGATTGCCCAATGCTAAAGAACAAAGAGAAGTGGAGAGCTCCAAAATATAACAATCCCGATAAGTACAAGAAGAACAAGAAAAAGGGACTTGTAGGGACATTTGATGACTCAAGCAAAGATTCTCCAAGTGAATCCAAGGATGAGAAGAATGAAAGTGTTCACATGTGTTTCATGGCACAAGAGGATACATCCTCCGATGAGAGCTCAAGTGAAAGTGAAGAACCCGAGGTAACCATGGATGAACTTAGAATTGCTAATGAACAATTATTTTCAAAGTACCAAAAACGTATGCTGAATACTAAATCTAATGAAACAATTGCTTGTAAGTCATCTATGCCTCCCATCACCAACAATGACACCATTGTTGAATCACTCACCTTTGAGAAAGCTACTTTGCTTGCTCAAAATGGGTCATTGAGAAAGGAGGTTGAATCTCTTAAATCTCAATTGGATCATGTATCTATTGAAGATAGTAATGATCTTGAGATGGAAAATATTCTATCTCAAAGCACACAATTGGGAATTGAGAATGAGACTCTCAAAACTCGAGTGCCCGAGCTCACCACACGTGTGTCCACCCTGGACATTACCATTTCTTCTTTTAAGAAGAATTATGAGCTCATGTTCTCCAATGTTGAAAGATTCAACAACGGGAAAGGAAAATTGGATGATTTGCTTTCAAATCAGCTACCGGCCAACCATCAAGTTGGACTTGGTTATTCCAAGGCAAATGCATCCATATCACCCACCACCTATAGTGGTATCATTATAGATTTTGTGCGGCTGGCCTCCGGTGCATCCACAAGTGATGATCACAACACCTTAGGTAGCAAAACTACCAAGAAAGTCATCACTTCTCACACTCCCTCCTTTGCAAAGAAACCCACCAAGGGTGAAAATCGAAGGAATGGACATGCTTTTATGTACACCCACACATACTTACGTAGGAACACTCCTACTTCACGTGTGGACACTTATGATGAGTTCTATGCACATCACCTACGAACACGTGCAAACCAACACATGAGATATACTCATGCACGTGCTCCTCCACATACATATGCTCAAACATGTCATACACATATGTATGCTCATCCTTATGCACCTCATTATATGTATGCTCATTATGCTTCTCATGACCATTATATGTCTAATGCTTATCCTCCACCATTTTCATTTGCTAGATCTCATGCTTATAAGTCTCATGCACCACGTAGAAATCAACCTCATGTGCATGCAACTAAGATAAGGACTCCTAAAACTTACACTTTTTGGGGTCCCAAGGACACTAGCATACAAGATAGGAATTCATATATGCACTCATATTTTAGAGATGTAATTAATTGTGATGATTATGTTTGGAAGCTAAAGTCCACTTGGACTTGGTTTCCAAAGGGCTAATCCCCTTGGACCCAACAAGCTTGGGTTCTATGAGCTTATAGTAAAATGTGTAGGTACCCAAGAAAAGGAAAAAGAGCAACAAACGCAAAATGTGCTCTAAGAAGAATGGATGGATACTTGATAGTGGTTGCTCCAAGAATATGACGGGAGATCCCTCCTTACTTCCCAAAGTGATCACCATCAAGAATGGTGTAACGGTGACCTTTGGAGGCAATGAAAAGGGAACCATCATTGGAGTTGGTAAAGTCGGCTATCTATCTAAACCTTTAATTGAAAATATTTATCTTGTAGATGGTTTAAAACATAATCTCATTTCCATTAGTCAACTTTGTAACAAATATTACAAGGTTAACTTTGGAGAACGCATGTGTAGCGTTATTGATAATAAATCTAGTGTTTTGTTTTTCAGCACACGCCGTAAAGATATTTATATTTTAAGTATGCCACAATCACTAGAACATTGCTTAATTTCACACACTAATGAACAACTTTTATGGCATCGTCATTTTGGACATGTTCATTTCAAACATCTTTATAAATTATCTAAGCATGATTTGGTAAAAGGTTTTCCAAAGATTTCTTTTAATAGAAAAAGTTTTTGTGATTCTTGTCAACGTGGCAAACTCCGTAAATCGTCATTTAAACTTAAAGATTACACTTCTTCTAAGAGGCCCCTAGAACTTGTTCATCTAGATATATTTGGGCCTATTAGAGTTGCATCTTTAGGTAATGTACATTATGGATTAGTCATTGTTGATGACTTTTCTAGATTTACATGTGTATATTTCTTAACAGCTAAAAATAAAGCGTTTGAAGAATTTACCAAGTTTGCTAAGAAAACTCAAAATCTTTTAGGAACCACCACTATCAATATTCATAGTGATCATAGAGGGGAATTTGAGAATGAGCTTTTCTCTAATTTTTGTGATGACCACTGAATAACTCACAACTTTTTTTTTCTTGCGCACCACCACCACAAAATGGTGTGTTGCGAGAGAGAATATGACACTTATTGAGTGTGCACGTACAATGCTCCTTGATAGTCATCTTGGATTTTCAATTTTGGGCAGAAGCGATGCACACTGCATATTATGTGCTCAATAGGATCCTAGTGAGGCCCCATACTGTTTTGAACTATTTTATGACAAAAAGCTGCAAGTAAAATATTTCCATGTTTTTGGTTCAAAATGTTTTATTAAGAACACTTATGGTAATCTAAATAAATTTGATCCAAGATCTGATGAAGGGATTTTTGTTGGATATTCCACACGTAGCAAAGCCTACCAGATATAAAACAAGAACACATCATTGATTGAAGAATCACTCCATGTTTCATTTAATGAAGATTTTGATGTGCCTCTGACCGGCGCCCCGTTTATGGTATGGGCGCGGTGTCGTTTTACCGCAAGTGCACGGTTAGTGTAGGGTGCGGGTTTATCGAACTCAGGGAGGTGGATGGCTTGAATGGCTACTAGCCTTGCCTAGGTTGTGTGCTAGCTATGCGGATAATGTGAGTGGAAGTGTAGAAATAAAAGAAAGAAATAAAAAGACACGAAATGAATCCCCGCTAACACGGGCTAGAGCACTCATGACACTTGGCATTTGACTTGACCAGGGTGAGACATTGCCCCAAAAGGTGGTACCTAGCGTCCATGGCCCGATATTCCGGTCGGTGCCTAGTACGCTAGGTCTACCCGGTTTCGGACGGTGGGCATTCCCATGTCCATTAACACCTTCTGCAACCGGGAGCATTAAGGCCACAATGATAACTCCCAACACTTCATCCAAGCCGTCCCACGCGCGAGGACTCAATGTCTACGCTAGGGGCGTGAGCTATGGCTAGGGAGTCAACCGTCAAGTTTATTCCCCCTTGGCCCGACGGTCAGAGGCGGTCTTTCTCCCGCCAATGACAATGAAACACCCCCGCGTAACCCTAATTGCCAAATAGGTCGAATGTGATTTCTAGCAATACATCGAAGAGGATCTTGACTGGACAAGACACCGGACCCCAATCCCCAACACAACTAGTGTGTTGCCATACGAATTGGACTCAGATTGCTAGAAATCCCCATTGACACATTTCATCGAACACATACCATGCAACCAAGCCAAATGAAACAACCCAAGCATCAATCCTACTCTAACCCGTATTAGGGTTCATCAATACTACTCAATGGTGAAGAACATAAAAACAAGCAACACAAAAGACATACAAACGTTCACCATCAAGCAAAATAAACACAATACAAAACAATGGTAAACAAGAGAAAGAAATACTTATCTCGCGTTTGAATCTTCAATCCATTACAAGATTTATTAGAAGATAAAATCTAATCTAATCTAACCTAAAACTCCCAAGAAATGAGAGTGAAGCTGCTGAAAAAATGGTGGAAGATACTCCCCAAGTCGTGCCCCAAACAATATAAATAACTCCCCCCCAAACTTGACCGGTTCGGGTCCAGAAAACCCATTAAAACTGTCAAAACCGGCCCACCCGATCGGGTGGAAGTTCACCCGATCAGGTGGACAGAAACAGAGACTAAACAGCTGAAATCTGGCTCACCCGGACGGCCACCCGGACACCAACCGATCGGTTGATCTATCGTTGGAAAGCTAACGCCGATGCCGATGCTAGAAAAATAAGATATCACCCATAATCCCTCTGGAATGATGGCAAATCTTCAATGAATGCATCAGCAGTGCGTGAAAGAGGAAGAAAAGGCCACCCGATCGGTTGAAACATCAACCGATCGGGTGAGCTACTTGTCGCATTGGCCATCGGGCTTCAGAAGCTTCAACTGGGCGCTGAGGTGAGCGGGTGGCGTGACCGGGTCGTCGTTTGTTGATTTCCAGCTTCAGATGAACCGATCGGGTGAGATGTCACCCGATCGGTTGGAATTCAGCTTCAAATAGACAGAGAGCTCTGTCGATCTCACCTGATCACTGAACCGATCAGGTGAGCTGCTCTTCTCTTCAGCTCCTGTCCGGGTCGGATACGCGTGCATCAACCGATCGGGTGGCTCTGTCCACCCGATCGGTTGAGGGCTGAAATATGGATTTCTTCGTCGTTTGGCCCTCTGGATCGCGTGTGACTCCTCCCGTTGCTCCGGGGACTCATGATATCTGCTTTGAATGTCCCCAACGCTGGAAACTCCTGCATTTGCACAAAAACACGGAGAAAGTGAAAAGATACAATAACACGAAAGAACGGATATGAAACGATGAAAAACAACGGAAAATCACAAAGAAGACGTGCGTGAATATATAGAATATAAACGCACGTCAAAATCCCCCAAGCTGAACCCTTCCTCGTCCTCGAGGAAGACGAATGAGAGTAGGAGCTCGGAGGGAAAAATAGAGAGGGCGAGACAGAAAGAGAAAATAAAATCCTAGATCGCCCGTCAGATCCAACAAAACAAACACTCCACACTAAGCAAACATACGACAAAACACAACACTAAACCAAGGAATATGAGTTCATACAAGTGTCGTGGGCCCACGCGGTGAAGCGCGAGTGAGGGTGGTCGTGTGCTAGCAGACAGTGTTACTATCTATATTGTGCAATAGGGCTCCATATACACATACCCAAAGAATTGGCCCAAATATCGATTCAATTTGAAATTGCGGCGAATAAAAGCTCAAGCATGCATGAGAAGAGTGTAAGAATGGAAACGTATCATGCATCGGGGACTCCACAGCTAGGGACAAGGAAATCACCGCACTACAGCCTAGATAATAGCTAAAAAGTTCCTAAGCCAAGTGTTTTTGAAAACGATGGAGGTTGAGAAGATGTGGAGTAAAGCACTCGGTGCAAATGCTCGCCTTCCCTTTATTCTCGGTAGATAGGAGAAATATTCACAAGGAATTTTTTTTGGGTTTTGGGTATTTGTAATTTTTTCTCTTTTCTTTTCTTTTTGGATTTTTCTTTTCTCTCTTTTTTGGATTTTTGGATTTTTGGACTATATACATGTGTACTCTCCCAAGTGGGAGAACGGTACACGACGAGGGGATTTACACCAAGTAAAATAAAAATGAAATCGGATTCTAAGCACTTGGGCAAAGGAAATATTTCTCGCAAATTATAGCTAGGGCTAAATGGGTTATCCTAGTCCTTAATTGTGGAATCCCGACACATGCGAATTGAAACATACGATATGTATAATATATGCATATAGAAGCAGGCAGTAGAAGCAAATACCGCATATTCAAATCGAAACATGATAATCTAGGGGTCAACCAAGGGTAGGTATATAAATCAATATCACAAAGTAGAAGCACACTATAAACTAGACACGACACACGACTCACATAAAAGCAAAGTGGACACACGAAGCGTGAAATGCAAAGGGACTCGGCTTCCTAGGGTTAGTGAATGTGATTATCGAAGCTATCCTAAGTGTGTGCGTGATCATGTGGCAATTCATCATATCGGGTCTTCTCTAGGAGAGAGGGAACAAAAGATGAGAAGAAAAAAGAAAAACACGATGGAAAACGACTCAAAAATGAAGAAAAAGAGTACAAATGACGCACAAAGTGCGACTCCCCCAAGCTGAAACTTGCATTGCCCTCAATGCAATAGAAGTAAGTACGGGAGGGCAAAGAAAACGGGGGGAATACGCACCGACACAAAAAAAATAAAAAACATGAAAAACACACGAACGAAACTGAAAAATAAAGAAAAAACTAGAAACACAAAAATAAAAGAAACAAAAGCACATCCAAACGACACATATAAACAGACACACAATGACAGCACACGACAAAACACACAAAAGTCGATGTCCCCCCAAGCTAGACATGGCAATGCTAGCGAAATGATATGATCAATGTGATGCAGAAATATGCTAGGGGAAAATCAGAAAAGAAAGAAATCAGAATGCAAAAGAGGAAGTGTCCTCGTCCACCTCGGTAGAGGATGTGGGGTGTGGGCGGGAGAAGTGATAGAAGGGCACGACATGATGGGTTATTATGATGCAAAAGCAAATCGTAGATACGCTCCCCTTGCTAATGAGAGGAAACGAGATTATTTTAATCTAAACTAGAAAGCGGTAAATTTTTACACTACTGGATTAGGATACACCTGAGCATAGGCGGATCCAGAATCTAGAGTGGGGCAGGTAGCTGCTCTAACTGCTCCTTCTGTGGCTCCGCCAGAAGCACTGTGCCACGTGTGCCAATGGACCCAAGCAATGCACCTCCAAGCATCCCTCGTAGGTGTCCACCTGTAACCTGCAAAGGACGAGGTGCATTGGTCCATGGCAAAAAATTATTTCCCAAAATAAATGTATCCCAGAGATAATCATCAACATAAGATGGAAAAATAATAAAAGGGTGACGAATACTCCCTGAGAATGGGTCGCTATCCTCTGTACTAGCGACGACCAAATCCTCATTGTCCATGAGAAGTAGCTCTCCAGGTGGTGACACACCGCAGCATACCTCAAGGGAAGTAGATCATGTGTCCTGCGAGAGATATGCTGTGTCAAATATGTATGAGTCTAAAGAAATAGGAAGTGAAAAGCGAGACTCAAAAGTGGAGTGAGAGTGAGTATGAAAATCTCCCTGAATAGTGGCAATATGCTCAAGTAGATGCTCAGCCGCAGAAGAAGTGGAGAGCGACGGTAGAGGTAGATGTGACTCGGGCTCTATGAAGTGAACCATCGTATCCAAACCCTCATGCACATTCTCCTCGACGATATGCTCATACTCCACCATCTGACCGATGTCCTGAATGACATCCTCATGGTTGACCACAGACCAAGGAGGAAGCTGTGATAGAGATGGCTGTGGAGGTGGATGTAGAGCGGACCCCTCGTATGTGGTCGTGATGTCCTCGTCCTCACGCACATCCTCCTCACCGGTATGCATAATCTCTGTAAACTCCTCGGTGCTCTCATAGGACTCATGTGGGATATCCAAATCAAGACAAGAAGTCTCTCCCACAGATCTTATAGAAATCACCCCATCCTCACTATCATCATCAAAAAAATGCTTCGTCATCCAAGTGGTAGTGTTGGAAAAATGGGGTATCTGCATGAGATGTGTCTATGGTGGCCGATGAGATGGTGGTCTCAACCATGAAAGTGGGTATATCCTCTCCTTCATCCCCTCTCCTTGGTGTAGGCTCGGTGATTGGTACCATCAAGTTTTGTAATATTTGGCCTTGGTTAAACATGGCACTTTCAAGTAGAGACACGAGGCTTGATTCTTCTTGCATTGGTGGAGGGATATAAGGTTGAGGAAATGGATGGGAGATGTTTGGGCTAAGGTTGTGGGAAAATGTTTGGCCTTGGTGTAGGGGGAGGTTCTCAAGCGTAAATGGGCAATCATAATGCATGTGCCCTGCCATCCCGCAAGTCTCACAAACCACAATCGAATAAGGATCGTATCCTCCCATCTGATCATCAAAATTTGATCTCCACATGGTTATACCAAAGATACCTGGACAACAAAAATAAGAAAACTAGAGAGGAGCGTCAATAGTACAAGAGAATAACAAAAAGATAATATAATGGTGGGGGAAAATTTCTTGGTTATTGAATATATTTTTTAAATTTTTTTTTTGTGTTTTTATGCGTACTCTAACGAACCCAAGCTAAGCTAATATCAAACCGAACGTCTCCCCGGCAACGGCGCCAAAAACTTGACCGACGCCCCGTTTACGGTATGGGCGCGGTGTCGTTTTACCGCAAGTGCACGGTTAGTGTAGGGTGCGGGTTTATCGAACTCAGGGAGGTGGATGGCTTGAATGGCTACTAGCTTCTCCTAGGTTGTGTGCTAGCTACGCGGATAATGTGAGTGGAAGTGTAGAAATAAAAGAAAGAAATAAAAAGACACGAAATGAATCCCCGCTAACACGGGCTGGAGCACTCATGACACTTGGCATTTGACTTGACCCAGGGTGAGACATTGCCCCAAAAGGTGGTACCTAGCGTCTATGGCCCGATATTCCGGTCGGTGCCTAGTACGCTAGGTATACCCGGTTTCGGACGGTGGGCATTCCCATGTCCATTAACACCTTCCGCAACCGGGAGCATTAAGGCCACAATGATAACTCACAACACTTCGTCCAAGCCGTTCCCACGCACGAGGACTCAATGTCTACGCTAGGGGCGTGAGCTATGGCTAGGGAGTCAACCGCCAAGTTTATTCCCCCTTGGCCCGACGGTCAAAGGCGGTCTTTCTCCCGCCAATGACAATGAAACACCCCCGCGTAATCCTAATGGCCAAATAGGTCGAATGTGATTTCTAGCAATACATCGAAGCGGATCTTGACTGGATAAGACACCGGACCCCAATCCCCAACACAACTAGTGTGTTGCCATACGAATTGGACTCAGATTGCTAGAAATCCCCATTGACACATTTCATCGAACACATACCATGCAACCAAGTCAAATGAAACAACCCAAGCATCAATCCTACTCTAACCCGTATTAGGGTTTATCAATACTACTCAATGGTGAAGAACATAAAAACAAGCACCACAAAAGACATACAAACGTTCAGCATCAAGCAAAATAAACACAATACAAAACAATGGTAAACAAGAGAAAGAAATACTTATCTCACGTTTGAATCTTCAATCCATTACAAGATTTATTAGAAGATAAAACCTAATCTAATCTAACCTAAAACTCCCAAGAAATGGGAGTGAAGCTGCTGAAAAAATGGTGGAAGATACTCCCCAAGTCGTGCCCCAAACCATATAAATAACCCACCCCCAAAACTTGACCGGTTCGGGTCCAGAAACCCATTAAAATTGCCAAAACCGGCCCACCCGATCGGGTGGACAGAAACAGAGACTAAACAGCTGAAATCTGGCTCACCCGGACAGCCACCCGGACACCAACCGATCGGTTGATCTATCGTTGAAAAGCTAACGATGATGCCGATGCTAGAAAAATAAGAGATCACCCATAATCCCTCTGGAATGATGGCAAATATTCAATGAATGCATCAGCAGTGCGTGAAAGAGGAAGAAAAGGCCACCCAATCGGTTGAAACATCAACCGATCGGGTGAGCTGCTTGTCGCATTGGCCATCGGGCTTCAGAAGCTTCAACCGGGCGCTGAGGTGAGCGGGTGGCGTGACCGGGTCGTCGTTTGTTGATTTCCAGCTTCAGATGAACCGATCGGGTGAGATGTCACCCGATCGGTTGGAATTCAGCTTCAAATAGACAGAGAGCTCTGTCGATCTCACCCGATCACTGAACCGATCAGGTGAGCTGCTCTTCTCTTCAGCTCCTGTCCGGGTCGGATACGCGTGCATCAACCGATCGGGTGGCTCTGTCCACCCGATCGGTTGAGGGCTGAAATATGGATTTCTTCGTCGTTTGGCCCTCTAGATCGCGCGTGACTCCTCCCGTTGCTCCGGGGACTCATGATATCTTCTTTGAATGTCCCCAACACTGAAAACTCCTGCATTTGCACAAAAACACAGAGAAAGTGAAAAGATACAACAAACACGAAAGAACGGATATGAAACGATGAAAAATAACGAAAAATCACAAAGAAGACGTGCGTCAATATATAGAATATAAATGCACGTCAGCCTCATGTTCATGATGATAGTTTAAAAGATTTGTGCGATTCTATTAATAATACTAAACTTGATGATATTATTGAGACTAACCCTACTAACCAAGTTTAGTAGCTCAATGCTACCAGCAAGAAGAAGGTATTGATTTCGAAGAATCATTTGCTCCAGTAGCTAGGTTAGAAGCTGTAACGACTGCTTTTCATGTATTTGGATTTATTATAATATAATATATGTTTTGGTGAATTTTCTCCTCATGTGTGGTTTTCGTCTCCGTAGCTTTCATTTTCGATCGATTCGTCGTATTTTCTCGTTTCTTCCTTAGGATCGTCGATTTCGAAGTATGTCATTCGTGACGGACTTCATAACGGTCGTATCTTACTATTAGATCAAGCCTAGGAGTCTTAGGAATCGATCCCGGGGCCCCGCTCTCCGTATCGGAACTTTTCTGTGCTCATTAGCCGGTATAAGAAGGGTCACCGACCGACTAGATGACGATCCAGTCGGTCGGCAATCCCTCTTGGACCGACTAGTTAGCTTTCTAAATTTCTCAGGAGTTACTGTTTATCGTTAGTCGGTCTAAGAACGTTGGTTGACCGACTAGGTTGCAAACTAGTCGGTCAGCAATGCTTCTTGAACCGACTAACTCATCATATTATTTTTGTATCAGTTACTGTTTACTCTTAGTCGGTCTAAGAACGTTCATCGACCGACTAGTTGCTAAACTAGTCGGTCAGTACTTGTGCATGGACCGACTAACTCTAGAATCCTATTTTCGTTCAGGAGTTACTGTTTGCACTTAGTCGGTCTGCGTTGATCGACCGACCGACTAGTTTCCAAACTAGTCGGTCAGTGGTTGCTCTTTGACCGACTAACCAATGTTAAAACCCTAATTTCTGGGCAGCCGCCAGCCCAACCTATTTATACCCAACCCAAACGTTTTCATCTTCTCCAACACGACCCAAAACCCTAAAATCTTCCCCCTTCAGCCCCCATCTTCCTCCCAGCTTCATTTCTTCATTCCAAGCCCTAAATCCATCATCCAATCCATCCATCCACTCTTTCTACCTCTCATCTTCCCCAAAATCTCACCAAACCCATCAAAATCCCCAAATCCCCCAAAACCCTAGTTTCCCCAAACTTCTCCATTTGCTTCCAGATCTGATCCTAGGGTTCCCCGGAGTGTTTCTTCCGCCTCCTCTCGATAAGAAATCGATCCACCGTCGTTTTTATATCCTATTGTAATTTTTATGAAACCCTAATAAAATACTTGTGTTTTGATGATTGTTCCCCATAACAGCGATTCCACGTAAGCTAGCATCCGCGGAAACGAACTTTCGTAACCGTCATCCCCGGTGATAGGCAAGTGAAACTTGCCTCTCTTGATTTGGGCCATGTCTTAGGCCATTTGCCATGCTTTAGCGTAAAAGAGACTAAACAGTGAAAGGATAGCCGTTTAGACGCCATTGACCTAGCTTGACAACGAAGCTTGGTCCGTCACCCCCATCATGCTCATATGTCACGTTTACTTTAAATTAACGGTACGCGAATATGTTCATGTCATTGCATTTTTCCTGTCATGTTTAAATTCTATTAACGGTACGCAAATATCTGTTCATGTCATTGCATAGTGATTATTCATCGTGATTGCGTAGCACACACTACAATACTATGTTTCCTGGCTCGTGTTCCAGAAGCGAGCCCTGTAGTTGCTAACCCCAACGCTCGGATACCGGCTAGGTGTACTCCTATGCCATACACACACTTATTTTCCTGGCTCGTGACCAGAAGCGAGCATAATGAGTTGCTAACCACAACGCTCGACACATGTGGGTGGGGTAAGAGATAAGCGGACTGAGCCCGAGTTGGCTTGATCAGCCACTCCGGCCAGCAGGTGAAATCTCTAGTGTTTAAGTGATTGATAGTGATAGAGATAAACGAGTTGGCCAGCAAGTGGACTCTCTATGCACTAAGTGTTAAGTGTTAAGTGATAAGTGTTAAGTAATAAGTGATAAGTGTTAAGTGATAAGTAATCAGTGATTTGGTAGCTTTTGCTACATTGTGCGTGCTTGCCTCTCTTTTGAACTGTTGCATCATACTTAACTGCCATGCCATTGTTTAACATTTGAACGCTAGGTTGTTAGTCACTTTCAGTTTCCTTGCCCAATTCTTTTTAGACTTGCTGACATGTGCCCCTTTCTCTTTTGGGTGACGCATGTTAGACCTTGAGCCTGAGTTGCTTGCTGAGGGTGAGGTGTTTACGGACGCCGAGCTTGCGCCCGTGTTGGACGGGGAGTACGTGGACACTGGGGACCAGTCCTAGTGTCTTCGTGGTGTTTTACTTTTGTTAGACAGTTGTTTTGTTGTCGGTGCGTAGCACCTTTACTCTGTTATGCCGTTGCTTTTGTTTGGCCTTGTTCTGGGCCCTTAGACTCTTTCTTTTAGCCTGGTGGCTTTTCTGTGATGTTGGATATTTTGTGGACAAACTTTGGGATTGGTATTTCATATCCGTCTCATACTATTATTATTATTGTTGTTGTTTTGATTGCAATTACAGGGACCTGCTTATACTAAATTGACGCTTATCGGGTTTGGGGCTTCACCGCTCCACTCCCGTGCGGACCTTTTCACGTCTCGCCTCCATTTTAGGGAAGCGGGTCGTGACAGGTTTTAGTGGTGGCCCATGCAGGTCTCCTTCTGTGACTGCAATTATCGGAATAACGATAATAATACGAGTTGTCCAACAAATAAGTTCGACATCTGAGCCCTAAGCTATGAGTCTAATTGTTTCGTTTTCTGCGTCATTAGATGGCAGGAAGGCGAATCACCCGTGGTGGTGGTAGTGGTGCGCCCCCTCATGACGAGGAGCCTGAGCGGGAGCCCACTAATGGAGAGATGATGCGGATGATGTTGCAGATGATGCAAGTTCAGCAGGGTGTGCTCCTGCAAGTGCAGAATGCTCCAGTGACTCGAGCTGCACGGGTGGTGGAAGCCCCTCGCCCTGAGCCCGGGGCGAAGCAGTTCAGAGAGCTGGGTCCCGCATATTTTGATGGAACCGAAGGTCCACTAGCTGCTGATGAATGGATGAGGAATATCGAGGACAATTTGAAGATGTCCAAGGTCAACGAAGTAAGTTGGGTTGACTTGGCGAAGCGCCAGCTGAAGGATAATGGTCAGAACTGGTGGGATGCTGAAGAAAAGATGTTAGTGGAGCCGATCGTCTGGGCTACCTTCAAGGCCAGATTTGATGGTGAGTTCTTCCCGAAGGCTGCCAGGGAAGAGATGCTGCAGCGTTTTATCGATCTGAAGCAGGGGAACTCGTCGGTGGACATGTACCACCAGGAGTTCATGAGGCTGAGTCGGTTTGCGCCGAAGATGGTGCAGGACGCTGAGGAGCGAGCTCAGAGGTTCCTGCAGGGACTCGCTTCGGAGCTCCAGAGTTTTGTGACCTCTTCTGACCGGGAATCTTATCAGAAGGTTTTGGTCGCTGCCAAGAGGCAGGAGCTGCTCGTGAACCAGAGGAAGGGGTCTATTGTTGGTGCTGGGAAGAGGCCTTTGGAACAGGCGAGAGCTGTGGTTAGGTCTGGATTCAGGCCGAACCCGCCTGTTCAGTTTAAGAGGCCAGGAGGGCCTGTTCGGAGGACTTGCCATTTCTGTGGCAAGGAGGGCCATATCAAGGAATCGTGTAGGAAGTTCTTGGGGCAATGTATTATCTGTGGAGATCCCGCCCATGCTATCCGGGAGTGCCCGAGGTTGAAGCAACCTTGGAGGACACCTATTGCTGCCCCGCCGTTGCAGCAGAGAGCCCCGGTGCCCGCTGGTCGTGGGGTGCCCCTCATTCCGCAGAAGCAGGCTTTTCAGCAGGCTGCTCCGCCGAGGAGGCAGGCATTTCTGATGACTGAGGAGGAGGTTTTGGCCATGGATGAGGTCATTGCAGGTAACTTTCGATCTAGATTGTTCCTTCCTTAATTAATTGATTGTTAAATTTTGTTGGATGCTTGTGTATGAATGTCGCTAGAATAAGATTTGATTGATTAGACTGTTTGTTAGGTGTGGTTTTGGTTTGCACATTCCCTGCCCGAGTCCTCTTTGACTCTGGTGCATCGATGTGCATTTTGGCCCAGAGCTTCATGGAGAAGCATTCCTTGTCGACGTCCCCTCTTCCTAAGAGTTGGAATATCGTTACGGGGAATGGTGTGGTCTCGGTGCATCGTGGTTGCAATTCTTGCTCGTTGGTGGTCTGTGGACATAAGCTTTTCGCTGATTTCATTGTCCACGACATCATCAACTATGATGCAGTTCTTGGGATGGACTGGCTTGCGAGCTTCTATGCTACGATCGACTGTCGAAGGAAGAAGGTGGTGTTCGAGATTCCCGGACATCCAGTATTTGAGTTCAGTCGTGGTAGCAGTTCGCTTGGTCCTGTCAGATTTCGGGCCAGGCCGGTGGAGGCTGTGGCTATGCAGATGGAGCTGGAGTGGCCAGTTGTGGTGCGAGATTTTGGCGACGTCTTCCCCGAGGAGATGTTTGGTCTGCCGCCTGATCGGGCTTTGGAATTTTCTATTGACCTTGTTCCAGGTGCGCAGCCGATTTCGAAGGCGCCGTATTGTATGGCACCTGCAGAGTTGGAAGAGTTGCGGAAGCAGTTGGATGAGCTTTTGCAGAAGGGTTATATTAATCCTAGCGTGTCTCCGTGGGGAGCGCCGATGTTGTTGGTGAAGAAGAAGGATGGTTCGCGTCGCATGTGCATGGACTATCGGGAGTTAAATGCGGTGACCATTAAGAATAAATACCAGTTGCCTCGCATCGATGATATTTTTGATCAGCTTGGAGGTTCGAGGGTGTTTTCAAAATTGGATTTGAGGAGTGGTTACCATCAGTTGAAGGTGAAGAAGGGAGATGTTCCGAAGACAGCGTTCAGGACGAAGTATGGACACTATGAGTTTGTCGTTATGCCCTTCGGTGTAACTAACGCGCCCGCAGTTTTCATGAATCTGATGAACCTGATTTTCTACGACTTTTTGGATAAGTTTGTCGTTATCTTTATTGACGACATTCTGATCTATTCGAAGTCGGAGGAAGAGCATGCCTCGCACTTAAGGACGGTGTTGGAGATTTTGAGGAAGCATCGGTTGTATGCTAAGTTTTCGAAGTGCGAGTTTTGGCTGGATCGAGTTGCTTTTCTCGGGCATGTGGTGACTGGAGATGGTATTTCAGTGGATCCCGAGAAGATTCGGGCCATCAGGGAGTGGCCTGTTCCATCGTCTGCATCTGAGATTCGGAGTTTTCTTGGACTTGCTGGTTATTATCGGCGATTCATTAAGGACTTTTCTCGTATTGCTGAGCCGATGACCAGGTTGAGCGGAAGGATGTTGCTTTTGTTTGGTCGGGTGATTGTGAGGGTGCTTTTGGTATTCTGAAGGAGAGGTTGACGACTGCCCCTATTCTTGTTGTGCCTGATCGCAGCGGTGGATTTGAGATCTTTTGCGATGCTTCTGGCAAGGGTCTCGGTTGTGTGTTGCATCAGCATGGGCATGTTGTTGCGTATGCGTCTCGTCAGCTTAAGGTTCATGAGAAGAATTACCCGACGCATGAATTGGAGTTGGCTGCCGTTGTGTTTGCTCTTAAGATTTGGAGGCACTTCCTGCTGAGTGAGAAAGTGAAGATTTTCACCGATCACAAAAGTTTGAAGTATATTTTCACTCAGAAGGAGCTCAACATGCGACAACGTCGATGGTTGGAGCTTATGGCGGATTATGATATTGATTTGCAGTTTCACCCTGGCAAGGTGAATGTGGTTCCAGATGCTTTAAGTAGGCTTCCAGCGGTGATGATTTTGACCTCGCAGTGGAGATTGCAGCAGGATTTTTGTGGGTCTGGCGTGGAGATTGTTCTTCCTGGAGAGGCTTCGTCGTTGATGTACATGCAGGTACAGTCGACGATCGTGGATCGGATTAAGGCTGGCCAGGCCGGGGATCCGAAATTGGTAAGGATTCGGGAGCAGGTGGAAGCCGGTCTGCGGACTGACTTTTTGATTCATGAGGATGGCTCGCTGAGGTTCGGAGCTAGGTTGTGTGTGCCAGCTGGGGATATCAGAGAGGAGCTGATGGTGGAGGCACATAGTTCGCCGTATTCTGTGCATCCTGGTTGCACCAAGATGTACCAGGATCTTCATCTGAATTATTGGTGGCATGGTATGAAGAGGAGTGTGGCTCGGAGTGTAGCCAAGTGCTTGGTTTGCCAACAAGTGAAGGCGGAGCATCAGCGTTCGGCCGGGTTGCTACAACCGCTTCCGATTCCGGAGTGGAAGTGGCAGCACATCACTATGGATTTCGTGACTGGACTACCTCGGAGTCCGAAGCAGAATGACGCGATTTGGGTAATCGTGGATCGGTTGACCAAATCTGCGCATTTTATTCCGTTCCGAGTGGGACAGTCCACTGAGGCGCTGGCGAGGAGGTATATGGAGGAGGTCGTGCGACTTCATGGAGTCCCCGTGAGTATCGTGTCGGACAGAGACACGAGGTTCACATCTCAGTTCTGGCAGAGTTTGCAGAAGAGCTTGGGTACGCGTCTGAGTTTCAGCACGGCGTACCATCCGCAGACGGATGGCCAGTCCGAGAGGACGATTCAGATTTTGGAAGACATGCTGAGGGCGTGCATGTTGGATTTCAAGGGTTCGTGGGAGGACCATCTACACCTGGTAGAATTTTCCTACAACAACAGCTTCCAGGCGAGTATTGGCATGGCGCCTTTCGCCGCTCTTTATGGGAGGAAATGTCGATCGCCATTGAGTTGGGATGACGTTGGTGATCGGGAGTTGTTGGGACCAGAGATGATCGTGGAGGCCGTGGATATCGTCAGGAATATTCGGGAGAGGTTGAGGATTGCTCAGGACCGTTTTAAGCATTGGGCTGATGCTAAGCGTCGTCCTTTGGAATTTCAGCCGGGCGACCATGTGTTCTTGAAGATTTCCCCGAATCGTGGTGTGATTCGTTTTGGGAAGCGTGGGAAGTTGAGCCCACGATACATTGGACCGTTTGACGTTTTGGAGAGGGTTGGAGAGGTAGCTTACCGCTTGGCCTTGCCGCCGTCTTTGGAAGGAGTTCACAATGTTTTCCATGTGTCGCAGCTTCGTCGATACATTAGTGATCCGTCTCATGTGGTGGATTTTTCGGAGATTACCGTTCGCCCCGATATGACGTATGACCAGCATCCAGTGCAGATTCTGGACAGGCGTCAGAAATCGCTTCGGAACAAGGTTGTCAATCTTGTGAGGGTGATGTGGCGACACGGCTCGCCGGGAGAATCTACTTGGGAGAATGAGGATGAGATGCGAGAGCGTTTCCCACTTTTGTTTCCGGACTCGTGAATATTCGGAAATTCCGAGGACGGAATTTTTCTTAAGTTGGGGAGGATGTAATGACTGCTTTTCATGTATTTGGATTTATTATAATATAATATATGTTTTGGTGAATTTTCTCCTCATGTGTGGTTTTCGTCTCCGTAGCTTTCATTTTCGATCGATTCGTCGTATTTTCTCGTTTCTTCCTTAGGATCGTCGATTTCGAAGTATGTCATTCGTGACGGACTTCATAACGGTCGTATCTTACTATTAGATCAAGCCTAGGAGTCTTAGGAATCGATCCCGGGGCCCCGCGCTCCGTATCAGAACTTTTCTGTGCTCATTAGCCGGTATAAGAAGGGTCACCGACCGACTAGATGACGATCCAGTCGGTCGGTAATCCCTCTTGGACCGACTAGTTAGCTTTCTAAATTTCTCAGGAGTTACTGTTTATCGTTAGTCGGTCTAAGAACGTTGGTTGACCGACTAGGTTGCAAACTAGTCGGTCAGCAATGCTTCTTGAACCGACTAACTCATCATATTATTTTTGTATCAGTTACTGTTTACTCTTAGTCGGTCTAAGAACGTTCATCGACCGACTAGTTGCTAAACTAGTCGGTCAGTACTTGTGCATGGACCGACTAACTCTAGAATCCTATTTTCGTTCAGGAGTTACTGTTTGCACTTAGTCGGTCTGCGTTGATCGACCGACCGACTAGTTTCCAAACTAGTCGGTCAGTGGTTGCTCTTTGACCGACTAACCAATGTTAAAACCCTAATTTCTGGGCAGCCGCCAGCCCAACCTATTTATACCCAACCCAAACGTTTTCATCTTCTCCAACACGACCCAAAACCCTAAAATCTTCCCCCTTCAGCCCCCATTTTCCTCCCAGCTTCATTTCTTCATTCCAAGCCCTAAATCCATCATCCAATCCATCCATCCACTCTTTCTACCTCTCATCTTCCCCAAAATCTCACCAAACCCATCAAAATCCCCAAATCCCCCAAAACCCTAGTTTCCCCAAACTTCTCCATTTGCTTCCAGATCTGATCCTAGGGTTCCCCGGAGTGTTTCTTCCGCCTCCTCTCGGTAAGAAATCGATCCACCGTCGTTTTCATATCCTATTGTAATTTTTATGAAACCCTAATAAAATACTTGTGTTTTGATGATTGTTCCCCATAACAGCGATTCCACGTAAGCTAGCATCCGTGGAAACGAACTTTCGTAACCGTCATCCCCGGTGATAGGCAAGTGAAACTTGCCTCTCTTGATTTGGGCCATGTCTTAGGCCATTTGCCATGCTTTAGCGTAAAAGAGACTAAACGGTGAAAGGATAGCCGTTTAGACGCCATTGACCTAGCTTGACAACGAAGCTTGGTCCGTCACCCCCATCATGCTCATATGTCACGTTTACTTTAAATTAACGGTACGCGAATATGTTCATGTCATTGCATTTTGCCTGTCATGTTTAAATTCTATTAACGGTACGCAAATATCTGTTCATGTCATTGCATAGTGATTATTCATCGTGATTGCGTAGCACACGCTACAATACTATGTTTCCTGGCTCGTGTTCCAGAAGCGAGCCCTGTAGTTGCTAACCCCAACGCTCGGATACCGGCTAGGTGTACTCCTATGCCATACACACACTTATTTTCCTGGCTCGTGACCAGAAGCGAGCATAATGAGTTGCTAACCACAACGCTCGACACATATGGGTGGGGTAAGAGATAAGCGGACTGAGCCCGAGTTGGCTTGATCAGCCACTCCGGCCAGCAGGTGAAATCTCTAGTGTTTAAGTGATTGATAGTGATAGAGATAAACGAGTTGGCCAGCAAGTGGACTCTCTATGCACTAAGTGTTAAGTGTTAAGTGATAAGTGATAAGTAATAAGTGATAAGTGTTAAGTGATAAGTAATCAGTGATTTGGTAGCTTTTGCTACATTGTGCGTGCTTGCCTCTCTTTTGAACTGTTGCATCATACTTAACTGCCATGCCATTGTTTAACATTTGAACGCTAGGTTGTTAGTCACTTTCAGTTTCCTTGCCCAAGTCTTTTTAGACTTGCTGACATGTGCCCCTTTCTCTTTTGGGTGACGCATGTTAGACCTTGAGCCTGAGTTGCTTGCTGAGGGTGAGGTGTTTGCGGACGCCGAGCTTGTGCCCGTGTTGGACGGGGAGTACGTGGACACTGGGGACCAGTCCTAGTGTCTTCGTGGTGTTTTACTTTTGTTAGACAGTTGTTTTGTTGTCGGTGCGTAGCACCTTTACTCTGTTATGCCGTTGCTTTTGTTTGGCCTTGTTCTGGGCCCTTAGACTCTTTCTTTTAGCCTGGTGGCTTTTCTGTGATGTTGGATATTTTGTGGACAAACTTTGGGATTGGTATTTCATATCCGTCTCATACTATTATTATTATTGTTGTTGTTTCGATTGCAATTACAGGGACTTGCTTATACTAAATTGACGCTTATCGGGTTTGGGGCTTCACCGCTCCACTCCCGTGCGGACCTTTTCACGTCTCGCCTCCATTTTAGGGAAGCGGGTCGTGACAGAAGCTATTAGATTATTATTGTCTTTTGCATCTCATAAAAATTTCAAATTATACCAAATAGATGTTAAAAGTGCATTTTTAAATTGTATTGTTAATGAAGAAGTAAATGTTTCTCAACCTCCCGGATTTATTCATGAAAAATTTCCAGACCATGTTTTTAAACTTAATAAAGCTTTATATGTGTTGAGACAATCTTCTAGAGCTTGGTATGATCGCCTTAAAAACTTTCTTAAGGATTTGGGATTTAAAATGGGTGAATTTGATTCAACACTTTTTACTAAGTATTATGAAAATGATATTCTTCTCATTCAAGTGTACGTAAATAATATAATTTTTGGATCTTCTACCTATGATCTTTGCCAAGAGTTTTCAAAGTATATGAAGGATGAATTTGAGATGAGCCACATGGATGAGCTCAACTATTTTTTAGGTCTTCAAATTCTGCAATTGAAGGATGTCATCTTCATCCATCAATCAAAGTACACCGGGGAGCTAATCAAGCGATTTGGGATGGAATCGTCTTCAAGCAAAAGAACTCCCATGAGTACAACTATACACTGTTCGGCTCTGAATTTACACCCGGAGGTGCAAATCATCGCAAGTATACTGTTGTGTAGTATAGATAAGAATGTTGAACTCTAGGGAGGCAGTTGTTTAGTATTTAGTTTGTTCGAAGCAGGAGAATACGTGGCTAGGGTTGTCAAAAGAAAATGGTTGTCACAATTGATGGGTTCTCACAGAATATTAATAACTTTAGGGCGATCAGAAATCCCTGCTAGGTCTTTTGGGCTTGGGTACTAGGTTAAGAATCCTTTCATTGAATTATAAGTTATGGTAAGAGTGCCACATCCGAGAATGAGAATGAGTAGTCAACTCTCGTTGTCCTACTCATCTAACGTATCTTTATGATCAGCCCCACTCTCGTGATAGGCGTCACATAATGATACGTGCATTACGCTTCACACGATTCTCGTACCACAGTTCGTATCCATTCTCATGGTCTATGGTTGGGATAGTGCACTATGATCTGTTCTTGGTGAGTATAATGATTTTGGGGTGATTGAAAATTTGTCCCAACTCATGACGAAAACCAAACTTATTGATCTCTTTCGTCATTCGCATGCTGAATCATCTAAGCCATATCCCAAGCTAGTCAAACTCTTTTATGCAAACCGCATTTGTGGTGAGTATAATGATTCTGGGGTAATTGATAGTTCAGGGTACCTCCATATAGCTTGACCTCAAGCTTCTAGGTACCGTTCTTGGTATTCCTTCTTCAGTATCTCTTCCCGCTGACATTAGCATCTTTAATATTTCTGACCTTGATCAAACCATGCTTCAAGTTATGTTCAAGACTATTCCTCATATCCTCACTTCAGAAGTGAAGACTAGTATGTTCTCGAAACATGGCTGGGTAGTCCACCACGTTGTAAAATCTAACATCCTCCTTAAATCTGGATCCTCTGATCAGCCCTCCCAGGACATTCTCAAATGCATGTTTGCCATCCATTCTGGCATAGATGTACATTGGGCTGGAGTCATCTTAGATAACATGGACTCAGTTGAGATCACCCCTACTCTGTCTCACCTCCCTTACAGCTACATCCTAACCCATGTTTTCAGGCATTTCAAAATTGATCTTGCATCCTATGAGCCTGTTCCTCTTGGTCCTCTCTTGGATAAGTCTACAAAGCTGAAGTCTTCTTCAGCTCTACAGATTGCAGCCAAGAAGAGGCAAGCTGCTTCTGAACCCTCCTCCTCTTCTGTGTCTCCAGCTGATACCACCATTCCTTCATCCTCATCAGCTCCATCTCCTCTAGATCCTTTCTTTATCCAGTTGGATAAGAAGGTGGATTTGATGATAGAGATGCTCAACACATCATTGGAGCATTAGAGATTACCTTTGATTGCCTCTCTTCAGTCCTTGATGCATCCCTCTGAGGCTATCCCATCCACTACTGTTCCTCCTGCTGATGACCCTCAGCCTCATCTTGCTGATGTCTCTCAGATTCCCACTGCTGCTGCTGAGCCTGCTGAAGCTACTCATGTTATCACTCCTGTTGCTGCTGATGCTACCACTTTAGTGATGGAGACTCAGGATTTCACCGTGGAAATGAGAGCTCCATAGACATCCTCTTCAACTCCTGAGGCTTCCTCCACCTTCGTCCAGCTAGATGATTGATACATCTTGGAGATATCTAAACAAGGGGATTATATCTGCGGTCCAATGTCGAGTTACTGCAAGAAAAGGGTTAGCACGAATAACAACAACAACAACAACAACAACACAAGTGTTCAAGCAACCATTATCTAATAAGATAAGTGTAAGTGCTTGAGGCATGACACAGAGTCATAAAGAACAGGCAAAGGGAAGGGAAAGTGCTGCCAGCAGAAGGAGTAACACGTAAATTCTTATTTTATTATTTTATAATTGAATTATTGGAACTTGGGTAAACTGTGTGATACCAGGACATGGGCCTCACTCCAAATTTGGGGTGAATATAGCACACGGCGCAGTGGACACGTGCACTGTACGACACCGGGCCTCTCAGCTCCCCCGTCCCTGGCAGGAGTGAGGATCTCCACATAATAACACAACCTCCATATGTCCCCTACACTCCCGGTAAAGACGAGTGGGTATAAATATCCCCTCCACTACCGTAAAGACGAGTGGGTATAAATATCACATATCACATAATCATTTCCCCCAACTTCTTAGTACAGTCCTCATATCCACAATTTACTCAAATCCCACCTAAAACCCAGGTTTTGATAACTCACCCTCCTTAGAGAGGATTGAAAAATTCTAAAACCTCATTTAACATTATATATAGCACTGAAGGGGACACGTTGCATGGTTTCACATTCCACACTCATGTCAACATGGGTCATGCACCGAAGTGTTATGCCCTCCATCGTAATCAAATCACATATCAAATGGGTCATGCATCCAAGTGTCATACCTTTCAACATAGCCATTTCAATTCATCACTCATAACATATGAAACCATGCTTTACATGACCCCAGCATTACTATTTCACAACATATTTCATAACACAAGCGTTTGCAAGCCCATTTCTCATATTTTTCAACTTTCATTTCATTGTGGCATTTCCACAAACACGTGGTGAACGTGACGTGTATGTCCATAAGAACATTAGCAAATCCATTGGAAAAACAATCATTAGTCTGCCTTCCATGTAAAAACAATAATCATGTATCATATAGGGTGGATTAGCAAGAATACACAATTTATCACACCATTTAACCATTTCAGCTTACAGGAAATGTACATGCAGTCGTGGAAGATGGATGCTATCACCCAATTATAATCAGAATTTAACAAAACTTCCTAAATAAAAGTTGTAGGTATAGTAATTTTGGATTTACAGATAAAATTTCAGGCAAACATATTAAATAGGTGATTTATGGTGAATTATTTGGTGAAGTGTGTCAAATCTGTTTTTAGACAGATTTCAGGGTCTGTATTGAAAGCCAATTTTGGATATGTTGCAGCCAGAAATTCGAAAAATAAGCACTGTGATGAAATTATAGAGAAACTTGTTAACTTTCCAACGAGACCAAGAACATGAAATTCCATGGAGTGTGCAGGTAACAAGCTTCAGTTTTCTAATCTGTGTCAAAACTGAAAATCATACAGACATGTTACAAAGATGTAATTTTTGCTCCTAATATCTGAATTGAACATACATCAAACTTTATATGATTTTGGGGTATAACTTCAAGATCTATCAGAATATAATTTTTTCGAAACACAATTCTAGTCACAGAAATATGAATTCAAGTAACAACACATTCCAGAATTTCAGCTTTTCCAAGAGAGTGATTTTGCTTGAAATTTCAAGGGAGTAACTAGTGAAATTGAACATGGCTTATAAATCTTGACTACCCCTAATACATATTAAGTAAAACATGCTATAAAAATATAATAGCAAGAATAAATTTAAGGGAATTCCAAATCCAAGAAGATTCCTACCTCAAATTCGATTTTTCCTCTTTTCCTTCTCTTTTTTTCTTCTTCACCTTCTTCCCACTTGAACCCATTTGAGATTCTTGATTTTTGGAGGGGTAATTAGGGTTTTGGATTGAGGAGGAAGGAGAATAGAGGGGAGGGGTGGCCGGCCATAGCATAGGAGGGAGAGGGGAAAGGAGAAAAGAAAATGAAAATGAGAAGAGAATAGAATAGAATAGAATAGAAGAAGAGAGAAAATTCCATAGAAATATCTAACTCTAGAACCCCCCATAAGATAAGCATGCATCTTTTTAAATGACTAAAATACCCCTCCATCTTCTAGGTATTTACAAGTTTGTCATTACTTTATACACACACAACTTTAGTATGTATGCACAACAACTTTAGTCCAAATGACCGTTTTGCCCCTAACCTTTCTAAAAATTTACGGGGGTTGCCATTGATCCCTAACCCATTTCACACTAGCATGGATTTCCCTACACACATCCTCGCACATCCATGCATGCCTACACATGCATTCATGCACCACACACACACACGTCCAACATATTTCTGTTGTTTTACACCCACGATGTCATTCGCACTTCTCCCGCATTCATATTTCGCATTCTCTTCCCTTAGTCACGTGTTATAGCCCAATCCCCCTTGCACTACATCGCATACATCGATATCCACGTTTATTTCATGTCCACGTATGCATCGTAAGTAGAAATACCACATGTGTTCAGTAGAATACACGTATATTTCACAACAGGGCATGTCAGTTTAACTTCATGCTGTGAAGTCCATAATTTGAAAGTTTCATGTTGCATGTATCAGTTTGTACCAGTTCACCAAATATTTAGTATGAATGAATCGTGATTATTTGCTCTATCAGATTGCAAGAATTAATGATATTTCAGAGAAGTCCAAACTAATATATACATGTATCCTGTTGTGGTGCGCGTTAAGCAACACTTATCGCTGGGCGTGTGCATTGACCAAATTAGTTATTGGATAACAAAATTGCTCAACGCGCACAACGGCCAAACTTATAAATGTTGTGTGCGTTGAGCAATTTTGTTATCCAATAACAAAATTGCTCAACGCGCACAACCGGTAAAACTTATCGTTGGGAGTGAACGTTGAGCAATTTTGTCAGTCAATAACAAAATTGCTCAACATGCACAACCGATAAAACTTATCGATGGCCGATGTTCTGCCTAAAGGGGTATTTTCGGTACCCCGGATGTGCGCTCAGCAGAAACGTAAATATTATTATTTTATTCGTCGTACGCAGAGTAATTTCAAAAAATGGACATGCGCAGAGCAATTCGGTATGTGTGCGTAGCAGCCCCCTAATTAGTTAGGTGTTGTAACATGTTATAACCTAGAAATATCACGTGCATAAAGTGCAAGGCACCCAAAAAACTAACCCAAACAATCAGGACGCGGGACCCACACTAGTGTTTCGGTGGGTGCAAAAATGGGTGAAATGGGAAGAATGGGTGTGAGTGTGGGTATTGTCTTGGGGGTTTAGGGTTTTTCTGATTGGGTGTGAATTTGTGAGTGTTTTTATTTTGGGTGTTTTTTGGTTTTTGGGGTGCGATTTTGGGTTTTGTGTGTGTCGACGATCTTTGAATTTTTGGGGGGTTGATGTGACTACCACATGTAACAAAGTCACATCAACCCCAATCACATCAACCTACCCTCAATTGTAATATAGACTAGAAATAACCCGCGTACAGTGCACGGAGCCAAAACTGTTGAGTATTGATTCCCCGGATTTGGTTTTGATGATGAACAAACATAAATATCGTGAACTAACTCTTTGTGAGCGCAGTTATGGAGATCGTCGCCAAATTTCTATGAACATCAAAAGCGATGTCTCGAGACTTCTCAAAGCGCGTGATCGTATGCTTGAAGCTTCGTTGAAGCTCAAGGACCATTATTGAAGTCAAGAGATTCGGATCGAAGCGTTTGAAGACGGTTTGTCAAGTTTTATTTATAGTCTTATAGCTTCGTTTCGTAGATTGTTAAGCCTTGAGTAGGTCTTACGTTTTAATCTTCATAACGCTCATATCTTAGAGCTATGATCTTATTAGAAGCCCATAGAATCTTTCCCGAAGCTTAACGCTTCTCATCGTGGCTTCTTGTGCATGTTAGTTGGTTCAAGAAGAAGAACCAACCGACTAGATGGCAATCTAGTCGGTCAGCAATCCTTCTTGAACCGACTAGAATGCCTTCTCAATTTCAGCTCAGTTACTGTTTACAGTTAGTGGGTCCAAGAAGGTTCACCGACCGACTAGTTGTGAAACTAGTCGGTTAAGAATCCTTCTTAGACCGACTAGTTGAGCTTCCATTTTTGAGCCTAACTTACTGTTTACAGTTAGTCGGTCAAAGCACAACGATCGACCGACTAGTTGAGAAACTAGTCGGTTGGAAGTTGTTCTTAAACCGACTAGCTGTCTTTGGATTCAGCCACTTTGATTTCATCTGTTAGTCGGTCAAAGAACACTCACCGACCGACTAGTTGTGAAACTAGTCGGTTGGCAAGTCTTCTTAGACCGACTAGTTCTTTATTCCCTGAACTATTTCTTTTGGCTGTTCACCTGTTAGTCGGTTCATGTTGATTCACCGACCGACTAGATGTGAATCTAGTCGGTCAGTGATCCTTCTTTGACCGACTAGTCTGCTTCAGAATAGAGCCGTTGGAGCATTAAATGCCACGATTTTTGCTCTCTCTTTCCTCTATCCTATATATACTTGAAGGGCTGCTTTCATAGCATTCAAGGCTGATATTTATTGAAGTTTAGAGAATCAAAGAGAAGCATTAATTCTCATTTCCAAGCTCATTCATTTCTCAAGAATCTCGCTCTCACTCTTATTTTCAAAGAGAGATTCACATTGATTGTGAGCCACTCAAGCCAAGAGCTTGATCCAAGGTCACCAACATCTTCCTAGCCTCCCATTACTGGTCAACATCTTGGAGCTAGGGTTTGGTGCCTTCATCTTCCCCAAAATCCTTCTTGCCCTAAATCGTAAGTTTTACTCAAGGCATAGGGTTTTGTGGTAAGCATTTCGTATTTCATTTACTTTGAATATTGCAAGTGTTTTACTCTCGGTTGTGAGAGTTGTGTGTGATACCGGTTTGTGGGAGTCACATTTTCATTTGTGTATGATTTGATCTTGTAGAGGTTTTCTACAAGTATTTCATAGTGCAAATTTGAGTTAGAGGATTCTAACTCAAGTATCCGGAGGGGATCCGGGTGTTTGGGACGTAGGATCACCGGGAACAAGTCGGGGAGACTTGGGTGGATCCGAACCCGTTAATTCGTTTGTTTGCGATTGTTTTCTTTGTTGTCAATATTTTCATTTCCGCATTGTTGGTTGAGTTTGCAAGATAATTAGGAATTATCTTCTTAATTATTTTAAAGTACTATTCACCCCCCTCTAGTACTTGTGCAGTAGCTATCAGGGCATTACATTTGGTATCAGAGCCAATGTCATAGCTATGTCTTCCAACGACAACAAGAACGTTCATCCACCTTCAGACTATAGCACCTTCAGGAACCGTGAAGGAGCTTCTTCGGTGATGGAAGGACACTCCTCGACTAGGCCTCCCTACTTCAACGGTACCAACTATGGGTACTGGAAATGCTGGATGGAAACGTTCCTCCGGAGTGCTTCACTATGGAGAGCCACGTTGACGGAGTACGTCGAGCCCGAAGAAGAAGATTTCGCTAAGTGGACTACCGCGGAGGTCGCTGCGGAGGTCAGCAATGCCAAGGCAATGAATGCCTTGCAATGCGCTTTGGAGCCCGAAGACTTCAACAAGATATGCACATGTAAGAGTGCATATCAAATCTGGAACTCACTCCTCATCTTGCATGAAGGAACGAGTAGGGTAAGAGACTGTAAACTCGCTGTTGTAAATAAAGATTTCGAATTATTTCATATGCAACAGGGTGAGAAGATGAAGGAGTATTATGCTCGCTTCGTTGACATCACCAACGAGTAGGAGGCTCTTGGAAAGACTTACACCCAAAAGGAGAAAGTCTCAAAGATCATTGACGGACTTCATTCTTGTTGGGAAAAACGTACCTTCACCATCGAGGAAGGTAATGATATGAGTAAGTATACTGTCATTCAACTAATAGGTACCTTGATGTCTTATGAGGTATGCAAGGATAGCAAACTAAAGTTGCAGGACAAGATGAAGTCTTACTTGAAGCAAGACGAGCCAAAGAAAAAGACGATTGCGTTCAAGGCCGCTCCATCTACATCTACATCTACCGATGATGAAGACTCAGAAGACGAGTTGGACTTGGAATCCATTGCCCTCATGGCAAAGAAGTTCAACCGGTTCTTCCGGAAAGGTAATTTCAAGAACAAATCTAAATTTAGTTCTTCTAACGCCTCCGCTCCTTTGTGCTTTAAATGTAATAAGCCAGGACACATGAAAGCGGATTGTCCTCAAAACAAGCAAAAGGAGAAGTGGAAGGCGCCAACGTTCGACAAGTCAAAGAAGTACAAGAAAGGGTACAAGAAGGGGCTTGTCGGCACTTTCACCGACTTCGACGAGGACTACTCAAGTGGAGAGTCGGACGATGAACAAGTGGAGCAAGCACACATGTGCTTCATGGCTAGAGAGGAACATGATCAAGGATCCTCCTCCGATGATAGCGAGGATGAAGGCGATGAGGTAACTATGGATGACCTTAGATTAGCTAATGAGCAAATTTGGTCTAAATATTCTAAATTAGTAAATAGATATACTAAGACCAAAGATGAGTTAGTTAGTCTCCAATCCTCACCTAAGACTATCATCATCAACAACGACACCGTTGTTGAAGAGTTGAGAAATGAGATTGTAAATCTCAAATCTCAACTTGAGCATGTTCACATTGAGGATTCGGAGGAACGCAAGATAGCGGATTTGACTTCTCAAAACTCTACTTTGAGTATTGAGAATGAGAATCTCAAATCTCGTGTTTATGTGCTCACATCGCAAGTGTCCACTTTGGATGCTTCTATGCGTTCTCTCACCGAGAAGTATGAGTGCACATTAGGCCGAATTAATAAATTCAATAAAGGTAAGGATCATTTGGATAAAATCCTAAATGACTTACTTCCGGCTAATCACCACATTGGCTTGGGGTATACGATGGGAAATTCATCCAAATTGTCTACTACCTTTGTTAGGCCAACTTCCGATGCCTCATTGAGTAGGAGCAAACACTCTATTGGTAGTTCATCTACCAATGGTGCTTCCACTTCGTACACACCCTCGTTTGTAAAGAAACCCACTTTGGGTGGACCTCCAAAGAAGGGTCATGCTTATATGTACACCAATACCATGCCACGTAGGAACACACATCCTACTCCACATGTTCACACATATGATGATTTTTATGCATCACATCCACGGGCACGTGCACACCAAGTGAGACACCCTCACGCACGTGTTCCTACACATGCATATGTTCACCCACACCATCATAAACAATTATCATCATGCACCATTTCATCATGTGCCATATGCCTATCCACGACATGCATCACGTAGAAATCAACAATGCATGCATGCTCCCAATAGGAATAGGGCTCCCAAAATCTTCCCTATTTGGAGCCCGAAGGACACAAGAATGCATGAAAAACAAGCTTACATGAATTCGTATTTTATGAATGTCGTGCATAATGATGATTATGTGGGGAAGTCTAAGTCCAATTGGACTTGACTTCCAAAGGTCTAATCTTTTAGGACCCAATGACCTTGGGTACCATGGAATGATATGTTTATCTTTAGGTACTCAAGAAAAAGAATCGGAGCAACAAATCCAAATTTGGCTCCAAGAATAATTGGATACTCGATAGCGGGTGTTCAAAATACATGACGGGTGATGCTCAATTGCTCTCCGGAGTGATGCACATTGCTAATGGGAACCGGGTAGTCTTTGGAGGCAACTAGAGCGAAACCATCATTGGTGTTGGTAAAGTAGGTAATCCTTCTAAACCACTAATAAGTGATATTTACCTTGTTAAAGGATTAAACCACAATCTTATTTCAATAAGCCAACTTTGTGACAAAGGTTACAAAGTTAGCTTTGCGAAAGGAATGTGTCATATTTTGAGAAAAGATAATAATGATTTATTATTTTCTGGCACACGCCATAAGGATATTTATATATTAGATCTTCCAAAATCACATGAACAATGTCTCATTGCCAACACAAGTGAACAACACTTATGGCATCGACGTTTTGGTCATGTGAACTTTGGAACACTTTTTAAGCTTTCCAAGTTAAATTCTATTAGAGGCTTTCCTAAGCTTGTCTTTCAAAAGAAAAGCTTTTGTGACTCGTGTCAACGAGGCAAGCTTCCTAAATCGTCTGTTAAACCTAAGAAAAGCATTTCATCTAAGCGGCCTCTAGAGCTATTACATCTAGATCTTTTTGGGCCAACTAGAGTTGCTTCATTAGGAAATGCACGATATGGACTTGTCATCGTTGATGACTTTTCTAGATTTACTTGGGTATTTTCCTTAAGTAATAAAAATGATGCTTCTGAAAACTTCACAATATTTGTTAAGAAAGTACAAAATCTCATTGGAACCAACATTGTCACTATTCGTAGTGATCATGGAGGGGAATTTGAGAATGAGTCTTTCTCAAATTTTTGTGATGAAGTTGGTATTACTCACACCTTTTCTTTTCCTCGCGCACCCCCTCAAAATGGTGTAGTTGAGAGGAAGAATAGGACGCTAGTGGAATGTGCTCGCACTATGCTTGATGATAGTCAACTTGGCCATCAATTTTGGGCGGAAGCGATACATACCGCTTGCTATGTGTTTAATAGAATACTTTTGAGGCCCGGCACCAAACAAACTTGTTATGAATTGTTGTTTGGTAGATTGCCTCAAGTTAAACATTTTCGAGTTTTTGGCGCAAAATGTTTTATTAAAAACACGTATGGTAGTTTAGACAAATTTGATCCAAGATCCGATGAGGGGATATTTGTTGGATATTCCTCCCGTAGCAAAGCCTACCGGATATACAACAAACGAACCTCAATGATCGAGGAATCTCTTCATGTTTCATTCAATGAAAGTTTTGTCCCGACTAGAATTACTAATGATGATGACTCCATGGATGTTTTATGTGATTCTATTGGTAATTCTAATTCTATTGATTCTAATGATACTAACCCTACTAATGAATCTTTTGAGAATATTCCTAGTGATCAGGGAATTCCCAAACGGCTTCATACAGTTCGTGACCATCCCCATGAGCAAGTCATTGGCAACATTCCTGATAGTGTCAAGACGAGATCACTAGTCAACTACTTCGCTCATTGTGCATTTGCCTCCTCAATAGAGCCAAAGAATATTAACGAAGCGTGCGAAGATAGTGCTTGGATCTTAGCCATGGAGGAGGAACTCATTCAATTTGAGAGGAATGAGGTTTGGAAGCTTGTTCCATTGCCTTAGAAGAACCACACCGTTATAGGAACGAAGTGGATTTTCAAGAACAAGACCGACGAGAACCAAATCGTCGTCCGGAACAAAGCTCGGTTAGTAGCTCAAGGCTACCGGCAAGAGGAAGGTATAGATTTCGAAGAATCCTTTGCTCCGGTAGCTAGATTAGAATCTATTAGATTATTGTTATCTTTTGCATGCCATAAAGATTTTAAACTATTTCAAATGGATGTAAAAAGTGCGTTTTTAAACGGAGATGTCGTTGAGGAAGTTTATGTTTCTCAACCTCCGGGTTTTATAAATGAAAAATTTCCAAATCATATTTTCAAACTTAAGAAAGCACTTTACGGTTTGAGACAAGCTCCTTGAGCTTGGTATGACCGCCTGAAGAACTTTCTTTTGGATTTGGGTTTTAAAATGGGTGAAGTTGATTCTACATTATTTGTTAAGTATTCGAATAATGATATTATTTTAGTTCAAATTTATGTTGATGATATCATTTTCGGTGCTACTAACTTCACTCTTTGCGAATAGTTTTCTAATGTTATGAAGGATCAATTTGAGATGAGCCACATGGGTGAGCGCAAATATTTCTTAGGTCTCCAAATTCGCCAAATGAACGATGCAATCTTCATCCACCAAACCAAGTACACGGTGGAGTTGCTAAAGCGATTTGGTATGGAAAATGACTCGGGCAAGAAGACTGAGCACGACTACACATCTTGATAAAGATACGGGCGACAAAGATGTAGACATTCGTCTATATCGAGGTATGATAGGTAGCTTATTATATCTTACTGCTAGTAGGTCTGATATTATGTTTGCTGTATGTGTATGTGCTCGTTATCAGTCTCAACCTAAGGAATCTCACTTAGTAGCGGTAAAACGTATTTTCCGTTATTTAAGTTACACACTTGACTTTGGATTACTTTATCCAAAGTCTAGCACATATGAGTTAATCGCATATAGTGACGCAGATTATGCGGAATGCAAATCCGACAGGAAAAGTACTAGTGGCACTTGCCATTTTATAGGAAATTCTCTTGTCTCTTGGTTTTCCAAGAAGCTGAATTCTGTATCACTTTCAACCACCGAGGCGGAATATATTGCCGTCGGTGCTGCGTGTGCTCAGGTTCTTTGGATGAGACACACTCTTAAAGACTTTGGTATAAACTGTGATATTTGCCCTATCATGGTGGACAACCAAAGTGCAATTTGTCTCTCTAAGAATCCGGTACACCATTCCCGTTCTAAACACATAGATATCCGTCACCATTTCTTAGATGATCATGTTGCTAAAAAGGACATCATTTTAGTGTACGTTGAAACCCAGAAGCAAATCGTCGATATTTTCACGAAACCACTCAAGGAAGACTCCTTTGTGCGGTTACGTCGAGAATTGGGGATTATGGGTGAATCTGAGATTTAGGATTCATATTTTCAATAATCTTGCATGATAATAAATTTCGTTTATATATGCTCATGCTAGATGTATTGGGATTTTTGGATTAATGTGTGAATTTTCGGAATTTTCGCTCGAAATATTCATGAACGTCGTATTTAAGATTTTTGATGTTTTATGGGGTAGTATAATGATGTATGAGAGTATTTCGATGTATCGTCCAAGTGCGATTAGGAGAGAACTCAAAATTTCTAAATTTCAAATTTTTGGACTCTCTTAGTCGGTTCATGTTCATTGACCGACCGACTAGATTTAGTTCTAGTCGGTCAGTGAATGAACTCAGACCGACTAACTCAAGCCCTAATTTTGGCTTCAGTTACTATTTGCACTTAGTCGGTTCATGTTCATTGGCCGACCGACTAGATTGCAATCTAGTCGATCAGCGCTTGAACTGTGACCGACTAACTGCGTCGGGGGCTGTTGCGTCTTTTGGTCTTCTTGTCGACTTATTCACTCCCGCACCGATTAGATTCATTTCTAATCGATGCGAAAGTCTCTCATCCCCCAATACCCCTTCGACTTCCTCTCTTCCTCCGTCGATTGCGTCCATTTCCGGCCATCTCCTCCTAGGTTGCCATCGATCTCCCTCTCTCCTCCACCTAGGGTATCTCTCTCTCTCTCTCTCTCTCTCTCTCTCTCTCTCTCTCTCTCTCTCTCTCTCTGTGTGTGTGTGTGTGTGTGTGTGTGTGTGTGTGTGTGTGTGTGTGTGTGTGTTTAGGGTTTGATTCTAGGCCGATTTTCGTGTTCATTCGTTTTAGGGTTTCGACCTAGGTCTATTTTCGATTTCGTTTGTGTCGATCTTGTGCGTTGATTGCGCGTGTCTCGTCTCGATTATGGCGAAGACACGCATCCCCCATCCGACCCTCGAGTCCGTCTCCTATGACCGTAGAGTCTTCGCCTTCGGACCCCCCTCAAGCCAAACACCGAGCCAAATCGACCCATCCATCGTCTTCTTCGCCTCCTCTTAAGAAGAAGAGGACGGCGACCGCCAAGCCTAGAGCCACATCTCAGCCCAAGCCTAGGAAGCAGACCGTGTCTCCAGCTTCATTCCGTGCACCCTCTCCTCCCGATGACTCCGACACCGAGTATATTCCGGAGACCGAGCATACCGCTAGGGATCCTCCTCCTCCTCCTCCTCGTTCTAGCACTCGTCCGTCTAGGGGGAAGGCTCCCATGCCAGTAGGCGGTGTCGATATATCGTTATGTCGCGATGACCCGATGTGTCTCGCGGCATACAATCGTATCGAACACTGTCCATTGTTATTGGAGCACTTCGTTCAGTTCTCCGATTTCCCACATCTCGCCGATCTTCTTTCCGATAGCGGTCTCATAGATTATCTTCGACATGACCGTAAGGTGAATCCTCCTCCGTACCCCCGTCTCGTCAAGCTATTCTATGCGAATCATATCCGGGGTCAGTATGACGACACCCATTCCATTGAGACGACTGTCTTGGGGACACCGATTGTCCTCACGGCAGAAATCTTAGGGGATTTGATAGGTGTCTCATCTTCTGGCCTTCTTCCTGCCGATATCTCTGTTGATGATATTTCTGATCTTGACCAGGTCGTGCTTGCCGATATGTTTCATGTGATCCCTCCCGCCATGATTGGCCTCCCTTCAAAATCTTTCAAGCCGAATGCCTGGGTTCTTAACCTTATCCTGAAGTCGTGCCTCCTTCCGAAGTACGGCTCATCTAGCTCGCCATCCCAGCCATTTCTTAAGCTGATCTACGCCCTTTTCATGGGGAGCGAGATTAATTGGGCACGGATTATTCTTGACAAGATGGACTCTTTCGAATGTATTCGAAAGTCCACCAAGTCAGCCCACATTCCATATCCGTGCCTATTGACTCTTGTTTTCCATCACTTCGGCGTCCCTCTCCCTCCAGATGACCAGCGTCCACTTGGTCCTCCTCTGAATGCGACGACCGTCAAGAAGTCTCGTGCGGCGCTTCGTCACGTTCAGAGGACGACTCCTTCATCTTCAGCTTCTGCTTCTGCTCCTCCTCCTGCTCCTACACTCGCTGAGTTTACCGTTTCTCTGAGACGTGTTGAGTGTCGTGTTTCTCGTTCTGAGGAGATGCTTTCTCGCATCTGTTCTCACTTTGGTATTGAGATACCTCCGTCTGTTTCTGACGAGGAAGAGATGGATGAGGCTGAGCTCCAGGAGCTTGTTCGATCTGCTGCTCGTGCCCCTGAGGGTACGTCTGCTCGTGCTGCTGCTACTTCTGCTGGTGATCCCGAGAGCACACCTGCTGCCACCATTCCTCCGGTGGATACTTCGTCTATTGGTGCTCCCGAGACCACTCCAGTTGCCACTCTCCCATCAGTTGACACTCCGGTCGTTGCTGAGACCACCACCCCTCCGTCTGCAGAGCCTGTTGCTGCTGCTAACCCTGCCTCCACCTCCTGAGCTTGCGTTGGAGGACTCTCCCTATGCACATTGGATGATATATTTTGTAGTGAGAGTGTGGGGTAGGATAGTTGGGTGGTGATGTATTTTGATGTCTTTTTGGATGGATTTTTTGTATGTTTTGAGATACTTCGATATCTGTTGTGATATATGTTGTATGATGTGCTCCGATCGTTGGATCGCTTATATGTGTGTTGGCAGATGTATACTTTTGATGTATCCATGTTATATATATATATATATATATATATATATATATATATATATATATATATATATATATATATATATATAGGGCAATCTTCGGGTGCGAAAAATCCCGTGCGAAAGCTGTGCGAAAACTTTTTTTTTATTTTTTTGAAATTTTTTTTTTCAAAAATTCTTTTTTTGATGTTTAATCCATACAATTATATATCCCAGGGAAAATAATTGGTGAACCCGTTGGGCATTAGAGCACCCATCCACCCGTTACAAATTTAACGGTCTCAAAACGTGCGAATTTGATGAAATGGCTTGATCGAAGGCCAAATGACATTATTTCTCAACCATTATTTTTTGAGGGGGTGTATAACAACATATAATGAGGGTGGAAAAAAGAATTTTTGAAAAAAAAAATTTCAAAAAAAAGATAAAAACATTTTCGCACGGTGCGAAATGTTCTCACATGAAAATTTTCCTATATATATATATATATATATATATAGGAAAATTTTCATGTGAGAACATTTCGCACCGTGCGAAAATGTTTTTATCTTTTTTTTGAAATTTTTTTTTTCAAAAATTCTTTTTTCCACCCTCATTATATGTTGTTATACCCCCCTCAAAAAATAATGGTTGAGAAATAATGTCATTTGGCCTTCGATCAAGGCATTTCATCAAATTCGCACGTTTTGAGACCGTTAAATTTGTAACGGGTGGATGTGTGCTCTAATCCCCAACGGGTTCACCCATTATTTTCCCTGGGGTATATAATTGTATGGATTAAACATCAAAAAAAGAATTTTTGAAAAAAAAAATTTCAAAAAAATAAAAAAAATGTTTTCGCACGGGCTTTCGCACCATTTTTTCGCAATGGAAGATTGCCCTATATATATATATATATATATATATATATATATATATATATATATATATATATATATATATATATATATATATATATATATATATATATATATATATATATATATATATACATCGTGTGGCCATTTACTTCTTTTGTGCACATTATATTTTTTGTCTCTGATGTTGACTTCGTCGCACGACGATTACATTTGATTTAATATAAATTAATTCTATGAAAACATAGAATTGTTTTCCATGCACTAAATTCATCAAGAATGTTGATATTGGAGAGTATGTTCTATAACTCAATATGTAAAATTGATTTCAGTTTTGATGATTTCATTTTCGATTTTCAACTATGGTCTTGTTGGCACGCTTTGATTTACTTTGTATTTTCCCTTGGTGTCATTTGGACCATGGTCGTATTCTACGACTCCCGTGCTTTTATATTTTAGCCATTATTGTTGTCGTTGATCTCCTCCCGCTCTTTTTGCTAATGCCAAATTGGGAGAGAATTAATAATGACGATGTGCTACATGATAATTCAAAGCAATTTACCGTGAATCTAATTTGATATGTTAGATTCAGGGGGAGTTAAGATATAAAAATGGATTTCAAATCCGATATTTCAATAATTGAATTCTCATTTTTACTTTCCTCGTCTGCTTGATGCGTATGATTATTATTTAATTTGAAATTAACGTGTCATCAATGCAGGGGGAGTAAGTAAATTTCATTTGAATCATTATTTTTTATTAGTATTTATGTTGGTTTGTCATCACCAAAAATGGGGAGAATGTTGAGTATTGAATCCCCTGATTTGGTTTTGATGATGAACAAACATAAATATCGTGAACTAACTCTTTGTGAGCGCAGTTATGGATATCGTCGCCAAATTTCTATGAACATCAAAAGCGACGTCTCGAGACTTCTCAAAGCGCGTGATCATATGCTTGAAGCTTCGTTGAAGCTCAAGGACCATTATTGAAGTCAAGAGATTCGGATCGCAGCGTTTGAAGACGGTTCGTCAAGTTTTATTTATAGTGTTCTAGCTTCGTTTCGTAGATTGTTAAGCCTTGAGTAGGTCTTACGTTTTAATCTTCATAACGCTCATATCTTAGAGCCAGGATCTTATTAGAAGCCCATAGAATCTTTCCCGAAGCTTACCGCTTCTCATCGCGGCTTCTTGTGCATGTTAGTTGGTTCAAGAAGAAGAACCAACCGACTAGATGGCAATCTAGTCGGTCAGCAATCCTTCTTGAACCGACTAGAATGCCTTCTCAATTTCAGCTCAGTTACTGTTTACAGTTAGTCGGTCCAAGAAGGTTCACCGACCGACTAGTTATGAAACTAGTCGATTAAGAATCCTTCTTAGACCGACTAGTTGAGCTTCCATTTTTGAGCCTAACTTACTGTTTACAGTTAGTCGGTCAAAGCACAACGACCGACCGACTAGTTGAGAAACTAGTCGGTTGGAAGTTGTTCTTAAACCGACTAGCTGTCTTTGGATTCAGCCACTTTGATTTCATCTGTTAGTCGGTCAAAGAACACTCACCGACCGACTAGTTGTGAAACTAGTCGGTTGGCAAGTCTTCGTAGACCGACTAGTTCTTTATTCCCTGAACTATTTCTTTTGACTGTTCACATGTTAGTCGGTTCATGTTGATTCACCGACCGATTAGATGTGAATCTAGTCGGTCAGTGATCCTTCTTTGACCGACTAGTCTGCTTCAGAATAAAGCCGTTGGAGCATTAAATGCCACGATTTTTTCTCTCCCTTTCCTCTATCCTATATATACTTGAAGGGCTGCTTTCATAGCATTCAAGGCTGATATTTATTGAAGTTTAGATAATCAAAGAGAAGCATTAATTCTCATTTCCAAGCTCATTCATTTCTCAAGAATATCTCTCTCACTCTTATTTCCAAAGAGAGATTCACATTGATTGTGAGCCACTCAAGCCAAGAGCTTGATCCAAGGTCACCAACATCTTCCTAGCCTCCCATTGCTGGTCAACATCTTGGAGCTAGGGTTTGGTGCCTTCATCTTCCCCAAAATCCTTCTTGCCCTAAATTGTAAGTTTTACTCAAGGCATAGGGTTTTGTGGTAAGCATTTCGTATTTCATTTACTTTGAATATTGTAAGTGTTTTACTCTCAGTTGTGAGAGTTGTGTGTGATCCCGGTTTGTGGGAGTTACATTTTCATTTGTGTATAATTTGATCTTGTAGAGGTTTTCTACAAGTATTTCATAGTGCAAATTTGAGTTAGAGGATTCTAACTCAAGTATCCGGAGGGGATCCGGGTGTTTGGGATGTAGGATCACCGGGAACAAGTCGGGGAGACTTGGGTGGATCCGAACCTGTTAATTCGTGTGTTTGCGATTGTTTTCTTTGTTGTCAATATTTTCATTTCCGCATTTTTGGTTGAGTTTGCAAGATAATTAGGAATTATTTTCTTAATTATTTTAAAGTACTATTCACCCCCCTTTTAGTACTTATGCAGTAGCTATCAGGGCATTACAAAAACCCCCACGAAGAGGATGCGGTGAACGTGTGCAACCGAAAAGAAGTGAGAAATGTGGGTGTGCGTGCCGGTATCATCAGGGGGAAAAGTACAAAGTCTGGGTGTTAAAATGCAAAAACCTTTGGGTGACAAACATATAAATAAGTGGGTGTTTTTTTGGTTTTGGGGTGAATGGCAAACATGTAAATAAGTGAGGTGGGGTTTTTGAGTGAATAGCAAACATGTAAATAAGTGAGGTTTGTGGGGGTTTTGAGTGAGGTGGAGGATGAGGTAAGGATGAGAATGGGTATGCCCAAAGCCCGATTGGGCTTCCAGTTGGGCATGCCACATCATCATCCATACAAAATCACTAATTAGTGATTTTAGTGATTTTGTATGGATGATGATGTGGCATGCCCAACTGGAAGCCCAATCGGGGTTTGGGCATGCCCATTCTCATCCCTAGGATGAGGTGGATGTGGGTGAGGTGGGAGGTGTGGTACACCTTTGTCCTAGTCATATTTAGCCCTCCAACTAGGACAACTTCACCAAATGTAATATAGACTAGTCATAATCTGTGCCTGCGGGCACACTTCATTTAAGATTTTCTCCCGTGAAATCTTTGTACCCCAAAAATTATTTCCACAGCCAAAATTTAAAAGAACAACAAATTAGCGTAAAAATATTTAGCGACACGGGCGCCTTTGGCGCGGAACAACAAATATGGCACAGGCGCCTTCGGCATGGAACAACAAATTCGGCACGGGCGCCTTTGGCTTGTTCCGCACCATCGGCGTGGAACAACAAATTCGACGTGGGCGCCTTCAGCACTGAACAACGCGCGAGCGCCTTCGACACGGAACAACGCAAGCGCCTTCGGCACAAAATGACAAATTTGACGCGGGCGCATTCGGCGTAGAAAAACAAATTAGCGTAAAAAATTTAGCGAAACAACAAATTCGACGCGGAACAAAGCGCAAGCGCATTCGGTGCGGAAAAACAAATTTTGCGTTGGTGCCTTTGACGCGAAACAACAAATTAGCGTTAAAAATTGTGTGGGCGCCGTTTGTTGGCACAAAACAACGCGCGAGCGCATTCGGCACGGAACAACAATTTTGGCGCAGTCACCTTTGGCATGAAACAACAAATTAGCGTAAAAATTTTAGCAGCACAACTAACTACCGTCACCGAAAAATACCCTGAGATTTGTTGTTCCGCGTCGAACAACTAATTTACCGGAACAACAAATTTAGTGTAACAAATTCGGCGCGGAACAACAAATTTTTTTACGATAGTTAGTTGTTCCGCTAAATTTTTTTACGCTAATTTTTTACTTTGTTTAATTTAATGGATCATGTTTCTCCACAATCTTTCACAAGACACTTTTAATTTCCAAGTTTTGGTTCCCAAGACACTTTTCCCCCGCAAAATCTTTATTCCCCAAAAAATTATTTACACAAACAAAATTTAAAAGAACAACAAATTAACGTAAAAATATTTAGCGGCATGGGCACCTTCGGCGTGGGTGCTTTCGACACGGAACAACAAATACGGCGCATGCACCTTCGGCATGTAACAACAAATTCGTGCGGGCTCCTTTTGCGCGGAACAACGCGCGAGCGCCTTCGGTGCGAAGCAACAAATTCGACGCGGACGCCTTCGACGCGGAACAACAAATTCGGCACGGAACAATAAATTAGCTGAACAACAAATTCGAGCAGAGCAACGCGCGAGCGCGTTCGGCATGGAACAACAAATTCGACGTGTGCGCCTTTGGCACGGAACAACATATTAGCGTAAAAAAATTGCGCGGGCGCCGTTTGTTGGCATGGAACAACACACGAGGGCATTCGACGCGGAACAACAAATTCAGCGCTGGCGCCTTCGACGCGGAACAACAAATTAGAGTAAAAAAAATTTAGCGAGCACCGTCGGCGCGGAACAACAAAACTCAGGGTATTTTTTGGTGCTGGTATTAATTTAATTTTTTTACAGTCATTTGTTGTTCCGCTAAATTGTTTTACGCTACATTTTTTACTTTGTTTAATTTAATGGATCATGCTTCTTCACAATCTGTCTTCTCCACAATGTTTTCAAAGGCATTTTTAATTTCAAAGTTTAGGTTTCCAAGACACTTTTCTTCCCAAAATTTTATCTCCACAATCTTTCCCAAAACACTTTTAATTTCAAAGTTTTGGTTCACAAGACACTCTCCCTCCCCCAAATTTAAGTTCACACTAAAATTTTCGCAAGATTTAATCTCAACCATTAATTTACCAAAGTTAAATCTCACCCACTCTTTATCTTGTCCTAGTCAGTCATAGAATTCGAAAAAGGTTGTCAAGTGTATAATAAATATTTATACAAATAAAAGATTGAAACACCTGAAAAGAACAATAATCCTTGAGTGAAAATTAGAAAGCTGAAAAGGTTACGTATTATTTAAACATACACATACATTATGTAAGACAACCATTCTACATTGGGTACTTAAACACGAGTATAACAATCTTCAGGGCCAATGTAACACAATAACAGCAAAACATACACCACCAGCTTCATTCATACGCATAGATCAAGGGTATGAAGTTACATGAACACTTGTTTTTGTCAAGCAAACTTCCCATTCCTATATACACGAGAAAACAGTACCCAAGCCTCTTCACGGGCAGCTTCACTTCATATGGCAAGTGAAGGAGCATCCTGTTAAGGTATTACTACTCAAATGAATGTACTGTGACAACCTGTAACTGATGTTAGATTTCCTTTTGGGAGTCGGGTATAAGTTACGGAGAAACGAGGGGCAATTTCAGGACCAAAATTTAGGGCCCTGGAAGGGAGGTTGCTACCACCCCCAAGAATTGAAGGCAATTTGCTCTGATGTTCCAAGCATCCCACCACAAGTTCAAATAAAAAAGGCAATCTATGGTCACGTCGTCTTCATTATAACTGTTGGCACTCCATAACAGACCGGGGAAGCTCCTATCAAGAATGGGAGCTTACAGGCTTCTCGCGCCTCACTCATGAATGACGCAATCCGCTTCCGTCCACACACCTTACACCTACCTTTCTCCGATGAATGCCGCAACTTACTATCTTTCAAGGCTTTCCTTCGACTTTTGGGAATACAAGTTGTTCTTCCATCGTCTATTTCTAAACATCCAAATTCTTTCACTAACTGATTGCACCGAGAACAGTTCTCAATCGGAGCATATGGCTCTTCCCGCAGCCAGGACTCGAGCATGGCTTTCCCAAATCGATCAATATCCTTGTCAGTCACCTCCCACAGATTAGCGATGACGGCAGGAGAACCAGCAAGCAAATAGGAAAGAGGCGCGCCCCGTGGTGCATAACGCCCTTTGTAAGTCAGAGAACCACTGCTGCATCCCATGAGAAGCGTAGCGGCGCATTTGTCTAGCCTCTGGATCTCCTTCCCTGGGATGTATTGCATTCCTGCGTCACAGAAATCATCAAATTGTCAAGCATATGAAACCATCAAAGTTGGAGCACCGATGCCCAGGTCAACATACCACTCCCATGCCCAAAGTAGAGGAATAAGTCATGATCTCGCAAGGCCAAGACCAACTCTTCTGCTGTTGGAACTTTCCCTGCTTTTCCCTGTATAAACAAGGCACAATTTCCTTACCGCTAGAAAAAAATGGTACACTAACATTCCGTAATCAAAGATAGATTATCCAGTAGGAAACAAAAACAGATGCCACATAAGTAACCAAAAGAACCACTACTGTCTGACCTGACTGATCAACTTGGGACATTCCTAGTGAACTCATATTCGATAACAATGCCAGAAGAAATTGGCATCACCTATAGATTTTCCCCATACATTTCGGAACAGCTAGATATAGTATGAACATGTCGCACATCTTTTTTGCCATATCAATACCACTAGCGTATTAGAAATTTCCAAAATTTCTAATTACTTGCTTTAATAAGAATTATTTTGGCAACCCAGCTGCACGTAGAAGTCTAACCACTCAAACTCTGATGAACATTTTAACATATCTAAAAATAAGAAGACATAAATAAAAGCCTAGCTGCGAGTGCCTCAGGTTATCAAGGTTAAGTAGTGTAAGGAGAGGTGGTCAATGGTGTTACTGCTAGAAAAGGGTAGTCTTGCACACAGTTATTGTTAGAACTCCGTGCACCTCCTCAACACTTAGGCTAGGTACACAATGCCACCTACAATGCGCGGAAACGGTGGCCAAATAATCCCAATCCCGAATTCCACCGAGACGTCACCTAGGCACAAAACCAAACACCTCACGGGCACAAAAGAAAGTTGTCACCAACAAACAACCCTCTTCTTGATCTTGCGACAGATATATGTAGGCACATGAATATAATACGAAAGTAAGAGCAAATACAAAAGAGACGGATATTGACCCTGGTTCGGTTGCGAACAACCTACATCCAGCATCCAATGCACCCGGTTCTACTAATGATCAAACAAGACATACACCGACCCTGTCATCTTCTTCCTCCACAATGAGAGAATAGCTCCAAGCAACAAGACCTAACCCTATATCTCTCACCAAGCTCACACACTCTCAACCAAATGGAAATCCTTGATAACAAAGCTCATACAACATGTAGAGCTCCTCAAGGGACCAATCCCACACCAATGGAGATCTCTCCTTGGTAATATAGCTCCAAACTAGGAAACTACCCAACGGACTCTAGATCTCAAACACGAAAGAAGAAATGCAGACACTCACCTTGGATCTCACACGAGAAGAAGCTCCATAGCTTTCTTTCCCTCCAATTCTCAAATCCAAACACTCTCAACTTTCTCTCCGAAAATGGCAGAAACTCCTCTCTGGTTCGGCTCTGTGGAATAGCCGATGCCCCTTCTTTTTCTTCTCTGAAAAAAGAACTGAGAGGTTAGTTTGTTGTCGGTTGCCCCAAAGGAATGGCCAAGGCACACCATCAATTGCCCAACAACAAAAATAAAGAGAGTGGGCCCATGGAGTTATGACTTGGAGATTTATCAGCACATTAAAAACAAAACTCACCCTGCTGATAAATCCACACTCTCTTCAGTACAGCTCCAGCACCAAGCTGCACCTGTCGTGTATGAACTCACCTTGCCTTGACCATCGGACATGTGAACCTCCATCATGTGCATCGAAAATCGCGCCCTTTGGCGCCTCAATCCTCTGAGAGACATGCCAAACTCAGAAGTCGTCTGAGCCTAGCCTCACGCATCTCCGCCTCGTTCATTGACATGTCAGCGATAAAGTCATTTGTCTCTGAGGATAATCCTGCGAGCTCGGACTCCATGAACGAATCAAATGACGCCGTGCCAGCGTCCAATGAGCCCTCTGTCAATCCATAAACATCTCTATCATCACCCCACGGGTCCACGAGCAACTCATGCTCGCCATGGCCATCATATATGAGAAACACGCCGTCATCCCCACTGCTCTGCAGACTGACCCCAGCTGGGTCACATCGATACGTTGTCTGTATCTCCTCTGTCTGCTGATGCCTGTCATCAAGACTCGCCGTCCATCGGCTCTGCGCCTCAACTGACTGTGACGACGACTCAAGACACGAATGCGCACACATAAGCGCCGAACTGTCTGCCGCACCAACATCTAGCCTCTGGAAATTGTTCTCACCTGCCATGCCATGTGATGAACTCGCCGAAGGTGAGAGATGAGCGCACACAGAAGAAGCCCCACTCGGCTCTGCCTCCTCCCTATATCGAGCGAGAACACACTCGATACGTGGCCTCCTAACTCTCAGCTCCATGTCCCTAGTGACAACTCCACCTGGGACCACCATCGTAATCTCCACACTGCCGTGGGAGTCTCCATGCTCCACCACGCTATCAGATTCCCTGCTCCTCTGCATCTTCACTGGTCTGGCCTCTGAAGTATCAGAAGATGCGCCTAATACATCACCCCTAGCCAAACGAGAGCCATATCGCATGTGCCCATACTGTGAAGACTGCTCTACCATGCACAGCGAATGCTCTACCCTGATGTCAAGCTCCTCTGAAGACCTCTCTACCCTGAAGCTGAAGCTGCACACCTTAACACGCTGGTCCTCATCAGAAACAACCAAATCATGCGTGCTAGAAACGTGAGAGACCTCTGTCTCCTCACCAATTGCAACCTCTGGCATCGGCGCGGAAACCAACTGCCCTACTCCTCCGTATATCGACGGCTCTACCTCGAAACTAAAGCTGCACACCTCAGCATGTTGGGTCTCCTAAAAAGCACCCACAACGTGCATGCTGGAGCTGTGAGAGACCTCTGTCTCCTCACACACTGCAACTGACTGCATCGATACGACGACCGACTGCAACGCCTCCTTGTAGACCGCTGTCCTCTGCACCTCCAACTGAACTGAATCTGGAGCTACAACGTGAGATACCTGCTGATCACTGACACTGACCACATCGGATGAACTTTGCACCCTGTCCGTCTGCACACGTGTCTGATCATCTGCCTGAGTCTGAATCTGAATCACATCATCCTCTCTATGGACCGGGCTGTCCTCTGTTCTCAACACACCGTCATGAGTCTGCTCCGCCCTAAGCACTACAGACTCGTCAATCATGACATGTCGTCTGACAATCACATCGGGGGTATTAGGACACCATAACGTATACCCTTTCTCACCTCCACTAGCGTACCCGACTAGGACACAATCATGCATGCACTGTCCTTCATCATCATAGTTCCTCTTGTGTGGCCACACAGGACATCCAAACGTACGCAAGTGCGAGAAGTCAACAACTCGGCCTGTCCATAACTCCTCGGGAATAGAACTACCTGCGGCTAGTGACGGTGTTCGGTTGATGAAGGTATGTCGCAGTAGCAAGGGTCTCCGCCCATAATTCCCTAAGAAGGCTGGATGGTCTCAATAGCCCCTGTGTCTTCTCTACCAACATCCTCATCATGCTGTCTGCTACGCCACCGTGAGGGTCTCCATCAGAAATGGTGTATCGGCACGCGATCCCCTCTGACTTGCAAACATCCTGTATCTTTACGTCGTTGGTACGGATCTCTTCTACGGGTCTACCCATCCGCCTCTCGACTATACTCCTCCATAGCCGCACCTTCTCATGGATCTCCTCCCGAGATCCCATGAGAGTAACCATGACTCTCCTCGAGAAGTCATCTATGAAGGCTGCGAAGTACCTCGTGCTTTCCAGGGAAGGAACTGGACATGGACCACATACGCCGGCGTAAACGCACTCTAGGGGCTCCCTACTGTGTCTGACAGCTTTCCCAAACTGCACTTGCCTCGGCCGCTCTGCACCACAATCACTGCAAGACTCAAGCCCACGATCACCTCTGAACACACTCCTCCTCTGAAGAATGTCAAGGCTCTGCTCATCAGCATGCTCCAATCTGAGATGCCACAGTCTCGATGAATCTCTACTCTTGAACTCTTGTGATCTGCCAGTCTCGCCTAATACTGTGTGCCCATCGGGCGCATACAAGTTTCCACGCTTCTTTCCCCTCATGACAACCAGGCATCCTCGGGAAATACGCAGTCGATCCTCCTCAATCACTGCCCTGTAGCCCATCCCGGTCAAAGCTCCTATCGATATCAGGCCACTACGAAGATCAGGAACATGTCTGACTCCATCAAACACACGGACGATGTCATCGTGCATCCTGACTCTGATCGTGCCACTCCCAACATGCTCGCACTCCATACCATTCCCCACGAGAATCTGCTCTCCAATGCATGGAATGTATGAGTCGAACGCACTCCGATCCGGAGTCATATGAAATGAACACCCCAAGTCCAATAGCCACGAACATTGCGCTTCTCCCACGGAGTATGCCGCAAACACCGAGCAATCATCCTCGTCAGAAAACATCTCGTCTCGTGCTCCAACATGAGTCAAACTCTGAGCAACATCTTCCACAATGCCAATCGACGTCCTCGCTTTCAACTTCGGACAATCACTCTTCCAATGCCCGCTTTCTTTACATAGAAAGCATTTGTTGTCACCGCGGCCCTTTGACTTGGACCGCTGCTGCCGCCGCCGATTCCGATCTTGGAACGGCCCGTCTTGGATCTTGGAGTGGGTCCGCCCTCTTGGCGACCCCGGATGAAATTGGGTACCTCACAACCATCGGTGTCACCTAACACCAAACTTTGAAGATCCTCCGTACTCAATGCAAATTTTACCTCATCCAACGTGAGTGAGTCTCGGCCATTCAACATCGAGCCTACAAACTTGGGATACACCGGAGCAAGAGAACACAATAGTGTCATGGCATGTTACTCGTCCTCTATCACACTCTCCAATTCCCGTAAGTTCATTACTATACGGTCCATCTCACCAACATGGTTGCACAACGAGGTGTTGAGTATTGATTCCCCAGATTTGTTTTGATGATGAGCAAACATAAATATCGTGAACTAACTGTTTGTGAGCGCAGTTATGGAGATCGTCGCCAAACTACTACGTACATCAAAAGCGACGTCTCAAGACTTCTCAATACGCGTGATCGTGTGCCTGAAGCTTCGTTGAAGCTCAAGGACCATTATTGAAGTCAAGAGATCCGGATTGAAGCTTTGAAGACGGTTCGTCAAGTTTATTTATATATAGTCTTCTAGTTTCTTTTCGTAGAATGTTAAGCCTTGAGTAGGTCTTACATTATTAGAGCTAGGATTATCATAGAAGCCCATAGAAACTTTCCCGAAGCCTTACGCTTCATTTCGTGGCTTCTAGTGCATCTTAGTGGGTTCAAGAAGAACCAACCGACTAGATGTCAATCTAGTCGGTCGGCAATCCTTCTTGGACCGACTAGAATGTCTTATTCAAATTCAGCTCTTTATTGTTTACAGTTAGTCGGTCCAAGAAGGTTCACCGACCGACTAGTTGTGAAACTAGTCGGTTTGGAATCCTTCTTTGACCGACTAGTTGTGTGTACAGTTTTTCAGCCTAACTTACTGTTTACAGTTAGTCGGTCAAAGCACAACGACCGACCGACTAGTTGAGAAACTGGTCGGTTGGAAGTTGTTCTTAAACCGACTAGCTGTCTTTGAATTCAGACTGTTCTATTTCATCTGTTAGTCGGTCAAAGAACACTCACCGACCGACTAGTTGTGAAACTAGTCGGTTGGCAAGTCTTCTTAGACCGACTAGTTCCTTAAGTCTAAACTTTCTTTTGGCTGTTCTCTTGTTAGTCGGTTCAAGTTGAATCACCGACCGACTAGTTGAGAAACTAGTCGGTCAGTGATCCTTCTTTGACCGACTAGTCTGCTTCAGAATAGAGCCGTTGCAGCATTTATTGCACGATTTTCTCTCCTCTCTTTCCTCTATCTTATATATACTTGGAGGGATTCTTTCCTTGTATTCAAGGCTGTTATTTTAGAGGTTTACAGAAATCAAAGAGGAGCCATTCAACTCTATTCCAAAGCTCTCTCTTCTCACAAGAATCTCTCCTTCAATTTCTTGAGCCCTAATTCCTCAAGAGAGATTCTCTCCATTGTGAGCCTCTCAAGCTAAGAGCTTGATTCAAAGCCACCAATCTCTCCCTAGCCACCTATTGCTGATTATCTTGGTGGAGCTAGGGTTTGATGCTTGCTTCTTCCTCAAAATCCATTCTTGCCCTAATTTGGTAAGTATACTCAAGGCATAGGATTTTGTGGTAAGTGTTTCATTATTTCATCTCATTTGTTATTTGAGTTTGTCTCTCGGTTGTGAGAGAGTTTGCTTAGTCCCGGATTGTGGGATTAAGGTTTTGCGTGTTCCCGGGTTGTGGGATACACGGACATCGATTGTAGGTCGATTGCACTTGTGGGGTTTCAGCAAGTGGGCTAAAGGAAATCTTGGGTTAGTGGTTTTCTAACTCAAGTATCCGGAGGGGATCCGGGTGGTTGGGACATAGGATCACCGGGAACAAGTCGGGGAGACTTGGGTGGATCCGAACCCATTATATCGTTTGTCTGTGATTGTCTTTTATTCTTGTTGTTTGTAGTTATTCCGCTTTGTTGTTTGTGTGTTTGCACAATAATTAGGAATAACACCCTTGATTATTTTAAAGTACTATTTACCCCCTCTAGTACTTGTGCAGTAGCTACGCATGGCACTATAATTGGTATCAGAGCCAAGGTTCATAGCTATGACAAACGACTACAACGTCTTCAAGAATCGTGAAGGAGCTTCCTCGGTGATGGAAGGACACTCCTCAACTAGGCATCCCTTCTTCAACGGTACCAATTACGGGTACTGGAAATGCCGGATGGAAACGTTCCTCCAGAGCACTTCACTATGGAGAGCCACGATGACGGAGTACGTCGAGCCCATCGAACAAGATTTCGCGAAGTGGACTACCGCGGAGGTCGCCGCGGAGGTGAACAATGCCAAGGCAATGAATGCCTTGCAATGTGCGTTGGAGCCCGAGGACTTCAACAAGATAAGCACATGTAAGAGTGCATATCAAATATGGAACCAACTCCTCATCTTGCACGAAGGAACGAGCACGGTAAAGGACTCTAAACTCGTTGTTGCTAACAAAGAGTTCGAATTATTTCACATGGAACAGGGTGAAAGTATGAAGGAGTATTATGCTCGCTTCATGGACATATCCAACGAATTGGAAGCTCTTGGGAAGAACTACACCCAAAAGGAGAAAATCGCGAAGATTATTGACGGACTTCCTTCTTGTTGGGAAAAGCGTACCTTCGCCATCGAGGAAGGTAACGATATGAATAAGTATACTGTCGTACAACTAATGGGTACCTTGTTGTCTTATGAGGTACGCAAGGAAAGTAAGATCAAGACGAAGGAAAAGATGAAGGCGTACTTGAAGCAAGACGAGCCAAAGAAAAAGGCGATTGGGTACAAGGCCGCTCCATCTACCAATGATGAAGAATCGGAAGACGAGTTGGACGTAAAAACCATTGCCCGCATGGCAAAGAAGTTCGATCGATTCTTCCGAAAAGGTAATTTTAGAAATAAATCTAAAGTTAGTTCGACTAATGCTTCTACACCCGTGTGTTATAAATGCAACAAGCCAGGACACATCAAGCCGGATTGTCCTCTCAACAAACACAAGGAGAAGTGAAAGGCATCCAAGTACGACAAGTCGAGAAAGCACAAGAAAGGACTTGTCGGCACATTCACCGACTCCGAAGAGGACTCCTCAAGTGGAGAGTCTGATGATGAACGAGTGGAGAAAGCACACACGTGCTTCATGGGAAAAGAGGAACGTGATCAAGAGACCTCCTCCGATGAAAGCCAGGATGAAGGCGAAGAGGTAACTATGGATGAACTTAGATTAGCCAACGAACAACTTTGGAATAAGTTTTCTAATTTGGCTACTAGATTTATTAAGACTAAAAATGAGCTAGATAGTCTGCAAACCTCGCCTAAGCATATCATCATCAACAACGACACCGTTGTTGAGGATTTGAGAAATGAGATTGTAAATCTCAAATCTCAACTTGAGCATGTTCATATTGAGAAATCGGATGAACATGTGATAGCGGATTTGACGTCTCAAAACTCAACTTTGAGTATTGAGAATAAGAATCTCAAGTCACGTGTTTGTGCACTCACATCGCAAGTGTCCACCTTGGATGCTTCTTTGCATTCTCTCATCGAGAAGTATGAGTGCACATTAGGCCGGATTCATGAATTCAATAAGGGTAAGGGCCATTTGGACAATATCATAAATGACTTACTTCCGGCCAATCATCACATTGGCTTGGGGTATAAGATGGGAGATTCGTCCAAATCGTCAGCCACCTTTGTTAGGCCAACTTTCGATGCCTCAACTAGTGGGAGTAAACACCCCATGGGTAGTTCTTCTACCAATGGTGCTTCCGCTAGGTACACACCCCCATTTGGAAAGAAACCCACTTTGGGTGGACCTCCAAAGAAGGGACATGCTTTCATGTATACCATGCCACGTAGGAACACACCCCCTACTCCACATGTTCACACGTATGATGACTTTTATGCTCCACATCCACGAGCACGTGCACACCATGTGAGACACACTCATGCACGTGTTCCTCCACATGCATATGTTCATCCACACTCTCATATGAACAATTTTCATCATGCACCATTTCATCATGTGCCATATGCTTATCCACGTCATGCATATGCCTATCCACGACATGCATCACGTAGAAATCAACAACATGTGCATGCTCCCAATAGGACTAGGGCTCCCAAGACATTCACTATTTGGGGCCCAAAGGACACAAGCATGCATGAAAAACAAGCGTATATTAATTCGTATTTCATGAATATCGTGCATAATGATGATTTTGTTGGGAAGTCTAAGTCCAATTGGACTTGGTTTCCAAAGGTCTGATCTCTTAGGACCCAATGATCTTGGGTACCATGGAAGGATATTTGTATCTTCAGGTACTCGAGAATAAGAGAAGGAGCAACATCTATATTTAGCTCCAATAATTGTGTTTTCTAGGTTCAATCCACCATGGGATACCAACCCTACCAACTCCTTGATTTGCAAAGATTTTCATCCTAAAGGAGTTGATGGTGCTTTAGTGATGCACCAAAGTAGGGGGAGCTTAATGTTGTAAGTATATTCTTACATTTGATTTACATTGGTATCCATGTGTGTTGAATGCATGTAGATGTCTCTTTATGTTTTAGACTATCTCATGCATATCTTGATGCTAGTTTTGAGCTTATGATTATGTACTTATCTTTCTCATGCTCATGGCATTCCATGCTTATTATTGACTCATTTAGTGAGTATCTATTTTGGAATGCATGCTAGTATTAGAATTGTGTATGCCATATGTTGTATGAAGTTTCTATCTCTATTTTTGGCATAACAACTTTGTATGATGTGTGCATCATGTTGCCATTCGTTTCTTGTGCACATTGGATTTATGTCTCTGATATTGACTTCGTCGCTCGACGATTATTTTGGTTAAATAGATTTACTTTAATGAAAACATAGAATTGTTTTCCATGCACTTAATTAACCAAGAATGTTGATATTGGAGAGTATGTTCCATAACTCAATAAGTGAAATTGATTTGAGTTGTGATGATTTCGTTTTTCGATTTTCGACTATGGTCTCGTTGGCATGCCTTGATTTTCTTCGGTATTTTATATTTGGTATTTTCCATTGGTGTCATTTGGACCATGGTCATATTCTTAGACTCTCGTGCTTTCATTGTTTAGCCATTGTTGTTGTCTTTGATCTCCTCCCGCTCTTTTTGCTAATGCCAAAGGGGGAGAGAATTAATAATGACGATGTGCTTAATGATAATTCAAAGCATTTTACCATGAATCTAGTTTGATATGTTGGATTCAGGGGGAGTCAAGATATAAAAATGGATTTAGATCCTAAATTTCGATATTTGAGTTCACATTTTATACTTTTCTCGTCTGCTTGATGCGTATGATCATTATTGAATGCTGAAATAACGTGTCATCAATGCACGGGGAGTAAGTAAAATTCATTTGAATTATTATTATTGATTAATATTTATGTTGGTTTGTCATCACCAAACAGAGGGAGAATGTTGAGTATTGATTCCCCGGATTTGGTTTTGATGATAAGCAAACAAAAATATCGTGAACTAACTGTTTGTGAGCGCAGTTATGGAGATCGTCGCCAAAACACTACGTACATCAAAAGTGACGTCTCAAGACTTCTCAATACGCGTGATCGTGTGCCTGAAGCTTCGTTGAAGCTCAAGGACCATTATTGAAGTCAAGAGATCCGAATTGAAGCTTTGAAGACGGTTCGTCAAGTTTATTTATATATAGTCTTCTAGTTTCTTTTCGTAGAATGTTAAGCCTTGAGTAGGTCTTACATTATTAGAGTTAGGATTATCATAGAAGCCCATATAAACTTTCCCGAAGCCTTACGCTTCATTTCGTGGCTTCTAGTGCATCTTAGTTGGTTCAAGAAGAAGAACCAACCGACTAGATGTCAATCTAGTCGGTCGGCAATCCTTCTTGGACCGACTAGAATGCCTTATTCAAATTCAGCTCTTTACTGTTTACATTTAGTCGGTCCAAGAAGGTTCACCGACCGACTAGTTGTGAAACTAGTCGGTTTGGAATCCTTCTTTGACCGACTAGTTGTGTGTACAGTTTTTCAGCCTAACTTACTGTTTACAGTTAGTCGGTCAAAGCACAACGACCGACCGACTAGTTGAGAAACTAGTCGGTTGGAAGTTGTTCTTAAACCGACTAGCTGTCTTTGAATTCAGACTGTTCTATTTCATCTGTTAGTCAGTCAAAGAACACTCACCGACCAACTAGTTGTGAAACTAGTCGGTTGGCAAGTCTTCTTAGACCGACTAGTTCCTTAAGTCTGAACTCTCTCTTTTGGCTGTTCTCTTGTTAGTCGGTTCAAGTTGAATCACCGACCGACTAATTGAGAAACTAGTCGGTCAGTGATCCTTCTTTGACGGACTAGTCTGCTTCAGAATGAGCCGTTGGAGCATTTATTGCACGATTTTCTCTCCTCTCTTTTCTCTATCCTATATATACTTGAAGGGATTCTTTCCTTGTATTCAATGCTGTTATTTTAGAGGTTTAGAGAAATCAAAGAGGAGCCATTCAACTCTATTCCAAAGCTCTCTCTTCTCACAAGAATTCCTCAAGAGAGATTCTCTCCATTGTGAGCCTCTCAAGCTAAGAGCTTGATTCAAAGTCACCAATCTCTCCCTAGCCACCTATTGCTGATTATCTTGGTGGAGCTAGGGTTTGGTGCTTGCTTCTTCCTCAAAATCCATTCTTGCCCTAATTTGGTAAGTATACTCAAGGCATAGGATTTTGTGGTAAGTGTTTCATTATTTCATCTCATTTGTTATTTGAGTTTGTTTCTCGGTTGTGAGAGAGTTTGCTTAGTCCCGGATTGTGGGATTAAGGTTTTGCGTGTTCCCGGGTTGTGGGATACACGGACATCGATTGTAGGTCGATTGCACTTGTGGGGTTTCCGCAAGTGGGCTAAAGGAAATCTTGGGTTAGTGGTTTTGTAACTCAAGTATCCGGAGGGGATCCGGATGGTTGGGACGTAGGATCACCGGGAACAAGTCGGGGAGACTTGGGTGGATCCGAACCCATTATATCGTTTGTCTGCGATTGTTTTTTATTCTTGTTGTTTGTAGTTATTCCGCTTTGTTGTTTGTGTGTTTGCATAATAATTAGGAATAACACTCTTAATTATTTTAAAGTACTATTCACCCTCATCTAGTACTTGTGCAGTAGCTACGCAGGGCACTACACGAGATTCCCCTTTTCATCCTGTGAGTATTGAAGCGTTGCCACAATTGCAACCTTCATCCAATTGGTGTCTTGGTCGAGTACCGAGCTTCAAGCATCCTTCATAGGTCGCTCACAACCTCAACATCGGCAAATTGCCTAAGGATCTCATCCTCTAAGGATTGCATGATCTCACCAAGGGCCTTAAGCTCCATCCTTCGCTTATCATTCACTGTTGCCGTACATGGCATGCCCGTATCACATACGACACCGTAAACTCCATGGTGATTCAACAAAGCCACCATCTTTTGTCACCACGGACCATAGTTGTCCCGGCCTTTAAGCCTCTCTACTTTGTATGAACACCCGACCGTCTCCTCACATGAGCAAGACGCCATCGCAGCACTACACTTCTTCGCAAACTGAAAGCTCTGATACCACTTGTTGGAACTCCGTGCACCTCCTCAACACTTAGGCTAGGTACACAATGCCACATACAATGCGCGGAAACGGTGGCCAAATAATCCCAAGCCCGAATTCCACCGAGATATCACCTAGGCACAAAACCAAACATCTCACGGGCACAAAAGAAAATTGTCACCAACAAACAACCCTCTTCTTGATCTTGCGACAGATATATGTAGGTACACGAATATAATACGAAAGTAAGAGCAAACACAAAAGAGACGGAGATTTACCCTGGTTCGGTTGCGAACAACCTACATCCAGCATCTAATGCACCCGGTTCCACTAATGATCAAGTAAGGCATACACCGACCCTGTCATCTTCTTCCTCCAATATGAGAGAATAGCTCCAAGCAACAAAACCTAACCCTAGATCTCTCACCAAGCTCATACACTCTCAACCAAATGGGAATCCTTGATAACAAAGCTCCTACAACATGTAGAGCTCCTCAAGAGACCAATTCCACACCAATGGAGATCTCTCCTTGGTAATATAGCTCCAAATAAGGAAACTATCCAAGGGACTCTAGATCTCAAACACGGAAGAAGAAATGCAGACACTCACCTTGGATCTCACACGAGAAGAAGCTCCTTAGCTTTCTTCCCCTCCAATTCTCAAATCCAAACACTCTCAACTTTCTCTCCGAAAGTGGCAGCAATCCTCTCTGGTTCGGCTCTGTGGAATAGCCGATGCCCCTTCTTTTTCTTCTCTGAAAAAGGAACTAAGAGGTTACCCTTGTTTGCTGTCGGTTGCCCCAAAGGAAAGGCCAAGACACACCATCAATTGCCCAACAACAAAAATAAAGAGTGGGCCCATGGAGTTATGACTTGGGGATTTATCAGCACATTAAAAACAACAGTTATTTCTCAATAAGTAAACACCTAGTAAATAAAAACATGCAAAAGAGAAAATAAACATAAAAAATAGACAAAAGAAGTAAAAATTAAATGACTGTAAATCCATACGCACCTCCCAGTTCTGATTTCTAAACCACGGTTCAAATTCATCCTGTGTGCTATCAAGGTCACCACTTGGGTTCAATAAGTAATAAGTGTCTGATGGGTTGATGCGTGGAAAGCCAGTACCCTCATTGTGTTTTCGATAGTAAGAGCATCTTTCGAGTGTAAAAGAGATGCTTCCTACCGATAGCATGCGATAGATCTCCTGATTCCTTAATGTTGGTAAATTTTCCCAAGAAAGCATCTGCATAGATCAGATTAATCATCAAATACTGTCCATGCATGTTAATCATCAAAAACCAAGCTGCGTGCATGCGCTCTAGTGTGTTGGACTGCAAAATTTGTTTAATTTTGAACAAAAACTTAATGACCAAAATATTAAAATAATAAACCCAAATAAAAAATTCATTCCATTAGATATGATCTAACATATCTCAACTATTTAGTAACAAAATTTTAGATAATTTGGATATGTATTATGATGCATGTAATAGCAACAAGCAATGTTTTTGATGCATATGTAAAAGATACCAAAATCATTTGAGTTTTGTTAGTAAATAGCTCAATTGGACAAGTCACATCCAACAATGCATGTGTGCACATAGTTGGACTACAAATTCACAGATTTTTTTAAAAATGAAAAATATATGATTTTTTTCGTTGGCCACACCAAGTGTTTGGTGAGACCTGACTGCACCAGAAAACCCGCACGCGAGTGTTATATAGTGTGAAAAGAACAGATAAACTCTCTTATATTCTCATCAAACCCTAGATTTATCAGAGCTGCACTGAACCATCAAACCAGAAATACCAAGTTTTCCCTACCGAATTGAATCGTTCTTGTTACGAAACCAGAACCAAACCAACTGGTTAGGTCGTTTCAAACAAAGTATTGCCCACACTACTCCATGTTTCCCCAAAATAGGTTTGCTGATCAACATCTATTGCTTCTCTTCATAATGAATCAGTTCGGATGATGCAAGTGCATTAAGGAAAGAGCAAATCGGCAGCATTATCTTGCATTGGACTTGCTGCGGTAGTTTTGCAAATGTGGAATATAAGTAACAATAGTGGTTTTCATGGCAATTCCAGACATAAGATAGCAGTTTATGTGCCATCTATAAGGATATTTTAGTCATGTTGTTGGGGGTATGTCTGGCAGCAAGTTAGGCAGACTGATAGCAAATTGTTATATAACTGGTGTCTGTAATATATTTCTATTCACTGACTGCCTGTTAATATCTGTTAGCGGCGGGTAATGACAATGGTCCTCTCTCTTCCATCTCATAAATAAATAGCTAGTCGGACTGAATATTTGTGTACAGTGTATTCTCCTTGTGTGTGGGCACACACGTGTTCCGCTGATGAGCTGTACGTATAACATATATAACAAATAAAATAATCAAGACATTGTTGACCTATTCAATGCATTAATGTACCAAATAAGACATTAATACAAATGTACATTAATACAAATGAAAAAAGAAACTATCAATTGCAAGAAAAAATACTACTACATAAGCCTAGGCAATCCTAAATAATAAACGTTTGTCCTGTAACGCATAAAACTTTTCCAGGTAAAATATAGTATATGGAAGCGAATTAGTTGCTTATGAACGACAACTGTTAGATACTTATCTGGAGAATGAATACATTTACAATTGTCATGGAATATGAGCAGATATCGCACAAATAGAATAATCAATTAAGTGTGTAAAGCAACTAGGTTAGATGACACCTGTACGTCAGAATCCAATACTAAAATTACTGGCTCTCTATCAGCTGGTTCCGCAAGTTCATGCATCATATCTTGTAGTAGTCTATAAATTGACTTGGGCATGCTTTCTTTTTCTTTAGGATAAGCGGTGGAGAAGACTCTTAACCTTTCTTCCCCACAACATGCTCCCCTACCAAAGTAGCCTTTGTATAATATCAACTGAGAAATGCATGCTTCAATATCAGCTAAAGACTTGGAACCACCGAGAATCATGGAGACAAGACTGTCACTTGCGTCAACTTTGCAGTGAATTTTCAGCTCATTAATTAATTCTGGGACTATTCTAGCCAGAGAGTCAGAATCTGAACGCTCACCTAGCAGCAAGCAAACCCATGGACCCAGCCATGAATCTTCCATGGATCTGCATTGACATAAAATAAAACATAGGTTGAGCTCCGCCGCAAAATGATATGTTTTGGCATAATTTCACAGCAAATAAATAAGTAACAAGAAGCAAACTATACCATTAAATTTTTGGAAAGCATCAATTGTCTCTCTGTATACAATTGTCTCCAAGATGTATGCAACTCCCCTAAATAAATCTTCTGGATGCATTTGGTATGCAGAGTTCTAGATGCGTTTGATAAGTAGAATTCAACATCCACCCATGGAGTGTGTGATGCGGCTAGTACTTGTAGGGAAGGGGAGTGTCTTTTCTATTTAAAGGGGGTTGAGCCAGCCCTAGAGGGTATGCGAAAATTGTGAGAGTTGTTTTATTTATCCCCTTAGATTAATTGTATTAGGATTTGGCTTTTCCTCCTAGGTTAAGAATTGTTTACTAGTCTTAGTTAGCGAGTAGTTGAATTATATTAGAGTTTCTTTTTAATTCTAGATCTGAATTTCCAATAAAAATTCACGTTTTATCATCAAAACCCTAGCGAAACGCATCAATTGGTATCAGAGCACTAGATCCAGTGTGAGCATCCGATTTATGGATCTGATCGACGCATGGGTAGAGAGAAGGGAAAGGGCGCGCCGTCAAATAGTGGAGGGTTTGGCGGAGATCAATCGTCGCTACAAGGAGAAGGTGGCGGAGATCGACCGTTGCTATCTTTCCGCTGCAAAGACAAAGATAGATCTGAAGTCTGCGGATGTCGGCGATGCAGATCTGAAATTATCAGATCCAGATCTGAAATCTCCAGATCCAGATCTGAAATCTTCCCCAGATCCAGATCTGAAATCTTCCCCAGATCCAGATCTGGAATTATCAGATCCAGATCTGGAATTATCAGATCCAGATCTGGAATTATCAGATCCAGATCCGATAGAGACGGAGGAAAATGGTGCAGATCTGAAGCCTGAGGCTGTCGGCGATCCAGATCTGAAATTTTCAGATCCAGAAACTGAAGAAGACGGCGCCTTCGACCACTACAACCAAGAGTGGGAGGCATCTCAGGCCATCTTTGAGCCACCAGAGGGAGCACGGAACGTCGGAAGGGGGCGGCAGCCCCTCCGACAGATCCCAGGAGGGCCGGTGAACCCGCAGGAGGGGCGGCAAGGGCCGCCCGCCCCTCCCGGGGCTGCGCCACCCCCCTGGGGACACGGCGGAGTCCCGCCGTACCCCCTAGGGGCGGCGACAGGCCCCTGGGGCCCCGGCGGTGCCACGCCCGCCCAGATTTTGGGCCGGCGGGTGCCGCCGAGCCCCTGGGGGGCTGCGGCAAGGAGTTTGGTGGGGTTCCGACACCCCCCGGAGGCGCTATTGGGGGCGGCGATGCAGGAGGGGGACCGACAACCCCTGTCGAGCACTTCGGGGTCCCCTTGGGCCCAGCACGGGTCCCGATCTGCGTCATTTTCAGGATTTCAGCCATCTATGGGGCCCGGGGAAGGATTCCAGCAGTGCAACGATGACGACGACCATCCTAAGTATTTGTGGGGGCCCGACGACGCTTTTTGGATCCCGCCTTGGCCCGACGATATTTTTCCGGACTTCGTTGAAAGCGGTGGGACCACTCTCATCCATTTGACCCAGGAAGAGGCTTGCAATCGACCTGGTGGAACGGATGACCCACGGACATCGTGCACCACCTTGAGGGCAAGGTGGATTTTCAAGGGCGGAGTAGTGATGCGGCTAGTAATTGGAGGGAAGGGGTAATTGGGTAAAATAACAATTAGGAGTGTCTTTTCTATTTAAAGGGGGTTGAGCCGGCCCTAGAGGGTATGCGAAAATTGTGAGAGTTATTTTATTTATCCCCTTAGATTAATTGTATTAGGATTTGGCTTTTCCCCTAGGTTAAGAATTGTTTCCTAGTCTTAGATAGCGAGTAGTTGAATTGTATTAGGGTTTCTTTTTAATTCTAGATCTGAATTTCCAATAAAAATTCCCTTTTTATCATCAAAACCCTAGCGAAACGCATCAGTGTGATTCTTGGGAATATAATTCACGGGCGTCATATTCCTATAATATTTCAATACCGTAAGAGAATTCCCCGGAACTGTTGTTTCTGGGTGCAGTGCGACTAAAGGATTCCTAAGAAAATGTGAATACAGTGGTGGTGGTCCGGCGTCACAACTATAATGGCAACAATCCAAGGGCAACAGTGATATTGCAATGTTCCAACAGTAATTCAATGGCAGAGATTATCTGATGGCGGTGACGGCAGCGACAGCGGCGATGGTGACCCACCGATGAGAGTAAAAACACGTTTCTCAAGAAACATTTTTTATTATGAATTTTGTGAGGGGGGGGATGAACATCTCAAGAGGGAAATCATATTCCCATGAAACAGTGGAAAAGGATTCCAACGGGTATCCATTATTCCTGGAAAAATAAAATATTCCTTAAGCCAAACTTTGCAATTCAGGTGGGAATTTTGGGTTCACTCATAAATTCATGCATACGAAACACACCTTCCCAGCATACATGCACGCAATAGTTCAAGGGAATTTCTGAGATTGCTCTATATTATGTGTAATTCTATATAACAAAATATTTTCTGGCCTATAACATGCCCCTCTTACCTAGATCTGCCCTGCCTATGAATTTGCAGTAACTTGTAATTGGTAGACAACAGATCAAACCTGTAAACTAATTATCTCTTTAAAAATGTCAACTTAACTATATGTTATTCGATCCCATTTGACATGAAAAGACTTTTGACCTTGGTGGCGTTGTAAAATGTAAGCATTTTGATATGAAGAAAGAATAGATAGCGACCAGTGATTGTAACAGGTTTCTTTAAAGGAAAAATGATTGACATGCAAAATCAAAAATGGAAGTTCGTAAATGCAACAAAGTACAAGCTTACTTCAGAAACATATTTAGGCAATTATTGAGATTGCTCCTCTTTGACCACCAGTGGATATTGTCCACTTTTGTATCAGCGCTCATATTGGAAATATTGGATGATAAGAAATTCTCTTTCAAAAGCTGTCTGAATTCAGGAGCTACATTATCTACCACACTGTAACCCCAAGGGCACTGCCACTCGTCCACCGATTCAAGCCGGGATTCTGATAAAAAATAATGAACATATAATTATAAACTATTCAAGAAAAAAGAACATCTAAATGACATTTATCTTGCTAAAATTTTGCTTACCTTCCGGAACACGGTCTACAGGCAGAAGCATAGCAATAGGTTGGCCAACAGCATTTAAACGTGATAACAACATCCAAGCAGGTAGAAACGAAGGAAGAAGCAGTGTTTCCCCAATGAGGTTAGCATAGTCACCTTCAAGCAAGCTTATACAGATTACCGGAACACTAGGGATTTTTTTCCAAAACTCCTGCACAAATTCCTCTAAGTGTTCGAGACTTTCTGGTGCGAATCTGGGGAGAACCAGATATAAAGGTGACAAATATCAGCTGAAGACCATATTGTTTTCTAGGAACAAATCTACTATACGTAGTTAAGATTACTTAACCTGAGGAACTTGGATGCTTTGATAACTCGGTCCAGCATGATAGTGCAGGAGTCCTATGAATCAAATATTAAAGGAATAAAGTCATAAATAGCAACAAATATAAACGAGAAGTCTTTAGAAAAGCATACACCTCATCGTGTGCATTAGAAGTCTACTAACTATCACAATCTGAATGACCTTTGATGTAGAACACGAACGACTTAGGGTTTTGGGAAAGAAAATAACTTGGTTTCACACCAAGGAGCCAATGCTTCACACCAAGGAGAGAACCTTTCACAGGTTTGAGAGAGAATTTGATCTTAGACTTTTTATTGCTTAACAATATCTCAATATATGGCTTTAAATCGGTTTACAATCCCTCAACCCTCACATTTTACCCAATGTGGGATTAAACCGAAGAAATAAAAAAGATACAAAATTCAGATCTCAAGTGGGCTTGGGCACATCCATAACGAACTAGGTTGATCATGATGTCGCATGCGCGTGTAAACCCTGATGTCCCCATCAACTCTTCCCGGGTGGGAAGAACTCGGCTCTGACGAGTGTAGGGCATGCTGGCTATCATAGTACTCAAGCAAATCTGGGTTTAGCCTCTGGAGTTATGTTCTGATAATCCAAGTATAGTTTGATTCTGGCCGGCCTTTCCAACTCACCAAGCAACGCTGATAACCACCCTGCCTGGTTGATATAACTTGTTCATTTAATATGCAATCAATCTGCTCTCTATGTGGATGTATGGGTAGTAAAGGAATGGGAGGAGGAATAGCAGGGACACTCAAGTCATCTTGGGAAGGCTCGAAGAATGGGTCTGTGAGTATAGCTGTTGTACCCTTATAAGCCACTAGATCTTCAATATTAAAAGTTGAGCTAATCCCATAATCTGCAGGGAGATCTACCACATATGCATTAAAACCAATTTTCTTTAAGATTTTGAATGGGCCAAGACTACGAGCCTGCAGTTTCTACAAGGTTCCAGGAGGAAACCTCTCAGATCTGATTCTCAACATAACATAATCATCTTCATTAAACTCTTTGAAGCGCTTGTGAGCATCTGCAATAGCATTATAGTTTTCATTGCTAGAAGAATTCTCATACTGATCTCTTTATGCAAGTCATGAATGTGTTGTGTAAATGACTCAGTTGACTCAGACACTCTATGATGATGCGACATGGGAATGAGGTCTATGGGCTTTCTAGGTTTGTAATCATGAACTACCTCAAATGGACTCATGCCAATGGACCTACTTATTGACCCATTATATGCAAACTCGGCAGTGGACAATATCAGATCCCAATTCCTAAGATTTTCACCCACTAAGCATCTGAGAAGATTCCCTAAACTATGGTTCACTGCCTCAAGTTGGCCATCAGTCTGGGGGTGGTAAGCAGTGGAGAACTTGAGCTTAGTGCACATCATATGCCATAAAGTATTCCAAAAGTAGCTCATGAACTTTACATCCCTATCAAACACTATACTCTTGGGTAGACCATGGAGACGAATAACCCCATTAAAATAAAGCTTGGCAATGTGTGAGGCATCTAATGTTTTGGAACAAGGGATGAAGTGTGACATCTTGAAAAATCGATCCACAATGACAAAAACTGAATCGTGTTTCTTAGGTGTGCGTGGAAGTCCTAGCACGAAATCCATACTAACATCTTGCCAGGGACAATCTGGCACGGGTAAAGGTGTGTAGAGGCCAGCATTCTGCTTTCTATGTTTAGCCATCTGACAAACTCGACATTGACCTACCAGAGTGGCAACATCTCTCTTTAGGTTTGGCCAATAAAACTGACTCTCTACCGACTCAATCGTCTTATCTCTCCCAAAGTGTCCTGATAAACCTCCAGCATGTATCTCCCAGACAATAAAATCTCTCACGGAAATAAGTGGAATACATATTGTGTGGCCCTAAAAGATACCCATCTGCTCTTGTACTAACTCATCCTGAAGGGTAGCAAAAATCTCACCAAAGTCTGGGCACGCTATGTAATCTTTCTTAATCTTCTCGAGTCTTATTACCTGAACACTCATAGCAAATAGTAAAGCAACTCTGCAACTGATATCGTCCACGGCCTTATTCTCAACCCCCGCCTTGTGGTTGATGACAAATATATACTCCTGAAGAAATCCAACCCACCGAGCGTGTTTAGAGTTTAGTTTCTTCTGAGAATTGAGATATTTTAAGGCCTCATGATCCGAGTACAATACAAACTCTTGATGTAGAAGATAGTGTCTCCAATATCGTAAAGCATGTACTATCGCATAGAATTCCTTATCGTAGGTGGAGTAGCGTAGTTTGCCATCACTAAGTTTCTCACTAACGTATGCCACATGATGTCCTTGACTTAAAACTCCACCTATGCATATACCTGAAGCATCACATACAACCTCAAATGCTTTCATGAAATCTGGGAGGCGCATAACATGCGCATTAGTCATACTTTTCTTTATATCCTCAAATGTCTTGACAGCAGATTTAGTCCATATAAAGTCCTCTTTTTCATACAGTCAGTGATTGGGGATATGATGGTGCTGAATCCCGCTATGAATCAAATGGAGACTGTGTAGGTTGCAGGGTTCAGGCCATGAAAACTCATAACCTCGTGTAGGTTGCAGGGTTCAGGCCAATCTACTATCGCTTGGATCTTTTGGGGATCCGCACGCACTCCCTCTGAGGAAACAACAAAACCTAAGAAGATGACGCTATCAGTCAAGAAGGAACACTTCATAAGATTTGTATAAAGGCTCTCTCTCCTCAGGGTAATGCATACCTGCCGCAGGTGGTCTATGTGTTGCTCCCTAGATCGGCTATATATAAGGATGTCATCAAAGTACACGACTAGAAATTTCCCAATGAATAGTCGTAGTACTTGAGTCATCACTCTCATAAATTTGCTAGGGGATTGGATAGACCAAAAAGCATGACTATCCACTCATATAAACCATCCTTCGTTTTAAAGGCTGTTTTCCATTCGTCCCCTGGACGGACTCTAATCTGATGATAGTCACTCTTAAAATCAATCTTTGAAAATATTGTGGCACCAGTCATCATATCAAGCATGTCATCGAGCCTAGGGATAAGAAAACGATACTCGACCGTGATCTTGTGAATGTCACGGCTATCCGCACACATTTTCCATAATCCATCCTTTTTGGGTGTAAGGAGAGTCAAGACTGCACATGGGCTCAAACTTTCCCTGATAAAACCTTCACCAACCTGCCTTTTCAGCTCAGCATGCTCAGTAGGATTCATTCGGTAATGAAGAAATGTAGGGAGTGTAGCTCCCGGGACTACGTCTATGGCGTGCTGAATATCACGCATGTGTGGAAGACAGTCTGGGAGGTTTTCAGAGAAAATGTCACGGAATTCTTTCATTATAGGCATTATCTCTTCTGAGATCTCCTCCTGGCTAATCTCACAAATATCCCTCGCAACTAAGGCATACATAATTGAGTCCTTTCTAACTTCTCTCTTCAGCTCCTTAGAACTAATAATATGTATGCTCTTGCCCTTAGTTGCTTCCTTCTTTTCAAGAGCGGACATCTTGGGTTGTATGGGATTCAGCTTGATTTTCTTGCCTTCATGTGTGAATGTACACAAGTTCGAGCGACCGAAAATCGTGACATCCATGTCAAAAAGCCAAGGCCTTCCCAAAATGATATGACCAACATCCATGGGCAGCACATCGCACCAAATCTTGTCCTTATATGATCCAAACTGAATAGGGACAAGACATCTTTCTTTGATGCCAATAGATGATGCATCCACCCATTATACCTTATAAGGACAAGGGTGGGGGCTGGCTGTAGACCTATGCGAGTAACGAGCTTAGATGACACATCATTTATGAACTTCCGCTATCAATGATCACCTTACTATGCTTGTCACCATGCGACACAAAGGTGTGAAAAATCACAGTCATACGCCAGTCATTGCTCTCTTTGGCCTGAGCTAGTGCATAACGTACAACACCAAGTCTGGGTTTTCAGAGCATGTATCGATAAGCTCTACTCGCGTGGGTATGCTCTGAATACAACCTAGTCTAGCCGATTCTTCATCGGTCTCATAACATGCCTCAACTGGCTCATAAACTTCTTCCTCATCTATTTGGTCATTTTCCTCAGGATCGTGTACTAACAGGGCCTTGGAAGGGCAACTTCCTGCGAAGTGACCAAAACCTTAACACTTGTAGCATTGGGTACGCGGACCGGCTTTAGAAGACTCACCCATAATCCATTTTCCTTTGTCATTCATATGGGTGGGGGTCTCGGGTCAGATCTAGGCTGGGATTGACTCTGGGGCGGTCTGATACCAGCTGGTGTCGGGCGACGTGACAAATCTCGTGAATCGTAACGCCTAGCAACTGAAGCTTGATGAAAGCTATCAATATCCATCACGATCTGATAAGCATGCTCTAGTGTGTGGACATCACGAAGGATGAGCTCCTAACGTATGTCAGGTCTAAGACCAGCCCTAAACCTAGACAATGTCACACACACATCTTCCTTTATATCGCATCTCATCATATACTCGTCAAACTTATCGACGTATGTGCGAATCGACCCATTATCCTGGGTGAGATTCTGCCACTGGTCTAGGAGTCGCTGGTGATATGGTGTGGAAAAATATTTCTCCTTCAGCTTCTCTTTCATCTCATCCCACACATATGTGCTCTTGCCTACTTTGTGCTAACATGCGCTCAATATTCTGCCAATACAACTTGGCAGGTCCAATAAGCTTCATCCTCGAAAACCTCACCTTTCCCTCCTCGTTAATATCATATCATCCAAATTAATGGTTCATGTCGGCCATCCAATCAATAAAAGTCTGGGGACTCAGGCGACCATCAAAAGTGGGCGCGTCTACCTTAATACCCTTGATCTTACTCTCGTCTCTGTAACGTCGATCGTGACCGGTTCTCTCTCTAGATTGCCTAGGTAGACTAGGCGTGTGTCTGTCATGATGGAGTCTCTCTCTAGATCGCCTGGGTGGACTAGGCACCCGTCTCTCATGACGGGGCTCTCTCTAATTTGCCTAGGTGGGCTAGGCGTACTATGTGCATGTGCACCCTCATCTAACACCCTCTGCCTAGTGTTCTCTAGATGTAGGACTCGGTTTAGACACTCGCGAGACTCAGACCTACCTTCACAGACTTGGGTTTCTAATGCAGCTAATCGGTTAAGGACATCTCTCAGTGTAGGTGGATCAGCATCCATGGTATTTGACATCTGATATATTCTGCCACTACGTGTGGTCATGCAATGTGCTAATCCTAAATGACGAACACTTAACTAACGCTTTTTCGATTTTTTTTGATGAATGTCGAGAGATGTTAACACCTAATGAAACTTCCTATATGATGTAGAGATCAACTAGCAGAAGTCAACGAGCAAGTCAATTTTAAGTCATATGCAGTTCTCACAGCAAATTCAAATATTTTAATTTGGATATTGTAATGATGATTTATGAGTTGTAATGTGACTATTCAAATATCTTAATGAAAATCATTCTTGTTTCACTGTGATAGCAAATTAAAGCTCTTCTATTAATATCAAATGTATTATGGCTCTAGGCAAAATGTCGTAGTTTTGTTTGTAAAAGGCTAGCAATAATGTGACAAGTGGCTAGTAAAAAACTCATAGCAGATCTTCTCGTAAAGAAGATGAACAAGTCTAAGTAAGATGGTAATGCGTCCATGGATGAGTTCTCTAAGCACTGGCGTGAACCATTCTGAATTTGGACTCCGAACGAACCTGAAATCTCCAAAATACGAATGTTGCACAGAAATTCACTGAAAATAGCAGAAAAATAGGCTGAAAATAGGAACAGCTAACTGTTTAGCCATTGACTAGTCAACGGCTCATGGCTCGGCTCGGCGGATCGGCTCAGGGGTTCGGCTCGGTTCCTTTTCGTAAACGGCTCGATCGAGCCGAACTGTAGCACGGTGGTGCCGCATTTGATTCCTGGCCATTCTGGCGTCGGGTTGCCACGATACTTGTTCCGGTGGAGTCACCCGAAAGAGAGCGTGCCAACAGAGGCACTGTCGGCATCGACGGTGGCCGGTGGTGGTGCCGACGTGAGGCGGCATCGACCTTGCACGTTGGAGTCGTTTCCGGCAACGGAGGCGCCTAAAACTGGTGGTGATGGGGTCGCCCGAGGGAGAGGATTACAATGGGGGCTGTCACTACAGGCGGTGGCCGGAGGTGGCGCCGACGTGCGGAGGAAAGGAGAACTGCATCGACGTGCTACCGAGCTGCAGACGATGAAGTGGATCTTGGATCATTGGACGATGGTGATGATATTGGAGGTCGCTGAGGACGATGGCGTGGGGCAGTGGCTGCAGAAGAGGAGGCTGGGGTTAGGATTTTGCTTGCGGAAGATGGCAGCGGCTGGCAGATGAGCTAGGGTTTAGGTTTTGTTAGGCAAAAGAAGGCGACGGCCGGAAGAGTTACGGGTTTTTTTGTGGGAAAAATTTTGGAAGAAAGAAAATTATTTTTTTGGAAGGGGAAGGAGAATCGTTCGGTTCGGCTCTGATACCAATTTGATGTAGAACACGAATGCTTTAGGGTTTTGGAGAAGAAAATAACTTGGTTTCACACCAAGGAGCCAATGCTTCACACCAAGGAGAGAACCTTTCACAGGTTTGAGAGAGAATTTGATCTTAAACTTTTATTGCTTAAAAATATCTCAATACATGGCTTTAAATAGGTTTACAATCCCTCAACCCTCACATTTTACCCAATGTGGGACTAAACCGAAGAAATAAAAAAGATAGAAAATTCAGATCTCAAGTGGGCTTAGGCCCATCCATAGCGAACTAGGTTGATCACGATATCGCATCCGCGTGTAAACCCTGATGTCCCCATCAACCTTGCTCAAAAATCAATCCGCGGTCAGTCCAAATTCACTTCAAATAATAAAATCAATATTTTTCAAAAAGGACATTGCTTCTTTCTAATAATAAAAACCTAATAATATAAAGTTTCGAAACGTTATTAAGTTAAGAAATCCTAAAACATTTTTAGAATTCCAAATACCATTTTTCTAGATTTTTCAGCAAATTTTTGGATCTATGTTCAAGATTTAAAGGCTAAAATAATAATCAGTGGCTGAATCATAATTATGAAGAGAGAAATGTTTAAGTTAAAATCTACCATATTAATTTTGAATCTTTTAAATGCCTAAGAGGGTTGGGTCTGGATCCACTCGAATCAAACCCGAATATGGCCCGAAATCCAATCGTCAATTTAAACCATCTTCTTTCTTCTTCTTCTACTCTCACGTCATTTATCTTAACCCAAAAGATTGGATCTTTTCTCTTGATTAATTCGACAAAGAGGCAATTTTTATTCCTAACTTAAGATTGGATTTGACCCTAAACCAGTGGTTTGGATGTTGTTTATACCTGGGATACAAGGTGGAATAATTAGATTACTGAGTTACATGCTTTGAGTTATATTTCACACATATTCAGTGATGTTACAATGATTCTTTATCTGAGAATACAACTCGTATGTTGGTAGGAAACATGGAACCCTATGGAAATATGTTCAAATTGACACCGTAAGATATGCATAGATTATTAGATTGTATGATTGACCCTCGGGCTAATCCCTTGTAGTTGTGTTTTAGGCCATGCTAAAGTTGATTCACTAATTATGTTGATTATCTTGATGATTTGATTCATATCATTAATATTGACAATGGGTATTGGCTTTGGCTAGTATGCTAATTGCAATTATTGTCCCAATGCATAGGCCCAATTTACAACTAGAAGGATTGCCACATGATTTTTATCCATCATGGGTATGCATTGAGATTATGTTTCTTCTATGATATGCATCACATATTCACAGTCACATTATCAATTAAACTACTTAAATAAAGGATTAGTTATAAGTCAAGTAATAAGCTAAGATATTGTGCTTACTCATGCCTTGATATTCATGACATGGCCATTTCATTGTATAGACAGTTATGTACTTGTTATATGATTTGCACTATACATGCTCAGTATTGTTTTACAATCACTGCTCACTGCTCACTGCTCACGATCACTGTATATATTCATGACACTCACTATGCCTAATTACATTATCAGAAGGACATAAAAAATACACGAGTAAGAGAAGGAGTAGAGAGCATACTAGATACACACAAAACCTTAGAAATCTGTGCATGTGTTTATTTTCCTTTTAGCAAAACTCAAGATGGTGCGAGTCTCCAGAGGTTCAAATAGCCAAAACAGATTTATATATTATAAAGATTTAAAGGTTGCTCAAAGCACAATAACATGATAACAGCCAACTGCTATGTAATAGCATTACAAGTCAAAGAATTAATGCAGAAAACCCGAAAAACAGATTGTAATAGAAACGAATGGCAGGAATAAGCACTAAAGTAGTTTCCCAGGGTTTAATATGCATGCATGATGTCAGTATAGTATAAGTGTGGACAAAAGCAATCCCCTGTGACAGAATACAGACATACCTCTGGAACATTAACGCTGGCCTTATCTTTCAAACATGCGAGGTATTGACAAGGAAGGTAAGTACCAATGGAAGCTTGGTGAAAATATGCTGCCCAGTGACTTGTAGAAAGTGGGCTTTCGGAAGAAAAAGGTCCTGAAACGGGGCCATCAATTGTGGAAATTAATAATACAGAAGCCAGAAGTTTCGAGACCTGCAATAAGAAGATGGGTGTTATACCTAGCAGTTTCCCAGTATAAAGCTCACAAAAGTTTTAAGTACCTAGAAACAGCGTGAAATAGGAAACACTCTTAAGTGGAGTATTAAACCGCAATGAAGATGAGAAAAATTATTTTAAAAAACTGTTTGATACCTTTTGAAACAGTAAAGGAAGCTCCCGGCTGAGTATGAAGGCTCTCATTAACCAGGGAACAACATCAGGCATCTGAATATTGGCAAAGGTACAACATTTTGTCCTGTAAAACAAAAGATGCTTATGAAACAAAATTGCTCAGTTTTAACGTAAACATGTAGCACCAACAGAATACCGAGAAGCTATATATCACCTGAAATACTCGGAATGACAGTTCTTTAAGAAAAACCAACTCATGTTATACAATAATGATGCTCGCTCCATTGGAAAAATATCTTTTAAACCGTCTCCTTGTGTAAGCTCAATTAAACAGGATTTATCAACATCAGGATTACCATGGGAAGTTGGGTTCTGATGGAACATAACAGATATGCATTGCCAAATGCCTTCATGTACTTCATGCGCTTTATTTTTCCCACAATAACTTCTTTTGCATTTTGCTGAACAAGAAGAGAACACAATAAAAATATTTGGAAGTCCTCAATAGCAAACATGATGGGGAAAAAGTATTGCAGCTAAAAAATATAAATAGTATACATAGCAGTTCAATACCTATCTTAAAAAGTAATCGCAATACAAGACGCCGACGATGACATTCCCTTTTTAGATAAATAATATTATGCATGGTCCCCTCTAACATCACTTTGATAATAAGGCATCTCCAACATTTTATGTTGTTGGATATGCATTCTTCATTGCATCCAAAGTCGGTGGCAGAATTCCTATTCTCTTTCACTTGGGAATTTCGAAGATTTAAGGTATCAGGCCCAGTACTGCCATCTGCAGGCCTAGTATCACTATTGTATACTTTATCACTTGCACTCATGCTTTTCTTACGAGAAACTCTGCTGCTAAGACGAGCTTTTGGCTTTAGCTCAGCATTCAAATCGTGTTTCTTCTTTGATGCAATTCTAGAACTTCTCTTAATTTCTTTGTGCAGGTTTGATCCTTTACCTTCCACATTTTCCAGATCCTCCTGTTTAGCATGATGAACATTGCTAGAGGAACAAATGCTGCATTCAGGTAATCTTCCCTCTTCAAGTGTTGAAGGCCTTCCCCTAGCATTCAAACCTTCATGTTTGCTTTTGTCCAACAAATTACCTACGGTTTCGGTCTTTTTACAGAGGTTAAGAGAACTTTCCAACTCATAATTATTCAGCTTATCTAAAGATTTGTGATATAACTGTATAGCATGAGATGATAGCTCTACTGGGTAACCTTTCTCGGGGCAGCGTCTAGATAGATCTCCGAATTGCATATCAATGAAAACGTCATAAGCCAGCTTGCAGTGTTTGCAGGAAATAATCATGTCATGTTCTTGTAAAAGATTTCTGGCACTATTAAGCTCATTTTCTGCCAAATCACAGAATTGGTTTTTGCTGTATAACTGACCTGGCATGTATTAGCAAATAAAGTTAATTAATAATTTAACTAGATAATTATTCAGAAAAAGGAAACTGGATATAAGTGGAAAAATCTGACAACTAAAGGGAAAATGAATTATACAAAAATATTTCACCTAATAAACATGTAAAAGCAATCTGAAAAATTGGTAAATCTTGCAAAGAGGATATTGTTTTTCCTGTCAGGAAAAGAACTTCAGCCTCTGCCCCATTCCCAATTGATTCATTAATAGTTCCAACCTGAGGATAGAAAGAATCAGTAAGCATAAAATTTATTGTGTTCCAGAGTACCATAAGTCAAATTTTGAAGCTGTTTAGACTTTTAAAAAATGTAAAAGGAAACCAGATATAAACCTGCAAGATGCTCTCAAGGTAGCACCGGAGAACGCTCCATGGGGTAAGGATATAATTCTCCAAGCTTCTCGATTTACGGGTATCTGGCCAGAGTTCAGTCGCGACTGAACCAATTATCTCAATGCAAACAGTACTTTTCCTGTTTTGACTTGTATCCCCAGAGTTCACAGGTTTTGCAAATTGATGCTGAAAAGAATATATAAATTTCTTCTGTAGCAGTTTTCTCCGCAATGAGAGGGCCACTCTCGCATGTGATAGTGCCTAAAACAAACGAAAGATAATTCAATAAAGAAGGGAAAAGGATTAACTGGTTCAAAATATGGCGACTGCTATTATATACTGACCAGACAAGTGAATCATTGTTAAAAAATGAGAAATGAAAAGGGGGAAAACAAACAAATGTTAGACTACCAAGTGGATGGTAGAGAAGAAAATAGTACCGAAAAGGACGTTGAGAAATCATAAGAAGAATTAGAGGATAGTTGATTTGGGAACACACAACAACATGATGTGGTTTATACTTCCACAAACAACAAAATTTAGACATGGAGCAATTCAGAAAGCAAGCAGCGGAACAAGTAAGAAATTTTTGGCATTAGCAATGTGATAGCAATCATCGACTTTAAAATTCCACTAAGTCGATGGCCGACAATAGGATGAATATATTAGGTGTAGCATTAGTAGCCATTTCAATTGTAATGGTTAAAATGCTATTAGATAGCGGGGAAAGAAAACTAAACTTTAAAGGTCTAATGGAAAATAAGGTGAAATTGTGGGGTATGCTATAGTTGCAGAAGTTGATTACATGGTGGGATATCTGCTACTATTGATATTAGAGCAAGGTTACCAAATGAAAGAGTCAACACAACAATAATTCTTACAGCATTGATACAACCACAACCAATAGGACATCCAAACGACATGCAAGTTACATGTAGTGAGAATATAGTATTTTTATAAAGGACCGTTGAGTGGCATTTTTTTAAATAAAATGCACAGTTGTGGCTCATAAGCCTTTGAGTCTGTTAGCATATAATATTTATATTGTAGAGGGAGGTTTTGTATAAAAATGAGTTGTAATACCAATGTATATAATAAAGCGCCTGGTTGAGAGATGGTAAACTACCATATCTAACCTTTCTTTCAATCTTCTCTTCTTCATGGACCAAAGCCTAAATCCTAAAGCTAACCATCCAAATTGATCTCTCCTACTCTAATCATTCCCAAAATCAATCCTCCATCCCATGTTGAGATGTAATGGTTAGTGTATCGGATGAGTCTTGTGTAAATGTGACAAATACAGTTTTATAATTAATAAACAATAGGTAGTGAGAGATAAAGACAGTAACCTTTTCCCAATAACTCTGATTACTTCATTTTATCACAGCACCAAGTTCATCCAAAAACCTAGATATGATTTCTATCCTACAAAAATTAATATTCATTAGATCTGTCCTCGCCCCTCTTCTCCTCACTCAAGAACCATCAATATCCAAAACCCAGTTCCAATCTTCTCTTACCTTTACCACAAAATCAAGTCATTTTCTGACCTCATTCACATCGCCTAATCATATATGGATGGCAAAATGAACCCAACCCAACAACCCTAACCCGACCTGCATTTACTGGTAAAGGCCTAAACAGGTTTGGGTGGAATTCAAGTCAACCCCATCAACTCGCAAAAATGGGTTGGGAATGGGTTTCATTCCTTGATCAGTTTTGACAAACCCACTGACTATTCACATATATACTTGTAAACACTAATCATTGGTTCTATTCTCTTGCCCTAGTTTTTTAAGTAGAGCAGCGACCAGAAAGTCCAGTCTTCACACTTGATCCCCCTCGTCTCCGGTGAGTTCCAGTTCTAAAAATCATCTCCAACTTCTTCTGCTGGCAAGATCTCTCCCCCATTTTCTAACAATCTTCTTTATAGCCCTCTTCCTCAACTGACTTTTCTACCCCAAAAATCATCTTCCTCTATTTGGACATGTTTGTTTCTTTTTTTTTTTTGTTATTTTGGTCTCTTTTGGATGTTAATTAATTTTTGTTTGATGACATATGTATGCAATGGATGCTGCTCATCAAGAGCTTACAATCGAGCGACGATTAGGTTTTAGGGGTCAAATCAAAGATTAACTTCAAAATGGAAGATAATAAGGATGATCTAAAACATGTGATGGTCGCATTAATTTGTTGCAATTTTATTTGTTTTGAGTAGAAGACCAAATCCAACATGAGGGACTGAATTAAGTTGAAATATTAGGGACAGATGGGCAATCTCATGGAGGAGGAATTTGTAAATGTTCTTCATGTGCAAATCATTGAGTTTCCGAGGGTAAGCTCTAAGTAGAATGGTGTTACTTTGCACAAATGTGGAAGGTGGGAGGCTAGAATCGGCTAAATCTTGGGAAGAAGTATGTCATTTGACTCCAAACTCTTCTTCCTTTTGTAATTTCCCTTGTATCTAGTACTTGCGCATAAATGAACTCTTGTAAAAGCTTCCTTTTCAAAATTTCCCACAACAAGAACTTCCATTTGTAATTTTCCCGCAACAAGAGCTTCCTCTTGTAATTCACCCAAACCCGACCCATCAAATCAAGTGGGTCGTGTCCGGACGATCGGATTTAATCCAGGACGGTTCAGGATTGAGCTCACCGATCCATATTAAATGTGGATCGGGTTCAGGTAAACCCTTATCCAAATCCGATCAACCCTGACCCAACCCTACCCTATCCATTTGCTATCCCTACCTGACCCTACCTTGACATTGATTTGACCTCACTGGCATCGCCTGACACCATCTTCTTCTTACCATCCTCGACTCAATTTAGACCTTGCCCAATCCATCCACGACCTAGATGTGAGCTCACTGCCCTCGTCACTGATGGGTTTATCACGTACTCAAGGCGGCGCAAGGGGACATCCGGCTCAACCAAATGACTCAGGGACGTTTTCGCCACTTCGTTTAGTTGTTTCCTTTATTTTATTCATTTTAAGGGCATTATTGTAAATGGGCTTTAAATGAAAAGGGTGATATAAGGGGAAGCGGCCAGCCGGCCCTAGGTATGCGATTATTGAATTATTGAGTGATTTCTTAGATAGACGAGTGTGGACGTCTTCCTAACAGCGTCTTGCGAGGAGGTTACACCTATCAATTGTAGCCATTTATCTTATTTTCTTATTTTCTGCTATTATTCTCTATAAAAATTGGATCTTTCCTTCGGATCTATCACTTTGGTATCAGAGCGACAACGATCCATGGCGACGTCAACAAGAAATAAGGATCGAAGTGAAATGGGAGAGGAGTAGCAACGGAGAGATCGAAGAGGTAAAGAGGACAGTGGTGGCGAATAGCGAGGCTATCGCTAATTTAACGAAGATCGTGGGGGAGATCGCGACGAAGCAAAACAAAACGGAGGAAGTTGTTGCTCAGATGGCTTTCCAATTTGCGATTTTCAACGAGAATATGGGACTTGACGGTGCAAACCCTAGTTCATCCAAAAAGGCCCCACCTTTGGAGAAAAGAAAGGAAAAGATGGAATCTTTCACGAAGGGCAAGGATGGAATCTTCTACAAGACGAAGTATTTCACGAACGAGGACTCCGATGAGGAGGAAGGCCGGTGGGGGATCAAGGGAGGCGGAGATGCTCAACGGAACCAAGAGGGAGGCGGCCGAACCCCCAGGGCCATTCCTGGGTTTGGCCGCCACCCGACAGGGGCGGGGGACAGCGCCCTGCCCCCAGTGACTCAGGCAGGGCCAGCCGGACCTTGTCGGCCACCTGCAGGGTCAGCCGACCCCGCCGGGACATCAGGAGGCCCCGCCGGACCTCCAGTAGCCTCGGCGAGGCCTGTCGAAGGGTCGGCAGGGCATGGCGCCTCCTGGCAGCCGCCAGGGGGAAGCAAGCACGGCAGGGAGCCCGGGAGGCCTGCGAGTCTTTCGGGGCAGCGGCAAGGGCTGGAGGGACCTTTTCGGGGAAGATCTGTGCCCTTTGACTTTTCTGGACACCAGCAAGGCCACGGGGAGCACTTCCAGGACAGATCTGAGCTTTTTGGACCCGGGCAGAGAAAGGTCCCTTATTACGGAGACAGAGGAGGGGGCAGAAACCATTATGATGACGGCAGGGGAGCCTATGGGGATGAGTTTGGAGTGGGTCCAGGTTGGTATGACTATGAGGGCAGGCGTGGAGGTCCCCGAGGGGACGATGGCGGCTGCGGAGGAGGGCCACCTAGAGGTTATGAGACCCAGGACGAGAGGTGACAGCACTATCACCAGCCCCGTTGCATAGAGGGAAGACCAGACTAGGGTCATTTGCGGGAGACTGGAGAGTACGGAAGCTGAAGATGCCCCTGTTCAACGGGGAGGATCTGCATGCCTGGCTTTTCTCGGCAGAGAGGTACTTCTCTGCTTATCACATGACGGATGCCCAGAAGTTGGAGGCAGCGGCCATTTACATGGAGGGTAGAGCTTTGGGGTGGTATCAATGGAAGGAGAGGAGGCATCATTTACGTAGCTGGAGGAGCTGAAGGACCTCATTCTGGAGAAGTTTATGGATCCCCACCTGGAAAACCTGCACGAGCAGCTTTTCACCATCAGGCTGGACGGACCGGTGAGGGATTACATCAAGAGGTTCGAGACCTTATCTGGGCAAGTGCATCACGTCATAGATGAGTCACTCGAGGGCACCTTCATGAAGGGCCTGAAGCCCAGTCTCCAGGCGGGGTGCGGCCATACAAGCCCAAGGGAGTGTCAGAGGTCATAGAGATGGCGCAGTTGGTCGAGGATGCCCAGGCGGAGGAGAGGGGAGTTAGGAGTGGGTATGGTGACCAGATGCAGCGAGGGACCACAGCGGGAGCAGGAGGGGCGAAAGTCACCACTGGGACAGATCAGGCTAGCAGGGAGAATGTCTGAGAGAGGAGTAATGTCGCCCCAGCAGGAGGACAGTTCAGGATGATGTCTGATGCAGAGATGAGGGAGAAGCGACAGAATGGACTCTACTTTCGGTGTGACGAGAGGTTCACCCCAGGCCACAGATGCGCGGGGTGCAAGTTACAGTTGCAGCTGGAGGATGACGATGATGATGAGGTTGAGGACGAGGTCACTGAGGAGGTGGATACCGATGACACACAGCTGGAGGTGGAGGAGGTCTCCCTTAACTCTATGGTGGGGTTCACTCCGAACCACACCATGAAGCTGAGGGGGCTGATTGGAGATCAAGAGGTGACGATTCTCATCGACAGTAGGGCGACCCACAACTGCGTCTCCAGGATGGTTGTAGAGCAGTTGGGGCTACAACTGGTGGACAGCGGTAGTTTCAGTGTGATGATGGGCACAAGAAAGAAGGAAAGCAGTAGAGGCTTATGTCGGGGACTAGTGCTGGTAGTGCAGGGGATACACATAGTGGCAGATTTCTTGCCTTTGGATCTGGGCAGCACGGATCTCATCCATGGCATGACGTGGCTGCAAACGCTGGGGGAGATGAAAGTGAACTGGAAACTCCTCAGGATGGAGTTCCAGGAGGACGAGAGAGCAGTACTGTTGCAAGGAGACCCCAGTTTGTGCATATTATTGGTCTCCATGAAGACCATAGTTCGGACCATTCAGGCAGAGGGGGAAGCTTTCTGGTGGAGCTTCAGATGATGACATGAGAGGGTTGTAATGATGCAGGCAGGGAGCAACCGGTCCCACAAAGGGGTGCAGACGATGTTGGAGCAGTTTGGAGACATTTTTCAGGAGCCCGGGGACTACCGCCACCTAGGGACCACGAGCACGCCATAGTCTTACGAGAAGGTGTGGCCCCTATCAGCGTCCGGCCCTGTCGCTACCCCCCAGATACAGAAAGATGAGATAGAGCGGATGGTGGCTGAGATGGTTCAGGTGGGTGTCATCCAGCCTAGCGTAAGTCCTTTTGCCAGCCTGATACTGCTAGTGAAGAAGGATGGAAGCTGGCGTTTTTGCGTGGATTACAGGGCGCTCAACAAGGAGACGGTGCCAGACAATTTCCCCATTCCGGTGATCGACGAGCACCTCGATGAACTTCATGAGTCGGCCATTTTCTCGAAGATAAACCTCAAGTTCGGCTACCACCAGATCAGGATGAGGAAAGAGGATGTACCGAAGACGGCTTTCAAGACACATGAAGACCACTATGAGTTCTTAATCGCGCCTTTCGGCTTGACTAACGCCCCCGCCACGTTCCAGGCACTCATGAACAAGGTATTCCGCCCCTACCTGAGGAGATTTATGCTTGTGTTCTTTGACGATATCTTGGTGTACAGCCGCACGTTGGATGAGCACTTGGATCATTTGCAGGTTGTGTTCCAGGAGTTACAGTACCACCAGCTTTATGGGAACCGAAAGAAGTGCTTGTTTGGGCAGCCGCGGGTAGAGTACCAGGGCCACGTGATTTCTGCAGAGGGGGTGGACGCCGACAGTGTGAAGATTGCGGCAATGCTAGACTGGCCGCGCACTGCCACTCCCATGGGGTTGAGAGGATTTTTGGGCCTCACAGGCTACTACCGGCAGTTTGTAGAAGGATATGGGACAGTTGCCTGGTCACTCGCAGAGTTATTGAAGAAGGATCAGTTTGTGTGTGGGGAGGAGGTGACGCGTGCTTTTGAGGCTTTAAAGAAGGCCATGACGACCGTGCCGGTGTTGGCCCTTCCTGACTTTTCGAGACCGTTTGTTGTGGAGGCTAATGCCTCAGGCCATGGGTTAGGGGCGGTACTGATGCAGGATCAGCGTCCTATTGCTTACTACAGTCAGGTGCTAACAGCGAGGTCCAGATTGAAGTTAGTGTACGAGAGGGAATTGATGGCTATAGTTCTGTCTATACTGAAGTGAAGGCCATATTTGCTGGGGAGGACCTTCTTAGTTCGCACGGACCAGAGAAGCCTCAAGTACCTATTGGAGCAGCGAATGGTGTCAGATGAGCACCAGAAGTGGCTAAGGAAGCTGATGGGATACCTGTTTGAAATAGAGTACCGCCCGGGGTTGAAGAACAAGGCGACTGACGCACTGTCACGGAGAGATGAGGACGTCCAGTTGGCATCAGTATCAGTGTCGATACTTCAGGACTTGGAGACACGGCAGAGGGAGGATGAGGAGGATCAAGAGCTGGCAAATATCCCAGCGGCACTCTTACAGGGGTCCGCAGAGCACCCAGGCTATTCCTTGCAGGAGGGAAGGTTGATGTATTGGGGCATCTAGTAATACCGAGGACGTCTTCCCGCATTTCGGCCATTCTACAGGAGTTCCATTGCAGCGCAGTGGGCGGGCATTCAGGGGTACTAAAGACATATCAGAGGCTGGTGCGAAAGGTGCACTGGCGAGGGATGAAGAAGGATGTGACCAAGATGGTAGCAAAGTGTGACGTGTGCCAGCGTCACAAATATATGGCGATGTCTCCAGGTGGATTGCTGCAGCCACTGTCATTGCCAGAGCGAGTCCGGGAGGACTTGTCCATGGACTTCATCGACGGGCTGCCAAAGTCGGGAGGTTTCACGGTGATATTTGTTGTGGTTGAGCGCCTCAGCAAATATGCACATTTCATACAACTCCGGCATCCTTACAGCGCTATTTCAGTGGTCGAGGTATTTTTGAGGGAGGTGATCCACTTACACGGGCCACCCCAGTCTATTGTATCTGACAGAGACAAGGTCTTTTAGAGCAGCTTCTGGCATGAGCTCTTCAGAAACGGTTCTGCGGCGTAGTACTGCCTAACACCCCCAGACGGACAGCCAGACAGAGGTCGTCAACATGACGTACCTGCGGTGTTTCATCTCGGAGAGCCCGAAGGAGTGGGCACGTTGGTTGGCGTGGACAGAATACTGGTACAACACTTCGTACCACACGGCAGCTCAGACTACACCGTTTCGGATTCTGTATGGACGGGATCCACCCCATTTGCTGCACTATGGTCAGGAGATGACTCCAATTTCAGATGTAGAGCAGTACTTGGCAGAGAGAGACAGAGTTTTGGAGGAACTGAAGCTCCATCTGGCTAGAGCTCAGCAGGTGATGAAAGTGAGGGCTGATTTACACCGCCGCGATGTCCAATTTGACGTGGGGGCATGGTATACTTGAAGTTGCAGCTCTACAGGCAGAAGTCCCTAGCCCATCGGAGGAATGAGAAGCTCTCTCCGAGGTATTTTGGCCCTTTTGAGGTGGAGGCCAGGGTGGGGCCAGTGGCCTACCGGTTGAAGTTGCCCCCAGGATCGTGCATCCATCCCATGTTCCATGTATCACAGTTACGACAGGTGATCGGTGAGCACAGTCCTCCTCCTACACTACCAGAGACGCTGACAAAGAACATGGAGGTTTTGTTGGAGCCAAATGAGTTGAAGGGGGTACGGAAAGGAGGGACGACGAGCAGGAGGTATTTGTGCATTGGAAGGGCTTGTCGGAGCATGAAAGCACCTGGGAGCTGGTGTAATGCCCGTATGTGTAATATACTATATGAGTGTGTGCATAGTAATTCCTTACGTGAATGGCTATATGGTTGAATATGACATGACTTGGATATATTGATGAATATATGTGGTTGTTATTATCAGTGTTATTATTGATATTAGTGGTGTTTGGTTAGTAGGTGTGTATAGTTAAGTGGTATTTTCATGATAATTATTTTATTACATTCTAAAGAGATTATTATTGTTGTTGTTGTTGTTAGTAATAATAAGATTATTATTAATGGATGGCATTATGGTTGATGTAGTTATTATTATTAGTATTAGCATTTTTATTATTGTTGTTATTGGTAATATTATTGGGGTTATTGTTGATGTAGATTATTATTATTATTATTATTGATTGGGGCTTTAGCTAATTTTAGTAGCCTAAGAATTGGTTGTTGGGCTTTAATAGTGGGCTTGGATTATTATGGAGAGAGGAGAGATGCTTATTAGAATGGCAAACTTGTAAATACCCAATCCCTTCTACATTATTCCATTTTGTCTCCTCAATTCTTTATTTCTTTTCTCTTTTCCCATTTCTTTCCCCAACCCAAACCCTCAAGCTACCGACTTCTCTCTCCCATGGCCGAATTCCCTTGATGCTGCCATGAGTTCCCCAAGCCAAGTCCTGCCGAACTCCCCCAAGCTTCCCCAAAAATTCCCCAGGCCGAGTCTTCCCCCCCTTTGCCGGTCGAACCTCCCCCATGTCCCCTTGGCTGCCGATTTTGCCAGCAAAATCAAAAAGTAAAAGAAATGGAAGAGAGAAAGAGAAATGGAAAAAGAAAGAAGAGGAGAAAGAGACGGGGGAATTCTGAGAGAGCGGAAGAAGATTTGGGGGAATTCTTAGAGAGAAGTTAGGATTTTGGGTTTGAGCTTGGAGACTTGGGATTCATGGTGGATTTCATGAAATTGAAAGAGGGAAGATGTGATTTTGGGCTTGATGATGAGGATGGTGGTGTTTTCATGGAATATGAAGAGGAGTTAGGGCTTTGGAGTTTGACTCATGGTGGAGTTTCCTTGGATTTGGAGAGAGGAGTTTGCTTCTCCATTAGAGGTAGGAATCCCTCTCCATATAACGTGTTATTCAAATTCTTCTAAGCTAGCTAAAGAGATCAACTTTATTTATGAACAAGATTTTATGTTGCTTTCCATTGAGTTAATGATTTTGTCATTATGTCTTCCAAGTGTTTGTAGAAATGTTCACATGAAGTTAGACTGTGGAAAGCATGCTAAAGAAGCTAACTTTAATAATGAATATGTTATTATGCCAACCAAGTGTTTGTAGCAATGTTCTTATGAAGTTAGCCTCTTCGTTCCATGTTGTTTCAATCCCTCATTAGTTTCATGTTGTAAAATGTGTATGCTTGCATAATAGGCTATGTGTGTTGGCTAAATGTGTTGGCTATATGAATTGCCTTGCATAATTTGGCTATTTGTGTTGGCTAAATGTGTTGGTTATATGTGGAATATGAAAGAGGATGTGATCTGATGTTAGGGACACGGAGGTGGAGTGCACGACGGGCATGGACAAAGTTGCCGCGGTAGGAGGCAGGAGAATTCGCAGTGGTTGCTCTTGATCCATTAGGTGGCTCCACATTGATAACGGAGTAGAATCACTTGCACTTGAACGCCGGCATAGGAATAGGATCCCTAGGCATGCTTTGCATTGCATTTGTGATTGCATCAATTGCATCATGGGGGGCATGCCATCATATCATTGTGGATTGTGGAATGAATGTTGTGACATGGTTCCCTTTTGATAGTTGCTAGTAGTTTATATTTGGAGTTGATATTGTGTTTCCTTCACTTGAAATAGCTATTTATGTATGCATGTTACTCACTTGTAGTTGTTTGTAGGATTCCCTTAATTGTGCACTAAATATTAATTTTAAGATTGTTGTATTTACTACACTTCATGGTTAGGAAGTTGACATTTTTTTAATTAAATTTAAAGTGAAAGAAAGTCCTTCATTAAGTAATATGTTTCATTTAAGCCAAAGATGATCCCTTTCATAGTTCTCCCAACCTAAGTTGGCATCTTGATATCACTTTGTTACATTTCCATGCATTCTTAAATAAAGTTAGTTGTTGGAAGTAAATCCTTGTGAAATCTTATAAAGTTGCATTCTTAAGTTAAAGATTGATTGCCCCTTGTGTAAATTTGGTTAAAGTTAGTAGCTTTTAGATGTGGACATTAATTTATGTTGAATGTCATAGACTTAATGTTGAATCTTAATGTTGGTAGTTTTAAGCTTGAAGTTGAGTTAAAGTTAGTATCTTTTAACGATGCATTCTTAATGTACCATTGCTTAAGCTTGTATCTAGATCTTGAATGGATGATGGTTAATGAAGTTTGATAAGCTTGCATCAAATGTTGCTTTAACTTGCATCTAAATGTTGCATGAAAGCTCAAATGAGGTTATGTTTATGTTTTGGGAAATGGTGAATGTTGTTGGGAAGTGGTGTATGTTGTGTGGTGACGATTGTGTTGAATGCCATTCTCTTGAGAATGGGAGTTACATGAGAGGGTGGTGCACGTAGCAAGAGGAAATGGTTAATGAGGGTACATGGAAAATGATTCATGGTGCAATTGAACCTTAAAAAGGTTATCTTTATGTTGGAAGAGTGGGTTGGGTTAAATACTAGCTCTAAATTTCACCATGATGCTTTATGGAAATTGGGTCATGTGACATGCTATCTTCAATCTCACAAAGATGCTTTTTGATGGTTACTAGTAATGCATATTGCTTGCCAACAAGTTCATGCCCCCATATAGTAAAGTTCATGTTGTTAACAAGTCCATGTTGCCACTAAAGTTCATGTTGCATTATGTTACATGTTGCCACTAAAGTTCATGTTGCATTATGTTACATATTGCCATTAATAATAATGAAGTCATCAATGTTAGTTGTAATCATCTAAAACAATGTATGGGATGCTTTATGCAAGTTGTAATATGAATTGCTAGCTTGTTGTAGTACTCTCTCTTTATAGCATATGAATCCTTATGCTTTTAATGCAACATGTCACTATGCACCATGTCACTTTGTGGTTGCCATCACATTCTTGCTTAAGGCTTACCTTTATGTCATTTTGTAAGATGCCATGTCATGCCACCCTTGTTGCTTTATGTTGCCCTTATGTTTCATTTCACAGCACTATGTCATGCCACTTGTTGTAAGTTGTATTGAGCAATATGTCACGTAGTAGTTGCATTTGGCATTGAGTAATATGCTATATGGAGATGGGAATTCCTACTGGGTAACGCGTTGCCGTGTTCCCGTTGATATTTTTCAGGTAGTTGGAGTTGGAGATGCTTGGAGTTGGAGTTGGAGGCATAGGGTGGTTAGAGTGTTGGGTTGTACTCGTGGGTGTAAGTTGGGTGTTGTTGTAATTAGTTGATGTTGTATTTGAGAGAGTGTGGTTAATAATTGTATTCATATTTGTAATATTGCAAATGGACTTCCACATTTATAAATGAGCTGATCTTTGTTGTATATTATCTCTATATGATGTATGTAAAAGTGGTGATGTTATATGGGTTATATACGAGGGTTGTAATTGTGGAGAGTTGTATGGTAATTGGTATTTGAATCTTGTTTCTAATATAAATGAATGATGTTTGATTGTTCATTATTCTCTTGGGTTGTTTTCTTTTAATTGTGGAGCATTACGTGTACTTCCAAACACGTGCACAGTGGACCTGTTGTATTTGTATTATATTTTGCATTCCCTTTCGTAACACTCGCTTCCTTGGAAGTATCCGGGGAGCGGAGCGTTACTTTTGGTGTCCCATGCAGGTCGTCGCACTGTGACGTGCGTAAGGATAGTGCAAATAATGTTCTATAGGGATAGATATGTCCTAAGGTGGGTAGTGGCTTTAGCGTCTAGAAGTCGACACCCTTAGCCAAGACTCTTAGGTTTAGAAAGTTCGAGGACGAACTTTATTTTTAAGGTGGGTAGATTGTAATGCCCGTATGAGTAATATACTATATGAGTGTGTGCATAGTAATTCTTTACGTGAATGGCTATATGGTTGAATATGACATGACTTGGATGTATTGATGAATATATGTGGTTGTTATTATCAGTGTCATTGATATTAGTGGTGTTTGGTTGGTAGGTGTGTATAGTAAAGTGGTATTTTCATGATAATTATTTTATTACATTCTAAAGAGATTATTGTTATTGTTGCTAGTAATAATAAGATTATTATTAATGGATGGCATTATGGTTGATGTAGTTATTATTATTAGTATTAGCATTTTTATTATTGTTGTTATTGGTATTATTATTGGGGTTATTGTTGATGTTGATTATGATTATTATTATTATTGATTGGGGCTTTAGCTAATTTTAGTAGCCTAAGAATTGGTTGTTGGGCTTTAATAGTGGGCTTGGATTATTATGAAGAGAGGAGAGATGTTTATTAGAATGGCAAACTTGTAAATACCCAATCCCTTCTACATTCTTCCATTTTGTCTCCTCAATTCTTTATTTTTTTCCTTTTCCCATTTCTTTCACCTTACCCAAACCCTCAAGCTGCCGACTTCTCTCCCCCATGGTCGAATCCCCTTGATGCTGCCGTGAATTCCCCAAGCCAAGTCCTGTCGAACTCCCCCATGCTTCCCCAAAAATTCCCCAGGCCAAGTCTTCCCCCCCTTTGATGGCCGAACCTCCCCCATGTCCCCTTGGTTGCCGATTTTGCCAGCAAAATCAAAAAGTAAAATAAATGGAAGAGAGAGAGAAATGGAAAAAGAAAGAAGAGGAGAAAGAGAAGGGGGGGATTCTGAGAGAGAGGAAGAAGATTTGGGGGAATTCTTAGAGAGAAGTTAGGGTTCTGGGTTTGAGCTTGGAGATTTGGGATTCATGGTGGATTTCATGAAATTAAAAGAGGGAAGATGTGATTTTGGGCTTGATAATGAGGATGGTGGTGTTTTCATGGAATATGAAGAGGAGTTAGGGCTTTGGAGTTTGACTCATGGTGGAGTTTTCTTGGATTTGGAGAGAGGAGTTTGCTTCTCCATTAGAGGTAGGAATCCCTCTCCATATAACGTGTTATTCAAATTCTTCTAAGCTAGCTAAAGAGATAAACTTTATTTATGAACAAGATTTTATGTTGCTTTCCATTGAGTTAATGATTTTGTCATTATGTCTTCCAAGTGTTTGTAGAAATGTTCACATGAAGTTAGACTGTGGAAAGCATGCTAAAGAAGCTAACTTTAATAATGAATATGTTATTATGCCAACCAAGTGTTTGTAGCAATGTTCTTATGAAGTTAGTCTCTTCGTTCCATGTTGTTTCAATCCCTCGTTAGTTTCATGTTGTAAAAAGTGTATGCCTGCATAATTGGCTGTGTTGGCTAAATGTGTTGGCTATATGAATTGCCTTGCATAATTCGGCTCTTTGTGTTGGCTAAATGTGTTATTGGTTATATGTGAAATATGAAAGAGGATGTGATATGATGTTGTTAGGGACACGGAGATGGAGTGCACGGGCATGGACAAAGTTGCCGCGGTCGGAGGCGAGAGAATTCGCTGTGGGCAACCTCTTGATCCATTAGGTGGCTCCACATTGATAACGGAGTAGAATCACTTGTACTTGCACGCCGGCATAGGAATGGGATCCCTAGGCATACTTTGCATTGCATTTGTGGTTGCATCAATTGCATCATGGGGGCATGCCATCATATCATTGTGGATTGTGGAATGAATGTTGTGACATGGTTCCCTTTTGATAGTTGCTAGTAGTTTATATTTGGAGTTGATGTTGTGTATCCTTCACTTGAAATAGCTATTTATGTATGCATGTTGCTCACTTGTAGTTGTTTGTAGGATTCCCTTAATTGTGCACTAAATATTAATTTTAGGATTGTTGTTGTATTTACTATACTTAATGGTTAGGAAGTTGACATTTTTTTAATTAAATTTAAAGTGAAAGAAAGTCCCTTCATTAAGTAATATGTTTCATTTAAGCCAAACATGATCCCTTTCATAGTTCTACCAACCCAAGTTGGCATCTTGATATCACTTTGTTACATTTCCATGCATTCTTGGTTAAAGTTAGTTGTTGGAAGTAAATCCTTGTGAAATCTTATAAAGTTGCATTCTTAAATTAAAGATTGATTGCCCCCTTGTGTAAATTTGGTTAATGTTAGTAGCTTTTAGATGTGGACATTAATTTATGTTGAATATCATAGTCTTAATGTTGAATCTTAATGTTGATAGTTTTAAGCTTGAAGTTGAGTTAAAATTAGTAGCTTTTAACGATGCATTCTTAATGTACCATTGCTTAAGCTTGTATCTAGATCTTGAATGGATGATGGTTAATGAAGTTTGATAAGCCTGCATCAAATGTTGCTTTAACTTGCATCTAAATGTTGCATGAAAGCTCAAATGAGGTTATGTTTATGTTTTGGGAAATGGTGAATGTTGTTGGGAAGTGGTGTATGTTGTGTGGTGACAATTGTGTTGAATGCCATTCAATTGAGAATGGGAGTTACATGGGAGGGTGGTGCATGTAGCAAGAAGAAATGGTTAATGAGGGTACATAGAAAATGATTCATGGTGCAATTGAACCTTAAAAAGGTTATGTTTACGTTGGAAGAGTGGGTTGTGTTAAATACTAGCTCTAAATTTCACCATGATGCTTTATGGAAATTGGGTCATGTGACATGCTATCTTCAATCTGACAAAGATGCTTTTTGGTGGTTGTTAGTAATCCATATTGCTTGCCAACAAGTTCATGCTCCCATATAGTAAAGTTCATGTTGTTAACATGTCCATGTTGTCACTAAAGTTCATGTTGCATTATGTTACATGTTGTCATGAATAATAATGAAGTCGTACAATGTTAGTTGTAATCATCTAAAGCAATGTATGGGATGCTTTATGCAAGTTGTAATATGAATTGCTAGCCTGTTGTAGTACCCTCTCTTTATAGCATATGAATCCTTATGCTTTTAATGCAACATGTCACTATGCAACATGTCACTTTGTGGTTGCCATCACATTCTTGCTTAGGGCTTACCTTTATGTCATTTTGTAAGATGCCATGTCATGCCACCCTTGTTGCTTTATGTTGCCCTTATGTTTCATTTCACAGTACTATGTCATGCCACTTGTTGTAAGTTGTATTGAGCAATATGTCACGTAGTAATTGCATTTGGCATTGAGTAATATGCTATATGGAGATGGAAATTCCTACTGGGTCACGCGTTGGCGTGTTCCTGTTGATATTTTTCAGGTAGTTGGAGTTGGAGTTGGAGGCATTGGGTGGTTAGAGTGTTGGGTTGTACTCGTGTGTGTAAGTTGGGTGTTCTTGTAACTAGTTGATGTTGTATTTGAGAGAGTGTGGTTAAGAATTGTATTCATATTTGTAATATTGCAAATGGACTTCCACATTTATAAATGAGCTGATTTTTGTTGTATATTATCTCTATATGATGTATGTAAAAGTGGTGATGTTATATGTGTTGTATATGAGGGTTGTAATTGTGGAGAGTTGTATGGTAATTGGTATTTGAACCTTGTTTACAATATAAATGAATGATGTTTGATTGTTCATTATTCTCTTGTGTTGTTTTCTTTTAATTGTGGAGCATTACGTGTACTTCCAAACACGTGCACAGTGGACCTGATGTATTTGTATTGTATTTTGTATTCCCTTTCGTAACACTCGCTTCCTTGATAGTATCCCGGGGAGCGGGGCGTTACAGCTGGTGAGCGTCATGAAGCATCAATTTCCAAATTTCCACCTTGAAGACAATGTGGCTTTTTTGGGGGGGGGAGTAATGATGGGATCATCACGTACTCAAGGCAGCGCAAGAGGACATCCGGCTCAACCAAATGACTCGGGGACGTTTTCGCCACTTCTTTTAGTTGTTTCCTTTATTTTATTCATTTTGAGGGCATTATTGTAATTTGCCTTTAAGTGAAAAGGGGATATAAGGGGAAGCGGCCAGCCGGCCCTAGGTATGCGATTATTGAATTATTGAGTGATTTCTTAGATAGACGAGTGCGGACGTCCTCTTAACGGCGTCTTGCGAGGAGGTTACACCTATCAATTGTAGCCATTTATCTTATTTTCTGCTTTTATTCTCTATAAAAATTGGATCTTTCCTTCAGATCTATCAGTCACCTTCGTTTGAGCCGACTTCGACTCCGAAGGACCTCGATTGACCCCAATTCCATGCCACCAACACTTGCCGGCCTCACTTGACCTGGACTCAACTCCAGCTAGCAACCGACCTCGCCCAACTTTACCCTCACGTAATCGATGCCATTGATTCTTCATCTGTCTCTAACATTTTACAAATCTATTTCTCAAATCGTTACGATAGATCTTTTAAAAATCCGTTTTTGTCCTTTTTATGTATTGGAAAGTGTATTGGATAATTTTTGGGAGTTGTGCTTCTGATTGAAGTTTGGCATTTAAGGCTTGGCACCAAGTCTGTGGGGTTTGGCGTGGATAATAAATTTGGTGTTTGACGAGTGGTTGGCTAATTGACGTCCATCATTTAATTGGTTGTTTGGTTTTGCTGCTTGTTGATTGTCACTGGTAGAAATATGAAGGTGAGTGATTTCAGAAAGTGCCCATATTTTGTATGATACGATATGTGCCTATGATTTGTATTGTATCATATGATATGACTCACATATCGTACTCGCATTTCGTATGATATTGATAATTATGATTGATGGCGGTTCCATATATCCTTGCCTGAAACATTTCGCTTAAGAGCAAATTTTCCTTGGAAGTAGTCGGCATTTTTTAACTCTGTAAATGTGGTAGATCGCTCAATATTGGCCGCATATCGGCAACATATGTAGATACCATAGTGGACAATAAGCCATCGCTAAAAGAGGCGACAGTGAGCCCATCGGCACTCATAGCAAAGACAGAGTGGATGCCGAATTCCTGTGATAGAGTTACGTTAAAAGCAATATATTTAGAACAGTTGATTTGTCATTATTGCAAGAGTTTGGGCATATGATGGTTGATTGCCGTTAACTAACGGGTCATATAAAGGTCTTGGGATAGCACTGTGTGTATGGCTTCCTAGGACGACTCTTCCCATTCCAAGAGCATTTAGATGTTTAATGATGAGTAGAGCTAGCATACAATATTTAAAAAGTTTCATGAAACCCAAGCAGCGTCATCTTCTTCCACAACGATCCTAGTCAAAGTATGTAATCCAATTGCACATATTTCTACATCCAGTCATCAGATTTGGGTTATGAAATTAAGATCTTCTCACCATATAACTTTTTTATGTGACCCGTTAGTAAAGGCAATCAAACATCATGTGCCCAAGCTCCTTGCAATAATAAAATATCTTATCTTCTTTTTGTTTATCTTCTTATTAACATGTAATGTGCCTAACAGATGGATCAACATCCACTATTAAGGGTGCTGGCTCAATTGGTGTGTCTCCCTCTTTGTCTCTGAAATATGTTTTACATCTGCTAAAGTTTCATTCAGCTTGCTTTCAGTTAGTCAATTAACATGATCCAAAAATTGTTCCATAACGTTCTTTTCATTGTGTTTCAGTAGGCATAGATGTCTTTATTATGATGCTAAGATTGGACATGTAGCTTTTTTATGGTGGCACATCCCTATATCATGCATTGCATATTATATCATCCTGGTCATCAAAATTTAAAACTAACATCAAGAGTTATATAATTTATCTGATAATGAATGTGAGCCATGTCGATTAGGAAAAATCATAATGTATCTTACCAACCACGAATTAATAAATATGCTCATAAACCATTTGAGATTGTGTATATGGATGTAGGGAAACCTTATTGCGTTGAGTTTAGATTTGGGTTCAAATATTGTCAGATTTGTAAATAATTTTTCACATTTGATTTGGGTTTTTATTGAAAAGTAGGTTTAAAATTTTTGTTACTTCAAAAGTTTATATGCTGAAATCAAAAATTAATTTGGTATTTTATGTTCGAATTGTACAAAGTGATAATGTGAAAAAGTGATTTAGTAGTCAAACTATATCTTTTATGTCTGAATTTGAAATGAAATCAGTCGTCAATCTTCTTATGTACACATCAACAAAATGAGGTAGCAGAATGCAAAAACAAACATCTATTAAAGATAGCACGTACATTTCTTTTAAATATGAATAGTTCGAAAAGTTTTTGGGTTGATGTAGTGTCAACAGTTGTTATCTTACACGCCGTTCTTGATGGTAATATTCTTTATTGCTTATTATTCCTAGAGGCAATCTTGTTTCCATTTATTATATAAGGGTTTTGATGTGTTTGTTTTGCACATAACTATATTGCTTATGATTCAAAACTTGAACCATGTTCTTTGAAATGCAGGGTATTTCCACACTCAAAGGCGCTATTAATGTTAATGTCCAACAACCAAAAAATCATTTGCTTGCTGATGTACACGTTTTTGTCTCAACCTTATTCCATTGCACATATGGATATTTGATCATTCAATGGGTCTGACATAAACAATGATTATTTATTTTCCTATTGCCACCATGAAATTTTAAGATTTCACATATGTATCATCGACAGGGTCGCTAGAACTCAACCTTCAGTTCCTCTTTCGACTCATACTGCTACTGCACCTTTACCTTATGGTCATATGACATCTTCCTCCATGGATTCATCTTATGCAACCTCCATAAGTGAAAGTGAGTTGGTTTCAGATCTAGATCTTTTCATTGCCCACAAAAAAGCTACTTATACTTGCACCGCTCGTCTTTATAAATATGAATCTTATGCACATCTTTCTCAACCATACATAGGTTTTTGTTTCTCCATTTTCACCACATTCCCTAATCTATATCGAAGTGCATTCCCCAAACTATATCGAAGGCCCTGGCACATCCACATTAACGTGTTGCAATGTTAAAAGAAATAAATGAAGTTGTGCTTAATGAAAATTAGGACATTATACATGCTGCACTTGCCAATGTGGTGGGTTGTAAATGCACTTGGCAAGTACATCTTAAACATGTTGTCTAAGAAAGGAATCAGGGTGTAGACATATTACTTAATCTATGAACCCATGTTGTCTAAGAAATGAATCAGGGTGTAGACATATTACTTTATCTATGAACCCTAACTCCAAACTTGTATTAAAACAAAAGGAGCACTTGCTCGATGTAGCGAGATACTGGAGGTTGGTTGTTAAGTTGAGTTATCTTACTATGATATATAAAGATAATGTTTTTCTTGTTAGTGTGCTAGGTTAGTACATGATCCGAGTGCTATGAACTAGGATGCTATAAAACGAATTTTGAGGTACCTTTTTTAATGATGTGAGAAATTTTTTTAAAAAGAAAATTGAAGAAATGAGTATGTAAAAAATCTAGTTAGTTTTTTAGAAAAGCAAAATGCATGAATCAGTTTGCATGTGAGATGTGAGAGTGGGTGAACGATTCATCGTGTACGAGGCCTTAATTTCTATCAATCAAACTCTTTAATTTAGTTATTCCTTAATTCCCTCTAAAACCTTAAATCTAACCTTTCCGTTGCCGGATTCCATGTTAATTGGAATCATAACCAATATTCCCCTACTTCACTACATTTCTAGTTTAGGCTTTTTTACTTTCAAAAAATTCTTTTTATGTTTGTTTTATTTTTTTCAAAAACCCTTTTTAGATTTTAGTTCTTTAAAAACAGTCTGTATTACCTTCTTCATCTTTTTGTTCTACGGTTTTTGGATTTAGGAATAAATCCTTTTAAATGCTGGAAAAAAGAAAGAAAAGAAAAACCATTGAAAAGATAAATCGAAAGAAATAAAAATTAAAAACCTAATGTTCGTCTTCTTCCCTGCTCATCTTCGTCATCGATAGACCTCAGTTCCACATCTTCTCCATAAGCAACATCATCACTATCACCATCAATCCAGCCAAACTGAAGAAGTTTTGAGCTAGATTTCCATGGAATTGTACGAGACCACTAATACAAGTGATACTATCGTCATTCAAAATGATTATCTAAGAGTGATGTGTTTAAAGATTGCATATTCTTCAAGGATATCCTGATCTTAATGCTTATGGAGATTGGGAGTTTCTTTTAGATGGGTCATTTTCTTACGTGATAATGATGAAAAGTGCTTCTTACTTGACGAATGATGGGAAGTACTGGTCGTTGGCCTAGTTAGCCCACTAACTAGATCACACTTTTAATTTTGATGATGACAAACAAGTCGCATGGCTACTAATATTTTTGTGAAGTGATTTTCAGATCAAAAGATGACTATAATGACTATATTGGTCAGCATCTCCTAGAAAGTCAAAGGAAGAGAAGATAAGTTGTGGAGAAGATAATGTGTGCAAATAAGAGTTCAAATTGATCTTGAATTATACAAGTTCCTTGTATCATAAAGGAGGAAAAGTTCATGAAGGATTGCATATTGGGGTGACTAATAAAGTTCTAGTTCAAGAGGGATTCAAAGAGTTATCGTGCATCAAGTCTAGTTGGCTACTAGAGTTATGTCTAGAGCTATTAGTGTTGGATCGTGATCTAAGCATAGAGGGTAAGTGAATATGCTTATAAAAAATTTTCGCGAATACAAAAATAGTAGCCTACTCAACCAAACAGTTACAAAGCAAATATAGTGTAGAGATAATAAAGCAGAAGCAAACACAGTGTGCATGCGATATTTAACCTGGTTGGTCGCCCCAACGACCTACTCCAGCCCCAAAGTAATCACTGGAATAATAATGTCAATATACAAACACCCGAAACTTTGTGCCCCAACACTCAGCTCACCAAGTTATATCTTGCTCCCCAAAGTGTCGAACACTACTATCCTAGCAAAAACTTTACTCTTGACTAGCCCCAACCAATCAAGAGTCCCAAAAAACCCCAAAACGAAACTAAAACCTAATACAAAGATCTACCAGAACAATCACAAATAATAATAAGATAAAAGTTTAGAGTACTTAGTTTTGATGTTTGGCTAGTCCATGTCGATCAGCACATTGTCAGCTTCGCGCTGGCACAAATGGTATATCAATCCGATCTCTGAATCAAAAGATATAGCCCTCCAAAATTCGCTGCACAAATCTACTTGAATCTGATCTGTGCGTAAAGTAGCTCTTCGTTGGCGCCGTGAATCTGCGGGTCAGCATGGGCCGTGGCTCAGTCGCCTCATGGGTCAGCGAGGAGGTGGAACATTGCAGATTCTGCTGCAGTCTGTGCGCAAAGTAATCAGATGCTCCGTCTTCCAGAAAATATAGTAAATAGCCCCGAGCTTAGAAAAATCCAGAAAAATATCTGTTGGAATCATGAGCTCGTCCTCTTCCAGGAAAAAAATAAGAAAGACCAGCTTTGGAAGCTCATGTAGAGAAGAATTCTAGGATCTTTGAAGCTTGTTCAGGAAGTGAAGATTCTTCAAGATACTTGGACTTTGTGGCTTGGAGATGGTTTGATGCTTGTATGTGCCTCTTTGCTTGAGCTGCTTGGTGATGGAGATCCTTGGTCGAGAGCTATATGATCCTTTGATGCTTAGTTGATTGTTTGAAGATTGGAGATGAAGATTATGAAGCTATTCAGAATACAACTCACACTAAAATAAATACCATTGAATTAATACAGATATTAAAATTAGAATAATAGCATCATATTATAGAGCACTGAGTTGTGGTAGTCTTGGCACAAACGGTTCGTCGATCCGAGCTGTATGGAGAAAGTTATGTACTTTTCAGCGTTGTTCGTAGAATTCCTTCTTTTTCCACGAATTTGGAGATCTCTTTGAAGCTTGGAGAATAGGAATTCAGCCAAAGATGATGAGGATTGATCTTTGAAGCTTTTTGACCCAATGGGATGCAATGGGACGTTTCTCCAATGGAGGGGTCTTCTCCTTTTATAAAGAATGGGAAGTTCTCTTCAATTAGAACACTTGATCTTTAAATCTTCAATCAAATCTTCAATCAAATCTTCATTGATTGGATACATCTCTTTTATTTAGAAACTCCCCATAAGATGGGTCTTCAAATTGATTGGAAACTCCTCTTGAATTTGATTCTCCTATATCCACTAAGATTCTTTCAAAATTGATGAATCAATCAATTTGTCTCCTTGATGCAATGAACTTGATCAATCCTAGGATAAGTAGGACTTCTCAAATTTGATTTGATTCTTCAATCAAATCTTATCTTTTCTTTTTGATGCAATGAACTTGATCAATCCTAAGATAAGTAGGACACTTTTGAATTCAAATTCAATCTTCAAATTTGCACATCATATCTCCTTATCCCTCCATGAAATTTATAGAAGATGTTGACCAAGTCAAATCCCATTTAATCACACCTTTGCCATCTCTCCTTTTCTTGCACATAAATTACAAGCTTGCCATTGACCATATTCACAAGTTTGTCACTATGCACATATTCACACTTTTGCCATTTTGTTCTCCACGTTTATTTGCACATGCAAACACTTAACAAACACATCAAAAATATTCATGAATGTTTGTTATCATCAAGCAAGAAATCATAGATCATTGTATCCAACAATAAGACTAGGATTTTCTCCTTTTTAAACTCCTCATGCACAAGTCTTAAGGCTTCAAGGAGAAAAAAATAATACATGCACAAACCCTAAAGAGTGGTCGGCCTCTTCCTCTTTGCTCAAACAACTTATCCTAGCTTCTTCCTCCATTGGTCACGCTAGCAAAGGAAAGAAGCAAGCATCTTCTTCATATTTCTTGCCACAAGACAAAGCCTCGTCTTCAAGCAAGATCTCACACATCCATTAGCCAAGCAAGTCACAGCAACAAGAGAACCAAAGCTAATCTACATCTCCTTCTTGACGCAAGCCAAAGCATCCACATCTACTTCAAGCAAACCCTAGCTAGCCATCATCTTCCAACTCACGCATAAGGGGAGCAAGCAAGAAGCCCACGCATCAAGTCAAGCAAAGGTATTCAAGTCCAAGCATCCAACGAGCCATCTTCACGCAAGGGGCTATCTTCATATCCAAGCAAGACCTCAAGTCATGCAAGCCATCGAGCAAGCAAGCCCAAGCACCCCAAGTCACGCAAGGGGGGTTCAGCAAGCCAATGGACTGCTGCGCAAGTTACGGCCGGACGCAAGCAGCGGAGATCCACAGCCACGCCGGAACAAGTCCCGCACCACAAGTCACGACCCGCCAGTTACAGACCCCATTTACTTTGCGCGCAACCTTGAAGTCACACACGCAGCCAACATCCTATTCTGACCGAGCCACAACGCTGATTCGCATGAGCCAGACTAGTGATTTCGACGAGGCAAATTCAGCTGCTTTACGCATAGATAGCTGCAAATTGAACTAAGCAACGAACTTCAAAGGGATATATCTTTTGATCTAGGACTCCGATTGACGAACTGTTTGCGCCAACACGATCACAATTTCGCAATCTACACTACGATGATATTTCTCTTATTTAATACTTTAGTTATAGATCAGTTATTATTATTTTGTTGTGAGATTGTATTATGTATAGTCTCATACAGAGACTATCATTGAGCGTCACTTTTAAACTAGTTTTGTATACAGTTCGATCACCATCTGGAAGTGTGATCAATGTGTTTTCTTTTTTGTTATAGAAGGGGTAAATCCGCGAGAGAGGTCGGAGCAGAGGAGGGTAGCTTAGGCGGGAAGCCACTCTATTAAAATCTGTGATTGTGTGCACTCTGATCTAAACCGATGTGTTATAATTTTTAATTTGTGACATACACCCTATTCACCCCTCCTTCTAGGGTGTTTTTCACTAGTATGCTAAACATAAGTTTTATCTTGGTGTGTGAAGTATGGTTAATGTTGCCAACAATGGTCGCTAATGAAGATAAAGCTTCAATATCGTTACCTTCCCAAATTCCAACCAAGCATCATTTGCCTCCATCATCATTGAATTAAATGTCAAATTAAAACATAGGTTTGACAAGCTATGCAACAACTTCATCACGATCTAAAGACAGATCCTCCAAGGACTTAAAATTGACATGAGATGGACCCAAAACTTCAATTAATGCCAAAAGCACAACCAAAACCTTAGCCGCAATAAGTGTTTGATCCAAGCCTAACCCAAGGTTGGAGCATAGCAAGGATCAAAGTTTCAGATAAATCTAGAGTTCACGCTATAACATGAGTCATGCCCTGTAAAGAGCGGAAGTTAATACTAAAGTCCCAGCCCAAGCCACGAGAAAAGACCTAAATGGAACCGCAATCTAAGACAATCCATCTTGTGCCAAAGCTTAAACAAAGACATGTTATGAGCTGATCATTCCTATAATGTATCCAATCCAAACCCAAATTCTGATGCATGAACACATTGATTTTGTTATTCCAGTTTTTCTATTGCACACCTGCCAACCGCTTTTGCGTATATTTTGGTAAAATGTGTTTTTTGAAATATTCTCCCCACATTGTTTGCTTGAGAGTCAAAATTTTCTTTCGTTTTTAAACTTGAAAATATCTTCTCCCGTTATGGGAGATTTGATATGCAATAAGAAAGGGTAGAACCCAATATTAATTAGGAGCCAAAGAAGATTGTCCATATTTCAAAGATTCTAGTTAAAAGAAAGAATATACTTGGAATTTTGGTTTCTTTTTCGTTTCTTATTTTGAGCTTGAGTCTAATTAGGCTTCTTTAGGTTTTTATATTTTTATTTCTTTTTGGATTTTTTTGGTTCTTGTATCAGTCTTTAGAATTTTCTATTATTTTCGAGTTTGAGTACAGTTAGTAGCACAAGCCCAATTAAGGTTGTGCTTTCATTGTCATAGGTATAGGTTTGTAACACAAATTTTTAAATTAATAGTGAATTGAAGAATTGGGTTTGTAGAAATCTAGTTGGTTTGCAATAAACTCTAGCTCGAATCTCTTTGCAAGTGAGATGCGAGTGGACAGGCGATTATTTGAAAGCGAGGCCCAAATTTCTATCAAACTCCCTAGTATAATTATTCCCTAATTCTCATCACAAAACCTTAAATACAATCCTTTCATTATCGTGCTCCTCGTCGAACAACTTTCAAGCTGTGTGCATATATACATATATTAAAATAGGTTGATCTAATGAAATTCGGTTTCCAAATAATCGTATGTTTTGATATATAGATCGAGTGGTATGTTTTAGATGAATGGCACCAATTATCCACTATGGATACTATTTCATAATAAGCACTTTATCTCACCATATAAAGAATTTGACGATGATCTACTCGATAGAATCAAAGATGCTGATCATTGTAGAGAGATGATGCTCTCGAGTCTATTTATCTCTGTGTGCATAGCACAAACGCCTTGCTCGAAGTAAGCTGTTTGGGAAAAATTTATCTAAGTTATAATGTAGTAAACATTAGATATTAACTTAGGTAAAGTCCTGAGACATTATGCAAGGTCAAACAGGTATTGAGATGAGTATCTCAATCATGGAGAAATGTTTGACCGTCTGTAGCATAAGTCTAAAAGGGTTCGTGGTCGTAGATGTTTCGAGACAAGGATATCGTAACATCGGATAGACCATTATGTCTTTGTCTTCACCGTTTAGCGGTGACGATGATCTCATGATCGCTTGACTTGGCGAAGTCAAAGACGAGACACAGGTGCTCATTAGAGAATGAGTTCACTGAACGATCCACAAGAGTTATCATATGGTTATATTGACCAATCTGTCAATGATAACTCTTAGTGATGATAGGCAAGTTGGTCTTTTGACTTGAGGTCATTTTACGAACCTGTGCGTGAACGGTGTCACTTAGATCATTGACCTAGCTTCGAGGCTAGGCATGTCGAAAGGTCTTTGGTTGGGTGTCACTTGAAGCGTACGAGGAGAGTAATGACCAAGAGAGGATTCGTCTCTCCCGATCAATGGAAGTTAGTGTCATAAACTTAGTTCGGTCTTTAGTAAAATCTCTGCGCAGAGTATGTTGGAAGAATTCCAACATTAGTTGACTAAAGATCGATAGAAACTAACCGGAGTCAAGTTACTGGGGTTGACAGTTTAACCGTACCCTAGACTTGATCTACACGACATAGTTTAGACGAAAAGACTAAAACTGTAGAATTCATCACGGACACAGTCAGGGTGGTCCCGACAATACGCATGTCGATGAGTCAACCACATAATTATGATCCTGAAGCAGGGACGGCAACCACTGCTCGTGGTCACTGCCGTATAGGGCTTCGAGCCCAACTTGTTGTAAAAGTCAGGCTGTAGGGTCTCACACAGAGGGCGACCTTCGTCTAGTAATAGGTAGAAATTAGTTAGGGAGAATAATTTGCATTTGATGCAAAGAAAGAAAAAATTGCATTTTGATGCAAATGACAATTTAAGCTTAGATAGGGACAATTTTGCATTTGATGCAAATCGGATTAAATATGTCGTAAATAGTTCACGACAATATTTAATGAAATAAACGCAAGAAAAAGTTCACGGATAAGACGAAAATGTCCCGGTCTAAACCCAGGTTCGAACGACGACTGATCACTCCTTATTTTACACCTTTTTCCGCATGTTTGCATGCCATTTAGATCGCCCAAATCATGTTTTTCACGATATATCGACGATATTGCGATGCTTTTCACGCTTTATTGTTTTTGTCGCATTTCAGGCGATTTGGCGCGATTTGGAGTGATCATGAGATGCGCTCACGATAGACGGCCACCGACGACCTCCCCGAAGGGTATTTTGCTATTGGAGAGGAGCGGAAGAAGAATGGACGTCGCCGGAGCGACGAGGAGGCCAAAACGACCAGTTTGGGCATTTTTTGTGTCCCACTCGGCCGAGTGGAAGAGCCACTCGGCCGACCAGCGAGACACTGCTCGGCCGACCCGTTCAGACACGATTTCCATGTGTACTCGGCCGAGCGACGGAGACCACATCGGCCGAGTGACGATACCACGTCCGCCCGAGTGGCGCCCAGACGAAGGCCCTCAAAAAGATCGAAGTTACTGTTTTTCGGCCATCTGAGCTTCAGAAGACCCACTCGGCCGAGTGGCAAATCCCGTCCGCCCGAGTGAAGTGAAGCCATCGGCCGAGTGACTACAACTCACTCGGCCGAGCCGCCCCCGAACTGAAGACCCCTGAAGCCCCCGACTTACTGGAAAATTGACAGGGTTTTCACTCGGCCGAGCGACTTTTGTCACTCGGCCGAGTGCGATGCGCAGCCTGTAGCGAAATTTGCGGAAAACAGGCTGTGCATGTGCATTTTGGTCAGGATTTTTAGACGATTTTTGGGGCTATTTAAGCTCTGTTTTTACCCTAGTTTTGAGAGCCACCTCTCAGATTTTTTGCAGCTTTTTGAGTCTACTTTTTAGCTTTATTAATTGTGATTGGAGAAGAGAAAAACTTGGATTTTTGTTGGGTTGATTGAAGATCTACATTGGTTTGCACTTCTCTTCCCCAAAAACTCTATTTTTATTGTTTATATCATTGTTGTGATGAATTCCATTGTCTATTTCATTGCTAATTATTGTGCTATTGCTATGATTAGTGAGTAGTCTCCACGTCTTGGGGCGTGGGGATGAACCCTACAAGCCCAATTTCGTATTTGTGTCGAATCGGTAGAAATTGAGCTAGGATTGTTATTAGGGATTAGATTGGGATCGAATTACTACGGATAGCTAGGTATTCACATCAATTGGGATTTGCAAGAGATTGGATCCCAATTCGATAGGAAGCCCTAGAAATCCGAATTGGGTTGGAGTCGGATTTTCGAAGTATCGGTTTGCAAGAGATTGGACCGATGCTAGGATCTCCGGTTGCAATTCCGTGCCGATACCCGTTTGCAAGAGATTGGACGGGTAGGAACTATCCTAATCCAGATTGTGGACCGAGTTTGCAAGAGATTGGGCTCGGTGCGCAATTGGACGATGATGTTGATCCTAATGCTAGCTTCCCTAGGCTAGGGTTTGCAAGAGATTGGACCCAAACCTAGGATAGCTATAGACCGGCAACAGCGCGAGAGCGTGAGCTTGGTTCCACATTTAGTTGCAACTAGTTCATCCAAATTCTCATCCTAGCGATTTCGATACCGGCGAACAACAATTGTGAAATACGGTGAGTAGTGGGGATTCTCCATTCCCTAGGCGTTCTCTATTTGATTTGATATTTCGCACTTTTGTCTGACGATTGTGACAGGATCGCCCAAGGCAATTATCCCTCTAAATAGCCAGGTTGATTAGGAGCAAGCACGGTCATTCGTCCTCCCTGTGTTCGATACCCGCTCGCCGCTATACCGTGCGCTTGCGGTAAAACTACAACCGTCGCCTCGGGACGTGTACGCCGGGGCGCGGCCAAGTTTTTGGCGCCGTTGCCGGGGAGGCGATTGCGTTTGATTCTTTTTCACCTTAGCTATTTCTTTCTTTTATTTTCTTTTTATTTTATTTCTTTTACCATTATTATTTCCTTTACTATTCTTACCTAACCCTTCCACGGTACTAATCATCTCTTTGAAACTCTGTTTTCCCTGTGCATGTACACGAGATCTACGGCGGACCCCGAAGCCTTATTATTCGATCCCGAGATCGAACGTACCGCGCGGAGACTCAGAGCGGAAAGGAGACAATATCCGGAAGGGCGGTTTATGACCAACCGGGAAACTCCCGAAGAATTGGCGGAGAGAATGGCGAGAATAATTTCTATTCGCGATAGGCTTCGGCCTAAAACCTCTTCTACTACATCATCCATCGCCGTGCCGGAGTTGGCGGCCGACAAGAACTTCGAGCTAAAGACGGGATTGGTGGTTTTGATGCAACAAGACCCATTTCATGGGAACGCTCACGAGAACCCCCACTACCACATCCAATCATTCTTGTCGAAGTGCGCCACTTTCCAAATGCCGGGGGTCCCGATCGATGCCATCAGACTGCGCCTCTTCCCCTTCACGCTAAAGGGCAAAGCACTCTATTGGCTGAGGACGCAAGCTGACAGAGTTTTCACCTCTTGGGACGGGTTGGCGGATGCATTCATTGATAAATTCTATCCACCATCCAAGACGGTGAAGATCCGGAGCGCTCTCATGTCCTTCAAGCAAGGACCACATGAGACGCTCTATGAAGCTTGGGAGCGATTTAAGGATTTGCAGCACCAGTGCCCGCACCACAGTATAGAAGATTGGGAGTTGGTGCATAGCTTCTACAACGGTCTCCAACCGGGGACCAAACAAATTATTGATGCCGCGGCGAATGGTGCAATCTTGTCAAAGACTCCCGAGGAAGCTACGGCCCTAATTGAGGAGATGGCCTCTAATAACCAACAATGGGGCGATGAGCGAGGACACTCTACGTCCTCCTTAAAGCCGATTAGCATCTACGAGGCAAAGGCCGTAGCGGAGCTTACGAGCAAATTTGATTCTCTCCACAAGGTGGTGGAGAGATTGGAGAAATTCATCACGGAGCCCCAAGGAAGCCCTTCCACCCCCGCGCCGGCAAGCCAAATGAGTGATTGGCAAGACCAATCTCAAGCCATGTATTCGGGAGGAGAGCAAGGAGAAGGATCCTTGGAGCAAGTGCAATATGTTGCGGGGAACCAAGGTTATTGGTCCAATCCGGCCGCAAGAAATCACCCGGGATTCTCCTACGCCAACAATGAAGGAGCTTTGAACCCGCCACAACAACCGCCTAATCAAGCTCGACCACCACCACCCCAACAACAATACTATCCGCCGAGGGGACCTACACAACAAAACTTCCCACCAAAGCAACAAGTCCCACCTTATAGGCCTCCCGGATACAATCAAGGGTGGAGGAATCAAAACCAAAACCCTCCACAAGCTCCACAACGATCCGATTTCGAAACTAGAGTGGAGGCGTTCATGGTCGAGCAAAATAAGGTTAATGCTACTTTGAAGGCGGGGCAAGAATCTCTCAATACCGTAGTGGCTCAAATATCGGAGCAATTAGCGTTGCTCAACCGGAACACTCAAAGATTGCCGGCGCAACCGGAGCAAAACCCACGGGGCAACACGGGCCACATCAACGCCGTAGTTGCCGTCACTACTAGAGGCGGGAAGGACACCACCCCCGCCATGATTCCTATTGAGGAGGCCGTGGAGGAAAGTTTGGAGCCGGTTGAGCCGTTAGTCGAGATTGAAAAGGAGAAGGAGCCACAAGACAAGGAGAAATCTAGGGCGGAGCTATTAATTGAGGAGAGGCGCTTCATGCCACCGGTCCCATTCCCCCAAAGACTAGCAAAAGCGAAAATGGAGAAAAGGCTAGCGAAATTCCTCGAGTACCTAAGAGGAGTTAGCCTAAATATTCCCTTCCTTGACGCCATCATCGAGATCCCCACATATGCCAAATTCTTGAAGGACTTGATTTCGGGGAGAAAGAGGAAGGAGAAGATCATGCTAGCCGAGGAGGGCTCTTGGTTCACCAAGAGAGAAAAGGAGCCGGCAAAATTTAAAGATCCGTGGAGTTTTCGGATTCCTTGCACTTTGGGCGGCGTGCCTCTTCAAAAGGCGTTGGTCGATCTTGGGGCTAGTGTGAGTCTCATGCCCCTCTCTCCATGTTCTTAAAGCTTAACACCGGGACAAAGTTGAAACCCACCGACATGCGCATTCAATTAGCCGATGGACGGATAACAAGGCCGGTGGGGATTGCCGAAGACATCCCACTTCAAGTCCCGGGTGGAATATGCTTGCCATGTGACTTCGTCATCATGGACATTAAGGAGGAGGGAGACACCTCATTGATACTTGGGCGCCCATTCCTCGCCACCGCCGGAGTCATTGTCGACGTGCGCGAAGGTACCTTAACCTTGAACGTCGGAAACATTGAGGTGGAGCTCCACATTCCTAAGGCTATGAAGCATATGCCTTATCACGAGGAACTCGATTACATGGACCTCCTTGATGAGGTAATAGAGGAGGCGATTCCTCACTCAATTGGTGCCCTTTTTGATGAAGAATTTGATGAAGGCCCGGATTTAGGCCATGAAGACAATAATGATGATTCCCCCGACTTCTCCGCTGATGAAGATGAAGGCGACGCTGATGTCGCGAGGATTCGAGAGCTCTGCAAGCTCTCGAAATTAAAGTCTACAAAGAAAGCTCCGCCGGCACGGAAATCGGCATCGCCGGTTAAGCCGTTGACCGGGGCAAATGCTAGTTTGGGGGAGCCTCCCCCCAACACCATTCGGGACAAGAGACCTCCGAGGGAGACCGCTACGCCGCCACGTCCAAATCCAAGCGCGCTCCCCGGGAAGTTTGACGGGTGCATCTCATATGCACCCAACATCCCGCATTGATTGAAAATTATAGGGGGTCGAGCTCACGACCTTAAACGAGCGCTTGTCGGGAGGCAACCCGACGGTTTTTGCTTTATTTTTACTTTTTCTTTATTTTTGTTTTAGAAATTTTTAGTGTTTTGAGTCACCCGACCAAAAATTTTGTGATAACGGGTCCTATTTTTCTTGACAGGAGAGAAGATAGGTAGATCATCATGAGGAGGATGAACGAGACGATGAGGAGCGCCCCAAGAAGGAGTTCGACGCTTAGGAGGAGCATGAAATCGACTGGAGGAAGAAAGACGGAGTTTAGAGCCTAAACGAAGACAAACAGCAGAATACAAGGCTCACTCGGCCGAGTATACTAGTCACTCGGCCGAGTACAGAAGTTCGTCCGGCCGAGCCGCTCACGAACGAGGGAAGTCTGCTGTACCCAACTCTCTGTCTATTCTTCTCATTTCATTATAACTGCTACTCGGCCGAGTATATATATTCACTCGGCCGAGTGAAACGGATACCCTCCTAGGGCGAGTCATGCCGAGTAGCTTGAGTCACTCGGCCGAATGGACTTACTCCACTCGGCCGAGCATGGCAAAGCCACTCGGCCGAAGCGATATCGAGGAGAAATTTTTATTTGCCTCGCTCGGCCGAGTGAGTAAAGTCACTCGGCCGAGTCGTAACTTTTTAATATAAAGCCAAGGGGGGGCGCAGTTTTCGAAAACGAAAAAACCCCTTCGCCCGCGCCCCCTCAGCTTTCCCTCGCCCGATCTCGCCTCGCCCAACAGCCACTCGCCCGCGCGCGCCGCCGCTCGGCCTGCCGTCGTCGGCCGACCATCGCCGGACCCCGCCCGAGTCGCCGCCGGCAGCCCCGCCTCCGATCACCTCCGGTTCGCTTATTTTCACCGTTTTCTCCTCTCCTCGTGTATTTTTTGAGGATCCATGTGCTAAACGCCCCCCTAACCCAAATCAATTCCCATATCTATCTGTTATACCCCTATTGCTCCATACATTTTGATTATTACTCGCTGATATCGCTTTTCCATGCGCAGGTTGCTTTTTGGAGCTTAGGGGAACTCAGGGGAGCTTCTACGGGCTGTTTTGGACTTCATGGAGGCGCGGACTTCGCACGCTTCCACTGCTTAGCACTCGCGGCGGGTTTGGGTAAACTCTTTCCACTCTTTGTGCACACGCCGCACTTTTTCACTTTTCGGCGCGCGCTCGGGGCAGATATGCCGCCCCGGACACGGCCGCGGTCGAAGAGAGCTTCCGCCAAGCGGAAGCGGTCGGATGATGCCGGCCCCTCCCACGAGTTGGAGGACTCTCCTCCACCGTCCCCCACACACACCGCACACCCAGCACAGCCTGCAGGCCCCGCACACCCCGCACAGCCTGCAGTGCACCCACAGCCCGCACAGCCTCTCCCTGCCGATCCACAGCCACCACCACCGGCTCCACTGGTCGGGCCGCTCGGGATTACGTTCCGAGACGACGCACACCGCGCCGTCTTCGAGCGTATCTCCCAGCGCTCGATCGTACCCTCCAGGTTTGCACACCTCGCTGACCTTGGACGCCTGGGGGTACTTGAGGGGATACTCACGTTGTACGACAACGTGGGTTGGCGCGACTTCCTTCAAGTGTCGGCGGATACTTTTACCCGCCCGACACTTGAGGTTTTGAGTTCGATCGCCCGGACCGATGAGGGATGCTCATTCCGGTTCATGGATCGAGAGTGCCAGGTCACTCTCGATATGATGAGAGCATTTTTCTCATGGCCCGTCGTCCCCGGAGCCGATCGCGGTTACGGCCCTACCCACATCCCCCCACCTTCTTTCGACGCCGGCGCCTTCTGGGCCCGGATCACAGGCCACCACGCTGCCTTTGACCCTAGTAGGGCCAAGGCCCCGGCCATAGTCCACCCCTGCCTACGCATTGCCCAGCGCCTCATGGCGACTACCTTTTTGGCCAGATATGAGCCGGGCACGATGTCTACGCCAGAGCTTTACATGCTCTACGCGATGACACGTCCCAGAGCTCTGTCTAGGGATGGACTCGAGCTTGTCCCCGCCGTCGTGATCGACATTGCGGCTTGGTTTCTAGACCGTATCATTGTGTCGGTGGGCGCTCGCTCACCGATATGCTGCGGCGGTCTGATCACCTTGCTTACCATGATGACCGGCGAGGACCTACCCGACGACCTGTGACGCGTTCCGGGCCCCACTTCCTTGTCGATAGACGTTATGGCCCGGATGAAGATGCTGCGTCCGCATGGTGAGCGTCACTGGGTCTAGTTGCACGGCCCCTATGGGGCCGATTACATGATTCTCCCGAGCCCTGCTCGGACTCTGATTGCACCAGCCCACGTTGACTGGATTCCGGCGATGGATGTCCTCATCCCCGCCGCCTACGTGCTCGAGGCCGAGGAGGCCGAGCAGGCCCACGCTGCCCACGCTGCCCAGGCTGCTCCCGCAGACCCTGCTGCACGCCCTGCCGAGCCTGCTGCCGACCCTGTCGCCCCTGTGGCCCCTCAGCCCACACCTGACATTTCCACTGCTCTTGACACTTCTGTCCCCACCTCTGCCTGTGTCGAGAGTACTCTTGCTGAGCCCACTTCCACCACTGTCACCACTTCCGAGGTTGTTCCCACCACTCCCGCTGCCACCTCCGGCCCTCTGTCCGTGGAGCCTCTTTGCTCCGCCCTCCCCCAGCGCCCGCAGACCTTTGTTGAGAGTGGAGAGCCCTCGTTCGCCGCGGTCGTGGAGACCATGGTTAGCATGATCTCCGCTGGGGTTACACCTTTTGGACCGCACACTTCTGCCCCAGCGGGAGATTCCTCTGTCTCCACTGCCGCCTTTTTCTCCGAGAGTGTCGTGGCGTCTGTCCACACTTCTGTGCCACAGACCTCTTTGGCCACCTCGTTGCCTCTTTTGCACGCCTCCTTTGCTGCCGCTGCCTCCACTTCTCACCAGCCGGTGTCCCGGCCTCACACCGAGGCCAGGCCCACTTTTCCAGGCGCGGCACCTTTTGTCCCATTCCCTGCTGAGCCCGTTACATACTCCACACGCGTACGCCAGCCTCGCCCTGCGCAGCCTAGACCGGTGCGTCCCTCTGCACCACCCCCGCCCGACACTACACTGCAGAGCATACGTGCTCTTGAGTTGGCGGTGAGTGGTCTTAGAGGAGACCTTAGGACCCTGTCCTCCACCGTCTCTACGATGGCTGGACGCTCTGCCCTGATCCCTCAGATCCACTACTGCCTGACACAGATCTTAGAGCGTCTTCCGCGCGTACCCCAGCCCACCCAGCAGGTTCCCACACACACTTCCACACACACTAGACCTGCTTCCGCTTCCACCCCAGCTCAGCAGCCCACACCACCACCACCACCTCCGCCTCAGGACGGAGACGGCGCGGCACCGCCTTCTTAGGCACTCTTGATGCCTTTATCCATTCCTGCCGTTGTGCTGCCCTTCTCTGCTGGGTCCTGTTGCACTTTTGCCCCCCCCCCCTCCCCTCACTTTTTTGTGATTCTCATTTGCCGTCTCTTTATATATCTTTTTTGGGAGAGAGGGAGAGCTTTTGGTGACCCATTTATACTCGTATCACTCATATCTGTGCATGCATCATATCCGCATCATATTTTCGTTTCTTTATTTTTCGTTTTATCATCTTTTTTCTTTCCATCATGCATGCATCCTCACTTGCCCCTCTCATTACCTGTCTCTCTGTGTGCCACACTTTGCACATTGAGGACACTGTGCACTTTAGCTTGGGGGAGTGAGTTCTCACGTTCTTTTTCGATTTGCCACCTTTATTTTTAGTTTTTTTTCACACCGTTTTTCACTTTTGCACTTATTTTTCATTATTTTTCATTTATCTTGACATGCATCACGTTTTTCTTATTTTCCTGTGTGCCGCATTGCATAGTTCTATTTTTCCTTTTATCTTTACTTCGTTTCTTTTTCATCTCATGCTAGAGATGAATTTTCTGTGATGATGTCTACGTGGAGTTAGCTTATTCTATATGCATGCTATATTTGTCGTGTCTTAGATTTCATTTCTGATATCATATGCTATGACTTGCTTTACATTTAGAAATAGTAACCCACACTTTTTCCTCATGAAAATGGATGAAATTTTATTATTAGCTGAGCCTGAATATTCATATGTATGCTATCACAGAAAACACACCAAGATTCACGCATTGAATGCCTATATCTGGAGTACTGACTTCTTTTCCTTTATCACTTCTATATGCATGAATTGTACACTTCACTTCCGGACGATTGAATGATGATTAGCTAAGATATATCTGGATTAGTTAGCTTTTTTGTGATCGAAACTGAGTAGATTAGATTACCCTGCTGAAGTTGTCGTGCATGTCTTATAGAGTGAGCCGAGAGTTATATTTATTTCTTTCTCCACAAATCTTGAACATCACTTCTCTACTTTTAAAATCATTGGTGAATCTCCCCTTAGTGCTTCTATTTTATGGCATTTCCCCCGCTATTAATTCCTAGCTCCAAATCTCTTATTTCAAAAATAAAAAAAAATATAAAAAATAAAAAAGAGAGACAAGAGAAGAATAAAAGAGAGAAAGACATTCTTGTATATCATTACCTCTCTCTGAGTTGGGATCATTGTATATATGTTGCTTATTGCAAAAGAAAAGAAAAAAAAAGAGAAAAAAAAGAAAGGAAAAGAGGAAAAATCCTCAATAAAAGATCCCATCTCGCTTACTTTCTTTCTTCTTTCCCTTCTTTGCCTTTGGAGCTATATAAAAATGGGGATGTAAATATTTTTGTGCCACCACGCTTATAGATAAGCTTGGGGGAGGAGATCCATTGATGTGTGAGAGAGCGACTACTTGACATTGCACGACAACCTAGGCTAAGTAATATTCTATACTCGGTGAGATTGTTTCTAGCTTTACGAAATCCAGAAATCTAAGCCTAGCATTCATTTCATGAAATCCATACTTTTCTATTCTCTCTATTCTATGATGTGATACTCTTATACTCCAGATAGAAAGCGTTCAATTGAAAAGTGTGTGATCTGAGATTTGTATACCTCTTTAGATGATTCAGGCGATGTTAATTTTAAAATCATTCCGTTTTTCATGATTATACCGTTGTTCGTGGGTTTTCTATTTTCTACTTGCACTATTCTACTATGATATCAAAATTGAGATTCTTTGACATGTATTTCTCACTCGGTGCATGCTATAAGAGTAGGTGAAACCCACGTCCTGAGAAAATGATCTAGCATCCTACCTATTCTCTCTTTCTTTCTTTATTTTCGTTTGGTTTTCATTCTTCTTCGTTTTTCATTTTTTTTCGTTTTTCGCCGTTTTCGTTTTCCGAATCCACCGGGTTCGCTTTTTACTTATCTTCCTCGAGGACGAGTAAGAGGCAAGCTTGGGGGATTTTGATCACTCCTTATTTTACACCTTTTTCCGCATGTTTGCATGCCATTTAGATCGCCCAAATCATGTTTTTCACGATATATCGACGATATTGCGATGCTTTTCACGCTTTGTTGTTTTTGTCGCATTTCAGGCGATTTGGTGCGATTTGGAGTGATCATGAGATGCGCTCACGATAGACGGCCACCGACGACCTCCCCGAAGGGTATTTTGCTATTGGAGAGGAGCGGAAGAAGAATGGACGTCGCCGGAGCGACGAGGAGGCCAAAACGACCAGTTTGGGCATTTTTTGTGTCCCACTCGGCCGAGTGGAGGAGCCACTCGGCCGACCAGCGAGACACTGCTCGGCCGACCCGTTCAGACACGATTTCCATGTGTACTCGGCCGAGCGACGGAGACCACATCGGCCGAGTGACGATACCACGCCCGCCCGAGTGGCGCCCAGACGAAGGCCCTCAAAAAGATCGAAGTTACTGTTTTTCGGCCATCTGAGCTTCAGAAGACCCACTCGGCCGAGTGGCAAATCCCGTCCGCCCGAGTGAAGTGAAGCCATCGGCCGAGTGACTACAACTCACTCGGCCGAGCCGCCCCCGAACTGAAGCCCCCTGAAGCCCCCGACTTACTGGAAAATTGACAGGGTTTTCACTCGGCCGAGCGACTTTTGTCACTCGGCCGAGTGCGATGCGCAGCCTGTAGCGAAATTTGCGGAAAACAGGCTGTGCAGGGGCATTTTGGTCAGGATTTTTAGACGATTTTTGGGGCTATTTAAGCTCTGGTTTTACCCTAGTTTTGAGAGCCACCTCTCAGATTTTTTGCAGCTTTTTGAGTCTACTTTTTAGCTTTATTAATTGTGATTGGAGAAGAGAAAAACTTGGATTTTTGTTGGGTTGATTGAAGATCTACATTGGTTTGCACTTCTCTTCCCCAAAAACTCTATTTTTATTGTTTATATCATTGTTGTGATGAATTCCATTGTCTATTTCATTGCTAATTATTGTGCTATTGCTATGATTAGTGAGTAGTCTCCACGTCTTGGGGCGTGGGGATGAACCCTACAAGCCCAATTTCGTATTTGTGTCGAATCGGTAGAAATTGAGCTAGGATTGTTATTAGGGATTAGATTGGGATCGAATTACTACGGATAGCTAGGTATTCACATCAATTGGGATTTGCAAGAGATTGGATCCCAATTCGATAGGAAGCCCTAGAAATCCGAATTGGGTTGGAGTCGGATTTTCGAAGTATCGGTTTGCAAGAGATTGGACCGATGCTAGGATCTCCGGTTGCAATTCCGTGCCGATACCCGTTTGCAAGAGATTGGACGGGTAGGAACTATCCTAATCCAGATTGTGGACCGAGTTTGCAAGAGATTGGGCTCGGTGCGCAATTGGACGATGATGTTGATCCTAATGCTAGCTTCCCTAGGCTAGGGTTTGCAAGAGATTGGACCCAAACCTAGGATAGCTATAGACCGGCAACAGCGCGAGAGCGTGAGCTTGGTTCCACATTTAGTTGCAACTAGTTCATCCAAATTCTCATCCTAGCGATTTCGATACCGGCGAACCACAATTGTGAAATACGGTGAGTAGTGGGGATTCCCCATTCCCTAGGCGTTCTCTATTTGATTTGATATTTCGCACTTTTGTCTGACGATTGTGACAGGATCGCCCAAGGCAATTATCCCTCTCAATAGCCAGGTTGATTAGGAGCAAGCACGGTCATTCGTCCTCCCTGTGTTCGATACCCGCTCGCCGCTATACCGTGCGCTTGCGGTAAAACTACAACCGTCGCCTCGGGACGTGTACGCCGGGGCGCGGCCAACGACCAAATCGGACGCCAGATGCTCAAGATATGCACGTAACAGCCTAATGGATCAGACTGGGTTAGACCAGGTTGACCCATGCCAGGCCAGGGTCTGGCCTGGGCACCTGGCCAGCCAGGTCGAAAGGGCCTGGGCGCCAGGCGCACTGGGCCTGGGCGCCAGGGCAGGCGCCCTGGGCCCGCCAGGTCCCAGGCGCCCTGGGCGCCCAGCCGCCATGGGTGGGCGCTCGGCCCAGGCGCCTGCCTAGCGCCTGGGTGCCTGCGCCCAGGTCTGGGCCAGGCGCCCAGTCAGCAGTTTTGACTAGTGGGGCCCACAGGCTGGGCCCCATCACAGGGTGCAGAACCCTAGGTTTAAGGGGCAGTTTTGACGGCTGATTTTAGTCGAAAATCTAGCCTTGGGCTGAACTTTGGGCGATCAATTGGAGGGTCAAACGGACTCCGATTGACTCGCCGTTTTTTCCTATGCGTTCACCGTTGAACACTCTTCGAATTGATAGGTTGTATCAATCATGAAGCTCAACGGTGCGTGAGTTAAAATTCAAGGAAGTTTGCACTTTGTGAAAGGCAAACTAACAAGATTTAATTAACTCTAATTTAATAGTCCCACATCGGTTGTGCGGAAATGGGGAGAGTCTGCCGCCTATATAAATAGGGGCATCCCCCTTCCTCCAAACTCGTCCCAAGCTACAGATCTGAGCTGCTCCCGTAAATGTTGGAGCACGCTCGGATCTAGGCTGAAATTAATATTCTCTATCTCTCTATATTCCTGCCTTACTCCTGATGGCTCTAGCAAAGCCACGAAGGAGTTCGGATTCGGATCTGAAATCTTGGCGCAGGCTTTCACTCACGTGAAGCTTTCTTCGGCGCGTGGTTGGCTCGGCGACACGAGGATTGCTCGCCTTGGGATGCGGAGCGGTTCGAAGAGCGGCTCGGCGTGGGATTGGGAGCGGCTCGGAAGACGGTGCGAAACATCTCGCCTGCCCCGGGGTTGAGATTCCGGGTATGTGTTTGAGCTTTCGTTTTAATTATTCGCAGTAGTTAGATCCCTCTTGGGATGGTCAGATCCACCCCGAGTTGGCAAAGATCCTGGCTAAGAGGGACTGGTTCCTTAGGGCTGCATGTTAATTAGATTAACATTTTTTCCGCTGCGTATTTTATGTCTATGTTCCGTCCGACTTAGGAAGGGAATAGAGTTTTTGTGCCCTAAGTGTCCTAGAAAACCCTTCAGTGGTATCAGAGCCTTGTTTGTAGCTGATCTAGGACTGCGATTAATTAATTGATTGCTTCTTTAATTTTATGCGATAAGTTTAAAATGTTTTTAGATGTTTAAAGATTCTATATAATAAATTTTTGAACATGAAAATTTTTAAATGACGTTTTAAAATTTATGTGATAATTTTAAAACTGATTTTAAAACTTTAAAAATTTATGCGATAAGTTTAAAATTATTTTAAATGCCTAAAAATTTTATATGGTAAATTTTTAAGCATGTTTTTTAAATGATGTTTTAAATTTATGTGATATTTTTAAAACTGATTTTAAAAGTTTAAAATTTTTATGCGATAAATATTTTAAGTAGCGTGCAATTTTTGTGATCATTTAAAACAAGTTTTTTTATTTTTATGAGATAAAATAAAATGTTTTAAAAATCATATTTTTAAATTTAAATGTTAAATTTAAGAATGCATGCTAAAATTGTTTATTTGATAAACGTTATTCTATTTAATTGTTGAATAGTTGTGCACTCTTTTATGCGATAAAATTAGTGTAACTTTATTTTAATGGCTATGTCATCTTCATCTTGTCTCTTATTTGATAACACAAGACAACCTCTTAGGTTAGCCATTAAAGAACTCGCTAAAATTTATGAGATAAATTTTAATGACATGCTATGTTTTAATAAAACATTAACAACAGTTTAAGACCTAATTCCTGATTAGGGTAGTCCCTTTAATGAAAATTTTAATTTTAATTGATATAATTAATTCTCATTAAAGGACTTCGCTTTTAGCGTTGTTAATAAATTTATTAAAATCCTAATAATGATTAGGATAGCACGTGAACCTTATAGTTGATAAAGATTTAATAAAAGTTATTAAACAAATCCTAAAATTTTGAATTTAAGGATGCAACTAGGTGATAGGATTACTTAGTTGTTAATAAAAACTTTTTAGTCTATGGCACGTATATAAAAATGACAAGCTTCATTTAATGGACCATGATCCAGTCAATGTGCTTGGCTAAGTTTGCTGCATCACCCTATAAGGGATAGTGATCCTGGCTTAGTCAATTCTCTGGCTGTGTTCCGCTGGACCGCAATGACATGAATCATGATTATGACACCATGGACTATATCTAAATCAAATACGTTAATAATCTTTTTCAAGATTAGCCGTAACCCTCCTTGTTTTAGGGGTTGGCAACTATAGGACCCGTGTTACAGTTGTTGAGTTACACTCAAGCTGTAACATGGCAATCTTATAGAAACCAATTTCTTAAATACATATGATGTAGTCTAAGACCTGACCCAAACCGACGGGTCGTGAATACACCGAGCGCCGGGGCAAGTCAGGCTAGACATGAAAACAAGGGTTCGACTAGACTAGACATTGTGATTTGGATGAGCACACTCATGATCACAAATGGCTAGGGGTAAAAACCGAATAAGATGGTCATATCTGATATGATCGATGAAGAGTCATCTTTCGATTACAGAGTCAAGCAACTTGTTGAGCTACACTCAAGGTTGTTTAGGCTCAGGGTGATTGAACCTCTTACCCATTTATTTAATTTGATTAAATCGTTCATTGTTAAGTCTTAAAATTGATCGTAAAAATAGTGGGAGGATATAGATAGATAAAAGTCAATCTACCTATATTTAATATTGAACATATGTTAAACTAGGGCAAGACTATGTTTATCGATGGAATCAAAATATAATATTTTAATGAAATAAATTAACTGGTCAAATAGGTTGATTAATTGAATATCAAGTTAAATTCTAATTGATAGAATTAAACTATATTCTCGTTGACATTAAAATGACCTTCTAAAGAACAGACTTAAGAAATATGATTTCATTAAGTTCTGGGTCCAACAAATAAATTCACGCTACATGTCACTCGCCTCTATATGGGGCAGCTTGAACATATAGGATATTCAAAGTATATTTCTCTCTACAACTTGTCGAGCTACACTCAAGGTTGTATGGACAAACAATTTTGATCCGCAAAGTTCGAGAATTCGATCAAACTATTTGAGTCGAATACGAGTGCATAAGCGGTGCAAGGCTATGTATCCCAACCGGATCTTGAGACAAGCAACTTGTTGAGCTACACTCAAGGTTGCAAAGCTCAAGCGTTTAGATACATAAGATGCTTGCATAGTTATTCATGTATGTTGGGGCTATTTAATATCTAAATATAATTTAGAAAAGGAAGAAGGCACTCTGGAAAGTCAACTGAGAAAGTTAGTTATATTTATCATTAGTAAAGGCATAAGTAGGAGAAAATGAAAATGTGACATATTTTGATGTCACGATTTCAGAATAATTGTTATACAAAAGATGTCTAACACATTTTGACGAATGTCGTCACCTTGCTTCTGAAGCAATGTTTTGTGTTAGTAATTTGTGATAAATATAATATATTAAATGTTAATATATAAATACACAAGATAGTAGCAAACTTATATGGCAAAATAGACTAGGCCGTATCGAGAAACTAAGCTTCACAAGTCACATAAAGAGGGGTCTGACCTCACGTATTATGAAGTCTACGGACACTTGTGAATCTTACCCTCTTAGATACAATGGCCGATACCCATCTGTGAGACAGTGGGAGAATGAGTTGTCGAACTCAGTCTCGTACATACTGATGTACCCGAGCCTATATTAACCAAAATAAGTTATTCTTATATTATTAAGACACATGTTCTTGATGAAACACAAGTCTGATAAAAAAAGAACGAAATGACAAAAGTATCTAAATTGATTCGATTAGATCGAATGGTCAAATACTTAGCTACATAAAAACTTGCGTAATTAAAAGAAAATATGATTTTCTCTCAGGTCAAGTCTGTTAACACATCGGTGTGTTAAAAAGATATGAATCGCACTTAGTTAGACTAAGTGCGATACATAGCCAGTGACTCTGAGTTAAGTCCTCCCTCTAGGTTAAGTCCCAGATAGTAATGCCTAGGTTTTGATAATGTTCTATAAGGACATTATCTATAAGATATTCATTAAATCGATCATTAAGAAGTTGTATAATTACTCGAATCTCATGAGACGAAGAGTCGAGTCAGACATCATAATTGATGATGACTTAGTCAACTTCTAGGATGAAATTCGGAGTAGTAACTCCGATTTATAACTTGATGCAATTAGAATAGGTCCGTGTGCGTAAATAAATTTTGGATTTTAGTTTACGTGCCTAAGGAAAATGTTTCCTCGCTTTCTGCAAGTAAATCTTTAAGTTGAAAGGTTGGTACAGAAAGGAAAATAGTGAAGTGCAATCATATTGGTCGAGAACGGTTTTCATCCTAATTCCTATAAACGGATTAGAATAAAACTGTTTTTCGCCAGCAGATGTGTACAGATCTACTCGGACCAAACTCGATATAAACGCTCAAGTTGACCATGAAAATTGGAACATTCACTTATAAGTTCGTTTTTTTAAATATGATTTAGACGAACCAACTTATATGAATTAGCCAAAAAGTTTTCAAGGTCAGTGGGTGCGTATAAATTACATGCGAGGCATCAAAGGGATGGAACATTTATTTTGACAAATTAATCAAAAGGTTTGACACTTTATCAGAAATAGATATGAGCCATTTGAAATGACCAGTAACTAATTTAAAATTATTATCGTAAGGTACGATGGACTGGATAAGATCTAATGAAATAAAATATTATGGATTCCGAATAAGCACTTTATCTCACCATATAAAGAATTTGACGATGATCTACTCGATAGAATCAAAGATGCTGATCATTGTAGAGAAATGATGCCCTCGAGGCTATTTATCTCTGTGTGCATAGCACAAACGTCTTGTTCGAAGTAAGCTGTTTGGTAAAAATTTATCTAAGTTATAATGTAGTAAACATTAGATATTAACTTAGGTAAAGTCCTGAGACTTTATGCAAGGTCAAACAGGTATTGAGATGAGTATCTCAATCATGGAAAAATGTTTGACCATCTGTAGCATAAGTCTAAAAGGGTTCGTGGTCGTAGATGTTTCGAGACAAGGATATCGTAACATCGGATAGACCATTGTGTCTTAGTCTTCACCGTTTAGCGGTGGCGATGATCTCATGATCGCTTGACTTGGCGAAGTCGAAGACGGGACACAGGTGCTCATTAGAGAATGAGTTCACTGAACGATCCACAAGAGTTATCATATGGTTATATTGACCAATCTGTCAATGATAACTCTTAGTGATGATAGGCAAGTTGGTCTTTTGACTTGAGGTCATTTTACGAACCTGTGCGTGAACGGTGTCACTTAGATCATTGACCTAGCTTCGAGGCTAGGCCTGTCGAAAGGTCTTTGGTTGGGTGTCACTTGAAGCGTACGAGGAGAGTAATGACCAAGAGAGGATTCGTCACTCCCGGTCAATGGAAGTTAGTTTCGTAAAGTTAGTTCGGTCTTTAGTAAAATCTCTGCGCAGAGTATGTTGGAAGAATTCCAACATTAGTTGACTAAAGATCGATAGAAACTAACCGGAGTCAAGTTACTGGGGTTGACAGTTTGACCGTACCCTAGACTTGATCTACACGACATAGTTTAGACGAAGAGACTAAAACTGTAGAATTCATCACGGACACCATCAGGGTGGTCCCGACAATACGCATGTCGATGAGTCAACCACATAATTATGATCCTGAAGCAGGGACGGCAACCACTACTCGTGGTCACTGCCGTATAGGGCTTCGAGCCCAACTTGTTGTAAGAGTCAGGCTGTAGGGTCTCACACAGAGTGCGACCTTCGTCTAGTAATAGGTAGAAATTAGTTAGGGAGAATAATTTGCATTTGATGCAAAGAAAGAAAAAATTGCATTTTGATGCAAATGACAATTTAAGCTTAGATAGGGACTATTTTGCATTTGATGCAAATCGGATTAAATGTGTCGTAAATAGTTCACGACAATATTTAATGAAATAAACGCAAGAAAAAGTTCACGGATAAGACGAAAATGTCCCGGTCTAAACCCAGGTTCGAACGACTACCAAATCGGACGCCAGATGCTCAAGATATGCACATAACAGCCTAACGGATCAGACTGGGTTAGACCAGGTTGACCCATGCCAGGCCAGGGTCTGGCCTGGGCACCTGGCCAGCCAGGTCGAAAGGGCCTGGGCACCAGGCGCACTGGACCTGGGCCCGCGCCCAGGCCCAGGGCCTGGGTGCCTTCCCAGGCACCTAGGGCGGGCGCCCTGGGCCTGCCAGGGCCCAGGCGCCCTGGGCGCCCGGCCCGGGCACCTGCCTGGCGCCAGGCGCCAGGCGCCCAGTCAGCAGTTTTGACTAGTGGGGCCCACAGGCTGGGCCCACCACAGGGTGCAGAACCCTAGGTTTAATGGGCAGTTTTGACGTCTGATTTTAGTCGAAAATCTAGCCTTGGGCTGAACTTTGGGCGATCAATTGAAGGGTCAAACGGACTCCGATTGACTCGCCGTTGTTTCCTATGCGTTCACCGTTGAACACTCTTCGAATTGATAGGTTGTATCAATCATGCAGCTCAACGGTGAGTGAGTTAAAATTCACGGAAGTTTGCACTTTGTGAAAGGCAAACTAACTTGATTTAATTAACTCTAATTTAATAGTCCCACATCGATTGTGCGGAAAATGGGAGAGTCCGCCGCCTATATAAATAGGGGCCTCCCCCTTTCTCCAAACTCGTCCCAAGCTCCAGATCTGAGCTGCTCCCGTAAATGTTGGAACACGCTCGGATCTAGGCTGAAATTAATATTCTCTATCTCCCTATATTTCTGTCTTACTCCTGAGGGCTCTAGCAAAGCCACGAAGGAGTTCGGATTCAGATCCGAAATCTTGGCGAAAGCTTTCACTCGTGTGAAACTTTCTTCGACGCGTGGTTGGCTCGGCGACACGAGGATTGCTCGCCTCGGGCTGCGGAGCGGTTCGAGGAGCGGCTCGGCGTGAGATTGGGAGCGGCTCAGAAGACGGTGCGGAACATCTCGCCTGCCCCAGGGTTGAGATTCCGGGTATGTGTTTAAGCTTTCGTTTTAATTATTCGCAGTAGTTAGATCCCTCTTGGGGTGGTCAGATCCACCCCGAGTTTGCAGAGATCCTGGCTAAGAGGTTCTGGTTCCTTAGGGCTGCATGTTAATTAGATTAACATTTTTTCCGCTGCGTATTTTATGTCTATGTTCCGTCCGACTTAGGACGGGAATAGAGTTTTTGTGCCCTAAGGGTCCTAGAAAACCCTTCAATCATATCACCCAAATAATTATTCTATTGGATGTGATCTAACACATTTAAACTATTTATAAATAAAAATTCAAATGATTTTGCCAAGTTTTAGACAGAACAATTTCCAACCAAATAGTCAATTTTATGACAATGCCACTTTTGCATGGGTAAAATATATCAAAATCAGTAAAGCGTTTATTTATAAATGGTTTAGATGTCGTAGAGCACATCCAACAAGTTATACTTTGGGATTTATCCTATCAAGTATAACCTAGTCAATCAATCTCTCTCTCTAGTCTATTTTATGACAATGCCACTTTTGCATGGGTAAAATATATCAAAATCGATAAAGCTTTTATTTATAAATGGTTTAGATGTCGTAGAGCATCCAACAGAATAGAGTTTTACTTTGGGATGCCAATTTTATCCTATCAAGTATAACCTGGTCCCTCCCTCCCTCCCTCCCTCCTTTGGGATGCCACTTTGATCCTATCAAGTATAACCTAGTCTCTCTCTCTCTCTCTCTCTCTCTCTCTCTCTCTCTCTCTCTCTCTCTCTCTCTCTCTCTCTAAATTTTCACACCTAATGGTTGAATAAAATAGATGGTCGGTCTGGTGTCAAACATCTAATATTTTTGAGGTTGATTAATTTTTCCCTGCGTCCCTGAATCTGTGTATTGCATACGACAAAAATATCAATAAAAGCAAAACACTTGGACAGTGTTAACAATGAGTTCCAAACGTTCAACTCATCATAGATTGCAAAATAGTGTGGGCAAATCAATAGAAAAATAGATGCTCCCAAAGAAAAGTATGTACTTTTTATTTGGCACATAATGCAACTTACCTCAAAAAGTTTTCCGCTTGAGAAAAGCCTCTCAGACAAATCATAGTGAAGATATCCAGCAATTGCAGCTGATTCACTGGACAAAGGCGTCTATAAAAAACAAATAAACAAAAAGTTAAGAGGGATATAATCTGTTCTTTAAAAACATGCTCTATATGATTTGTTATTTGTGAGTGAACTTACATCTGAGATTAGAGATGTTGCAACCTTTTCCACATCATCGGCAGCAATATTGGCAAAATATTTTTTTGAGTGATAATGAGTTACTTCGGGTTGTATGGAGTCAGAGAGTAAAAACTTCTGAAAGAAAGCAACTAGAGATGATGGGGAATCTTTCAGACAATCAATCCAAAATTCAATAGAGTTGGTGTGACCATTAAAGTATTCTGACATATCCTGAATAAAGTCCTCGTTTATTGGAGAGGAACAAAGCGAATGATTAATTCTTCTCTCATTCCAGAGCATGGCCAAACATTTACCCGCATGGGCAACTTTACACTTGAAAAGCATGACTATCAGTTTGCATATGCCAAACTGAAGTTCCCAGCAGCCCTAAAGGGGTTATGCAAAAATAAAATGTTACTATCTGCAGCATATAACAATAAAAAAATTTGAGTTGATAATACACCAAAGAAAACTAGAAACAAGATAAAAGATGCCCTACCTTTATTGACAATAGATCAACAACACTACACAATAATTTTATTGTATTTGCGGGAAGCGATTCGAGATGGCAATTTTCTGAAAAATAAGCTTGGATGTCTATGCTGAACCATATTTCCAATGCTTTCCTAACATCCTGCAAGACTACCTGTTTCAGAACCAAAACAGGTGGGATATTCAGACACGCTATGCTCTAATTAACATAATCAATGTTGAACAAAATAACTGTAAGCACCCAATAGAAGTAATGTGTGAAAGATCAATCAATTCAGTATCCGACCTCACAATCTTGATTTGCTTCCTGACTACATTGTGCAGCCAAAATGTAAGTGAGGGCCAATTGACTGTAGATTGGAGCCATTTTCTGTGAAGATATGCCAGATTTCTCTTCCTGGTACAAGATAGAACAAAATGGCAATCGCATGTTACTTTCGCCTGATTATGGAAAGATGAACAAAATGACAATCCATAACACTCTTAAATAGAAACTCACTAGCAAGGAAATTGCATCACGGATGCAGCTAATACAATCGCTTAGGCCTTCTGTGCCACGAGCCCTATGAGCTCTTCCCTTCCAAACAAGAATCCTGGACCTCTGTAAATTATGTTCTTCTGTAGTCAATACATTATCCAAGAGAGTATTTATGACTTTTAGTCTCATCTTCTGGCATAGGATTGGGTTTCGAGCTTCCATTGATTCATACACTAAAAGTTCCTGCAGAAATCAAAAAAGTACAGTGACAAGATGTTCATAATAAAATATACAATTAGAGACTACTGGAATCCACCTGCTCAAGAATCTTGCCCAATGTTTTCTTTGAACATGAAGGATGGTAGCTCAGCAACAAGGAATAGAGATATGGGACTTCATCCACCAAATCAATGTTCACAAAATCCTTGCACAACATCTAAAACTCAAACTGTTAGAGTTGAACACTAGTGTAGAATTACAAAAGGGTGCAAAGTAAATGCAGTACCTTAACCCATTGTTTCACCAACGCCAATGAGCCAGACATATTTGTAAACATATCTTCTCCAGCAGATAGTTCAACTATGCTTTTTACTGCAATTTTATGAACATTGGCAGCATGACATTTGTGAAGAACATCAACTATGGTAGCACATTTTTCAAAAGCATCTATAATGGCAGTTTTTATTTCATCCTCCGATGAACCATCATGACTGCCTTTCAGCTTTTCTGTATACATTTTGCAAAGAAGTTTTATATGTGCCCATATTGTTTTGGCACGCAGCTGTAAAGCTACTGAAGCCTGGAATTTAAAAATAAAAAAGTGATCATTAGTCGTAAACAGTACAGAGAACGTCTGCCGGAAAGTAAACTCAATCTGAACAGATTGCACTATGTTAGAAATGTGACTGGCTAAAGAACTGTAAGCAAAGTAAAAACACATTTTTAGGATACTAATAACTGGTTTTCAATAACATAACCATAAAAAATTAGGCAGTAATTATCAGATTTGTCCAACTAATCCTATGTCCATCACTCAAAATCTTTTTATTTAATAAACAAACCCATGAAGCAAAGGCAGGGGTACGAAGAGAAAGAAGGCAAGGATTGAAAGAGTCACGTAAACGCATATATTTACTTCAAGTGGAAATTTACCACCGGCCAAAAATTGAAGTTAATGAAAATTCCAGAATTCAAGCTTGGACAGACTTACTGTGACATGGAGAAAATTAGGATCAAAACAAACAATGTGTGATCAGATATTAGAAGACCCGGAAAGAGCACCATTTGAGTTCATGCATCGCCTCTTGCTGAATAGTTGAATTCATTATAGGTACTCTAATACTATCAATTGAAAATTGAAAAACCTGGTTTCAATTTATATTCTACATTTAGCGTGTGAACCCCTTGTCTAATAAACATGTAATCATTCCCAAGAAACCATGGCGGATGATACTAAACTCAGTGTGTTATCATATATAACTCAAGAAGGGCACAACTATAAGTAATGTCTACTTATCGGAAACTGTGATCAGCCATGCATCATAATTAGTGCTAAAAAGGCTAGTTTAAATCATTCATAGTGAAGCTACCTGTTTCAATTGACCAGAATTGTATAGTGAAGCCCCAATATTACCGAGTGCTGAAATAAAGTACTTTAGTTCTTGAGGCTCAATCCATGCACTTGAAATGATACTTTTGAATGTAGAAAGGCTCTTCTGAAATCAAAAGGCAGCATAAGTTAGAAAGCAAAGATAACAAAGCTTTCTTCCACCTTTATAGATATATTGTATGAAAATGAACCTTGTGGTTTTCAGAAACCCCAAGCGAAATTTTTATAGCTGAAACTGCTACTTGGAGCGCTGTTTTGCGGCTCTCCTGTAACCTTTCTCTTTCCCTTTCAGATGTGTTTGTGCATCTACAAATTAACCAGACAATAGAAGGAACCATTAGTTTTATAAATATTTTTCTAGCATTTAGCACCATTGGCTCATTCAAGTCCACATAACAGCATAGGTCATAAGAAAATTAGTGGACACACCATAAATGCTAAAAATATGTAGATAAATAAATATGGGCTTACTTGAATGCTGCAAGAATGAAATCGCAAAACAAATTGAATGCTTCCAGTAAATAGCTTATGTTATCAGAATGGTGCATATCCCTGTCTTGCGAAGCGAAATACACCCACTCGGTGTTTACATATTCAACAAGTAGCAAGCATAAAAATTCCAAAGCATCCAAGTATGACAACATGGAGACATTTCCAAGCAAGTGCTTAGAGGCGTTGTATTTGGAAGTTTCCAAAACCCCATATGATGAATCGTTTTCTTCAACTTTGGGACTGAAGAATGCTTTGTTACTGCTGTTGAAGGCATCAAAGTATTTAGCCAGAGAAGCCAGTGACTCAGTCAGCGTACTCAATTTTTCTTCATTGTCAAGAAACAACAAAATTAGAATGGCAGAATTGGCCCCATCATTGAGTGACTTAAAATATAGTCCAGTAGCATAAAGGGACAGAATTGATGACATAGTAGGTGAAACCTAGAGACGAAAAAAGCATGTGATTAGATTCACCAAAAGAAAGCGATTCTCCGGAGCATCCTCAATTTTTTTACTAAAGAATATCCACCTGAAGAAAATCACCTCCATATTTGTATAATACTTCTGAAGCATCCCTACAGATGACGATACTGGTAGAACATAAGCACTTAACACAGTACCCCACAAATTCAAAGAATTCATTTACAGCTTTTCTTACACCGGCCTGTGGAAATAAGTAAATAATAAATAAAATTAACTTTTATAGACATACGTAAGAAAACATCATAATGAAATCAAGGATCTTATTTAAAATAAAGGGCATCAACTTGTAAACAGAAATAGCAACTTGCAGAAAACTTGGCCATGACACGATGCAATGCAATGAAATACGAAAGTTCTTTGCACAAGAAACGAGTGATCAAACTGAAAGTTTAATGTCAGCTGTTAGTCAATAAATTAAATAAATTAAGTTGTATACAGTTACATATATCGAACTTGTTATATATCAGGTATAAGCATAACTTAAACACCACAGCATAAATTTCTATTCTGCGTCATCATTGTTGTCATCCACGTATGTCTCTAATCAAAGAGAATTAACTGTGGGACAGAATCGTAAATTCAGAAGTCTGCAGCAAACAATTGGCACAATAGTAGACATTCTTAGTTGGCAGCAAATTATGGAACAACGTACGTATAATGAAAGTGCTTGCCATAATGATATATTGGTGCATATAAAGACCTACTGGACTCGGTGAGTGCCTGGGAGCTACAGCGCGTCCTCTTCTTGGTTTGTGGTTTGGCTCCCTATGCCGCTCCTGAATGGAAAGATGAGCCTTAAACGAACTTGGCTGAAGGCCGTTAAGAAGGATAGTATGGTAGTTGACTGTCCACAACCAAGTAGAGAATGATATGAGTGGAATCATGTTGCCAACCCAAAAAAAATTGGGTAATGGCTTAAATTGTGTTGTCGTTGTTGTCATCATTAGGTGATGAGCAATCCAGATGATCTCCATGCCTAAGTTAATTCATTGTCCCTAACCTCTTTTTAATAAACTAAGAACATTTTTAAAATATCAAATATGTTAAAGATTATTATTTTGAATTTTAGGTGAATTTTTCAAATTTTTACGGATTTTGTCAAAGTTTGTTTTGAACTCAAACCTGTTAACTCAATACACCCAAAACCCAACCCATTTACCCGCATCCGATCCGCTTAATCCCTCTCTATATAAAACACCTAACCCAAATCCTAATATGTCAATCTCTCTTTCTCTCTCTCTCTCTCTTGCCCAAGTTGTGTCTTACCTTGCATCTCTCTCCCACCTCTCTCCACAGCCGACATAGTTGCTCTCGCCCTACGTAAGCACTACCATCATCTCTCCCATGTTCCATTTCTCACCGATTCTCTCTCATGACCCCCTCCCTCTTCAATTTCTATGAAAGTCCTAACTCTATATCATCACTCTTTCACAACTCAGATCTCTCTCTCACTCTCCTCTCTCTGAAGGGTAACTGCAACAGCAGCAGTAACCGCAGGGAAGCAACAGCATCCAACCACCTCTGTTCATCTTCTTCTCCGATCATCAAGTAGATTCCCTGGTAATTTTAGTTTAATTTTAAATTTTGAATTGAGATTTGTTATTTGATGATTTAGGGTCATATTAATCTTTACCATATGTTTTCTTCATTATTTAAGGTTGTTGGCTATTAGTTGTGTGGTAGCGACCATTCCTTGGTCCTCCGACCTCCATTGATATTTAGTATGTTTTGTTTCTTGGTCTTTGGTTGTTCGGCCTCTGTTGAGGCTCAGTATTGCCTATGCATGGGTCCTTTTTTGGTTTTTGGTCAATATTGATGTTCAGTCGTGCTCCCTAGTGAATCTTTTTGGTTGGTGGGTTCATATTTGTTTGATGCTTAGTCGTGATCATGGCTAATTTCAATTTGTTGAGGTTTGGCTTTCATATTGATTAACTGATAGCAAGGTTTAAGAACTCGATTTTGGTTTTGGTTTCAACAGTTGGAAAAAATTTTAAGCTTCAAACAATTTCGACTGTTTCGTAGGTTTCGTTTTGAGTTTCAATTTCAAATTTATGTGTTTATATGTATATATTTTCTATAACATTGTATCTATTATATTTTAAAGAATATTATCTATTTACAGAATTTTTATAATATAATTTCTAGAATTTCAATAAATTTTAATAACTTTAATAAATATTTTTTATATATATTGTTCAACTAGATTAGTGTATTTAAAAAATTCAAACCAATATTTTATTATAAGAAGTGAGGTTTGGACCGAAACTAGTTGGTCGGCCGAAACAGAGTTTCGACCGCAGTTTCGTATCATTCCTTTTAAAACCGAAATGAAACAACCAAAACATCATCCATCGACTGGAAGACTGACAGTTTGTTGTTTTTATCTTAACTATGTAATATTTTGGATATTTTAGATTGTTTGCTCTATTGGTGAGTTATAGCTATTCTCCTTGAGTAATTTATGGGTTGGTTTTTGTTTGGGGGTCTATCATGACTTCCTTTTGGTATTCGGGGCTGGTACCTGGTAGTTTGATATGAGGTTTGGACCAAATCCAATTTGATAATTTGAGGCTGTTTAGTGCTCAAACGTGTTTACAAGCATAGGTAATTAGGCCTTAATGTGATTGCGTGAAACACGGTTATTCCCTACAAATTGACTTGGGCCATGCTATTGTTGGTTTTCTATGCTAGTTTGGATTTTGGTTAGAATGGATTATTAATAAGTCGGTATCCCTATTACTTATTAGTGTTGCATGCCTCTGTTTTACATGTTAACCTACTTATAAAGGCTATACATGATAGTCCCTTTTAAGAATCGACTTAGTCATAAACATGCAAATAATAATTGGCCATTAATCAACGCCTGATTATGGCATTGAGACTATATCTCCTTTCCTATTATATGCTACATATGCCCCTTAGCTGAAGTCCTGAATCTTGACCTTACTCCATATTACAACATTGCCTCTTTATTGATTAATCATTCGACCTGAAGGATAAAATAGTAACAATATATGGAAAGTGATATGAAAACTTAGAATAGAAATTGTAATAAGTTAGATAGCTTTATAATTTATGCATGTTGCCTTACTTTGTTACCTTATTATTCAACACATGCTAGAAATGGAAACCATACATGCTTGCTACATTGATGTACCGTGCATGTCTATTGTAATTGATGCATGTTTACTGCGCCTGACATCATACTGCTTACTGTTTACATCATAATATCAAGTATATGATTACTAAACCCTACACCATATTCATTACTATACTGCACTAATTGCTCGTTTCATTGTCACTGTCTGTCACTGATCCTAATTATCATAATTGAAAAACAAGATATTGTACATGTTCACTATACCAAACAATGCACTATTGCATGATACTCAGGGATGGAAAATTGATGGTCTTAGAGAGTGCGGGAACAACAATGATCATTATTGTATCTGTGTTTTCCACCTTCTCGTAATGTACAAGTGATTATATTATTATATCCGTGTTTTCCACCTTTCTATAATGGAGATGAGGTTATGGTACTATATTTGTATTTTCCATCCTCCAATAACAGAGGCATTGTATTTACTGTCGATACCTACAAGTGTGCAACTACAGGACACGTGACCTTAAGTATATCCAAGTTTGCATATCGTATCATCAAACATAAACACAGCGTTAGAATACAAGAACCGTACTATTAACGCCATAATTAATGACACAACCCTATTAGTATTGATCTTGTTTAATCGCTACATGTTCATTCCCTACCATTTATCATTGTTCTTCATTTTACTAGTGCTATCTATACACATTCATGCTGCTATAGATTTTGATATGTTCCATTCCATATGTTTAACGCGTATTGTATGATCCATGCTGCTATTTTATCATGCATTTCATGTTTTATGTTATTTTATTCTTATTTGAAAAACTTACACAAGCATTATCTTGCTAACTGATATTTCTTTTCTGTTTCTGCGTTCTTGAAATTATCTATTAGTTATGGAGATTTTCCAGAAGACATTTCTTACATGAAGATTTCTAGTACAGAACATGAACACGTTTCAATACGTAAATTTCATGTCCTTCTTCATTTCTATTCATTTTCATATTTTCACGACTTATAACTTGTTAGTCTTTTCATGCTCTTCTTATTATCATAATTGCTATCATTCATACTCGTTAAATTAGACTGTATATAAAGTATTGTAGTTGCTCATTATTAGTTAGAATCCAAAGAACAAGCATTTTTATTATAGACATTTAAGACTCTTAACATATTTAAGTCGAAAGGATAAAATCCCAATTAGGTTTAAATACATGTGGGCTTGCCATGTTTTGGTTTCCTTTAGTATTTTGAGAAGCGGACATGACAGTCCAAGTTTGGCTTTCTACACGTGAAACGACTTCTTATCATTGAACAACTGACTAAACCTGGTATACCTTCCAAACAAAACATTAGATGATATTTGGTGGTAAGATGTATCTAATGTGAAAAGGCATTTCAATATTACAATCTGCTATGTCGCAAAATTTGAAATATCAATGACATCATCAATTCAAATACCCAGCTGTCTTGGCATAGGCTTATGCATAGATATAATGTAGCGCACAAGCTATTAAATTACAAAAATATTTCACAGGTTCATGATAAGATACAGAAAAAGCATATTTGAACATCCAGTACATTTATCCTAATAAATACATGGTATGATGTAAATCCAAGGTCACAATAATAATAATCAAAATCATCAATTGGACACAGCAAAGATGCTTTTTTCTATAATGTGTGTGTGTGTGAATAATGGGTATTGTATGACATATAAGCTAAGACCTTATATGCGGCCTTAAAACTTCACCTTCTATATCTTTTATGATCGGAACCTTTCATTTTTATCTTCATATTCTAAAACCTCCAAACACCATACATCGGGTAAACCAAGACGTCTTACTCATTCATTCACCGATCGCAAATTTAACGATTCTGCATGAATATAACTTTTGCAATGGACGGATGAACAGGTAAAACCACTTGGATTCACCCGATATTTGGTGTTTTGAAGTTTTAGAATATGAAGATTGTAACGACCGGAAATTTTCAACAATTCACTTCACATATTTTTACGTATTTTAAAAATGTTACTTTATTAATGTCAGTCAAGAATTTTCTAACAAAACTGATTTCAAAAATTCTTATAAAAATATTTTAAAGCACTAGACTAATAGATATTTCAGTAATTTCAGATTTCCGCAAATGCCCAAAACATTCCTGTTAAAATTAATCTCCCAAAATTACCGTTTTGGCTCGACGAATTTATTTTCTATTCAAACGTCTTCAAAACGTTTTCAAACTTCTCCAGTAGCCTCCTATGATCATTTAGGGCTCCCCACATTAATTTCATAATTTTCCGACATCATTTCAGCCTAGAACCCGCACACCCGCTTTCTAAACGTTTTGGCCTAAAACTAGTATTTGCGTAGCTCAAATCCCAGAATGGATCTTGTATTCGCGATCCTCGCGTCGATACAATCCCGTGGATATGTTTTCGTAATTTTTCGGAGTCGTTTGTGAAAACGTGTTTGTATTTATCCGGTTTTACTAATTACATCCCCTAATGACATTTTTACCATTACTATTTACTGTTATCTAAGTTACTTTTAACCCCAATCATTTCTCTATCTACACTAACCCCACACCCTTAATCCCCCACCGATTAGTTGGGTAAGATCCGACATATTTGGATCTCAAACCCCCACAAAATTTATCATCCCTGTCTTTAATTTCATTTCATATTAACATGTTTTAAACCTATATACCTCTTCATTCCCAGCAACACTAAGGCCCCAAATTCCCAACCCCACTCATTTATCAGCCTACAAATAGTTGGTCAGATCCAACTACTACTGATATAACTAATTGCTGTTGTTATTATTATAATTAAAACCTTTCACTTATAAAACACATGGCATCTCCTCTTCCCCCTCAATCACACAGCCTCTCCTCTCCCCTTCCTCTCAAATAAACCAACAGTAAATCACTTCCTCCCTTTTATTTTTGTTCGAACGGCAGCAAAGAGCTCGCTCTCAAACTCACGCTCTCCCCGACATTCCCCAAGCAGCGCCCATCTCCCCGAGCTCAGGCGACCCCCTCCGCCACGTACGCCGCTTGCTCCGAGGGTCCCGACGAGCCCGTCAGCGCTCCTCCGCCATCTCTCCACGCCGCCCTCACCTCCTCCGCCGTCAGCGCCCCCGAGCGCACTGCCGCCCCCTCGCAGCGCCCACGGTCTCCGAGGCCACCCACGAGCGACAATGCCCCCTCCACCGTGCGGCATCGACAGAACCCCATGCGCCCGCCGCCACATCACGGGAGCCGCCTGCGCCACCTGGAAGCTCGCCGCGCCTCGGGTCTGCATCGCCTGCCGCCGTGACCCCCCTGGAGCCCCGATCCGTGCCGCCCCGAAGCCGCCTGGGAGCTGTCGCATCGGATCGCCCCGCCTCCGTCTCGAATAGCACCGCCGTCGCCTCGGATCCGCCCGCCGCTCCGATCTCCGGTCCGCCGCCCCCCGTACGCCGCTGCGCCGACCTCCGATCACCGCCGGAAGCTCCAAATCGCCGCCGCCCCTTTCGCCCTTCGCCCTGCGCAGCTTCGGAACAAAAAAAAAGAAAAAAAAGGAAACAGAAGGGGAACGAAGAGCAGGGGAGAGAAAGAAGAGTAGGGGAAGGGGGTTAATGTTATTAAAGTTAAAATTATTATTATTATTATTATTATTATTATTATTATTATTATTAAGTTTTATTAAGTTAATTTTATAAGTTTTAAGTTATTAGTTATTTAAATTAAGTTATCAAGTATTTAAACTAAGTTATTAAGTTTTAGGTTAAAATTATTATTATTAAGTTGAGTTTTTATAAAGATATTATTTTTTAAAAAATTAAGTTAAGTATATATTGTTATTTAGCCTAAAGTTTATAGTAAAGCTAACAAGCTATAATTATATTAGTTTATAAATTCTAAAGCTAGTTAATTTGGCTTAACTAGTAAATAACTATGGGACTGATATCGGAAATCTATTTTGACGCAGATAAACCGTGCCTCACATCACCATCACATGGGACACCAAAAACTCGCATCGCTTCAGGTATCGATTCACGTGCACGAGCACCCTTGGTAGCTCTAGCACTAGCCTCGTCTTCCTACGACAAATCTTAAAATGGTAAGTCACAGTAAATTCTACCCTTAGAAATATAGATAGTGTACTCGTATGAACATAGGACTTGACATCTAGTCTCGGAACAGTTATTGACCTGAACAGATTATTGACATTGCTTGACAGAAAGATTGTAACTAGAAATGTGAGAATGGTTAATGGCTGGTAAAATTGCAGAGTGTGGTATTGCACAGACACTGGGTTTTTGGGGTAACTTATAATTGCGGAAGTGCGGGAGCGACCAGTCCGATCTTCGTATTGAACAGTATTGAATAGTATCGATTTGTTGAACAGTATCGTTTTGATTGTAACCCAGGATATCAGGTGGACTCTTGGTTGCTTACCGTACTACCCGTTATAAGTCGCGAACTAGGCTAGGCACAATTACTCTCCCTATTGTCATTGATATCGTCATGGTTATTGCTATTATCATTGCTCGGTCACCTTTACTTTACTTGTCACTCTTGCATGCTTGACAGATGTACTTTACTTATCGCACTTGCATGCTTGTCTGTCCCTACTTTACTTTCCGCACTTGTTTACTATAGACTGCTCCATATTTGTGCACTCCTCTTTTTCTATCGCTAGAATTGTTGTGACTTACCTTCGGTTCCATTTATGGCACCGGCAGACGAAGACCAGATCGAGGAGATTGCCCCAGAGATCGAGCAGGCTACATTGACCCAGAAGCGGCAGAGTTTTAGCTACTTTTCTGTTGGTGTGTGTGTTGTACTGTGTATTTCCTTTTCCGCATTTCCTTTCTGTACTTCCTTTATGTATTTGTGAGAGAGAGTGCTGATTGTTGTTGTACTTTAATTTGGACTGTAATAACGCCTGTAAAGCTGGTTTGAGTATTGTGATACATCTCTGAGTTGTGGCTATGCTGATTTCACTGGTAAACTGCGGAACCTGCGAATAAACCAAATAAGTAACGGGCCCCCGAGAGCGGGTCGTTACAAAGATCGAAATGAACGGTTCCAATCTTCTGGAAAAAAAATACGAAACGGTAAAGCTTTGGAGTTTGCATACGAAGCTTTAGCTTATATATCATAAAATACTCATTATTCTTATCATCATCGTCATCTTAGCTTTCATCCTTAAAATAGGTCAGCTTCATGGACTCAATTAGAAAGAACGTCGGTTCATGACCAGGTCAAATCGTAACTCATTTTTCACGCATTACGATCTAAAACTTTTTCTTCTATCAAAATAAGATTTTTCATGTCCTTTCTTATCACTTCCATCCATGTCTTTTTCAATTTACCATTCTTTTTCTTGATCTCAACAATCATATATTTTGTGTTTCTAACAGACACCAATATGTCTTTGATGTATATGGCAAACCATCTCAAGCGATGTTCTCTGATCTTATCCTCTATAAGAAATACATATATCTTCACTCAGATATTCTCGTTCTTATTTTTTCTACAATATCTGCACATCCACCATAACATTCACATCTCTATCACACCAAAACTCTATTCATACTTCTTAATGATAGTCCAACACTCTCTATCATATGACAAATATGGTCTTATCGCTATCTTATAAAATTTATTCTTTAATCATAATAATACATGTTAATCGCACAACATTCACATTACAACTCTCCACTTCAACCATCCTACTTTAAATCTATTCTCAATATTTTTTTATTCATTCATGATCTTGGATAACAAGCCCAAGATACTTAAATTACTTATTTATCGATATACATTTTCCGTATAATTTGTATCATGTTATGATCTTCATGTCTCATTCTACTAAATTTACATTCCATATACTCGGTTTCGTTTGTATTAAGTTTAAAATCTTGAGTTTTCAATGTCTTACCTTCACATGTCTAACTTTACATTTACATTGTTTTTAGGCTCATCCAATAAAATATCGTTTGCAAATAGCATACAGTAAGCTACCTCATCTTGAATATGCCTACTAAACTAATCAATCATTATAGCAATAAACGGAGAACTTAAAGCCGAGCCTTGATCTAACTTAATGGTGATCGTATTTCTCCATAAGTCTTCATATTAGTGACTGCTTCTTGATATATATCTTGAATTAGAGTAACATACTTTAAAAATTCCCCTCTCTTCAACAAAACCCCCCACAAAATCTCTCTAAGGACTCCATCGTAGGTTTTCTCCATATCAATAAAATCATATGCAAATCTTTCTTTCTTACTCTATATTGATACATAATCTACCTGATGAGATGAATTATCTCTATTGTCAAATGTCTCGTCATGAAACCAAACTGAATTTGTGATATGATGGCATTCTTGTTTAACCTAAACTTGGTCACACTTTCTCACAGTTCCAATATATGGTAAATTATCTTGATTATATGATGGTTAAAGTAACTTTATATATCATCTTTATTTTTTAAAAAGATACCAAAGTGCTACTCCACTACTTTAGTATTCTATTTTATTCTCAAATTTTGTTATACAGCTTTATCAGCCATATAACAGCTAATCCCCTATGTATTTTTCATACCTCAATAGAAATCTTAACTGATCCACATGCCTTTTTTAATGCATTCTCTTTATAGCTTCTCTCACATTCTTTGTAATATTCACATTCTTTGTATAAAATTATAAGTCAGTTCTTCTGAGGGAACCTCATTATCCATTATATCTCGGGTATAATTTGCATTAAAGATATTGTCAAAATATTCACTCCACCTACCCATGATCTCATCATCTTTGATCAAAAAAATTTATTTTCGTCTTTAATGCACTTAAATGTGCACGAGTCACTTTGCTTTTCTCCCGTATTCGCGTTTGTTGATAGATATTCTTCTCTCCTTTAAATGTATCTAATTTCTTATAAGTATCAACATATAATCTAGATGTAACCTTTTGAATAACTCTTTTAGCTTTCTTCTTGGTTAATTTATCTCTTTAAAGCATCATCCCTATATCTCTTAATATTTTTATAGCATACGCATTTAGCTCTACCGGCAACTTTCACTTCCTTATTCCATTAGGATTCTCCTTATCTAATGGTGTAATACCTTCAGATACACCAAGTTCTTCTATAACTATCGTTCATTTCCTCTATGGAGTTTTATGTGACGGTAGACCACTAAAAGTCATCTTTATTGGTCAAAATGTTTTACGGTAAGAAACGTGTCCAAAAAATGTAGCAATAATAAGAACGTCAAAGATCAAGATATAGAGGTAACAATATGTAAGAGATTTGACAGGAAAATAAAAGAATGCAAATCCATGAAGCTCACATCGATCATCAAATGATGAAAACTGATAGAAATAGTCTCTGTATAGCAATGGAGGCCAATCAAATCTGACAAGTAGAAAGAGTAGCAGTATCACAGCTAATGGAGCAATATGAGCTAGAAATAAAAAGGCCAAAATGAACATGGACGGAGACAACTAAATAGATGTAATTGTTGTTAATTTAACCTGGGATTTTTAATGGAAGAAAAGGATTTGTGTGGCTCAAAACAGTAGTTTTGGATAAAGATTTCAGTATCATTTCAATTTTAGTTACTTTTTCTTATGACGGACATCCTGATAAAAATATCTTAGAAACATGCCAATAGTAATGAATATCATAACAAATATACCCTCTATCTTTATTTTCATTCCCATTCATGATGTGCCATTGGGGGTCACATGTGACTTGTGCATCATGCATCTGATACATTTCTCTATTTCTCCCATGACCACAAAACAACTTATTACCATCGAGGTACCAAGGATTCAAACACCAACGAGTCCAATATTATCAGCAATATGACATGGGATTTTGACGTACCCAAGGTGATATTGCAAAATAACATTGCTCTGACCCAGAAGGATAAAGGAAACCAATGTATTTCGAACTCTAGCAAATTCCTACATAAAAAGGTTGACTTCTACAAACTACTGGCAGCAATGAAAAGGAACACTAATAGGGAGTTTGCACCATCTGAAAGTCTAGTTTGTTAGATTCAAAACAGTCCCAGTTTGGTGTAACATGCACTAATTGAGCAAGTAGGTGCCAATCTGTCCAAATCTAGCCCATACTCAAATCTGAATGAAATTCTAATCCACTACGACTTGGAGTCGGAATACATGAAGAATTCGTTAGGAAACTTCATAATTGATGTTGGTCATTCCTAATGTAATTCCACTAGGCTTAGAAGTCCTCACTTAGTGGTGACAGAAAAGACAAACTTTAAGTATATATTAAGATAGTTTTATTGTAAAACCAAGGGAAAGACCAGTAACCAACATAATTTTTCAAGAAAAAACCAAAACTCTAAATAGGAAAATTTCCCATTCTACGCAAAACCGTAGCCAATTAGTTAAAACCCAAAACAAAACTCTAGATAGATGAGAACAAAAGAGCAAAGAAGAGTACATCACGCACTCCATGTAAACAATTGTAATAAAATAAAACCAAAATTTGAGGATAGTTCGCTCTCACGAAAACCATATATTTCCGCATCTGTTGCATCTATGTTGAGAGGATTGGGGTGAACGATCTCTTATGTTTCCCCGCTCTGATCGATTAGTGGATCATTGTTCATCAAACTTTCTGCTTCAATATTTTTAAAAAGGTTATATGAGTAACTGCATCTAATTGAGAACCTAGGCGCGTATCTAGGTCATCAAATTGAATAGTCTTAAAGATTGACGCACTTAAGCAGCCACTTACGTTCTTTTCTTATAACATTGACTTCTATGGAGGTCAATCCAACACTGCAGCGATCAATTATGGCAAAATGAAAAGTTTGTTTTTTTCTTCAATCTGACATTTGAATCAACTTACATAATAGGATTAGGATCTTAACATTTTGTTTACTCCTTGATGTTCCTTCATACGTGTATGAACAACAAACACCTTTATTAGCTGGACAGAGAGAGAGAGAGAGATGTGGGTCATGCATCTAACTGCCTATGTGGCAAATAAGCATAGCAAGACAATTAAAGAGTGGCTATGAAGTTGGAAAGATGTTAGCAGATAACATATTCACAATTTATTCCACCTAGTTATGTTAAAATATTTTGATAAAAGAAAGAAAAATTCATGTGATATTTAAGATGTACTTGAACTATTGTATATGCTTTATTCCAGCATTCAACCAATCACCTACCCTTGGAGCTTGTCTGGTCCCCCTACAAGCTGCATCGGAATGCCAAAGTGTCTACAACGGAACACCTATGTGTTTCGGTTTGATGCCTGCAACAACATTCCTATAAACTAGTAACTTCAAATTTAAAGGTCATTCACAACTACTATAGTTACAGCATTATTCTAGAAGAAAGCATGTTGCCAAGCAGGTAAAGGTGACAACAAGTCCAAAAAGTTGTTGATGACCTCACAGTCCATGGTTACATGAATGAAAAGATGAAAGGGATCCCAACGAAATTGAGAGACCAAATATGAAAAGAAAAAATTCTAAGAACTGTGGCAATGTAATAAATCCTAAAAAGTCCATGTTGCGCTTTTAAAAGGGGAAGCCATGGGTGGAATTTATCAAGAAAAGAATCAACATGGATAAATGTCCCAAGAGTTAGCAGCCAAGTGTGCAGCCAAAGTTGAAAGGCAAGTATAGTCCAGTTACAAAATTGAATAGTGGATCTGATGCTTCAAAGAGGTTGAATATGCCTGAATTACTCACAAGAGAAATGGGAATGAGATGAGAACTAGAAGGATAAATTAAATTTATGGTAAAATGTAGCCCTGCTCTCCAGAACATATGTTGCCATATTGGAGCCTACTGCCAAACCTCTCTATAAGCAACCAAGATCAGGTTGATAAGATATAATGCCTTGGATTGTGCTTCACAGTTGTAAGATTATCAAAAAGTAATCAAAACACTAAATGTAATTGACAACACAAAGTGATTATAAATCAATGGGGTCCGGCCCTACAGTCTCAATTATTTCTGGTTGACAGTTCCTTGACAAAAATACCTAGCTTTTAATATTAGGTTTTCTAGAAACTATAGTGTGGCCCTTTAAACCCCCACTTTAACTATCTTTTAAAACATTTAAATTATTGTTTTTTGGCTGGAAAACAACATGCACTACACCATTGGTTTAGCTGTTAATACAACATTTTTAAAAATCATTTAATTCTTTTTTGGGCAGCAAAACAACATGCACTACACCATTGGCTTAGACATCACTTCTTTAGCAATTACATCTCATAACTTTCACAGAAAAATTGGATCAATATGTAAAAATTGCAGTCAGTAAATAAGTAAATCGGTACCTTACATTCACACAACGAACTCTTTAGATTGATTTTTAGCATGTCAAAGATAAGAAATGGTCTGCTCTCCCAACTCTTGTCAATAGATTTACAGATGCTCCACGAAATCTGCAATTTGGACATTGAAACTCAGCACATCAAACCCAAACAATCAGATTAAGGCTCAGATAGTATAAACCAAATCACAAGAAGATGTGGCTGGTTGGGACAAATTAAAATGAAACTGCAACATACATTTTGTAAGCGGTCTGTTGAAGATTGCAAGCATGTCAAAGTCTTCCGGCAAAATTCCCGGACAAGACCACTATCAAATGAAATGCATTCCCCTGCTAGGAAGACCGCACATCTAGAAAGAGCGGTCACAAGTAAAGTATGATACTTTCCCATTGATTCAGTATCTAAAACCCTGCAGAACCAATAAATTTCATGTCATCCAAAGTTTTTCTCTCTTTTTCTTACAATCAACCAATGATCCAGCCTCCATCACAGTGATTTCAATGTAATTGAAAAGGTGGCTAGCTATATCTACATGTTCTCATCAATATAAATGGACTCGCCAAATTATTTTCCAATCATTCAGTCACATAGAGCTTTCAATAATGCATCTCCAGTACTTCTTGAAAGTTCTGTCTTAGATTTCATTTACATGTTGTAATCTTAAACTCAAACAATTCCTGAAGAACAAGTTGGTTACAATTTGACGCTAATTTGGTTTCAGTATGGTGTCGCAAACTTAAATTCATTTAATGAGACTCTAATAATAGCAAAGAATTCAACATCAGACAATTAATGAGAAAGCAGGGTACAATTAAAAAATCAAAGTTCTAGACATTAATTGGAACTACATGTGCACTATGCACATGTCTAAGATCTAGTTTCTTTAAGAGTTCTCACTTGAGCAAACTATATAATTTCATAAACATCTCTCTAATCCCATATTATCCAAATGTCAACAATTACACATTAAAATTTGCAAATTTCCCGTCTTTATCATTTGCACAACAGTTACAGACCTATCAATTACAAGCGTTGATCTGTATGCTCCAATGTTAAAATACATCAATTCAGAAAGCAATGCACAAACCTTAATCGAACTTTCATATTTTCACACTTTTAGGCAGTCTATTCCCCTCTGCACATATTCAGACAGCAATGCACAAACCTAGAATCCAAGGTTATACCTGAGATGCGGCAAAACCTTCTCCACGAGCTGTAAAGTCCTCCAGTAAACAGCTCCATCCTTCGATTTACTCTTGTATGCACATCCAATTAGGCAAGAAGCCACCTTGGCGGCCACCATCACAATCTCAGGCTCCAAACTCTCCGTCTTCTCAATCTTCAGCCTCCCAATCAACAAGGACGCCTCCTCCTCCGCTTCCTCGTAGTTCCCCCAAGTCTCCAAGCAATAGACAAAGGCGCCTCTCTCTACATCCACAAAATTAGGGTTTCCAACGAGGCAAGGTGAGATGCAGCTCAAGCAATCGAGAACTAGCCGGTAGATCTTGAGAAGCTCCGTTACTCGTTCATAGTCTACCTGCGTCTGATAACTAGGGTTCCGGCGGAGGAGACGGGTAATGAGCTTGAGAGATTTCGAGAGGAATGGAAGAAATTGCTTGGCCAACGGTCTTACTGACGTAGGAGTGATCTGCAGCCGCTTCTTCTTCTTGGGGTTTTTGTTGGCGGCGGGTGTGGGATCGAGAGTGATGAAGTCGGAGAAGGGGGAGAGGATGGAGATGAACTGTGGAACTAGGGTTTTGGGATCGGCGATTTCTATGGTTTCGAGGATGGAGTCCATCTGAGCGAGGGGTTGAGGCGAGTGTGTGTCTCTCTGTGAAAGAGTGGTAAGAGTGAAAGGGCTAAAAATAGGGTTTGTGCCTGTGTGGTTTGCGAGTAAAGGGGCGATGGGAGAATATTTTGAGCGGGAATTGGAATTTCGAGCATGTTTTGTAAAATGACGGAGAAAATCCAACGGCTACTGGGCCCGGCCCATAGATACAACTCGACCCCCTAGGGTTGTTCCCTAAAAGTTGAAAGTGGTTTTTGGTACGTGTGGTAACTTGGATAGCGAAAAGTAAAGTTTTGTGTTTCTTTGGGTTTGAAAGTGTTGAGAAAAATGTTTAATGGTTTTTACCGGTCCTACGAAATTTTTGGTGTTTTTTTTGTTTGAAATTGGTGTGGAAAATGGGTCTGAGAGTTTGTTGCCAGGCCTACGAAACTTTTTTGTGTTTCTATGGGTTTGAAAGTTTCATAGTAATGTTTGATGTGTGGTCAAGGTTTTAAAATAATAAATAATTACGTGTAATTATCATAACTTAATTAAAGGATTCATGTGTATCAGGTGACACCTGACCAATTTAGGTCAGGGGCGCTGATGTGGCGGCCTACCATTGGTCGCCCATAAAGCAAAAATCACGTTTTCCTTTATGGACGACCAATGATAGGCCGCCACCCAAAGGTGCATATTTTTTACATTATTCTCTTTAATTAATTTAAATTATTTTAAGTTATTAATAAATGGTAAATTTTAATTATTATTTTATTCAACAGAAATTATAAACATTAGTAGAAATACTTAAATCTAATTTAATTAAACTAACCTATTTAATTAAACTACGTATTAAACTAAACTATTTAATTATAATTATTAAACTAACATATTTAATTTAATTATAATTATTAAACTAAACATGGGCACTGTTCATGCTGAGTGAACAGTGCCTCCGATAATATGACAAAAAATTATCGAATGCACTGTTCACTTCTTAGTGCCTCGAAAAAAAAATAAAAACAAAAACAAAAGCGCGCGCAGCGATTGGCCGAGCGTGAGGAGATAGAAAGTGATGCACGAGCAAGCATGACTAATCTGATGATGTTAGCAAGTGACATCAAAGAAGATTTCGAGCTCCAACTTTAGCTCTCAATTTCAGTTTGGTCTTCAAGCTGTTTTGGGCCAAGTTTTGCTTAAATGGCTTTCTTAATGAGCCAACTATGATGGAAAGTGATTATTTTGGCATCAAAACTCAAATGAAGATTCAAATTTCAAATTAATGGGGAGCTGAAGAGTCCGGACGAATTTTGAAGACTTTGGCCTTGGAAATCCACCCTAGCATTTACTTTTTCAGCATTCAATGTCTAAGTTGTAGCCTAGTAAAGTGTAGCCTATTACGTTGTGTAATCAGCATTGGAAGTTGTTGGCTACTAAATGTTGATGTATGTCATTTTCAATATTGTATGTCTTCTTTAAAAGAGAGTCTTCGTGACTTAGAGACCAATTTTGTTGAATGAAAATCCTGAAGTTGCAAATTCTTTCAAAACATGTTGTTAATCTTGTTTTCTTTATCTAATTGTGGGAAGGTTAGTGGTGAGACACGTGAGTTCTTTATCAATTGGGAGGGTGGCTTGGCCTTTAATCTCAGCTGTGGTGAACTCCATTTACGGAGCTTGAGTGGTGGCATAGCATTTATCTAAGATATCTATCATCCGTTATATTCTTCAATTCTGAACTCCATACATTCCATTACCCGTCACGCATAACTTGGTATCAGAGCTTAAAATTAGGTGTTCATCCCTTTTGCTGTTATCTGTTCTTCTCCATTCAGCCTAATCTCCATTCTATTCTATCCTAAACACTTTCATAAGCCTAAATATACCATTTTCAAGCCTAAAGTACAGATGAAATTCCAAGAAATATGACCTTTGAGCAAGCTCAAAATCTGCGGCGCGATAGAGAGCTTACTAAATTAAGAGGCCAGATTGTAGAAATACACAAAGCCATTGCTCAACTAGGCCTAAGAAGGAATCACGAAAGAAGGAGAAACTCAAGGAGCACTCATGGCACCTCTTCATTGTCTAATTCAGACTATAATGATGCAAGATCTTCATCTGAATATTCAATTCCTCAAGTTCATCATAGAAGTCCTCCCAGAGATGATTTCAAAGATGTGAAGATACATCCACCAAATTTTGATGGAAGTTCGAATCCTGATGTATGTTTGGAGTGGATTCGTTCTATTGAGCGAATTTTTAAAGCCAAAGGTTATAATGATGAGAAATGCTTCAAGGTTCCATGCATCAAGAGAATTTGAGCAGCTCCGAATAAAGAGTGGAATTCAAGAAGATCTGAACAAAAAATTGCATGATTCCTTGGTGCGTTGAATCCAAATATTGCTGAGAAGGTTGATCTATAGCCTTTTGGACCTTTAAGGATGTGTGCACGTTGGCCATGAAGGTGGAGAAACATGCTAAGTTGAAGAAGACGGCAAGCAAGCCTTCAAATTCTCTAAAAAGAGTGATTTCTCTAAAAATGACTCTTCTTCTTCAAAAGCTGATAAGAATAAGGAGAAGGTCAAGGAAACTCCTTAAGAAGTTCAGAAGAGGTTTGATGGGAAGAAATGCTTTAAGTGTCATGGTTTTGGCCATTTCCATGCTGATTGTCCAAATAAAAGCATTATGACACTTAAGGAGATTGAAGAGATTGAGGAGGAAGTTGAAAAGGATGTGTCACGCCTCGTTCCCCAGAATACCCTGCATTTAAATTTTTTTTTCTCAAGTATCCTGAAGAGTGAGGGTGTTGAGAGAGATGAAAAGAGAGATGAAGAAGAACCGAGTAGGAAGGCCACTTCGCACATGCTGGGATAGTACATGTGAAGCTCCACTGTAATATCATACAATTCATGAATAACAAAGAACAACAACTTATCACATATTTATAACAACTTCCATCTATATACATCATCCAGGTACACCACTACATATACACAGTCATTCTCCACGTCCCAAGACAACCATGAAAACCACAACTACAGCTCACACCGAGTACTACCCCCGAAACCCAACTCCAAGTCACCTCCAACCATGCTGCCACTGCTACCTGAAAAGGAAGGAGGAGCACGTCAATGCGTGCCCAGTAGGAATCCACTTGGATTTGGACATCGCTTTAGGGTTATCAATCCACAAGGCAAGGCAAAGGAACATGACATGCAATACTACATATATATAGCGAAAAGTGAATAGCTAAGTAAGAGGATAATACATGCGGTCTAATGACGAGTTTCTACAAGAAAGGGTTAGCACAAGTAATAATAACAAATAATCATACAACCACAACTAAAGAGAGAAACACATATATCAGGATATAACACGGTGTCACCTGTGAAGCAAGGGGAAAAGGGAAATGCTGCCAGCGGAAGAAGAATATGCAAAGTGCTCTTTGAATTGATTAATTGAATTAATTGGAACTTGGGTAAACTGTGTGATACCAGGACATGGACTTCACCCCAAATGTGGGGTGAATATAGCACACGACACAGTGGACACGGGCACTGTACGTCGGGCCTCTCACCTCTCCGTCCCTGGTAGGAGTGATGCTGTCCACATATAACCCAACCTCCGTATGACCCATCCACTCCCGGTAAAGGCGAGTGGGTGTAAGTATCCCCTCCACTCCCAGTAAAGGCGAGTGGGTGTAAACTCCACACATCACATAATCATCTCACAACTTCACAGTCCAGGCCGTATATCCACAATTTACTCAAATCCCCCCTAAACCCGGGTTCTGCTAACTCACCTCATTAGAGAGGACTGAGATATATCCAATTTTATAATTTAACATCATAAATGACACGTTAGGGGTCTCAATGGCATGGATGTGCACATGTCACGACAGCTGTCCATCATTAATCATAGTGTCATGCACTTCATGACATGCCCTCTATCACCACACATCATCCACTCACAAACACGATGTTCCCATGCCATTCAAGCCTCTAATTTCACCAATCATCACCGTGGCTCAATGCCAACACTAACATGTGCACGTTACTCAAATTTTCAGATATTGCCTTCGTTGAGGCATTTCGCTCTTCAACGGAACCAACTACCCTAGTTGGAAGATCAGGATGATGGTCTACTTGAAGGGTCACGACCTTTGGGACATTATAGAGTCGCCTTTTGAGGAGCCTAATTCTCCCACGGACTCGAGAACTAAAGCGGAGAAGGATTCGATCAGAGTCAATGCTAGGGATATGTGTGTACTCCATTGCGCCCTCACTCCGGATGAGTTCGATCGCATCTCCATGTGCAAATCGGCCAACAGTATTTGGCATACTTTGGAGATTTCTCATGAATTGCTTCTTCAACATAAGGAGGAAGTTCAACCAACCAAGCCCGAGAAGGAAAAGGGGGTTGCACTCCAAGTTGAGAGGAAGTCATTCAAGTGGAAAAAGAAGTTCCATCAAGAAACTCCAAGTGAAGAAGATGATGATATTAGCGATGATGATTACATCGAGCTTACCAAACAATTCAAGAATTTCAAGGCATTCCTCAAGGACAAACAAGGTATATCTTCGTCAAAGTTTGCCTCCCAGTCTAACAAGTTTGTTTGTTTCACTTGTGGAGGAAAGGGTCATGTTGTTACCGAATGCCCTTCCAAACCCACCAAAGATACATATAAGGGTAAAGGGAAGAAACATTGGAAAGCCAAGTCCGAGGTCAAGAACCAAAAGAAGGGACTTATTGGCACATTTGATGATTCTGATGTGGACACATCAAATGATGCAGAAGAATGTTGCTTCATGGCCAAGGGGGAAGAGTTTTCGTCAAGCTCAAGCGAGGAGGAAAGCGAGGAGGAAGTCGAGGAGGAAAGCGATGATGAAGCTGAGGAGGAAAAGCCATCCTATGAGGAGCTTGAATATCGCCTAAATGTGGCCTCCAATTTGGCAAGTAAGTGCATCGATTCATATGATAAAATGGAAGCTAAACTTGATAATGCTATGAGTAGGGTGCATGATTTAGAATCGTCTAGTGTAAATATTCATGATGAAATGCATGTTTGCGACATTAGTGTGAGAGACACACTTCTCTCTCAAGTTAAGGAATTGAGCCTTACAAATGAAAAACTTGTTGCTCAAAACCTTAGCTTAGAGTCTCACATTCAACAACTTACGTTGAAATGTGAAGAGGAATCACATAAGCTCATAAGCTTTGTGTATTCTAGGGATTCACTCCACGATTTGTTGGAAAAACAACATCCGGCAAATCATAGAGGATGTTTGGGTTATATTCAAAATGTGGTACCCAAACCCACCTCTAATTCCTCTTATGGTGCAAATACAAGAAATATTGCTAAAGCACCTAATAAGAATCACCATGCTTTCTTGTACAAAATAATATCAACAAGAAGCATGTAGATCACGGGGTAATGAGGAAGAATGAAAATCCTTCATTTTTTGCTAAGAAGCAAAATCCTCATTCTTTGCATGCCAAGAAAGTAGTTTCTACACCTAAGCATGCCACATCCACCCCAATTGCAAAGGCAAAACCCTTGCCTAGGAAATCCTTGAGATTATGGATTCTCACTAAGGTTAGTGTGCAAGAGAGTGATAGCTATATCAACTCTCTAGTTAGGGATGTGATCACCTCATGTGATTACATTAGGAAATCAAACTCCTCTTGGGTTTGGTTGCCTAATGTGTAGGTTCCTCACACATATGCATATTGCATGGGTATTGTGCTTGAATGTTATTTTTAGCATACCCATTGTTTGTGTGTGTTTTATGATTTTGAAAATATTTTCAAATTTATTTTTCATGAAAATGAGGGCCTTGGGGTTTATTGACATGCATGCATTTTTTATCCACGTGTATGTAAATGGGGGAGTTAATATGGTATATGTTTAAATTATTTTAAGACATATTTTAACTCTCATTTCAGGGTTGTTTGAGATCATTATTTACATTTGGTTATTTTGGGTCTCAAACCAAACCTCTTGTTTATTGCCAACTTGTTTATTGTCTTATTGTTTTTGGCAATATCTTTGTGTATAATTGAAGCTTGATTTTTCTATATCTATTGCTTTGATACACTTTTGGCCCATGGCTCCATTATTTGTATAATTGGTATTAGATCCTAGAAGTCAAAAAGTTAACCATTTCTATGATCTAGAGGGAGCATGGGATAGTGAATTGATACCCACTAAAATTTTCAATTTGGTATTATACATATCTTTCTTTTCGTGCATATTGTCACATCTTGGTTAAAATGACAAAGGGGGATATTTTTTATGTCCACCTTTTTGACGATGTCAAGGGGGAGAGATATATGCATTATGTAATTATACATGGGGGAGATATATTCATATGCATATGGGGAGAGATATATCTACGGGGAGAGATATATGGGATTAGATAAACTTGCATGTTTGCATGATAATTGTCTTTTACAATTGGTTTACAATTGGTTTATGTAATCCATGCCTATTATATGTCACCTTGATTTAAGTTGGTATTATGAGTATTTACCTTTGTGTAGCTCATTGTTTATTTGGTGCATATAAGTAGGGGGATCACATTAGCATTGTGCTTTAATTCTTTAAGATTTACATAATGTGTGTCATCATCCAAAAGTGGGAGATTGTTGAGTATTGGTGTTTCATACCAATCTTATTTTGATGATGATCACAACATTATGTTGTTGCTAATGACTCTCATGTTTTAGTCTCACAGTTTATTTCAAGAATATCTTTCGTGGAGACTAATCACTTGGTGCAAGAATGGACATCAAGTGGAGAAGAGCCAAAGCTTGGACTCAAGGAGTGCCAAAGCTTGGAGATGATGGAGAGCAATCAAGGCATCAAGATTGAAGACTTCGACTCTAAGGAAAACATTGTAATCCATGTAATTTACTTTATTGCTTTCTCTCTCTTTTGAGTCTAGGATTAATGTAATGCCTTGTTAGATGGTTTACTCATTCATGCAAATGCATCTAACCATCTTAGCAAGCCTTAGGATTATCATAGAATCCGACCCAATAGCTTCACTCTGTCCAAAGACTCATTTGGAGTCTCTGGCTTTCCGTCAGTTGCCTGCTGAAGGAAACACAGTCGACTGGGTGATTTCCAGTCGCATGTAGATCCTTCTACAGTTACCTGATATGCACAGCTCAAGTCAACATTTCAATTGACTCAAACTTGAGCTTTATGGACAGTCGTCTGTCGATCAGTTTACAGTCGCCTGTATTCTTACAGTCCCCTGGAGATTGGTCATCAGTTGCATGTATAGCGTAAGTGCAATCTCTGCATCTCTCTGTTGTTTCTCCATCTTATACAGCAGACGACTGATGAAGAATGTACAGTCGCCTGACTATTTGACAGTCGACTGTAGTATTAACATCAGTCGCCTGTATGGTCTTCTGGAGAAAGAGTGCAGCTCTCTATTTCGATCCATCCCCTGCAGCAGTCGCCTACTGAAGGTTTTACAGGCGACTGTCCTGTTTGTCAATCGACTGTATTGTCTTCTTTAGTCGACTGTCATGGCTCAGAATATAGCCGTTGGATATTTTCTAGCCGTTGATTAGTCGACTGTGTTTTGATCAACAGTCGACTATTCCTGTCGTTTTCGCCCAGTTTCTGGCCGTTGCAGAATTCTTTCTTTGGTTGTTTTCTTGGGTTTTGGGGTTTGATATAGGGTTCATATATATATGAGTGTGCTGCCATCTCTTATACTTCTTGATGCTATTGAATATCTCAAGAGATCTATAAGCAACTCTCAAACTCCCTCAATTCCCTCTCAAGAGCTCTCATTCTTCTTCATGCATTGAAGTCCAGCTCAAGGGTATTCATCCAAGTGCTTTCAAGCATATCTCAACACTTGAAGATCCTCTTCCATGCCTTGCATCCATTCATGAGTAAGCATCTCAAGGCATAGGTAAGAGTATTTACTTTACTTGGTGTAATTTGTGTCTCTAATTCTCTTTGTGGGAATTAGAACTTTCTCTCTTTGTGGAAGGTTGTCTCTTTGTGGGACTTAGGATATTCTCTTTGTGGGAATAACTCTCTTTGTAGGAGTAATTCTCTTTGTTGGAGTTTAGTGTCCTAGTTTAGGGCTAACCCTAATTCTCTGAGTGGGAGTTAGTGATTCTCTGTGTGGGAGTATTGATCCTCGTGTAGGATTGGTTGGGTCCTTGTGTAGGGCATAAATCCTCTTTGTGGGGTATCTCCTTGTGAGATTTGTATTCACTTCTCTGTGTGGGAATATAGTGAATATTGGTGTGGCTGGATGTACCCAAGTTTGGGGAACCAGGGTAAAACTGTGTGTTTGTGTTTGGATTGATTGTGCCTTTTAATTCCTCTTGCATTTATAATTCTGCATTTGCAAGTTAAATTTTAATTGAACAATTTTATTGCCATTACACTATTCACCCCCTCTAGTGTGTGTTGTTAGTATTGCAAGGGTAAGGCGAGCCTTACAAATAGGGGTCCACACATGCACAGAAAATGCAATTAAACACTAATACTTCAATAATTTGCATAAATTCGCACACTTGCCTGTTTTGATGAACTTGGTGTCGTTGGGATCATAAGAACGGCACAGACATATGTGTTTTATGCCGTTGTGTTGAAGGTATGAGCAGAGGACTTGGGCGGCGGCAGCGAAGGAGGTCGACAGTTCAGAGGGTTCTCAGGCGGCCTGGGAAGAGGAGGGTAGCGCGGGCTGGAGGGGTGGCCAGACCCGAGCAACGAGAGGACGGCAGAGCGGTGGTCCGCAGCGCCGGAGTTGGTCGGAACTTGAGGGAGTTGCTGGCGTCGGGGCTGAGTTCGAAGGAGATGCTGTCGTGAGGGAGGAGGGCGATAACGATGGCTGGGGCTCCATGGGGTGGCTGGCGCGGGCTCCAGCAGTTCTGGGCGTGAAACCGGTGCCGCGGCAGCGAGGGGGAATGGCAGGCGGTTGCGGGGAGGTTGATCTCGTGATCGTGTGGTCATCGTGATGCCGCGTCGCCCACTGCTCTGGGATGTTGGATACAACGGGAAGCATCGGATGGATGCCACGTGGCAGCACAGGACGGGCGGCGGCTGTATATATGCCGTATTTCTGCGTATTTGTTGCGTTTTTCTCCATTTAAAATGGTATCCTGCATTCAAAAATTCATAGTAATTAGCACAGATCTCAGAAAAATACAAATAAATAGTCGTTGGAATCATGAGATCGAGATCTTCGCATGAAAAATACGAGAATGCCGAAATACTCAATAAAATGGTGTTTTGTGCTTAAATCAAGTGATTGCTTTAATAAATGACGATATTCAAAATACGATTGTATTAGAGGCCAAATACGTATCATATATGCACAAAATGGGGCTAAATGAGGTGCTAAATATGCAATATTCAACCCGAATCAAACCTCCCAACTAGCGATTTGCTAGTCCCTAACAAAAAGAGCGATTAAATCAGATGATTAGTAAATAATAATAAATTCAATCAGTTGTTTATGGCATGGCTCAATAATACAGTTTTCAACATGATTTAGACCATCAATATACACAATTCATGAATAAGATCAATCACATGATATTTTCTCTAATTTAATTTGAATAAATAACATGCGGGCATCGTTTTGCGCAAGCGAAAGTATAACACGTCGTTATATACTATTTTTCTTATTTCCAAGGAATTGACATCTCAAAAAGATCGTTCAAATCATTGGTATTGAAGTTGCTTAATTTATTCACCATTCCCTTTTTTCTTTTTTCTTTTTTTCTTTTTGACGACTTAGAATGATCCATGTAACGAGCTTTCTGTTAATGACTCCTAGGCCAGACGACCTTCGGGCATTAGGCTTAGAAGAGGCCCTCGAAATTAATAACTCGAATCATCTAAGTTTTATTTCTCTCTCTTTTGAATGCACTCCCCATTCATCCATCTTTCGACGCGAATCTCCAATGCTTCCTGAGGCACGAAGACCCGGCTAATCAATGAACTCAAGGGAACGATACATTTTTTCTTTTTCACTTTTTTTTCTTTTCTTTTTTTTTCGTAAGCAACTCAACACCCATAAATATGAATATAAACATTAGTACCAAAGGCCAAATTCCTCTTCAACTTGAAGACTGTTCTAATAAATCGTGTATACTTGAGCTTTTGCATCACAATGGTATGCATGAAATAAATTCAAACTATTTCGAGATATTAATCATGGCAATTGAAAGTTTTCATAAATAGCATATTAATAGTAATTCCATGAAGAGAAAAATAATTTATTCAAGCCATAAATGATTTTTAGAACTCAAACAATGCATAATCATCCGCACTTGTGGTATGTGAAGGAGTTTTAAATGATGAGAATTAGTGATTTATTCTTTTCTCTCGCTTTATTTTTTTAAAAAAAAAATCGTCTCATACACCCCCAACTAAAGATGGACATTGTCCTCAATGTCGAAAGGGGTACGAGTTTATTAAAAAGCAAGCATCCTAAAAAGCATATAAAAATTCAAGCTAATGGAAAGAACACACCGTGGTTAAATGGCAGATCAAGGATCTTTAATGGTGGAGAAAGTTGTTCCATCTGCTCCTTGTGCTCCTCGGCGAGTATTCTTCCTCCACTTGCTTCCTTATGGTTAAGCATCGACACAACCCATCATATCTCCTCCACGTGTGTATGTTTTTCCTGCATGAGATACGTTGTGTTAAATAAAGATGGATGAAATTGATTTTCCATGAAAGCTTGCCATAATGGGTCGTCATAAATGATAAAAGATTTTAAAGCAAATTGACAACCATCTAAATCTAAAAGATTTGGAATTAAAATTTGAGATTCAGAATTAGAGTGTATGGGTTCATGAGAACTTTCCTAAAAAGGATCGCTATACTTGATTTGGTACATGCCTCAGCAGGACCTGGAGGTGGCTGCAGAAATAGGTCTAGAGGGCAAGAAAACTCAGGTTCAGTGTAGGTCATCTCGTAGTCACCTTCGTTCGCTCCACCCTCTTCATCAGTAATCGTAGGTTCTGCAGTCCTCTTGAAACTTTGTGGTTCTTTCTGAAGGTCTTCATGGGTGATGGTTTGGTGCACGTCCTGCGGTGGAAGAAAAATGGCTGCTGATATGAATCTGTGGGGATGTATGGCTCGGGCTCCAATGAAGTCTGTAAGCTCTCTCCATCGCTCATATCTTCCTCTTCATATGTAACGCCCCGCTTCCCAAAATACGACAGAAGCAAGCATGTTACTGAGGTCCGCTTGAACTGGAGCGGTGAAGCTCGAGTCCAATAAGCGTCTACGCATGGGAGGTCCTTTGCATGCTTTTCAGAATAATACAAAATATTCATACATTACAAGCCACATCCAGAATAATAAACGTCCGTACACGAAATACAACAAGCCACAGCTGGGCCAAAATACAACAAGTAGGAACGTACACTCAACAACAACTGAAAGAAAACTAAGATAAAGTAGCAACGAGATAGTCCTCTAGTCCTCCATATGGAGAGACTCGGCGTCTACGACAAACTCCTGACTCTCCAAGTCAGGTGTCTCGTAAGGAACCTCCTGGTACGTAGGCTCGGGATCTTACATACATCCAAAAACATGAATGTATGTCAGCAAGGGTCTGCAAGAAGATGTTAGAACCCAAGGCAAGATATATACAAATTTATACTGAATTTAAAAGGCATTAATCATTTAAATGAGATAGCGACAACATGATTAAACAAGCTGAAATAAAGTAAAATACATCCTATCATGCGGTTCTAAGCAGTTTAACAAGTAAAGTAAATCTTTTCTTTGTTTTATTAGCATGTCAATTCAACTGAGATAACAATTTCAGTTGCAAGTTTAGCATTTCACGTATGTTAGTATTTCATGTCTAAAATAGGGTTCTCGCCTTTAGGTTGTGATGAGTGAGTCGTTCTTCTCACAGGGCTTACCGTGATTGGCGCTAACCCACCGCATACGGGTGGTGCCCTTGAAGATAGTACTTTTTCATATGCCTAGTAGCCGCTCAACCCTAACCCCACCCAAGATTTGTGCCGAAACACGAGCCAGCCTAATCATATCACAAGTACGAATTTGTCAACTTACATGACATCACGAAAATCACGATTTCGCCTTCGAGGCGCACGATTTCACGATGTCTCACGCTAGCTAATTATTTCAAGGCATGCAGCAATTAAATAATATAATCATTTATTTCCATGCAGCATTTTCCATGTTACAAGAATATCGAAACAACATTTAAAATAATTTAGCAAAAAGGTGAACATGCGAGTTTAACGAATACGAACAGAAAGTTAAATTTTCTTGTTATTGTCCTAAACCAAGGTATAGCAAGTTATATGCCGTTGGATCACATTTTTAGTCACGTATGTCATGGTGGTAATATCACGCGTCATTTTACATGTAGATTCTAAGTTATGCAACTTTACATATAAAAGACTAGTTTAACATCCAACTTCGAAAATACACTATAAATTGTATATTTGCCTGATTTCGGTGATTTTGGTGCCGTTGGATTCGTCTCGACGGGTATTACGTGTAGGTATGTCTGGTTCTCTGTTTTGGTTAAACAATTCACCGAATTAGATATATTGCGAGATAATCAAAATATCGGGTAATCCCCGAATTGGGTTCGTCTAATTTTATCGGGTTCCTTTGCTAGGGTGATGCCGATATTGTGTTACCTTAACATGATACACTATACCATGTAATATTATTAACCCAAACATTAATTTCAACTAATAATTTGATGAAATATCTTAATGAATTATCAATTAAAATTAGATTAACACTAACCAACCCGTTAGTTAAGTACACTAAGCTAATTGTAATGTTAACATGATTTTAATGGGTACACCCACTCTACACCTACCCCTTACACAACTAATTTAATTTAAAAAAAAACCTAACTCTCTTTCTTATTACTAATGTTGTCACATGACTTCAGTCCTTCATTAATACACTCCATACACAAATAATGTTATACACAACTTATCCTTTAATAGTCAAGGCTGCCAACTACTCTTAGCATAGGTTTATTCAATCAACCCTTCTCATAACTTCTACCTCTGTCCCCCCCTCTTCATTACGTTTCTTAGCTGGTGCTTTAATAATAAGGTCAACTCTATTTTATACTCTCTCTCTCATTTCATGGCTGTCAACCCATTTATTAATAATTTATTCCTAAGGCTATAAGGCTGACACTCTTATTTAATACATATCTTAAGGCTAACACTCCATTCTCAGGCTTTCTTCATTCTGTTCTTTATTTGCCTCTTTCGTTTTTTTATTTCTATTCTTGCAGGCAACCTAAAAGGAATGGGCTCCTTGCAAAAATCAAAAGAGGAGAGGGGATCTTACCTTGCGTGCGACTGGGAGGAAGAGGTGGACGGGCGGCTTCCTGGGCGGTGGCGGGCATAGGGGCGGCGGCCGGCGGGCTTCAGGCGACGGCGGCGGCTCCTCAGGTGGCGCGCGGCGGTTCCAGGTGGAGGAGGGGGTGGTCCGGCCTAGGGGAGAGGGAGGAGGAAGGAGAAGGTTTGGAGTTTGTTAGTTTGAAATTTGTTTCAGATCTGAACTTTGAACAAATCTGAAATGGGTTTAGATTTGATGTTTTCCTCATCTTCAATTTCAGTTTGGATTTGTTGTTTGAAAAAATGATTTTTGGAAGGAAAGTATGTGAAACTGATTCTGTGGCTGATTTTGATTTGGCTCTGAGAAATTTGTTTGGGAAGATGATTTGGGATGATTCGTTTTGCAGAGGAGAGAACGTTGCATGTCCTTAAGGGGATTTAGCAGGGGACAGTCAAATTAGATTAGGTGATGGGAATTAATGAGGATTTTGACTAATTGGTAGGGGGAAGGAACCTGGTTAACAAACGTGTTTCTCTTCCTTAACGTTTTTTTTCCTTTAAATTTTGAAATGTGGATCATAAGTTGTTAAGATAGGAGGTTAAATAAATTAAGTAATTAAGTAAAATTAAATGTAATTGGTAAAATAAATAAGTAATTAGTAAAAGCTAAAAGTGATTAGCAAGTTGTAATTAGCAAGATAACGTAATTAGTGAAATAATGTAATTAGTGAAATAATTAAAGTGATTATCAATTGGAAATTAGCACGATAATTAAGTTAAATTTGATGGTAAATAATGATGACATGGTAAAAAGAAAACAGTGACGCCCTCGCGTCGACACGTACCGACGAAAAGTTATCTGAATGACTGAAGAAAAATACCGATACGCACAATCGAAAACACGCTTAAAAATACTGGTCGTTACATTGTACACACCTTAAGAAAAATTCTATCCTCGGAATTCTTATCAACTAAAGAGCAGGAAACAAATATGGATAACGTTCTCGTATCTCGTCTTCCCGCTCCCAGGTAGACTCTCCTGGCGAGTCACGACGCCACATCACTCTGACTAGATTAACAGTCCTGTTCCTAAAGACTTTCTGACGTTGATCTTGGATCCCAACAGGTTGCTGTTCGTACGTCAGATCTGGTCGAACTGTAATCTCCGAGTAGTCCACGGCATGGGAATGGTTGCTGATATAACGACGGAGCTGGGACACATGAAAGACGTCATGAACTCACTCCAAGGATGGTGGCAAAGCTAAGCGATAAGCTACTTCTCCAACTCGCTCTAGTACATCGAAGGGTCCAATATATCTCGGACTAAGCTTGCCTCTCTTCCCAAATCGGATCACTCCTCGATTCGGGGAGATCTTCAGGAACACATGATCTCCTGGCTGAAACTCCAGAGGACGCTGTTTAGCATCTGCCCAATGCTTATAACGGTCCTGGGCGATCCGAAGCTTGTCTCTGATGTCTCGCACAACATCAACTGCTTCCACTATCATCTCTGGTCCCAAGAGCTCTCTATTACCTACGTCATCCCAACTCAGTGGCGATCGACATTTCCTCCCGTAGAGAGTAGCAAAAGGCGTCATGCCAATGCTCGCCTGATAGCTGTTGTTGTAGGAAAACTCCACCAGGTGCAGATGATCTTCCCATGAACCCTTGAGATCCAACATACAGGCTCTCAACATATCCTCCAAGATCTGAATGGTACGCTCTGAGTGTACATCCGTCTGCGGGTGATACGCAGTACTGTACTTCAGACTGGTACCCAGATTGGTCTGCAGACTCTTCCAGAACTGAGACGTGAACCTTGTATCTCAATCTGACACAATGCTCACAGGGACTCCATGCAAGCGCACGATCTCCTACACGACATAATTCACATCATGACTAGTACTAGAAGGAAATTATTAAGGTATGAGTTAAGTCATTACCTCCAAATACTTCATTGCTAATATCTCTGTGGACTGCCCAACTCGAAAAGGTATAAAGTGCGCGGACTTGGTCAATCGATCAACGATGACCCAGATCGCGTCGTTCTGCTTGGTGCTCCGAGGTAAGCCAGTCACGAAGTCCATCGTGATGTGCTGCCACTTCCACTCTGGAGTCGGTAGAGGTTGTAGTAGTCCAGCAGTGCGATGATGTTCAGCCTTCACTTACTGACACACGAGGCATTTGGCAACGCTACGTGCCACACTTCTCTTCATCCCATGCCACCAAAAATTCTGACGAAGAGCTTTGTATATCTTAGTATCTCCAGGATGAATAGAATAAGGCGAACTGTGAGCCTCATTCATCAACTCCTCCCTGATATCTCCTGCAGGTACGCAGATCCTACTACCATATCTCAGAGATCCATTCGCGTGAATCAGAAAATCTGTCCAAAGTCCTGCTTCGACTTGCTCTCTGATCTTCTTCAACTTAGCATCTCCATCTTGAGCAGTCTTGATTCGATCCACAATCGTCGATTGAATCTGCATGTTCATCAGCGACAATGTGACTCCCGGTAGGACAGCTTCAACATCCATCCTTCGCAGATCCTGCTGCAATCTCCACTGAGCTGTGAGAATCATCACTTTGGACAGTCGACTCAAGGCATCTGGTACGATATTCACCTTCCCAGGATGATACTGAAGATCAATGTGGTAGTCTGCCATCAATTTCAACCATCTGTGTTGTCTCATATTCAGCTCCTTCTGAGTGAATATATATTTCAAACTTTTGTGATCAATGAAAATTTTCACCTTCTCACTCAGTACGAAATGTCGCCAGATCTTCTGTTTAAAGATGACAGCTGCTAGCTCCAAGTCGTGGGTTGAATAATTATTCTCATGTACCTTCAACTGTCGCGAAGCATATGCGACCACATGATTGTGCTGGTGCAGAACGCATCCAAGTCCCTTGCCCGATGCATCGCAGAAAATCTCGAAGCCTCCACTTCTGTCCGGAATAGCTAAGACTGGTGCAGTAGTCAGTCTCTCCTTCAAAGTAGAAAAGGCTTGCTCACAAGAGTCTGACCAACTAAACTTAACATCCTTCCTCGTCAATCTCGTCATCGGCTCAGCTATCCTCGAAAAATCCTTGATAAATCTGCGGTAGTATCCTGCCAATCCAAGGAAACTCCTGATGTCCGATGCTGATCGAGGTGTAGGCCATTCACTGACTGCTCTGACCTTCTCCGGATCCACTGAGATACCAGTTCCTGATACTACATGCCCAAGAAATGCAATTCTGTACAGCCAGAATTCGCATTTGCTGTACTTGGCATATAGTTTATGGTGACGGAGCGTCTCTAACACCATCTTCAAATGTTCTGCATGCTCCTCCTCGCTCTTCGAGTACACCAGGATGTCGTCTATGAAGATCACTACGACCTTGTCAAGGAAGTCGTAAAAGATAAGGTTCATGAGATTCATGAACACAGCAGGAGTGTTGGTCACACCGAACGGTATGACAACGAACTCGTAATGCCCGTACTTAGTCCGAAAAGCGGTCTTGAGTACATCTTCCTTCTTGACTCTGACTTGATGGTATTCTCTTCGGAGATCCAACTTCGAAAATACCCTCGATCCACCAAGCTGATCGAAGATATCATCAATACGGGGCAGCGGGTACTTGTTCTTCATTGTGATCTGATTCAACTCCCGATAATCAATGCACATTCTTCTCGAGCCATCTTTCTTCTTCACTAACAAGACAGGCACACCCCAGGGAGATACTCTGGGATGAATGAAACCCTTTTGCAGTAGATCATCCAACTGCTTCCTCAGCTCTTCCAACTCTGCAGGGGCTATACGGTACGACGCCTTTGAAATCAGTTGAGCTCCTGGCATAAGATCGATGCCGAACTCCAACGCTCGATCGGGCAGCAATCCAGAAATGTCTTCAGGGAAAACGTCTTCGAAATCTCTCACTACTACAGGCTTCTCCGGCTCGGCTATCATAGATGCAACAGTTAATCGGTACGGCTGGGCCCCGAACTTGACAGGTCCAAGCGAACGTCCTCCGCTGACAAACTCAGACACTGGGTGGTCAGGAATTTCAAAATACCACTTTCTTCCGATGAAAGTCGATCGTGGCATAAAAAGCTCATAACCAGTCAATGCAGAGAATAGCATCAAAGTTGGGTAGGTCGTGGACAATGAAGTCAGCATATAGTTCGTGTCCACTAACCACCAACGGGCATGGTCTACATCCCAGTGCAACCTTCACTACACCATTCCCAGTTGTAATATTCCAACACTTGAGAAGTGTATATGTGGGTATCGAGTGTTTGACTACGAACTTTCGAGATAGGATGCACATAGAAGCTCCAGAATCGAACAGGGTCAAGGCCGGGTGAGACGAAACTAAGATGACACCTAAGAGTAACATACAACTAGATTAACATGGATCTAACTAATCAAATATAATGCATAAATAAGAAAGAGTAGTCTAGAGGTTACTTGCAATCACGTCGTCCTCAGCTTCAGCCTTAACGGCTGTCATATTGAATGCTCGACGCTTAGGCGGGTTGGCCTACTGGAAGGCTCGATCCTGTGGAACCAGAGATGGTCCTCGTTGTCCAGGTGCCGGTACGGTCCGCTGAGCGGGTCCAGATGCTCCAGCAGGTACGGGTCGAGAACCGCGGGTGTAATCCTTTGCATCATGAGTAGGCGATACACAGATCAAAATCTGATTCAGCATCCTCCTATAGTATTTCTTCAAATGACCAAGCTTGCCGCAGAAATGGCAAGTCAGCTCCGCTCGGTTGGGGACAGGTGCAGCTGGCCTTTTGAACTGTGTGGTCTGAATGGGACGGAAACCAGGCCTAGGTGCACTCCTCAACAACTCCATCGGGCGCTTGCCCGCCTGGCATGCCTTCCTCGGATAAGATATCTGCTCGTGCTTCTTCGCAACTACCAAGACTTGCTCATGAGTGGTAAAGGTGTGCCCGGACAGCACACTCTGTATGTCGAGGTCTAAGCCCAGTAGAAAGCGATGTGCACAGTCCTCCTCGTCTGCCATCAGGGTAGGACGAATCGACTTAGCATGGTAAATTCAGCCTCATACTCGTCGACTGTCTTGGTGCCCTGCTTCAGGTTAATGAAGCGCTGCTGCATCTCCCTCTTTGCAGCCTTCAGGAAGTACTGGGCGTCAAGCCTCTGATGGAAAGTAGCCTAAGGAATCTCCTTGATCAGCCTAGCTTCTTCAGCATCCCACCAGTGACTGGCATTATCGGTCAGCTGTTTCTTGGCGAGTTCCACCCACTCATTCGGATTGACTCGGGCAAGACCCAAGTTATCCGTAGTGTTGCGAAGCCATTCCTCGGCCGCTAGTGGGCCCTCTTGTCCAGAGAAGTTCGTCGGATGCATCTCTCAAAACTGCTTTGCTCCAGGCTCATAGCGGGGTGGTGGAGCAGCTGGTGCAGCCCGACGTCCCTGCTGGATCAGATGATGCTGAACCTCCAGCATTTCTCTCATCACTCCAAGCATCTGGCGGATGTCGTCCTCTCCGCCTCCAGCAAATCCGGATCCTTGTCGGGTGTTTCGTCACTTAGCCATACTGAGATAATAAAAGCCGAGTTAATCTCGTGTACATGATTTCTCTTGATGTTTGGCTAATGAAAAATATTCTCATTGTTCTGAATTCGCAAATACAAAGAGATGACCTACATGGGCCACGACTAAAACCTGTAACGCCCCGCTTCCCAAACTGCGACACAAGCGAGAGCGTTACTGAGGTCCGCTTGAACTGGAGCGGTGAAGCTCGAGTCCAATAAGCGTATACGCAAGGGAGGTCCTTTGCATGCTTTTCAGAACAATACGAAATATTCATACATTACAAGCCACATCCAAAATAATAAACGTCCGTACACGAAATACAACAAGCCACAGCTGGGCCAAAATACAACAAGTAGAAACGTACACTCAACAACAACTGAAAGTAAACTAAGATAAAGTAGCAATGGGATAGTCCTCTAGTCCTCCGCATGGAGAGACTCGGCGTCTACGGCAAACTCCTAACTCTCCAAGTCAGGTGTCTCGTAAGGAACCTCCTGGTACTCAGGCTCGGGATCTGACATACATCCAAAAACATGAATGTATGTCAGTAAGGGTCTGCAAGAAAATGTTAGAACCCAAGGCAAAATATATACAAATTTATACTGAATTTAAGAGGCATTAATCATTTAAATGAGATAGCGATAACATGATTAAACAAGCTGAAATAAAGTAAAAGACATCCTATTATGCAGTTCTAAGCAGTTTAACAAGTAAAGTAAATCTTTTCTTTGGTTCATTAGTATGTCAATTCAACTGAGATAACAATTTCAGTTGCAAGTTTAGCATTTCACGTATGTTAGCATTTCATGTCTAAAATAGGGTTCTCGCCTTTAGGTCGTGATGAGTGAGTCGTTCTTCTCACGGGGCTTACCGTGATTGGCGCTAACCCACCGCGTACGGGTGGTGCCCTTGAAGAGAGTACTTTTTCATATGCCTAGTAGCCGCTCAACCCTAACCCCACCCAAGATTTGTGCCGGAACACGAGCCAGCCTAATCATACCACAAGTACGAATTTGTCAACTTACATGACATCACATCACGAAAATCACGATTTCGCCTTCGAGGGGCACGATTTCACGATGTCTCACGCTAGCTAATTATTTCAAGGCATGCAACAATTAAATAATATAATCATTTATTTCCATGCAGCATTTTCCATGTTACAAGAGTATCGAAACAACATTTAAAATAATTTAGCAAAAAGGTGAACATGCGAGTTTAACGAATACGAACAGAAAGTTAATTTTTCTTGTTATTGTCCTAAACCAAGGTATAGCAAGTTATATGCCGTTGGATCACATTTTTAGTCACGTATGTCATTGTGGTAATATCACGCGTCATTTCACATGTAGATTCTAAGTTATGCAACTTTACATACAAAAGGCTAGTTTAACATCCAACTTCGAAAATACACTATAAATTGTATACTTGCCTGATTTCGGTGATTTTGGTGCCGTTGGGTTCGTCTCGACGGGTATTACGTGTCGGTATGTCTGGTTCTCTGTTTTGGTTAAACAATTCATCGAATTAGATATATTGCGAGATAATCAAAATATCGGGTTAATCCCCGAATTGGGTTCGTCTAATTTTATCGAGTTCCTTGGCTAGGGTGATGCCTATATTGTGTTACCCAAACATGATACACTATACCATGTAATATTATTAACCCAAACATTAATTTCAACTAATAATTTGCTGAAATATCTTAACGAATTATCAATTAAAATCAGATTAACACTAACCAACCCGTTACTTAAGTACACTAAGCTAATTGTAATGTTAACATGATTTTAATGGGTACACTCACTCTACACCTACCCCTTACACAACTAATTTAATTAAAAAAACCTAACTCGCTTTCTTATTACTAATGTTGTCACATGACTTCAGTCCTTCATTAATACACTCCATACACAAATAATGTTATACACAACTTATCCTTTAATAGTCAAGGCTGCCAACTACTCTTAACCTAGGTTTATTCAATCAACCTTTCTCATAGCTTCTACCTGCGTCCCCCCCTCTTCATTACGTTTCTTAGCTGGTGCTTTAATAATAAGGTCAACTCTATTTTATACTCTCTCTCTCTCATTTCATGGCTGTCAACCCATTTATTAATAATTTATTCCTAAGGCTATATGGCTGACACTCTTATTTAATACATATCCTAAGGCTAACACTCCATTCTCAGGCTTTCTTCATTCTGTTCTTTATTTGCCTCTTTCGTTTTTTTATTTCTATACTTGCAGGCAACCTAAAACGAATGGGCTCCTTGCAAAAATAAAAAGAGGAGAGGGGAGCTTACCTTGCGTGCGACGGGGAGGAAGAGGTGGACGGGCGGCTTCCTGGGCGGCCGCCGGCGGGCTTCAGGCAACGGCCGCGGCTCCTCAGGTGGCGCGACGGTTCCAGGTGGAGGAGGGGGTGGTCTGGCCTATGGGAGAGGGAGGAGGAAGGAGAAGGTTTGGAGTTTGTTGGTTTGAAATTTGTTTCAGATCTGAACTTTGAACAAATCTGAAATAGGTTTAGATTTGATGTTTTCCTCCTCTTCAATTTCAGTTTGGATTTGTTGTTTGAAAAAATGATTTTTGGAAGGAAAGTATGTGAAACTGATTCTGTGGCTGATTTTGATTTGGCTCTGAGAAATTTGTTTGGGAAGATGATTTGGGATGATTCGTTTTGCAGAGGAGAGAACGTTGCCTGTCCTTAAGGGGATTTAACAGGGGACAGTCAAATTAGATTAGGTGACGGGAATTAATGAGGATTTTGACTAATTGGTAGGGGGAAGGAACCTGGTTAACAAACATGTTTCTCTTCCTTAACGTTTTTTCCTTTAAATTTTGAAACGTGGATCATAAGTTGTTAAGATATGAGGTTAAATAAATTAAGTAATCAAGTAAAATTAAATGTAATTGGTAAAATAAATAAGTAATTAGTAAAAGCTAAAAGTGATTAGCAAGTTGTAATTAGTAAGATAACGTAATTAGTGAAATAATGTAATTAGTGAAATAATTAAAGTGATTATCAATTGGTAATTAGCACGATAATTAAGTTAAATAATTTTAGTTAAATTTGATGGTAAATAATGACGACACGGTAACACGAAAACAGTGACGCGCTAGCGTCGACACGTACGGACGAAAAGTTATCTGAATGACTGAAGAAAAAATACCTGTACGCATAATCGAAAACACGCCTAAAAATATTGGTCGTTACATCATAGCAGTGATAAACTGTAGCAGTCCATCCGATGTACTCGTACTCCTCAGGTGGGGGAAACGAATCTGAATGAAGACATGGTTCTTGTTCAATGATTTTACTCTCGTCATCACTTGTCTCCACCCCATCTTCATCATCGTCAAAATGGAAATGCATCGTGTCACCCTTATAGTCCACATGCACCCCATCACCCATCTCCTCATGCTCATCGAAGTGCCCTCGATCAAGCTCCTCTAATTGGTTCTAATGCTCACTCTCGTGTGATTCCTCTTGCTACACCATAAGGTTGCATCGATAATAACTCCAAGGTAACTCCTCTGGCTGTCCCTGGACCTGCTGAAATGTGTCCTCGAAAGGAATGCCCTGGCCATCATCTTCATATCTAGGTGAGTGATCTTTAGATGGAGTAGCTCTCTCATGCACTGCAAGGTCCTGCAAGTACCACCATGCATCCTCTGTCGTATATGAAAGGAATTCTCTATTAAAGCTCATCTAAACAAAATCACGCGTATGGGCAGTAATCCTGTGTAGAAGATCTGCATGAGATGATCATCGTGGAGGCTATGGTGGGGGCATGCAAGCATTAACTCATTGAACCTCTTCAAAGCCTGATGGTAGGCGTCCCCATCAGCTTGGATAAAGTTCACAATCTGTTGTTTCGTAGCTTGTTGCCTCTGTGCTTGCAAAGGTCTAACTACATCACAACCAGCACATGAAGGTATTAGCCATGCATGGAGAGAAGAGAATCAATATTCATAGACAAATACATTATAAATACTCAAAATACGCGTTAAATACGCAAAATACAAGAGTAAAGTTTAGAATTTTATCACCAAATCTCTACAATTGAACCCCAAACTCATTCAGATGATAGCTCTGGCTTCTGTCCCCAGGGCCTCCAAATTTCACGGCCAAATACGGCTCCTAGAGCCCCAAATATGCCAGAATACACAACAAAACCCTAAAATATGCATATATAGAGGCATTGCAGGTCTTAAATTGTTAATGGGTTCAAAACCCGCTCCAATAGCGTTTAAAACCCAAACCCGCAAGCCGCAGCAAACGACAGCCGCACGATTCGGGCGGGATGAAACGTGGGCTCACCACGTGTCCTCGCGGGTTGCGAGTTTTGCCCGCTCGCTCGTGAGTCCGAGATCTCTTCGGAATTCGTTTCGACCGTTGGATTGCCATCCAACGGTGAAGATCGCGCCACGTCGCCCGCTCTGCATGGCTTCGGGGTACCGTTGGATTCGGGGGCGACGGCTCAGATTGAGCCACGTCGCCCCCGCTTTAGTTTCGAGCGGGCACGATGGTGGCCGCTGGATTGTGATCATGCGGTCATCGTGATGCCGCGTCGACCACTGCTCTGGGACGTTGGATACGGCGTGAAGCGTCGGATGGATACCACGTGGCAGCATAGGATTGGTGGCGGCTGTATATACGCCGTATTTCTGCGTATTTCTCCATTTAAAATGGTATGCTGCATTCAAAAATTCATAGTAATTATCACAGATCTCAGAAAAATACAAATAAATAGTCGTTGGAATCGCGAGATCGAGATCTTCGCATGAAAAATATTAGAATGCCGAAATACTCAATAAAATGCTGTTTTGTGCTTAAATAAAGTGATTGCTCTAATAAATGATGATATTCAAAATATGATTGTATTAGAGGCCAAGTACGTATCATATATACACAAAATGGGGCTAAATGAGGTTTTAAATATGCAATATTCAACCCGAATCAGGTGGCCTGGGGTGCTGTCGAAGAGGGTGCGGGGCGGTGGTTGCTGTTGGTCGTGGTTGGAGGCAGTGAAACAGAGGTGGCGAGAAAAGTCGGAGGGCGGTGGGTTGAGGTGGCGAAGGCGGTGTGATGCAGGGCGAGTCCGTCGGAGTTGTCACTGGAGGGGATCGGGGCGTTCTTCGACCGAAACCAGGGGAGGCGCCTTGGGTTGGATACCAGAGGCGGCGGCGGCGGGGGAAGGGAGAAGGTCGGAGTTGGGGTGGTGGGCTTGGTGCTGGGTCGGATGTGAACAGAAAGGGAGGCTCGGAGTTTGGCAGGGGAGGTGAACAGTGGGGGTATGGGATATAGAAACGGAGGTAAGGCTGAGGGAGGGCTTTTTGTTGTTCCCCTTTCATTTTTGTTTTGGTTTCGTAAAAGCATGGGAGAGCATGACGTGTGGAGTGGGGGAAGGGAACGTGAGGCTTTTCGTGGGTTTTGTTACCCAACGAAAAAACGAGAGAAAGGGGGAACAAAGATCTCATTGTTTAAAAAGTTTTAAACGAATTCGGTTTAGATTTTTAAGGGGTTTAGTTGCTAAAAATATGGAGGAGAGGGGATAGGTGGGAAGTTTTTGCATGGGTCTGTTTAGTGTAGCGAGATAGAGGGAGAGAAAAAGTGCGAGCTGTTGCAAATGATCGTGCCAAAAGTCGTGTAGGTGGTTCATATATCTTCTATGTGATTGGATTAATGGTAAAGCTCTCAGAATATTTTAAGTTAAGATTTGTTAGGATTAAAAATTAATTATCATACTTAGAATTTGTTAAGTTAATATGGATTTAGGAAATATTTTGTTAGAATATTTTGGTCTCATTATAATTCGTCAAGATCTTCATTCATATCTAGGTGAGTGATCTTTAGATGCAGTAGCTCTCTCATGCACTGCAAGGTCCTACAAGTACCACCATGCATCCCCTGTCGTATATGAAAGGAATTCTCTATTATAGCTCATCTGAACAAAATCACGCGTATGGGCAGTAATCCTGTGTAGAAGATCTGCAGGAGATGATCATCATGGAGGCTATGGTGGGGGCATGCAAGCATTAACTCATTGAACCTCTTCAAAGCCTGATGGTAGGCATCCCCATCAGCTTGGATAAAGTTCACAATCTGTTGTTTCGTAGCTTGTTGGCTCTGTGCTTGCAAAGGTCTAACTACATCACAACCAGCACATGAAGGTATTAGCCATGCATGGAGAGAAGAGAATCAATATTCATATACAAATACATCATAAATACTCAAAATACGCGTTAAATACGCAAAATACAAGAGTAAAGTTTAGAATTTTATCACCAAATCTCTACAATTGAACCCCAAACTCATTCAGATGATAGCTCTGGCTTCTGTCTCCATGGCCTCCAAATTTCACGGCCAAATACGGCTCCTAGAGCCCCAAATATGCCAGAATACACAACAAAACCCTAAAATATGCTTATATAGAGGCATTGCAGGTTTTAAGTTGTTAATGGGTTCAAAACCCGCTCCAATAGCGTTTAAAACCCAAACCCGCAAGCCGCAGCAAACGACAGCCGCACGATCTGGGCGGGATGAAACGTGGGCTCGTCACGTGTCCTCGCGGGTTGCGAGTTTTGCCCGCTCGCTCGTGAGTCCGAGATCTCTTCGGAATTCGTTTCGACCGTTGGATCGCCATCCAACGGTGAAGATCGCGCCACGTCGCCCGCTCTGCATGGCTTCGGGGTACCGTTGGATTCGGGGGCGACGGCTCAGATTGAGCCACGTCGCCCCCGCTTTAGTTTCGAGCGGGCGTGATGGTGGCCGCTGGATCGTGATCATGCGGTCATCGTGATGCCGCGTCGACCACTGCTCTGGGATGTTGGATACGGCGGGAAGCGTCGGATGGATGCCACGTGGCAGCATAGGATGGGCGGCGGCTGTATATACGCCATATTTCTGCGTATTTCTCCATTTAAAATGGTATGCTGCGTTAAAAAATTCATAGTAATTATCACATGTCTCAGAAAAATACAAATAAATAGTCGTTGGAATCGTGAGATCGAGATCTTCGCATGAAAAATATTAGAATGCCGAAATACTCAATAAAATGCTGTTTTGTGCTTAAATTAAGTGATTGCTCTAATAAATGATGATATTCAAAATATGATTGTATTAGAGGCCAAATGCGTATCATATATACACAAAATGGGGCTAAATGGGGTTTTAAATATGTAATATTCAACCCGAATCAGGTGGCCTGGGGCGCTGTCGAAGAGGGTGCGGGGCGGTGGTTGCTGTTGGGCGTGGTTGGAGGCGGTGAAACGGAGGTGGAGAGAAAAGTCGGAGGGCGATGGGTTGAGGTGGCGAAGGCGGTGTGATGTAGGGCGAGTCCGTCGGAGTTGTCACTGGAGGGGATCGGGGCATTCTTCGACTGAAACCAGGGGAGGCGCCTTGGGTTGGATACCAGAGGCGGCGGTGGTGGTGGAAGGGAGAAGGTCGGAGTTGGGGTGGCGGGCTTGGTGCTGGGTCGGATGTGAACAGAAAGGGAGGCCCGGAGTTTGGCATGTAGGATCTAAATAGGGCCTAGAGGGGTGAATAGGCCGATGACCAAATTATCGTGAGATAAAAATATTTAAGTTTAATTAAAACAAATACGTAGAAGCAATATTAAAGCAGATAACACACCAACCAGATCAAGCAGATGACACAGAGGATTTATGTGGTTCGGTCTCACAAGACCTACATCCACCCCAGAACAACATCACTAAAATTGTTTCTTTAAGCAGTTACAGTCACACAAGAATAAAGCCCCAACTTTAACCACTCTGACTAACCCTGGCTCACCAAAGCCCAAAAAGAATAACAATAATATGATGCTCTCCCAATCCGATATGTCCCAACAACTCGGATTACCCAAAACAATTTAGAGGAAGAAAGTGTAAAACCCAAAAAGCAACGACATATACAACAACGTATTCACAAATATATAAGATCAAGAATTTAGAAAGCTCATTTGTGAAGCTTCCTCTGGCTTTCGTCTTTCAGCATGTCAGTAGCTTCACAACGCTTCTTACGGAATGACCATCAGAGGTCTGTAGAGGAAGTAGTCGCTGTCCCCGTGAAAATAGTTGGTAGAAGTTCCTCACTCAAAGTGATCTCATTTGCTGCACAGGAGGAACTAGCTGCCCAACTTGGTGTCACTGCATTGGGGATGAAGTCACGGTCGCAACGCCGCAAACAGTGCTCAATTTGGATCTCTAGAACTCAAGTTATTGATGAAAATGTGAAGAGTGTACATGGGTTTATATAGGATTGCAGCTTAACGGGTTTGTTACTGTTTGAAGGGATCCGCGACCGTCGGCTTAGCGGGTTTAATGCGCTGGGACCCGCATCCGCAAAAGCGGCTTGTCGGCAACAGTCAGATCTTGGATGAACGGCTGAGATTCGTCCACGTCACCCGCTAATTAACGCGTCAGCGCCCGCCAAAGAAGACGCGAGTCGGCAGCGTTCTGACTGTTGGATGGAGATCCAACGGATGCGATGCAGCCACGTCGACGACGGCTAAGCGCGGGATACGGCGCCGCTATATGAACAGTACCGTACGTCGATTTTTCAGTGTATTTCTGACGTATTTCACCGTATTTTGGCAACAAATAAATCCAATAAATTCTGAAAATATTCTCAAAAATCCCAGAGCCCCATATATATATGTAAGAATTGTTTCACCTCATTTCATCACTTGTAGAAAAAGTTTCTTCTTTGTATACTCTGTTTTTCTTCGTATTTCCCCGTATTTTGGCTTCAAACAATTTCCATAATTCCTGAAAAAATTCCCATGATGTTTATAGCCTATGATTAACTCTAGGATAGAGTTTTATAGCTATACTGCCTTGTTTGATCAGCTTTTGTAATTCCAAATGTAGTTTCAGCCTTGTATTTCAACGTACTTGAGTATGTACATGTGTATCTTGACCAAACCTGACTGTCACACTGCATAGGGACCTGAGATACACTTAACACACATATTAGAACAGTTCATTAGGGGTTTTTATCATCAAACATAGTCTAGGAGGCTGTTTCCAACATGGCAGGGGAGGTGAACAGTGGGGGTATGGGATATAGAGATGGAGGTAAGGCTGAGAGAGGTCTTTTTGTTGTTCCCCTTTCATTTTTGTTTTGGTTTCGTAAAAGCATGGGAGAGCATGGCGTGTGGAGTGGGGGAAGGGAACGTGAAGCTCTTCGTGGTTTTTGTTACCCAACGAAAAAACGAGAGAAGGGGGAACAAAGATCTCATTGTTTAAAAAGTTTTAAACGAATTCGGTTTAGATTTTTAAGGGGTTTAGTTGCTAAAAGATATGGAGGAGAGGGGATAGGTGGGAAGTTGTTGCATGGGTCTGTTTAGTGTAGCGAGATAGAGGGAGAGAAAAAGTGCGAGCTGTTGCAAATGATCGTGCCAAAAGTCGTGTAGGTGGTTCATATATCTTCTATGTGATTGGATTAGTGGTAAAGCTCTCAGAATATTTTAAGTTAAGATTTATTAGGATTAAAAATTAATTATGATACTTAGAATTTGTTAAGTTAATATGGATTTAGGAAATATTTTGTTAGAATATTTTGGTCTCATTATAATTCGTCAAGATCTTCATTCATATCTAGGTGCGTGATCTTTAGATGGAGTAGCTCTCTCATGCACTGCAAGGTCCTGCAAGTACCACCATGCATCCTCTGTCGTATATGAAAGGAATTCTCTATTACAGTTCATCTGAACAAAATCACGCATATGGGCAATAATCCTGTGTAGAAGATCTGCAGGAGATGATCATCGTGGAGGCTATGGTGGGGGCATGCAAGCATTAACTCATTGAACCTCTTCAAAGCCTGATGGTAGGCGTCCCCATCAGCTTGGATAAAGTTCACAATCTGTTGTTTCGTAGCTTGTTTCCTCTGTGCTTGCAAAGGTCTAACTACATCACAACCAGCGCATGAAGGTATTAGCCATGAATGGAGAGAAGAGAATCAATATTCATAGACAGATACATCATCAATACTCAAAATACGCGTTAAATACGCAAAATACAAGAGTAAAGTTTAGAATTTTATCACCAAATCTCTACAATTGAACCCCAAACTCATTCAGATGATAGCTCTGGCTTCTGTCTCCAGGGCCTCCAAATTTCACGGCCAAATACGGCTCCTAGAGCCCCAAATATGCCAGAATACACAACAAAACCCTAAAATATGCTTATATAGAGGCATTGCAGGTTTTAAGTTGTTAATGGGTTCAAAACCCGCTCCAATAGCGTTTAAAACCCAAACCCGCAAGCCGCAGCAAACGACAGCCGCACGATCTGGGCGGGATGAAACGTGGGCTCGCCACGTGTCCTCGCGGGTTGCGAGTTTTGCCCGCTCGCTCGTGAGTCCGAGATCTCTTCGGAATTCGTTTCGACCGTTGGATCGCCATCCAACGGTGAAGATCGCGCCACGTCGCCCGCTCTGCATGGCTTCGGGGTACCGTTGGATTCGGGGGCGACGGCTCAGATTGAGCCACGTCACACCCGCTTTAGTTTCGAGCAGGCGCGATGGTGGCCGCTGGATTGTGATCGTGCGGTCATCGTGATGCCGCGTCGACCACTGCTCTGGGACGTTGGATACGGCGGGAAGCGGCGGATGGATGCCACGTGGCAGCATATGATGGGCGGCGGCTGTATATACGCCGTATTTCTGCGTATTTCTCCATTTAAAATGGTATGCTGCATTCAAAAATTCATAGTAATTATCACAGATATCAGAAAAATACAAATAAATAGTCGTTGGAATCGTGAGATCGAGATCTTCGCATGAAAAATATTAGATTGCCGAAATACTCAATAAAATGCTGTTTTGTGCTTAATCCAGTGATTGCTCTAATAAATGATGATATTCAAAATATGATTGTATTAGAGGCCAAATACGTATCATATATACACAAAATGGGGCTAAATGAGGTTTTAAATATGCAATATTCAACCCGAATCAGGTGGCCTGGGGTGTTGTCGAAGAGGGTGCGGGGCGGTGGTTGCTGTTGGGCGTGGTTGGAGGCGGTGAAACGGAGGTGGCGAGAAAAGTCGGAGGGCGGTGGGTTGAGGTGGCGAAGGCGGTGTGATGCAGGGCGAGTCCGTCGGAGTTGTCACTGGAGGGGATCGGGGTGTTCTTCGACCGAAACCAGGGGAGGCGCCTTGGGTTGGATACCAGAGGCGGCGGCGGCGATGGCGGTGGAAGGGAGAAGGTCGGAGTTGGGGTGGTGGGCTTGGTGCTGGGTCGGATGTGAACAGAAAGGGAGGCCCAGAGTTTGGCAGGGGAGGTGAACAGTGGGGGTATGTGATATAGAGATGGAGGTAAGGCTGAGGGAGGTCTTTTTGTTGTTCCCCTTTCATTTTTGTTTTTGTTTCGTAAAAGCATGGGAGAGCATGACGTGTGGAGTGGGGGAAGGGAACGTGAGGCTTTTCGTGGGTTTTGTTACCCAACGAAAAAACGAGAGAAAGGGGGAACAAAGATCTCATTGTTTAAAAAGTTTTAAACGAATTCGGTTTAGATTTTTAAGGGGTTTAGTTGCTAAAAGATATGGAGGAGAGGGGATAGGTGGGAAGTTGTTGCATGGGTCTGTTTAGTGTAGCGAGATAGTGGGAGAGAAAAAGTGCGAGCTGTTGCAAATGATCGTGCCAAAAGTCGTGTAGGTGGTTCATATATCTTCTATGTGATTGGATTAGTGGTAAAGCTCTCAGAATATTTTAAGTTAAGATTTGTTAGGATTAAAAATTAATTATGATACTTAGAATTTGTTAAGTTAATATGGATTTAGGAAATATTTTGTTAGAATATTTTGGTCTCATTATAATTCGTCAAGATCTTCATTCATATCTAGGTGAGTGATCTTTAGATGGAGTAGCGCTCTCATGCACTGCAAGGTCCTGCAAGTACCACCATGCATCCTCTGTCGTATATGAAAGGAATTCTCTATTACAGCTCATCTGAACAAAATCACGCGTATGGGCAGTAATCCTGTGTAGAAGATCTGCAGGAGATGATCATCGTGGAGGCTATGGTGGGGGCATGCAAGCATTAACTCATTGAACCTCTTCAAAGCCTGATGGTAGGCGTCCCCATAAGCTTGGATAAAGTTCACAATCTGTTGTTTCGTAGCTTGTTGGCTCTGTGCTTGCAAAGGTCTAACTACATCACAACCAGCACATGAAGGTATTAGCCATGAATGGAGAGAAGAGAATCAATATTCATAGACAGATACATCATCAATACTCAAAATACGCGTTAAATACGCAAAATACAAGAGTAAAGTTTAGAATTTTATCACCAAATCTCTACAATTGAACCCCAAACTCATTCAGATGATAGCTCTGGCTTCTGTCTCCAGGGCCTCCAAATTTCACGGTCAAATACGGCTCCTAGAGCCCCAAATATGCCAGAATACACAACAAAACCCTAAAATATGCTTATATAGAGGCATTGCAGGTTTTAAGTTGTTAATGGGTTCAAAACCCGCTCCAATAGCGTTTAAAACCCAAACCCGCAAGCCGCAGCAAACGACAGCCGCACGATCTGGGCGGGATGAAACGTGGGCTCGCCACGTGTCCTCGCGGGTTGCGAGTTTTGCCCGCTCGCTCGTGAGTCCGAGATCTCTTCGGAATTCGTTTCGACCGTTGGATCGCCATCCAATGGTGAAGATCGCGCCACGTCGCCCGCTCTGCATGGCTTCGGGGTACCGTTGGATTCGGGGGCGACGGCTCAGATTGAGCCACATCACACCCGCTTTAGTTTCGAGCGGGCGCGATGGTGGCCGCTGGATTGTGATCGTGCGGTCATCGTGATGCCGCGTCGACCACTGCTCTGGGACGTTGGATACGGCGGGAAGCGTCGGATGGATGCCACGTGGCAGCATAGGATGGGCGGCGGCTGTATATACGCCGTATTTCTGCGTATTTCTCCATTTAAAATGGTATGCTGCATTCAAAAATTCATAGTAATTATCACAGATATCAGAAAAATACAAATAAATAGTCGTTGGAATCGTGAGATCGAGATCTTCGCATGAAAAATATTAGATTGCCGAAATACTCAATAAAATGCTGTTTTGTGCTTAATCCAGTGATTGCTCTAATAAATGATGATATTCAAAATATGATTGTATTAGAGGCCAAATACGTATCATATATACACAAAATGGGGCTAAATGAGGTTTTAAATATGCAATATTCAACCCGAATCAGGTGGCCTGGGGTGCTGTCGAAGAGGGTGCGGGGCGGTGGTTGCTGTTGGGCGTGGTTGGAGGCGGTGAAACGGAGGTGGCGAGAAAAGTCGGAGGGCGGTGGGTTGAGGTGGCGAAGGCGGTGTGATGCAGGGCGAGTCCGTCGGAGTTGTCACTGGAGGGGATCGGGGTGTTCTTCGACCGAAACCAGGGGAGGCGCCTTGGGTTGGATACCAGAGGCGGCGGCGGCGGTGGCGGTGGAAGGGAGAAGGTCGGAGTTGGGGTGGTGGGCTTGGTGCTGGGTCGGATGTGAACAGAAAGGGAGGCCCAGAGTTTGGCAGGGGAGGTGAACAGTGGGGGTATGTGATATAGAGATGGAGGTAAGGCTGAGGGAGGTCTTTTTGTTGTTCCCCTTTCATTTTTGTTTTTGTTTCGTAAAAGCATGGGAGAGCATGACGTGTGGAGTGGGGGAAGGGAACGTGAGGCTTTTCGTGGGTTTTGTTACCCAACGAAAAAACGAGAGAAAGGGGGAACAAAGATCTCATTGTTTAAAAAGTTTTAAACGAATTCGGTTTAGATTTTTAAGGGGTTTAGTTGCTAAAAGATATGGAGGAGAGGGGATAGGTGGGAAGTTGTTGCATGGGTCTGTTTAGTGTAGCGAGATAGAGGGAGAGAAAAAGTGCGAGCTGTTGCAAATGATCGTGCCAAAAGTCGTGTAGGTGGTTCATATATCTTCTATGTGATTGGATTAGTGGTAAAGCTCTCAGAATATTTTAAGTTAAGATTTGTTAGGATTAAAAATTAATTATGATACTTAGAATTTGTTAAGTTAATATGGATTTAGGAAATATTTTGTTAGAATATTTTGGTCTCATTATAATTCGTCAAGATCTTCATTCATATCAATATGATATGATTAAAACTAGGAAAATCTATATGGTTAACAATTCAGATTACTACGGTTTTGCCACTGCATCCTAATATTACCTGAAAATAATAAGATTAGTGGCATCGCGTTCGTGAGGCCAAGTGGATCATTAATATAGGGTCCGATCACACATTCATGCTAAGGAAAATAAAGTCGTAAACACACATTCAAATAGTTCAAAATATTAATAGAACCACGTACGGAATACGGACGTACTAATAGAAACAGGCTGTTACATCCTACACACATTATTAAAATTCCATCCTCAGAATTTCTATCAGTTTGGGTACTGAGAATAATAGGGGTGGCATTCACCTCTCCTCTTCTAATGTACACACAAGACACTATTTACTATACTCACACACCACCCATGAATACAATCATGCCATTGTGCATAAACGTCCAATTAATATTACTAATATTAATATCAATACCAATAGTATTACTCCTAATAATAATACTAATTAATAACCCTGCAAATCTTAATAATAATAACACACATACATACATCACTAATTACACATCAATATTAATACTAATATACGACAACTAATACACGATATTATTAATATATTGCCATCATACCATACAATTAAATTAATATTATAATTAAGGCAATACTATCACTTTACTATACACACATCAGTTTACTAACTGTAAGTGTGTGCCATCACCTAGCACACCCCAATTATTATTAATACAAAATACAATACCATAAGTATACAATCAAAATACACCATCATACATATATATGTATACATCGTTTATCACTCAATACTAATACATAAGCACACTCATATTCAAACAACTAATACTACAGTAGTATAATCACTTTACCTACTACAAAATAATTTATACATCACGTAATAAATATCACTACACGTATAGATGTACACAATACATTACACAATACACAACAATAGACATGTTGTAATACACACACACACACACACACACACACACAGTGTTAATGACATCACGATCTACCCACCTTAAGGTCAAGTCCGTCCTCAGACTTTCTCGAGTAGGGTCAACTTAGGGATGGTCAGACTTATACCTTAGAGTCACTCTATCCCAGGCATACATTCATTATAAAAAAACATTGCATACTCGTATTCATACACATACACATACACATACTCATACTATTATACGCTTACCCCATATCCACACAAACATATCCATACGTACTATATGTTCACACAAGTATACACAACTATAATAATTTACATCAAGCTATTTTACTACTACTACATATACACATCCATACATAGTTACAAACATACAATTGTGTATACCTCCTGGTATACACATGCACATACATCATCCCGTAGGGGAGGTAATATTATATTATATTCCTTCTACTATACGTAAATCACACACATACATACAATACGTATATATACTTATAACGAAGCACATACCTATCCACGCATGGGCACACGTCCATACGCATTAAAATCTAGATCATACAATAGATAGGTACACCCAACTATAAGCATACCTATTATCACGTACATTACACCCAACATGCACGTCACTGTATTAGCATACAATTACAAGCATTAACAAGTACATCTAAAGTACATACCTCTAGTAGGTAATCAAGCACCGATTTCCAATACCTACGTATATCCTTATATAACTATCACGCATACATTTAAGCATGACGCTTACTACTGTATATAACTATATATCTATCACGTATATCATCGCATATGCTTATACAACACAATAGGAAACCATACTAGTATGCCAAAAGGGTGCCCACTCAAATCTGAGTGGAACACCTAGATCACACACACGGGTCCACACGCACTACCTATATACATGCACCACAACAACATCATAATTAATACCAATGGATCCACTATACCTATACTAAAGCTGACAAAGCAGTAACAAGCACTAATGTGATAACTAAGTAATAGTGTAAGATTCAGAGTTGAATGATGCAACGAATCAAGACTGTGATAAATGGTTCCAGAGGAGGCATGGATAATGGGTTAGTTCGGTTCGGTGACATAAAAATGTTTATGAATAATGAAGTAATTAAGAAAATGAAAGGTATGTGTAAAAATAAAAATATCGTAATAACATATGTAAGATAGTGAGTATATGGTATAAGTTAAAACAAAAAATATGATTAGTCAAATAATAGACGAAGGGTAATATGGGCATGGTGATGTAGTGCTTGTTTTGCAAATGGAAATAGATTTGTACAAAAATTTTAAGCATGAATACGATGAGTATAAAACTGACACACAAAATATTGGAGTTCTATTTAGCATAGAAAAGTATTTAAAAGTATGTATGATCGACTGTTTTGAAATATGCTAGGAGATGATATTTAGAGTTAGCGAAATAGAAATAAGGTTTTAAAAATGAAGTTCATTATATGAGGAAAATAGATTGGCTATACGAGATTATATAAAATAGAAGTGTGGATGATATAGGTTAGAAAATCGCTACGAGTTAGTAACTAAGGGTCTTGTCAAGAGAGCCTCATAATCGGGATTGAGTTTAAGTCAACTGAAGGATATGAAATCTAAGTACATACTAAAGGTTTTCAAAGGAATTAAACTAGGCGAAGAATTCAATAAAGGAACATCGAAATGTACTTTCAAAAGAATCAGGAGGTGCAATGGGGAAGATTCAAAAGGTTAATGATGGCTGATGAAGGGATCACGGGAATCGATGGCAAGGAATAGAATCGAATGATCAAAACTCAATACAGCTAGGAATTAACTTAGTGAATATGCTACGATGGAATTCCACGGTCATTATCATGGAAGTGTAATGATTAGGAATGATAAAAAAATTGGGGGTATATTCATTGGGTCGACTAAAGATTAGGAACACTTAGTACTACGATCTTCTAATGAACTAGACTGTGATAAAGAATTCAAGGAAAGGGTCCCTTGAGGACGGGTGCGACGTTCACTATGTTCTGTTGGGCCCCGAAATTCGATAGGTCCAAGCGAACGACTAAAAGAAACTCCCAAAACCTAATATGGTCAGAGCTGGATAAGACCCAAGATAGTAATACGACTGAGGCGACTCCTAAGATGATAGTGACTACAACTTAACGAATGTGTCTAACTAACAAGCATGGATGTCTAACTAAGTCTTCCTACAATCCTGGTCTAATGGTTTTCCCTATCAAGCTGAGACACGATACTTGGTTAAATTTCGTGTACGAGATAATTCTAGACATTTTGGCTAATGATAGTATTTCTATTGTTCTGAAATATGCAAATGCACAACTTGCAAGGACCACCACTAAAACCTGTCACGCCCCGCTTCCCAAAACGACATAAGCAAGAACGAGACGAAGGTCTGCATGGGCTGGAGCTGTGAAGCTCGAGCCCACTAAGCGTCTGTGATTACACACGTACAAGTTCTTGCAAGCATTTCAAAACAATAAGAATAACACTTCATTAAATTTAAGCCACATCCAGAGTTCGTACATGAAATAATACCACAGGGCCTCAGCATGGCCAAAAGAACTACAAAAGAGAAGTAAACCCTAAAACTGGGTACTAAAGCAAAACTAGGAGCAACAACACTCTACCCTCTACTCCCCCACTGGGAGTAACTCAGCGTCTACAGTGAACACCTGGCTCTCTAAGTCAGCATCTCAAACAAGTCCTCCTAGCAACCTGTCTCGTGATCTGACATACATTCCAAAAACATGAATGTATGTCAACAAGGGCCTGCAAGTAAAAGTAAGAAGGCTCAAGGCAAAGTATGCGAATAATAATAATAAGTTATGAAGCATTAATGATTTTATACGAGGTGTCAGCAACATTAAACATGGCAATTCAAAGAAAGGGAAAGTAAGGTACTTTTAGCATGGCAGTTCTAAACATTTTAAATGTGAAGTAATGAGCATGGAAATTTTATATAGACTTGGTAGGAACGTAAAAGACTGTATAAGAAAGTAAACATGGCATGGCAATAGACGTAGCGTGTGCTACCGGCTACAAGACAAGACAAGACAAGACAAGACCGTGTGCGTCACGAAGGGTTCATGCCTTATGGCTAGATGGGGATCAACCCCTCTAAATCGTGCGCACGCTCAACCCTACCCCAGCCCAAGTGCACAAGACAAGTCCGTAGAAGGGATCACTTACTCTGCTAGGTGAGTGCCTTATTATCCGCAGGCTTAGCTGGCAAAGGACCACTCTCTCTGCTAGGAGAGTGCCTTATTCGCTGCTAGCTTGTGTATCAAGAAACCGCCATATACTGGAACACGAGCTAGACTAGTCATACATGACCCTACTGGAACACGAGCCAGACTAGTCATATATGACCGACAGGAGTAGCCAATTCAAATGTACGAGTTCAAGATTCCATCAAAGTGTTCCATTCAATCAATTGTGTTCAAAGCAGTTCAAGCGTTTCATGTCATTACAAGGCATAGTAACTTTTCAATTAATAAAGTTCCACACACACGCACACATGCATTATCAATTTACTTAATCGGGGTCCACACACGCACGCACAGAAAATGCAATTAAAAACCAATACTTCAATAATTTGTATAAATTCGCACATTTGCCTGTTTTGATGAACTTGGTGTCGTTGGGATCATAAGAACGACACGGACGTATGTGTTTTATGCCGTTGTGTTGAAGGTGTGAGCAGCGGACTTGGGCGGCGACGGCGAAGGAGGTCGGCAGTTCAGAGGGTTCTCGGGCGGCCTGGGAAGAGGAGGGCACTGCGGACTGGAGGGGCGGCCGGACCCAAGCGAAGAGAGGACGGCAGAGCGGTGGTCCGTAGCGTCGGAGTTGGTCGAAACTTGAGGGAGTTGCCAGCATCGGGGCTGAGTTCGTAGGAGATGTTGTCGTGAGGGATGAGGGCGATGTCGATGGCTGGGGCTCCGTGGGGGTGGATGGCACGGGCTCCAGCAGTTCTGGGCATGAAACCAGCACCGCGACAGCGATGGTAAATGCAGGCGGTTGCGGGGAGGTTGATCTCGTCGGAGTTTGGAGCGGTCGCTCGGAGGTTTGGAGAGAGGCGGGGTGAACGGGGTGGCTTGGGGCACTGTCGAAGAGGGTGCGGGGCGGTGGTTGTCGTTGGGTGTGGTCGGAAGCGGTGAACAGAGGTGGAGAGAAAAGTCGGAGGGTGGTGGGTTGAGGTGGCGAATGCGGTGGGATGCAGGGCGAGTCTGTCAGAGTTGTCACCGGATGGGCTCGGGGCATTCTTCGACTGAAAACAGGGGAGGCGCCTTGGGTTGGATACCGGAGGCGGCGGCGGTGGAAGGGAGAAGGTCGGAGTTGGGGTGGCGGGCTCGGTGCTGGGTCGGATGTGAACAGAGAGGGAGGCCTGGATTTGGCAGAGGAGGTGAACAGTGGGGGTACGGGATATAGAGATGGAGGTATGGATGATGGAGGTCTTTTTGTTGTTCCCCTTTCATTTTTGTTTTGGTTTCGTAAAATCATGGGAGAGCGTGACGTGTGGAGTGGGGGAAGAGAACATGAGGCTTTTCGTGGGTTTCGTTACCCAAAGGAAAAACAAGAGGAAGGGGGAACAAAGATCTCATTGTTTAAAAAGATTTAAACGAATTCGGTTTAGATTTTTAAGGGGTTTAGTTGCTAAAAGATATGGAGGAGAGGGGATCCGTGGGAAGTTGTTACATGGGTCTGTTTCGTGTAGCGAGATAGAGGGAGAGAAAAAGTGTTAGCTGTTGCAAATGATCGTGCCAAAAGTCGTGTCGGTGGTTCATATATCTTCTATGTGATTGGATTAGTGGTAAAGCTCTCAGAATATTTTAAGTTAAGAGTTGTTAGGATAAAAAATTAATTATGATACTTAGAATTTGTTAAGTTAATATGGAATTCGGAAATATTTTGTTAGAATATTTTGGTCTCATTATAATTCGTCAAGATCTTCATTTATATCAATATGATATGATTGAAACTAGGAAAATCAATATGGTTAACAATTCAGATTACTACGGTTTTGCCACTGCATCCTAATATTACCTGAAAATAATAAGATCAGTGGCGTCGCGATCGTGAAGCCAAGTGGATCACTAATATAGGGTCCGACCACACATTCATGCTAAGGAAAATAAAGTCGTAAAACACACATTCAAATAGTTCAAAATATTAATAGAACCACGCACGGAATACGTACTAATAGAAACAGGCTGTTACAATCTCCAATAGCTCTAAGGTTTCCAGCAGTAAAAATAAGATTAACCTAATCTAAAAACTATTTGGTTTATATACAAAACCCATTAGTTTCTGGTTTTACAGCAAAACCAACCCGAAACCCAATAAGAAAGGCAAAATATGAAGTTTGCCGACATAGCGCTCGGTCGAGCGAGGTGATCGCTCGACCGAGCGCTTCGTTTGGAGCACCATCTTGGAAGCTTGAGAGGGGGGCTCGGTCGAGCGGGGAAGCCGCTCGACCGAGCGGCATCTTCGGGAATTGATGTCCCTCGGTTGAAGAAGAGGCAGCTCGGTCGAGCGGCTACTCGCTCGACCGAGAGAATTAAGCGCCACTTTAACAAAGAGCTACAAGGCAAAATATTAGGCTCAACTGACGACTGACTCGAGCGGGCGACTTGGTCGCTCGGTCGAGCGGGTCGAGTCGCTCGCCCGAGCACTCCTTTGAATCCTTGGCCTCTCGTCTTGGTGTCACAGCTCGGTCGAGTGCATGTGCGCTCGACCGAGTGATCTGGCAACTCTTCCTCCTCTTTCTCTTCTTTTATTCTTCCCCTTCATCTCATCTTCTCTTCTTCTTCTCCTTCATCTTCTTCCTCTCTTCTCTTCCGACTCTTTGGGTCGCCGAGGCGAGGCAATGCGAGCTTTGGCGTCGAAGTTGTGTCCAAGATCCCGTATTGCTCCAAATCGTGCCGAATTCACTGGAGGTATACAAAACATCGCAGGAATCAAATATATCGATAAACGCGTGATATATTACGAAATTACGAATTTGGAAGATCGAAACGATATGTAAATGAACGATAAAAATATAGAAAATATGGACACAACACGCATGTATCAAAGTATGATAGGTAATCTATTATATTCAACATCTAATAGGCCCGATATAATGTTTAGTATATGTTTATATGCTAGGTTTCAATTATGTCCTAAAGAGTCCTATCTTTCTTTAGTGAAATGAATTATTCGTTATGTTAAGGAAACTTTAGATGTTGGTTTATCGAATCCTTGTTGCACATCATTTGAGCTTATTGGGTATTGTGATGTGGACTTTGTAGGAAGTTGGATCAATCGTACGAGTACCACGGGCACTTGCCAACTACACTTGCCAACTACTTAGTATGTCACTAGTTTCTTGGTTCTCCAAGAAGCAAAACTCTATAGCATTGAATACAATCGAATCTGAATATGTTTCGGCGGGATGTTGTTGTGCTCAAATCTTATGGATGAGACAAATCTTCAGAGATTGCGGTCTTACTTTCCAACCAACAACTATTTGGTGTGATAATAATAGTGCTATAAATCTCTCTGAAAATCATGTTCAACACTCTAGGACTAAACACATCGATATTTGTCATTACTTTCTTAGGGATCATGTTGATAAGAAAGATATCTCTTTAGACTGTGTTGATACTGAAAAATAATTAGCGGATATTTTCACCAAACCCTTAGATCAAAAAATTTTGTTTTATTCATTTGGAGTTTGAAATTATATCGCTAGTTGAGCATTAACTCGATTATTCATGCACATTCACATGCTTATACATTGTATTTAGCCCATACACATTGTTCGCTATTTCATGTCATTATATGCTATATCATCTAGTGTATGTGCATGCATGTCCATCATCAATATCATTGAGTGTTGATGAGTATTTGATATGAACCATGATAGAAATCCTATTAACTTTCCCATGCTTGAATTATGAATGATTGTGTAAGTTGATAGCATGCTAAATTGCTTGAACGTAATGAGTTGATTAAGTTATATGATCTATAGATATAGTTGGATGGTGTTTAGAATCTAAAGAAATTAAATCTTGGATAGTATTTACATTTTTATATACATGATTCTCTTGGGCAATTAAGTGGTAAGGATTGAATAAGTTGATGCCTTCATGCGTCACAATTCTGAGACACCAACATTGTAAAAATGAAAGAATACGGAAATATAAACAAAATGATAAGTGTATTGGCAAAAGAAAGAGAAAGCAAAATAATTACAAACAAAATTACCAAATCCTTTGTTACCGGCAGCTAGTAACTGGATTTCAGGGGTTTGTTGAGCAATGCGTATGAAATATGGTAGATGAATTAACTGTTGGGTTTGAGACTCCACCCCCGTGGTTATTTTGACGATGAACAACATAATATGGTACTAATATCTCAATTAAGTATTGTGTATATGTATTTTGACATTCGAGCTATTCTATAAAACATTGAAGATTAATGTATGATAGCCCAAGCTTTTGGAGTGCTTACAAACTCAAAAGAAATTCACTCAAGGATTGTGTGATGAGCTAGAAAGGGTATGAACCATTGGAAGCTAAAGAAAGATGAATGAAGAAGAAGATTTGTACTTCAATGTATTTATTTTATGCATTTTCTTCATTTCTCTTAGCTTTGTAAAGCCTTGCATGAAGTGCGCGCGCGCGCGCAAACACACACACACACACACACACAAATAGCTTCAAAACGTTTTCAAAAGTATTTAAATTATATTTCTAAAGTATAAAATTATTTTGAATTAATTTTACAAATTTTTAAAGCTAAAACCCCAAGTATCAGCAAAGTAGCCGATAATTTTTAGTTTTAGTCGACTGATTTGAATTGGGTTAAAAGAGCTATGTTCGCTGACTGCTAGTCATTTGGCAGTCAACTGCCTCAGGCCAAACAATCGACTGCCCAATGAATAGCAGCCGACTATTTTGCCCAGCTAGTCCAATTTTACCCGTGTTTTCTAGCCGTTGGAAGGGTATTTTGGGAACTACTTTGTGCATAGTTTGGGCTCTATAAATAGGGGTTTGGTGTAGAATTTATTCCAACTTTAATAGCTAATATTTTCAAGAGAAAAAGAGTATTTTTAGCCCAAAAGCTTTTAAGCATAAAATTTCTTCAAGGCCAATGTTCTTCATTGATTTCAAATCTTTTTGGCCAAATTTCTTGATATCCCAAAAGCTTTAGTTTCATCATATTTTGGAGATCATTTTCATAGCCTTCACATTTCACAAAACTTCAAGCAAGGCTATAGGAAAAGAGAAGTCTTCATCATCAAGTGTAAGTCGGAAATCCTCAAAAGTGTTTAGGATGTTAGTTGTAATTTCTTAAGAAGAAATTATTTGTAAGAAAGCTCTCATGGGAAGAGGCAAGTGCACTTGTACTGTTTGGGAAATAATGGATTTGAGCCGAGTGAGACTCGGTTGTTGCTGGAGTAGGATACAGAAGGCAAGTGGGACCTATGTATCTGAACTAGGGTACATCTTGTGTTTGCATTTGGTTTGCTCTCTTTATCTCTCGATCTCTTTGCCTATCATTATCTTGCATAATTGGTTTATTCCGCTGTGCATATTTATATTGTAAGATTAATTGTTGATTAGAACTAACTTGGGTAACTCCATTTGTAGTTCTAGGTGAATTTATTAGAGGAAAATTTTAAGTTTTATTGAGATACTAATCACCCCACTCTAATATCTACTTGACCATCTGCAGGATCCCAACAATAACCACTTAGCATACCTCAACTCCAAAAGGAACCAAAATTTAACACCATGGTATCATATGTTAGGTGTCTCCATGCACTATGCTTAATACTCATTCCAAAGAGATGAAAATTGACAATTTGTAGAAGACACTATTAGGATTTGAATTCTTGGGTTTTAAGCAATCTTCCAATTGTCGAAGTATATTGTATGATGAAATCCTCTTATTATTTTTGTGTAATGAACGTATGCTTTCGATAATCATGACATTGTTCACATTTCAGTAAGTGGGGAGTACACATTTATGTGAGTATCATTGTCAATTTCGTGTTTTTTTTGATATGTAGCATTGTTTCATGTCTTTTTCTTACCTATCTCAATGTAATTGATGACTTCCCTAGTTTGTTATCCTTTTTTATTGATGCCAAAAGGGGGATAAGAATAGAAAAATTAAAAATTAACCTGACGTTGAGAGATTGAGATGCATTGATTTAGGATGAGCTTGTCACATTTATTTATAGAGAGCACATATATAGGGGGAGCATTGTATCATATTCATGATCTTGTGCACTATTTGACTTGCTCGTTAATTATTTATCTTAATTTTTGTAACGACCGGTTTTCATGTATCTGGATTTATTATATTATAATATATGTTTTGGTGGATTTTCTTCTCATGTGTGGTTTTCGTCTCCGTAACTTTCATTTTCGATCGTTTCGTCGTGTTTTCTCGTTTCTTCCTTAGGATCGTCGATTTCGGAGTAAGTCATTCGTGACGGGCTTCATAACGGTCGTATCTTACTGTTAGATCAAGCCTAGGAGTCTTAGGAATCGATCCCGGAGCTCCGCGCTCCGTATCGGAACTTTTGGTGCTTATTAGCCGGTGTAAGAAGGGGCACCGACCGACTAGATCACGATCCAGTCGGTCGGCAATCCTTCTTGAACCGACTAGTTGGCTTTCTAAATTATTCAGGAGTTACTGTTTATCGTTAGTCGGTCTAAGAACGTTGGTTGACCGACTAGGTTGCAAACTAGTCGGTCAGCAATGCTTCTTTAACCGACTAACTCTTCAACTAATTTTTGGTATCAATACTGTTCACTCTTAGTCGGTCTAAGAACGTTCACCGACCGACTAGATGTCGAACTAGTCGGTCAGTAGTTGTTCATCGAACGACTAAATCTAAATCCTATTTTTGTCCAGAAGCTACTGTTTACACCTAGTCGGTCTACGTTGGTCGACCGACCGACTAGTTTCCAAACTAGTCGGTCGGTGGTTGTTCTTTGACCGACTAACCAGTGCTGTAAACCCTAGTTTTGCCATAGCCGCCACCAAACTCTATAAATACCCCTCCAAACGTTTTCCTCTTCTCCCTCACGACCTAAAACCCTAATTTCTCCCCCATTGAGCCCCCATCGTCCTTAAGCCATTAATCCTTCATCCCAAGCTCATCCTCCATCATCCAAACCCTCCCTTGTCACAACCCATCTCTCATCTTCCCCAAACCTTCATCAAAACCCCAAAATCCACCCCCAAACCCATTTCTCCAGATTTTTCCCTCATTTCCAGATCTGAGCCGGATCGTTCTTCCGTTGTCGTGGTTGCTCGGCATCGCTCCTCCGCCTCTTCACGGTAATACTCGATTCCTTTAGTTTTAGCATAACCCCCATTGACATGTGTGAAACCCTAATAAAATGGATCATTAGAAAGTTAGGATTCTAATAAGAAATCGATTTAGAATCATTGTTCTAATGATTGTTTTGCCATAACAGCGATCTATTCCATAGTTAGCTTGTGACGATCTTCATTGCTCGTCAACCCCGGTATCAGGCAAGTGAACCTTGCAACTCTTGAATTGGGCCATGTCTTAGGCCATTTCCCTAGCTTTAGCGTAAAAGAGACTAGACGGTGAAAGGATAGCCGTCTAGACGCCTTGACCTAGCTTGACAACGAAGCTTGGTCCGTCACCCTCATCATGCTTGTATGTCACATTTACTTTAAATTAACGGTACGCGAATATGTTCATGTCATTGCATTTTGCCTGTCACGTTTAAGTTCAATCAACGGTACGCAATTATCTGTTCCTGGCATTGCATATTGATTTGTCATCGTGATTGCGTAGCACACGCTACAATACTATTATTTTCCTGGCTCGTGTTCCAGAAGCGAGCCCTGTAGTTGGAAACCCCAACGCTCGACACATATGGGTAGGGTAAGAGATAGGCGGCCACCTGAGCCCCGAGTTGGCCTGATCCGCCACTCCGGCCAGCAGGCGAAATCTCTAGTGTTCAAGTGATTAATAGTGATAGAGATAAGCGGCCTGAGCCACGAGCTGGCCAGCAGGTGGACTCTCTATGCACTAAGTGATAAGTGATAAGTGATAAGTGATAAGTGATAAGTGATAAATGATAAGTGATTAGTGATTTGGTAGCTTTGGCTACATCGTGCGTGCTTGCCTCTTCCTTTAAACTATCGCATCATACTTAACTGCCATGTCATTACTTAACATTACAAGTGCTAGGTTGTTAGTCACTTTCAGTTTCCTTGCTCAAGTCTTTCAGACTTGCTGACATGTGCCCCTTTCTCTTTTGGGTGACGCATGTTAGACCTTGAGCCCGAGTTACTTGCTGAGGGTGAGGTGTTTGCGGACGCCGAGCTTGCGCCCGTGTTGGACGAGGACTTCGTAGACACTGGAGATCAGTCTTAGTGTCTACGTCTAGTTTTGTTAGGTCTTTTGGGTTGTCGGTGCGTGGCACCTAGTTTGATACTCTGTTATATTCGTCTTTTGGTTGGCCTTGTTCTGGGCCTTTAGACTCTTTCTTTTAGCCTGTTGGCTTTTCTGTGATGTTGAATATTTTGTGGACAAACTGTGGGATTGGCATTTCATATCCGTCTCATATTATTATTATTATTGTTGTTGTTTCGTTTGCAATTACAGGGACCTGCTTATACTAAAATTACGCTTATCAGGTGTGAGGCTTCACAGCTCCACGCTTGAGCGGACCTTCTCACGTCTCGCCTCCATTTTAGGGAAGCGGGTCGTGACAGGTTTTAGTGGTGGCCCATGCAGGTCCTTCTGTAACTGCAATTATCGGGATAACGATAATAATATAAGATTGTCCAACAAATAAGTTCGACATCTGAGCCCTAAGCTATGAGTCTAATTGTTTTGTTTTCTGTGTCATTAGATGGCAGGAAGGCGAATCACCCGTGGTGGTGGTAGTGGTGCGCCCCCTCATGACGAGGAGCCTGAGCGGGAGCCCACTAACGGAGAGATGATGCGGATGATGTTGCAGATGATGCAGGTTCAGCAGGGTGTGCTTCTGCAGGTGCAGAATGCTCCGGTGGCTCGAGCTGCTCGGGTGGTGGAAGCCCCTCGCCCTGAGCCCGGGGCGAAGCAGTTCAGAGAGCTGGGTCCTGCATATTTTGATGGAACCGAAGGTCCACTAGCTGCTAATGAATGGATGAGGAATATCGAGGACAATCTGAAGATGTCCAAGGTCAACGAAGTTAGTTGGGTTGACTTGGCGAAGCGCCAGCTGAGGGATAACGCCAGGAATTGGTGGGATGCTGAAGAGAAGATGTTGGAGGAGCCGATCGTCTGGGCTACCTTCAAGGCCAGATTTGAGGGTGAGTTCTTCCTGAAAGCTGCCAGGGAAGAGATGCTGCAGCGTTTTATCGATTTGAAGCAAGGAAGCTCGTTGGTGGACCGATATCACCAAGAGTTCATGAGGCTGAGTCGGTTTGCACCGAAGATGGTGCAGGACGCTGAGGAGAGAGCTCAGAGGTTCCTGCAGGGGCTTGCTTCAGAGCTCCAGAGTTTTGTGACCTCTTCTGACCGGGAATCTTATCAGAAGGTTCTAGTAGCAGCCAAGAGGCGGGAGCTGCTCGTGAACCAGAGGAGGGGGTCTATTGTTGGTGCTGGGAAGAGGCATGTGGAACAGGCGAGAGCTGTGGTTAGACCTGGATTCAGGCCGAACCAGCCTGTTCAGTTTAAGAGGCCAGGAGGGCCCGTTCGGAGGACTTGCCATTTCTGTGGCAAGGAGGGCCATATCAAGGAATCGTGTAGGAAGTTCTTGGGGAAATGTATTGCCTGTGGAGATCCCGCCCATGCTCTCAGTGAGTGCCCGAGGTTGAAGCAGCCTTGGAAGGCACCTATTGCTGTCCCGCCGTTGCAGCAGAGAGCCCCGGTGCCCGCTGGTCGTGGGGTACCCCTTGTTCCGCAAGGGCATGCCTTTCGGCAGGCGGTTCCGCCAAGGAGGCAGGCATTTCTGATGACCGAGGAGGAGGTTTTGGCCATGGATAAGGTCATTGCAGGTAACTTTCAATCTAGTTGTTCCTTCCTTAAATAATTGATTGTTAAATTATGTTGGGTGCTTGTGTATGAATGTTGCTAGAGTAAGATTTGATTGATTAGACTGTTTGTTAGGTGTGGTTTTGGTTTGCACGTCCCCTGCCCGAGTCCTCTTTGACTCAGGTGCGTCGATGTGTATTTTGGCCCAGAGCTTCGTGGAGAAGCATTCCTTATCGACGTCCCCTCTCTCCAAGAGTTGGAACATCGTTACAGGGAATGGAGTAGTCTCGGTGCATCGTGGGTGCAGTCCTTGCTCTGTGGTGGTTTGTGGACATGAGCTTTATGCTGATTTTATTGTCCACAACATCACCAACTACGATGCGGTCTTTGGGATGGATTGGCTTGCGAGCTTCTATGCTACGATTGACTGTCGAAGGAAGAAGGTGGTGTTCGAGATTCCCGGACATCCGGTGTTTGAGTTCAGCCGTGGTAGCAGTTCGCTTGGTCATGTCAGATTTTGGGCCAAGCCGGTGGAGGTTGTGGCTTTGCAGATGGAGATGGAGTGGCCAGCTGTGGTGCGAGATTTTGGCGACGTCTTCCCCGAGGAGATGTCTGGTTTGCCACCTGATCGAGCTCTAGAATTTTCTATTGATCTTGTTCCGGGAGCGCAGCCGATTTCGAAGGCGCCGTATCGTATGGCACCTGCAGAGTTGGAAGAGTTGCGGAAGCAGTTGGATGAGCTTTTGCAGAAGGGTTATATCAATCCTAGTGTGTCTCCGTGGGGAGCACCGGTGTTGTTGGTAAAGAAGAAGGATGGTTCGCGTCGTATGTGCGTGGACTATCGGGAGTTGAATGCGGTGACCATCAAGAATAAATACCCGTTGCCTCGCATCGATGATATTTTTGATCAGCTTGGAGGCTCGAGGGTGTTTTCTAAATTGGATTTGAGGAGTGGTTACCATCAGTTGAAGGTGAAGAAGGGAGATGTTCCGAAGACAACGTTCAGGACGAAGTATGGACACTATGAGTTCGTGGTTATGCCTTTCGGCGTAACTAACGCGCCCGCAGTTTTCATGAATCTGATGAACCTGATTTTCTACGACTTTTTGGATAAGTTTGTCATTATCTTTATTGACGACATTCTGATCTATTCGAAGTCGGAGGAAGAGCATGCCTCGCACTTGAGGACGGTGTTGGAGATTTTGAGGAAGCATCGTTTGTATGCTAAGTTTTCGAAGTGCGAGTTCTGGCTGGATAGAGTTGCTTTTCTCGGGCATGTGGTGACTGGAGATGGTATTTCTGTGGATCCCGAGAAGATTAGGGTCATCAGGGAGTGGCCTGTTCCGTCGTCAGCGTCCGAGATTCGGAGTTTCCTTGGACTTGCTGGTTACTATCGGCGATTCATTAAGGACTTTTCCCGTATTGCCGAGCCGATGACCAGGTTGACGCGGAAGGATATACCTTTTTTTTGGTCGGGTGATTGTGGGGATGCTTTTGGTGTTCTGAGGGAGAGACTGACGACTGCCCCTGTTCTTGTTGTGCCTGATCGCAGGGTGGATTTGAGATCTTTTGCGATGCTTCTGGCAAGGGTCTCGGTTGTGTGTTGCATCAGCACGGGCATGTTGTGGCTTATGCGTCTCGTCAGCTCAAGGTTCATGAGAAGAATTACCCGACGCATGATTTGGAGTTGGCTGCCGTGGTGTTTGCTCTTAAGATTTCGAGACACTTCCTGCTGAGTGAGAAAGTGAAGATTTTCACCGATCACAAAAGCTTGAAGTATATTTTTACTCAGAAGGAGCTCAACATGCGACAGCGTCGATGGTTGGAGCTTATGGCAGATTATGAGATTGATTTGCAGTATCACCCTGGCAAGGTGAATGTGGTTCCAGATGCTTTGAGTAGGCTTCCCGCGGTGATGATGTTGACCTTGCAGTGGAGATTGCAGCAGGATTTTTGCGAGTCTGGTGTGGAGATTGTCCTTCCTGGGAAGGATTCGTCGTTGATGTACATGCAGGTGCAGTCGACGATCGTGGATCGGGTTAAGGCTGGCCAGGCTGAGGATCCGAAGCTGGTGAAGATTCGGGAGCAGGTGGAAGCCGGTCTGCGGACTGACTTTTTGGTTCATAAGGATGGCTCGCTGAGGTTTGGAGCCAGGTTGTGTGTGCCAGCTGGGGATATTAGAGAGGAGTTGATGGTGGAGGCACACAGTTCGCCGTATTCTGTGCATCCTGGTGGCACCAAGATGTACCAGGATCTTTGTCTGAATTATTGGTGGCATGGCATGAAGAGGAGTGTGGCTCGGAGTGTAGCCAAGTGTTTGGTTTGCCAGCAAGTGAAGGCGGAGCATCAGCGTACGGCCGGGTTGCTACAACCGCTTCCGATTCCGGAGTGGAAGTGGCAACACATCACTATGGATTTCGTGACTGGACTGCCTCAGAGTCCGAAGCAGAATGACGCGATTTGGGTGATCGTAGACCGATTGACCAAATCTGCGCACTTTATTCCGTTCCGAGTGGGACAGTCCACTGAGGCGCTAGCAAGGAGATATATGGAGGTAAAATTCTTTTACTCTCCGTTTTATGTCCTCTTCCTAGTGTGGATAGTGATGTAACGTGAATCGTGCAGGAGGTCGTGCGACTTCACGGAGTCCCCGTGAGTATCGTGTCGGACAGAGACACGAGGTTCACATCTCAGTTCTGGCAGAGTTTGCAGAAGAGTTTGGGTACGCGTCTGAGTTTCAGCACGGCGTACCATCGGCAGACAGATGGCCAGTCCGAGAGGACGATTCAGATTTTGGAGGACATGCTGAGGGCGTGCATGTTGGATTTCAAGTGTTCGTGGGAGGACCATCTGCACTTGGTAGAGTTCTCTTACAACAACAGCTTCCAGGCGTCTATTGGCATGGCGCCTTTCGCCGCTTTGTATGGAAGGAAATGTCGATAGCCATTGAGTTGGGATGACGTTGGTGACCGGGAGCTGTTGGGGCTTGAGATGATTGTGGAGGCCGTGGATATTGTCAGGAACATTCGGGAGAGGTTGAGGATTGCTCAGGACCGTTTTAAGCATTGGGCGGATGCTAAACGTCGTCCTTTAGAGTTTCAGCCGGGCGACCATGCGTTCTTGAAGATTTCCCCGAATCGTGGTGTGATTCGTTTTGGGAAGCGAGGGAAGTTGAGCCCGCGATACATTGGACCGTTTGACATTCTGGAGAAAGTTGGCGAGGTAGCTTATCGCTTGGCCTTGCCGCCATCTTTGGAAGGAGTTCACAATGTTTTCCATGTGTCGCAGCTTCGTCGATACATAGGCGATCCATCTCATGCGGTGGATTTTTCGGAGATCGCCGTTCGCCCAAATTTGACGTATGACCAGCATCCAGTGCAGATTCTGGACAGGCGTCAGAAGTCACTTCAAAACAAGGTCGTCGATCTTGTTAGAGTGATGTGGCGGCACGGTTCGCCGGGAGAGTCCACTTGGGAGAGAGAAGATGAGATGCGAGAGCGTTTCCCACTTTTGTTTCCGGACACGTGAGTGTTTGGAAATTCCGAGGACGGAATTTTTCTTAAGTTGGGGAGGATGTAACGACCGGTTTTCATGTATCTGGATTTATTATATTATAATATATGTTTTGGTGGATTTTCTTCTCATGTGTGGTTTTCGTCTCCGTAACTTTCATTTTCGATCGTTTCGTCGTGTTTTCTCGTTTTTTCCTTAGGATCGTCGATTTCTGAGTAAGTCATTCGTGACGGGCTTCATAACGGTCGTATCTTACTGTTAGATCAAGCCTAGGAGTCTTAGGAATCGATCCCGGAGCTCCGCGCTCCGTATCGGAACTTTTGGTGCTTATTAGCCGGTGTAAGAAGGGGCACCGACCGACTAGATCACGATCCAGTCGGTCGGCAATCCTTCTTGAACCGACTAGTTGGCTTTCTAAATTATTCAGGAGTTACTGTTTATCGTTAGTCGGTCTAAGAACGTTGGTTGACCGACTAGGTTGCAAACTAGTCGGTCAGCAATGCTTCTTTAACCGTCTAACTCTTCAACTAATTTTTGGTATCAATACTGTTCACTCTTAGTCGGTCTAAGAACGTTCACCGACAGACTAGATGTCGAACTAGTCGGTCAGTAGTTGTTCATCGAACGACTAAATCTAAATCCTATTTTTGTCCAGAAGCTACTGTTTACACCTAGTCGGTCTACGTTGGTCGACCGACCGACTAGTTTCCAAACTAGTCGGTCAGTGGTTGTTCTTTGACCGACTAACTGTTGAATATTGGACTCCCCGGATTTGGTTTTGGATGATGAGCAAACATAAATAATTCATGATCTAACAATTTGTGAGCGCAGTATTGGAGATCGTCGCCAATTTCACGTGAACATTCAAAGCGACATCTCAACACTTTCCAAAGCTCAGTTTCATGTCTAAAGCTTCGTTGAAGCTCTTGCGACGCTTTGGAAGTAATGAAGATTCAATCGAAGCTCTCAAAGACCGTTTATTAAGGTTTTATTTATAGTCTTTTAGTTTCGATTGATAGAATGTTAAGCCTTGAGTATATCTTACGTTTCTATCTTCATTTCGCTCATTTCGTAGCTCTAGGATCCTTGCACAAGTTCATTCTAACTTCCTCGAAGCGTCGCGCTTCGATTCGGACTTTATTGTGCATGTTAGTTGGTACAAGAACAAGTACTGACCGACTAGATGGTGATCTAGTCGGTCGGCAACTGTTCTTGGACCGACTAGTTTGATTCCTTAATTTCTTGGACTTTACTGTTTACAGTTAGTCGGTCTATGTTGACTCACCGACCGACTAGTTTGTGAACTAGTCGGTCAGTGAAGCTTCTTTGACCGACTAGTTGAGACTGTCTGTTCACTCTAAAATTCTCCTAAGCTACTGTTTACCGTTAGTCGGTCTAAGAACGTTTGATGACCGACTAGTTGACAATTTAGTCGGTCAACTTTTGTTCTTGGACCGACTAGATTTCTAGGTCTGAAATTCTATCTCTTCTCTGATCTGCTCTTAGTCGGTCCATGCTTTGTGACTGACCGACTAGTTGATGAACTAGTCGGTCAGTGAGTGTTCTTTGACCGACTAATTCTCACAGATTTCTTTCCGTTGGAGATTGACCTAACTTGTTTTTATGGGACCCTATAAATACGAACCTAGGTCATTTCTATCTTCAATAGAGCTGCCATTAAGAGATTCATTGAGTTCTAAAGAGATAGCTATTCTCCCTCAAATCTAAAGCTCTCTTCCTCACAAGAAACCCATTCTCTCTCATTTCTAGATCTAGAGAGAAGCTTGTTCTTGGTGAGCTCTTCAAGCTATTGCTTGATCCAAGTCTCCAACTCTTCCCTAGGCACCCATTGCTGCTCATTTCCTCGGTGCTAGGGCTTGGTGACTTCATCTTCCTCAAATCCTTCATTCCACCTATTGGGTAAGAAAAACTCAAGGTATAGGATTTTGTGGTAAGAGTATTTATTTCATATAAACTCTTTATATTGCTTATTGGCTCTCTCGGTTGTGAGAGAAGTTTGTGATCCCGGGTTGTGGGATTCACTTTGCCATTGCATGTATGATTTGATCTTGTGAAGGTTTTTCACAAGATATTCATAGTGGAAATCTTGAGTTAGGGTCTCTAACTCAAGTATCCGGAGGGGATCCGGGTGGTTGGGACGTAGGATCACCGGGAACAAGTCGGGGAGACTTGGGTGGATCCGAACCCATTAACTTCATTTGTTTGCATTGTTAACTTCATTGTTGTCATTCAATTTAAGCTTCCGCAAATTGACTTGGTAGTTGTGTGCAATTTAATTTGGAATAATACGCCTTATTATTTTAAAGTACTATTCACCCCCCCTCTAGTACTTGTGCAGTAGCTGGTAGGGCATTACACTAACCAGTGCCGTAAACCCTAGTTTTGCCCTAGCCGCCACCAAACTCTATAAATATCCCTCCAAACATTTTCCTCTTCTCCCTCACGACCTAAAACCCTAATTTCTCCCCCATTGAGCCCCCATCGTCCTCAAGCCATTAATCCTTCATCCCAAGCTCATCCTCCATCATCCAAACCCTCCCTTGTCACAACCCATCTCTCATCTTCCCCAAATCTTCATCAAAACCCCAAAATCCACCCCCAAACCCATTTCTCCAGATTTTTCCCTCATTTCCAGATCTGAGCCGGATCGTTCTTCCGTTGTCGTGGTTGCTCGGCATCGCTCCTCCGCCTCTTCACGGTAATACTCGATTCCTTTAGTTTTAGCATAACCCCCATTGACATGTGTGAAACCCTAATAAAATGGATCATTAGAAAGTTAGGATTCTAATAAGAAATCGATTTAGAATCATTGTTCTAATGATTGTTTTGCCATAACAGCGATCTATTCCATAGTTAGCTTGTGACGATCTTCATTGCTCGTCAACCCCGGTATCAGGCAAGTGAACCTTGCAACTCTTGAATTGGGCCATGTCTTAGGCCATTTCCCTAGCTTTAGCGTAAAAGAGACTAGACGGTGAAAGGATAGCCGTCTAGACGTCTTGACTTAGCTTGACAACGAAGCTTGGTCCGTCACCCTCATCATGCTTGTATGTCACATTTACTTTAAATTAACGGTACGCGAATATGTTCATGTCATTGCATTTTGCCTGTCACGTTTAAGTTCAATCAACGGTACGCAATTATCTGTTCCTGGCATTGCATATTGATTTGTCATCGTGATTGCGTAGCACACGCTACAATACTATTATTTTCCTGGCTCGTGTTCCAGAAGCGAGCCCTGTAGTTGGAAACCCCAACGCTCGACACATATGGGTGGGGTAAGAGATAAGCGGCCACCTGAGCCCCGAGTTGGCCTGATCCGCCACTCCGGCCAGCAGGCGAAATCTCTAGTGTTCAAGTGATTAATAGTGATAGAGATAAGCGGCCTGAGCCACGAGCTGGCCAGCAGGTGGACTCTCTATGCACTAAGTGATAAGTGATAAGTGATAAGTGATAAGTGATAAGTGATAAATGATAAGTGATTAGTGATTTGGTAGCTTTGGCTACATCGTGCGTGCTTGCCTCTTCCTTTAAACTATCGCATCATACTTAACTGCCATGTCATTACTTAACATTACAAGTGCTAGGTTGTTAGTCACTTTCAGTTTCCTTGCTCAAGTCTTTCAGACTTGCTGACATGTGCCCCTTTCTCTTTTGGGTGACGCATGTTAGACCTTGAGCCCGAGTTACTTGCTGAGGGTGAGGTGTTTGCGGACGCCGAGCTTGCGCCCGTGTTGGACGAGGACTTCGTAGACACTGGAGATCAGTCTTAGTGTCTACGTCTAGTTTTGTTAGGTCTTTTGGGTTGTCGGTGCGTGGCACCTAGTTTGATACTCTGTTATATTCGTATTTTGGTTGGCCTTGTTCTGGGCCTTTAGACTCTTTCTTTTAGCCTGGTGGCTTTTCTGTGATGTTGAATATTTTGTGGACAAACTGTGGGATTGGCATTTCATATCCGTCTCATATTATTATTATTATTGTTGTTGTTTCGTTTGCAATTACAGGGACCTGCTTATACTAAAATTACGCTTATCAGGCGCGAGGCTTCATAGCTCCACGCTTGAGCGGACCTTCTCACGTCTCGCCTCCATTTTAGGGAAGCGGGTCGTGACAATTTTTCTATGCTTGTTCGAATCATAAAAGAGAGAGAGATTGTTGGCCTAAGTTAGCTCACTAATTAAGGTCAAAACTGATTTTGATGATGCCGAACAAGTCATACGAATCTAATAAGTCTTTCTAGTGAGTTTCATGTCAAAATGAGGTCAAAGGAGCTAGAATGTGCAAAACAGGGTTTGGCACGGTCGTGTCGAACTAGCACGACCGTGCGGGCATATCAGATGTATCATTCATGCAAGTGTCAAAGCGACACGGCAATGCAAGAGCCAACACGACCGTGCAGATGAAACAATAACTTTGAGGATTTTCCTGTAGGAGCCGGCACGACCGTGCGCCCAACCGATACGGCCGTGCAAAGCCCACATAATATATGGCTATTTACTGCATAGTGCCAACGTGACCCTTCAACTTGAACACGACTGTGTCACAAGCTACAAAAACCCTGATCAAGGTACTGTTCCTTTGGCATGACTATGCCAAATTAACACAGCCGTGCCACATGCTGAAATTCAGATTGGCCTAAATTTGACTAGTTTGACAAGTAAAATGTCCAGATTTGACTTCCTATAATGGCTATGAGTCCTTAATGATGTTGAAGACCAATTCTTTTGGGGTTCCCAATTAAAAGAAACTTGTTCAAATCAAGAGGACTTGCTATCTTTGAGCGTTAGATTCTAGAACTATACTTTGTACAGTTCGATCACCACCTACAAGTGATCAATGTTTTCCATTTAGTTATAAAATTGGTTTTAAATCATTGTGGAGAGGTCGGAGTAGAGGTGGAGAGCCTAGGCGGGTGATAACGTTTATATAGAGTGGAGAGTACTAATCGACCATAGAATCATGCTGTAGAAGTTTGAAATCGTGTTGATAACGTTCATATAGAAAATTAATTGATACGGCTATACCAGTAATAATTAAGTAGAAAATATTATAAACTATTTAAACTTTTTGACGACACTTAAATTTATGAAAACATGTTCTTACGTCCTTAAGGCCGACCCATGTAATTGAGGTCTGCATGCACTAAATGCCCAAACGAACACCTATCCGACCCCCCGAAAGGGGAACTAGCCCGAGCGGAAGATCGCCTCAATCCAGGGAAGCTCGCCTCTCCCCGCCACTAGCTCGCCTCCGAGGTCAACCAGGGAAGCTCACCCATCCGACCGTCAAGCTCGTCGTGCCGAGGATAGGCTCACCTACCCTCCAACAAGAAGCACCGTCCAGAGGAGCCGAGCTTGGTCGCCAAGCTTGGCTTTCCCCCGAGGGCGGCCATGTATAAATATATCTACAGGGTGACGTAGGCTCACCTCACCTCCGTTAATGCCATAGGTTAAGGGCCAGAACTGATGGCCACCCCTCACGTCTCATTAATGCACCTGACACCACCTGACATCTTTAATGCGAAAAATATCTCTAACAAAGCTCGCCAAACTATCGCTTCACCACTGAGTGCCAGCTGGGTTGATTCAACGACTGACAAGATGGCGAGCAACCGCATCTCAGCCCTATAAAAACCTCTAACTTATTCCCATATTAAATGTCAGATATCTTCCATATATATGCGCCTTCTCATATGCTCGCCACGCTTTGCCGATTTGTCTTAAGATCGCGAAGCGTGCCCGACACATACATTTCACGTCACTTGCTGACTTAAGCATCAGAGAGGCTACATGCTGACAGCCAGCCCCGCCTTTCTGACAAATTGCTATTTTCGCAGGAAGCTCGCCTCAGCTACCGGGAGACGGTGACCTCCAGGCGACCTTGAACCCTTCACCTTCAAAGCGAGTTCTGAGCCGTGCAAACCTCGGCGTTAGCCAAAAACTTGTAATCATTGTATCCGTGATTCCCATTAACAAATAAATCTCATTGTTGGCGGATCTGACCTGAGACACATGTTATAACTAATATGATGATACGAAAATATTTTTTAAATAATTGATTTGAAACTATTTTTGATATAAAACTCCTGACAACCCATTTTAAAATACTTTTAAAATATAAAAATACGTAGAATACAAAAATACGTGTACTGATGGATACAGGTCGTCACATAGATGATGACTTGCGCCTTATCAATGTCTGTCGCCTTTCCATCTTTTTTAATTGCATAAATGAGAGATTTAGCTCGCAAATGAAATTTAACATCAAGCTGACATCACAGATAATTTTTCCCTGATGCATCCAATACTTCGTCAACGCTTGCGATTTTTGCCATTTTATCTAGAAAAGCACGATTTTGCATGAATTAATAATACTAAAAACATTTTCATGCATTTTAAATGAAAAGCTAATTGCATGGATCGGTCAGTCCCACATTAAATAATAATGTCCCAAAGTCCATATTATAGTCCATTTTACTCAAATGAAAGCGAAAATTACAACTTTGGAACCCACTTGGGTCCCATTTGAAAATCTTCAGCTTCAAAAGTGGCCTCCGCCTCCATGAAAATGATCCACAGTCTTGGGCATTACATATTTTTTCTCACTACAATTTCTCTCAAAAGAAAAAGAAAAGTGCATGAAAAGCAAAAAGTTGGACTAAACATCCGATCCAAAAATACAATTAGCCATCCATGAAAAATTTATACTTATCAAACATATCCATAACACATCACACACATCACAAATACAAAATAGGATAAACACACTAATTATAATACTTAATAGTTATTCAGACCACAGGGCGAAGTCATACATCGTTAGGTTAGTAACTAATGGTAGAGCGGTCGCAAGATCTTTATAAGTATTAAGTTAATGCCGCACAACATAGCATAAGTTTATCCCAGAAAATGTGACAGAAAATGTGATGTAATGCATATAAATATGATCCAAAAGTGGGTATCATATGTTAAAATATGCAATTAATTGGTTGTTGGTGAACGGGTATGGATCACGAAGCTGTATCAAGATATCCGACCCATTTAGTGCCTACGACCCGAAACCAGTCATTAAGGCAGAGTAATACACCGTCAAACAAACGGCTCACTCGACCATTAAACTCCAGCTAATACTTAGGGGGAGTTAATGGTACCGAGTAAATGGGCAGCCGTTGTCACCAATCCCTGAGAAGATCCAGCCCGAATCAATGAGGGAGGGTTACTCGCAATCATTAGAGAACGCCTATACATACCTAAAAAGACAATGGTAAGGGGGTTCCAATTTCCAAGGTACAAGATCAAATACATAGACTCTACATACTTCTTACATTCCTTCCACAAAAGAGCTTGCGAATCCAGATCTGAGATGAACCTCCGTGGGTCGATCTCAGCTGCTCCAAGCTTCATCTCTTTCTTAAGTTTTCATTCTAACTTAAGCATCGGATGGGATTTGGGTCAGGACCCAGATCCGACCCCCCTCGACGCTTCCTTGTGGTGCAGATCGCCGAGTCTCGATCTTCTGTAAGGGTCGCTTCAGAGCTTCCCAGCCTCGATCTATCGACATACGGACCACTCGAGGAACGATCGAGCATTGCAAGCCAATCATCATCCCTCAACGATCCTGATTCTTCCAACCTAGGGTCTCATTTAACCGGCTGACGAGGCTCTGACTCAGCACGAAGGGCCCACGTTAACACCACAATTGTTTCGGTCATTTTTGGCCTTAACAGTTTGGCGCCATCTGTGGAAAAAAGAGTTGACATCCCCGTCAACAAAACATCTCGACCATGTCGACTCACCCATCAACACACTCCGACGATGCCTTGGCACCTCCCAGCATCAATTCTTTCAACATGATAATGGGAGGACCGCTGCACCCTGAACTATCAACCTCACTCCAAAGCTCCTATGCTGCAAGGTTGATGACAATATCCGTGGGACAAAAGCGCCCCAGAGATTCTACACCTCCTATATCCTTCTTGGACGAAGACTTGGAGGGTGTGGTACTACCACACGATGATGCCGTTGTCATCACGACCACCATTACGAGATCGCCGTGAAGAGATTGCTCATCGACACTGGGAGCTCATGTGATGTGCTTTTCTTTACCACATCGAAGAGAATGAGACTGTCTTCAACAGAGTTGAGGCCTTGTTCAGGACCTCTTGTAGGATTCACCGGACATTCTGCTCCAATTGCAGGTATTATCACCCTACTGGTGACCCTAGGTACGCATCCACGACAGGTCACTCACCTGACCAATTTCATGGTGGTGAAGATCAATTCAGCGTACAACGGAATCATCGGTAGACCACTGCTAAACGCTATTGAAGCGGTGGTCTCAATTTTCTATCAAATGAGCAAATTTCAGACTCCTGAAGGAGTCGGGAAAGCGAGAGGGAATCAGAAGCAAGCCCGGTCGTACTACTCACTGTCCACTGCTCTGAGAAGGGTGGGGCAGGCGGACCCAGTCGATCCTAAAGGCGAGGATCGATGACCCGCGGCAGTCGAAGAGATGGAGAACATCCAGATCTCCGAAGAAGAAGGGAAGACTGTCTCCATTGGGTCGATGCTCCCTTTCGACTTAAGGGAGCAGTTGATCGCTCTCTTGAGAGAACAGGCACACGTTTTTGCCATGTCCCCAAAGGATATGCTCGGCATCGACCCCGAGGTAATATCCCACAAGATGGAAGTCGACCCGACTTCTAGACCAATGAAGCAGAAGAAGAGGGACTTGGGGGGGGGGGGGGGGGGGGGCGAAAAGATGGAGGTCGCAATCGAGGAAGTGGATAGAATTCTGGAGGCGGGCTTCATTCGAGAGGTTAAATATCCCGATTAGCTCCCGAATGTCGTGATGGTGAAGAAGACGAACGGCAAATGGCGAATGTGTGTCGACTTAATCGATCTGAACAAAGCCTGTCCGAAGGATAGCTACCTCATACCCCGTATTGACCATCTGGTCGACAGTACTTCGTGCCATGAGCTCCTCAGCTTCATGAACGCTTTCTCAGGCTACAACTAGATCCAAATGGCATCAGAAGACGAAGAAAAGACTTCTTTCATCACCGACCAATGTATTTTCTGTTATAAAAAATGCCATTTGGTGTGAAGAATGCAGGGGCCACGTACCAACGTATGATGAACAGAGTCTTCGAGGCGCAACCTAGAAGTCTACATTGACGACATGCTGGTCAAGTCGATGAAGCCGGCGGATCACATTGTAGATCTCCGAGAGATATTCGCACAGATCCGACGATACAACCTTTGGCTGAACCCTGCCAAGTGTACCTTTGGGGTTCGATCGAGAAAGTTCCTCGGTTTCATGCCGACGAATCGAGGGATTGAGGCTAACACCGACAAGATCGCGACAATCGTGGCGATGAAGGAGCCTTCAACCATCAGAGAACTCCAGAGACTGAACGAGAGAATAGCCACTTTGGGATGGTTCTTGTCTAAGTCGGCCGAGAGATCGTTGTCTTTCTTCAAAGTATTGAGAAAGGCGATAGCATCCGCCGCGAATGGCAAGAGGGTCATCGAGTGGGACGCAGATTACAAGAAAGCTTTCTTCGAATTGAGAGTATCTCCGCAGCCCACCACTCATGACCAAGCTAGACAAGAATGACCAACTCATCATTTATCTGACCACTACCATGGAGGCCGTAAGCTCGGCGCTCGTCAAAGAGGACTCGGGAGTGCAACGACCTATCTACTACGTTAGCCAATTCCTCCGAGGCGCAGAAGTAAATTACTCAAGAATAAAGAAGATGGCGTTCGTGCTGATCCAATCTGCGAGGAGGCTACGAGCATACTTCCAAGCACACACCATCTTGATCCTCACCGATACTCCCTTATAGGAGACCCTAAGGAGGCTGGATCGTTCGGGGAGAATGACGAAGTGGGGAGTCAAACTGAGCGAATTCAACATCCAGTTTAAGCCAAGGACCGCCATCAAAGGGCAAGCTCTCGCCGACTTCATCGTCGAACTCACTTACGACGACAACCCGACGGAAGAGGTGCATGTTACTAACATAAAACCCGATGCTACCTCTTCACCCTCGACAGGTATCAATTCGTCGACCGATACAATTGAAGACGAGGGAACATGGATCGTACAAGTGGACGGTTCGGCCACTCAAACCGAAAGCGAGACCGAAATAATTGTCCAAACATCAGCGAACAACATATTCGAATATGCTATCCGCTTCGATTTCCAAACCACGAATATTGGTACAGAGTATGAAGTGGCCATCAACGGACTCCGATTAGCTCGAGCCTTAGGAGCAAATGTGGTCCAACTACTCAGCGATTCCAATCTCGTTGTCCACCAATTGAACGGAGGTTTTGAGGCCCGCGAAGACACAATGCAGAGCTACATGCAAGTTGCTAAAGCAGAGCTCGCCAAGTTCAGACGAGTAGAGATCCTTCATGTACCAAGGTCGAAGAATCACCAAACCGACGCTCTTTGGAAGCTCACGTCATCTTTCCCTGCGTGACTCGATCGGACAATGTACATGCAACGTCTACCACACCCCAGTGTGTTGGAACAGGAACTACTAAGCATCGACCAAGAGGTCAATTGGATGGATCCCATAATCCGTTACCTAAACACGGGGAGAAGCCTACCGACCCTGTAGAGGCACGAAAGCTAGAACGAAAGACCTACCAGTTCGTTCTGCTAGACGATTCATTGTACAAAAGACGATGGCCAGGTATGACGTCTTCCCCTACCTCAAATGTTTAGCCTCGCAGGAAGCGTTCTATATGATCCAGGAGATCCACGAGGGTGATTGCAGGAACCATTGCGGAGGAAAAGCAATAGCCTTGAAGGCCGTAAGGCAAGGTTACTTCTGGCCGACCATGTTCAAGGATGCGGTCGAGTACATGCGGAAGTGTCCGACTTGCCAGAAGTTCTCAAGGATCAGTCCATCCCCTTCAACTGATCTGATCCCCATCGTCAGTCCAATACCCTTCGCTAAATGGGGATTGGACATCCTCGGTCCGTTCAAGCAAGCAAGCAGGCAACAGAAATTCCTAATAGTGGCGATCGACTACTTCACAAAATGGATCGAGGCAGAGCCCCTTTACCGAATCACCTGGAAGGAAGTCAGAAGCTTCGTCTGGAAATCTAATGTCTGTCGGTTTGTTATCCCTCAAATCCATTGTGATAGAAAACGAGACGCAATTTGACAGCGCTAGCTTTAGGGATTTCTGCTTCGAGTTGAAGATCAAGCTGCATTTCACCTCTGTACACATCTCCAATCCAATGGACTGGCAGAGGCTACTAATAAATGCATCATTGGATCCCTTCGGAAGAGAATAGCCGGGCTCGAGGAAACATGACCAGAAGAAATCACTGGCATATTGTGGTCGTACAGAACGACCCATAAAACTTCAACAGGTGAAACACCATTCATGCTTGCTTATGGTTGTGAAGCTGTCGTCCAAATGGAGATTAACGAACGACCACTTCGCCTCCAAAACTACGATGAAAAGAGAAACTCAGAGGGACTCGAACTCAACCTACAACTGGTCGATGAGGTTTGCGAGCGGGCTTTGGCGACCTTCATTGAACAAAAAGAATGTATGGCTCGGCATTTCAACTCCAAGGTGCGTGGACGTAGCTTCCGTATAGGCGACTTGGTGTTATGTAAGGCTGCCTTCACCCCCGAGATTCTCACGCAAGGAAAGCTCGCTGCGAAGTGGGAAGACCCTTATAAAGTCATCGATGTGCTCGTTCCGGCCACCTATCGACTCACTACATTGGATGACAGGGAGCTACCCCATCCTTGAAATGCTGAGCATTTGCGGAAGTACTATCAATGATTGTACCAGCAATAGCAAATACATTGGGTGATCGAAACTTACCTTTGTCTTTTATCTTATGCCAATTATGATAAATACAAAATCGATCGTTTTTCATATCTATCTAGTGATTTCTAACCCTAGTCACCAGCTGTAAGCCGAGGGATCATCCCTTGCCACTGAACGATCCTCGGCCGTCGTCGATCGTAAGCCGAGAGATCGCTCTCGCCACTGAACGACCCTCGACCATCGTCGGCCATAAGTCGAAGGTGCCTCGCCCCTCGCCAGTCGCCACTGAACGACCCTAGTCATCAGCCGTAAACCGATGGATCACCCCTTGCCACTGAACGACCCACGACCGTCGTCGGCCGTAAGCCGAGGGATCACCCTCGCCTCCGAACGACCCTCGACCGTCGTCGGCCATAATTCGAAGGGGCCTTGCCCTTCGCCACCGAACGACCCTAGTCATCAGCCATAAGCCGAGGGATCACCCCTCGCCACTGAACGACCCTCGACGGCCGTAAGCCGAGGAATCGCCCTTGCCACCGAACGACCCTCGACCGTCGTCGGCCATAAGTCGAAGTGGCCACATCCCTCACCACCGAATGACACAAGTCGTCAGCCGTAAGCCGAGGGACCACCCCTCACCACTGAACGATCATCGACCGTCGTTGGTCTTAAGCCGAAGGGGCTTTGCCCCTCGCTACCGAACAAAACGCGCCACCATGGTTTATAATCTAGAAGATCATATTTATCGGGTGGATATGTCTGACGTATCAACCCAATGCACCATCGATTTTTGGAAATTGAGTCGTTGAGGGGCCATACATGTACATATGCTCAAATATAATATGCTCAAATGTATTAAAATTAAAAAACTCAAAAGTCTTCATTTCAAAACAAAAAGGTTACATAAAACCTATGCCAGAATTCTACCAGCCTAGGAGGGAGGAGCTCCCTTCGGCACAAAGATGTTTTGAAAAGCTTCTATCACCTTTGTAAACCTCTATGTGAGCTCCTCCTTATTTCTCATGGTGGCTCTCTCGGACTCGGCGACTTTGTCCTGAAGCTCAGCTACCTCCGCTTCGGAAGCCTCCACCCACCTCTCCGAGTCGAAAGCTTTGGCTCGAAGCTCGATTTCTTCACTCTTCGAAGCTTCGAGGTCCGCCTAGAGCTGAGACCTCTCTATCCTCCATTGAATCTTAGCGGATTTTTGGAGGTCAGACATGGACACGAGGCTATCTTTGGCCTCCACGGCTGCCCATTCGGCATCAGCCTTGGCCGCAAGGGCTCGCTCCAGATCTTCTTCCGTCTTCCTCATACGGGCTTCGAGCTCGGACGCCTTGCGCTCGGCAGCTTCCCCCCATCGTCTTCCTTCAATTAACTCGACGGCCTGGCAGCACAATACAACACTAAGTAGGGACATCTACAGAAAGCATCAGTCAGGAAGGACTAAATTGCAAGTCAACAGACAAAAGGCGAGCGACCTACCTGATGATATCTGCTCCCACAAAGAAGTTGGCCACCTGTTCGAGGTCCAACCCTTGAAGGAGCTCCAGATCCTGAGGAAGAATAGAGTTCTGCACCAACCGAGCAGTCGTCCCGAAATCTAACAGGGCCGACTCTTCCCTTCCGACGATGAAGGGATGCATGTAAGTTTCGCCTCGAACAGGTCCAGAGCTGGTTGAGCAGCAAAACTCGATCAAACACCGAGGGAATCGAGCCGACCAAGGGAACAGACGATTCGATACCGCCCCATGGCCATTTGTCCAGAAGAGGGGCCATAGGGGTCTCAGTCGTCCCCTGAGAATCGAAAGTGGCTACCTCCCGACCTTTCTCCATGGGTGAGGGCAGAAGGTTTGCCTCCTCGACTCCCTCCGTTTTTCTGACTCATCCTCTTCATAAGAGGATGGCCCCCGCTTCTTGCTGACAGTTTCGAGGGGCTCAAGAACCTTAACAGTGTCAGTATCTTCCTCCACCAGTGGCTCCGAAACAACAATGGAAGCAAGGGGTGGAACAGAGCGAACGATAGCTCGATTCGATGCCTGACCTCACCCCCTCGGTGGAAGAGCTCTGGCTAATGGGAAGGGAGACCGAGTGCTCGACCCCTCAGTGCTCCTTTTCTTCTTACGTTGCTCTCTCTAAACCTGACCCAATCCAGAGTCCCCACTCCTGTGAGCTCCGTTAGTCATATTTGCAAACAACGGATATAATTATCGTGAGTGGCTGTGATAAAGACCCAGAAGTGGTATACATTACCCGGACTCCACAAAACGGTCTTTAGTCGATGGTCATCCAACAGATACGAAGTCGACCTCTCTCGCCTCGGTCGACCCAGAAGGAGCTTTGCCGCCTCGACCTCGCCCGGCGTCAACCTGGCATCGACCTCTTCCGATGTTAACCTGGACTCTTCAGCGAGCTCAGGGCTCGGAGAGCTCCAACCGTTGAGCATCGGTCCTAGGTCAGGGAGAACGACAAACACAAAAGTGTCTTTCCAACCAGGATCGGAAAGTGGGAGATCATATATGAGCCTCATTGCCGGACGAGCAACAATATGGTACCACACTTTGCGGGGATCGACTATTATCCGGAAGAAATACTTAAACAGCCAAAGGGATGGTCGGACCCCACAGAGCTCACAAAGCACGATGAAACCGACTAGGAGAGGAAGGGTTTGGTGTGCAAGTTGACAAAGAGAAAGCCCCGAAGAGCATAGGACTTCTATGATGAAGGGGTGAAGAGGAAAGCGAAGCCCAAGACGAAAAGCTTTGAGATACACTCCAACCTCGCTCTTCCAGGGAAAACAAACTCTCTCGTCCAAATTGGGCATCCTAACCCAGAAAGGAGGACAGAGGCAACCCGACCAAACCTCAGCGACCAGATCAAGGGAAAACTCAGGTACCATCTCCAAGATCACTCTGGGAACCTTTGAGCTCGGATCCCTCCGACGAATGGGAAGATCTGGTTCAATACAAACCCCTTTACCTTTACCAGGAACATCCTCGCATTGAGAAAGTCGAAGGCATGCCATGAGCTCTTCGTAGGATGGCTCCTGTATCCTAACTGGTGCAAACGTGCCTAAATGGATCTAAAGAGGAGTCAAGATCAGTTAGGAGAAGTACCTTAGAAAGAACAAGCAAGCTCCGAAGGAGGCAACGAAGAAATCAAGTTTTCGAAATGAAAATGAAGGCAGAACAAGAAAATCTTTCCTCTTCCCATCCTTTTCTTTTATATGGAGGAGCCTAACCAACTGATGGTCGATGGGCGACACGTGTCTGAAACCGGCCTCAAGAAGCGGTGAGGATCGAGTCAGAAACGAAAGGTTTTTGGCGACACAAATCAAATCAAACATTTCGAAAACCATGCGCATTTAAGGAGGATACACATCATGCGGTCTCCATCAGCGCTATTTCCTGAGACACGAATGATGGGGGCCATTGTTGGTGAACTGGTACGGATCACGAAGCGGTATCAAGATATCCGACCCATTTAGTGCCTACGACGCGAAACTCGTCATTAAGGCAGAGTAATACCCGGTCAAACAAACGGCTCACTCGACCGTTAAACTCCCGCTGATACTTAGGGGGGAGTTAATGAGACCGAGTAAATGTGCAACCAGTGTCACCAATCCCGGAGAAGATCCAACCCGAATCAATGAGGAACTGTTACTCGCAATCATCAGAGAACGCCTATAAATACCTGAAAAGAAAATGGTAAGGGGTTCCAATTCCCAAGATACGAGATCTAATACATAGACTCTATATTCTTCTTACATTCCTTCCACAAAAGAGCGTGCGATGCCAGATCTGAGACGAACCTCCGTGGGTCGATCTCAGCTGCTCCAAGCTCACTCTCTTCCTTAAGTTCACATTCTAACTTAAGCATCGGAGGTGATTTAGGTCGGGACCCAGATCCGACCCCCCTGACGATTCCTTGTGGTGTATATCGCCGAGTCTCGATCTTCTGTAAGGGTCGCTCCAGAGCTTCCCAACCTCGATCTATCGACATACGGACCGCTCGAAGATCGATCAAGCATCGCAAGTCAACCATCATCCCTCAACGACCCTGGTCCTTCCAACCTAGGGTCACATTCAACTAGGGATGGTAGTAATGGCCTGACCCGCCCGGCCCGACCCGGTTTTGACCCGGCCCGACCCGGCCCGCAGCCGGGTCGGGGCAAGCTTGGGCTTTGTATGCGCCCCGGCCAGCCCCGGCCAGCCCCGATAAACTATAGAGGTTTACTATTTTGATGCGGACCATGCACTCAGCGAATAACTCATAACTCATACTCTATTCCACGGTTCTCCTAATTGAGCCAATTCCCAATTCCAAATTACTAAATAAATCAAAATTCTCCCAATTCACAAAATAAAATTTTTATTTGGGATTCATATGGATGACATTAATAACTTGACCCGATCGGCCCGACCCGGTTTTGGTAAGAAAGAACCTGCCCCGCCCCGGCCCGCGACCCGACCCGCCCCGGCCTGTAGATGGGTCGGGGCAAGCTTGGGTAGTTAAATACCCGCCCCGCCCCGCAATATTGCCATTCCTACATTCAACCGGCTGACGAGGCTCTGACCCAGCACGAAGGGCACACATCCGCAATTGTTTCGGTCATTTTTGGCCTTACCAGTTGTGCAAAAGGGGCTTATTCAAATAAATTTAAATGACGCCCAAATATATAATTTATTTTAAAAGGAAAGATGTTTTCCTTTTTATTCCCCCAAAGATCCCTAATAATCCCCAATTTCCCCATAAGCGTCCCCATTACCTACCCCCTATTTATCTATATTTTTATTCATGTTAAGGCCCAAAACCCCTCATAAACAATTTTATTCGCCCCCCATATTCCTCTTTTTTTCTTCATAGCTTGCGGGTCTGAGGCCCACATTCCATGCTGCGGGCTTCGGGCCTGTAGCAAGTTATTTATTTTTACTATTTTTAAATTGAGGCCTGCGGGCCTGAGCCCGTAGCACAGGCTATAGGCATCAGGCCCGCAGTGAAAATTGCTGCCCCCCATTTTTTGTTACCTTTGTTATGGGCCGAGCCCACAGTTGATCTGTGGGCTTCGGCCCATGGGCAGTTAGTTAATTAATTATTTTTTAAATGAGCGGGCGGCGGTGGCTAGGGTTTGTCGTTGCCCCCCCCCACAGCTAGGGTTTTGGGGGGGGGGGGGGGGGGGGGGGGGGGGGGGGGCGTCGTCGCCCTCCTTGGCGGGTTTACCGTCGTGTAGGAGAGGTGGGAGGGGGCTTCGTGGCCGCCGATGGCGAAGGTGCCGACGGCGGCGTGGTGCCAAAATATTATTAATTTTATTTTTTTCAGAAAAACTGAACCCATGCCTCCTCCGGGTGGGAGGATGGGGGAGGGGCGGGAAAAACATCGGGAGAGGCGTGTGGGAGGGAGAGGGGGACGGTCCCACTGTGGCCGGCGGCAGGGTTTCCGCCGGCGGGGGCCGTGGATAGGTGGGTTCTTTTTTTGCTTTTTTCTGTTATTATTATGAACCCTAAAATAGGGGGTTCCCTAGGATCGACGATAAAAAGTCGTCGTTTTAGATCTAAGGAAGATAAAAAATCGATTTTTTGTAGTCCGATCTTGCCAGATCGACGTTGTATGCCTCATGTTCATGATTTAAAATATGATTTAAATAATACATCTAGATCTGTCCTCCTGATCTAGCGACGGTTGATGACGCATACACGTGGAGGTTGATGAAGTCTGCGCGTGATGGATCAATCGTCTCCCCTCGCTTTTGCAACGAACGGATCTTCGAAAAACCTAGAGAATCGTGCTGATAACGTGTTATGAGTGTGTATCCCTAAGGGAAGACCCCAGACCTTTATTTATAGTAGATGGAGAGCCATACATGGATAAGATACAATATATACAATCTTATCTATAAATAAGATACTGTTATGAATAGGCACATGAGGCCCATTGGGTATCCAGCCCACTATTGAAAGCTATAAATATGAGGGTAGGGGGCTCTTAACCCTCTACACCTATTTCTCTACTTTTCCCTTCACAACACGTTATCAGCACGATCACGCTCGTTGGAAAAAGGCGGCGACGCGCGAGGAAGGAGATCCATCAATCGCTCAGTCTAAGAAGATCGTAATCTTCTCAACGGGGAGCGCAAAGGGCATCCTTCACCAACCATCGTCTAGATTCCCTCGTCAAATCTAGAGGTAAATATCAAAACTTTTTAGATCTAAACCTGCGTTTCACATAGATCTGCATGTTTTAGGATCAAAAAGTTTAAAAACACGGTAAAAATCACATTTTTTGATCCGCATGTCTAAAAACAATAAAAATCAGTTTTTAGAGATCTAAATGCTTCAAAAATCTGTTTTTTAACCCCCCCCCCAACCTTGATCCATACACCGCACGCCCGAAGGGCGAAACGACGGCGCTTCACAAGCGCCATCGGCGGCCAAAACGCCGTGGCCAGCTCCCGCGGCCTCAGGCCGTGAACTGCAGTGGCCTCAGGCCGCAGCCCTGTACCGCGGCCAGAAGCCGCGGCCCCTGTTCCACGGCCTGCAGGCCGCGGCCCGCAGGCCGTGGCCCGCAGCGGCCCGCAGCGGCCAGCCGTCGCAGCGGCGCGCCGCGGGCCCCCTAAGGTTTTTCAGAAACCCTAGCCCTAAACGGGCCAATTTTTCGGGGGAAGCCCAATTAACCCTAATGGGTTGTTTTCATGGCCCAAAAAGCCTGAAAATTAGCCCATTTACACAAATAATTTTTCTTTTTTTATTTTTGGCCCTAAAAGCCCAAAATAATAAAAGAAAATTTATAAAAAGGGTTTAAAGCGGTAAACAAAACATTAAAAATATGGATCAAAGGTAAAAAAAATTTCAAAAATAATTTTTTAGCACGTCGCATACTATTTGGATTATTTAATTAATCTTTACATGCTTGTGGTATGATTATCTGCGAGGTTATATATTTCCCATATATTATCTGCGTGGATGTGCGATTAGGCTATGTTTTTAGGGATCAGCCAGGTTTCCGACACCTTTAATTTCTTGCAATTTTTTCTTTTTTTTGAGAGAAATTTGGAAGTGAGGATATAAATGTAAAAAGAAGACCGGCGGACACCAAAAAGGAGCTGAAGGCGTATACACAAAGATGAAAGGGGCTTCTCTATGAAGTTCCCGAGTTGTACTTATTCTTTCATGCAACTTTTGATGTAATTTCGGACTGTCTTTTTCTTTTCAGTGTCGGCTGGCTGATCCCCATAGTCCTAAGTTATTTTTTCATTGCTTATACATTAATTGTGTGGATGTTAACTATTTTCATGCCATGGTAATGTTACAATGAAACTGTCAAAAAGCATGCGTGGATGTTATCTTTTAATTATTCACGTTACGAAACCGTCAAAAAGCATGCATGGATGTTAAATTTTCTTTAATAAATTCATGTTATGACAAATGCTTAAAATACATGCGTGGATGTCTATTTTTATTAAGTTTAATGATCCATGCTGTTTTTATATTGCTAGATCATTCAATGGCCAGACTTGCGAATGTCGACTTTTCGGTCCTGAAGGTCGATGGGTCAAACTACCTGAGTTGTCAGTTGGACCTGAAGTTCCATCTGCGCTCTCATGGTTTCAGTCTCACACCGACTGAGAAGGCAACAACAAGTACTGCCCCAGCCGACAAGGATGCTTCTAAAGAAGCACCTCATACAGAGGAAGTTTCCGATATACTAAAGGCGAAAGCCATTATCTATATCAGGAAACATTTAGACTCGACCCTGAAGGACGAGTTCCTTACTGTAGAGGATCCTTACGAGCTGTGGGACACACTCGAGGAGAGGTACATGCATCAGAGGGATGTCATACTCCCCCGTGCGCAGTACGAGTGGACTCACCTCCGCATACAGGATTACAAATCCGTAGCGGAGTACAACTCAGCACTCTTCCGTATCACCTCACGACTGAAGTTGTGTGGTGAAACGGTGACGAAGAAAATGTTGCTGGAAAAGACGTTCACGTCTTTCCACGAGAAGGACATGATCCTTATACAACAATACCGTGAGAGGAAGTTCACGAAGTACTCTGATCTACTTTCATGCCTGCTAATGGCTGAACAGAACAGAGATTTGTTGGTTGCCACTCACAACCTGCGCCCTCCTGGCTCCGCTCCACTGCCACCTCCTGCAGAGGCACACTTCCAGTCTTCCCAAAAGAAGTAGATGGACAAAAAGGCAAAATTCCAGAAATGGAAAGAACAAAAGCAGCGGAAGAAGGTCACTCCCCCATCTCCTCCTCAGAACCAGAAGTTCGTGGAAGAGTATGTCCAACAAAGGTGGCACACCCAAGAAAGACTGGGAGGATAAGTGCTCCAAATGCGGAATGACGGGCCAGTGGTCCAGAATCTGCCGCACCAAGAAACACCTCCAGGACCTCTACCAGGCAAGCCTCAAGCCTCGAGCTGAGACAAACCTGATTGAGAGCACAGCTTTGCCAGAGACCTCATGGACTCCTGAAGATTTCATGGGAGATGCCACTCTCTAGTTATGGACCATTTTGATATATGCTAGCAATGTATCTTCCTTTTATGCATAGTACCTAGTTTTTATTCCATGTCAAAACATTTCCTTTGAGCATTTTTAAATGAAAGTAGATCTTTTCTTATCATTTACTGCTTGAATGTCTTTCTTTTATATAGATATGGAATCAAATTGCCCAGTGGACAGTGCATCGACGCACTCAATCCTTCAAAACATAGACTACTTCACGAGCATAAGTAGCTACTCTGGTCCACTGAGAACAATCTCAGGACCAGCTAACATAATCGAAGGATCAGGGGAAGCAATCATATTGCTCCCCGGTAACACACAAATCACACTTAAAAATGCGTTATACGCCTCTAAATCTATCGAAACCTCCTAAGGTTTAAAGATATCCGTTTAAACGGATATCACTTAGAGACGGTCGAGGAAGATAAAAGGGAATACTTGCTTGTAACGTCTCTTACAAATGGTTCAAAAACCATTGTGGAACGTTTCAAGGGACTCCCATCGGGACTTTACCGAACAAGTATACAAACTCCAGAAACATCCATGGCGGAGCACCTGCAGTGCCCCCAAACACCAGAATTCCAACTCTGGCACAGTAGACTGGGACACCCTGGCTCTGTTATGAGGTACCGCATCATAAAAAGCTCCAGGGGTATAGACTTGAAGAACCTGCAGATTCTTCAAAAAGGCAAATTCCCATGTCCACCCTGTTACAAAGGTAAACTGATTACGAGACCCTCTCCACTGAAAGTGGACGTAGAGTCTCCAAGCTTTCTGGAAAGAATCCACGGAGACATTTGTGGGCCGATACACCCATCAAGTGGTCCGTTCAGGTACTTTATGGTCCTGATAGATGCATCTACTAAGTGGTCACATGTGTGCCTACTGTCCACCCGCAACCTCGCACTGTCTAAGCTTTTAGCTCAGATAATCAGGTTGCGGGCCCACTTCCCCGACTACCAGATAAAGAAACTTCATCTGGACAATGCGGGGGAGTTTACGTCACAAGTCTTTCTAGACTATTGCCAAGCTCAGGGAATTGAAGTCGAACATCATGTAGCGCATGTTCACACCCAAAACGGGTTAGTAGAATCTCTAATTAAGAGACTGCAATGGATTGCTCGTCCATTATTACTTCAATCCCAGATGCCAGTGAATGCGTGGGGTAATGCAATTTTGCATGATGCATCTTTAATAAAATTAAGACCTTCTGGAGGTCAGTCATCTTCTCCAATGCAACTAGCACTTGGAGCCCCACCAATTGTCTCACACTTAAGAATATTTGGTTGTGCGGTATACGTCCCCATAGCACCACCACAAAGGACAAAGATGTGTCCACAACGTCGCCTAGGCATTTATGTTGGGTTTGACACCCCCGCCATAATTAGATTCCTAGAACCCCTTACGTGAGACGTTTTCAAGGCACGTCTAGAAGACTGTGAATTCGATGAAACATCGTTTCCAAGACTAGGCTCACAGACAAAGAAGCCCGAAGCTTCAGAATGTATCACTTGGGATACAAAGACATTATGTCACTTTGATCCGCCCACAAGCCAGTGTGAGGAGGAGGTCCTGAAGATTCTCCACATCCAAAACACTGTCCATCTCTTGCCGGACAAATTTACTGACAACCAGAAGATTGTCAAATCACACGTCCCTGCTGCTAACACTCCAGCTAGGATTGACATACCGCAAAATGGATGCAATCCGCCTGCAGCAGAAATGGTTGAACCTCTCAAAAAGAGAGGGCGACCACCGGGATCCAAGGACCAAGTCCCTCGAAAGAGTAGGACCCTTGGCAATGGTAAACAAATACCACCACAGGATGCTACTATAAGCCTTGCTACCACATCTCTCCCAAACTCTCATGAAGAGGAAAAACCGGGAGAAAATGAAGTCTCGATACACTATGTACGAACTGGGAAGTATTGGGACAGACATAGCACAACCATAGATGACACATTTGCGTGTAATATTGCCATCAACGTCGCGTACTGCGACGATGATATTGAACCACGCTCTCTGACAGAATGTCAAAGCAGAGATGATTGACCAAAGTGGAAAGCGGCAATAGGAGTGGAGTTGGATTCACTCACCAAACGCAAGGTCTTCGGACCCATAGTCCAGACACCAAAAGGTGTAAACCATGTGGGTTATAAATGGGTATTTGTTAGAAAACGAAATGAACAGAATGAGATCGTTCGCAACAAAGCAAGGCTTGTAGCGCAGGGTTTTACCCAACGTTCAGGGGGTGGATTTTGAAGCCACATACTCCATGGTCATGGACGCGATCACCTTCCGATTCCTCATTGGCTTAACAGCCCAAGAGGGTTTAGATATGCAACTTATGGACGTGGTTACTGCATACCTATATGGCTACCTAAACCGAGACATCTATATGAGATTGTCTGACTGTTATTCTTTGCCTGTAGCACTAAAAGAGAGAGAACGTGACATCTACTCAGTGAAACTGCAAAGATCATTATATGGTCTAAAACAATGTGGAAGGATGTGGTATAACAGACTGAGCGATTTCCTTGCAAAACAAGGATTCACAAACGACCCAGTCTGTCCTTGCATCTTTATAAGAGCAAATGCAACAGGATTTGTAATCATAGCCATCTATGTGGACGACTTGAACCTCATCGGATCTCCTGAAGAGATCGCAGAGATTTCTAGAAGCTTGACAGAAACCTTCGAGATGAAAGACCTCGGAAAGTCAAAATTCTGTTTAGGTCTTCAAATAGAGCATCTTAACGATGGGATCATGTTACATCAGTCAACTTACACATCGAACTTATTGAAAAAGTTTCAGATGGATAAGTGCCACCCCCTCAGCACTCCAATGGTCGTCAGATCATTGGATGTACATAAAGACCCCTTCCGGCCGCTGGAAGAGGGGGAGAAAGTACTAGGCCCCGAAGTGCCTTATCTAAGTGCTATCGGTGCACTCCTTTACTTGGCTAACTACACTCGCCCTGACATAGCATTTGCAGTCAACTTACTAGCCAGATATAGTGCTGCACCTACACAGCGGCACTGGGCCGGAGTTAAGCATCTTCTGCGCTACCTCCAAGGGTCCATAAACTTAGGTCTATTCTACAGGAAATGGGCATCAACTAGTTTAGTTGGTTATGCTGATGCAGGGTAGAGGTCCGATCCTCATACAGAGAAGTCTCAGACAGGATACAACAGCCGTATCCTGGAGATCTGTAAAGCAGACCATGACGACCGTCTCATCCACTCACTCAGAGCTCTTAGTGATCCACGAAGCAAGAAAGGAGAGTTTCTGGCTACGCTCTGTGATCCAGCACATCCTCACCTCCACCGGCCTGATGACCGGCGTCCTTGCACTTACTCCACTTCATGAAGACAATGCAGCATGTATAGCCCAGCTATAGGACGGCTACATCAAAGGTGACAAGACGAAGCATATCTCCCCCAAGTTCTTCTGGACGCACGACCTTCAGAAGCAGAAGCAGATTGAGGTACAGAAGATCCAATCATGTGATAACTTGGCGGATTTGCTTACCAAATCCCTGCCTACTAGTATCTTTGAGAAACTTGTATATGGGATTGGGATGAGGAGAGTGAGAAAATGTAAACTGGGTCAGGATGAGAGGACTATGAACTCATAGAAACATAGGAGACTGATGTATAGATTTATAGGAAATCTACAAAGCCTGAAGCTTGGTCAGATGAGGGGGAGTCAACCGCAAAGTTGTACTCTTTTCCCTTGGCTACTGGTTTTTCCCACAGGGTTTTCCGTAGTCAATGTTTGAAGAGGCAACCTCGTTGACTCTGGATCCTGAAGTATCCACCCCTAGACACATCCCTAAAACAGTGGAAGTTATGGATTAACTGTTCTTTATTTAACAAGACAGTTATCCTAACTCGGATCTTGAAGAATCCACCTCTTATTCAATGTTGGTTGGATAAGGGGAAGTGTTGTGAATAGGCCCATGAGACCCATTGGGTATCCAGCCCACTATTCAAAGATATAAATATGAGGGTACGCTCTTAACCATCTACACCTATTTCCCTGCTTTTCCCTTCACAACAGATACAATCTTTTCTATTTACACCAGATCCAATATTTTGAAAGGTGAATATTTTTAGGTCATGGGTTAAATCGATATGGAACTAAATTTTGAGCGGAACTAAAATTTTGGATGGAACTAAACTCTATGTGAGAACAAAATTTAGTGGGAAAATAAATTTTTGGAAGAACTAGAAAACAATAATTATGTATTGCTGTTCGTTTATAATTAAGGGATTCTAGATATTTACGGGTACTATTTTAAATGAACAATGGAACAAAATTTTTTTTAGTGAACTAAAAATTTTGGTAGGAACTATATACCAATGACTACTCTTTAATTATTGGTGGTCGGTTGAATTAGGGGATCCAAGTTTTTGAGTGTGAATTATTTTTAAATGAACCGTCCCCCCAAAGGCATGTGTTAAATATGAATGAAACTAAATTTTGATGAAAACTAAAATTAAAATTTTAGTGGGAAATAATTTTTTGGGAAGACAAAATTTTTAAGGAAACTAAATTTTTTCTAAGGAACTAACATTGCTTGCGCTTTAATTATTGTTGTTTGTTCAAAATTAAGGGATCCAATTTTTTAAGGGAGGAAATTTTAAATGAACTATATGCCCTTAAGGCACCGGTAAAATCTGGGTGGAACTAAATTTTAGTGGAAACTAAAATTTTTAGTGGAACTAAATTCCTTGAGGAAAACTAAATTTTAGGATGAACTAATATTTTTGCGAGAAACTAAATAACAACTGTTTTGCTTTAATTATTGTTGTTCGTTTAAAATTAGGAGATCCAAGATTTTGAGAGGATAGATATTTTAAATGAACCGTGCCCCAAGGGCACGCGTTATGACAAGTTAATTTATAAACAGATGTTGGGAATCTGACACAATATCAAACAACACCAAGTTGATTTCCATACTAAGGATTAACCTCTACATTGATCTTGATATAGCCCTCCTGGATTAACCTCAACTTTCCAATCTTCTTGTCCATGTTGATTTCCATACTAAGGATCTTTTTTGCAGGCCTCAGATCCTCCATGTCAAACTCTTCAGCAAGCTTCCCTTCAACCTATTGATTTCCTCCATGTCCCGTGATGCAATTAGCATATCGTCAACGTACAGAAGCTAGTATATCCTCGACCCATCATCAAGTGTGCAAACATAAACACACTGGTCCTTTATACTCTGCTCAAAACCAATGCTCATCATGAAGGAGTTAAATCGCTTATACCATTGCCTTGAATTCTGTTTTAAACCGTAGAAGGATTTCTTGCATACTTTCTGCCCTTGTCCCTCCATCACGGAGCTTTCAGGTTGACACATGTAGATTTCTACATCAAGATCTCCATGTAAGAACGACGTCTTAACATCCAGCTACTCCAGCTCTAAGTCCCAAGCTGCTACCAAAGCCAACAACACATGGTTGGACGTGTGTCTTACCACAGGTGAGAAGATCTCATTATAATCTTCTCCTTTCCTCTGCGTGAATCCATTGGCCACCAACCGAGCTTTGTATCTTACATCGCCTCCATCTCATTCCTTGACTTTGTATACCCATTTGCATCCAATGGCCTTTTTGTCATTGGGCAATTCTACCAATTCCCAAGTGCCATTCTTGTAGAGAGATTCTATCTCCTCTTCCATCGCCAGCTGTCACTCTGCAACTGTGCTTGAAGTCTGGGCTTCATCAATTGTCAAGGGCTCTTCGTGCTCTATGTTCAGGACGTTTGACTGCATGTCATCAAATGCAAATATTGAAGTCATCAAATGCAAATGCAGAAGCAGAATAGTTCCACTCACCCAGTCTATCTGGTGCTCTCCAAGTCCTCGTTGACCTCCGCACCTCTAGCTGACTCTGGGCAGGAACCTCACCATGAGTCTGAATCCGATCTGTCTGTATCTGCTGACTGCTGTCTATCAGCAGTCGGGCCCTGTCTTGTCTCAGCATCTCGTGTCTCTATTGTGGAATCTTGTGGATGACAGACAACACTAGAAGGGCGTTGAATATGGTTGTCAAATAATATAAACTTTTTAGCGAAATAAAAATCATTCTACAAGTTGCCTAAGTCTCAAATCGAGTTGTCTCAATTTGTACTTAATCGACAATATTATATGCTTGAATATAAGTTTGCAACGGTAATAAAATAATTCAAGCAACAATAAATAAAGAGTCAGAGAGAAATGATCACAGTGCAGACACATAGATTTTATCCTGGTTCGGCCCAACATTGGCCTACATCCAGTCCCCAACTGCCTTCGGGATTTAATCCACTATAGCAATAAGCTATACAAGCACCTAGCTTCCTTCGCTAGGAATTTCCAACAACTAGTTACAACCAACTAGGATTTTCCACGCACACGCCTAGTTACAACCAACTCGAATTTCCAACACAAACTTCCCTTATAACTCGGGAATTACAAACTCAAGACTTTCACTACAGATATGAAATGAGTACAAGATTTCCTATAAGCCAATAGTATATAAGTGTAAAATGTGGCTTAAGAAAATCTGAAACTTTTGATCAAATAAATGATATATATGAAACATGATTTGATCAAAAAGTTAGCTTGAAAATTGATTCTCTAAAATTTGCTCTTAGGCTTTAGAGATCAATAGTCAAGTATTTTAATCTTTGAAAAATATGAACTTTAAAACTTGCACAAAGATTAAAATGAATGACTTGTATTTTGAATCTAAAAAAGAAAGCGTTTAAGCTTGGAGATCAAAATGAACAAGTATTCAAACGAAAAGGATAAATAAAATACTGAGAATGATCTTTAAAGAATTTAGTACACGAATTAAAAATAGTAGCCTTTGAATGAAGAACAGAAGAAAATCAAATGTTAAGCACTTTAGAGCAATGTATAGATTTCTTAGATAAAAATGTTGTGTATAAAATTTCTGAAATCTCATCTATTTATAGAGAAATAGTAGAGCAAATTCTGCTCAAAAATAGCTTGAAATCAGCTCCAAAAGTCAACTAAAACGGCTAGCTAAAGACTAGAAAAAATAAAGATAGATTTCCAAATCTGTCTTTAGTTGATCCAGATAGTCGGCTATCTCTCAAGATAGTCAGCTATCTCTCCTAGATAGTCGGTTATTTTATCAAATAGTCGTCTATTATTTTAACAAAGAGTTTTTGAGAAAATCCCTAACAAAAGTAGTCAGCTATCAGACTATAATAGTCAGCTATTATATGATAATGGAGTTTTTATGCTTAAAATACTTCAAAAATAATTTATATAAATTATATTAGAGAAATATATTAAGTAATATATTTTAAAATCATTTTTCAATGAATTTTGCATGTGTGGGTAAAATATACTTTGGCTCCTTACTTCATTCTCACCACTACCCCTGATACCACTTGTTGGAAATCTGATACAATATCAAACAACACCAAAGTGTGCACATCGGGATATATAAAGATAAAGTGTCGCCAACTAAATCAATGCAGAGTTAGGATCTTAAAAGAATCATAAGAAGCAAAAGAAAACACCACAGAGTCAAAACCAAACAATCACACAGAGATGCAAGGATTTATACTGGTTCGGCCCCATCTATGGCATACGTCCACTTTTCCGTTGTCACGGTTTCTACTAGATCAGAGATGACAATTCAAAGAATACACCGACTGCAAATCTCCTCCAGAACAATATGTGCCCTCTCGACAAAATAACTCTAGCACTCTAGCAATTACAATGTATCATGCACACAACCAATGGAGAGATCTTATTAGAGACTCTAGAACAAGGAATACATCCTCTTCCAAAGCTCGTAGTCACCTCGAAGCACTTTCTTCGTGTGTCGCCATCAAAAGATCAGCTTCTCTCTTGCAGATGCAAGGAATTCTTCTAAATTCTCTTCGTAGCCGCCAAAAGGTGCATCTCTTGGTATTTATATCATAGGAGTCCATCATATGATAGATGAGGACGTTTTAGATCATGACCATCCAACGTTTTAGATCATGACCATCCGATTTAAACCCAATAAATATCAACGATCGATATTAGAAACCAATTCTGGACGTATTAGAGATTCTGCGTATTGGCACGACCGTTCGGATATACTGCACGGCCGTGCACAAAACTGCATAACCTGCCAATTTGCTCCAGAACAATCGGCACGGCCGTGCATAAAACCGCATAACTTGCCAATTTGCTCCAAAACAATCGGCACGGCCGTGTGAGTGATCGGCACGGCCGCGTACTAATCGAGACAAAGAGTTGTCTATGTTGCTGGAACCCACACGACCGTGCCGAGTATCGCACGACCGTGCCCAATCTGCAACAGAGAGCTAATACGCCTGTTGTGACACACATGACCGTATCATCTTCCAAATCTCAAGTTTGATACAATAATCAACACAAGAAATATTGACATGATGATCTTGCACTCTTTTTATTATTCATATAAATAGTAGCATACCATACTACTGAACTCTGATGATCATGCACTCTGATTAGTAATATAAGGAGTTTGCAACAACCTCGCAAAGACCGATTTAGAGAAAAGCAGCTCACAATGATCATGGCAAATCATTGTAATTAAAAAACACATCAATAGCTCAGAAATATAGAAATTTTGTCACTAAACCCCATCCCGCTCACACACACATCATTGCAGTCCATTTGGAACCACCGACAAGAGGTCCGGTGCTGCTAGATGCACATCAACTTTTCCTAAACAGATCTCACTTTTAATTACAAGTTTGCTATTATTTTTTAATGCCGCTTCTATCCTTTTTTTCCCTCCTCGTGCCAAATTTCATTCTCGTCTCACCGCAGCCTCCTACTCCTCTTTGCTGTCCTCTCATCCTAATCGTCCTCATTCCTTACCGAAAGTGCAGCTAAATTAGAGTTCCGGCAACATCCGTGATTGAGTTTGAGAAACTAAGCAACACATTTTTAAAAATGCATTTGTGACACGCAAGCAATGCTCAAGTACATAGGCCCAGCATCACAAAGGGCACTCGGCACGTAGAAGCCCAAGCAAGTCGATTTCTATGATTTTAATTGGGTTTCATGTTCTTCAAATTTTATTAATTTTTTGAATTTCTTTAGATTTAATTGAACTCGTCAAAGAAGAAACTGTAAGACGATGGTGGGATAAGGAAGAAGAGGTGGTGGTGATGGATGAGGAGGAAGAGATGGCGGAGGGGTTGGAGGAGGAGGCAGCCACGGCAAAGGGGTTGGAGTTGGATTAGAAGATGAGAATGAGTCATGGAGAAGAACGAGGATGAATTGGAGTAGATAAAACAGGAAAAAGAATGGTGAGCTTAGAATTTGATTTTTTTTTTGAAAAATTAGTGTGGTGCATTTAGAAAGATACAGTTAGGAAAAAGTGAGATGCAAATAGATGCATCCCAAAAAGCATTCTTATGCTACACCGGTGCAATCCTAATCAGGTGGTTAGTGAATAAGTCAATGGCCATGATGTAAAGCAGCCAGTATGTTCACTACTTGAGGGGCTTGTTGCGTTCATCATCAAGCAGATAAACATTAAGGCTAACAAAATAAAAATGCAACTCCTTTTAAAGGCCCAACAAAATAACAATGCTGCTAATTAAACACTAGTAAAGAAAAGATTCCTCTCAATTTTTGGGCATTGACTAAGGATACACGGCAAGCAGCATTTCATAAAAAGATAACTGCAGACTGTAATCATCCATAAAATGGATAAGCGTTAAAAGGTCACAAATGTGGCGTACCTGAGAACATCAAGATCTCTTGCGATGCTATGCATTCTAATTCTTCCTCGATATCCGTGCATCGACCCATCAAGGAATTGATCTTCAAATTCAGCATTCTTGATTTAATAGTTGAGAAACTCGTCACTCTTTAAAACCAAACCCGGGAACCCGATTCCAAAAAAAAACACTGATCCTGGTGACAAACCGCATAAAGAAAAACACCTGTTAAAAAAGGGGCGTACCTTGATTCAGGCAATGTTGAGACCCTTGCGTTGTTGGCAATCAGCATGCTCAAACCCCCAGATCGCTCGTGATTTTTCTTCTCCTTCCTCATTTTCTGTAGATGATCCCCCCAGCTTGCTTCGCTTTTACCATGTGGTTTCTTCTTTAGACGAATCTTAACCCCACACACACACCTGTATTGGTTCTTGTGCTGATTCCTGAAGTGCCATTGCACCACCCCTGTTATACTGTAAGTGTGGATGTTCTTCGGTGCCAGGCTCTCATACATCACACGTCCGATGTTATGAGCACCAGAGGGTCTCTCCCCCCTAAGAGATCACATTCACATCTTCAAACCCTCCAGAAGCCAGAGGAAGCTCCTTAGGCTTGCTAGCCATGCCTTTCACATGAAGTTTGGTTGCTATATTTGTAGATTTCAAATTACACGTGTAATTCAGGTTCAAGGTTTCCAAAGTGGAATGCACAAATGTACAAATCATATTATGGCGACTAGACTTCAGATACCAGATACATGCATCCAAACAATTAATAAAATACATTGAAGATTTAAAGAATCAGACATACAAATAACCAAGTAGCATGAATTATGTGTAACTGTCAATCCTCCACCCCCTCCCCAAAAAAAAACCAGAACACACCAACCCAAAAAAAACCCAAAAAACCCCAAAATAAACAAATAAATAAAAGGCAAGAACATAAATAAAAGAAAAGCACGGGTTATATTTGCTAGTCGATAAATTACATAATTAGCTGACGTTCAAACTACAAGTTACTGACTTAGATGGCAATACTTATGAAGCAAGCTATCTAGTTTGACACAAGACCCAGTGAGGCTTTAATCTCATTTGGCTCTGCCTTTTTTGACATCAGGAGAAGAGGGGAGAAGGGGAAAAGAAAATTTTATGTTCAACAAGTGAACAAAAGTGTTAAATTAAATTTAATATTTTGCCTCTAACAAGGGATATATTACCACCACCAGAACCCCCCCCCCCCCCCCCCCCCCCCCCCCAAAAAAAAAAAAAAAAGCTAATTAATTAATAAACAAAAGGAAAAAAAATACAAACCTATTACCACGAATTGCCCTTTACATACCTTACTCTACAGAACCTGTGTGTCTAAAACAGCTGATATTGCACAATGCAACGGATCTCATCATCCCTCCCAGCCTGCCAGCACATACTTAGAGAAGTCAAGAACAAGAGAGAGCAAATCTATGTAAAAGAATGCAAATGCAAATATCATGAATATAGATAACAAAGAAATCAAGCAGAAATTGAGAAATGGATGGCAAGCCAATGGCAGAGGTAATTGTACCTATCGATACTATTTCTTGGCTTATCCGGCTGATCCACACTGTTTCTCGCCTTGTCAGACCCATCAACCGTTTTTCTTGATTTCTCTGTCCTATCGATGCTGGCTCTTGGCTTCTCCTTCCGGTCAGTGCTGTGCCTGGGCTTCTCTCTAAGATCGGTGCTTAATCTAGAATTCTCTCTATGATCTGTGCTATCTCTTGGGGTTTCCTGCTGGTCAAAACTTATCCGTGGAGGATCAAGGGGATTTGAATCATTTAGAGATACAACCCTAGTTGTAGGTAATTTTTCTACAACCGATATGAACTTCTTGAGATGTCTTATATATTCTGGATAGAGTTCCAAATTACAATGGCGCCCACCCTTGACCCAGAGAGGCTCATATTTCTCTTTGGAAAGCTCCCAGAGTTGCCTTCCATGGGACCAATCCACAACCTCATCAGCGGTACCCTGAAGCATAAAAGTGTTTAGTTTCATAGGAGAGTAAAAAATTTGATGATAAGAACAGACCACTGTAAACGAAAACACAGATTGATACTTCTCGTGTTCTACTTTAAAAGCTAAAAAGTCCAGATGTGTCCTCCTATGCAAAGAGCGCATGGTTTGAATGCTTCCCTCTGATAGCTATTGCAATAGAAGAGGACCAATGCATGCACACATTTACCTGAGTGTCCAATTCTTTTCTTCTTCTAACTTCTATAACCTTTTACTCATTCTGTTCAACCTTGGGGTATGATTTCATAAACTATCTACTGCGACCAAACAATTCTCTTAAACAATCACCAAAAGTGCATCTAAACTTGAACTGTAACAGGGACTCGCTAATGCATGGACAAATACAAGACCAAAGACTGATATGTAAGCATATGCTAATGGTCTATGAGCAAGCACGTGCTTAAAATCTGTTACCTGAATCTAAACAAGACCTATTATTTATTAAGAATTCGTAGATACTGCTCCCAAAAAAGGGTAAATTGCAGAGCCACCAAGTTCAACACGCAGAGGATTGCTCATACACCATAATTTAAAAGTTTAGCATAAACTACCCATAAACATGATGATTTAAACCCCCTACGCCAATCAAGGGCAGCTTCTGCTAATTTTCTTCGGAAGTTTCTGATAATTTCTTGGATTAGGGGTTGTCGATACTTTATGCCAATTGAATAAGGGTAGTTTTTGAAATTTACCAAAAGAACACCAGAATAATTGAACGAGAAAACATAAGATACATATTATCCCCGTCAAATCATATCCCAAGAAAGGCGATTTCAGGTGACTGGAAAGATATACCAAGTGACAAACTTTTTTCCTTAAATAATCAATTTAATCAAATTCCTAAATAGTTAGGTGTCCCTAGTTTTATGGTTCAAGAGTTATAGAGGCTTTTATGTGAGCAGTTTGGGATAAAGAAAATGTTGTAACATGGATAAATACTAATATACTATATGAGTTTGTGGTCAAATGATAGTCAACTGATCAGCTACAGGAAGGTCTATCAGTGAATAGCACAATTTAAAGAGAGTTTTATATTACTCCCTGGAAGAATTCATTTCATCGTTTTAGGTAGAAGTATTTAAAGATGTACACAACTATGATTTAGTTTCCTTTTGTGAAAGCTTTTTATGTCATGACATTAATCACATAATGTGCAAAAGTAATAAATAAATTTTTAATAATTCTTACCCACTCTTTTGTAGTTAAGGATGTAAATAGATCTGAATTAATCAAACTGAATATAAGACAGTATTCCAATTCGGCCAGATACTAAAATAAGATTTTTTTAAAAAAACCAAGTATAGATGCGGATTTTAGATTTAACGTGTCCCCAAATCCGGATATCCAAGCTCAGAACTTAACACTTGTAACGATTTTTTTTAAGTTAGACCCATCTATGACGTATCCATGGCAAGTCAACCCAAACCAGCTACCACAATTAAGATTGTCACACCCGCAACCCGGGATGCATATATTTTTTACAAGAAGTGACATGTCCTGCAGTTAATCAGTGAAAACTATTTAGACCACGAGCAGATATGCATCAAAATGCTTACTGAAATTTCCATTAATACATGTGAATTTACAAGAAGGCAACACTCATACCCTCAAACTCATAATCTACACTCCACAACGAAGTATGTGTCCTCAAACACTGGGGCCTCCTCTATCTCCATCTCAGCACACGACGGTGCAACAAAAACAAAGTGCCGCCAGTGGTCAGTGGTAAATCACAGTAATTCTAGAATTTTGGAATTTTAAACAGTTACGAGCAAAAATAAAACTAACTAATAGACAAGAACTGAAAACAAGTAAACAACATAAGTAAAACTAACTAACAAGCAGGAATATGCATGTAATTCAGTTTATAATTTGGAGTGGTATTATCATTTTTTTAGCCGATATACCAATCCTAAGGCGTGATTCATATTGGAGAGTGCAGTAAGCAAACATACGTCCATCTTGTATTACGTGGGCGCTCTCCCGGGCCAAGCCCAAAATAACAACATGAGGGGATGACTCATTGACTTATTGACTCATTTGCCCAATAATAACATGAAGGGACGATATAACCAGGAGCATCGCTCAAGTCGCACTCGCACTCGCACTAATATGATTTACCCAAAAACAGAGTGAGTCTAAAAGTGCCAAATGCATGTCAATGTACATCTTTCAATATCTCAATGATGTGATACATGTGTTGTTCTAAAATTGATAGTATTTATTTGGATTACACATGAATTATGAAATAAGTTTACAAAGCAGGTTCAAAATCACATCAAAACTAGATAATGTGCTGGTGTGCTATGTGATTCAATCCAGTCATGTTTTTATGATTTTAACAAGATACTCCATCAAGATTAGTCAACAGGATTTTCCAGTAATGTTTGTTCCTCATAGCACACCCAACATATTACTACTTCCAATGTCATGTACTAGGATACACCAGTTGATATTGTGGGATCCTGTAGATGGAAGACAATACTAGAAGGTGGGTTGAATAGTGTTGTATAAAGAAATAAAGTTTTTCGTGTAAATAAAACCATTCTATTTGTTGCCTAAGTCTCCAAGGAGAGTTACCTTGCTTGAATATTAATAAATCTTGCAATGTGAGATAAAGCTAAGATGCAGCAGAAATTTAAAATGAGCAAGATGAGCAAGTAATAATCAAGAGAAATTAAGCGCACCGCAAACACGGAGATTTTATCCTAGTTCTCCATAACATGGGTACATCCAATCCCCGACCTCCCTCGGGCTTTAATCCACTATTGTCAAACGCAATACAATTACCTAGCTTTACATGCATGGATTTCCTAATCACCTAGTTACACCAAACTAGGAATTTCCAACAACAAAAACAAATCCCTTCCACAAGAGAATCCAACATCTTACCAAAGCCTTCTCGAAAGGCTTACAAACCTTGTGTCGTTAATTGTTTGCACCCTTCTTGATCATATAACCAAAATAATTGAAACTTTGGTGTTTTGAATGTGGCTATAAAAATCAAATCGTTTGATCTTAAAAGAAATGTAAATAAAGCATAAATAGATCAAAAGAAACTTGAATTTTAATCTCTTGAAAATATAATCTTTATAAGCAGAGATTAACACAGGCTTAGGTCAATCAAAATACCAGAGAAAAGGATTGAAAATATTAGCACAAAAGATTTAAAAATAATGGCAAAAAATATAACTTTAGAGCAAGAGAGCTTGAAAATTCTGCTTGAAAATATAAGAACTTGCTTGAAAATACAAGATTGCTACAGTGTGATAGTCGGCTACTACAGTTCCGAGAGTTCTGGTTCAAAATCAGCATCCAGATAGTCGGCTATCCGGGTGTGGATAATCGGCCATTCTGTGATACATGATTTTTTTCTACATAAAATTACTTTGAAATTATTTAGAAATAATTATATACTAACTTAAAACATTTTAATATATTGTAAAACCATTCTTCTAGTACTTATGTGTGTGTAGCTGTAAGACTTTGACTTTACAAAGATTCTTACTTACACCATTTCTACACGATGAGCTCTTGAGTCTAGTCTAGTCTTTGGGCCATAGTCTTCATTTTGGTCTTAATTTGAGTATTCATTAGATCCGTGTCTTGACTCTAAAATGGCTCCACGACCAATGCTTCCGAGTCTTTATTTTTGAGCTATGCCACATATTTGTTCTTCGTGGCTGTCACGTTGTTTATTTCCTACACACACTTAAATTAGATCATTAGTACTTATATCATTTGTGAACATCATCAATACTCCACTGGGGTGGGTCTCAATATCCCAACAGATATAACTATTGGAACAAGAAACAAGTAGCATGGAACAGTTGATATATCAATTGTAACATGCAACAAATAAAATAATAATTTAAACATATAAAGGTAGCATATGGAAGTCATGTATCAAGTGACATATGTTAAGCATGGAACACATGCTAAAAAGTCTAAACCTGAGTGGCATACAATAGTTAGTAAAGTAACTAAACCTGAATCGCATGAAGTGAACAATGTAGTAATTATAAGCATGAGAGAATTGACAATGGGGGAGGGCAACTGCGATCTTGGAGAGTTTTCATCGTTGATCATCTTATGGGTCAGACCATATGTTCATGGTTTTATATGGTCCAACAAGCTGATCCAACCGGTAGTAACATATGATCCAACATGCAGTAAAGGGCTATGCTTAGTCACGAGTCCAAAATCTAAGTCCAAATGCAAAATCGGGACAAAAAGTCAACCAACAACATACGACCAACCACCAACACAACACCTACACCAAGCCAGCCATCAAGAACATCTACAACAAATCAACCACCAAACACAACTCTACACCAAGCCATGATAGAAAACAAAAGCACAGGAAGCCATAGCAGATGGGCCAAACCCCCAAAAAGGCCACGACAATGGGGAAGAACCCCCAAGGCAAGTCACGGCAGTGGGCTGGGTGCTCGATAGAGCCCATGGCAGGATGTAAACCACTGAAACAGTCACGGTCAAGGCAAAAGAGCCATGTGAGAACCACGACAAAGGCAAGGGGTGTCAGCGGGGTCGTCGCCAGGCCAAGGAAGCAACCGAGACTTGCTCAAACTCATCCTCGCAAGCAAAATCATGAATTTAAAACCAAAAATCCAGAATTAAAGTGATTTACTGCAATTTGAAGACCAACGGGAAAATCAAGCCTCGTCACCTCGACGGGAGTCGACTGTAACTACTCGGTAAGTGAAAGATGAAAACCAAACACCAAAACCCTAACACAACTGAAAATCATTTGAAAAACAATTTTTCGCTTCAAAACCGAAACCCTAAACCTACCTAGGTTTTTATAGAGTGAAAGAGAGACTAGTGGGGCTCAGGAAAGAGGCAGAAAGATCATGGAGTTGCCACAAAGGAGATCGGCGTCGAAAAGAGGAGAAATCATGGCAAAACCGCACGATTTTACATCGTGGTGGTTTTGTGATGCCATGACACGTCTGTAAGGTGGAGCGAAGGTGAGAGGGCTCGGTTTTGCTGCTGCAAGGCTTTCTTCTTGTCGAAGAATGCTCGAGGAGAGAAAGATAGGAAATCGGCTAGGGTTTTCGCTGCCAGAGGAATATCAAGGAAGAGATAGGAGAGAGGGAGGGGTTTGTGAGGTTAGTGGGTGGGCCTCGGTTGGGCTATGGGTTTCGATTGAAAGAAAAAAGGAAAGAAAAAGAGAGACGTGGGCCACATGTTAGGCCTCGAGGAAAAACCAAAATAAATAGAAAATAAAAAGAAATATGAGAAAGAGGAATAAGTATTCTAAAAATGTTTGGTCCTTTACATCCTACACTCTTTACAAAAAAATCCGTCTTTGAAATTTAAAAAGAAAACAAAACAAAGATATATCAAACAAATAAGGATAACATACATGTGTCTCATCCTCTCTTTCCCAGTAGACTTCCCAAGTGAGTCTTGGTGCCACGTCACGTTCACTAGGTTGACAACTCTATTTCGAAGTCCTTCTGCTGCCGATCAATGATCCGTACCGGTTGCTACTTATAGGTCAGGTCAGCCAACACATTGATTTTAGAATGATCAACCACATGTGTCGGATCCCCTACAAATTTGTGCGACTAAGATACGTGGAATATATTATGCACTCCTTCTAAAGATGGAGGCACTGCAAGTCTGTACGCCACTTCTCCTACTCTCTCCAAGATGTCAAAAGGCCCAGTGTAACGAGGGCTAAGCTTTCCCCTCCGTCCAAATTGAATCAGGCCTTGGATGGTAGAGATCTTCAAGAAGACGTTATCATCAAGCTGAAATTCTAAGTGTCTACGCTTCGCATCTATCCAGTGCTTATACCGATTATGTGCTATCTAAAGTTTCTCCTTGATAGCCCAAACAACATCCATAGCATATACAATCATCTTCGGTCCAATCAGTTCTCTGTCACATACATCATCGCAATTCAAGGGTGAACGACACTTCCTCCCTTATAATGCTTCAAAGGGTGGCATGCCTATACTGTCCTGATAACTATTGTTGTATGCAAACTACACGAGATGTAGATGATCTTCTCTTGACCCCTTGAAGTCTAATATACAAGCCACAACATATTCTCCAGTATTTGAATAGTGCGCTCTGACTGGTCATGTGTTTAAGAATGATAGGTTATACTAAAACTTAAGTGGGTTCCCAAGTGATCATATATGCTCTGCTAGAAATGTGATGTACGTCAGGTGTCCATATCTGAAACTATGCTTACATGAACACCATGTAGCCTGACAATCTCCTCTATATATTTTCTGGCAAGCACTTCTGTCGATTGGCCAACTCTTAAAGCAAGAAAGTGCGCTGACTTGGTCAATCGATCAACAATCACCCAGACAGTGTCATTGTGCTTTGTACTTCTGCGTAATCAATTCACAAAATCCATTATGATATGCTGTCACTTTTATTCTGAGATAGGGAAAGGTTGTAACAACACAGATGCATGATGATGTTCAGCCTTTACTTGCCGGCATACCATGCACCTCGCCACGCTCATGGAGACACTCCTCTTCATGCCTTGCCACCAATAGTGTTGCCTTAAGTTCTTGCACATCTTAGTCCCGCCTGTATAAAAAGAAGATGAAGAATATGGACTTCCTTCAATAACTATTCTCGAACATCTCCAAATGACACACAAGTTTTGTTGTCATGCTGCAAGGACACATCTTCATGAATTCTGAATTCTGGCGTTTGTCCTGCCAACAGCAGGCTTCTGCTCCTCTGCAACTTCTCATCTCCTGCCTGAGCGACCTTTATCCTATCCATCAGAGTCGATTGAATGTACATCAGAGTCGATTGAATGTGCATGTTCATCAGAGATGAAGTCATTCCAGGCAAAATAACATGTATCTCCATTTTTCTGATCTTTTGCTACAGGCTCCATTGAGTCGTGAGCGTCATCACCGCTAGGAGATGACTTAGCTTATCTATTACAACAGTGACATTTCAAGTATTGTACTGAAGGTTGATATCATAATCGGTAATCGGCCATCAGATCCATCAGCATCGTCGCATGTTAAGCTCCTTCTGAGTGAAAATATACTTCAAACTTTTATTATCTGTGAATATCTTCACAAGCTCCCCAACAAGAAATGCCTCCAATTATTCAGTGCGAAGATAACAGTCGCCAACTCCAACTCATAGATATGATAGTTCTTTTCATGGTTCTTTAATTGTATGGATGTGTAAGCTACGATTCGACCGTGTAGATGTATTACACCCCCAAGTCTTTTACCAGACTCATCACAAAATACTTCAAACCCTCATGTCCGGTCTGGAATAACCAAAATTAGTGTCGAGGTCAACTTTCTTTTCAACTCCTGGAAAGCATCATCACATGCCTTAAAAGCAGACAAACACATCATTTCTCGGCAGTCATATCATAGGCTCCGCGATCTTCGAGAAACCTTGAATGAACCTCCTGTAATATCCAGCTAATCTCAAGAAGCTACGAATCTTCGTTACTAACCGTGGAACATGCCAGTTCTGAACAACTGTCACTTTCTTGGTGTATACGAAAATCCATTTTACAGGCACCACGTGGCCAAGAAAAACCATTTTGTTCAACCAAAATTTACACTTTCTGGATTTGGCGAACAGTTGGTATCGCTTCAAAGTTTCCAGAATCTTTCTCAAATGTTCAACGCTCCTAGACGTCCTTGGAATATATGAGGATGACATCAATGTAAACCATTACGAATTTGTCCAAAAATTCTTGGTACTTTCGAGTCCATGGGGTTAGCAATCAAAAATGATATCAACATTCTGGAACTAAACTCATTTAGGTTTAGATTTCTTATCATATAAAAATCTATAATCATCGATAAATGAACATTGCTCATAAACCCATAAACATATTCATCCTTCATTTGGATGATCCCTTTCTTGGGTATCCAAACTTTGACGAATCCGTTTGTGATTTTACGAACACTAGGATGATGAACACTAGGATGATGAGTAGCCATAGCATTCTAATAGGTCTTAAATCCTAAGCCATGTTTGTAACTTGAGGGAATTTTTAAGCTAATTAAATCATCTAATTTTTCTTTACCATTGTTGAATCTAGCAATATTTCTACACAAGTCTTCATGTTTGGCCCTAATGATGGTCAAAGTGTTTTCTACGTCACTAAACATATAACTAAGATATTTATACTGTACACTAAGCTTCATATTCAATTATTCTAATTTCTTATTCTTACTAGCCAATTTTACATTTTCTTCCATACGTTTTTCTAAATCAAGATTAGAAGAACCAGTATTACAATCTTTATGTGTTTTCTTAAGAATAAGAAGTTCTTTAGTTTACTCTCATATTCGATATAAAACTTGTGATACTCTCCCTCCCAATCACAATCTTCATCACTACTATCACTAAAACTAGAGTGTGAGTCATAATATTTTACTTCTTTGTCATCCTTGGCCATGAAGCACACGTATGCCCTCTCTTCCTTTTCTTCTTTGGATGAGGATAACGATGAAGAATCAGAGCTTCCATCTGTGTCACTCATATCAAATGCGACAAAGGCCTTAATCTTTGGCTTTTTGAACTTCATCTTGTCCTTTCATTTTCTCTTTACTGGTGGGCAATCCCTCTTTAAATGTCATGGCTTGTTGTCTTCAAAACAAAAGGGATCATTAGATAAATTATGTTTTTGGTTTCAAAACTTACATGCTTTGAGAATTTTTTGGAATACCCTTGAATATGAAAGCTAGTTTCTCCGCCTCTAATGTGGCTTCGAGGACTATATATTTTTCTTATTGGCTTCCTCCTTATCTTCCATTTGTTAGAGTCGGTTCTCATATGATGTAAGATTTACAATCAACTCTTCCAATGTGAGCTTGAAAGTGGCATTCCCTTCTTCTATGGTCGTGACCTTCCTTTCCCACTCGAGTGTGAAACATTGAAGTGGCCACATGGTCTTCTTGGGTGTACTTCTTGTCAAGTCTCGCACAAATGTTGATTATCTCGGTGAAGCGGATGAACATATCCGAAATTGATTCTCCTGCCTTCATCTCAAAGTTCTCATACATGCTAGCATTGATCGCAACTTTTGATGATTTAACTTTAGAATTATTTTCATACGTTAACTCGATGATTTACCAAATTTCATTGGTGGAGGTTACACGTGCTACTCGGTTGACTTCAGTGTTGTTAAGAGCACAAAGAAGTGTGTTCATCGCCTTTGAAGCCAGATGCATCTCTCTTTCTCGGTCTTCGTCCATTCCTTTGGTGGTTTCATTGGCTCTACATATTTATTCTCCACCATGGTCCATATGTCATAGGAGATGAGTCTAAAATAGATACGGATGCGATTCTTCCAAGTCTCGTAGTTTGATTTGGTGAAAAGTAAATGATTAGTAGATTGGACTTCGGGTTAGATGTTATTGTTGTTTATTGATGTCATCCTTTAAATTGGCTCTAATACCACGTGTTGGAACCTCGCATATGGACGACAGATAGACACTAGAGAAGGGGATGATCAGTGTATAAAAATTCCTATAGATAATCTACCAAAATTTACAATTGGATTTACCTAAATAAAACTTAATCAACAAAAATATCATAAGCAATAGAGTATGCAAAGAAATTAAATGAGCAAGAAATAAATAATTACAATACAGAAAATAACCAACAAGCGCAAACAAGAGAATTACACTGGTTCGGATACCCAAGTCACACTTGACCTATCCTACATCCATCCACCCAAGTCCTACTCGGCTAAATCCATTATTTCCCAAATAGTTACAACACCTCTTTTCAAGAGGAAATTTATTACAACACTTCTTTTCCCAAGAGAGCTTATCACCTCACACAATTAAGGATTTTCACTCCCACTTTGAACATGAATACAATTTTACCTATAGCCTTACTTTAAAACCTTGTGTAGATTGTGATGGCTATAATGTAAATCTCCAAAGTATGATGAAGTTGAAAGCTTTGAAAGATCAAGTAATAACGGCCAGGAAAGATTTGAAATTTTCTTTTAAAACAAAGGCCAAGAAAGAAAACTTTATGGGCTTTTTGAGAGAGATTAAAAATACTTTTGAAACTTAATTTTTGCTCAAAAATTTTATTTCTCAAACATCAACATCTCAGCATATATATGAGTGAAAAACCGTAGAAAATCAGTTCCAAAAACACCTCTCCAACGGATGGAAAATACAGCTTTCTGTAAATCGTGGAACTGTGTTTTCTATCTGTTGGGCTAATGATAATGATAGTTGACTGCTATACAAATAATAGTCGACTCCCAAAACAACTGTAGTCAACTTTCAAAATAATAGAGTCGACTATTTCATGAAACAGTGAGTTTTCAATGAAAAGTAGTCAACTTTTATTCAGGAAGTAGTCGACTATCTAACAAATACATTGAAAAATATTTTTAAAAACTTAGGAAAATATTTTTAGAACATTTTAAAAACATTTTTATGGTGTTTCTATGTGTATGTAAGCTTCTAGCAAGGCCTTAACATTATAAGACAAAGAAAGAAAAATGCATCAAATATATTTTTACAATGAAGTCTGTTTGATGTATTCTTACTTCCCAAGCCGTTTGCCTTGCTCCAATTGATCCATAACCTTGTTTAGCTCATCACTAATCCATTGAGTGCTTCATTTAATTTGCCTTAAACTCATGCACTTAAAGATATTAGATGCAACAGTTGTTCATCATCAAAACCGCACAGTGTGAGACTCAATATCTCAACAATGTTTGCCCATCATCAAAACTATATAGTGTAACTCAATATCCAACAGCATCCACGATAAATACGCACCAAAAATTATATTTCTATTTAGCCGACAATCCTTATTACATGTCATCAAATAACTGCAAGAACCAGTATGGCCAAAATAGCTAAATAAGTGTGGTTTAAGCATATTGTTAATTCTATCTCAAGCATGTCAGAAGGTAATGTTAAAACATAACGGTGTATGCATCCTAATGAGGAACCCAAGAAGTAGGCCGAGAATGGCTGAAGTAGATACAAGTAGAAATTAAAATGAGAAAGATCTAGGAGTGGCATTGACTGGATACTTACATGAATTACCAAAACAGGACAAGTAACCAGCTGAATTTTATCGATGTTCTGCATAGAAAGAAAAGCCCATTAAAGGTACTGGCAATTAATCATGAAAGAAGATAAAATTCATCTAGGATGAGTGAGCAATGAAACCTTGAATATGTCAAACCAGTAAGTGTGCTTTGCAGGATAAACAACTCGCAGCCCCGACAAAATAGGACTGTGTAGGACAACTGCTCTGAGCTGAGAAACGCATGCAGCTAAATGCAAAGTTGGTCCACTACCAACTGATTGACCATATAAAATTATATTTTCTGCATGTGTTCCATAAATTTCTAAGAGGCATTTGTAAGCAGCCTCGATATCCGCATATGTATTTTGCTCGCTTGGCTGCCAGTAGAAAATTACAAATATAAGATTGCATGTTGTATATAAATATGTTTTGATAGCAAACAGTAAACAGCGGAAGATGGATGTTGGATGCCACCTTTCCAGATGACCGCCCATATCCTGAATAGTCATACCTGCAGAACACATGTCGATATTAAAGTCTTAAACAGTATATAAAAACCATAGCATCTGGATGACATCATACCATTGGCCCATAACATATTAAAGAATCTGAATAACGGAGGTGAAGCAAGAATCAGACTGGATTTGATACAGTGATCAGCCTAGAGACTGCAAATAAAAGTTCATGCCAATTTCTTGGGTTTATAAATACACACAATCAAGTCGCTGTCTCAACAATTTGATGCCAGCCAACGAATTGGCATCACTGCATAGGTACAAGGAATTGCAATCAAGTGCAAACTTATTATTATTAAGTAATTGATGTTTCCAAAAATAGTAACTAATAAATGTTTCTTTCTTGTATATTATTAAGTAATTGATGTTTCCAAAAATAATAACTAATAAATGTTTCTTTCTTTTACTTTGCCCATGTTTATAGCCAGTTATTATAAGTGATTATTGTTTCATCTAAAACATATTTAAAAAAATTCCAACTTAGTAGTTGTCCTCAGATGGAAGAACCCTGGAATATTAGTATGTGCATGGTACATGGTGTTTGCCAATATGACCATATGACATATACTATCACCTCGCCTTTCCATAAATTAAAGAAATCACAAAAGAGTATGATACGAATCGCTTGCCGTTTGGATCAAATCAGCGAATAAATGATTAAAACAGCGATTTAAAGGTGGAAAAAAATGGAAAATAGAGGAAGAACAATGGGAAATCAAGAACTTGATAAGGATTCTTCGAGACGAATCAATCTCCTAGCTTTTATTGAACGCCTAAATGCCTAAACAGCATCAAATTGATAACTAGATTGTTCGAAGACAAATCAAGCATAAACTAACAATGACGGCTAGCCCTAATTATAAAGGAAAACGGGGATTTACTAATTTGGTCTGACTAGACCAAAATACCCCTGATGTGACTAATACCGGCCCCCACGTTTCCTCCTGCGAGAGTAAACAATCGTGGGCTCCCCGCTAGCCGCATCCCCGCGTACGTGCCCGGTCCAAGCGGTGCGTCTGCATCAATACCCCCCTAACAGACCCACCTTGTCCGCATCAATACCCCATCAGGGAACTGCTCCCGCATAACGTCGTAGGCCTCCCAAGTCGCATCACAGTCCGGTAGACCCGCCCAATAGATCAGTACCTCCTTCCGCCGCCCCGGGCCCTGACGAACCGCCCTCACATCCACCGGCTCAAGTAGTACCTCCATGTCCTCCGTCAAGGTAGGAGGCAAAGTAAAAGACACCGCCTGATCTCCGAGAGCCTTCCTCAGCTGGGACACGTGGAACACCGGATGTATCCCTGAGGACGCGGGCAACTCCAACCTGTATATCACCTGGCCAATCCTGGCTACCACCTTGTATGGACCGAAATATCTAGCTGACAGCTTCTCATTCGGCCTCCTCGCCAACGATCTCTGCCGGTACGGACGCAGCTTGAGATACACCATGTCTCCTACCTGAAATTGTACATCTCGACGATGCCCATCGGCACTAGCCTTCATCACCTGCTGAGCTCGTAGCAAATGCTTCCTCAGCTCCTCTAGCAAACTATCCCTCTCCCCCATGTACTCCTCCACCTGAGACACTGGAGTCTGTCTGTCACCAAAACGGAGCAAGGGTGGGGGATCCCTCCCGTACAAACACTCTAAATGGCGTCGTCCCTGCCGCAGAGTGGTACGAAGTATTGTACCAGTACTCTGCCCACGCTAGCCACCTATGCCACTGAAGTGGTGTCTCTGAGGCGAAGCACCGCAAGTATGTCTCTATGCTGCGGTTGACCACCTCCGTCTGGCCGTCGGTCTGGGGGTGGTAGGCAGTACTCCCCTTCAGGACCGTACCCTGCACCCTGAATATCTCCCGCTAGAAGCCACTCATAAAAACCTGGTCCCGGTCGGACACGATGGACCCTAGCACCCCATGTAACCGTATCACCTCCCTCGTGAAAGCGGTAGCTACCGACACTGCAGTGTATGGATGCTTCAATGGAATAAAGTGAGCGTACTTACTCAGGCGGTCCACTACCACAAATATCACCGTGTAGCCATCGGACCGTGGTAGTCCATCAATGAAGTCCATTGTCACCTCCTCCCAAACCCTCTCCGGCAGTGCCAACGGCTGTAGTAGGCCCGCTGGGGCCATAGCCATGTACTTGTGACGTTGGCAAACGTCACAAGCTGCGACTAGGCGTGCGATCATCTTCTTCATTCCAGGTCAATACAGCTCTCTGGCCATCCTCTGGTAGGTTTGCTGTACCCCTGAATGGCCCCCGGTCACCGAACTGTGAAACTCCTGGAAGAGGACAGGTATGAACTCTGAGCTCCGTGGTATCACTATCCTCCCCTGGTACAACAATCTGCTCCCTGCTAACGAGTAACCAACCGGTCCGTCCTCGCCACTCTGCAGTCTCTCCCGGATCTGTCGTAACTCCGCATCTGCCTCTGCCTCCTGCAACATCGGCTCCCAACCCAACCACATAGGCAGTGACAATGCCCTCAAGTCGATGCCCTCCTCCCTCCGTGACAAGGCATCAGCAGCCTTGTTCTCCGACCCGGGTCTGTACTCGATGTCGAACCGGTACCCCACCAGTTTGGACAACCAGTGCTAGTGCTCCTCAGTGACCAGCCTCTGCTCCAGTAAGTACTTGAGGCTCCGCTGGTCCGTGCGGACCACGAACTCCCGCCCCCAACAAGTACAGCCGCCACTTCTGAATCGAGAAGACTATGGCCATCAGCTCCCGCTCATATACTGATTTCAGCCGTGCTCTAGCGGTCAGCACCTGACTGAAATAAGCTATGGGTCTACCCTCCTGCATGAGTACCGCTCCCAGCCCGTACCCCGAGGCATCCGTCTCGACCACGAATGATATGCTGAAATCTGGAAAGGCTAGGACCGGTGCCGTCGTCATAGCCACCTTCAAGGCCTCAAAAGCCTTGGTGGCTTCCTCCCCCCACTTGAATCCGTCCTTCTTCAACTGCTCGGTGAGAGGCCACGCAATCGTGCTGTAACCTTTGACGAACTTCCTGTAGTAGCCCGTCAGCCCCAAAACCCCCCTCAAAGCTCGTAGCGTAGTAGGAAGCGGCCAGTCTAGCATAGCTGATATCTTCGATCTGTCGGCCGCTACCCCCTCTGCCGACACTACATGGCCTAAGTACTCAATCCGCAGCTGCCCAAAGCTGCACTTCTTCCTGTTGGCGAAGAGCTGATTCGCCAATAACTCCTTGAACACTATCTCCAAGTGGCCTATGTGCTCCTCCATATCCCGGCTGTAGACCAGGATGTCGTCAAAAAATACAAGTATGAACCGCCATAGGTAAGGCTGGAACACCTTGTTCATGAGGGCATGGAACGTCGACGGAGCATTCGTCAAGCCAAAAGGCATGACGAGAAACTCGTAATGACCCTCATGGGTACGAAAAGCGGTCTTCGGCACATCCTCTGGCCGCATCAGTATCTGGTGGTACCCCGCTCTCAAGTCGATCTTCGAAAAGACAGCTGCCCCATGTAGCTCGTCTAGCAGCTCGTCAATCACCGGGATAGGGAACTTGTCCGCGACAGTCTCCCTATTCAGCGCCCGGTAATCGACGCAGAATCTCCAACTCCCGTCCTTTTTCTTCACCAACAGCACTGGTGAAGAAAAAGGACTCACACTGGGCTGTATCACCCCCACCTGCAGCATCTCCCGCACCAAACGCTCTATCTCGTCCTTCTGCGAATGCGGGTATCTGTATGGCCGCACGCTGACCGGAGCCCCATGAGCCCCTCTCCCTCCGTCGGGCCTCGCCGTCGCTCCTGGGGGCTGAACAAACCCCGCCACGCCCCCAAAAGGCCTCAGTGGCCTCGTGGGGCCTCCAAAACGCGTCCCCGGGTCTTCAGGAGGGGTGGCCCAGGCTGTGGCGCCACCCCGGAACCCTACCGGACCCGCCGCACCCCCGAAAAGGGGCGCCCCGCCTCCCGCGCCCCCCGGCGGGGGCGCCCCGCCTCCTGCGCCCCCCGGCGGGGGCGCCCAGCCTCCCGCGCCCCCAGGCGGGGGCACCCGTCCTCCAGCGCCCCCCGGCGGGGGCACCCAGCCTCCCGCGCCCCCCGACGGGGGCGCCCCGCCTCCGGTGCCCCCCGGCGGGGGCGCCAGCCTCCAAACACCCCGGCCCGGGGGTGTCGCAGCCGTGGGGGGCGGGAGTGTCCGTCAAACCCCCCCAGGCCCCGCTGGGCCTGTCGTGCTCTCGGCAAGCCCAGTTGGGCCTGCCGTGCTCGCCGCGCGGGTTTGGTGGGCCCCGCTGCCTTCCCCCACAAACCCTAGAGGGTTTGGCCAGTCTTCTTCTTGGTTTGGAGGGTTGGTAGCCGCCGTTTCGACGACAAATCCTTCCAGGTTTTGCCTCGATCTCCTCCGATAGCCGCCGAGATGGTCTGGAGCATCGTCATCATCGCCGGGATCTGTGACACCTCCCTCGCCGTTTTCGCCGCCTCGATTCTCATTTGCGTGAGTTCGATTTGGATATCCTCTTGCGTATGGGCGTGATCCTTGTTGGAGAGCTCCATGGCCGTCTTCAATGATTGAATATCCTCGCCCATGGATCTCTTCAATTCCTCCATCTCGCGGTTGATTTCTTCACGAAACCCTTGAAGCCGTTCTTCCGTCGCGCCGCCTCTTGTCCCTCCCGCCATCAGATCTCACCGCTCTGATACCAATTTGATACGAATCGCTTGCCGTTTGGATCAAATCAGCGAATAAATGATTAAAACAGCGATTTAAAGGTGGAAAAAATGGGAAATAGAGGAAGAACAATGGGAAATCAAGAACTTGATAAGGATTCTTCGAGACGAATCAATCTCCTAGCTTTTATTGAACGCCTAAAAGCCTAAACAGCATCAAATTGATAACTAGATTGTTCGAAGACAAATCAAGCATAAACTAACAATGACGGCTAGCCCTAATTATAAAGGAAAACGGGGATTTACTAATTTGGTCTGACTAGACCAAAATACCCCTGATGTGACTAATACCGGCCCCCACGTCTCCTCCTACGAGAGTAAACAATCGTGGGCTCCCCGCTAGCCGCATCCCCCGCGTGCGTGCCCGGTCCAAGCAGTGCGTCCGCATCAGAGTAATTATGTGTTTCTGCTTTCCTGGCACATTGCTTTTTCAATTATCTACCGTTACAATGAGAGATCTTGAAGAACATAAAAGAAAATGCATATTATGCAATCTTAAGATAATACCATCACAATATCACAAGCGCAATTTCAACCAGATCACAGGGTCCACAACAACTGATGGTGATGCAGAGTGGAATGGATTATCATCTAGGGTTTGTGGTGGGAATTGAGGAATAACTAACTCTAGGTTTCTAAATTAAAAGATAAAAATAAGGCTTTAGTCTCATCCCATAGATTGGCTTGACTACCAACTTCAACACCCATGTGTGCGCTGAATATTTCTTTGAACCTTACGTCCAGGTGACTTGATTGCTCATTCTCATACCTCGCATGCAAAAGATTCAATGGAATGCAAACCAAGTTTACAAAGTCAATTGCCTTACTCAATATTACATACTAAAACTTCAACTACATACTTATATTTAAATCAAAAGAAATAGTTCTACCTAGACTCATATCTAAATTCCTGACACAAACCCAAAAGGCTCTTGGATAAAATAAAAATAAAAATAAAAGAATCTTCTTCAAAAAGAAACCCAAAGGGCTTAAAATACTAGGATTTAATAAAAATATGAAACTAAAAAATTAAATGCCTTAATTGACTCAAACCCAGAAAGAAAATCTTAATCAAACTTTAATTCTTTTTTCTTCTTTGATCATGAATCCTCTTTTGAATAGGATTGCTACAATTTCCAAAAGAATTTGCACATACATCATGTTCGTTCCGCTCTGCATACCTGATTAGAGAAAACTTGACCTCAAGTTTAGAAGGTGAGCAAAATGAAAAAATGGAACAACCATGGGGGGGTGAAGCTCTAACAATGGCAAAGATGGGCATATGAAGAAAAAAAAAAGCAATGCATGCTAGCTCGTAGGCAACGGATTAGTCGGGATTATAAAATCTATATGTTGTACCTCAAATTCAACAAGTCGCTCAGATGGCGGCTCAAATGTGGACTCTTCTTGAGGCATTGGTTCAGACTGTCTCTAGATTTGTCTTTTAACTACAGCTCCATCTCAAGTTCACACTCATGATCTGACCCAAACGGTGGCTCGTGTCATTAAGTCTGGCCTTGGCACAGGTTAAGACTTGGTCTCAGGCTCATGCACTGTATCATCAACTCGAGCTCAGGCAGCCCTGGTTTTAATTTAAGTTGCAACTCTTAGTCCGGAAGGTTCTTGCATAAGTTAGGCACTGATACGTTTCGCTAGGGATTTGAAGATAAAAAAAGGATTTTTATTGGAATTTCAGATCTAGTACTAAAAAGAAACCCTAATACAATAAATCTACTCGCTAACTAATGACTAGAAGACAATTCTTAACCTAGGGGGGAAAGCCAAATCCTAATACAATTGATCTAAGGGGATAAATAAAATAACTCTCTCGGTTTTCGCATACTCATTAGAGCCGGCTCAACCCCCTTAAATAGCAAAACACCCCTTTAAATGTCATTTTACCCAAATGCCCCTGTTCCAATTACCGGCCGCAACACTACTCCGCCCCGGAAAAAACCACCTTGTCCTCAAGGTGGTGCGTGAAGGGTATGGTCAGCTACTCCACGTGCAGGTGCTCCTGATCATCGTCCACGCCGGCTTCCAGCATTATCACACTCTCTTCTTCCTCTTCTTCGTCATTCACTATCAGGAACTGAAGAGTACGATTCCCGCACCGGTGCCCAGGAGTAAACTTCTCGTCGCATTTGAAACACAGGCACTTGGTCCGTTTGTCACGAATCTCTGCCTCGGTCATTCTTCGTGTATGTCCCTCAGGTCGTAGTTCCATTCCCTTCTCCTTGGTAACCACTGTGCCGTCAGTGGATGTTGCCCCTCCTGCGGCCCCCTTTTGCCCCCCTCCAGGATCCGGCCCTCGAAAGGTAGAGCCTCCCCACGTCCCCCAGGCTCTTCTCTCGGTCTCCTGATGATCCTCCACCTTCCTGGCCAGCGTCATCATCCCGCGCAAACCAACGGGCTCAAACTGCCTCAGCCCCGACCTCACCGTGGGCTTCAGCCCCTTCATGAAACAGCCCTCCAGAGACTCCTCAGAAACTCCCCGAACTCGGTGGCAGAGCGACTCAAATTTCTTGATATAATCCCCCACGCTCCCCTCCTGCTTCAGCGAGTACAGTCTCTCGAACACGCCACCAGCCTGTCCTCCTCCAAACCGCTCCGTCAAGAGCGTCGTAAACTCAGCCCAGGTCTAAAAAGGCTGCTGCTGATCTGTCCAGCGAAACCAGTCCATAGCCTCTCCCTCCAAGCAAACCCCGATCGCTCGAAGTCACTCCTCTCCTGGGACAGCGGACACCTCCAAGTATCTCTCCACCCGGTACAGCCAGTCATCTGGGTCTCCCCCCTCAAAAACAGGCACCTCCAGCTTCCTCAGACGTCTCTCGCCCGTGAATCCACCTCTCTCCTGTGGCTGGAAACCTCCCATGTGCTGGTATCACTGTCGCCTGTCTGGAACATAAGCCTCAGCTCGATCACGGTAGCCTCCCTCTGCTCCATGCCCCTGCCAGTCTCCCTGATGGTGTCCAAACTCCGCCTGGTGGCCTCCTGGAGGGTCCTGGTACGCCCTCCAATCTCCCGTCACTCCCCCAAAGGGTGGGGGCTGAGTCGACGGGCCTCCTGTGATCTGGTGGAGCCCTCCACCCTGCTGAAATCCTCCGCTGGGTCCCCCAAAAGGCTTAAAACCTCCAAATTACGCTCCACGAACCTCGTGCGGGGCCCCCGGGGGTCGGGAACCCCTCGGAATCATCTGTCGAGAGTCCTGGGGGGTCGGTGGGCCCCCCAGGGGTCTGTCGGGCCTCGGTTCCCCCTATGGGGTCGGCCGAGGCCCCCCGGCCGTCGCCTGGGGCGGCCGGCCCTGGAAGTGGGCCGGCGGGCCCCAGGCGGCGGCGGCAGAGCCCGCCGAAGCCGCAGGGGGGCGGCAGGTGCGACCGCCCCTCCCAGGGCCCTGGCGGCCCTCCGCCGCCCCCCAGGGGGCTCGCCGACCCCCCAGAAGTACCTGGGGGGCCGGCGGCCACCCCGGAGGGTGCCGTTGGGCCGGAAATCCCCCTCCGGCGTTTTTGTCTTCGCGGCGCGGCGGTGCGTGGTCTTGGTGGGTCCCCCACGCGTTGTCTCCTTGCTCGAAGCCTCCGTCTTCTTCTAGATCCGGATTATCTTCAAAAAAAATTGTCTTTTTACCTTTGTCCTTCGCCAAAGGTAGCTCCTTTTTGCTTGGATCCGCCTTTGGTACAAGGTGAGCGGTCAACGCCGCTATAACCTCCATCAATTCCGAAAGTTTTGCCTCCGTTTTCCCTTGATTTTCTTTCATCTTTGCCTCCGTTTTCTCTTGGTTCTCTTTCATCTCTTTCCGGAGCTCCGCGGCCATCTCGGCATCTTCTTTCCTCAGATCGATGAAACCCTTGCTGATTTGGGCTTCTATCCGTTCAACCTTCTCTTCCAAAATTTCGACCCGCTCCTTGGATCGTGTGTTCGCCATGGATCGATGGCTCTGATACCAATTGATACGTTTCGCTAGGGATTTGAAGATAAAAAAGGATTTTTATTGGAATTTCAGATCTAGTACTAAAAAGAAACCCTAATACAATAAATCTACTCGCTAACTAATGACTAGAAGACAATTCTTAACCTAGGGGGAAAAGCCAAATCCTAATACAATTGATCTAAGGGGATAAATAAAATAACTCTCTCGGTTTTCGTATACCCATTAGGGCCGGCTCAACCCCCCCCCCCCCCCCCCCCCCTAAATAGCAAAACACCCCTTTAAATGTCATTTTACCCAAATGCCCATGTTCCAATTACCGGCCGCAACAGGCACTTCCCATCTTTATTTTTGATAAAAGTTTATTGAATATCTCATTAATCTATGTGTAACGACTGGTTTTCGTGTAATTGGATTATCTATATTAAAATATATGCTTGGTGGATTTTCTCCTTGGATGTGTGGTTTCCGTCGCCGTAGCTTTCACTTTCGATCGTTTCGTCGTGATTTTCTAGCTTCTTCCTTCGATCGTCAATTTCGGAGTAAGTCATTCGTGACGAGCTTCAAATCGCTCATATCTTAGAGTTAGAGTAATCTTAGAAGCCATAGGAATCTTCCCGAAGCTCCGCGATTCGAATCGGCACTTTTAGTGCATCTTAGTTGGTTCGAGAAGGTGGACCAACCGACTAGAATTCAATCTAGTCGGTCAGGAACTCTTCTCCAACCGACTAGTTCTTTAAATCTACTGTACATGAGTTACTATTTACTCTTAGTCGGTCTAAGAACAACCACCGACCGACTAGATGTGAAACTAGTCGGTCAGAACTTGCTCTCAGACCGACTAGTTCCTTTGATTAATTTTACCTAAGCTACTGTTCCTCGTTAGTCGGTTCATGAACACTCACCGACCGACTAGATTCCAAACTAGTCGGTCGACGGGCCTTCACAGACCGACTAATTCACTTCCCAGATTTCCCCTTCTTTCGTTGTTTGATTCTAGTCGGTCACAGTTGGTCGACCGACCGACTAGTTGCTAAACTAGTCGGTCAGTAACTCTTCTTTGACCGACTAATCAGTGTCGAAACCCTAATTTCAGGGCAGCCGCCAGCTCTTCCTATTTAAACCCCCCAAACATTTTCTTTTCTTCATTCATTTCTCCTGAGCCTCCTTCCCCAAATCCTTCTCCATCTTCCCCTAGCCTTCCTCCTTCATCAAGAGCCCTTCCCCCTCTCCATTTTGGCCGGCCACCACCTCTAGGTCACCGGAAAACCCCCAAAATCCCCAAAACCCCATTTCACCATATTTTCTCCCCATTCCAGATCTGAACCCTAGGTTTCCCCGGATCGTTCTTCCGTTGCTGTGCTTGCTCGGCATCGATCTTCCGCTTCTATACGGTAGGGTTCGATCCTTTGGTTTTCTCATAACTCTCCTTGTGATTTTATTGAAACCCTAATAATAAACTAGGTTGGATGTTGTTTGATGATTGTTTCTCCATGGCAGCGATTTCCTCTCCGTAGATAACTTATGTGGCGTGCCTCGTTGATCATCTTCCTTAGCGTGAGGCAAGTGAAACTTGCCACTTAGGGTTTTAGGCCATGTTTTAGGCCATGTCTTAGGCCATTACCTTGCTTTAGCGTAAAAGAGACTAGACGGTGAAAGGATAGCCGTCTAGACGCCATTGACCTAGCTTGACAACGAAGCTTGGTCCGTCACCTTCATCATGCTTGTATGTCACGTTTAATTTCACTTAACGGTATGCGTATTAACTGTTCATGTCATCCATGCATCTTTAACTGTCATGTTTAATTTTAATTAATGGTACGCAAATATCTGTTCATGTCATTGTATTTTGCCTGTCATGTTTAATTTCAATTAACGGTACGCGAATATCTGTTCATGTCATTGCACATTGTTTAAATTCAATTAACTGTACGCGAATATCTGTTCATGGCATTGCATTTTGTCTGTCATGTTTAAATTCTTAACGACGCGAATAACATGTCACTGCATGCTTGAACACTCATCGTGATTGCGTAGCTTCGCTACATACTAGTGCTACTTGTTCCGGCTAGGCACCCGTTTTGCGGGCACAACCCTAGGCCAATTACAAATCTGGCTCGTGGTCCAGAAAACGAGCTGAATACAGCCTGCAGGCAATAGGGCACTCACCTGTGTGTGAGTGATCCCTTGTACTTGAACATAGCCTGCGGGCAATAGGGCACTCGCCTGTGTGTGAGTGATCCCTTGTACTTGAATACAGCCTGCGGGCAATAGGGCGCTCACGTGTGTGTGAGTGATCCCTTGTACTTGTTACTTGACAATACATGTCACACCTACCACTTGTACTTGTCTGTGTTTTGCTTGTAAAACTTGTTATCCATGACATACTTGCTACTTGCTACTTGTACTTCCCTTTTCTTGTCACTTCCATACAATACTTGCCATGTCATGCATCATACTATAACTGCTAGGTTGTTAGTTTACCTTTCTTTCTGTTTCATTGCACAAGTCTTTCGACTTGCTGACATGTGCCCCTTTTCTCTTTTGGGTGACACATGTTAGATCCCGAGCCTGAGTTTGTCGCTGAGGACGTAGTGTTTGCTGGCGCTGAGCCAGTGGTTGCTGAGGAGGAGTTTGTGGTCATCAGTGACCAGTCTTAGAGGTCGCTCGTGTTCTCTTCCTTGTTTAGGTTTGCTGTTAGTTGTTGGTGTGGGGCACCCTTGCTTGTATGTTGTACTTTGTTGGCCATGTTGGGCCTTAGCTTTTCCCTCTGAGCCTGGTGTCTTTTCTGTGATATTGTAATTTTTTTATGGATATTCTGAGATTTAATAAATTGCTTATTGTCTCACTTCATTATTAATATCGTCGTTTCGTATTGCGTTGCAAGGACCTGCCAATTTATTGTTGATTGACGCTTATCGGGCTTGGAGCTTTACAGCTTCAAGTCTGAGCGGACCTTCTCACGTCTCGCCTCCACATTTTTGGGAAGCGGGGCGTGACAGGTTTTATTGGTGGCACATGCAGGTCCATTTGCAAATGCGAGCTATCGGAACGATAATAATTATAGAATGTCCATTAAATAAATTAGAACATCCAAATTATAAGCCCGGAGTCTAGGTTTTTAGCGTTCCTATGCCTTAGGTGGCTAGTAGACGTGTTAGAGCACCTGTCCCAGCTTGGTAGGAAATCCATTAGGTCAGGACTATAGTGAGACTTAGTTAGAAGTTTTGCTTGCTGGTTAGAGGCCCCTGATTGTTTGTTAGACTCCATGCTAGTGATTGATATGATAGTCTTAAGAGTTACCTTAGTGGTTCCTGTCTAGCTCTGACCATGATAGATTCCTAGGATTTCTTTAGCCGTTCGCTTGGGTTCATCGATTTCGGGCCCAACATAACATGATCTCGATTCTCTTAGAACCTTCCCTGAGGCCTCTAATATACTCTAGCCATTAGGAAGCTTAGTGTTAAGTTTTCTTGACCTTTAGTCAACCGATGATTAGGACTCTCTGGTTCAATCTGTTCCTGGTCACTACTCTTCTGTGTTGTTGACCATAGGTTTTCGTCGTAGTTTTCTTGAATCGTAATTTAGGTGCATTCATCACACAACCACATTCATTCCCTTCGATTCACATGATCCCCTCCTTACTATTATCGTTGACCTTTCTTCCCGTTGCAAATCTTGATTCTTCCAAAGTCGTTTTCAAATTTTCCTTATTAAAAGTTTCCACTCGATTTAAATTTTGTTTTAAACCTTCTTTCAATATATTTCCATTACTTCCATTTGAGCTAAAAGTCATTCTTAGATTTTGAAGACTATTTGGTCGTAATTTTAAATTACTATCTTGTAACTATCTTTCTAACGTATATCGTCCGCACTTGATTTTAAACTTTAGTACTATTTCGATAATTCGATATACCACCTTTTCTAAATCGCGAAATTCATTTTAGCTATTTACCATACGTACTTTAAAATACTTCTTTCAAGATAAATAGAACTCCAATTAATTTATGAATATATACTAATTACCAATTTGTCGTACCCGTACTTCAAGTCTTTATACCAACCCATTCTTGTGGCAAATCCTTGTTTCCCCTAAAAGTATTTTCGATGTTCCTCTTTCGCTAAGTTTAAATTTGTTCGCGAACTTTTAATATATATATTAGATTTCATACTCTTTCGCGACTTAAATTTATTTGTTCTTTTCTAAACATTGAAACTTTTGTCGAGATTTTTGATTATTAGTTTATAATATTTTCCAGCCTATATTTTCATATCGATATAAATGTCTTGCCCCTTTTCATATACCAATTTTATTCTGAACCGTACTTCTGTTTTTCCTAACCTGAATTATAATTTTCTTTTCTTACTTATGCCATTAAAACTTATTCGAATACCGCATCATGTTTGCTTCTTATATACCTTTCAAGTTACATGGGACTTCAGCTTTCAGCGAGTCGATTTTATGCTCAACGTTTTCCCTAGTTCAGATTTTCGTAAAATTACTTTTCGAAACCATTTCCTGAGTTAGACCTCCATAATTCGGTTTTAAAGCTTTATTACCAATTTAATAATTCTATATATATCCTCCCACTTACTTCCATACTACTAAGATGTTACTACCTTTCCATTCATCATACATATTTCTAAAAATGATTTTTAGAATAGAACTACAATTATTTTTATATATCGTGTGTTAAGACCCTTGTATACATCAGTTTCTGCTGGCGAACCTGGATTCTCTAAAAAGTACTTTCAATATTTCTAAAAATGTTACTACCTTTCCATTCATCATACATATTTCTAAAAATGATTTTTAGAATAGAACTACAATTATTTTTATATATCAGTACTATGTTCGTTGTGCTCATGTGTTAAGACCCTTGTATACATCAGTTTCTTCTGGCGAACCCGGATTCTCTAAAAATTACTTTCAATACGGTTTCTTGGAATTTCCCTTCAGTTTTAAGACTTGGAAAAACATTTGGCATGAGCATAAACCCTCTACACTATATTTGATCTGATTTCATTCCTTGAATCTCGAAACTTTTCCCAAAATTTTTAAACTACTGCCGCATAACATTTTCTAACATACGCCCTATATGTTCGTGTAAATGATTTACTTTTACTCGTGATAGCTTTATATAAGCTAAATAAACCATTTCCTCTTATTATATATATTCGACTCAAACTTATTTCTAACAACTCATTTAATCGACCGGTTTCGTACTCTTCATTTTAACTTATATCTTTTACGCACTGTTTTCCATGTATCATAATGGAGCATCATTACATCATTACACGACCGTTCTCATGCTTTTCGATCCTTATATTCGTTACGCTTTTGATTTCAGGTTCTTTCCTTTTGTCTAGCCAATAGAGCTTGTCATCGCCCGTGTCAACCTTAATATAGTTTGGTGGGCCCCATTAGTGTAATTTGTTGTGTTGTCGTAGTGTATTAAATTTCATGATGCATATGAAGTTGTTTGTGGTTGGTATTGGTATGTTGGGTGTAGGAAGTTATGTATTAGTTGCATGAGTATAAGTGTGATATACATATGATAGTAGGATTATAATTGTTTGATTGGTATTACTTGTTTTTATGAGATGTCGTATGCGTGTATACCATGAGGTATACCCGACTACATCATATCTTAACTAATGAATGAAGTAAGTGTATTGATGTGCCAATTATAGATGGATGGATATGGTATGAATATATGATACATGTATGTGACCATACGATGACAGCATTTATTAGGGAGAGTATTGTAATTATAAGTGTGCTGATGTTTGTAACAATATCATGGTATATGAAGTGATTGAAATATGTGATATTACCTGATTAGATATTAAGGGTGTTTGACATTTTGATATGTATATGGTTATGTTGGTAGATGTGTATGCATCAAATAGTATTGGTATATGTATGGATGCTGTGTTATGTATATAGAATATTCTGCTATGATTTTGAGTCTCAAGCTTGAGTGGGTATACTCTATGTACATTGGTGTATTTGTCTGTGATTGGTGTGAGGTGTTGGATGATGTATGTATAATGTTTGGATTGTGTGTGTCCGGTTGTGTTACGCATATGATTGTGGGTCACTAAACCAGTATATAATTATAAGTGTTGGTCTTGTGGTATAGTTATTTATTAGGGGGCTTGCCTGCGTGAATATATATATATGTACTAGCTAAACTAAGCGTGTCGATGTACTGAGTTTATAATCGTATGATTGGTAAATATGAATGAAATGTTAGCGTGTATGGGTGTGCACCATGCACGGGAAAGTATGTGCTTAGTTATAAGTTTTGGTGACTATGATATGTTTGGCGTGTCGTGAGTATAATTATAGGGCCGTATGTGATGTGAAGTTATAGTGAAATATTTGCATGTATTGGAATGGCTATAAATTGTGAAATTATAATGATGGTGGAAGTATGTTAAATATAATAACTTGAGTTTGGATGGTGTGGTGTGATTACGTGTGTTGACGTGTTTGGTATTGGATGTATACTAGGAGATATAGGGAGTAGTGTATTCTTATTGCCTTGTTCATAGGTAGCTACCTAACGTAGAGTATTACGATGGTATTTATTGGTGTGAACTATTTAATTGGTCGTGAGTATATGGACTAATGTTTGGTGCTAGGTAAGTAATAGCTATATAAGGGATGTATGTATATATATGATTGAGATACATGTATGAGTAAGAATGGCTATGATAGGTGTAAGAGTATGATGTGCGTGGATGATGCATGCTAGTAGTGTTAATGTTTGATTGCCTAGTGCGAATATAAGCACTTGTAATAACTATACCTGATTGAATGTGATATGATTGAGGTAGTTACCAGAGCGACTAGATATGTTAGAAAGTCCGAGGACGGACTTTATTCTAAGGTGGGTAGGATGTAACGACTGGTTTTCGTGTAATTGGATTATCTATATTAAAATATATGCTTGGTGGATTTTCTCCTTGGATGTGTGGTTTCCGTTGCCGTAGCTTTCACTTTCGATCGTTTCGTCGTGATTTTCTAGCTTCTTCCTTCGATCGTCAATTTCGGAGTAAGTCATTCGTGACGAGCTTCAAATCGCTCATATCTTAGAGTTAGAGTGATCTTAGAAGCCATAGGAATCTTCCCGAAGCTCCGCGATTCGAATCGGCACTTTTAGTGCATCTTAGTTGGTTCGAGAAGGTGGACCAACCGACTAGAATTCAATCTAGTCGGTCAGGAACTCTTCTCCAACCGACTAGTTCTTTAAATCTACTGTACATGAGTTACTGTTTACTCTTAGTCGGTCTAAGAACAACCACCGACCGACTAGATGTGAAACTAGTCGGTCAGAACTTGCTCTCAGACCGACTAGTTCCTTTGATTAATTTTACCTAAGCTATTGTTCCTCGTTAGTCGGTTCATGAACACTCACCGACCGACTAGATTCCAAACTAGTCGGTCGACGGGCCTTCACAGACCGACTAATTCACTTCCCAGATTTTCCCCTTCTTTCGCTGTTTGATTCTAGTCGGTCACAGTTGGTCGACCGACCGACTAGTTGCTAAACTAGTCGGTCAGTAACTCTTCTTTGACCGACTAATCAGTGTCGAAACCCTAATTTCAGGGCAGCCGCCAGCTCTTCCTATTTAAACCCCCCAAACGTTTTCTTTTCTTCATTCATTTCTCCTGAGCCTCCTTCCCCAAATCCTTCTCCATCTTCCCCTAGCCTTCCTCCTTCATCAAGAGCCCTTCCCCCTCCATTTTGGCCGGCCACCACCTCTAGGTCGCCGGAAAACCCCCAAAATCCCCAAAACCCCATTTCTCCAGATTTTCTCCACATTCCAGATCTGAACCCTAGGTTTCCCCGGATCGTTCTTCCGTCGTCGTGCTTGCTCGGCATCGATCTTCCGCTTCTATACGGTAGGGTTCGATCCTTTGGTTTTCTCATAACTCTTCTTGTGATTTTATTGAAACACTAATAATAAACTAGGTTGGATGTTGTTTGATGATTGTTTCTCCATGGCAGCGATTTCCTCTCCGTAGATAACTTTTGTGGCGTGCCTCGTTGATCATCTTCCTTAGCATGAGGCAAGTGAAACTTGCCACTTGGGGTTTTAGGCCATGTTTTAGGCCATGTCTTAGGCCATTACCTTGCTTTAGCGTAAAAGAGACTAGACGGTGAAAGGATAGCCGTCTAGACGCCATTGACCTAGCTTGACAACGAAGCTTGGTCCGTCACCTTCATCATGCTTGTATGTCACGTTTAATTTCAATTAACGGTACGCGTATTAACTGTTCATGTCATCCATGCATCTTTAACTGCCATGTTTAATTCAATTAACGGTACGCGAATATCTGTTCATGTCATTGCATTTTGCCTGTCATGTTTAAATTCAATTAACGGTACGCGAATAACTGCTCATGTCACTGCATGCTTGAACACTCATCGTGATTGCGTAGCATCGCTACATACTAGTGCTACTTGTTCCGGCTAGGCACCCGTTTTGCGGGCACGACCCTAGGCCAATTACAAATCTGGCTCGTGGTCCAGAAAACGAGCTGAATACAGCCTGCGGGCAATAGGGCACTCACCTGTGTGTGAGTGATCCCTTGTACTTGAACATAGCCTGTGGGCAATAGGGCACTCGCCTGTGTGTGAGTGATCCCTTGTACTTGAATACAGCCTGCGGGCAATAGGGCGCTCACATGTGTGTGGGTGATCCCTTGTACTTGTTACTTGACAATACATGTCACACCTACCACTTGTACTTGTCTGTGTTTTACTTGTAAAACTTGTTATCCATGACATATTTGCTACTTGCTACTTGTACTTCCCTTTTCTTGTCACTTCCATACTATACTTGCCATGTCATGCATCATACTATAACTGATAGGTTGTTAGTTTACCTTTCTTTCAGTTTCCTTGCACAAGTCTTTCGACTTGCTGACATGTGCCCCTTTTCTCTTTTGGGTGACACATGTTAGATCCCGAGCCTGAGTTTGTCGCTGAGGACGTAGTGTTTGCTGTCGCTGAGCCAGTGGTTGCTGAGGAGGAGTTTGTGGTCATTGGTGACCAGTCTTAGAGGTCGCTCGTGTTCTCTTCCTTGTTTAGGTTTGCTTTTAGTTGTTGGTGCGGGGCACCCTTGCTTGTATGTTGTACTTTGTTGGCCATGTTGGGCCTTAGCTTTTCCTTTTGAGCCTGGTGGCTTTTCTGTGATATTATAATTTATTTTATGGATATTCTGAGATTTAATAAATTGCTTATTGTCTCACTTCATTATTAATATCGTCGTTTCGTATTGTGTTGCAAGGACCTGCCAATTTATTGTTGATTGACGCTTATCGGGCTTGGAGCTTTACAGCTTCAAGTCTGAGCGGACCTTCTCACGTCTCGCCTCCACATTTTTGGGAAGCAGGGCGTGACACTATGACTGGTCCCAACCATTGAAGTTGATGACTATGGAGGCGAATGATGCTTAGGAAGGCATCGATATCAAACCCTTCTTCCATTAAAGACCAATGTGTACCATCTTGGGCATACCCTAGACATCAAAACCAAGCTTCACTAACTTGCCTGGCATACCAATATCTCCCTTCGTCTGCTAAGTTGCAAACTGAAAACGTTCCTTCTGATAAAAATTCCTAACCTTATAATCTTGACGATCATGGTATCCTCAAAAAAATGTGAAACTAATAATTAATAATCCTCAAAAAAAAATCTCCGCTGATAATGATTAAACCTTTGTGAAACATTCATGTAATAGCACATTGAAATCTTAGACGAAAAGGTCCAAAATCACACGGCCACAAAAATAGCTTCTGGCTTAATGTATGGCTTCAACGGCTCAAACTGGCTCCAAAAGGCTCAAAATAGTTCAAAATTACTGTAACAGTTCTGTAAAAATTACAACTGAAGTATACAGAAATCATTGGCATAGGTTAGTGTAGCATTTTTATTTTACGTATGCTAATTTGTCTATTTTTCAAACTGATTTTTTTTCCTAAACTGAAATCTAAAGAATTATTTTCTGAACTAAAGAAAACTAACCATATAAAAGAAAACCAAAAAGAAGATGGAGGTGAGAAAAGACGGGAAAAGATCCAACCAGAATTTTCCAATGACGTGTCGCAGTAAAACCCGGACTAGCATAAAAATTATCTCATGAAAATTTATCCAATCGTTTCCATGTTCCAAAGAGAGCAATGCATAATGCATAAAGCTAAGAATCATGGACACAAACTCAAAACACAGACACGTGATGCGAGCATACAATTCCTTAAACTGTAGGATGTGGAAAATGCAACAAGACAGTTGAACGTGCACATTCACATGCACGCGCACGCACAAGAAAGAGAGTATATAATCCTGGCATCTGAAAGTCCAGGCACATATTTGTAACCATATACTACATACAACTGTTAGACCCGCAGGTCTATCCGCCGGCCCATCTTGGGCCGGCCCATGTGGCCGGCGGGTGGCTCTTTGCGCGCGCGCCCCCTCTCCCCTAGAAACCCTAGTTTCCTCTATAAATACGGGCTAGCCGTCATTAGGGATTTTATGCTTGATATTTTGAGAGATTCTCTATTGAGCGTCCGAGGAGTAATTATTAGATTAAACGAGTGCGGACGTCCTCTTCGGCGTCTTGGGAGGAGAATACACCTTTTTGTATTCAATTATCTTGTTTTCTCTTTATTATTTTGCTATAAAAATTGGATCTTTGGTTGGTTCCTAACATTTTGGTATCAGAGCACGTGACGATCCATGGTGACTACGACAAGATCCCACGACAAAATTGAAGCTTTGGAGGCCAAATTCACGAGCGAAATCGACGGAATCAAGAAATCTTTGGCGGCCAATGATGAATCCATGACAAAATTGACGGAGGCCGTCAACCAATTGACGGCCAATCAAGCAAAGCACGACGACCAATTTGCACAAATGATGGCAACCCTAAAGCAATTGGCGGCGAACAACAAAGAGGAAGAAAACCCTAAATTGGGTGAAAAGGCGGCACCTTTGAAGAAGAAAAAGAAGAAAGTTGATAGCCTTGACCCAAAAAGTGCTTTTTTGGTGGAGGATCTAGCCAACGACGAAGACGAAGAGCCATGGACGGTAGACTACCGCGAGGAGGTGCGACGGAAGGCGGTGGAGAGCCAAAGGGAGAGCGGCGGGCCTAGCCGCACAAATTGGGATCGCCACGACCAAGGGGAGCATCGGCCGGACCACCGGGGGCCACGCGAGCGGCGGACACCAAGTGCGAGAGGCGGGGGGGCCTACCCCGCCTCTGCCGGGCCCCGACAGGGGGGGCCAGGCCCTGCCGGGGCTCGGCAGGGTCCGGTGACCCTGCCGGACCTCCGGCAGGGCCCGCCGGCCCTGCCGGAAGCCCGGCAGGGCCCGCCCCCCCTCCGGCAGCCCGGGGGGGCCGATTGAGACCTACCGGGGGCCAGACGCCCCCGGCCACTTCTACAGGGGGCCGGAGCCCCCTGATCAACTCCCCAGGGGGCCGGAGCCCCCGATCTGCAGTACAGGGGGCCGGCGGCCCTGTCGGAAGGCCGGCAGGGCCTTCCCCCCCTCCGGCAGCCCCGGAGGGGGCCGACAGACATCAATAGGGGACCGGAGCCCCCAGATCAGCTCCACAGGGGGCCGGAGCCCCCCCAATCCTTCGCACAGGTGGCCGGAACCCCCCTGGCAGCCGCCAGGGGGAGGGGAGTTTCTTCGAGGGCTCGGACAGGGGTTGGGGTCCCCCGGACAGCAGCACGAGGGCGTGGGATACCCCAGACAGCCACCAGACACGAGTTTTGAGGCCCCGGGGCGGCGAACAGCGTATGAGGGTGGTCACGGGTGGATCTCAGGAGATTTTGGAGGCCCTCCGGGGCGTCGACCAGCAGCAGCGGACCCCCTCTACGGTGACAGGCGCGGGAGAGGAAATTACTCTGACGACAGGGGTGGTTACGAGGCGGAGTTCGGTGACGACGCAGGATGGGACGAGTTCGAGGGCCATCGAGAGGGTTACCGAGGAGACTATGGGGGCCGCAGAGGAGTACCACCTAGGCGATACGAGACTCAGGACGAAAGGCGGCAGCACTACCGACCACATCACCGAGAGGAGGGACGGCCCGAGCAGGGACATTTTGGAGGGGATTGCAGAGTCCGGAAGCTGAAGATGCCGATCTTTTCTGGGGACGATCCGCACGCCTGGTTGTTCACAGTGGAGAGGTATTTCGCGGCGCATCACATGACCGAGGCGCAGAAGCTGGAGGCGGCGGCCATCTACATGGAGGGGAGAGCTTTAGGGTGGTTCCAGTGGAAGGAGAGGAGGCAGCAGATCCATAGCTGGGTGGAGCTGAAGGACTTAGTGCTGGAGAAGTTTAGAGACCCCCGCTTGGGAAACTTACACGAGCAGCTGTTCGCCCTCAGGCAGGAGGGGCCGGTGCGGGAGTACATCGAGAAATTTGAGACGCTGGCGGGGCGAGTTCATGGGGTGTCGGACGAGTCGCTGGAGGGCACCTTCTTGAAGGGGCTACGTCCTAGTCTTCGAGCTGCGGTGAGACCATACAAGCCTCGAGGGCTTTCGGAGGTCATCGAGATGGCGCAGATGGTGGAGGACTCCCGAGCTGAGGATAGGCGAGGCGGAAGCGGCTATGGTGGGCAGATACAGCGGATCACCACGACTGGGATAGGCGGAGCAGGGGTCCCTACTGAGACAGTTCAGACAGGGCTTGAGAAGACGGGGGATCCGAACCTGCTACCAGCTGGGGGCCCATTCCGACGGATGACCGATGCGGAGATGAGGGAGAAGCGGCAAAAGGGACTCTGTTTTCGATGCGACGAGCGCTTCTCCCCCGGACACCGTTGTGTGGATCGGAAGCTGCAGGTTTTGATAGCGGAAGCGGACGAGGACGATGACTTGGAGGACGAAGGCATTGGAGGCGAGGGCGACTCCCACTCGGAGTAACACCGCCGGTACTTACACCACCTTGAGGACAAGGTGGTTCTTTGGGGGGGAGTATTGTTAGACCCGCAGGTCTATCTGCCGGCCCATCTTGGGCCGGCCCATGTGGCCGGCGGGTGGCTCTTTGCGCGCGCACCCCCTCTCCCCTAGAAACCCTAGTTTCCTCTATAAATACGGACTAGCCGTCATTAGGGATTTTATGCTTGATATTTTGAGAGATTCTCTATTGAGCGTCCTAGGAGTAATTATTAGATTAAACGAGTGCGAACGTCCTCTTCGACGTCTTGGGAGGAGAATACACCTTTTTGTATTCAATTATCTTGTTTTCTCTTTATTATTTTGCTATAAAAATTGGATCTTTGGTTGGTTCCTAACAACAACCTCCCACGTATTTTATGACTTCGCAAACGGACTTCCCTTGTCTCTTTAATTTTCTATAGAGTTGCTTAATGTGACCAATTTTATACCAAACCATATATAAACTCATCAATAGCTTTATAAAAGTCAATGTTTTTAGTCTTTTCACTAAAGCATGACCCGTATGTATACAAACATTTCAAATATAGCATATGACATCCATGAAATACGAACAAAGAAGCATGTCAATCATGTAAAATGTGCTTAAGAAGTTTCCAAAAAAGTGTCCTAGATTTTTTTATTTAAGGCATAATCAAGGACACATTTTAAGTGTCTGATAGCATGTCTTAGATGCAACTAAAGAGCGTCTTTGTCCGATACAAGTACAGTTTCATGACAGAAGTACACCTCCCCCGGACGCCATGGTGGCACTGGCCGTTTCATCCTACATGCTTCCAAATAGCTGCACTTCAAATTTTTTAATAGGAAATGATATAGAAAGGCGGAGATTGAATGATGTGATTTTTCATCCGGTTTGAATTCCAAATGGTCTTTTTTTGTAATTTATTTTTAGAATTTATATTTGAGATAGAGTTTCAGTCCTTGCGTCTTCTAGTTATTTTGAATCTTTTGGTTATTTTATTTACAATAAAATTTGAGTCCTTTTGGGTTTTTTATTATTTTGGGTCTTTTAGTTATTTTTGAATTTGAGTCACATATTGAATGTAAGTTTTAAATTCAAGTTCTATGTATATATAAAGATCACAAACTTGTTTATTTTTTAATGAAGAGAATAGAAATTAAAACATTGGGGTAAACTTTGAGTTTTTCTAAAATCAAACTTTTTTGCATTTGGAGTGCGTGCGTGTATTTGGTTGCCTGGACGAAAGTCCGAAAAAACTCCGTAGGCAACGCATGCGGGACAGTAATTGTTAGATCTCTTGGATGAGAGTCCCGAAAAGATATCAAATTCCCAACTTTCTTCTTCATCAAATCCCCATCACATCCATTCCCACTTCCGTCATGCATCAAACTTAGTATCAAAATTAAAATTCTAACTTTTCTTAATTGTTTTTTTTTCTTTTCCTTGATCATCAAAACCCATATTTTCCCTTCTAATTAGGTTTTAGATCAAATATCAAAAAATCCAACTTTTCTTTTTCTTCTTCTTCATCTTGTTTTCTTTAGGATTTTGATTAAAAAAATCCAAAAAGAGAGATCAACACAAAAAAGTTTCAAAAAAGGCTGAAAATTTCGAAAAAACCAGATTAATCAGAGAAAGAAAGAGACAAAACCCCCAAAATTTCGTGTTCATCTCCATCCTTCAATCGCACCCCTAAACTCTAATTGTAATAATCCTAACACTTTTCAAAAAATTTCTTATAATAACTTTTTTTAAAATATCAATTTAATTCCAAAATAAGAAATCTGATTTTTTTAATGATTTTTCGTATTTTTTCTTGTATTTTTTGAGCTCATTTTAGCCACAAACCCGTTAACACAACCACATTTTAATGAAACTCTACCTGACATATTTCACCCGTTTATATTATCTTGCTTTTCTCAATCTTCTCAATCTTATTTTTCTTTTCTTTTCTTTTTCTTTTTCGATTTCATTCCCCGAGCGGCGATGCTCTATGCATCGCACGTTGCGTGATCTTCAGTGCTCATGGGGGCGTCGGGTGTAACCGACGGCGGCTCCCCCATGATTCTCTACGCGGTCCCCTCCTGTAACCCATATCTCTCTCTAATTCTATAAATCCTTAGCACTAACCTTAAAACATAATTGGGTCTCTCTCTCCCTCCGTCCTCTGATCTCACCAATCTCCCTCCCTCTAATCATCCTCTCCCTCCTTCTGATGCTAGCAAGCCGCAGCTGCATCTGTGATTTGATAACGAGGCAATGCGACCGACTTTCAGTGACGGACGGTGAATTCTTTCCCTTATTCTACGGTGACAAGTATATCTAATTGAGCTCTTTATGACCATGATAAAATTGGCCCAAGATTTTTTAATGTTTGTTGGTTGATTTGGTTGGATTTCTTGCTGTTTTGAGTTTTTGGTTGCGATCTATAGGATTTGTGCCTTTGTTGGATGTGGTTTGTTCTTCTTTTGGGCTGCTTGCCTCTTATAACCCCTATTGTGGTTTGGCTTGGTTGCTTAAGGGGTTTCTACCTCTGTTGGCTTGTTCCTTTGATTTACAGCCGTTTGCGGTTTTTTCCCTTACTTGTGGTTGTTTGTGCTTTTAGCTGAGGTTGTTTGGCTTGTGTGTGGTCTATTTGGTCTTGTTCATTTACATGCGGCTATGCATTATTGCCTTTGGGGTCCACTATTGACGTTGTACCTTTAACTATTGGTTGGTTCCTCCTATTAGGCTTTGGATTTTTTTACTGGGGTTCCTTATTGGTATGTCCCTTTGACTATGGATCTAGACTTTAATGTTTGTTCCTTGTTGGCTATGTTCCTTAACTGGAATTTTTTGGGTTGAGCATTTGTTAGCATTATTCCGCTTCCTGAGGCTCGATGGTCGACGTTCATACACTGGATAGCTATAAACCCCTTCTCACGGTTCTGTTTCTGTAGCACTAATGAATTGATGTATAAGGTATGACCAATGATTCGATGATGATTTTCATGTCTGAGAATATTATACATGTTTAATGAATTGAATTATGGGCTATGCTAAGTGATTAGTGACACAAACACTAAACCTACTTCCGTCACTACTTTTGCTGCCTCGGTCTGCCATTTCATCCTCTCCACCTCTCTCGTATGCAATCAAAACCCAGGCTAACCCCATATGTGCAAGAAACCAACATCAGCTCCCTTGAGCTCCACCTTCATCAACACTGTCACTGCTAGCTGTAGCCTCCATGGACCCCCTCGGAAGACATGCCGCATCAAGACGGACATGAGGCACCAAGAATCATCAATGTTCGACATCAAAATAATCCGAAAAAAATTGGCCTATGCCAAACTACTATAGTAACAGATCTAGATGCGTCGATGATAAGCCCATGACATTGTTCATCAGCTCTCTGGTGAGTCGTTTTCGTCATCCAGATGTGTAACGATCCATATTCTTGAAAACATTTTCTTTCTAATTTTGCATTACTCCATTTATTTTCTCTTTGAAGCTATTATTTTATTTTATTTTTAGCCTAAGCCCGAGTGTTGAGGCCCATTTCTCTCGAGCTCACTCTTCATTTCACCCTTTCTTATTTTCTTTTACTTTCCTTCTTTCTATTTAGTAGGCACAAACAAAGTTAATTGGCTCAATCCCCATTTCCTCTACTTCTCTCTTTAATTCTTTTTAGAATGAGCCTACAAGAGCCCGCAGGCACTTGACCCATCTCCTCTAATTTCTTTAGCCTACCGTCCCCAGCTAATACAAATAATTACTTATTTCTTAAACCCAAAGCCAATTAGCCCAAACTCATTTCTTACGTGGCCGACCGAAACCCCTTGAGCACACTAACACAAATTACTCAGCTAATCGTAAGTTCATGCGCTTCTTTCTCGACTCGGCGACCGTAACCCTAACCTCTCCCTCGCGAACCCCGATCGAGACGTCGCCTTGCATCCGATTCAAAAACCCTAGACGACGACCTTTTGAAAACGAGATATGATCAGATCTTATCCATGGATTTCAGGTTTTAAGATTGATTTAAATTGATTCACGCGTTTTTCTCTTCTCTATAAATATGTGAGGGTTTTATGCATACGAAACCCTCTCTTTTCCTCCCTAAATTTCAGAGTTTGATTTGAGATTTTCGATTCTCTTCGAGTTGGGATTTTGGGCTTTAACCCCTTCGATTTTCTCCGGCAAGGTAGATTGCTTCTTGAACTAAGTTCTCAGTTTTTGTTTTATATTCTTGTATTCTCTTATTTAATTCCGAAAGTTATTAAGTTTGATTGTTTGAGATATCGCTGGATTTTTGGGATTAAACGAGATATGATGATTCACTTAGTTTTTAGGGGATTTCCCCGATGAACTCCTCGACATCCCAAAGTTCCAAGGCGACGTCGTAGCGCCTTTCTTTATTTCTGCTTCGGTTTGGTTTTCAGGTGTTCCATCGACCGCCGGAGGAATTCCTTGGTGTCGCCCGTATGCGACGGTGCTATTGTTGACTCGATTTTCCCCTTCTGCGAGAACTGCCGGTCGTCGGCGTTTTGATTCATCGCCATGCTTGTCTTCAGGTTGGCCTATGGTTGTTTTTCTTTGCTCTGGGCTCAAGGCCCGTGGCTGCTTGGTCTGAGATCTGGGGCCATTGGCCTGTTTGGTTGACTAGTTGGGTTGGGTTCAGCCCTGTGCTTTGTGCGATTTGTTGCCCCTTTTACTTCTTGTATAACTTACATAACTTGCTATTTGTGGGCTTTGCTGCTAATTAAAGTGTCGTTTAGTACACTTTTGATACGATTATCACGTACGAGAAGAGGCGTAGGAGGCCGAAGGAGTAATTGCTATGTGCACCAACGATTTGGGGAAGTTTCTTTAGGCACAATTAGTTTTGTTATTTTTGATGTACGCACCACGCCTAAACATTATATAAGTGAGGGTGTGGGCTAGGGTTCGGGTATCGATTATTGTAGCCGTCTTTTGATATTTTCTTAGAGTTCTCCGAGGAGATCTAGAAGAGAGTTTTAGGCTTTTTCCTTAGCAAAAGCTAGGAGAGGGACCAACTCTCCCAAAATTGGCTATCTATCCCTTGTAACCATATTTCCATTTCAATAAAAATCCCCAAATTCCACCAAATCAACCCTAATCCGCATCAATTTGGTATCAGATCTCTGATCCAATGGCAACGACAAGATCAACCACGGCAAAATCTCTGGAGGAAAGACTAGATGCAGAAATTGATGAGGGGAAGAATGAGACGGTGAGGCTCGAGGAGAAGATCGATGACCTCGGAACGAAGCTCGACAACTTGGAACAAATGAAGGAGATGCTTGCCCACTTTATGGCTCAAAACCTAATCGCGCCTCAGATCTCGCAATCGAAGGAAGGAGCAACCTCAAATCTGAATCACCAATCAGATCTGCGAGTAAAAGGGAAGGCGACGATGATCTCCAATCAAGAGGGGGAGGTGTGATCTTGGGAGAAATAGATCCAAATCTGGATCTCGACGACGACGATTGGCAGGATGATCTCTCCGAAACCCTAGGGAAGAGCTCCGAGGAGGATCAACGGAGCGGCGACGACAGAAGGCGCGTGCGACAGCCCTAGAGGGGGCGCCGGGGGGCTGTCGACACCCTGGCGGCCTCCCTGGGACCGCCGACAGTCGACGACCCCGCAGGGGGGCGCAGGTGGCGGGCAACCCCCCAGGGGGCCGCCGAGGTGTCGCGACCCCGCAGGGGGGGTCGCAGGTGGCCGGCGCCCTCCCCCGGCCGTCGAAGGCTGGCGACCCCCCAGGGGGCCGCCGGAGGCGCGCGACCCCGGCAAGGGGTCGCCGATGGTCGGCGGGCCCGCCAGGGCACCCGCGGGTCACTAACGGGCCGCACAGACTCCGAGGACCACCTACAAATTTAAGTTTGATACTAATAAATTTAAGTTTATTTATTATTTAGGCACCGATTGTCCCATTCAGTGTTTTAAATGTATCTAAACTTCAATCCAGTAACAAAACTCTTAAACCCAGCTTCCCTTGGTGAAGAAGTAGGCTCCTTTCCCCGGGTTCTACTACCCGCGCCCAAATTACAAAAAAATCAAAATGCAGAAATAATAAAAACAAATACAGCTCACCCCATCAAATTGACTCGAAGGTGATGGCTCAATTCAGTGAACAGCTCGTACATCTGGCCGAGATCAGCGGCGTTCCCATGCGAATACAGCACAGTGAGCTTCGCCAGCGGATTCCTTGCGTACATCACGACGATCTCGTTTCCCCTTCTTGTCGGAACTCTTCTCACCTCGACATTCTCCTTCGCGGGGACGCCCGTGATCGTCAGAAGCCCATTAGGCCCCATCTCCTCGACCTTGTACGACGGCGGAGTCGGCGGGAAGAAGGCGAACTTGGCGGCGACTGACGACGTCACTCCTCCCATCGCAACGTCAGCTAATAATGAACCAGAGCTAGGGTTTGAGCTCGGTTTCGCCTTGGCATCCCGTGTTTGACGAGATCTGGGAAAGGCTTCTGGGAGGTTGGGTTAGGGTTAGGGTTTGGACAGAGATCGGATACGGAGAAGCGAGGAGAAGAATGGGGGAGAGGAGAGAGAAATGCGAGGCATTTATTACAGATGAAGAAGAGTGGTATTTTTTTTTAAATAAAAAGAGGAAAAGAATTGGGTGAAAGGCTGAGAGGAGGAGGAACGAATCGAACGAGATAAATATAATAAAAGGAGGGAAGAAAAGTGGCACGTGACATGAGCTTCCGATCACGTGCTACGGCGGAAATTGCGGTCGTTTTTAGCTTGTTGGGAGTTAGGGCCGCGAGTTGGGTTGGACTCCGGAGGGTCGAATCCAGGTGAAAGTCTGTTTTGCGGTGGTCTCTTGGGACACGGCGCATGTCAGCAATGTTAGGCTGTGAATGGAGTTAGGATATGATTAGGACAGTGTAGGAAGACTAGCTGTCTGTGGGATACTATGTAATCTACACATGGCATCACAGTGAAGTAGAAAGTATGCTAGCGGGTCGCATTCACGACGGTGGACGGCCACTCCGATGCTTCAGTCAGATCATGAAGAGAAAATATAACTATAGACGTAGAAAGCGTAGAATGGAATGAATTGGATCTGCAAATGCAATGATGAATTTATATATATTTGATCAAAGAGTATTTTCGGCACTTCAAGTATCAGGCAGTCATTAGGCCGCACTCACTCGGATCTGTTCATGCGTTGTGCCAATTGGCCTCTAGTTGTGGCGGGCACATGGACCTCTAGGTTGTGTTCGATTTGAGGGAAGAAGTAAGAAAATGAAAGAAAATAAGTAGGAAAATCAATTTCTATTGTTTGGTTCAAAAGAAAAATTCATATTATGTTGTAAATAGATTATATGTGTGGGACGATAAGATTGTATCTATTTGAGAGTGTGTATCATATCTATGTATGAACTCACTAATCCCCTATAAATAAAGGCCTAGTGTCTTTTCCCACAGATGTGTTTCATAACATGTTATTAGCGTGTTCTAACCCTAGCGCCAGCGGCCCCTAGCCGTCAGCAGCCTCACTGTATAAATAACAATCAAGAAAGACACAGATTTAACGTGGTTCGGCTATAAAACCTAGCCTACATACACACGAAGAAGAGAGAGACTTTCTTATTTCAATTGTGTTACAATGAGAAGGGTAGCCACCAATATTTATAAGGCTAGCAAACCCTAAAACCAAATATGGTAACAACATATGTGCTCATCAAATATCAACCACACATATAATGGATCCAACGGACACAATTCTCTCTTCTTTCCAATACTCCCCCTCAAGTTGGTGCGAAAATATCGATAGAGCCCAACTTGGACAATATATCTTGGAATTTAGTAGTGGATAAACCGTTGGTGAAGATATCAGCAAGTTGTTCATCACTACGAACAAATTGAGTTCATATGGTATTGGCTTGTCTATTCTCTCGCACAAAGTGACAATCTACCTCAATATGTTTAGTCCTTTCATGGAACACGGGATTTGATGCAATATGAATTGCTGCTTGATTATCACAAAACATCATTGTAGGTCGAGACGAACCAAAGCCTAAATCATTGAGAAAGCACCTGAAGCCAAATTATTTCACTTGTCGTGGAGGCCATTGCACGGTATTCAGCTTCTGCACTTGATCGAGCAATCACATTTTGCTTTTTGCTTTTCCAATTGACTAAATTTCCACCAACAAATGTGCAATAACCTGTTGTAGATCTTCTATCAACAGGACATTCAGCCCAAACAGCATCAGTATAAGCAATAATGTCGTTATGACGATTCTTATGCATCCAAATACCTCTTCCAGGCGAGCCCATCAGATACTGCAATATTCTATTAACAGCATTCATATGATTAACAGTAGGAGCATGCATGAATCGGCTTACCAAACTTATAGCATATGAAATATTCGGGCGAGTAATAGTAAAATAAATATGTCATGCCCCGCTCCCCGGGATACCCTGAAAGTATGAATCCGTCCCAGGTATTCCCGAAGAGGCAGGTGTTACGAAAGGAAAAGTACAAAAACTCTAGCAGGTCCACTGCGCACTGCTGAGATAGTACCTGTAATGTTTCCAAAGCACAACCAAACAACCAAAAACATAAACACAGAAGGAAACAGAGAGGGAAACTGTACAACAACTATACCCAAAGATAAGTCTGATATCTATACATCATCAATATATATATATACAGTCATCATGAACAACTCATCTCTACCAAAACAAAACCCAAAAGTACAACACTCTCTCCTCTCCCCTCGCCATCCCAACCTAATTCACTCACAAAACTCCACTACCGCACCTCATAGCCATCAACCAACTGCAACACCTAAACCTGAAAAGTCAACGATGGGGCACGTCAAAGCGTGACCCAGTAGGAAAACCATACCCAAACTAGCCCTTATATGAAGTGTGAAAAGGTGCACGTGAGCAGGCAGAGTGTATGACATAAGGCAATGAATGCATAACATAAACAAAGGTACAACAACCAAAGAGTGAGACAACATAAGTAAAATAAACGCAAGCGACAAGAACTACCATAGGCGATGTATATAACAAATGTATATAACATGGAAGGGCTACAAGTAAAGCACGCAAAAGTAAGCAACAATTGATAATGCTACAAAAGTAATGAACATTATTTGAAGTGTTTTGGACCCTAAGTAGTGGGTAGACCATCTTAGGACTGGACCTCACCCCCAGTTGGGGTGGAACAGGCAAACTCCCCGAGACAAGCTCTTACTAAAGGAGCCCTGTTTTCCCCTTATCTCCCCTTCGCATTTTCTCCATTTCTCCTCATTTCTGTCACTCACCGCCACTCGGCAAGAACAGGAGAGCCACCAACCACCAGTCCAGCCCATCATGTTTTCCCCACAACTTAGTGTCCCACAATCCCTGTGTCACCCTCATTTAAGATGACTCATTCATTGATCAGTATTTCAATTAAAAGTATCATGTAACAAAAGGAATCACATAACAATCACCATTTTCACCTCCTCTCATTCCAACACATAAAACCTTTCCACCACAACATTCGCCACATGGTTCTCATTTTCAACACAAATGATTCCAACACATGTAATTGCACAACTTCACCATTAATTGCAACATGAAATTAATTAAACATGAGCCAACAAACCATATGCCAACATCACTTAATCCAACAGGAAATTAATTAAACAAAAAGCAAGATGACATCCTCTTCTAGCAACATGAAAATGATAGCATGGGACCAATAGCATGAAACTAATAGTAACATGAGACTAATAGCAACATGAAAATGTTAAGAAACATTTCACCCAAAATAGTCCAGCTTGCTGAAAATTGCACGATAGTCAGATTGATGGGCATTTTACTTCATATTTTTGTATAAAACATAACAATTACATACAAATGAAAGTTGTAGATATAGATGTCCTGAGTTCACATATCAATTTTCATGAAGTTTAGATGAGTATTCTATTTTCTACATAATTTACACTAAAGTGTACTTGTGCTGGAATTGAAAACAGAAACTACACTAACTTAATGACCAAATTACTACTAATTGCAAGAAGAACTAGCAGAAATGAAAAAGTACAAAGTTGTAGAGCTTGAAGTTAACTTTCCAACGAGACCAAGAACACACAATTTCATCAAGTATTGAGGGACTGCTCACTGTTTTAGTAAAATGTGTTCAGACTGCGTAAAAACAGGCATGTTGGCAAGATAGAATTTTTAACCCTATTTCCAGTTCGAATTGGTAAAAGTTCACAACATAAAAGTTATAGATAACAGTCCAATATATAAGCCATAAAAATTTCAGAGCAAACTCAATTCTAGATTGGAAGGAATAAGCAGAACAATCAGCATGTAAATCTGTCCAGATTTGCTCTCCGGGCACAACCGCCCAACTCAGGATTACTCACCGCACAAAACCACCCGAATCTCAGAATTGCTCACCGCGCACGACCATACAAAACTCAGGATTACTCATCGCACAAAACCACCCGAATCTCAGAATTGCTCACCGCGCACAACCATACAAAACTCAGGATTACTCACCGCGCACAACCATACAAAACTCAGGATTACTCACCGCGCACAACCATACAAAACTCAGGATTACTCACCGCGCACAACCATACAAATCTCGGGATTGCTCATCGCGCACAACCATACAAATCTCAGGATTGCTCATTGGACACAACCATACAAACTGAGGATTGGCATAAGAAAAGGTACAACCACAACAACAACCATGAAACTAAGCATGCAACTCTAATACTAGTTGGAGATGGAATCCTACCTTAGGGGTGATGAGAGATAAGGGGTAGCCCGAATCCTATGGCTCCTCCTTCTTCAAGTCCTTCTCCTTCGTCATTCTCTTCTTCTCCACAAGCTCCTAGAATGAGCAACAGCACTCAAACGACGACAAGGATACTACGGGTGTGTGCAGAGTGATGGTGGCGTAGCCCTACGGGTGCTCAGCCTCCCTAAAGTCTAAGAGGGAGCGATGGGAAGGGATGAATTCGGCCTTATCTTTTGGGGGAGAGAGTGAGATATTTTTAGAAGAGTTTAGAAACGAGGAGAATTTAGGAGAAGAGAGTAGAAGTGCCAAGAATTAAGTAGAAAAGTCAAGACGTCGTATTTACAAGTTTGCCATTCTCCACAAATATCTCTTCCACTCTCAGAATTACTCAACGCACAAAACCATACAAAATCCAGAATTGCTCAATGCACAAAACCATACAAAATCCAGAATTGCTCAATGCACAAAACCATACAAATTCCAGAATTGCCACCCAACCGTAATTACAAGTATGCCATTACTTCTCACACTCTCCTATTATGCACACACACTCCCCATCAATTACAAGAATGCCACTAACCCTAACCCCTTTCACACTAGCCTCTCTACACCCATCCTACACACACATTCACCCACATACATACACCATCAAACAACCACCTTCATAGTTTACTGCAAGCACTGCAAGCACAACCAACCATATAAAGTACATGCAATTATCAACTCACTGATATACAATCAAGTACACAATACATAGTACACAGATATACACTCTACTTTCACCCCAAAAATATAGGCCCTACGTATATGGCACTCTGGGCCATTACAAAATCAGTCGGCCAACCAAGGGTTGAAACTTTCCAATATCCGAATATAACTCACCAGCAGCATCAAGCTTACCACCACTATCAGTAGGTGTATCTGACGGTTTAACACCCATCTTTCATGTTTCCTTCAATAAGTCAAGAACATACTTCCTCTGATTAAGAAACGTACCTTTATCGGAGTAGGCAACTTCCAATCCAAGAAAATATTTTAGTAATTCCAAATCATTGATAGCAAATCTTCTATGCATCAAGGCTTTCAGTCTTGAGATTTCAGCTTGATCATCACCAGTGATCACAATATCGTCTACATATACCAAAACGATAATGATGCCAGACTTACTTCTCTTAACAAATAAGGTCGGATCTGCAGTGCTTCTCTTAAGACCATTCATCATGAGAAACGAACTTAGTTTAGCATACCAGGCTCGTGGTGATTGCTTAAGCCCATAAATAGCTTTTCTTAATTTGCAAGCTACTCCAAAAATTGTAGGGATCGTCTAACCCTTGCAATATTTACAACACACACTGGAGAGGGGTGAATAGTGTAATGGCAAAACTCCCCCCCCCCAAATTTAATCTCCACAATATTTTCCGAGACATTTCTAATTTCAAAGTTTTGGTACCCAATACACTTTTTTCCTCAAAATTTAAGTTTTTCCACTAAAATATTCACAAATTCCAATCTCAACCATTCATTGATCAAGATCAAATCTCAACCACATTTTATCTTGTCATATTTAGCCCAAGAATTTGAAAAAAGTTGTAAAATGTATAATAGATTGCCTAACCAATTCGGCCTTAATGGCCGTTATCATCTCCGTGCCTTGTAGGCCTAGTGAGTCTTAGCATGCTTTACTAGCGAAAATTGAAACAGACGAGTCCCAAGATAAAGGTACCATGTAATCGGAACTCAATTTAGGGCATATTCTTTTGTAGGAAAGTATAAATTGGGAAAGGTGGGAAGTGTGGAATCTGATGAGAGAGAAATTTGGTGTAGTGTGTTCTTTTGTTGGAAAGTGGGAGTGGATTGTGGAGTTGGAAAGTTGAGGTGGGTCCCATTCCGTGTAGTGTGTTCTTTTATTTGAAGAAAGTTGTATGTTGGAAAGTGATGCGGGATCCACTCAAATTTAATTTGTGCTATTTAAACCTAAACTAAATACTTAAATCAAATATACAAACTAATTAAAACTTAAAATAATTAATTGGGTTTGGTTTTTTATTTTAATCTAAAATAATTAACTAACATACAAACGCAAATTTAATTGGCCCGTAGGTACATCAGACAAAAACCAAACTAACATCCAAATAAACACATATAGCAGGGGCCATGCATATTCATGCGTTCCAGTGAAACAAAGCTAAAAAAAGAAAGAAAAAGCAGCGCGCGCTCCGATTGGCGGTAGCTGCTGGTAGGAGAGAGAGGGGGCCCACTCGCTTTGAGATTCCAGCGTAATTCGGCCTAAATTCTCCGATTTGTTTTGCCCCCAAGGAATTCGTCTGACGCATGACACGTAGGACAAATTTCTCCCAAAACGCAAAACACAAAAGAACACCCAAAGGAAAAGAGAGGTAGAAATCCAATGAATAGTACATGAATAGTGATCTTTTCACTTTCTCCCTGGTACATTCCTACAAAAGAACAGTCCCACGAGTCCATGTATAAAAGAAGTTTCAAGCAGGCCTCCACATGGGCCGGGTTGGAACACCGTAGACCCCGTTACTAGCCCGACCGACGGCAGGCTGGCAGTGGCAGCAAATATATCAAGATTGATTAATAGTGTTGTGAAGGGAAATATATGGAGAATAGGTGTAGAGGGTTAAGAGCCCCATACACTTGTATTTATAGCTTTCAATAGTGGGTTGGATACCCAATTGGCCCAATGGGCCTATTCATAACACTTCCCCTTATCCAACCAACATCGAATAAGGGGTGGATTCTTCAGGATCCGAGTTAGGGTAACTGTCTTGTTAAAGAAAGAACAGTTAACCCATAACTTCCCCTGTTTTAGGGATGTTTCTAGGGGTGGATACTTCAGGATCCAGAGTCAACGAGGTTGCCTCGTCAAAACCTTGACTACGGAAAACCCAGTGGGAAAAAACATGTAGCCAAGGGAAAAGAGTACAACTCTGCAGTTGACTCCCCCTTATCTGACCAAGCTTCAGGCTTGCAGATTTCCTATGAATCTATACATCAGTCTCATATGTATTTATGAGTTCATAGTTCTCTCATCCTGACCCAGTTTACATTTACTCACTCTCCTCAGCCCAATCACATATACAAGTTTCTCAAAGATACTAGTAGGCAGGGATTTGGTAAGCAAATCCGCCAAGTTATTACATGATTGGATCTTCTGTACCTCAATCTGCTTTTGCTTCTGAAGGTCGTGCGTCCAGAAGAACTTGGGGGAGATATGCTTCGTCTTGTCACCTTTGATGTAGCCGTCCTGTAGCTGGGCTATACATGCTGCATTGTCTTCATGGAGTGTAGTGGGTGCAAGAACGCCGGTCGTCAGGCCGGTGGAGGTGAGTATGTGCTGGATCACCGAGCGTAGCCAGAAGCATTCCTTGCTTGCTTCGAAAATCACTAGTAGATCTGAGTGAGTGGATGAGACGGTCGTCATGGTCTGCTTCACAGATCTCCAGGATATGGCAGTGCCGCCATATGTGAACATGTATCCGGTCTGAGACTTCTCTGTATGGGGATCGGACCTGTAACCTGCGTCAGCATAACCAACTAAACCAGTTGATGCCCCTTTCTTGTAGAATAGACCTAAGTCTATGGACCCTTGGAGGTAGCGCAGAAGATGCTTAACTCCGGCCCAGTGCCGCTGTGTAGGTGCAGCACTATATCTGGCTAGTAAGTTTACTGCAAATGCTATGTCAGGGCGAGTGCAGTTAGCCAGGTAAAGGAGTGCACCGATAGCACTTAAATAAGGCACTTCGGGGCCTAGTACTTCATCCCCCTCTTCCAGCGGACGGAAGGGGTCTTTGTGTACATCCAATGATCTGACGACCATCGGAGTGCTGAGGGGGTGGCACTTATCCATCTGAAACTTTTTCAATAAGTTCGATGTGTAAGTTGACTGGTGTAACAGGATCCCATCTTTAAGATGCTCTATCTGAAGACCTAAACAGAATTTTGATTTTCCGAGGTTTTTCATCTCGAAGGTTTCTGTCAGGCTTCTAGAAATCTTTGCGATCTCTTCAGGAGATCCGATGAAGTTTAAGTCGTCTACATAGACGGCTATAATTACAAATCTTGTTGCCTTTGCTCTTATAAAGATGCAAGGACAGACTGGGTCGTTTTTAAATCCTTGCTGTGCAAGGAAGTCGCTCAGTCTGTTATACCACATCCTTCCAAATTGTTTTAGACCATATAATGATCTTTGCAGTTTCATTGAGTAGATGTCACGTTCTCTCTCTTTTAGTGATGCAGGCAAAGAATAACCGTCAGGCAATCTCATATAGATGTCTCGGTCTAGGTTGCCATATAGGTATGCAGTAACCACGTCCATGAGTTGCATATCTAAACCCTCTTGTGCTGTTAAGCCAATGAGGAATCGGAAGGTGATCACGTCCATGACCGGGGAGTATGTGGCTTCAAAATCCACCCCAGGACGTTGGGTAAAACCCTGTGCTACAAGCCTTGCTTTGTAGCGTACGATCTCATTCTGTTCATTTCGTTTTCTAACAAATACCCATTTATAACCCACAGGTTTTACACCTTTTGGTGTCTGGACTATTGGTCCGAAGACCTTGCGTTTGGTGAGTGAATCCAACTCCACTCATATTGCCGCTTTCCACTTTGGCCAATCATCTCTGCTTTGACATTCTGTCAGAGAGCGTGGTTCAATATCATCGTCGTAGTATGCGACGTTGATGGCAATATTACACGCAAATGTGTCATCTATTGTTGTGCTTTTTCTGTCCCAATACTCCCCAGTTCGTACATAGTGTATCGATACTTCATTTTCTCCCGGTTTTTCCTCTTCATGAGAGTTTGGGAGAGATGGGGTAGCAGGGCTTAAATTAGCATCCTGTGGTGGTATTTGTTTACCATTGCCAAGGGTCCTACTCTTTCGAGGGACTTGATCCTTGGATCCCGGTGGTCGTCCTCTCTTTTTGAGAGGTCCAACCATTTCTGCTGCAGGCGGATTGCATCCATTTTGTGGTATGTCAATCCTAGCTGGAGTGTTAGCAGCAGGGACGTGTGATTTGACAATCTTCTGGTTGTCAGTAAATTTGTCCGGCAAGAGATGGACAGTGTTTTGGATGTGGAGAATCTTCAGGACCTCCTCCTCACACTGGCTTGTTGGCGGATCAAAGTGACATAAAGTTTTTGTATCCCAAGTGATACTTTCTGAAGCTTCGGGCTTCTTTGTCTGTGAGCCTAGTCTTGAAAACGATGTTTCATCGAATTCACAGTCTTCTAGACGTGCCTTAAAGACGTCCCCCGTAAGGGGTTCTAGGAAACTAATTATGGAGGGGGTGTCAAACCCAACATAAATGCCTAGGCGACGTTGTGGACCCATCTTTGTCCTTTGTGGTGGTGCTATGGGGACGTATACTGCACAACCAAATATTCTCAAATGTGAGACAATTGGTGGGGCTCCAAGTGCTAGTTGCATTGGAGAAGATGACTGACCTCCAGAGGGTCTTAATTTTATTAAAGATGCAGCATGCAAAATTGCATGACCCCACGCATTCACTGACATCTGGGATTGAAGTAATAATGGACGAGCGATCCATTGCAGTCTCTTAATTAGAGATTCTGCTAACCCATTTTGGGTGTGAACATGCGCTACAGGATGTTTGACTTCAATTCCCTGAGCTTGGCAATAGTCTAGAAAGACTTGTGACATAAACTCCCCCGCATTGTCCAGACGAAGTTTCTTTATCTGGTGGTCGGGGAAGTGGGCCCGTAACTTTATTATCTGAGCTAAAAGCTTAGATAGTGCTAGGTTACGGGTGGACAGTAGGCACACATGTGACCACTTAGTAGATGCGTCTATCAGGACCATAAAGTACCTGAACGGACCACTCGATGGGTGAATCGGCTCACAAATGTCTCCGTGGATTCTTTCCAGAAAACTGGGGGACTCAACATCCACTTTCAGTGGAGAGGGTCTCGTGATCAGTTTACCCTTGTAACAGGGTGGACATGGGAATTTGCCTTTTTGAAGAATCTTCAGGTTCTTCAGGTCAATGCCCCTGGAGCTCTTTATGATACGGTACATCATAACAGAACCAGGGTGTCCCAGTCGACTGTGCCAGAGTTGGAATTCTGGTGTTTGGGGGCACTGCAGGTGCTCCACCATGGATGTTTCTGGAGTTTGTATACTTGTTTGGTAGAGTCCCGAGGGGAGTCCCTTGAAACGTTCCACAATGGTTTTTGAACCATTTGTAAGAGCCGTTACAAGCAAGTATTCCCTTTTATCTTCCTTGACCGTCTCTAAGTGATATCCGTTTAAACGGATGTCTTTGAAGCTTAGGAGGTTTCGGATGGATTTAGGGGAGTATAACGCATTTTTAAGTGTTATTTGTGTGTTGCCGGGGAGCAATATAATCGCTTCCCCTGATCCTTCGATTATGTTTGCTGGTCCTGATATTGTTCTCAGTGGGCCAGAATAGCTACTTACGCTCGTGAAGTAGTCTATGTTTTGAAGGATTGAGTGCGTCGATGCACTGTCCACTAGGCAGATAAGTTCCATATCTAAAAAGGGGAAAGACATTCAAGCAATAAATGAAGAGAAAAAAAATCTACTTTCATAAAGATAAATGCTCAAAATATTGTTTTGACATGGAAATAAAGCTAGATACGATGCATAGAAATAGAAGATACATTGCCAGTGCATAGAAATGGTCCAGATCTAGAGTGTGTCATCTCCCATGAAGTCTTCAGGAGTCCATGAGGTCTCTGCCAACGTTGCGCTCTCAATCAGGTTTGTCTCAGCTCGGGGCTTGAGGCTTGTCTGGTAGAGGTCCTGGAGGTGTTTTGCTGTGCGGCAGATTCTGGACCAGTGGCCAGTCATCCCGCATTTAGAGCACTTGTCCTCCCACTCTTTCTTGGGAGTGCCACCTTTGTTGGGAATCCTCTTCTGCTTCTTGTCCACGAACTTCTGGTTCTGAGGAGGAGCTGGGTGAGTGGCCTTCTTCCGCTGCTTCTGTTCTTTCCATTTCTGGAATTTTGCCTTTTTGTCCGTCTTCTTCTTCAGGGAAGCCTGGAAGTGAGCCTCTGCAGGAGGTGGCAATGGAGCGGAGCCAGGAGGGCGCAGGTTGTGGGTGGCAACTAACAGGTCTCTGTTCTGTTCAGCCATAAGCAGGCATGAAAGCAGGTCAGAGTACTTTGTGAACTTCCTCTCTCTATATTGTTGCATACGGATCATGTCCTTTTCGTGGAAAGACGTGAACGTCTTTTCCAGCAACATCTTCTCCGTCACTGGTTCACCACACAACTTCAGGCGTGAGGTGATGCGGAAGAGAGCTGAGTTGTACTCCGCTACGGATTTGAAATCCTGTATGCGAAGGTGAGTCCACTCGTACTGTGCACGGGGGAGTATGACATCCCTCTGATGTCTGTACGTCTCCTCGAGTGCATCCCACAGCTCGTAAGGGTCCTTTACAGTGAGGTACTCGTCCTTTAAGGTCGAGTCTAAGTGTTTCCTGATATATATAATGGCTTTCGCCTTTAATATATCGGAAACTTCCTCTGTATGAGGTGCTTCCACTGAAGCCTCCTTGTTAGCTGGGGCAGTACTTGTTGTTGCCTTTTCAGTCTGTGTGAGACTGAAACCATGAGAGCGCAGATGGAACTTCAGGTCCAACTGCCAACTCAGGTAGTTTGACCCATCGGCCTTCAGGACCGAGAAGTCTACATTTGCGAGCCTGGCCATTTAATGATCTAGCAATGTAAAGAAGAACAGCATGTATCATTAAGACTGAATAAGACAGACATCCACGCATGTAATGTAAACATTTTCATAGCATGAATTGAATTAATGTGATTTTAACATACATGCATTTTTTTCAGATAATGTGAATAATTAATAAGTAAAGATTAACATTCACGCATGCTGTTAAGAAGTTTCATTGTGACATTAAACATGTTATTTAAGCTAATTTAACAACCACGCAGTTAATGTATAAGCAATGAAACAGAAAAATAATTTAGGACTATGGGGATCAGCCAGCCGACACGAAAAAAAGGAAATACAGTCCGAAGTTACATCAAAAATAAATGCATGAAAAAATAAAGTACAACTCGGGAACTTCAGAGAGAAGCCCCTATCACCATTGTGCGAACGTCTTCAGCTTCTTTTTGGTGTCCTTCGGTCTTCTTTTTACATTTTTATCCTCACATACAAATTTCTCTCAAAAAAAAGAAAAATTGCGGGAATTTAAAATGGTGTCGGAAACCTGGCTGGTCCCTAAAAACATAGCCTAATATTGCACATCCACGCAGATAATATATTCAAGACATACAACCACGCAGATAATCAAGACACATGCATTTAAAATAATTTAAATTTGTGTGTGACGTGGAAAAAACTTTTTTTTGGAAAACTTTTACCTTTTGATCCATATTTTAATGTGTTATTTTACCGCTATGAAAAACCCTTTAAAATTTCTTTTAATTATTTTGGGCTTTTTAGGGCCAAAAATAAAAAAAGAAAAATTATTTATGTGAATGAGCTAATTTTCGGGCCTTTTTGGGCTATGAAAACAACCCATTAGGGTTAAAATTGGGCCTCCCCCGAAAAATGGCCCGGTAGGGTTAGGGTTTCAGGAAACCCTAGGGGGGCCCGCGGCGTGTCGCTGCGACGGCTAGCCGCGTAGGACGCGGCCGCCGTGGCGGCGACGGGCCGCGGCCTGGGGCCGCGGCGCAGTGCCGCGGCCTCAGGCCGCGGCGTGCGTTTTCCGCCGGCGGCGCTAGAGACGCGCCGCCGTTCCGCCCTACGGGCGTGCGGATTTTGGATCAAAGGCGGGGGGTAAAAAACGGATTTTTCAACTATTTAGATCGCTAAAAAACAAATTTTTATTGTTTTAGACATGCAGATCTAATAAAAAATTGAATTTCACCGTGTTTATAAACTTTTTGATCCAAAAACATGCAGATCTAATGAGAAAAGCAGGATTAGATCTAAAAAGTTTGGATTTTTAACTCTAGATTCGACGAGGAATCTAGGTGACGGTTGGTGAAGGATGCACTTTTCGCTCCCCGTTGAGAAGATTACGATCTTCTTGAATCTGAGCGATTGATGGATCTCCTTCCCCGCGAGTCGCCGTCTCCTCCAACGAGCGTGATCGTGCTGATAACGTGTTGTGAAGGGAAATATAGGGAGAATAGGTGTAGAAGGTTAAGAGCCCCCTACCCTTGTATTTATAGCGTTCAATAGTGGATTGGATAAATTGACCCAATGGGCCTGTTCATAACAAATAGCAAGTTCTCTCGTTCTCGCTCGCTCTCCGTTGACTTCTTTCTTTTTTCACACCCGCTCTCTCTCTCTCTCTGCGATTCTCGGAATTCGCCATCAATGGGCAAAGAGGAGAAGCTTTCATTCTCTTTCGCCTCCAAATCTCGCCCGAATCCCTCCAAACGCCGCCAACCCTTCGACAATCAAGAACCCACCGATGCTTCTTCCTCCAAACCCCAATTCGTAACCGTCTTCGACCCCTCGCAAACCCTAGATTCCGCCGCCGCGCAAAAGCTTGTCATCGCCCCGATCCCAAACTCCGACTTCCGCTCCGCCGGAATCAAGAAGATGAAGAACCTAGTCCTACCCTCCGACGATCAACATCCCGAAGCCGAATCAACCAGATTCGTTGCCGACGACTCGGACTCCACAGCCCCCGACGACAACATCTCTTACGGCCTTACCATACGATCCAACAACGCCTCAGCCGACGCTGCCACCGATTCAGACTCCAAGCAAGAAGACCTAACCTTAAAGCGATTCCACGACGACATGAAGAACCTCCCTGAAGACCGCGGCATGGACGAGTTCAAGGATGTCCCAGTCGAGGGCTTCGCTGCCGCGATCCTTGCTGGGTACGGATGGTCGGAGGGAAAAGGAATCGGGAGAAATAATAAGGGTGATACAAAAGTCGTTCAGTACGATCGAAGGGCTGGGACTCAAGGATTAGGGTACAAGCCATCGGCGAATGATAGCATAGTGAAGGTACAGAAGGGGAGGGAGAAGGTGTACACGTTGAACAAGAATGCGAAGTCACCTGCACGAACCGTGAGGATCATATCCGGGCAGCATTTTGGGCTGAAAGGGGAGGTTTTGAAGGTGGATGGATCTGAGCTTGTCTTAAAGCTGGTGGACAGCGGGGATGAGGTGAGGGTTGATGAGGGAAGGGTTGCTGAGCTGGGCTCGGATGCCGAGAAGAGGTGCTTGAGGAAGTTGACGGAGTTGGAGAGTAGTGATATGAAGGAAAAGAAAGAGAAGAGGAGGGTGAAGGATCATAAGGAGGGTCACAGATCGGATCGAAGGGATGCTATAGAGAGGAGCCCAGTCCGGTGGCTGAGAAGTCACATTAGGGTGAGGATTATTAGCAAGGATTTTAAGGGAGGGAAGTGGTACCTGAAGAAAGGAGAGGTAATGGATGTGGTGGGTCCGACGACGTGCGATATATCGATGGATGGGAGCATGGAGCTCGTGCAGGGGGTGGATCAGGAGGTTTTGGAGACGGCGTTGCCAAAACATGGGGGGTCTGTGCTCGTGCTCTATGGGAGGCACAAGGGAGTTTATGGGAGTCTAGTGGAGAGGGATATGGAGGAGGAGACGGGCGTGGTTAGGGATGTCGATAGCCATGAGTTGATCAATGTGCGGCTTGAGCAGATTGCTGAATATGTTGGAGACCCAAGCTTTCTTGGGTACTGATTCACAAAAACTATAATTGCTCAATTGCTGGAGGTAATATGTGGTATTATGTTTAACTGAATTTTTTAGTTTAATCTGATTTAAAGCTTATGTGCTTCAAGGACAAAACGCTTGGCTTAGTGTTGCTGTTAGTTGGTTACCTAATTATATAACTTTGTAATTTTTCTTTCATTACGATTGTTGTTTTTCTTATCGTTTATAAGGTTCCATTTTTTTCATTCTCAATATGAATGCATGTGATGGTTTCCATTGCAGTTCCCTTAGTTGAGACTGAAGTCACTAAACTTTGTTAAACGACACTCAAGTGTAGTATATGAACCATGACTAGGGCTATTAATTTATTTCTGGGCATATTAGATAAACGAGCTCTGATCATCATTGTCATGGAAGGGTCATTGTTATGAATCTTATCATGTGTGGTTCCGGACGTGGCATATGTTAAGCTTACCGGATCTCCATCATATCTCACTTAATCAAAGATATAATAGTAATATCCTTTTTCATTGTTTATATGTGACTACATCATTTTGCATTTTCTTAAGCATATTTTTATGGCATAATGCCAAAATCTATAATAGAATTGAGGAGCATCCATGGAAGCAACTCCAAGTTGACCTCCAAGGGCAACTTCATCTTGGAAATTTAAATCTACATCTTTATTTGTGATTTTAAAGTTGAAGTGTACACTTACTTGCCTTTGCACTAGAAAAGTGACATAACTTAAATTTTTGCCAATTAAACTTAATAGCTACACATTTTCCTTGAACTAACTGTTCATTCATAATTGTAAGATTCCTCGTGCTAAGATATCTTTTACAAAAAATGATCCAAAAAATAAAGAGAAACAGGATGTCTAAATTGGTGACTATTGCGCATTTAGTGAGTTATAAGAGGCTGGCTCCTCATTTCCCTCTCAGAGATCAATGATCTCATTCTGAGTGTTCATATGAAGTCCTGTTGGATCTTATCAGGTCACGTAGGCCATAATGATTTGTCATGTAAGAATCTTAGATGCACAGGTAACTAAAATGGCTTTTTGTGATGTTAATGTCCATTTGATGCATTCAAAGAACATGAGTCTTGCGTTCCATGCTTGATACGATTAGTGAATCTCTAAATCAAAGAAACATGAGGTCATGTTCATGTTGCATGACTCTATGATGTCAAAACAGGTTTAAAGCTTGAGTTGATAATTGATATGATCTTCCATCGCAGTGTGTAACAGACTGGACTTCTTCACTGGTTGTGCTTTCACCATGTTTTCTTTTGAGTAATCAAACTTTTTATCTTTTAATAGATGTCTTGTACAATTGGAGGAGTTTCAACAATTGAAAAGAATGAAAGCTTTTTCATTTAGGGTCAAACGCCCTGTTTGGAAACAGATGTAAGTCATGATACCTCTCTGGTTAAATTTTAGAGATAGATGCATTTGTGACTCATTTTGGTGGTTAGATGCCTCCAATTTTTTTGGCCTAAAAAGAGGATGCGCTGAAAATCTACCCAGATCGGAGGGTTTCTCTTCACAAGGGGTAGCAACTTGCAACCCATCTATCTCTACTTAAAAGACACCTTGGGGTATCTAAACTGTCTTCTAAACTCGACCTAAAACTGTGTGGATCGTGGTAGCCGTTTTGCTGAAATTCACGAGATGGTTTGGGAATATGACTTCTTCTATACCTTCTATTATATTACTCTCTTTATATTTCTATATGTTATCTCTGTCACTAGTTCCAGGCTTAATTTACGAAAGCTACCTCATACTATCCATGGTTTTAAAAACAAATTTTGCCAAAACCCCCTAAACTTTGATTTTTTTCTTAAACATCCTCACAAATTTTTATCAAAACTACATTGAACTTTATCATTGTTCTCTAAACTTTATAATTATTTATAGAAAATACATTAAAGTTTGAGTTGATTTTAGTAAACCTACATTACACTTTTCAACCTTTTTTGGGTAGTTTAGATAAAAACAAAGTTTCATTGGGTTTTTGTAAAATTCTAAAGTTAAAGGTGGAATGTTTAAAACTATGGATAATTTAAGATAGTTTTCGTAAATTAAGCCCTAGTTACATGACCATGGCTGATACTACTTTCATCCAGCATTCTACTGCTTATTTCTTGATTGCACTAGTAATCACACCATGTCATACCTCATGTCTGACTCAGTGATAAGACTGGTGAATTTAATTGGAGGTGCCTACTACAGTTGATGTGTTCCTTGAATTGATTTGCTCATATGCATGAAAAACCGTCCCTGGATGTTACTGACTTTTGAACGTCAAGAAAGCTTCTCTGCCTCATGAATTTGATGCGATCGAATGTCATTTTGGAAGTTATAACATGATAGGGTTTGAGTGGTGAAAGTTGGACTATTTTAAATTTATTTGTCTATTAATTTCTTGCGTGCAATATTTAAGTAAAGAAAAAGAGGTCCCGGGGAAAAGAAATCAGAAGTGATGAATGAAATAGATTTTATTGGATCAGAAGAAAACAGCTATTTTGCCTTTTATTTTAATACGTAAAGCAATGTACTTGTATTTTATTTTGATCATAGTTTGGATTGTCTTATTCATTCTTGTATATAGTGGTGTATATTGATGGCAAAAGGAACTCTTATTGAAAATTCCTATGAAACCTTTCTAATATATTTAGATGCTTTTCAAAAATAATATAATAGCCATCCCTGGATGTTACTGACTTTTGAACGTCAAGAAAGCTTCTCTGCCTCATGAATTTGATGCGATCGAATGTCATTTTGGAAGTTATAACATGATAGGGTTTGAGTGGTGAAAGTTGGACTATTTTAAATTTATTTGTTTATTAATTTCTTGCTTGCAATATTTAAGTAAAGAAAAAGAGGTCCCGGGGAAAAGAAATCAGAAGTGATGAATGAAATAGATTTTATTGGATCAGAAGAAAACAGCTATTTTGCCTTCTATTTTAATACGTAAATCAATGTACTTGTATTTTATTTTGATCATAGTTTGGATTGTCTTATTCATTCTTGTATATAGTGGTGTATATTGATGGCAAAAGGAACTCTTATTGAAAATTCCTATGAAACCTTTCTAATATATTTAGATGCTTTTCAAAAATAATATAATAGCCATTCCTTCAAAGTTTCTTTTTTCATTTAATTAACTTTCTGCCTTTCTGGGATTTAATTTATGTTACCAATCAAACAGCAAACTGTAAACACCAAAATGTTGTATTTGCGCCACCAATTACTGGAGTTATATAGGTCTTACCCGATACCCTCCAATATCGGGCATTTCGTTTAGATTTGAAGCTCACCAAAATAATACTACGGGTTGTTATCGGTTTCAACTAGAACAGTGCTGCTGTCTCGACCAGTTTCGATTGAAACTGATAAAAACTTATCAGAACTACATAATACCGGTCGAAACAAAAGGGAAGAAGAAGAATGTTCCCTTAAATTTAATTAAAATTAAAAAGAAACATGTAACAGTCATGAACACATGGCTAAATCCCATGAGAAAATAGTATCAATCTCGGAGTGTACAATGAGAACTAATCCTATAAATTTTGAAAAGAAGCATTAAAGATCATAAAAAATTGAAGTACTATTAGCTTCTTGGTGGAAATAGTCTTTGAGAAGGAAAAAATTATTTCTTCATGCCTTTTCAACCAGGTAGATGGATCTACTATGATTTGCCAAGAAAATTATAGAGACGGCGGCGATCTCCATTGAGTTGCTAAGAATTATGAAGAGACTGTAATAATCTTCATCGAGTTGATAAGAAATAAAAATTTTATCGGTGGCGAAATCCTTAGAGGAAGCGATGAGGGGGTCAACGGCCAACAAAACCCTATGTTTGAATTCATTAAGAAATAAAGAAGAGGCTCACATCACCATCGTTTTTAACAAGGGTTGCGCTGCTTATAGGACATAATTTGATATCATATTACACTCATGTACAAGTTTGCCATTAACTTCTAGCCGTTTAATAAAAGGAACGACAAACTTGTAAAAAAAGTGTAATATGCTGAGCAAATGTTGATGGTCACCGTAAGTAGTTTGCTTAACATATTACACTTATTTATAAGTTTTCCATTAACTTTTTCTATGGAAAATAAAGGGAATGGTGAGATTGTAAATAAATGAAATGTGTTGAGCAAACTGTGTAAGGTTACTAGCAGAGTTCAGGTTACAAGTTTGCCATTAACTGATAAATAATGTTACACTTATTAAATAAATTATATTACACTTATATACAAGTTTACCATTAACAATTTGTAATTTTAAATTAAAGTTTTTCCTATTTGAACCGTGGTTCTTAAATTATCCTGTACTAATATTAACTAATATTACAGAAATAATATTACATAATAATATCTATATCTACTGTACAATTGAGGGGGTTGCTAACAAGGACAAAGGGTGGGTAAAAAGACGACTGTGTTTGAATCTTGATAAATTAATGGTTAGGATGAGTTTGCAAAAATTTTCGGGGAGAGTCCTAAAATTTTGGGGGAAGTATCGAAGAGAACCCCACATGTTTGCAAAAAGTTAAATCTGGAGGGAATTAAATTTTAATTTACAAGTTTGGGTGGAACTAAATCTTAAGGTAACTAAAATTTTAAATTTTGGGAGGAACTAAATCTCGAGAGAACTAAACTTTAGGGGGGACTAAATTCTCTGGTGAAACTAAATTTTATTTTGAATGTGGTTAAATTTTTTGGTTAGAGCTATTTTGAAGGTGGCTGTAAACTTTTTATGGTGGATTTTGAAGAGGCTGCAAATTTTTTTTGGAGGGAGATTTTGAATGTTTTGAATTTTTCGGGAGAATATTTTGAATGTTCCGTGACCTATGGTCAAGGGTTATGACTAGTTAACTAATATTACATAACGAAATATGCTTGAGTAATATTCTTTTATAATTGTTACTTGTTATTGGTCAATAATAATATTATTATTGTCAATTATAGTTATCAATAGTCATGTTTATTGCTAATCTAATTTCATTATTAATTTAATTTAATTGTTATTGATATTTTAATTTTAAAATTTATTGTTATTGTTCATGTTTAATTTTACTGTTATCGGTCAAAATTTATTTTAATGTTCGTTGTGTATACTTTACGAATTAGTAAAATTTCATTGTTAAAATTTTGAGATAATGCTAAATGTACAGTGGATACTGTTAGATTCAAAATTACATTGTAGCATGTTCTATAGTGTGTTAATTTATTACACAATTGGCATTAAGATAGTTCATTAAGAGAGTTAATATCATGATTAGATAATTTTATTAGTTAAATGATACCGACCAATTAACCCATTATATGTTATCTTCAAATATAAACGATATAGAATTTCTAAAGAGAGATTATTGAATATTGGTTGGGTTCATGGTAAAATGGTTGCAAATGACCATAGATATGTACGGTGCAACTATTATTAGAAGAAATTCTGCATAGAGACGTCTTTCACCTTAGGAATATTTGGCGGGAATTGTCAGAGATGTGATGACATGTGTCAAAGTGTCGAAAGAAGTTGATAGCGATCCAGTTAAATTTCAAATGGAGTCTTTTTTATTTTTGATTTTAGATTTGAGATAGAGTTAAAATTTGAGTTTTTTTAGTCTTTTAGTTATTTTAAGTCTTATGATTATTTTATTTAGGATAGAGTTTTGAGTTTTTTGAGTTTTTAATTTATTTTATGTTTTTTAGTTATTGCAAAATTTTTATCTCACATTAGATGTGAATATTGAAAGTCAAGTTATAAGCCTATATAAAGGTCATAAACTTATTTATTTATTTAGCACTGAAAAGGAGAATAGAAATTTTGGTGTAAATTTTGTTTTTATCTATAAAATCAGATCTTTTGTATTAGTTTGCGAGAGTGGGCTTAGTTGCCCAGACGAGAGGTTTACAAAATCTCCACATGTGAGTCATGTGAATCGGGAGATCCTCAGGATGAGGCCCGAAAAGTTATTAAACTCCCAACTTTCTTCTTCTCCAAATACACACATACCTTCCAACTTTTGTCTTGCATCAGACTTGGTATCAGAGTTAAAATTTGGATTATCTTTATCTTTTCTTTTTTTCTCATAAAACTATTTTAGTTAGGTGTTATATCAAAGGTAATAAATCTTTTTGTAGTTAGGTTTTAGATCACAGATAAAAATCTTTTTTGTTCTTTTCTTCCTCTTTTCATCAGTCTTTATGAGTTTTAGATTCAAAAAACATAATCTTTCATCTTTCTCCCTTATCATAAAAAAGACATCATTATTCTTTTTTCCAATTAGAATTGGATTTTAAAAAAGAGTGAGATAAAAAAATAAAAAACAAGGGATTCACAAAGAAAAAAGATAGATAAAAATCAAAAGGAGAGATTAAAAATAAAAAAATAGAGATAAAAAACAAAAGAAGAAATAAAAAGAAAGATATAAAAAATTAAACAAAAAAGAGAGATAAAAAAATTTCAAAGATGAAAAGAGAGTAAACTCATTTTTAAAAAAGAGAAGAAAAGAAAGAAAATGTGAAAAAGGAAGAAAATGTAAAAAAAGTCATTTCCCCCAAAACTCTAACCCTAACCTTCACAATTACTGGACATGTTCATTTACCATGCGGTGAATTTTGAAAGAATGATTGACGAAGTGTATGCACTTGAAATTACTATTGATGTAGATGAAGATTTATGTGAATCTAGTGCTCATATCAATATCATTAGGTGTCCACTTGTAACTAAGGTTGTAAAAAACGCTAGGCGTTAGGCGTTCGGATTGCTAGCGCCTCGCGCCCAGAGCATTAATCGGAGATTAATCGGGGATTAATCGGCCTAGGCGGATTTGCATTTTTAATTATTTTATTTATTTTTATATAATATATTTATGTTTATATATAAATATATATTATTTAAAATACATCAAATATTTAATACATACTAAATCAAATCCAGTTTACCTACTTTAGAGTATTTGTATGCAACAAAATAAAATTTAAAAGATACTCTTGTGCAATTAAGCCATTTACCAAAAACGCCCAGACACCGCCCAGGAAAATGCCTAGGAACCGACCAGAGTGCCCAGACACCCCCCGGAACGCTTAGGCGGCTGATTAATCCCAAAAACGTCCAGATTGACCGCCCATGCCATATTCGGAGCGTTTACTGGCCGCCTAGCGCCTAGGCACCGCCCAGGCCGATTTTTAGAACACTGCTTGTTACACTGGAAGGGGAGAAAGAAGGGGAGGAAGATTGGCGAATGACCATTATTTTCCATACCGACATCAAGGTACGTGATAAGTTTTATGAATGTAGTTATGTTAATGTTATCGTTAAGTCAACCTTATTAGAAAGAATGCGCCTAGTAGCTAAAAGCCTCACCCATAGTCATATAATGTCACTTAAATGGATGATATTGTTCATTTAGTATGTTTAGTGCTTTTACAGCTTGCAACCTATCTTGATTACATTTGGTGTGATGTCATACCCATGGATGAAGCACTCGTTTTGTTAGGAAGATATTGATTGTATGATGTAGATATGACGAGTCTCGAAGGTCAAACACACACTTATATTTAAAGTGTAGAGAATTGCGTTAAAACCTTTCTAACCCCAGATTCGAGTTCAAATTCCATTGAACTGACCATGAGGAAGCTTTTAAAGGTTAACAAGAGCGCAAACCAAATGCCAAGTTAGCAATCAAGTTCAAGCCACATGGTGATTATATGCTAGCACTTAGCTTGGAGACATCACTTGAGAAAATTGAATACATCAAGTTTGTCGTCAAAGATCCATCACATCCTATCAATAAGTAGGTTTTATTTGTTTTCATGTCTTTTGTGATTTGTAAAAGCTTTTTAGAAGATATTCGTTTATAAATCGATTTGTAAAAGCTTTTTAGAAGATATTCGTTTATAAATCTAGTGAAGTTTTCAAGTTTATAAATTTAGTAAAGTTTTCAAGTCGAGAAGAATGATATATATCTTGTTTAAATTTAGGTGTGTCCTTTTTATTTTGGATAGGGAAAATTTGAATTTTTTTGAGTGTTTTAGTTATTTTCATTCTTATTGTAGAGTTTGAGTTCTTTTGAGTCTTTTATTTATTTTAGGTCTTTTAGTTATTTTGGCCTTTATATCTCATATTGGATGTGAATATTGAAAATCAAGTTGTAAACCTATTTAAAGGTTATACACTTATTTATTTATTTAGCGATGTAGAAGAGAATAGAATTTTTAGTATAAACTTTCAGTTTTTATGTAAAAATCAAATCTTTAGCATTGGTGTGCAAGAATGGGCTTTTGGTTGCCTGGGCGAACGGGGCCCGAAAAATTCGCATGCAATTCTTGCAATTCAGTGATAGATCCTCGGGCTGCGTGTACTGAAAAGTTACTAAATTCTCAACTTTCTCCTTTGCCAAATCCCACCACACCTCTTCATGTTTATGTTTTATGTCGGGAGTGGGAGCAGAGATAGCTGTACACCTATTTGTCAAGACTAAAGAAAAGCAAATATTAAAATTTGAGGAGATAGTGCAAGAGTTAATGGCTAGGACTATAGGAGCAAACTTAGAGGAAGATTATGAGGATGCTGACAAGATCAATGGAAGAGATTAGAAGAGTACAGAGAGCAAGTATTTAAGATTTTACAAAAAAGACTAAGAATTGATAGAAGAATGTGAGCAGGATCGTCTAATGTAGATAAATTCGGCACGGTTTATGTCACCTACCGACTGATTATTTAGTCTTTTAAAAAATGGCTCTGTTTGTGTTGAATCTGTCTGGAGATTGTCTGGTCTTCTTAATTTGGTTTATGTGGTATTGATATTTTTATTTTAAAGAAGCATAACAAAATTTTGACAACTATAAAGGTTGTAATGAAGGGTTTTAAAGATGCCAAGAGCCATCTTGTAGACATGTAACTAAATTTTGTACTACAACCACATTGCACATAATGCAATCAATAATTTGTGTGACCAGTCCATGGTAGATGATTTTGCAGAAAAGTTCATGGCATTCATCCATCCATCGATTTGTAGCTTTCCAACACCTATTTAAACCCAGAGGTTGAAAAGACCAAAGCTTATATTAAATTTTCTGTAGTCAGTGGAATGAGTATGGTTGCACACCTATGTGTAATGTTTGGACAAACATAGAATATAAGGAAAATTTTCAATTTTATTATGTATTCAATTTATGGGAAATTGTTCCTTGATTCAATGGATACAATCGATAGCTTTCAGAATGGTACAACTATATTTTACTTGATGGATATATATGTTTAATAATTGGAGAGCATAAAATCATCCAAGTAGTTACTGGTAATGGAGCAAACTACAAATCAGATGGATAGTTGATGCAAAAACAACATTTGTATTGGTCTCCATATGTGATGCATTGTATTAATTTGGTATTTTCTAATATGTCAAAAGTAAAGAATGTTTAAAATATTATTGTGCTAAGATTATATACAATAAAGGTTAGGTGCTCAGCTTGATAAGAGAAGTGATTGGTGGAAAAAAGTTGATCAGGTCTGTAATGACTGGATTTGCAACACACTTTATTGCATTGGACTCTATCTATGTAGAGTAGAATGATCATCTCAAGTGTATGGTTTGAGAATTTCCGTAAGTTTAAATCTAAAAATAGGATTGTTGCAATTAACATGTATAATTTGACTTCGGTGATGACATCTGTCGGGACATCCTTAATGTTATTACTTTATTTGAGTCATTAGTGAAAGTTCTAAGAATTGTCGACAATGATGATAAGGTTGAGATGTGATATCTTTATGAGACATGGATCGAGCAAAAGAAGAAATAAACAAGAATATTGAAAGATAGATGAAATGGTAGGACATGATCTATAAAAGATGGAATATATAGCTACATCAAAATATTAATGTTGCAGGTAAATATTCTATTTTTTATTTTTTGTAAGTAAACTTAATGCTATACAAATCACTTATTTACATAATGTAATTCATTTGCAGGTTTTTTCCGAAACTTGTTTCCAATATTTCACAAGGGCAAAACTTGACAATTAGTGCTGGTTGAATTTAGGCATGTGGTTGAGAGGTTGGACTCAAATATTTTGAAGCAACTTGCTATACAATTATATATCTAGTATATATTTATTGGTGTATATATATTTGCATATTAAAATAACTTTTCGAAACTAGAACTGATACCTACTATTGCTAAAACTGATACCTGAAACGAAACTACTGAATCTGCTGAATCTGCCGAAATGAACAACGAAACGAAAATCTTAAATATCCGAAACACGCAAATCTTGACGAAACCTAAAAATTTATGTAATACCGAAACCAAAATTGAGTTCTTTAACCTTGATATAGAACCTTCCAAGACTTGAAAAATGGCCGCAAAGACGGGAAATTTCATCTTATGTTGTAACATAGAGTCATTGTAAGAAAGACAACTGTAAACGTGAGCAAACCATGGAAATGATCTTTAACTAAATGACTTTGGAAGTTGCTACAATATTTCATTTGAGCCTAGATCAAGTAATAGTAGCAACTTCTAACTTTATTTCAAACTAGAATTTTTTGATAAAATCTTTTTATTTATTTTTTAACTTCTCCAATCATACCACAACGTAAATTCTTGTTTCCCCCACCTACCTTTCCACTCATGTTCCCTTTTCCCTTTCGTCAATTGATAACTCCTAAAATCTTAATTAAGATATTGTCAACAAATTCCCTATAAATATATTAAAATGATTCAAACCCTAACAGTATGTCAGTATCAGTCACTTTTAAATTTGAACTTGTATTCAAGTCCAAAATTTACCGAGGTTAACATAAGTGAGGTTAACATAAGTGCGATGATTTTATTGCCTGCTATGCATTGTTGCGGAAAACTCTGCTGAATCTACCATGAATTTTGCTACATTGGTAGTGGCAGGAAATATGTGGTTAGTTAATCAATGCTTATGCAAACAAATCATGCTGGAGCTATTCTGGAAATGACAAAGTCAGTGATATTTGTTGCATTAGGAAAGGAATACGTTGGCAAGCCAAGTAGCATGCGAGAAATGGTACCTCATCATTTCTAGAAAAATCTCATCCCTAGGCTTTGATGTCTTTGAAGAACTTTCCCTTTTTATGGATTGAAGAACTTCCCTTTTTATGGATTGTAACTTATATTTGCGTGCTCGGGAGATCACATGGACACTTTTATTTGTATGTCAGACTCAAATGGTAGAGTAACAATAAATTTACTAGCCAGGAGAGCTGCTGCATCCTCAATACAAGCCCATGAACGCTGACATCAGTATTGCAGTGGGTCAAATGGTGGAGAAGTAATAATTTGATTTAGAAAGAACCGATCCGTTTACTCAACACTGATGATGCTGGACCTAGTAGCATGATATGTGCTACCCCATAAATCATGAGAAAAAATTCATCCTGGGATTTGAGTTTGATTTGAAATTTTGGGTTTCTAATAAGCTGTGAAACTTTTCTTTGTGCACATGCAATGGAGCTGGTAGAATTCTTGAGCTTTTTCATTCAAATCCTCCATTCTTAATTGTTAGCTTTCATAATGTTTCCTATCACATTACATGTTCTATACCATGCATTGAGGTCTCGTTTTGCTCTCTCGAAAATTTAGGTTTTAGTATCGATATCGTCTGTTTCGTCAGTTTCGGATGTGAGTTTTGGTTTGTCCGTATCGGTAACTTTAAATAAATAAAACCCTATCAGATACGTGTTGCGAGATAGAATCCGCTAACACTGAATTTATATTGAAATGGGAACCACGTGTACAATGATTACAAGTTTTGGGGATAGACGAGGCTAATCACGATTGGAAGGCGCTTTGCAGATGAAATGCTCATGGTCGCCCTTCAATCGGGATAGGTCGCCCGTCTAATGGAGTTGATCACCCTATGTTGTCTCAACCGCCAGCAACAGAAGCGAACTACCTGCAAGGAGAATAACTCGTCAGAAAGGCGGGGCTGAGTGTCAGCCCGTAATCTCTCCGTTGCTTAAGTCAGCGGATGACTGCTTTGGAGAATGTTGAGCACACCCGGCGTCGTAGAGGCAGATCGACGCTTGTGTAGCGAACTAGTGTAGGGGGCACGAATATGTTGAAGATATTCGACTTTGAGTATAAGTGGATGTGTTAGTGGATGTGTTAGCAATTCTTACAGATTAGCCAGCCCCTTTCTCGTTGGAGGAGAATGGGTATTTATAGGCTGCTGGAGTCGGTTGCTTTAGCTGAGCTGGCGGTGTCAGGGGTCCGGCTGAGGATGTCAGAGCCGAATGTGTCATGCGCGCTTTTGTCAGACCGTCAGAGCCGTTAATGTCAGGTGTGTTTTTGTCAGGCTATCTGGCGGCAAAACGGCTAGGCGTGCTTTTGGCAGGTGGTCATGTGGCGAAGCGGCCAGATGTACTTTTGTCAGACTTGTTTGTAGTGAAACTACCAGTGGCGTGTCGTCTTCCTCCGTGGACGGATTTCGTCTGGATGGAGAGGTAGGCGGGCTGCTTCTGAGGGCGATCCGCCAGAGAGCTCTTCTTTTTGACTTGATTGACGAGTCCGCAGCTCCGCAAGTGCAGACTGTTCTGGGCCTTGGCGAGCTTCTCTAAGCCTTGACGAACTGGGCCTTGTGGCGGAGATTTGGCGGGCCAAGACTTGGGCTTTGGAGATGCGAGCCTAGATCAGCTTGGCCAATCTTGAGGTCGTAACAATACGTTGAAAACTAAAGTAGCTTGAAGTTTACCTTGCGCACTCACTGTTTTACTTTGCGCACATACCACTTGCAAGTTTTTTGCTTTGCGCACCCACCATTTTGCTTTGTGCACATATCACTTGCAAGTTTTTGCTTTGCGCACCCACCATTTTTCTTTGTGTACATACCACTTATTTACTAGTTTGCCATAAAATATCTTTGTTGCTATGCGCAACGGCTGTTTTACTCTACGCATATACCACTTATTTACAAGTTTGCCATTTCAATGCAAGTTTGCCATTTACTCTTTCTCACGGGAGAGGAGGGGCGGCAAGGGAGCATGTCCTCTATCTCTCTCTCGGGAGGAGAGGGGGCAGCAAGAGAGCAGGCGGGGAGGCGAGGCGAGGGGAGGCGGCGAGGGGAGACAAACATGCGAGGGGAGGCGGCGAGGGGAGGCGGCATGCAAGGCGGCGAGGCATGTTCAAGTTTCTTCCTCCTTTTTTCCTTCTTTTTTGCTGTTTTTCTTCTTTATGCCTCTTATGTGATCGTATTTGTCTTCAAGCCGAAACCTAGGGTTTCGGCCAGTTTTGGCCGGAATCGACCGAAACTGGTTCCGGGTTCTGGCCGATACCGAGAAACAGGAGGGGTTTCGGTCTCGGAGGCTACCGAGACCGAAATGAAACAGCCGGAACCCTAGGGTTCTGGCCGAAACCTAAAACCATGTCCCATTCTACTCATATGAGTCTGTTTTGAAAAGGATAAAGTGCTGCATTGTCTTGGACACTATCTAATGGTATTAGCTGATGGCTTAGTGCTTTAAAGTTGGAACTTAAATTTTCTTTCCATTGTCTTGCCCGGTTGAGCATATGAGATGCACTAAAAATAGGTGTTACATTTCTTTTTTAAAGATGACTAGGAAGGATTGAGGATCTACTGAAATTTGTATATCGGTTCAATAGTCAACAATTGCAACGGGAAATATTTGTTTTCAAGATTAAATTTTCTTTGTTTTGAATTTTAACCTTTCAGTCTGTTCTTTTATGCGAAGTAGATGGTATATGCTTCCTTCTGTTGTTGTTTTTCCTTGATAAGTTAAAAACATTTGATTCTTTCGAAGTCGTCGGTTAATTAATTGATATATTATACCAGACGTTCAGTAGTAAAGACCAACTCACTCATGTTGATAGAAAGATTCTCATGCTGCCTTTTTTATTTTTAAGGATATATGAGATAAATCATTTTGTACAAAAGCTGTGTGGTTATTGCAAAAAATTAACTTGTCCTGAATTTATCACTTTCTCTTCAATTCATAGTGAGTAGCTTAAAGGGATTAGTCATGAGCATATGCCTTTTGAGTCTAACTAGATTGCATGCAATGTTCATTTAGGTTGTGTTTGGTGTTGATTTTACTTTTGTAGAAATCATTGTGAAGGTTAAAAGTGCTTTTTGGAAGAGGCTTTTAAGATAGATTGTGTGTTTAGTAATTTAATATTCTAAGTGCTTATTAAAAGATGAATAATAAAAATATTTGAATAAAAGATTAATATACATGAGTGAGTTTTTAGATAAGATTTTTGATATTAGTTGGAGTAAAATAAAAGAAAATGAAAAAACATTTGGTTAGGGATATGTGAAGCCAAACCACAGCTTAAAGGTTCCCCTTTGGCTTCTGCTCATGCCAAAAGTACTTTTTCAGAGTAACCAAACCTCTATCCCCCCCCCCCCCCCCCCCCCCCCCCCCCCCCCCCCCCCCCCCCCCCCCCCCCCCCCACCCCCCCCCCCCCCCCCGGGAAAAGGACTTATTAGCTTTAAAGTCATAAGAGCATTTTTTAAGCAACGCCAAACAGAACTTTAACTACGTAATAAGTCTTCTGTAAGATTGCATGCTTTGTTGATTTAATACCCAACACGGATTAAACTTTTATTTTTGGTAGGAGTCTTTACCATTGTATGCTCTGCTGATTGGACTACATAGTAGTCATTAAATATGCTTCAATTTTTGAATACGAACCATAAATACTCTATTCATTACTATTGTGCATTTTTAAAATGCTTGAAGTGGTTTTGGAACTCATATCCATGCACTTTAGTCATCGACTATGATGTACCCAGGCATGTCATCAATTAAAAAATTCTTGCCTAATGCCTTAAACATGTTTCTTAATGTGGAACAGAAGGGGAAATAGGTGGGAGAAAATTGGGAAAGAACTAATCTAGGAATTTTATAGGGTTTCGGACCTTGCACCCAATAATCTGATGATTATCAACTCCAATGCCTTACACGTGAAGATTTTTTGAATCACACGTTTAGGTAATTAAGCTCACTCTCGCACCTCGCATGCTTAAAATGTTTCACGTCGTAAACAATGTTTACATAATTTTAAATTTTATTCAATATTTCATAATTCAAAAGTTGAATACAAAGTCACATATATGCAAAAAGAGCCAATTTGACTCATACTTAAATTTCTGTATAGACCCAAATAAAGATTCCTAAATAAAATAAAAAATTCTTTAGAACATGATACTTAAAAAGACTACTTTCTTTGAAAAGAAAGCTTTAAAAAAGACTCAAATATTAGAATTCTAAAATGACTCAGATTTAAATACAAAATTGATTCAAACACTAAAGGATTAATTTGAATTCCAGTTAGATTTCCATCATGCTTTTCGATCTTGAAAAATTCACCACCACGGTAGTAAGGAAGGAAGCGTAGTCCGTTTAAAGTCAACAATCTTTTATTGTTGAATAATACTCATCTCAAACTTTGGAATTCTTAAAAATTATAGATTTACAGATGAGTACCTTCGGAAGAATGTACCAAAAGCACGAACAAAAGGAAGGCATGTAGAATCTGCTTGTTTGTTGGTTGTGGAGGATCTAGTATGATAAACTTGATGTGTTTAACTTCCTCAAACTCAACAAGTAGCTCAGATTGCGGCTTCAATGTGGACTCGAATTGAGACATCAATAGAGTTATTAACCCATATTTTAACTCGGACCGTTGCTTCCTCTATGATTCTGGTCAAGATCTATTTTGGCTCAATCATAGACTCAGGCTCTAGCTTCCATTTGATCCGTGACAAAACTTGATCTGTGATTCAAACTTGGGCACTTACTTTGGCTTGGGCTTGATTCCGAACTCGAGCTCGGGCTCCCATTTGACCTGGGACACAAACTTTGGTACTTACTTTGTTTGAGTTTTGGCTTTGGATCAGGAAGTTTATATGCAACTTTTGAAAACTCATCTTTATTTCTCGTAAAGATTCGTCAAATATCTCATTAATTCTATGATTTTCAGCCATTGAATTTGATAATGGCGGAGGTATATGGTGATTGGGAAAATAGCTATATCGAAGTTCTTTTTTCATTAAAGAAAATCATGCAATCTCGCACAATCTTGACCATACTTTATCCACCAAGAAAGGGATTCACTAGTTAGTTTCTACTTATCAAATTAATAACCATCTTCATCTGATAGGTCGTAGGCAAAGAAAGATCCATGTACTAAAAAATATCAATTCTCATAATCTTCACAATCATAGTGTACTTGAAAAGTAGGAACAATTAAGAATAAATTGTTAGATGACGATAAACGCGTTTAGAAGAACTGTTGTGATAATGATTCTTATAATAACCCATTGAAATCTATTCTAAAAAGTTTGAAAATATATTCAAAATAACTCAGAGTACCTCAAGAGAAGTAGTGGGTAGAGAAGTAGTGGGTTGAACTGGCTCAAACAACTTGAAAATCCAACTTCACATCATCAAAATATCGAACCATGCGCAAAATCTGCTGAAATTCCTTAAAAATTTCCAGAAAATTCCAAAAGCTATTGTAGCCACTTGAAAATAAAAAAATTAATGTAAATTATCATGCTGCACTGTATCATGCTAATTTGGATCCGTACTTAGTTTCAAGTCTTCCATAGCCGACTGATAGGAATTTTTTGGTTTTTGACCTAGAAAGTTAGGGTTTAAGTAGAAAGGTGGGAGTTTTATAAGAAATGTGGGATCTTTAGGGGTTTGATGATAAGAATTGATGAAAAGAAAGAAATTTTATTAATGATAATATGAAAAAAAGGGGAGGTGCAATTGATGGTATGAGTTCTTTTATGAGACTCTCTGCCAAGTTGACAATTATAGAGGATGACTGCACTATTCAATAAACGAGTGAATTATCAACCTCACAAGTTTCTTCTCCCCACAATAAAGCATCATAATTCCTAACCTCTCTAGTACCCTTTAAATAACAAACTAAAAATAATAAATTACAAATATCCCTAAAACTGAAAATTACGAAGAAACCACTAAAATCCAAAAATTATGAAAACACCTCTAATGGACCAAAATTGCAGATCTACTCTTTTTGTGTGATCTCATTATTACTCCATCTCCGAAAAAACCACATTGTTCTCAAGCTTGTGCATAAAAACCGTGTGCATGCTACTCCACGTGAAGATGCACATTCCCTTCCAGCTCTTCTAGATCTTTTCTGGTGAACGTTTCACCTTCACCCGTTATTAACAACTGGATAGCGTGGTTACGACAACGATGCCTTTGGGTGAACTTTTCATCGCAGTTGAAGCACATGCCTTTCGCTCGCATGTCTCTCATTTGAGCATCTTTCATGAGCTTATACTGTCTTCTTTGTCCTGGCTCTCTATTCTTCTTATCGGAGTGATTTTTCCCCGTCGGTGCCTTTTGCGACCCCACTAGCCCTGACTGTGAAGATTGAGTCCACTCTAAATCCTTTAGACCTCCGCTCATCTGCAAGACGTTCCTCTACCAACTATGCCAAGTCCATAGTTTCCATCAATAATTGAGGTCTCTGCATGCGAAGCTCAGCGCTTATGTTAGGCTTTATCCCCTTCGTAAAGCTCCCCTCCAATGTCTTCTTTGGGACCCCTTATACTCGTTCTGATAGTGACTCAAACTTCTTCATATATTCCTTAACCGAACCTTCCTGCCTGAGCACAAGTAACTGCTGTTGGAGATTTCCCCTGAATGTCTTGAAATCTGTTCATTAAACAATCCTTGAGCTCGTCTCACGAGAGAAAATGCTGCTTCTGCTCCCTATACTGAAACCATGAAAGTGCCTTTCCCTCGAAACAGATGCCTGCTGCCTCCAACTTGTCATCCGAAAGACGCGTCACAGTGAAGCTTAGCCCAGTAGATACAGTCTATGCATCATATCCCTCAAACAATGACATCGACATCTTGAGCTTTCTCACCTTGCCGTTGGTTCCAATGTTTCCATAGTGATGAGTATGATAAGCATCACGCCTTTTGTCCTTGGGTCGGTCATAACCTCTCCGTGGGTCTTCATCTCTGTTCACCATGGCCACCACAGTCCTCATCACCCCAAACTTGTTCTCCACCACCCCCTTCCTGGTCTAAGTCATCGCAATAGTGCTCTGGATGCTCCCCATAAGCTGGATGTAGACGTCGTCGCCTCTCTATCGCGTATCAGGGCCCATGGTGCTCCTGAAGCTCTTTCACGTCATCCTCATGTCTTGGGATAATCCAGCAATCACCGTCAAAGTCTTGGCGTGCCTCGGGTGTCGTAGGGGCCAGGATACTCCACCCAGTGTTCTAATATCGGACCGATATCTGATATATTGGCCGCAATATCGGTTTTATCACTAGGCCGATATGATATGTGCTTATATATTGCGGTTTCTGATATTTGAGGCGGGTTGCGGCTGATATTGTGGCCGATATATCTTTTTGAAATATCGGCCGCAATTCACAATTTTTTAAAAATAAAGTTAGCGGGTCGGTCCACTTAAAAGTGGATCCGACCTGAGTCACCCGACCCAATCATTTACTTACAACGACGAGGCATCTGGATTTTTGAGAGATAATTTCTGCTTTGTCCTAATTCTAATCGCGCCGCTCCACTTAGCTCTGTCCGACGAAATTTTTTGGCGACAATCGATGAGCTTCGGCGTTCGACGTTCAATCTTTGCAAGGAAATGTTTTCCGATCAAGGTGAGTAGTCGAGCCCTATTTTTTTCGCTTTTTCATTTGTTTTTCAGTTTTTCGTTTTTCCTTCCAGTTTTGTGTTTTCTTATCAATCGGGCTTTGACATCTGACGTTCGATCTTTGCAAGGGATTTTTCGATCAAGGTTAGTACTTACTACTTAGTATTCTTTACCTTTTTCATTTTTTTTCATTTTCTGAATTTTTTCAGTTTTCAGTTTTTTGAAGTCCAGCGTTTGTTCTTCTCAAGAGAGGGTTTTTCGATCAAGGTGGGGTATTCTTTTCCCTTTTTACAAGTTTACATTTTTTTCAGTTTTTTGATTTTCATCTTCAAACTGTTAATATTAATCCACATGAATAATATGGAAAGTTGCTTATTTGAGCTATTACTATGTGTCCATTTGAATAATATTGATCCTCACGACCTCTTAGAGAAATATTCCACCAAGTGGATGATTGCTATTCACGTTTAATGAGTTGAGTATACCCAAAACATACTCTCATTTGAGTTTCTATAGTTTATATTTTCTTAAACACGTCTATGCTTTTATTTGACATCATTTTTAGTTTTTGATATTACACTCCGATATTTAGTCAATATCCTCGATATTCATGTTTAACGAGAGAAGTATAACCAAAACATACTTTTATTTGAGTTAGTATAGTTTATATCTTCTTAGATACATTTATGCTTGCATGCCATCATTTGAAGCCTCCGATATGACACTCCGATATTTAGTCAATATCCCCGATATCCGCAATCCGATATCAAATTTCCTAGGCCGATACACGATTGATATCCGATATTTAGAACACTGACTCAACTGAATGCGCAGAGGGCCTTTGGCAAGCCGCCAGGGACCCACGATGGCCATGTCAGCACTGCAGGCCCGCTTGGGCCCTGTAGGGCTCCCAGGCGGTCCACTTGACGGGATTTTTATATGTTGTTGATGTAGAAAGTTAGGGTTTAGGTAGAAATGTGGGATTTTTATAAGAAATGTGGGATTTTTAGGGGTTTGATGAGAAGAATTGAGAAAAAGAAAGGGAATTTTATTTATGATAATCTGAAAATAAAGGGGGATGCAATTGATGGGGTGAGTTCTTTCGAGAGATTTTCTCTTTTAAGTCGTCAATTATTGATACTCCAATAAATGAGGGAATTCTCAACCTCACAAGTTTCTTCTCTTCACAATCAAGCATCAGAATTCCTAACCACATGTGATCATTTTACTTGAAACTTTAAATTAATATCAATGTTGACCAGCAAGGACGTCTCTCCTTAAGGATCATGAAAGCTGTTACACACATTTAAACCAACGTGCAGATGTCGGTCTACTCTGTTTCTCACTAACACGTCAACATTTATTGTTACATAACTGTTTTTTATCCTTTTGTTAATACAGTTGATGACATTTGTGTCTAAATGCTTCAACCTCTCATTAATAATTTGCAGGTCTGCTGAAGGTAGGAGCCAAAATCATAATGATATGTATCAACAGTTGGCGCTAATGGGACCGAAAATGAACAATTAAAACATGAGTTAGTATGGTGTGACTACTTCTAAACGGCACCCTAGCGATTGCTTTCATCATCTCCCAGACGCCATATGTTGCTCCCGCGTCTCTTGTTATTTTTTACTAAGGTAAAGCTATTCTCATAGCATCATCCATATAATCAAGGACTATATGAAATGATGGAAACACATGGGATGATTGCACTTTGTTCTGCCAGTTTTTTATATGTAGTTTTGGGTTCATGTCTTCATCTCTGTTGCATCTCTGAGAAGTAATTTTGAAAGACAAATAACTCAAATGTATTAGCGATTTTGTTCAATCTTATTGAAGATAATTACCATTTGGAGACGTCTTATGCCTGTTGCCTCTACTTGAACAGAATTTGGACACCCCGATCAGATGCACACAGCTGACTGACTCCCCAGAGCACCTTTTGGAAAATCCCTGTGGTGATAGCTGTTCAAAAGCCGATGTCCTTGAGTGACTACGTTTCGAAACGAAAGCCAGTGGCAGATGTAAAATTGCTTGGCTTGAGGTCAGGTAATACTGCTTCGGCACAAATGTGTGGTATGTAGCTGCTATAAGATGAGCATGCCATGGTATGAAGTTAATCTAGGCATGAAGAGGCTTGTATGACGAGTAAGATGAAGATGGCGACGAAATTGGCTCGGCACCGAGAAAACTCACAGGTTAAAAGTAACGAGGTTCCAAGTGTAATCTACATTGTGGATGATTCTAATTATAGACGAGGTAGGTATCATAGTGTTGTATTGATTCAGAGGGCAAAAGTGAAGAATTTTTTTTAGCATTTTCCCGCTTTGTCTACGAGGGAAGTCGAAGTTATCCAACTTTTTCGAGGGGACGGCTATTTCATGCGTGGTTGACTTCGTTGATGCTAATGCGCATGTAGGTGAAGTTCCATCTTTTTCGCTTACAGTTTTTGTTTCTGCTGGACCACCTGAATGAGCAGCTGTGTGCTTCTGTCCTAGATTTTGAGCTTGTCCAAGTCAGCACAGCACTAACCTACTGGCATATCCAGAATCAAATTATATGATGATAGTGAGTCAGAAAAATTTATTTGAAGTAAATTACTAACTTCAGACTTAGTTGTTCTAGTTTTAGGATGTTAGGTATCATGTTCATGTCTTATGTCACTGAACATTGATTCCTGCATGGCTTCTTAAATATGTAATACAGAGACTAGAGACTTAAGACATGTACATGATACCTGTCACCTTAGAACTAGAACAACTACACTTGATATCACGTGTTTGGAGAAGCTTATAATTGAAAGAGTGCGGGAGCGATTGAAGCCATGCTTATGGTCACTCTCTGGGAGGATGTCCTTTTATGGATCCTGAGTTCTTGTTACAGTTAACCTTTATACTCGGCCTGGGGTAGCACCCTGCGGTCCAAGGTGGACTTCACGTTGCACATTGTGCCCTCATCTTATAAGTCACATCACTAGTCTCTTGGTTAGTTGCTAGATCCTCACTGCTACCAAAACTGTGCCTGGTTAGTATTTTCCTTTACAGTTCTATTGCATGCATATTAATTTCTGCAAGATAAATTAATTAGCTGTTTATTATGGATTCAATATACTTTATTAACGGTGGTTCAATTCCATCATGTGACGAACAGCTTGAAGAGGAGGCTCCGTAGTACGAGGAGTCTGAGTTTCCTGTTGAGGACGTTGATTTTCGAGCTTTTGAGTTAACATGAGAGTTATTATCCTTATTTTTTGGTTATTTCTTTTCAGTACTATTTAGTCGAGCAATGTAATTCTTTTTCTGCTTTAGACAATGTAATTCTTTTGAAGGATGAAATAAATTGAGTATTTCATTATATTTCCTGTTTATTAATATATTGACTTCACTGGTAACTGCAAGACCTGTAAAACTATTGAGAGTGTGACGGCACCCGTGTCTGGGGCGTTACATCATTCATTCAAAGTGATTGGAGCGGGAGACATATATGCTCTTCAAAGAGGGCACTTTGTGACTCGAGACTCTACTTAGAGACATTATCTCCGCCTGGCTTGATGATGTATCGGTGGATAAAGGGCAATGGGAGCATATTCCGGCCAAGTTTCCATGATCTTTGTTGGATGGTTACCTAGTTGCTGGTGCACGGAAGCGCTTATTCTTAGTTGGAGGAATTGGGCTCTACAGCACTTGCCAGAGCATTAGCTAGTAAAATGGAATCACAATGGAATCACAATGCATGAGCTAGTAAAATTTTTGTTCTTTCCAAGGATTTGCACATGTATTTACCAGAAAAAAAAGATATGTGCATGTATTCGGTTAACTGGAGCTGATGCAGAATTACAATTTTATTTAATCATACTCAAACATACAGATGTAAAGCTAGAATGTAGTCGTAACACGCTGCTTGAAGGTTGCCTCATCTCTCTTATCTTGGTCCATATTGTTTACGTACTCGTGATTTTTTTGGGTTTAGTTCTATTATCAAATTCCAATTCACTACATCTCCTTCCAATCATGGTCAATCGTTGGGTGTGGATACAGAGTTGGTAACCACATGTTTCTACTCTGCGAGGATGGTGGCGATATTTTGAGCTTTATTAAGCATCCCATTCCATTTGTTAACATCAGTAAGTTGCTCATCAATATGTTCTCTGTATCAGAATTTAGAAGCTATCTCAATTTGCATCACTGTACATATTTTTCTCATTTTTCTTGGTACTGTTTATAATAACTATAGACACGGATATTATTTCTTGTATCTTTATATTTACCTCATTTTCTTGACATACTGGGTTTGTCAATGCATGCTATCCATTGATTTTATCAGATAGTTGTGTGTGAATTACGATTATGATCCCAAATCTTGAAACTAAGCTGTTTTCTGTCCCATCTTTAACTGTAGATTTCATCTGATTAGTTATGGTTAATTTTTTTTTAACATGATGGACCAATTTCTCACATACATATAGCCTTTTAAGCAGTGTTACCAGGATATTCCCCGACATGTGGACACTTTGGACACTTGAGCATCTGCGTCCCAGGACCTGGACACGGCTCATATAAGAAAGGCTACATCATGATTTTCCCTTGCAGCCATATACCGTGCTTGGTTTTCAATTTCAGAGACTCAATAGTTTTGGATGCTTGATATAATTGGCCAAAGTGGAAAGCAGGTACCAGGCATTTCCGACATTGAACACTTGGATTCATAACTTTGTGCTATTGGGTTGCCGTTTTCTCAATTTTAATGATAAATTCAATCATGAGTTTGCGAGATTTCTTTCAATACAGTTGCATTCTCTCCTGTATAAGAGTCTGCAATAGCACCACCTTGCGAGGCGACCCTTGCAGGGAAGAAGAAAGATGATCATATGGATCCTTACAAAGTCAAGCATGACTTGTGCTATTCCTCACATGGAAGAGTCTGTGATACTCCTCAGGTATTGGATTTGTTCACCTCATCTTAGGAATGGATGTCTTCATTTGAGGCTGGGGAGAAGGTGGTTGTCTTCAATGAAGGCACTTGAGAATATTCTGAATGTAGTTACATAATGCCCTGAAGATCTGCTCTTCTCGAGACTTCTTCTAGAGACTTGTATAGTGAACATGGAAATGCATTGAACAAGTCCTATTAATCTCCGGCTTGTTTGCTTAAAGGCAGACCTAGAAGGGTTGTACATGGAATCAGAAGGCTTTATATCAATATCATTAGAAAGTGACATATTGTGTGTTATTGTGTGTGTGTAAAGAAAAGAGAGAGTTGATATAAATAAGAAGTGATAGCCGTCATTAGTGGCTATATTCACCATTTTCACCCAAATATAACATGGTATCAGAGCCAAACCTAAACCCTACCCCCAAAAAACCCTAAAACACCAAAACCCTAGCCTCCCCGCTGCGCCCCCCTCCCACGCGCCGCCGCCAACTGCGCGCGCCGCCATCCACCCGCCGCTGCTGCGCGCCGCCACCCGCTAACCGCGTGCGCGTGCGTCGCAGCCGCTGCCCCTGCCGCTGCCGCTGCGCGTGCGTCGCTAGCCCCTGCCGCTGCCACTTCTGCTGCTCCACGCTTCTCCGCTGCCGCTGCTCCACATTTTGTGATCCCTCTCCCCTTCCACGTCCTCTTCTAGCCGCCACAAAGCCCTAACTAGCCACAAACGAGAACCCCAAAAACCCTAACCCTAGATCTATGGTAGAGTCATGAAAAGGACTCCATAGATTTACGGTTAGGGTATGACCTAGAAGAGGAAGAAGAGAAGTAGATCTGTGGATCTAAGGAGGGAGAAAGGAGAGATCTGCGGATCTGGAGAGATGGGGGACAATCTTACCTCAGCTGACATGAAGGCCTTCATTGGGGAGATAACAAAGCTGCTTGCTTCGAAGGAGTTGGGATCCTCGAGTGGATCGACGCCTTCACGACCAGTGCAGAAGCTGGAGTTGATGCCCAATGATGTGAAATTGGAAGGGACGAAGAATTACCTCAGTTGGTCCAGGAGGGTGCTTCTCATCCTGAAGTCGAAGGGGTTAGAAGGCCATGTTCTGGGTTCATGTAGTGAACCGGTGGATAAGACTGGGGATGATTGGAAAGTGTGGAGCACCACCAACTCACTGGTGGCTGCTTGGTTGATGACATCGATGGTTCCACCCATTGCTGGGATGGTGAAGGCCATAGAGAGTGCTGCAGGGATATGGAGTATGGTGGAGAAAATGTATTCTGGAGCAGGGAATGTGATGCTTATGATGGAGGTTCAGGGCAAGGTCGACACCTTGAAGCAGGGGGAGATGTCTATTCTAGCCTACTCTGCGGAGTTGAAAAGGCTGTGGTCAGAGTTAGACCACTATGACCCTATTGATCTGCCTGATCCTAGGAGTGCTGCGATACACAGGAAGTGGGTAGAGCGTAGGCATGTGACTCATTTTCTGAGGAACCTGAATGGAGATTTTGAGGTCAGGAGGGCGAGTATGTGTCACTTATCCTCTATCCCATCTCTGGAGGATGCCATAGCTGCAATGGCACAGGAGGAGACCAGACTGAGAGTTATGAAGGATGAGGGTACTCAGGTCACTCGGGCTGCACTGGCTGTACCGGCAGTGACAGCAGTGAGCGAGGATCGAGAGTGCTACACCTGTGGGGTGAAGGGGCACCTGAGCTTTAACTGCCCACAGAAGGGTAGTGGACGAGGACGTGGCACAGGAGGCAGAGGAGGAGGCCGTGGAGGCCGTGGACGAGGTTGTGGCGGCCCACGGGCCAACTTTGCTACTGCTGATAGACGACAGGAGACAGTGATGATTGAGGCTACGCCAGCTGAGGTGTCAGATCTAGAGCAACGGAGACAGTCCAGGTCTACTACTGAGAGTTCGGAGAGTCATGCAGACCAGACTAGAGATGTTGCTTCGCCATTCGGTAATTTTGCCAACTTCGCTCACACAGGATCAGGTAACCAATCAGCTCTTTCATGTAGAGATCATATAGAGTGGATTATTGACTCAGGTGCATCTAGTCATGTGTCAGGTGCATATAGACAATTTTCCACATATAAACCACATACCATTCATGAAACTGTTCAGACAGCTGATGGCACATCCCAACCCATTAAAGGGATTGGCACTATTCAGTGCACTCCCTCCATATGCCTCTCTTCAGTCCTTCACGTCCCATCTTTTCCAGTCAACCTTTTATCTGTTGGCTCTATTGTTGATGATCTTGACTGTAGCATTACTTTTGACTCTACTCATTGTGTGTTGCAGGAAAGGAAGACTGGGAGGAGGCTTGGGACTGGCGTCAGGCGTGATGGACTGTGGTATCTTGACAGAGCTAGTGGGGATGCTGCATTGGCCGTCGTTGGTGAAGAGAAGGAAAGGGAGGTACTTTTATTACATTGTCAGTTGGGACACTTGCCTTTTGATATGTTGAATAAAATGTATCCTGAGATTTTGAATAGAGTGAATAAAATGAATTTGAAGTGTGATGCGTGTGAATTTGGGAAACACACTAGGACATCATATCCTAGTGTGGGGATGAGGAGTGTAGAGAGATTCCATCTTATTCACTCAGATGTTTGGGGGCCCTGCCCAGTGACTTCAGTAAGTGGGTTCAGGTGGTTCATCACTTTCATAGACTGTCATTCTCGGATGACATGGCTTTACATGATGAAAAACAAAAGCTAAGCGTTGAAGTGTTTCCAGGACTTCCATAGAAGTGTCAGAAATGTGTATGAGGCCAAGATCCGCATCTTGAGAACGGATAATGGGACAGAGTATGTACACAGGGAGTTTGCATCTTATCTATCTGAGAGTGGGATAACTCACCAAACCACTTGTCCCAACACGCCTCAACAGAACGGAGTTACTGAAAGGAAAAATAGACACTTGTTGGAGGTAACTAGGTCACTCATGCTCACCATGAATGTACCTAAGATATTGTGGAGTGAAGCAGTGATGACAGCCACCTATCTCATCAACAGGATGCCTTCGCGGATGCTTGGTATGAAGTTCCCATGTGAGATTCTTATGGGAAAGAACACTTTTATAGTTCCACCAAAAGTGTTTGGATGCACATGCTTTGTGAGGGATCATAGACCTTCTGTGGGGAAGCTGGATGCTCAGGCAATTAAATGCATATTTGTTGGGTATCCTTCAAATCAGAAAGGCTATAGGTGTTGGAGTCCCTCAGAAAGAAGGCTGTTTGTGAGTATGGATGTGACGTTCAGGGAGACTGAGCCTTTTTATGGAGGACTGACAGATTCTATACCAGTATTTGATACTGGTGCCTCTCCAAACACAGGAGGAGTTGGTCGAGAGGGGGAGACTGATGACAGGAGGGTAGTGGTTGGACTTATACCGTGTCCTGTCAGGCCTACTGGTACTGATACTGATAGCAGGGAGGAGGAAAGGACCTTGGTGGAAGAGGAGGAAAGGCCCTTGGTGGAAGACAGGTTGTACGGCAAGAAATATAGCAGGAGACAGAAGGGTAGTCATGGCGATGGAGAACAACAAGAAGACATCTCCCCCACTGAAGAACCACTAGCTCCACAGCCACATGTCGAGATTGATCAGTCTATCACGCCTGCTCGAGTCCCGACTTCCTTACTGTCTTCCTCTCCTAACACGGATGGTAACCTTTCTTTGCCTTCCTCTAGTTTAGATCTTCCACTTGCATCTCGTAGGGAGCCTCGTATCAATGCCGGCAGGCCTCCTGTACGGTATGGATACGAGACTGATATTGCTAATCATGTCTCCTATGCTTCTCTTACACCTGCATATAGAGCTATCATTGCATCCTTACAGTCTATCTCTATACCGAGTGATTGGCGAGTGGCAAAGCAACATCCCCAGTGGAAGAAAGCAATGCTCGAAGAACTCGAAGCACTGGAGAAGAACAAGACATGGAGACTTGTCTCACTTCCAGCATGGAAGAAAGCTGTGGGCTGCAAGTGGGTATTCACAATAAAGCAAACTCCAGAAGGGAAGGTGGACAGGTACAAAGCGAGGCTGGTTGCCAAGGACTACAGTCAGACTTATGGGATTGATTATGATGAGACATTTGCCCCAGTGGCAAAGATGAGTACTGTGAGAGTACTGGTATCCTGTGCAGCGAATTTTGGATGGAAATTGCATCAGTTGGATGTAAAAAATGCCTTCTTGCATGGAGACTTACAGGAGGAGGTATACATGGAGGTTCCACCTGGCTTTAGCACACAACAGACGATGGGAAAGGTGTGTAGGCTGGACAAGTCTTTATATGGGCTGAAGCAATCTCCAAGGGCATGGTTTGACAGATTCAGGCGTGCAGTCATCACTATGGGCTACAAGCAGAGTAATGGTGATCATACTGTATTCTATAGGCATTCAGGACAGCGGATTACCCTTCTGGCTGTGTATGTTGATGATATTATTATCACTGGAGATGATGAAGATGGAATCTCTCACCTGAAGGCTAGATTGGCGAGAGAATTTGGGGTCAAGGACCTTGGACAGTTGGGGTATTTCCTTGGACGGGAGATTGCTAGGTCCAGGAAGGGTATAGTTCTCTCACAGAGGAAGTATACCCTGGATTTACTGGCTGAGACTGGTATGTTGGGGTGTCGTCCAGCAGTTACTCCTATTGATCAGAATCATAGATTGCATTCACAATCAGGGGAGCCAGTAGACAAAGAAAGGTACCCGAGACTTGTTGGACGCCTTATCTACTTATGCCATACCAGACCTGACATTGCCTATGCTATCAGTGTGATAAGTAGATACATGCATGATCCTAGGACTGGACATATGGAGGCAGTCTTCAGGATACTGAGGTATCTGAAGAATAGTCCAGGAAAAGGCATATTATTTGGTAGTCATGGTCACATGAATGTGACAGGCTACTGTGATGCGGATTGGGCCAGTTGCTTGGATGATAGGAGATCGACCTCGGGCTACTGTGTGTTTGTTGGGGGCAACTTAGTCTCTTGGCGCAGTAAGAAGCAGGATTTGGTGGCTCGTTCCACTGCAGAGGCAGAGTATCGTGCTATGGTGCTTAGTACCTGTGAGATGATCTGGTTGAGATCACTTCTACAAGAGCTACGTCTGCTGAGAGAAGGACCATTGCGGTTGTTGTGTGATAACAAGTCAGCAATTAACATTGCCAACAACCCAGTGCAACATGATAGAACGAAGCACATAGAGATTGACAGGTCCTTCATTAAAGAAATATTGGACAAGAAACAGTTGAAGATCTCCTACATTACTTCTGGACAGCAACTAGCTGATTGCCTTACAAAGGGGTTGAACTCTAAAGGAGTAGAGGATGCTTGTAACAATATGGGCATGATAAATATCTTTTGCTCATCTTGAGGGGGAGTATTATGTGTTATTGTGTGTGTGTAAAGAAAAGAGAGAGTTGATATAAATAAGAAGTGATAGCCGTCATTAGTGGCTAATCACCATTTTCACCCAAATATAACATGACATTATGCACATGCCAACATCATATTTAATTTGCAGGCGTGTTATTCTGTCAAATGTTGCTTAGTCGTTTTTGTGCTGAGAAATTTCTACCAAGTATTTATTTTTTGTATTAATTGAATATTCAATGAAGGCAATTTTTTATATAAGGTTAGAGAACTTGGTTAGTTTTGGTTTCGGTCTGATAGACTCGACACCTTTTTATGAGTTTTGGGCCCATTGGGGGCATTTTGGGCCTTTTATGAGTTTTTATTAATTTAGGGGGTTATGTGCAATTTGGCGAATAAGGGAATAAGGGTTTTCTATTTAAGCCAAGGGGAGGGGGTGGCCTAGGGCATGCATATTTTTGAGAGTTATTTTGATAAAGTGAGGAGAGAGTTTCTCATCTTCGGGAGAGTGCGGACGTCCTCTTCAATCGGCGTTTTGGGAGAGCGATTACCTCTATAATTGTAATCACTTTATCTTTATTATCTTCAAATTTCTGTTAATAAATTTTAGATTTGGTTTCGGTACATATCAATTTGGTATCAGAGCATCACGATTTATGGCGACGGCCACGAGATTTAAGGACAATATTGAAGCTTTGGAGAAGAAATACAATGGTGAATTCAAAGGCGTGAAGCAAACCCTAGTGAAGCATGGAGAAACCCTTGAAGCCCTAAGGAAGCAAAGCGAAACCCTTGCAAAGATTGTGGAAAATCAAGGGAAATAAGGAGAAGCCCTAACACAACTCATGCAACAATTCATGGTGGCAAAGGAGGAAGGCGCTAACAAAAACCTTAACTTGGATCCAAAGGTGATGTCTTTAGAGAAGGGGAAGAAAAAGGTGGAAGACTACGAAGAGGGGTTGCTCTCCGATGCCAACAACTACTTCATGGATGAGGAAGAGGATCTTTTGATGGAGGAGGGCCAAACCACTAATCCTAGAGACGAGGAAAAGAGGCGCACGAACTCTAGAGGACCACCCCAGGGCTGGTCGAACCCTGTGGAGACCCTACAGGGCCGACTGAACCAACAGGAGGGGCGGCCGACCCCTGCAGAGCCGCTGCAGGGTCGGCCAACCATGCAATCAACATCTGGGGCCCACCAGCCACCAGAAATTTTTTGGGGGCCTGGCAGCCCCCAGATCTATTCCTGGGGGCCGCCAGTCCCTAGGATGGATTTTTCTTGGGGATCGGTAGCCCCCAGAGCTGTTCCCGTGGGGCCGCCAGCCCCCAGGATGGGGCGACATCCCCTGCCTAGGGCAGAACAGGGGCTGCCGCACCCTCAGCACCTCCAGCGAGGCTTTCTAGCCAGAAACATGGGCGGCAGATTCTGGTGACTTTGGTGCAGTTTCGGAGACTTTCGGCGCAGGGCAGGGCTTCGGTGCAAATTCTGGCGATTGACGAAGACATCAGGAGCCACAGATGGAGCATTACAATGACGACGAACCCCCGGAGTATGTGAGGAGGCCGGGCGACGATGGTGACAAATTTTGAGGGCCACATGACACCCGATATGCTACAAAGAGAAAACCACGCCCACCCCGATATATGGAGAGTATCCAGGAGATGATGACAAAGAGAGGGATTGGGAGAGGGGCGAGGGGCGTCCATATCTGGCGGTGATGATTGGGGGGCTATAGAGATCGAGATGGGGGCCCACAGAGGGGATATGAGCGGCATCGGGAGATGTGGTAGTATTATTATCAGCCCAGACACGTTGGCGGAAGAGCAGACCAGGGGACCTTTAGGGTGGACAACAGTATACGAAAGCTAAAGATGCCTATATTTGATGGTGAGGATCATGTGGCGTGGATTTACAGGGCAGTGAGGTGTTTTATGGTGTCATGCATGACTGAGGAGCAGAAACTAGAGACGAGGGTGGTATGTTTAGACGGGAAGGCCCTCGCGTGGTACCAGTGGAGGGATGCGAGGCGGCCGTTTTGCTCATGGAAGGAGATTAAAGATTGTTTAGTGGAGAGATTCCACGACACTCACTTGGAAAACTTACGGGAGCAGTTACTTTCCCTCAGGCAGGATGGCACGGTAAGTGACTACAGAGAAAGGTTTGAGGCACTGTCAGGGCGAGTGCATGTAGTTTCTGATGAGATGCTGGAGAACACCTTTATAAAGGGACTATAGGCGTACATAGGTTCACATACAGAGACCTCAGGACTTGATGGAGGCCATGGAGTTGGCCCAGATGGTGGAGGATCGACTGATGGAGACGAAAAAATCTGGAGGGACGGGAGGCGGCTTCTCTTTCCACAGTCAGCTCACAAGTGGAGGACAATAGAAGACCATAACAGGGACGGACCCGTCTAGTCAGGAGAAAAGCGGGATGCCACCGGAAGGAGGACATTTTAGGAGAATGACTGACGCCGAGATGATGGAGAAGGGGCAGAAAGTGCCATGTTTCAGATGCGATGAAAGGTTCACCCCAGAGCACCATTGTGTGGTACGCAAGCTGCAAATGCTGATAGATGGGGACGACAAAGAGGACATAGTGGATGTGGAAGAGCCAGGAGGGGATGATCATCCCCACTTGGAGTAGAACCGCCATGGGCTTCATGCACCACCTTGAGGACAAGGTGGGGTTTTTGGGACGGAGTAATGATAGATCATAGATTCGCCACCTTTTTATGAGTTTTGGGCCGCTTAAGGCATTTTGGGCTTTTATGAGTTTTTATTAATTTAGGGGGTTATGTGCAATTTGGCAAATAAGGGGTTTCTATTTAAGTCAAGGGGAGGGGCCTGCCTAGGGCATGCATATTTTTGAGAGTTATTTTGATAAAGTGAGGAGAGAGTTCCTCGTCTTCGGGGAAGTGCGGACGTCATCTTCAATCGGCGTCTTGTGAGAGTGATTACCTCTACAATTGTAATCACCATATCTTTATTATGTTCAAATTTTTATCAATAAATTTCAGATTTAGTTTCAATCCCTATCACGGTCCCTTAAAAATTTTTAGTTTCGATAAGTTTCGCAAGTTTCGGTTTAAGTTTCGGGTTTGGATTTATTTATATTTTAATGCATATATTCCATATTTATGTGAATTTATATGAGTTTATTTTTGAATTATCCGAATTTGTATCAATTTATTTCGAATTTATATGAGTTTATTTTGGATTCAGATAGTGTAAAACTCAATTCAAACCCTAACGAAAAACCTAAAACCAAATCCAAACTCCCTAATTCTAAATACCACATGCCCAGATGATTCGATCTGTATATCTCTTTCCACGTGCCAGCTCCTCCCCCCTTCTTAGTTCTCACTGTCGTCCTATAGAGAACAAAAGATGAAGGTGGCGACGATGGTGAAGAGCCTCGTTGATTGAAGACAACGAAAAAGAAGAAGATTGCATGCGATTTCGTCTATTGAGATCTCTTCATGATTTTTTTAAAATTTCATCATGAAAGTCAGCTTATATGCTGAATTTTTAGTTTTTTGAATGGCTAACTAAACCGAAGGCTTTGTGTTTTGAAGGACTTGTCTAGACTTGCCTAGGTTAACTTTCCGAGTCTTGTCTTATTCTATGTTGCTTTTGATGGTAGTCATTGGAACAAGCCTCAACCTTAGAGAATTCGGTCATTGCTGGCAGAATAGTTGAACCTTGGGAAAGCTTTCAAGGTAGTCTGGACAGAAGTTTTTTTTTTTTTGATGTCTCATGTAAAGCACAGTTTTAACTTGTGTGACATAATTCTAACTCTAACCCTTATCCCATGATTGTTGATAGGGGGGAGCACAATTTCAACTTGTGTGACACTTCATATCTAGGTTGGACCTTTTGGCTAGTTCCTCTAATTATGACTTAACCCTCACCAGTTGGCCATCCATTCCTGTTGGCTGTAAACTATTTGGCCTAGGAATGATGCTTGTAGCCATTATTGGGACGACGGTAACTAACAATGACATGAAACATGCGTAGCTTGTTATACAATTAAACAACTACAATTAAACGATTCCTTAGGCACCTTCACATCTACTTCTCATAACAAGCATGTACACACAAGCAAGCTTGAATCCCGTTATCTTAGAGAAGTTCCTTATAGCCTTCTAATGGCAGTTACACTTTGATCCAAGGTTCACACAGTAGTTGATACTCAGGATTTCGTTTAGCTAAGTGGCATGTAGACTAGAATAGTGACCTCACCCTAATTCAGCATCGGCTTGAACTCTCGTTCTACTTAGACATAAAAAACTTCTTGAGCTGGATTAGAAGATAAGTATATGAATTCCCTTGTTACTTTCTTTCCAAAGCCCCACATGAGCAAACCAAGCTGCTCAATAAGACTGCCCAAGCGACTTATGCCAATCACCTAACTTTTAGACAACCAACTAAAGGCAAACTTTAAGCTCGAACTAATGGATTTGCATAAAGGGGGAAGTTCCCACAGTTGTAAACACAAGGGAACTAAAAGTTGAGCTGTAACTTTATTTTTGTGAAGGTTCATATGCCCTTGCAAGACAGGGTAATCGGATGTATCCTCCAGACCCCGTCGCGCCACCCACGCGCGCACAAAAAAAAACGGAAAAACTATGTAGTGAGTCAAAGACTATTACCCAAGTGGGAATGAGGCGATTGATGGTGCAGCAAAAGATAGACAAGGGTGTTATTTTTCCGGGTTTAAACACCTTGGGCTTGAGCTCCACTTTGGTAAGATATTGTCCGCTCTGGGGCCGCACCGGCACCCGCACGGTTTTAAACACGGGGCTTTCCCCCAAAAGGCCTCTAACTAATGGAATTCCCAAAGCCACTATTTAAACCCACCCGGATCCCCCCATGTGTCCGATGTGGGACTATTTCGAAATCCCAACAATCCTCCCCTCGAACTAGGACCACATCATGAGCCTCCCCTCGAACAATCATCCATCCGCCGCCCTTAACTGAGCTCTGACCAAGCGTACTTCATTTGGCTGCCTCCCCGTGGCTAGGAAGGTCCATCCCCTTGATGGCGTCGAGCCACTTCCGCTTGCGCCGAGCTTCGCCTCCGAGCTGTACCCACGAGGCCCCGCCTCCGAGCTGAGAGATCTCCTCCATCAGCCTCGGCAGGCCGTGCCAGAACTCTCCTTCAGCTCGGCACATGAGTCCGCTCTGCCCTGAGCATTGCGGACTCCCATACGCCGGCATCCCCCTATGGATCCGACTTGGGCTCGCCACGGTGGGCATCACTTTGTTCGGTATCTGAAGCGCTCCGTCCTTCTGTTCGGAAAAGCCGAGCTCCGCACTGCTCGGAAACACGCCGACTCCCATACGCCGGCACCAGAGGATCAAACACTTCGGTACACCTGGGTCCGGCTCTGATACCATGTTATTTTCCGGGTTCAAACACATTGGGCTTGGGCTCCACTTTGGTAAGATATTGTCCGCTCTGGGCCCGCACCGGCACCCGCACGATTTTAAACATGGGGCTTTCCCCCAAAAGGCCTCTTACTAATGGAATTCCCAAAGCCACTATTTAAACCCATCCGGATCCCCCCTTGTGTCCGATGTGGGACTATTTCGAAATCCCAACAAAGGGGATATAGGGTTTATGCAAGTGGCTGCAATCTACAATATTCAGTGAATGCTTGATTTTGTGAAATTTATGTCCATACCAATGTGAAGAGCTGAAATTTGTGTTCAAAATTAAGTGCATGGATAGGTGAGAGTTCTCCAATGAATAAAGGATGATGTGGGGAAAATGCTCGTGATGAGTTGTCAAATGGGGGAAGATTTTCTAAGCATCATTTCAAATATCCCTTCCTTTTCAACCATCTATCTAAATATGGGACACTTGTGCATGGCTTTATGAGGCATCCATTTGAAGGTGAGCTCTTTGATGGTACAAGAAAGAATCCATCTGGGGGGTCTCCAACTAGCTTAAGGGAATAGGCTTCACTGAAACTAGCTGGTTTTAAGTCTTTTTGAGGAATTTATTCAAACAAATGTCAAATTATCTCCTTTTGAGTAGACATTTTGTGTGTTGCTATAATATGACATCAATGTTGGGGATCTGATACGATTGGGATTAATCGTATCAAAAAGCTCAGATTTTTAGTGGAAGAACGAAAAGAAATTTAGCAAAATTGTCTCTTTATTATCATCAATTCCAATTTCCATTCTAAATTTCTTTTCGTTCTTCCACTAAAAATCTGAGCTTTTTGATACGATTAACCCTAATCATATCAATTTGGTATCAGAGCGCTAAGATCCAATGGTGGAAACTAGAGCAAAGACGGTGGCGGAACTCGTAGAAGAGAAGTTCGACAGCAAACTTGAAGAGGTGAACAAGAGGATCGACGGGCTTCAAGGCGAGATCCGAGTCATCCATCAGGAGATGAAGGGGGTTGCTAAAGCCTCTGACATCCAAGACATCCTTCAGATCCTTCGACAACAACAAAAACAACCCGAATCTGAAGCTAGGGCATCGACGACAAATCTGAAATTTTCCTCAGATCTAGGGCCAAATGGAGCAGATTTGACGATCGAGGAGCCTGAACGCTGCCTTGTACACTTCCAAGGGGCACACGACGATCACCAGAGGGCGCTCGGACACCACCAAGGGGGCAGCGGCCCCCTGGCAGACCGCCAGGGGCCGCGCGCCCCCTTTCCAAGCCGCGCGGACTTGCGCGGCCCAGATCTGGGCCTCGCAGACCCGCGCGGCCCAGGAAACGACTGCGCCGACCCTCGCGGGGGTCTGGCGGGATGCCAGGCCCCCGGCAAGGGCCGGCGAGGCCAGGCCGAGGGCGGCGGGGTCCTGGCGACACGCCAGGAGCCCCACGCACCCGCAGCAGCCCCCGACGGTCGGGTTCGGGCCCGACAAGCCCCCTGGGGCTTACTTTGGGCATGGAAGGGGCGTTGGAGACTTTGAGGCGCGCCAAGGAGAATGTTCGGAGACTTCAGGAGACCGAAGATGATGTGGGGCATGTGCCGGAGTACGATGAGTACACACGTTACGCTGACAACCTTCATGGGGAGGAGTGGGTTGATGGAGATGAGTGGGATGCCGAGGAGCAGCGGGCTGCTGAGAGGGTCCGAGAGGAGATTTGGGGAGCGTATGGTCAGACAGATCGACCCAGGTGGAGGATGGAGGAGCTTGCTTGCACGAGATACCAGGAGGGAAATTAGGATGGAGGCACACGAGGCGATGCCGGCCCGGATAGCCGATTGAGGAAGCTTACCATGCCCCTGTTTGAGAGAAAGGACCCAGATGCCTGGATCTATAAGGTGGAGAGGTACTTTGATGTTTTGGGACTGGCTGAGGCGGAGAGGATGCAGACGGTAGGGATGTGCTTCGAGTGAGAAGCTTTGGGGTGGTTCTGTTGGAGCCAACGGTAGAGACCTATCCGCACATGGATAGAGTTGACAGTGTCTTATGGAGAGGTTTCAGGAGACATAGGCCGGTGGCCTATTTTAGCAGTTGTACACACTGCGACAGGAGGGGACCATAAGGGAGTATGTGGAGAAGTTTGAGCGGCTTGCGAGCCGAGTAGAGGGAGTTTCTGCTGAGTCCCTAGAAGGGAATTTTCTGAATGGCCTCAAGCCGCAGATCAGAGCCGAGCTACGGGTTCAAGAACCCATGGGATTGTCTGCCATTATGAGGATAGCCAGGAAGGTGGAAGACAAGCTGGCGGAGGATATGAGGGCGAGGGGAGCTTGGGGAGGATCTACTTTACGGAGCCCGACAGTGGCAGGGGCACCCAAGGCTCCTACAGGCGTACTGACACCAGCGAGAGGGACTGGCCAGGAGACACGTACGGGGGTCAGACCCGTAGGATGACGGAGGCGAAGATGCGAGAGCGTAGGGCTAAGGGGCTGCGTTTCAAGTGTGACGAGCGATTCACACCGGGACACAGGTGTGCGGGGCGAGCCATGCAGTTGGAGGTGGCTGCCGAGGAGGAGGAAGAGGGAGATCCCACGATTGTACTCGGCGTAGAGGATGAGGTGACAGAGGAGCCGCCACACTTAGACACCGTGGAGGTTTTCCTTAGCTCTGTGGTGGGATTTTCTCCCTATCACACCATGAAGCTGGCAGGCAGGGTGGCAGATCAGGAGGTGACGATATTGATAGACAGTGGGGCAACCCACAACTTCATCTCAAAGAAGTTGGTGGGGCAGCTGGGGCTTAAGGTGAGTGAGACAGCCACATTTGAGGTGATTTTGGGCACAGGCCAGAGGGAGGAGAGTAGTGGTGTCTGCATGGCGGTGATTCTGGCAGTACATGAAACTCAGATAGTGGCGGGTTGTTACCCCCTGGAGTTGGGGAAGGTGGACGTGATATTAGAAATGCAGTGGTTACAGACCTTAGGCGACACCAAGTTCAACAGGAAGGTGCTGAGGATGGAGTATCGGGAGGACGGGAGGACCATGGTTTTGTTGGGGGACCCCAGCCTGTGTTGCCGCGCGGCATCCTTGAAGTCCTTGGCTCGGGCAATACTAGTGGGAGGAGAGGCATACTTTGTGACATATCAGGAGCTAGGGGCGGAGGCGAAGGAGCAGCAGATGCCACCAGAGGTTGAGGAGTTGGACAGTTATGGGCACGTGTTTCAGATGCCGCAGGGGCTTCTGCCTCAGAGGGACCATGAGCACGCCATTGTGCTGCGTGAGGGAGCGGCTCCAGTCAGCGTTCAGCCCTACAGGTACCCACATGTTCAGAAGGATGAGATTGAGCGGTTGATCAGGGAGATGTTACAGTCTGGAGTGATACGACCGAGTGTTAGCCCTTTCTCCAGCCCGGTGCTCTTGGTGAAGAAGGACGGTAGCTGGAGGTTCTGTGTGGACTACCGTGCCCTCAACAAGGAGACGGCGACGGATCGTTTTCCTATATCGGTTATAGATGAGCTGTTGGATGAGCTACATGGGACGTCAATCTTTTCGAAGATTGATTTGAATTCGGGGTATCATCAGATCCGGATGAAGGCAGAGGATGTGCAGAAGACTGCCTTTAGGACTCATGAGGGGCACTATGAGTTTCTCGTCATGCCCTTTGGGCTGACGAACGCGCCCGCTACCTTTCAGGCGTTGATGAACAAGATATTTCAGCCATACCTACGGCAGTTTGTCTTAGTTTTGATGTGGACGATGACAACAGTTCCGATGCTAGCTCTCCTCGACTTTAGCAGACCTTTTGTGGTAGAGATCGATGCCTCAGGATACGGGTTGGGAGCAGTGCTGATGCAGGACCAGCGACCAGTGACTTACTTTAGCCAGGTTTTGTTATCACGGATGAGTCAGAAATCCGTGTATGAGAGGGAGCTGATGGCGATCACCCTGTCGATACAGAAATGATGTCCTTACCTGTTGGAACGGTCGTTTATTGTGCGCACAGATCAGAGGTCACTGAAGTATTTGCTGGAGCAGAGGCTGGTGGCGACAGACTATCAGAAGTGGCTATCTAAACTTGTTGACTACAAGTTTAAGATACACTATCGGCCGGAATTGGAGAACAAGGCTGCGGATGCGCTATCACGGAGAGAGTAGGTTACCTCCTTGACAGCCTTGTCAGTACCACTGTTAGTGGGGGTGGGAGCCCTTATGGAGGAGGTGGACACCGATGAGGAGTTATCTAGGATCCAGGAGGATCTGGTTCAGGGGGTGGCTAAGCACCCGGGCTATTCTCTGGAGGGGCAGCGATTGTTGTATCGAGGGAGACTAGTCATACCGTGGGCTTCAGTACACAAACAGTTGATTTTTCAGATGGGAGCGCGGTGGGGGCCATTTAGGAGTCTAACAGACATATATGCGGGTGGCTAGAGAGCTATATATGTGGGGAATGAAGAAGGACATTGCGGAGATGGTAGCCAGTTGTGACGTCTGCCAGCGTCACAAGTACCTGGACATGGCGCTGTATGGCTGTTGCAGCCTTTAGCTCTTCCTGGGCAGGTTTGGGAGGGGATCGGCATGGATTTTATTGAGGGGCCACCCAAGTCGGAGGGATACACTGTGATTTTGGTGGTGGTCGACCGTGAGCAAGTATGGGCATTTCATCGGGTTGCGTCATCCTTACACGGCTGTGACAGTTGCTACGGCCTTTATACGGGAGGTGGTTCGTCTCCACGGTTTTCCCACTTCTATTGTGTCGGATAGGGACACAGTCTTCTTGAGCCAGTTCTGGAAGGAGTTGTTCAGGATCCAGGGGACCGCTCTGCAGAGGAGTACCGCTTACCACCCCCAGAAGGATGGACAGACGGAGGTCGTCAACAGGAGCGTTAAGACGTCCCTTCGTTGCTTTGTGTCAGATTGTCCGAGGAGTTGGTATCAGTGGTTGGCATGGGCCGAGTACTGGTACAACACTTCCTTCCATTCTGCGGCCTGGACGACGCCATTTCGGGTTTTGTACTGAAGAGACCCACCGGCGTTGATCCACTATCGTAGCAGGTCGACACCCGTATCACAGTTGGAGCAGTACCTCGAGGAGAGAGATGAAATTTTTGGAGGAGCTGAAGAAGCACCTTACAAGGTCTCAGCAGCTGATGAAAGCAAAGGCGGATGGACACCGCAGAGAGGTTGACTACACGGTGGGAGACCAGGTATATCTGAAGCTGAGGCCATACCGTCAGAGATCACTAGCACGACGCCGGAACGAAAAGTTAGCTGCCCTATTTTACGGGCCCTTTCAGATAGAGGCGAAGATTGGGCCCGTGGCTTATGGGTTGATATTGCTTCCAGGATCGTCATTGCATCCGGTTTTCCATGTCTCTCAGTTACGACGGGCGGTTGGAGCACATACGTCGGTGGCCACTCTGCCACCTACTTTGACAGTTGATTCGAAGGTACTTATGGAGCCCCAGTATATTCTACAGGTGCGGCGCATTGAGGGTGGGGACCGAGAGGTGTTAGTACGATGGGCGTGGCTGCCCGATCACGAGGCTACGTGGGAGCCGGAGGACACCATTAGAGTGCAGTTTCCAGATTTCAACCTTGAGGACAAGGTTCGATTTTGGGGGGAGTAATGATGCGGTCGTGTACCGCAGAAGGCACAAGGATTCGAGCGTGGGAGCGGTCGTGGGATCAACTTAGTATTTTGCTATTTTTGCTTTATGCACTACCTTATGTGTTTTTAAGTTGTTGTGTGCTTAGTCGTTGTTGGGGAGTATTTAAAGGGGTTAACCCTAATTGTGTTAGCTATCGAAATATTGAGACAATTCGTCATTTGACAGCTAGGGTTTGGGGGATTAGGCTTGATCTATTAATTCAAGCTTGGGAGAAGATCTACTCCAGAATAGATCAATTGTCTCTTTATTATCATCAATTCCAATTTCCATTCTAAATTTCTTTTCGTTCCTCCACTAAAAATCTGAGCTTTTTAGTGCACCTTGGGTTGGTGCACCAATCCACCACCAACTCCCCTTGGGTTGGTGCACTAGCTCTCACACTTCTCCTTGATCATTTCCTTGAATGTCTTGGTCTTTGAGTAAATGCTTCATTTTGGTTTTGCATGACATGTTGACTTTTCTTTATATCTTTGACTTTGATCTGTATTTCTTTGTAATTGAACTCTATATTGTTGTGTCATTAAAAATACCTACACACTTGGTAATTATGATTAGTATCTATCATTTGCTTGATCATCATCAAAACTCAATTAGTGGTGTCTCAATATCCAACAATCAAGACCTATGATTTATATTCTCCTATGGTTGAGAGGATTAGGGTTGTCGGCTGTCTACAACTCCGAATTGGCATCAAATGGTCTTGGATTTGGCCCACTTTTGTTGTTGTTGTTGTTGTTTTTTTTTTTTTTTTTTTGGGGGGGGGGGGCACATGTAGATACAAGAATGTGCACATGTAGAATCCTTGTTGTCTTCCAACGGTGCACAAGTAGAATGTGCACATGTATAATCCTATTATGGCATCCTATGAAAATTACAAGAATGTGCACATGTAGAATCCTTGTTGTCTTCCAACGGTGCACAAGTAGAATGTGCACATGTAGAATCCTATTATGGCATCCTATGAAAATTACAAGAATGTGCACATGTAGAACCCAAAATACTAGAATGTGCACATATAGAATCCTATTATGGCATGGTGGGCCCACTGGAAAAATTGTGATGAGTTAGATAGGGTCGGATTTGAGTTTTTACCAGCAATGCTTGTTGTCTTCCAATGAAAATTACCTTAGTACCACCTACGAAGTTGAGGATCTATGAAACCAAAGAGTAAATGTGAATTTAGAAAAAATCATAGTTACCGAATGGTTTTAAAGGAATAATTAACCATTGTTAGGTGATTTTGGGGGAATTTGAATATCTTGGGTTAATAAATATTCGTCAAGAACTGAGAAATTTAAGGATTAACTGTGTCCTTTTTGCAATTTCTCAAAATGTAGGGGCTCAGTTGCTAATTTTAGGGGTCGGTTACGAAAAATTTGGCAGTTGATCCTTGTAAATCATGAATTTTCTTGCCAAGTCATAAACGGGGATGATAATTTGGGATGTTTAGATGGGTAACGTTTGCCAGAGTTTGCAATTGAGATGGATCAGATCAGATTTCTTGTGATATCGAACCGATTATAAGTTCAAACTAATTAAAATCAAACTGACTACCAATCGTTTAGTTTGGCTGATGCAATCGTTTTTGAGATTTCTATAAATTTCGCTGGGAAATAATGGGGATGAAGATTGGAGAAGGAAAAATATCAAATCCAACAAGAATATATCTCAAAATTCATAAGAAAAGTTGATAGAGAACGAAAAAAATAAATTTATAAAGCAAACTGTTGTGAAGGGAAAAGTAGGGAAATAGGTGTATGTGGTTAAGAGCACCCCTACCCTCATCTTTATAGCTTTCAATGATGGACAGGATACCCAATGGGCCTCGTGGGCCTATTCATAACACTTCCCCTTATCCAACCAACATTGAATAAGAGGTGGATTCTTCAGGATCCGAGTTAGGATAACTGCCTTGTTAAATAAAGAACAGTTAATCCATAACTTCCCCTGTTTTAGGGATGTGTTTTAGGGGTGGATGATTCAGGATCCAGGGTCAACGAGGTTGCCTCGTCAAAACCTTGACTACGGAAAACCCTGTGGGAAAAAACCAGTAGCCAAGGGAAAAGAGTACAACTCTGCAGTTAACTCCCCCTCATCTGACCAAGCTTCAGGCTTGCAGATTTCCTATGAATCTATACATCAGTCTCCTATGTATCTTGTAGAGGAATATGCCCTCGGATCATTTGTATTTGATGCAAATGATAATTTAAGCCTAGATAGGGACTATTTTGCATTTGATGCAAAAGATATTAAAAGTGTTTTAAATTGTTTAAAACAATATTTAATAATATAAACGCAAGGAAAAGTTCACGGGTAAGACGGGAATGTCCTGGTCTAAACCCAGGTTTGAACGACGTCCAAATCAGACACCAAATACCAAAGTTATGCCCAAAACAGCCCAAAGGACAAGATCAGGCTAGACTGGGTCTGGACTGCTGGCCAGGCCCAACAGAAACAGCAAACAGAGGCACAGGCCTGGGCTACCCCAGGCACAGGCCTGGGCTTGGCCCAGGCACGGCCTGGGCTTGCCCAGCGCCTGGGCAAGGCCCAGGCGCGGGCCTGGGCAAGGCCCAGGCGGGGCCTGGGCTTGCCCAGGCCGCTTGGGCAAGCCCAGGCGGGCTTTGCCCAGCGCCTGGGCAAGCCCAGGCGCGGCCTGGGCCTTGCCCAGGCGGGTTTCTGCGCGCGCTGAACGCGTGGGGCCCACTTGTGGGCCCCAGCTCTAGGGGTTTGAACCCTTATTGTGCAGAATTGTTTGACGGCTCAGTTTTTGCGAAAAACTAGCCTTGGGCTGATCTTTGGACAATCAATTGGAGGGTCAAACGAACTCCGATTGACGAACGGTTTTTTCCTATGCGTTCACCGTTGAACACCCTTCGAATTGATAGGTTGTATCAATCCTGAAGTTCAACGGTGAGTGAGTTAAAATTCACGGAAGTTTGCACTTTGTGAAAGGCAAATTAAATTGAATTAATTAACTCCAACTTTAGTCCCACATCGGAAATTGAGTAGATGGGAGGGTTCAGCCGCCTATATAAATAGGGGTCTGCCCCCTTCATCTAAACTCGTCCCAAGCTCTAGATCTGAGCGGCTCTCGTAAATGTTGGAGCACGCTCGGATCTAAGCTAAATTAATATTTCTCCTCTCCCTATTAATTTCTGCCTTACTCCTGAGGGCTCTAGCAAAGTCGCAAAGGAGTTCGGATTCAGATCCGAAATCTAGGCGGCGGTTTCACTCGCGTGAAACTTTCTTCGGCGCGTGGTTGGCTCAGCGACATGGGATTGATCGCCTCGGGATGCGGAGCGGTTCAAGGAGCAGTTCGGGGAGCGGTTCAAGGAGCGGCTCGGCGTGGGACGGGAGCAGCTCTGAAGACGGTGCTGAACATCTCGCCTGCCCCAGGGCTGAGATTCCGGGTATGTGTTTAAGTTTTTCATTTAATTATTCGCAGTAGTTAGATCCCTCTTGGGGTGGTCAGATCCACCCCAAGTTGGCAGAGATCCTGGCTAATAGGGTCTGGTTCCTTAGGGTTGCATGTTAATTAGATTAACATAAAATTTTTTCCGTTGCATTTCTGTCTATGTTTTGTCCGACTTAGGACGGGACTAGAGTTTTTGTGCCTTAAGGGTCCTAGAAAACCCTGCATTGGTATCGGAGCCATCTCTGTATGCTGATCTAGGACTGTGAATTTATTATTTGAATGCTTTTACAGAAAAATGTTTTCTTTAAATTTATGCGATAAATTTAAATTTTTTTTGTTTAAAAATTTTATATGATAAATTTTAAACATGTAAGTTTTAAAATGGAATTTTTTAAATTTATGTGATAAATTTTAAAAATTGTTTTAAAGCTTTAAAACTTTATGCGATAAGTTTAAAATGTTGTTTAAAATTTTATGTGATAAATTTTAAACATGGAATTTTTTAAATGATGTTTTAAATTTATAAGATAATTTTAAAAACTGATTTTAAAAGTTTAAAATTTTTATGCGATAAATATTTTAAAGTAGCATGCAAATGTTATGATTTTTTAAACAAGCTTTTACTTTATGAGATAAAATAAAATGTTTTAAAAATCGTATTTTTAAATTTAAATGTTAAATTTAAGTATGCATGCTAAAATTGTTTATGCGATAAACTTTAGTCTATTTAATTGTAAAATAGTTGTACACTTTATTTTATGCGATAAAATTAGTGTAGCTTTATTTTAATGGCTAGTTCTTCTTGTCCCTTATTTGATAACACAAGACAACCCTTTAGGTTAGCCATTAAAAATGATTAAAATTTATTTACTTGAATTTTAATGACATGCTATGTTTTAATAAAACATTAACAATGCTTCAAGACCTAATTCCTGATTAGGGTAGTCCTTTTAATGAATTTTTAATTTTAATTGTTATTATTAAATCATTAAAGGACTTCGCTTTTAGCGTTGGTTAATAAATTTATTAAAATCCTAATAACGATTAGGATAGCACGTGAACCTTATAGTTGATAAGGACTTAATAAAAGTTATTAAACAAATCCTAAAATTTTGAATTTAAGGATGCAACTAGTTGATAGGATTAATTAGTTGTTAATAAAAGCTGTTTAGTCTATGGCACACATACAAAAATGACAAGCTTCATTCAATGGACCATGATCCAGTCAATGTGCTTGGCTAAGAGTTCTGGATCAACCCTTACTAGTCTAAGGGGTAGTGATCCTGGCTTAGTCAATTCCCTGGCTGTGTTCCGCTGGACCGCAATGTCGTGAATCATGATTGTATGACACCCTGGACTATATCTAGTCAATGCGTTATAAATCTTATTAAAGATTAATCCGTATCCCTCCTTGATTTTGGAGCTTGGTAACTCAAAGAAGACAATTATAGTTGTTGAGTCTCCTCAAGCTATGACATGTTTATCTTTAAGGAACAAACTCAAACATACATGTGATGTAGTCTAGACTTGACCTAAATCGATACGTTGGGTCTCCTCGAGCATCGATCTAAGTCAAATCTGGACAAGAAATCAAGGGTCTGACTAGACCAATCATTATGATTTGTTGAGTCTCCTCAAGATCATAAGTGACTGTGGGTAAAAAAACGATAGGGAGTCACATGTGATGTGATTGACTAAGAGTTAGTCTACCAATCATGGAACCAATCAACTTGTTGAGTCTCCTCAAGGTTGTGAGGTTCAGGATGATTGGATCCCTCTTTCACTAAATTTTAATTCGATTAAATCGTTCGTTATTAAGCTTTGAAACGATCGTAAAAATAGTGGGAGGATATAGATAGATAAAAGCCATTCTACCTATATTTAATATTGAACATATGCTAAACTAGGGCAAGACTATGTTTACCGAAGGAATCAAAATATAAATTTTAATGGAATTAGTTAATTGGTCAAATAGGTTGATTATTGAATATCAAGTTAAATTCTAATTGATAGAATCAAAACTATATTCTCGTTGACATTAAAATGACCTTCTAAAGAACAGACTTAAGAAATATGATTTCATTAAGTTCTGGGTCCAACAAATAAATTCACGCAACATGTCACTCGTCTCTAAATGAGGCAGCTTGAACATATAGGATATTCGAAGTATGTTTCTCCCTACAACTTGTCGAGCTACCCTCAAGGTTGTATGGACAAACAATTTTGATCTGCAAAATTCAAGAATTCGATCAAATTGTTTGAGTCGAATATGAGTGCATGAGCGATGCAAGGCTATGTATCCCAACCGGATCTTGAGACAAGCAACTTCTTGAGCTACACTCAAGATTGCAACTCTCAGGTGTTTGGATACATGAGACGATTGTGTAGCCATTTATTTATGTTGGGCTATTTAAATATCTAAATGTGATTTAGAAAAGGAAGAAGGCACTCCGGGAAAGTCAATCGAGTTTAATAGTTTAATTTATCATTAGTAAAGGCATAAGTAAGAGGAAATGAAAATGTGACATATTTTGATGTCACGATTTTATAATTATTGTTAAACAAAAGACGTCTAACACAATTTGACGAATGTCGTCACCTCGCTTCTGAAGCAATGTTTTGCGTTAGTAATTTATGTATAACGATAAAATATATATTAAATGTTAATATATATATACACAAGATAGTAGCAAACTTGTATGGAAAAATAGACTAGGCCGTATCGAGAGACTAAGCTTCACAAGTCACATAAAGAGGGGTCTGACCTCTCGTATTATGAAGTCTGTGGACACTTGTGAGTCTTATCCTCTTAGATAGAATGGCCGAAATGCATCTGTAAGACAGAGGGAGAATGAGTTGTCGAACTCAGTCTGGTACATACTGATGAACCCGAGTCTAGATTAACCAAATCAAGTTATTCGTATATTTTATTAAGACACGTGTTCTTGATGAAACACAAGTCTGATAAAATAAAGAACGAAATGACTAAAGTATTTAAATTGATTCGATTAGATCGAATGGTCAAATACTTAGCTACATAAAATCTTGCGAAACTAAAAGAAAATGTGATTTTCTCTCAGGTCAAGTCTGTAAACACATCCGTGTGTTAAAAGGTATGACTCACACTTAGTTAGACTTGGTGTGATCCATTGTAAGTGACTCTGTGTTAAGTCCTCCTTCTGGGTTAAGTCCCATATAGTAATGCCTAGGTTTTGATAATGTCCTGTGAGGACATTATCAATAAGATATTCATTAAATCAATCATTAGGAAGTTGTATAATTACTCGAATTTCGTGAGACGAAGAGTCGAGTTAAACATTATAACTGATGATGACTTAGTCAACTTCCGGGATGAAATTCGGAGTAGTAACTCCGATTTATAACTTGATGCAATCAGAATAGGTCCATGTGCGTAAACAAATTTTGGAATTTAGTTTACGCACCCAAGGAAAATGTTTCCTCACTTTCTGCAAGTAAATCTTTACGTTGAAAGATTGGTGCAAAAAAGAAAGTAGTGAAGTGCAATCATGTTGGTCGAGAACGGTTTTCATCCTAATTCCTATAAAATGGATTATGTTGAAACCGTCTCGCCAGTAGATGTGCACAGATCTACTCGGACCAAACTCGATGTAAAATGCTTAAGTTGACCATGAAAATTGGAGCATTCACTTATAAGTTCATTTTTCTAAATATGATTTAGACGGACCAACTTATATGAATTAGCTAGATGGTTTTCAAGGTCAGTGGGAGCGTATAAATTACATGCGAGGCATCAAAGGGATGGAACATATATTTTTTGACAAAGTGATCAAAAGAGTTTGATACTTTATCAGAAATAAATATGAGCCATTTGAAATGACCAGTAACTAATTTAAATGATTATCGTAAGGTACGATGAACTGGATAAGATCCAGGGAAATAAATATTATGGATTCCGACAGACCTAGTGAATTATTTGAATGAGATTCAAATGGTTGGTCTAATATGAACATAGAAACTCCCTAAGTCTATAGTGTAGACGGTTTTAGCAGATCCACTCACGAAGGCTCTACCACATGAAGTCGGGAAAACTTATGTGTAAAAACGGTATTAGATACCGAGATAAATGGGCCTGAGTGTAAGTGGGAGATGTTGAGAGATGATACCCTCGAGGCTATCTATCTTCATGTGTGAATAGCACAAACATCTTGTTCGAAATAACAGTAAGCTGTTTGGTAATAATTTATCTAAGTTATTTTATAATGTTGTTAACATTAGACATTAACTTAGGTAAAGTCCTAAGACTTTATGTAAGGTCAAACAGGTATCGAGATGAGTATCTCGATCATGGAGAAATGTTTGACCGTCTGTAGCATAAGTCTAAAAAGGGTTCGTAGTCGTAGATGTTTCGAGACTAGGATATCGAAACATCGGATAGACCAATGTGTCTTAGTCTTCACCGTATAGCGGTGGCGATGATCTCATGATCGCTTGACTTGACGAAGTCGTTGACGAGACACATGTGCTCATTAGAGAATGAGTTCACTGAACGATTCACAAGAGTTATCATATGGTTATATTGACCAATCTGTCAATGATGACTCTGTGTGATGATAGGCTAGTTGGTCTTTTGACTTGAGGTCATTTTGACGAACCTGTGCGTGAACGGTGCCACTTAGATCAAATGACCTAGCTTCGAGGCAAGCCCTGTCGAAAGGTCTTTGATTGGGTGACACTTGAAGTGTATGATGAGAGTAATGACCAAGAGAGGATTCGTCTCTCCCGGTCAATGGGAGTTAGTGTCGTAGGGTTAGTTCGGTCTTTAGTAAAAACTCTGGCCAGAGTATGTCGGAAGAAGTCCAACATTTTTTGACTAAAAGATCGATAGAAACTAACCGGAGTCAAGTTATTGGGGTTGACAGTTTGACCGTACCCTAGACTTGATCTACACGACATAGTTTAGACGAAAAGACTATAACTGCGGAATTCATCATGGAAACAGTCAGGGTGGTCCCGACAATACTCATGTCAATGAGTTAACCACATAATGATGATTCCTGAAGCTGGGACGGCAACCACTGCTCGTGGTCACTGCCGTATAGGGCTTCGAGCCCAACCTGTTGTAAGGGTCAGGCTGTAGGGTCTCACACAGAGTGCGATCTTCGTCTAGTAATAGGTAGAAATTAGTTAGGGAGAATAATTTGTATTTGATGCAAGGGATAAAATATTGTAAAAGATGTTTGCAATCATCTCCTACATTTGGGATAAATGATCCTGAGTGCAAGTGGGAGATGTAGAGGAATATGCCATCGGATCATTTGTATTTGATGCAAATGATAATTTAAGCCTAGATAGGGACTATTTTGCATTTGATGCAAAAGAGATTAAAAGTGTTTTAAATTGTTTAAAACAATATTTAATAATATAAACGCAAGGAAAAGTTTACGGGTAAGACGGGAATGTCCCGGTCTAAACCCAGGTTCGAACGGCGTCCAAATCGGACACCAAATACCAAAGTTATGCCCAAAACAGCCCAAAGGACAAGATCAGGCCAGACTGGGTCTGGACTGCTGGCCAGGCCCAACAGAAACAGCAAACCCAGGCACAGGCCTGGGCTTGGCCCAGGCGGGGCCTGGGCCTTGACCAGGCGGGTTTCTGCGTGCGCTGAACGCGTGGGGCCCACTTGTGGGCCCCAGCTCTAGGGTTTTGAACCCTTATTGTGCAGAATTGTTTGACGGCTCAGTTTTTGCGAAAAACTAGCCTTGGGCTGATCTTTGGACAATCAATTGGAGGGTCAAACGAACTCCGATTGACGAACGGTTTTTTCCTATGCGTTCATCGTTGAACACCCTTCGAATTGATAGGTTGTATCAATCCTGAAGTTCAACGGTGAGTGAGTTAAAATTCACGGAAGTTTGCACTTTGTGAAAGGCAAACTAAATTGAATTAATTAACTCCAACTTTAGTCCCACATCGGAAATTGAGTAGAGGGGAGGGTTCAGCCGCCTATATAAATAGGGGTCTGCCCCCTTCCTCTAAACTCGTCCCAAGCTCTAGATCTGAGCGGCTCTCGTAAATGTTGGAGCACGCTTGGATCTAAGCTAAATTAATATTTCTCCTCTCCCTATAAATTTCTGCCTTACTCCTGCGGGCTCTAGCAAAGTCGCAAAGGAGTTCGGATTCAGATCCGAAATCTAGGCGGAGGTTTCACTCGCGTGAAACTTTCTTCGGCGCGTGGTTGGCTCGGCGACATGGGATTGATCGCCTCGAGATGCGGAGCGGTTCGAGGAGCGGTTCAAGGAGCGGCTCGGCGTGGGACGGGAGCAGCTCGGAAGACGGTGCGGAACATCTCGCCTGCCCCAGGGCTGAGATTCCGGGTATGTGTTTACGTTATTCATTTAATTATTCGCAGTAGTTAGATCCCTCTTGGGGTGGTCAGATCCACCCCAAGTTGACAGAGATCCTGGCTAATAGGGTCTGGTTCCTTAGGGTTGCATGTTAATTAGATTAACATAAAATTTTTTCCGTTGCATTTCTGTCTATGTTCCGTCCGACTTAGGACGGGACTAGAGTTTTTTTGTCCTAAGGGTCCTAGAAAACCCTGCATATCTATGAGTTCATAGTCCTCTCATCCTGACCCAGTTTATATTTTCTCACTCTCCTCATCCCAATCCCATATACAAGTTCCTCAAAGACACTAGTAGGCAGGGATTTGGTAAGCAAATCCGCCAAGTTATTACATGATTGGATCTTCTGTACCTCAATCTGCTTTTGCTTCTGAAGGTCGTACGTCCAGAAGAAATTGGGGGAGATATGCTTTGTCTTGTCTCCTTTGATGTAGCCGTCCTGTAGCTGGGCTATGCATGCTGCATTATCTTCATGGAGAGGAGTAGGTGCAAGTACGCCGGTCATCAGGCCGGTGGAGGTGAGAATGTGCTGGATCACAGAGCGTATCCATAAACTCTCCTTGCTTGCTTCATGGATCGTTAGCAGTTCTGAGTGAGTGGATGAGACGGTTATTATGGTCTGCTTTACAGATCTCCAGGATATGGCAGTGCCGCCATATGTGAACATGTATCCGGTCTGAGCCTTCTCTAAATGAGGATCTGACCTGTAACCTGCGTCGGTATAACCAACTAAACCAGTTGATGCCCCTTTCCTATAGAATATACCTAAGTCTATGGACCCTTGGAGGTAGCGCAGAAGATGCTTAACTCCGGCCCAGTGCCGATGTGTAGGTGCAGCACCATATCTGGCTAGTAAGTTTACTGCAAATGTTATGTCAGGGCGAGTGCAGTTAGCCAGGTAAAGGAGTGCACCGATAGCACTTAGATAAGGCACTTCAGGGCCTAGTACTGCCTCCCCCTCTTCCAGCGGCCGGAAGGGGTCTTTGTGCACATCCAATGATCTGACGACCATTGGGGTGCTGAGGGGGTGGCACTTATCCATTTGAAACTTTTTATATAAGTTCGATGTGTAAGTTGACTGATGTAACCGGATCCCATTGTTAAGATGTTCGATTTGAAGACCTAAACAGAATTTTGACTTTCCGAGGTCTTTCATTTCGAAGGTTTCTGTCAAGCTTCTAGAAATCTCGGTGATCTCTTCAGGAGATCCGATGAGATTCAAGTCGTCTACATAGACGGCTATAATGACAAATCATGTTGCCTTTGCTCTTATGAAGATGCAAGGACAGATTGGGTCATTTGTAAATCCTTTTTGCAAGGAAATCGCTCAGTCTGTTATACCACCTCCTTCCGGATTGTTTTAGACCCTACAATGATCTTTGCAGTTTCACTGAGTAGATGTCACGTTGTCTCTCTTTTAGTGCTGCATGCAAGGAATAACCGTCAGGCAATCTCAATAGATGTCTCGGTCTAAGTTGCCATATATGTATGCAGTCACGACGTCCATAAGCTGCATATCTAAACCCTCGTGGGCTGTTAAGCCAATGAGGAATCGGAAAGGTGATCACGTCCATGACTGGGGAGTATGTGGCTTCAAAATCCACCCCTGGACGTTGGGTAAAACCCTGCGCTACAAGCCTTGCTTTGTAGCGAACGATCTCATTCTGTTCATTTCGTTTTCTAGCAAATACCCATTTATAACCCACATGTTTTACATCTTTTGGTGTCTGGACTATAGTTCCGAAGACCTTGCGTTTGGTGAGTGAATCCAACTCCACTCCTATTGCCACTTTTCACTTTGGCCAATCATCTCTGCTTTGACATTCTGTCAGAGAGCGTGGTTCAATATCATCGTCGCAGTACACGACGTTGATGGCAATATTACACGCAAATGTGTCATCTATGGTTGAGCTCTTTCTGTCCCAGTGCTCCCCAGTTCGTACATAGTGTAACGAAACTTCATTTTCTCCTGGTTTTTTCTCTGTTTGAGAGTTTGGAAGAGATGAGGTAGCATGGCTTACAGTAGCATCCTGTGGTGGTATTTGTTTACCATTGCCAAGGGTCCTACTCTTTCGAGGGACTTGGTCCTTGGATCCCGGTGGTCGTCCTCTCTTTTTGAGAGGTCCAACCATTTCTGCTGCAGGCGGATTTCATCCATTTTGCGGTATGTCAATCCTAGCTGTAGTGTTAGCAGCAGGGACGTGTGATTTGACAATCTTCTGGTTGTCAGTAAATTTGTCCGGCAAGAGATGGACAGTGTTTTGGATATGGAGAATCTTCAGGACCTCCTCCTCACACTGGCTTGTGGGTGGATCAAAGTGACATAATGTCTTTGTATCCCAAGTGATACAGTCTGAAGCTTCGGGCTTCTTTGTCTGTGAGCCTAGTCTTAGAAATGATGTTTCATCAAATTCACAGTCTTCTATACGTGCCTTGAAAATGTCTCCCGTAAGAGGTTCTAGGAATTTTATTATGGAGGGGGTGTCAAACCCAACATAAATGCCGAGGCGACATTGTGGACCCATCTTTGTCCTTTGTGGTGGTGCTATGTGGATGTATACTGCACAACCAAATATTCTCAAGTGTGAGACAATTGGTGGGGCTCCAAGTGCTAGTTGCATTGGAGAAGATGACTGATCTCCAGAAGGTCTTAATTTTATTAAAGATGCAGCATGCAAAATTGCATTACCCCATGCATTCACTGGCAGCTGGATTGAAGTAATAATGGACGAGCAATCCATTGTAGTCTCTTAATTAGAGATTTTGCTAACCCATTTTGGGTGTGAACATGCGCTACATGATGTTCGGCTTCAATTCCCTGTGCCTGGCAATAGTGTAGAAAGACTTGTGATGTAAACTCCCCCGCATTGTACAGACGAAGTTTCTATATCTGGTAGTCGGGGATGTGGGCACGCAACCTGATTATCTAAGCTAAAAGCTTAGACAGTGCAAGGTTACAGGTGGACAGTAGACACACATGTGACCACTTAGTAGATGTGTCTATCAGGACCATAAAGTACCTGAACGGACCACTTGATGGGTGTATGTGCCCACAAATGTCTCCGTGGATTCTTTCCAGAAAACTTGGAGGCTCCAGGTCCACTTTCAGTGGAGAGTGTCTCGTAATTAGTTTACCCTTGTAACAGGGTGGACATGGAAATTTGCCTTTTTGAAGAATCTTCAGGTTCTTCGAGTCTATACCCATTGAGCTTTTTATGATGCAGTACATTATAACAGATCTAGGGTGTCCCAGTCTATTATGCCAGAGTTGGAATTCTGGTGTTTGGGGGCACTGCAGGTGCTCCGCCATTGATGTTTCTGGAGTTTGTATACTTGTTTGGTAGAGTCCCGAGGGGAATCCCTTGAAACGTTCCACAATGGGTTTTGAACCATTTGTTAGAGACGTTACAAGCAAGTATTTCCTTTCATTTTCCTCGATCGTCTCTAAGTGATATCCGTTTAAACGGATATCTTTAAAGCTTAGGAGGTTTCAGATAGATTTAGTGGAGTATAACGCATTTCTAAGTGATTTGTGTGTTACCGGGGAGCAAAATGATTGCTTCCCCTGATCCTTCGATTATATTAGCTGGTCTTGAGATCGTTCTCAGTGGACCAGAGTAGCTACATATGCTCATAAAGTAGTCTATGTTTTGAAGGATCGAGTGCATCGATGCACTGTCCACTAGACAAATTGAATCCACATCTATATTAAGAAAGACATTTAAGAAGTAAATAATATGAAAATAAGACAACTACTTTCATTTAAAATGCTAAAAAATGTTTGACATGGAATAAAAAAAACTAGATACGATGCATAAATGGAAGATACATTGCTAGCAATAACAATTGTTTATGGTCCATAACTAGAGAGTGTCGTCTCCCATGAAATCTTTAGGAGTCCATGAGGTCTCTGGCAATGCTGCGCTTTCTATCAGGTTTGTCTCAGCGCGAGGCTTGAGACTTGCCTGGTAGAGGTCCTGTAGGTGTTTCTAGGTGTGGCAGATTCTGGACCAGTGGCCCGTCATTCCGCATTTGGAGCACTTATTGTAACGACTGGTTTTCTTGTATCTGGATTTATTATATTATATTATATGTTTTGGTGGATTTTCTCCTTATGTGTGGTTTTCGTCTCCGTAACTTTCATTTTCGATCGTTTCGTCGTGTTTTCTTAGCTTCTTCCTTAGAATCGTCGATTTCAGAGCAAGTCATTCGTGACGGGCTTCGTATCGGTCATATCTTATTGTTAGATCAAGCCTAGGAGTCTTAGGAATCGATCCCGGAGCTTTGCGCTCCATTTCGGAACTTTTGGTGCTCATTAGCCGGTGTAAGAAGGGGCACCGACCGACTAGATGACGATCCAGTCGGTCGGCAAACCTTCTTGAACCGACTAGTTGGCTTTGTAAATTTCTCAGGAGTTACTGTTTGTCGTTAGTCGGTCTAAGAACGTTGATTGACCGACTAGGTTGCAAACTAGTCGGTCGGCGATGCTTCTTCAACCGACTAACTCATCAACTATTTTTGGTACTAGTTACTGTTCCTTCTTAGTCGGTCTAAGTTCATCTTTCGACCGACTAGTTTTTAAACTAGTCGGTTAAGTTATGTACTCAGACCGACTAATTCTTAGTTCTTCTGAACAGTCGAGTACTGTTTACTCTTAGTCGGTCTAAGAACGTTCATCGACCGACTAGATGCCAAACTAGTCGGTCAGTAGTTGTTCTTTGACCGACTAAATCTAAATCCTATTTCTGTACAAGAGTTACTGTTTGGACTTAGTCGGTCTGCGTTGGTCAACCGACCGACTAGTTCCCAAACTAGTCGGTCAGTGGTTGTTCTCTGACCGACTAATCAGTGCCAAAACCCTAATTTCTGGGCAGCCGCCAGCCCTTCCTATTTAAACCCCTCCCAAACGTTTTCTTCTCCTTCCTCACGACCCAAAACCCTAGTTTCTTCCCCATTGAGCCCCCTACTACCTCAAACCCTTATTCCTTCATCCCAAGCCCAAAATCCATCATCCAAACCCTCCCTTAACACATTCTACCTCTCATCTTCCTCAAAATCTCATCAAACCCCCAAAATCCCCCAAAACCCTATTTCTCCAAACTTCTCCATCCATTTCCAGATCTGAACCCTAGGTTCCCCGGAGCGTTTCTTCCGTCGCCGTGGTTGCTCGGCATTATTCTCCCGTTTCCTATACGGTAATAACCGATCTCTTAATGTTTTCATAACCCGTTGTGTTTTTGTGAAACCCTAATGAAATGGATGTTGTTTTGATGATTGTTTCTCCATAACAGCGACTTCCCCGTAGATTAGCATCCGTGAGACGAACCCTCGTTGATCGTCATCCTCGGTGCTAGGCAAGTGAAACTTGTCACTTAGGGTTTAGGCCATGTTTTAGGCCATTTGCTTGTTGTAGGCGTAAAAGAGACTAGGCGACGAAATGATACTCGCCTAGGCGCAAATTGAGGAACTAGCTTGACAACGAAGCTAGATCCGACATTTATCATGTTGCACAGTTACCATGTCATGTTTAAATTCCATTAACGGTACACAAATTAATTGTCATGTCATTGCATTCTTTAAGTGTTTCCGTGATTGCGTAGATTCGCTACAATGCTTGTGTTCCTGGCTCGTGTTCCAAAAGCGGGCCATGTGTTGGTTGATAGCCAATGCCCGAACTACTTGTTTCCGGCTAGGTGCACCCATACGCCAAATGCTTATGAATCGTGAACTGGAATGCGAGCTCCTGTGCGGGGCAACCCTGGCTCATTTATTGAGCTCGTGTGCGGGGACCCTGGCTCGTTTACATGTGGGTATTGGGGTAAGAGTTAAGCGGCCAATCAACTGGGAGTCTGCCCGATCAGCAACTGCAGTGGTAAGGCGTAAACTCTGGGTTTTGGGGTAAGTGTTAAGCGGCCAATCAGCGTGAATGCCAAACTATTCAGCTGTAAGGCGTAAACATCTACAAACAACTTGAAACGTGACTAGTGAAATGATTGAGATTGTTAGTAGCTTGGCTACTCTTGACTTGTCCCGATAATTGTTCTCTTGTACTTATTGTTTCATCATGTCTTGCTTGTGCACTCATGTTATAACTGCCATGTCATGCATACTAAAACTGCTAGGTTGTTAGTTTGCCTTACTTTCAGTTTCCTTGCCCAAGTCTTTTAGACTTGCTGACATGTGCCCCTTTACTCTTTTGGGTGACACATGTTAGATCCTGAGCCTGAGTACCTTGTTGAGGACGAGGTGTTTGCTGACGCCGAGCCCGAGCTTGTGTTTGACGGGGTGTACGTGGACACTAGGGACCAGTCCTAGTGTCTTCGTTGAGCTTTTCCTTTTGTTTAGACTGCTATTTTTTTGTCGGTGCGTAGCACCTATACTTTGTTACGTTGTTGCTTTTGTTGGCCTTGTTCTGGGCCTTTAGACTCTTTCTTTTAGCCTGGTGGATTTTCTGGATGTTGAACTTAATTTTCATGTTGGACAAATTATGAGATATGAGAATTTTATTTCTGTCTCTCCTTGTGTTATTATTGTTGTTCCGTTTGTGGTTACAGGGACCTGCTTATGTTTTATTGACGCTTATCGGGTTTGGGGCTTCACAGCTCCACTCTCGTGCGGACCTTTTCACGTCTCGCCTCCATTTTAGGGAAGCGGGGCGTGACACTTATCCTCCCAGTCTTTCTTGGGAGTACCACCTTTGGACGTCCACTTTTGCTTCTTTTCCACGAACTTCTGGTTCTGAGGAGGAGCTTGGGGAGTGACATTCTTCCGCTTCTTCTGTTCTTTCCATTTTTGGAATTTAGCCTTCTTGTCTATCTTCTTCTTCTGGGAAGACTGGAAGTGTGCCTCTGCAGGAGGTGGCAGTGGAGCGGAGCCAGGAGGGCGCCGGTTGTGAGTGGCAACCAATAAATCTATGTTCTGTTCAGCCATTAGCAGGCATGAAAGCAGATCAGAGTACTTCGTGAACTTCCTCTCACGGTATTGTTGCATAAGGATCATGTCCTTATCGTGGAAAGACGTGAACGTCTTTTCTAGCAACATTTTCTCAATCACAGTCTCACCACACAACTTCAGGCGTGAGGTGATACAGAACAATGCTGAGTTGTACTCCGCTACGGATTTGTAATCCTGTATGCGGAGGTGAGTCCACTCTACTGTGCATGGGGGAGTATGACATCCCTCTGATGCCTGTACCTCTCCTCAAGTGCGTCCCACAGTTCGTAAGGATCCTCTACAGTAAGATACTCGTCCTTCAGGGTCGAGTCTAAATGTTTCCTGATATAGATAATGGCTTTCACCTTCAGTATATCGGAAACTTCTTCTGTATGAGGTGCTTCTTTAGAAGCACCCTTTTCAGCTGTGGCAGTACTTGTTGTTGCCTTCTCAGTGGGTATCAGACTGAACCCATGAGATCGTAGATGGAACTTCACGTCCAACTGCCAACTCAAGTAGTTCGACCCATGGGCCTACAAGACTGAGAAATCGACATTCACAAGTCTGACCATTAAATGATCTAGCAATATAAAAAATAGCATGGATTATTAAACTGTAAAAAAATAGACATCCACGCATGTATTTTTTTCCCATTTTCATAACATGAATTATTAAAGAAAATTAACATCCATGCCTGCTTTTTAACATTTTCATAACGTGAATTATTAAAGGAAAATTAACATCCACGCTGTTATGAATCAACTACTAGGGGAGGAACCCCCAGCCCTTTATTTATAGGCATGGTAGGAGAGTAGATACATCGAATACATAGATATGGGCGTATCTCTGTCACGGTCGCTTTCCGACCGTACAGATTTTAGCGCGTAGCCGTGTTTCGTTTACGTTTTGTGTATTTGATTTTTTATTACTGCTTTCTGTAGTTCAGACACGCGACTGAACCCCGTATTCACGATCCTCTCAAAGGCGCGAGCGTCCCGGTATTTTTCTTGTAAGTTTTGGACATCAACGGACCGACATGCGTATTTCATTACAAATTCACATAATGTCATCCTAATATTCCAAATGAGAGGTCTGTGCGTTGTAAACCCTTCTGCATTGCACACATTATTAAAACATATTTTTATTAAAATTTTGAAAATTCGTGACTGTGTTTTTTTAACAAACCTAATATTATAATTATATTATAACCTTAACATTAGTTATAGAAATCCAAGTGCTGGAGAGTTTCAAAGGAAGATCAAATTTCTTTTAACTAACTTTATTAACAAAATCAAAACAAATTGATTTTTTCCACTAAATCCTAACTAAACCCACTAACCTCTCTCCCACGTGAAACACCCTCTTACCCCACGTTCTCTCTCTCTCCTCCTCACAAAAAGAAATAGCAACAGCCTTGAGGTGACAGACTTGATGGCTTCACTTGATTTTTATAAACCCAAACAAAACTTTTAGAAGTCAGCTTTCTTCCTCCTTCGAAAAGCAAACCCCAGGCACTTCAACTTGCGCCCTGACCCTTAACCTCCACCGCCTTCTCCGACCCTCCGAAGTGCCCGACCTCAGCCGTTCGAAGCCCATCACCGCTGGAAACCACCTCGCGCGGCCTCCTCTCTCGCAGCGCCGCACAGCTCCTCTCATCCCAAGTGTAACAGCGGCCTCGTGGGCCCTCCTACTCACGCCGCTCAGACCGCCCAGTCGCGTCGCCATCACGTCGTCGCCCCAACCTGCAAAACATACGCGAGGGAACCAAATCGGTGAGTTCGTATACATATGTTATCAACCATGCGTCTGTATCATGCAGCATAGCACTCCCCATGCAAACTGTGCATTTCTTTAACAGAGATATGTGATAAAAGTTATATTAATGTAGATAATAAGTTATGGTAATTAATAACCTATAACACCCACAGTTAGCTCTTGGTGAAGTTACGTTATTATTAATTAAGTAGGTATGTACAGGGTTATACCTCTGTACAATTTGTTATAACATCTGTTTATTTTCTTAGTATAAGACCTTGTGAACAGTAAGTGTAATTATATGCCAGCAGAACCCAATGTTATGTGTAGGCAATGGAATAACTTGTAGGCTATTAAAGAAATACTCTGGGAGATGATTGAATGTTCACAGTATAAACTAGGGTAATAATCAGAGCAGTCCTGGGATAAATACCTAGGTGGGGCCAAAATGCATTAGTTGTATGCATGTTATGTTTTAAATGGCTCCTTACTTAATTTTTAAATTATCTGTTGCCTCACGTCAAAGCCATCAAAGTTGTTAAGAAGTTAATTTTAGGAAGTACCTCATTAAATAGTAGTCATCATTTGATTATATTATGACGGAAACGTAAAATTTGTTGTCTTTAATAGATTACTGACCTCTCTTCCAATTTAGAAGGGTGCATGTTCAGAAAAGGCTTTCATAAACGTTGGTTATTAATATGATTTGAACACCCTAGGGTAGAGAACCTAAATAAAGAGAATGAATTACTGTTTAATTATTTTGGGACGAACCTAATTCGGACATGTGTTTAATCAAACAGAGTACCGGTCGTTCCATAGCGTAACACTCGACAAGACGAACCCACGACAACCGTCATCACCGGGATCAGGCAAGTGAAACTTGCCAACTTTTCTTTAGGCCATGTCTTTAGGCCAATTCCTCGTACTAGCGTGAAAGAGACTAGATCGTGAAATGATAACGATCTAGGCGCAACTTTGTGATCTAGCTTGACAACGAAGCTAGATCCGACACCTTGCCATATCATTTATGCATTGATATCTGTCATGTTTAAATTCCTTAACTGTACGCTTTTGAATTGTTAACTGCCATGCATTGCATCATACATGTCATCCTAGTTAAACTTGCATCGTAGCACACGCTACACTACTTGTACAATCCATGTTTCTGTGTTACCGGCTAGGCACCCGTTATGCGGGCATAACCCTACGCCATCCGTGTTAAAAACACTTCCTGGCTCGTGATCCAGAAGCGAGCATTCCGTGTTCGGGGGTAATGCCCTGGCTCGACACACGTGGAGGGGTAGGGATAAACGGTCACTTGAGCGTAAGAGTTGGCCCGTACAGCCACTCTAGCCAAAGGGCGGAATCTCTGTGCACGACGTGATTACAATTCCAGTACTTGTCTTTTACTTGTTTACTTGCCATGCCATGTCATTTGTCATTTTATATCCATGTCATACTTTACTTTAGAACTGTTAGGTTGCTTTACTTTTATAGTTTCCTTGCACAAGTCTTTTTAGACTTGCTGACATGTGCCCCTTCTCTTTGGGTGACGCATGTTAGTTGCTGAGCCAGAGACAGTTGCGGAGAGTGACGAGTTCGTGGAGTTCGTGCCCGAACCCGTTGGTGACGTGGAGTACGAGGACACCGGTGATCAATCTTAGAGATCTTTCGTACTCTTCTTTTATTAGCTGTGGTTGTCGGTGAGTAGCACCGTTTTGTTAGATTCTGTTGGCCATGCTAGGCCTTTTGCTTTTGACTCTTTTTGTTGCCTGGTGGCATTTCTGGTTGTTGGACTTTTTGTTGGACTATGAGTTGGAATAATGTTATATTATTGTCTCTCTTTTACTATTATTGTTATTGCTGTTCTGAGTCACATTACAGGGACCTGCTACTTCGTTTTATTTGACGCTTATCGGACTTGCGGCTTTGCAGCTTCAAGTCCGTGCGGACCTTCTCACGCTTCGCCTCCATGTTTTTGGGAAGCGGGGCGTGACAGGTTTTGTTGGTGGCCCATGCAGGTCCCGTTTTTCTGTAACTGTGACTTAATCGGAATAACAATAAGAATTATAGAAAGTCCAATAAACAAAAAATTCAACACCGTGTCATAGGCAAAGTGTCTGATTTATTTCGTTTTCCTATGTCAATAGATGGTTGGAAGACTTAGGTAGATGTCCAGGTTTGATAGTCAGGCGCCCTTGCCAAGATTTAGTTGTACTCGTCATAGGTTGCATTAGTAGTCTCTCAAACAGCCTTGACCATATTAGACTTCTAGGGCTTTTCCTTTAGCCGTTCGTTGAGTCCATCGATTTCGGGCCCAGCAGGACGTACTCTTGTTACTCTTAGGACCCCACCCCGAGACCTCTATTACAGTCTAGTCTATTAGAGAGAGTCTTAGTGTAAGTTTCTCTTGACCTTTAGCCAACCCGAAAATTAGAACCCCCTGATTCTATCATTTTCCTGATCATTACACTTCAGTGTTATCGACCGTAGAATCCCATCGTAGCTTTCCATAAATCGTATCCTAGGCGTATTCATCACGCGATCATATTCTTTGCCCTTGATACACGAGATCGTTTTCTGACGATTATCGTTAAATTTTTGAATCTTCTCCGTTGTAAATCTTGATTCTCCCAAGTTATTTTCAATTTTCCTTACTAAAAGTTTTCACTCAGTTTAAATTTTGTTTTAAACCACCTTCTTATATATTTAAAATTCCTTACCTTCGGTTGAGTTAAAATACTTTCTTAGATTTTGAAGTCGTCTTGGTCGTAAATTTTATTACAATCTCGAGACCATTCTCTAACCTATATCTTTTGCATTTCGGTTTTAAAACTTTATTGTTATCCTGATAATTCGATATACCATCTTTCTCTAAACTACGAAATTTATTTTAACCGCTTACCATACATACTTTTGGAATGTTTTTCCAAGCTAAATAGAACTTCAATTATATTTTTATATCAGTTCTAGGTTCGGCGCACTCGTACTTCAGGAATCTTTATATAAACCCGTTTCTTTTGGCAAATCCTGGTTTCTCTAAAAGTATTTTCAATATTATTTATTTTAAATTTCTCCCCAGTTTAAAGACTTTGAAAACATTGAGCATGAGCTTAAATTTCCTATACTTCAGTTGATCTAAATTCATTCTTTGAATTTCGAACCTTTTGCCGAAATTATTAAATTACTGCAGTATAATATTTCCTAACCTATATTCTTTAATGTCCGTGTGAATGTTTTACTTCTTTCTTATAATGATTTCTCAATAAACCAGTAAACCAATTTTTCCTCTTATTATTTATATACGACTCAAACTTGTTTCGAGCAACTCATTTTATCGACCTCCAAATATTTTCTATGCCAAAGAGAGCTCAAACTTTTGAAGTGCGACAGTTTTATACTTTTCGTATTTTAACTTATGCCATTTACACTATTTTTCTGTATCCTATAAGGGTATTATTACATCTTCCTTTCCTCTACCTAAACATTCACAATTATACCCCTGATTCACTTAACCAAGCTGTCTCTTTATCCTCGCTTCTTCCGAACCCGTTCATTCCGATTTTTTTGGCTCGTTATGCTTTTTGACTTCAGTCCTTTTGCTCTTGCTTAGTCCTCCCATTAGTGCTTGTCATTTCCTGTGTCACCTCTAGTTCAGTAGTAGGCCCACTGATTTTGTTGTGTGGTGTCATTGTGGTGCATGTGTCTAGGTAGAGTGTGCGGATCTGTATGAGTGTGCTACCCTTAAGATATCAATAATTGTCTTTTGTGTCATGTATGAATACCCAATGTTATTCAGAATATATGTGTAAAGTTGTATGAATGATATTAGTTATATAAGTGTGGATAGCTATACCACTTTAGGAATGTCTGTATATATATTGGAAATTGTATTGGAGTATATACTAGTAGTGTGTGTAGTTTAAAGATACTTGAAGATGCTTGAAATAGTATACTAGTAAGTTATGTGCAAGTTAAGTGTAATGATAATGTGTACTTATAGTTAAATGAGCATGCCTATTATTTGATCTATATGTTAGTACGTGTGGGCGTGTACTCGCACGTAGATATGTGCTTATTATATGAACACGTGTGATATACCTACGGTAATAGGGCTATAACTTTGTTTGGTATTGCTTGCCTTTACGGGACGTTGTGTGTGCGTGTGTGTGTACCATGAGGTACACACGCCTATTGTATGTCGTGACTATGCATAAATAGGTATAGGTAGTAGTGTACTGATTATATTTAATATTGCCAAGATATGAATATATATTATAGGTATGTGACTATACGATGCATGTATATAGGGGATAATGTATTTGATTATATACGTGTGCTGATGATTGTAATATTATTATGGTATGTATGTGGTTACGTTAGTAGATATATATATAAACATATTGGAGTGGTATTGGTATATATATATATATATCGTGGTATGTATATAGAGTATTCTGATGTGGGTTTTGAGTCTTACTCAAGCTTAAGTGGGCATACTCTAAGTATTGTTACATATGTATGTGGTTTGCGTGTAGTACCATGAATATAGAGATGGATGATGTATGTATAGTGATAGGATTGTTTGTGTCTGGTTGTGTTACGCACATGATTGTGGGTGACCATACCCTATTATAGTTATGAGTGTTAGTCTTGTGGTATAGTTAATTATTAAGGTTTTCCATGTTTGAGATATGTCTGTTAGCTAAACTAGGTGTTGTTGTGCTAAGTATATAATGGCATGAGAGGTATGTATGAATGGTATATTAGCGTGTGTGGGTATGCACCATGCACGGGTAAGTATGTGCTTAGTTATAGGTATTTGTTATTATGGTACGTGTGATGGGTCTTGATTATAGTTATAGGACTGTATGTGATGCAATTATTTGGTGAAGTATCTACGTGCATTTGAGTAACTATGTATTTGTGAAATTATAGTAATGGTGAATGTATGTTAGGTATAGTAAACCTGATCTAATAATGGTATGGTGTGATTATATGTGTTGATGTGTTTGGTGTTGGATGTATACTAGGAGATATAGGGAGTAGTATATCCATGTTTGTTCGTTCATAGGTAGTTATATGTACGTGAGTGCTATAATTGTATTTGCTAGTGTGAAATTATTTTCATGTAAGTATGGAAGACTTGGTTATGGGATAGTGTGTGATAGCTATATAGGGGATGTATATGACTACATGAATGATTGAAGTATGTGTATGGCTTTGAAGGTCAATAATAGGTATAAATATAGAGGGTGCATGTATATATATGTATGTTGTATTAATGTTTGACTATCTAGTGCAATATTAGCACTTAGAGTGACTATATACCTGGTTGAATTATAGTGTGATTGGGGTAGTTACTAGAAGACTAGTAGATATGTATTGTAGTTAGAAAGTCCGAGGACGGACTTTATTTATAAGGTGGGTAGAATGTCACGGTCGCTTTCCGACCGTACAGATTTTAGCGCGTAGCCGTGTTTCGTTTACGTTTTGTGTATTTGATTTTTTATTACTGCTTTCTGTAGTTCAGACACGCGACTGAACCCCGTATTCACGATCCTCTCAAAGGCGCGAGCGTCCCGGTATTTTTCTTGTAAGTTTTGGACATCAACGGACCGACATGCGTATTTCATTACAAATTCACATAATGTCATCCTAATATTCCAAATGAGAGGTCTGTGCGTTGTAAACCCTTCTGCATTGCACACATTATTAAAACATATTTTTATTAAAATTTTGAAAATTCGTGACTGTGTTTTTTTAACAAACCTAATATTATAATTATATTATAACCTTAACATTAGTTATAGAAATCCAAGTGCTGGAGAGTTTCAAAGGAAGATCAAATTTCTTTTAACTAACTTTATTAACAAAATCAAAACAAATTGATTTTTTCCACTAAATCCTAACTAAACCCACTAACCTCTCTCCCACGTGAAACACCCTCTTACCCCACGTTCTCTCTCTCCTCCTCACAAAAAGAAATAGCAACAGCCTTGAGGTGACAGACTTGATGGCTTCACTTGATTTTTATAAACCCAAACAAAACTTTTAGAAGTCAGCTTTCTTCCTCCTTCGAAAAGCAAACCCCAGGCACTTCAACTTGCGCCCTGACCCTTAACCTCCACCGCCTTCTCCGACCCTCCGAAGTGCCCGACCTCAGCCGTTCGAAGCCCATCACCGCTGGAAACCACCTCGCGCGGCCTCCTCTCTCGCAGCGCCGCACAGCTCCTCTCATCCCAAGTGTAACAGCGGCCTCGTGGGCCCTCCTACTCACGCCGCTCAGACCGCCCAGTCGCGTCGCCATCACGTCGTCGCCCCAACCTGCAAAACATACGCGAGGGAACCAAATCGGTGAGTTCGTATACATATGTTATCAACCATGCGTCTGTATCATGCAGCATAGCACTCCCCATGCAAACTGTGCATTTCTTTAACAGAGATATGTGATAAAAGTTATATTAATGTAGATAATAAGTTATGGTAATTAATAACCTATAACACCCACAGTTAGCTCTTGGTGAAGTTACGTTATTATTAATTAAGTAGGTATGTACAGGGTTATACCTCTGTACAATTTGTTATAACATCTGTTTATTTTCTTAGTATAAGACCTTGTGAACAGTAAGTGTAATTATATGCCAGCAGAACCCAATGTTATGTGTAGGCAATGGAATAACTTGTAGGCTATTAAAGAAATACTCTGGGAGATGATTGAATGTTCACAGTATAAACTAGGGTAATAATCAGAGCAGTCCTGGGATAAATACCTAGGTGGGGCCAAAATGCATTAGTTGTATGCATGTTATGTTTTAAATGGCTCCTTACTTAATTTTTAAATTATCTGTTGCCTCACGTCAAAGCCATCAAAGTTGTTAAGAAGTTAATTTTAGGAAGTACCTCATTAAATAGTAGTCATCATTTGATTATATTATGACGGAAACGTAAAATTTGTTGTCTTTAATAGATTACTGACCTCTCTTCCAATTTAGAAGGGTGCATGTTCAGAAAAGGCTTTCATAAACGTTGGTTATTAATATGATTTGAACACCCTAGGGTAGAGAACCTAAATAAAGAGAATGAATTACTGTTTAATTATTTTGGGACGAACCTAATTCGGACATGTGTTTAATCAAACAGAGTACCGGTCGTTCCATAGCGTAACACTCGACAAGACGAACCCACGACAACCGTCATCACCGGGATCAGGCAAGTGAAACTTGCCAACTTTTCTTTAGGCCATGTCTTTAGGCCAATTCCTCGTACTAGCGTGAAAGAGACTAGATCGTGAAATGATAACGATCTAGGCGCAACTTTGTGATCTAGCTTGACAACGAAGCTAGATCCGACACCTTGCCATATCATTTATGCATTGATATCTGTCATGTTTAAATTCCTTAACTGTACGCTTTTGAATTGTTAACTGCCATGCATTGCATCATACATGTCATCCTAGTTAAACTTGCATCGTAGCACACGCTACACTACTTGTACAATCCATGTTTCTGTGTTACCGGCTAGGCACCCGTTATGCGGGCATAACCCTACGCCATCCGTGTTAAAAACACTTCCTGGCTCGTGATCCAGAAGCGAGCATTCCGTGTTCGGGGGTAATGCCCTGGCTCGACACACGTGGAGGGGTAGGGATAAACGGTCACTTGAGCGTAAGAGTTGGCCCGTACAGCCACTCTAGCCAAAGGGCGGAATCTCTGTGCACGACGTGATTACAATTCCAGTACTTGTCTTTTACTTGTTTACTTGCCATGCCATGTCATTTGTCATTTTATATCCATGTCATACTTTACTTTAGAACTGTTAGGTTGCTTTACTTTTATAGTTTCCTTGCACAAGTCTTTTTAGACTTGCTGACATGTGCCCCTTCTCTTTGGGTGACGCATGTTAGTTGCTGAGCCAGAGACAGTTGCGGAGAGTGACGAGTTCGTGGAGTTCGTGCCCGAACCCGTTGGTGACGTGGAGTACGAGGACACCGGTGATCAATCTTAGAGATCTTTCGTACTCTTCTTTTATTAGCTGTGGTTGTCGGTGAGTAGCACCGTTTTGTTAGATTCTGTTGGCCATGCTAGGCCTTTTGCTTTTGACTCTTTTTGTTGCCTGGTGGCATTTCTGGTTGTTGGACTTTTTGTTGGACTATGAGTTGGAATAATGTTATATTATTGTCTCTCTTTTACTATTATTGTTATTGCTGTTCTGAGTCACATTACAGGGACCTGCTACTTCGTTTTATTTGACGCTTATCGGACTTGCGGCTTTGCAGCTTCAAGTCCGTGCGGACCTTCTCACGCTTCGCCTCCATGTTTTTGGGAAGCGGGGCGTGACAGGTTTTGTTGGTGGCCCATGCAGGTCCCGTTTTTCTGTAACTGTGACTTAATCGGAATAACAATAAGAATTATAGAAAGTCCAATAAACAAAAAATTCAACACCGTGTCATAGGCAAAGTGTCTGATTTATTTCGTTTTCCTATGTCAATAGATGGTTGGAAGACTTAGGTAGATGTCCAGGTTTGATAGTCAGGCGCCCTTGCCAAGATTTAGTTGTACTCGTCATAGGTTGCATTAGTAGTCTCTCAAACAGCCTTGACCATATTAGACTTCTAGGGCTTTTCCTTTAGCCGTTCGTTGAGTCCATCGATTTCGGGCCCAGCAGGACGTACTCTTGTTACTCTTAGGACCCCACCCCGAGACCTCTATTACAGTCTAGTCTATTAGAGAGAGTCTTAGTGTAAGTTTCTCTTGACCTTTAGCCAACCCGAAAATTAGAACCCCCTGATTCTATCATTTTCCTGATCATTACACTTCAGTGTTATCGACCGTAGAATCCCATCGTAGCTTTCCATAAATCGTATCCTAGGCGTATTCATCACGCGATCATATTCTTTGCCCTTGATACACGAGATCGTTTTCTGACGATTATCGTTAAATTTTTGAATCTTCTCCGTTGTAAATCTTGATTCTCCCAAGTTATTTTCAATTTTCCTTACTAAAAGTTTTCACTCAGTTTAAATTTTGTTTTAAACCACCTTCTTATATATTTAAAATTCCTTACCTTCGGTTGAGTTAAAATACTTTCTTAGATTTTGAAGTCGTCTTGGTCGTAAATTTTATTACAATCTCGAGACCATTCTCTAACCTATATCTTTTGCATTTCGGTTTTAAAACTTTATTGTTATCCTGATAATTCGATATACCATCTTTCTCTAAACTACGAAATTTATTTTAACCGCTTACCATACATACTTTTGGAATGTTTTTCCAAGCTAAATAGAACTTCAATTATATTTTTATATCAGTTCTAGGTTCGGCGCACTCGTACTTCAGGAATCTTTATATAAACCCGTTTCTTTTGGCAAATCCTGGTTTCTCTAAAAGTATTTTCAATATTATTTATTTTAAATTTCTCCCCAGTTTAAAGACTTTGAAAACATTGAGCATGAGCTTAAATTTCCTATACTTCAGTTGATCTAAATTCATTCTTTGAATTTCGAACCTTTTGCCGAAATTATTAAATTACTGCAGTATAATATTTCCTAACCTATATTCTTTAATGTCCGTGTGAATGTTTTACTTCTTTCTTATAATGATTTCTCAATAAACCAGTAAACCAATTTTTCCTCTTATTATTTATATACGACTCAAACTTGTTTCGAGCAACTCATTTTATCGACCTCCAAATATTTTCTATGCCAAAGAGAGCTCAAACTTTTGAAGTGCGACAGTTTTATACTTTTCGTATTTTAACTTATGCCATTTACACTATTTTTCTGTATCCTATAAGGGTATTATTACATCTTCCTTTCCTCTACCTAAACATTCACAATTATACCCCTGATTCACTTAACCAAGCTGTCTCTTTATCCTCGCTTCTTCCGAACCCGTTCATTCCGATTTTTTTGGCTCGTTATGCTTTTTGACTTCAGTCCTTTTGCTCTTGCTTAGTCCTCCCATTAGTGCTTGTCATTTCCTGTGTCACCTCTAGTTCAGTAGTAGGCCCACTGATTTTGTTGTGTGGTGTCATTGTGGTGCATGTGTCTAGGTAGAGTGTGCGGATCTGTATGAGTGTGCTACCCTTAAGATATCAATAATTGTCTTTTGTGTCATGTATGAATACCCAATGTTATTCAGAATATATGTGTAAAGTTGTATGAATGATATTAGTTATATAAGTGTGGATAGCTATACCACTTTAGGAATGTCTGTATATATATTGGAAATTGTATTGGAGTATATACTAGTAGTGTGTGTAGTTTAAAGATACTTGAAGATGCTTGAAATAGTATACTAGTAAGTTATGTGCAAGTTAAGTGTAATGATAATGTGTACTTATAGTTAAATGAGCATGCCTATTATTTGATCTATATGTTAGTACGTGTGGGCGTGTACTCGCACGTAGATATGTGCTTATTATATGAACACGTGTGATATACCTACGGTAATAGGGCTATAACTTTGTTTGGTATTGCTTGCCTTTACGGGACGTTGTGTGTGCGTGTGTGTGTACCATGAGGTACACACGCCTATTGTATGTCGTGACTATGCATAAATAGGTATAGGTAGTAGTGTACTGATTATATTTAATATTGCCAAGATATGAATATATATTATAGGTATGTGACTATACGATGCATGTATATAGGGGATAATGTATTTGATTATATACGTGTGCTGATGATTGTAATATTATTATGGTATGTATGTGGTTACGTTAGTAGATATATATATAAACATATTGGAGTGGTATTGGTATATATATATATATATCGTGGTATGTATATAGAGTATTCTGATGTGGGTTTTGAGTCTTACTCAAGCTTAAGTGGGCATACTCTAAGTATTGTTACATATGTATGTGGTTTGCGTGTAGTACCATGAATATAGAGATGGATGATGTATGTATAGTGATAGGATTGTTTGTGTCTGGTTGTGTTACGCACATGATTGTGGGTGACTATACCCTATTATAGTTATGAGTGTTAGTCTTGTGGTATAGTTAATTATTAAGGTTTTCCATGTTTGAGATATGTCTGTTAGCTAAACTAGGTGTTGTTGTGCTAAGTATATAATGGCATGAGAGGTATGTATGAATGGTATATTAGCGTGTGTGGGTATGCACCATGCACGGGTAAGTATGTGCTTAGTTATAGGTATTTGTTATTATGGTACGTGTGATGGGTCTTGATTATAGTTATAGGACTGTATGTGATGCAATTATTTGGTGAAGTATCTACGTGCATTTGAGTAACTATGTATTTGTGAAATTATAGTAATGGTGAATGTATGTTAGGTATAGTAAACCTGATCTAATAATGGTATGGTGTGATTATATGTGTTGATGTGTTTGGTGTTGGATGTATACTAGGAGATATAGGGAGTAGTATATCCATGTTTGTTCGTTCATAGGTAGTTATATGTACGTGAGTGCTATAATTGTATTTGCTAGTGTGAAATTATTTTCATGTAAGTATGGAAGACTTGGTTATGGGATAGTGTGTGATAGCTATATAGGGGATGTATATGACTACATGAATGATTGAAGTATGTGTATGGCTTTGAAGGTCAATAATAGGTATAAATATAGAGGGTGCATGTATATATATGTATGTTGTATTAATGTTTGACTATCTAGTGCAATATTAGCACTTAGAGTGACTATATACCTGGTTGAATTATAGTGTGATTGGGGTAGTTACTAGAAGACTAGTAGATATGTATTGTAGTTAGAAAGTCCGAGGACGGACTTTATTTATAAGGTGGGTAGAATGTCACGGTCGCTTTCCGACCGTACAGATTTTAGCGCGTAGCCGTGTTTCGTTTACGTTTTGTGTATTTGATTTTTTATTACTGCTTTCTGTAGTTCAGACACGCGACTGAACCCCGTATTCACGATCCTCTCAAAGGCGCGAGCGTCCCGGTATTTTTCTTGTAAGTTTTGGACATCAACGGACCGACATGCGTATTTCATTACAAATTCACATAATGTCATCCTAATATTCCAAATGAGAGGTCTGTGCGTTTGTAAACCCTTCTGCATTGCACACATTATTAAAACATATTTTTATTAAAATTTTGAAAATTCGTGACTGTGTTTTTTTAACAAACCTAATATTATAATTATATTATAACCTTAACATTAGTTATAGAAATCCAAGTGCTGGAGAGTTTCAAAGGAAGATCAAATTTCTTTTAACTAACTTTATTAACAAAATCAAAACAAATTGATTTTTTCCACTAAATCCTAACTAAACCCACTAACCTCTCTCCCACGTGAAACACCCTCTTACCCCACGTTCTCTCTCTCCTCCTCACAAAAAGAAATAGCAACAGCCTTGAGGTGACAGACTTGATGGCTTCACTTGATTTTTATAAACCCAAACAAAACTTTTAGAAGTCAGCTTTCTTCCTCCTTCGAAAAGCAAACCCCAGGCACTTCAACTTGCGCCCCCAGCCTCGTCAAAACGCGCTAACGCCGCGACGTCGCCTGGCCTAACGCCGAGCCACCACCTCTCGTCTTCTCTCTCTTTCGCACTGAACCCGCGCCCTAGCTTCCGATCAGCTCTCGCCTGAGCCCCTAACCTCCGCCCCGCCCAGATCAGCGCCAACCGCGCCTCCCTCCTCCTCCAAAGCCCAGACCGCGCCTCCGGCCACCTTACGCACACACCGCCATCTCCTCCGCCACGATCCCAACCCCACTCGCCATCGCCTTGCGCCCTGACCCTTAACCTCCACCGCCTTCTCCGACCCTCCGAAGTGCCCGACCTCAGCCGTTCGAAGCCCATCACCGCTGGAAACCACCTCGCGCGGCCTCCTCTCTCGCAGCGCCGCACAGCTCCTCTCATCCCAAGTGTAACAGCGGCCTCGTGGGCCCTCCTACTCACGCCGCTCAGACCGCCCAGTCGCGTCGCCATCACGTCGTCGCCCCAACCTGCAAAACATACGCGAGGGAACCAAATCGGTGAGTTCGTATACATATGTTATCAACCATGCGTCTGTATCATGCAGCATAGCACTCCCCATGCAAACTGTGCATTTCTTTAACAGAGATATGTGATAAAAGTTATATTAATGTAGATAATAAGTTATGGTAATTAATAACCTATAACACCCACAGTTAGCTCTTGGTGAAGTTACGTTATTATTAATTAAGTAGGTATGTACAGGGTTATACCTCTGTACAATTTGTTATAACATCTGTTTATTTTCTTAGTATAAGACCTTGTGAACAGTAAGTGTAATTATATGCCAGCAGAACCCAATGTTATGTGTAGGCAATGGAATAACTTGTAGGCTATTAAAGAAATACTCTGGGAGATGATTGAATGTTCACAGTATAAACTAGGGTAATAATCAGAGCAGTCCTGGGATAAATACCTAGGTGGGGCCAAAATGCATTAGTTGTATGCATGTTATGTTTTAAATGGCTCCTTACTTAATTTTTAAATTATCTGTTGCCTCACGTCAAAGCCATCAAAGTTGTTAAGAAGTTAATTTTAGGAAGTACCTCATTAAATAGTAGTCATCATTTGATTATATTATGACGGAAACGTAAAATTTGTTGTCTTTAATAGATTACTGACCTCTCTTCCAATTTAGAAGGGTGCATGTTCAGAAAAGGCTTTCATAAACGTTGGTTATTAATATGATTTGAACACCCTAGGGTAGAGAACCTAAATAAAGAGAATGAATTACTGTTTAATTATTTTGGGACGAACCTAATTCGGACATGTGTTTAATCAAACAGAGTACCGGTCGTTCCATAGCGTAACACTCGACAAGACGAACCCACGACAACCGTCATCACCGGGATCAGGCAAGTGAAACTTGCCAACTTTTCTTTAGGCCATGTCTTTAGGCCAATTCCTCGTACTAGCGTGAAAGAGACTAGATCGTGAAATGATAACGATCTAGGCGCAACTTTGTGATCTAGCTTGACAACGAAGCTAGATCCGACACCTTGCCATATCATTTATGCATTGATATCTGTCATGTTTAAATTCCTTAACTGTACGCTTTTGAATTGTTAACTGCCATGCATTGCATCATACATGTCATCCTAGTTAAACTTGCATCGTAGCACACGCTACACTACTTGTACAATCCATGTTTCTGTGTTACCGGCTAGGCACCCGTTATGCGGGCATAACCCTACGCCATCCGTGTTAAAAACACTTCCTGGCTCGTGATCCAGAAGCGAGCATTCCGTGTTCGGGGGTAATGCCCTGGCTCGACACACGTGGAGGGGTAGGGATAAACGGTCACTTGAGCGTAAGAGTTGGCCCGTACAGCCACTCTAGCCAAAGGGCGGAATCTCTGTGCACGACGTGATTACAATTCCAGTACTTGTCTTTTACTTGTTTACTTGCCATGCCATGTCATTTGTCATTTTATATCCATGTCATACTTTACTTTAGAACTGTTAGGTTGCTTTACTTTTATAGTTTCCTTGCACAAGTCTTTTTAGACTTGCTGACATGTGCCCCTTCTCTTTGGGTGACGCATGTTAGTTGCTGAGCCAGAGACAGTTGCGGAGAGTGACGAGTTCGTGGAGTTCGTGCCCGAACCCGTTGGTGACGTGGAGTACGAGGACACCGGTGATCAATCTTAGAGATCTTTCGTACTCTTCTTTTATTAGCTGTGGTTGTCGGTGAGTAGCACCGTTTTGTTAGATTCTGTTGGCCATGCTAGGCCTTTTGCTTTTGACTCTTTTTGTTGCCTGGTGGCATTTCTGGTTGTTGGACTTTTTGTTGGACTATGAGTTGGAATAATGTTATATTATTGTCTCTCTTTTACTATTATTGTTATTGCTGTTCTGAGTCACATTACAGGGACCTGCTACTTCGTTTTATTTGACGCTTATCGGACTTGCGGCTTTGCAGCTTCAAGTCCGTGCGGACCTTCTCACGCTTCGCCTCCATGTTTTTGGGAAGCAAATGTCAACTCCCCCTGATCTGTAAAAGCTCTTAGGCTTTCAGATCTCTTAGGCTTATCTCATCACTCCTATTTACAGTATTCCGAAAATGTATACAAATTACAAATTTTGTCACCATCAAGCAGCTGCTGAATCCAGAAACTCTGGAGAGGTGTGCTAAGTTTCGTCGCCTTTGATGTGGTCTTCAGACTATATGGTCAGCTCCACAGAACCAGCCTCTATCCCAGTCGTCACTGGGATGTGATGTACCATCAGGCGCCCTTAAATACACCATTGGTGTGATTCTGGAATGGTGAGGATCTCGGAATTATAGGATGATGTTGCCTTCATAAGTTGCTTTGCATATTTGCAGTAGATGGTTATCTCACTGTTGGTACCTGTTCTGTGATTTCTCAGTATATGGACCGGACCTGTAACCTGCATTCGCATAAACATTGGAGGATGCTACTTCATTTTGTAAGTCCAAATATTTCGACCCTTGGAGGAAGCGCAGAAGGCTTAACTCCGGTCTAATGGCCCTTTTTAGGTGCCAACTATCTCTGGCTGATGAGTTTACTGCAATTGCTATATCGGGACGCATGCAGTTAGCCAGGAGTGCCTGATTGCACTTAGTTAAGGGACTTTGGGACCAGTTATATCCTCCCCCTCTTCCAGCGATCGGAAGGGTTCTTTTTGTACATCCAGTAAGTGTACCACCGTAGGTGTACTTTGGATGACAATGGTCCTTTTAATTTCTCCAACGCACTTCTGGGCGTTTGTAACATGATTCTATGAGCCATGACTTTATATTTGCCTAGGTCTTTTTATTTTATGTTCAAAAGTCAGGCTTGTACATGTAGTTCGGTTTTCTCTTCAGGAGATCCGATGAGATTTTAGTTGTCTCCAACTATGATCTCTAATCCTGTTCTTTGCACAGATGCAAAGACAACCTTCAGTAGGAATCATTGACTTGTCAAGTGATTCTCTTGGTTGTACATTTATTTGTTATACTTATATTTATTCATTTGAATAGACGTCCCGAAGTCTATTCAGGCATGTTTAAGGAAATGTGGAAATTATCTTTACCAGATATCCACGAAGGTATGCTGTCACAACATCCAATAACAGCATATTCATAATTTTCCTTCGCCAAATCGTAAGGTATTCGCTTTTGATAACTTAGGGAGACTGATGCATCATTTATGAGACATGCTCATTTGAGTTTGTTCGATCCCTAGTTTCAGCGAAATTTTCCTCGGGCTATAGGTTGTACCTTATAGCATACGATTTTGTATTTATTTTTCTTATGTTTGCAATACTTTGTTTTATCCACAGGTTTGACACCTTTTTGGTGTCAGGACTTCAGATCCGAACATTTCACGTTTCATAAGTGAGTCCAGCTCATCTTCTATTGCCACGTTCCACATTTTGGCCAATCTCTACGTTTGCCTTCTAGCAACGGAGTGTGGAACGATAATTTACAAACATCATCGCCATTGCGATGTATATGGCAATATAATACGTGAATATATTGTCGACAATTTATGTTCTATCTGTCCAACACCTCCCCAGTACGTACAACATTTACTTAATTTCACTTTTTCCCGGCAATTCCTCTGCAGTGGATTCCGGGAAGGGTGATGGTGTGGACAGGAGCTCATTGTCCTGTGGTAGTATTGTCTTAAGGTCTCCAGGAGTTTCTTATCCTAGGAGCCTGGTGGTCTGCCTCTTTTCTCTTGAGGATCAGCCACTTCTGCTGCTGGTGGATTGCATCCATTCTCGGGGATGTCAATCCTAGCTGGAGTTTTTGCAGCAGGGATGTGTGATCTGACAATCTTCTGGTTGTCAATAAATGATTCCGGTAATTGGTAGAAAGTGTTCTGTATGTGGAGGATCTTCGGGATCTCATCTACACATTGTATTGTTACCGGACCATAGTGGGTCAAACTTTTTGTATTCCACGTTATAATTTTCTTCGCGCCAGATTTTCTAGTATCTGGGCATATTTTTGGGAAACTCGTCTCATCGAAATCACAGTCTTCAAGATGTGCCTTAAATGCGTCCCCCGTTTGGGGTTCTAGGTATCTTATAAGTGAGGGTGAGTCAAACCCTGCATGGATACCTAGGCGACGTTGAGTACCGTTTTGGTTCTCTTTGGTGGTGCAATGGGGATTTAAGACTGCGCAACCGAAGATTCTCAGATGAGAAATGTTTGGTGGCATTCCATATGCAAATTGCATTGGAGACTCTGACCTCCAGAGGGTCTTATTTTCATTTACGATGCAGCATGCAGAGTTTGCATGTCCCCATGCATCCATAGGCAATCGGGATTTAATGGACGTTCAGTCCATTAGAGTCTACTTTTCAGTGACTCTGCCGACCCATTTTGGGTATGAACATGCGGCACTTGCATGTTCATTTTCAATTCCCGTTGATTGGCAGTACTCTTGAAAAGACTGGGAGGTATATTTCCCAACATTAACCAGACTTATTTACAACATTTTATTGTCTGGGAAATGTGCCCGCAATGTTTTTATTTTTGTGCCAATAGCTTTGGAAAACTAAGTTGCGGGTCTGTAGTAGACACACGTACGAATATGTTGAGGATGCATTTATCAGTACAGTGAAGTACTGAAATAGCCCACTAGGGGTGGTGGATTTTATCCACATCTATCTCCTTGTATTCTTTTTGAGGAAGCGTGGAGATTCTTTTTCAGCTTATCGTGGAGATGGCCTTGCAATTAGTTTTCCCTTATAGGAAGGGATGCGAGGGATTTTTTTCCCTTCTGAAGAATCTTCTGGTTCTTCAAGTCATACCCATAGGATAAGATGTGATGCATCATCACAAATCCAGGGTGGCCAAGTCCATCATGCCGGAGTAAAAACTCGGCTGATGTCGGGCACTTCAGGTGCTCCGTTTAATTCTGCTTCCTTTCTCCGAATCTTCGTATGGTGGAGGCCTATAAGGCTCTCAGAACGTTCAAGTGTGGATTTTACCCCTTTTTCTTGAGACGTTGCATACGGTAATAATTTTTTTTTCATTTACATTTGCTGTTTCCAAGTGGAATCCGTTGAAACGGATGTCCTTGAAACTTAGAAAGTTTCTTTTGGAATTCGGAGGGATTAGTGCATCCTTTATTTTTGTGTCGTTTGGGGGCAACAGTGTTGCATTCCCTGGATCTTCAATATAGCCCTGATATTGGGCTTTGTATTGAAAGAGATCGTACGTGTTTATTGTCTACTAATTATTTATGAGAGCAGTTTCATCTATTGAAAGATGAATCGTTAGGCACATGTATATTCAGATAAACATTTTCATTTATTGTCTACTAAACATTTTCATTCAGAACAAATTTCATAATTAAAATGCTCTCATAAATTATTCTCAAAACAAATTGCTAAGATAAAAATAAAGGCTAATCAAGCAAGTCATCATTTTCGAAGTTGTCAGCTGAAAACTTGACTGGAGCATCAGAGGTCATCAGGTTTGTTTCAGCTTTATTTTTCTTGTTCTCTTTATACAAATCCTGGAGGTGCTGCGAAGTTCGGCACATTTTGGACCAGTGGCTTTTCATGCCACAATTATGGCACTGGTCTTCTCATTCCCTCTTGGGTGGGTGTGAATCATTTTTGTCATTTCTGTGCCACGTGAACTTCCGCTTACTTTCATTATTGCGTTGCTGCTGTACATGGCCCTTGGCATTTTTCTGTTGACCCCCCTTCTGTGGTCTTTCTTTTCTTTTATTATCTCTCTTCTTTTTGAAAGAAGAGGAATGGTGAGCTTCTGGTAGGGGGACAGTGCCGGGAGGGCGCATATTGTGAGTGACGAGAAGAAGCTCTCTGTTTTGCTCAGCCATGAGTAAACATGACAGCAGCTCATAATACTTGGTGAACCTGTGTTCACGGTATTGCTGCATGAGTATCGCATCTTTTTCATGGAAGGACGTATACGTCTTTTCTAGCATGCGATCTTCTGAGACATGCTCACCACACAACTTCAGGCGTGAGGTGATGCTAAAAAGTGCTGAGTTGTACTCAGCAATGGACTTAAAGTCCTGTAGTCTCAGGTTCTCCCACTCATCTCGTGCCCTTGGGAGTATAACATCTTTCTGATGTTTTTTCATGTCCTCAAGGGCAGTCCATAGCTCAAATGGAACTGTGACCGTAAGGTATTCAGCCTTTAAGGTCCTGTCCACATGGTGGCGAATATAGATGGCTTGCGCCTTCTCTATATCGCTAACATTTTCTTTTTCAGTCACAGCAGCGATGAGGGACTTTGCCCGCAGGTGAAACTTTACATCTAGTTACTAGCTTAGATAGTTTCTACCTGATGCTTCCAGTACTTCGAAATTAACGCTTGCAATATTAGCCATTTATCTAGCAGAGCACAAACATGCATGAATTAATAATTAATCAGAGAAAACATTTTCATGCGGAGGCAATATTTATCGAAAAGCTAAATGTGTGGATCGGCCAGTCCCACAAGAAAGAGTCCAAAAAAAGTCCACAGTCCAAATTATACAAATTTGTAGCTTAACGAAAATGAAAATACAACTTTGGAAACCCCGTGGGTCCCATATGATATCTCCATCTTCAAGCGTGGCCTCCGTCTCCATGGAAGTTGGTCTTCTTTCTTTGATATTTACATAAATTCCTCACTACAATTTCTCTCAAAAATAAAAGAAAAGTACGGGAAATAAGCTGTGGGACTAAACGGCCGATCCAAAAACCACATTTAGCAATTCATGCAGAAATATTGTGCTCATCAACATTTTCATCAGACATTTTCATCACAGGCATCACATGCATTTAATATTCACAGAGATGGATATATAATTTAAACACTTAATAATTATTGGACCACTGGGCAACGTCATACACCGTTAGGTTATGTTACTAACGGCAGAGCGGTCGCAGGATCTTCCTAATTATTAAGTTTTAAATACAATGCACAACCACGCATATAATATCTAACAGAATATACCAGAGATGCAAAGCATGTAAATATGATTTTTGCAGAAAAAAATCATTACAATGCAAAGGTTGTAAATTGAGTGGGTTTAATCAATTAAATTGATTAAGAGCCCAAAATAAACATTTTCTTTGTCAGAGGGAAAAGTTTCACTCATCATCCCAAAGCCCCCTAAGAATCCCCAAAAAGTCCTCGCCTGCCCGATATTTGTCCCATAATTTATCGTGATTTTTCACGAATATTTTGCCCTTAAATCCCCCTATTAAATTAATTTTTAGGCTAATAAATTGCCTTTTGAGGCGAGTTTATAGCCCTTTGCCTCCCCCAATTTTTTTTCCAGATAAACCAGCCTGCGGGCCTGAAGCCCGCAGTCGACCTATGGGCTTCAGGCCCATAAGCCTCTTTTTTTTTGAAAATCTGTGGGCCTGAAGCCCACAGATCTGCTGTGGGCTTCAGGCCCACAGATCTGTTTTTTTTGATGAAATCTGTGGGCCTGAAGCCCACAGATCTGCTGTGGGCTTCAGGCCCACAGAACTCTGTTTTTTTTGTCTGTTGCGTCAGGGTTACGCAAGGGGGGGCGCCGCCGCCGCCGCCGCCCCTGCGGGGGGGGGGGGGGGGGGGGGGGGGGGGTGCAGCGGCGGGGCCGCCGTCCCGCCGCCCCCCTGTAGGGGGGGGGGGGGGGGGGGGGGGGGGGGCGCGGCGGCGGGGCCGCTGCCCCCCTGCAGGGGGGCGCGGCATCGGGGGCCGCCGCCCCCCCTGCAGGGGGGGGAGCGGCGGGGCTGCAGGGGGGCGCGGCCTCGGGAGGCCGCCGCCCCCCTGCAGGGGGGAGCGGGTAGCGGCCGCCGCCCCCCCTGCAGTGGGGGGCGCGGCCTCGCGGGGGCCGCCGCCCCCCCTGCAGGGGGGAGCGGCGGGGCCGCTGGCGGCGGCCGCCCCCCATGCAGGGGAGGGCGGCGGCAGGGAGGGCCGCCGCCGCCCCCCCTGCAGGGAGGCGCGGCGGCTGCCGCCCCCCCTGTGGGGGAGACGGCGTGGCGGCGAGGGGGGGAGGGCCGGCGGCGAGGCCGCCGGCGGGGTTGATTTGGGGGGTTTTCAAGAGGAAATCCAAAAAAACCCTAAAAAAATTGATTTTTGGGATGAAAAATCCGTCGTTTTCAAGGCGACGATGAATTCCCATGACGATCTTGCGAGATCTAGGGGAGGGGCAATCATACGTATGATTAAAAGTATCATTTTTAGTATTTTTACCTCTATATCCGTCCTCCGGATATAGCGACGGTTGCTCGAAGCCCTACGCGGATGACGACCTTCGATGGAGGAAGCCTTGCACCGCGCTCGCGGATCTCCCGTCTCGCCTTCGCCTTCGCCTTCGCAACGAACGGAAAAAATTTTGTGGAAAAAAAGAAAATTTAGAGGCTCGTGCTGATAACGTGTTATGAATCAACTACTAGGGGAGGAACCCCCAGCCCTTTATTTATAGGCATGGTAGGAGAGTAGATACATCGAATACATAGATATGGACGTATCTCTAAGATACCCGCAATCCTAACCGACTCTGGTTATTTCCATTCACAACACACACATGCTTTTTAACATTTGCATAACGTGAATTATTAAAGAAAAATTAACATCCACGCATGCTTTTTAACATTTTCATTTTAACATTAAAATAGTATGAAATATTTAACATCCACGCATTTAATATATAAACAATGAAAATAAATTAGGACTATGGGGATCAATCGGCCGACATCGACAGAAAAAGACAGTCCGAAAGTTACATCAAAAAGTGCATGAAAAGTAAATACAACCCAGGAACTTCAAAGAGAAGCCCCTTTCTTCTTTGTGCATACGCCTTCAGCTCCTTTTTGGTGTCCTCCGGTCTTCTTTTTACATATATATCCTCACTTATAAATTTCTCTCAAAAAGAAAAAATTGCAGAAAAGTAAAGATGTCGGAAACCTGGCTGATCCCTAAAAACATAGCCTAATAGCACATCCACGCAGATAATATATGAAAAATATACAACCACGCAGATAATCATATCACATGCATGTAAAGATTAATAAATAATATAAATAGTGTGTGACGTGCTAATAAATTATTTTTGAAAATTTTTTTTACCTTTGATCCATATTTTTAATGTTTTATTTTCCGCTTTAACCCTTATTTAAAAATTTAAAAAAATTTCTTTAATTATTTTGGGCTTTTGGGGCCAAAAATAAAAAAGGAAAAATTATTGTGTAAATGGACTAATTTTCAGGCTTTTTGGGCCATGAAAACAACCCATTATGGTTAATTGTGCATACCCTAAAAAATTTGGCCCGTTAAGGGCTAGGGTTTCCCAAAACCCCTAGGGGGGCTGTGGCGTGCCGTCGCGATGGCTGGTCGCGGCCAATGGCCGCGGTTTTTGTGCCGTCGGCGGCGCTGATAAAGCGCCGTCGTTCCGTCCTATTTGGGCATGCGGTATATGGATCAAGGGGGAAAACGGATTTTTCAAATATTTAGATCTCTAAAAAAACGATTTATTATTATTTTTAGACATGCGGATCTAAATAAAAATGTGATTTTTACCGTGTTTTCAAACTTTTTGATCTTAAATCAAGCAGATCTACGGGAAACACAAGTTTAGATCTAAAAAGTTTTGAGATTTACCTCTAGATTCGGCAAGGGAATCTAGTCGACGGTTGGTGAAGGATGCCCTTTTCGCTCCCCGTTGAGAAGATTACGATCTTCTTAAAACTGAGCGATTGATGGATCTCCTTCCTCGAGCGTCGCCACCTTTTCCGACGAGCGTGATCGTGCTTATAACGTGTTGTGAAGGGAAAAGTAGGGAAATAGGTGTATGGGTTTAAGAGCCCACCTACCCTCATATTTATAGCTTTCAATGATGGGCCGAGTACCCAATGGGCCTCGTGGGCCTATCCATAACACAAACATATATATTAACACGGTGGTGTTTACCATATCAAAATGACTCGCAGTCTAAAAGCTACAAATGGCTCAAATCAGGATCTGACTTGAAGTTCTCCAAAGATGGATGCCGATGTCTATAACGAATGAAAGTTGATATCGACAAGGGTTGGATGAGATTGGAAAAGAGGGAAACTGAAGAAGAGGCCAACATGAATATAGATGACACAGATTTATGGTTAAAAGAAAGAGCAGGACATGGGTTGAATGACTAATTTAACAAAAACATACCTAGCGAGTTCCCTGATATTATTACATACAATTATTCATGTTCTTGCAGAAACATCTAGGAAAAACGATCCGTTTATTGTGCAAATACTGCAAGTCTGAACTGTAGGGGGGCAATCTTGACTGTTACTGTTGACAACTGCCTATATTTTCTCTGTAGCAAAGAGCTGCAAACATAGATACTTTCAAAGAAGTGCTTACAGTGGTGCCTCGCATTCCAAGCCAAGAATCTTTTGGGGGGGTAGGATTCCAGTACCATCATGACAAGTGGCATGCAATCCGAGACGCAAACAGCTCATCACCACGTGGTTCAATCTTCCATGGATCAGGAACCAAAATATGCATGGATGAGTTGGTCTCGTGTTCCGAATCAAAAGATGCTGTTGCCTATCATTGGGAGCTGCAATCCACGGGTTCATGCCAAATTGAAGGCTATTCATGCTTAACCTGAAGGCTATGTGGGTCCAGTACCTGGTTGGGTGCTTGGATTGGTCCAGACGAATTTGTGCAGAATTAAGTCACTGGACATTTGCTAAACCAACCAAGGTTTGAAAATTTACCCAAAAAACTACAAAAAAGGTTTGTTTTTCCTGTGAAAATTTTGGAAAATTCTGATGCTTCTAACTCAGGCACCCACAACCATGAGTCTAAGTTGCTTGCAGCATTTAATTTACATCCCACTTAATCATTTGGTGCTCAGCTGCTCATGCTGCTTAATTTTGAAGACCTTTTACCTGTATATCCTACACATAGCATGCTTTTGGTAGCTTTTACATGATCCAAAAGACTTTCTCTGCGAAGAGTCTGTCATTCAGGTGAAGCAATCCTGTAACCCTCTAGCTCCTGTTGCAGGTGTCAGGAAGGGTCTAAGAGTTTGTTTAGCATGTGTGAATACAAGTTACCAATGCTTGGTGTCAACTTAAAATTTATTTGATTAACTTGTTTTAAAGAACTTGAGATTAATATTTGAGGAAGCCAGTACTTACCACTGTGGCACAGACAGAAAGTATGAAATCAAACTCTCTCCTAAGGCCACCTGATCAATGCCACACCAAAATCAAGGCAACCAAACTGCTTAGCACAAGTTTAATCAGGCTGCCCTCCACTACTATAAGAAGCCGTGCCAGCTGCAACATGGGCACCTATTCCTTTGATCCCTTTGCACTCACCTCATGACCAGTTACAATGAAAGAAACAAATTATATCAATGAGATCCCTTAACCATCCTCTGGATGTGTGATACCATATGGGGACTAGGGCCCAGAGTTAAAAAAGATATCAAAACCACACGATTTGGTGGGCTGGCCAAATCGCTGCCCACCAAATCTCACCACCCATCTTCCTCGTTGCATGCATGGCGGCAGACAAGCGCAAAACACACGTATCGTCCACCACGAGCTAGCCTTATCACTCATCATTTGCCTTACAAGATCACAACAACACAGACAAGCTTCGAGTCCTTCAAAGCTCCCAAGTAAAACCAAGGCAAAGGAAGTGTTAAAACTATCATAAAATGTACTGGAGACGTTGGAAACCCAGCCTTGACCTATCAGACAGCCTACCTTCACCTTTATAAAACCCTACCTTTGTTTTCTCTTCTTTCCCCTCTTTTTTTTGTGTGCATTTGTTGCATGATAAACATACCTGAAGTTTATGAACAAGAAAGAAGACACCATGGCTCACTTAAAGTTCACAAGCTTGCTGCTAGGGATTTTGCTCACTTCCGTGGTTGCTTTAAGAGCCCCAACCGTCGATGCTGCAGGCAGTGGTAAAAAGCTTTTTTTTTTTTTTGCTCTTCAAGTGATCATAAAGCTTGATAACGGAAACAAAGATGATTTAATACATACATATTTGCGGCAGATGTTACAATGACCAACAATGATCAAGCTATTGCAAGTGTCAAGGTATGAAATTGTTTACTTCCATTATATATTTTGTCCTGGGAAGTTGGTTGATTTAGTTCTTAAGAACCAAGTGTATATTACCTAGCAGGAAATCGGCGTTGGGACGAAGATGCTTGCCGCCGCCCAAAGCGGAAGGTTGAAGGGAAGAAAGATGGGAGGGGATCAGGATGCAGCAGAGAAGGAATCAGGAAACGAAACAAACACAGGTGCTAACCTTTCCGGTGTTGGAAAACGTGGGCATGACGAGACGAGGATGTTGAGTGATCTAGGGTGCATGCTCATGAGTAATAGGGTTCTAAGACCCAGGTTCTCTTTGGTTGGTTTCATACCTTTCAGCTCTGACTACCATGCACCCAAAGGCCATCCCCCAAAGAATAACTAGCGAAAATGGCCTCCTTCCGTCAATCACCACTAGTTTAAAGCTATGTCTATGTACTACTATTAGAATGTATTTGAATGTTATATGAGCTTGAATCTTATCATGTTGTCGTCAAAGGCTCATATTTATGATCGATTTTTGCATCTGTTTCAATTAATATGGCTCATTTTCGAAGCAAACAAAAATTCAATATCCATATGCGACATCTCCTTGGATCAGTATAGAGTGAGGTGTAGTAGGGGGATAGATGAATTGAACATTGTTTTTTCAATTTGAGTACTTGCTTATTTGTATGCAGGGATGGAGATGGGATCTCCAAACAAGTCGTATGGGATGCCAAATGCTGAGGTAATAAACAACCACTTACACATTCACATGCATGTCGAAGCTATAAACATATTGATGATGGGTTTTTTCCCTCATGATTTCATCTTCTATGTATGCATGGTCAAATTTTGTGGATGTAGGCGACTGGACCATAGAGAAATCGCATAATTATGTTGGTATTTGAAGCTTATTTCGAATTAAAAATGACGAATACTATCTCTTTTATCTTCCATCATCTTTATCCTTGCAAACTAGGTATGCAACTTGTCATGAAACAAACATGTGGAGCAGCATTAACATCATGCTATTTTACTTGCTATGATGAATATTTGACACTAATTAATTGTCATTACTTTCCCAGATTACTGAATCTGGAGCTATTGGGTCAGCAAAACTCCCAAGTGATCCTGGCAAATCCCAAACAGCTCAGCTTTCTTCCATTGATCATGCTGGCACCTTGAGATCATCTCAACCCATGGGAACGCAACAGCTCCTGGAAGCCACTGCAGGGATTTTCAAGATGATGAACAAAGACTACCACCAAAAGGCCCATCGCCGACCTCCCATCAACAACAATCTGCCCTTCAAGGATCAGAAACCCTAGTTATACATATGGGTGTGTTCTCCTTAGTTTTGGTCATGGTGACATGAGCTCTTTTCCTCCTATATATCAACTTTTTGCTGGGGGTATTAGAGCTTGGCTTCAGTAGGTTTAGTACTAGGCTTGCTATTCTGTTAGACAATGGATGAACTTGGACATAGCTTTTTCTGTACTATCAGCCTGGCTCCTTTTTCGCTTGCTTTCGCCTCGTAATTAAACTTTGATGATGTCTTCTCTTTCTCTTAAGTTCCATGCGTTTGAGCAAGATATCTATATATTAAAACATAACTGTTTTTGAATTCTAGGGCTGACTAGGACAAGCTGACTAGGACAAACAGGTTGATAGAAAGACGGCTTGGATTTAATCTTGAGGAATGAAAAGTTGAGATGAAATTTTGTGGAAATTTTTTGAGGGAAAAACATTTCTAGGGAAATGAAACTTTATGTTGAATGAAAGTTTTTGGATAATAGCAGAGTGCACGCAATTAATGCATTTGGGATAAAAAACTTTAACTTGCACTTAATGCTAAATTTTTTACGCTAATTTGTTGTTCCGCGCAGAAAACGTCCCGCCGAATTTGTTGTTCCTTGTCGAAGGCGCCCGCGCCGGATTTGTTGTTCCGCACCGAAGATGTCCGTGTCGCTAAATATTTTTACGCTAATTTGTTGTTTCGCGCAATTTTGGCCGTGGAAATAATTTTTTGGGGAACAAAGATTTCGTCGGAGAAAATCTTAAATGAATCGTGCCTAAGGGCACGTGTTATGACTAGTACATATATATGCGAAGCACTCCGGTAATTGTTACTGCGTTTCTACTAGGTAAAATTATAAAGGAAATGTGAGAACGGAGCCGGAGATGGCCGTAGAAATGGCCCTGAGACAGTCGGAGAACGAAGGAGGAGCAGCGGGGCTGGTTCGAGGAGACTTAAGCTGGGAAGAGCCGTTGGAAGATGAAGGAGAACCGCAGGATGCGCTGGGGGCGAATCGCGACCGTCAGTTGGGAAATAATCGTGACCGCTAGATGAGATTAAGTGATGAATGTGAGCCGTAGATTGAACTCTACGGATAATCCTCATTTCCTATTGGCGTGGAGCTGGCGTGTGAGGTGCGGACAGCTGGCCGGTTGTTGGGGTTGTTAGAGAGATAACCCAATTGCGTTATCCATTGATGAGAGTATAAGAGGGAGAGGGAATTGCGAATTCGGGATTATTCGTTGTCTTGATATTGAATAAGAATTTCAAGCACCATTCTCACACTCAACAAACTTCTACTTCATCTCAATCGTCTTCTTGAATTGTCTTCTTTCTTCCACTAAATTCATTTGTAGATTGAAGATCCAGCCATGGTTAGACGGGGAAGGCGCCAAGAAGAGGAGGATCCCACGGAGGAGCAGGTGGCGGAGCGAGTCGAAGAGCAAAGCGCAGGGCCGATTCCTCCACAAGTGGTATCAAAGCCTCCAGGTCCGAGCCATAGGGAGGAGATGACGGATGAAGAGCTCTCTATCGACGAGGATTCGTGGACGGAGAGGTTCCAGAGGCTGGAAGAGCAACACAAGCTCCTGAATAACCAAGTGGAGCAGCGTTGGGAGGTCTTACAACAGCAACTACAACAACAAATGGCATTCAGCAATGCACAATTCCAAGATGTGACGGGTAAGATTGAAGAACTCAACAAGAATTCACTGGCCATTTTGTCCAATGGTGGGGGACGACATCAACATCAGGAAGGTGATCGATCATTTACCTATGAGAATGATCGTCCCGGAGATCGGCGGGACGATTACGGAGGAAGGAGGGAAAGATTACCTGTAACGACTGCTTTTCTTGTATCTGGATTTAATATTATATAATATATGTTTTGGTGGATTTTCTCCTCTTGTGTTGTTTTCGTCACCGTAGATTTCATTTTCGATCGATTCGTCGTATTTTCTCGCTTCTTCCTTAGGATTGTCGATTTCGAAGTGTGTCGCTCGTGACGGACTTCATAACGGTCGTATCTAACTATTAGATCAAGCCTAGGAGTCTTAGGAATCGATCCCGGGGCCCCGCGCTCTGTATCGGTACTTTCTGTGCTCATTAGCCGGTGTAAGAAGGGCCACCGACCGACTAGATGACGATCCAGTCGGTTGGCAATCCTTCTTGGACCGACTAGTTAGCTTTCTAAATTTCTCAGGAGTTACTGTTTATCGTTAGTCGGTCTAAGAACGTTGGTTGACCGACTAGGTTGCAAACTAGTCGGTCAGCAATGCTTCTTGAACCGACTAACTCATCAAATTATTTTTGTATCAGTTACTGTTCACTCTTAGTCGGTCTAAGAACGTTCATCGACCGACTAGATGCCAAACTAGTCGGTCAGTATTTGTTCATGGACCGACTAACTCTAGAATCCTAATTTCACCTGTAGCTACTGTTTACACTTAGTCGGTCTGCGTTGGTCGACCGACCGACTAGTTGTCAAACTAGTCGGTCAGTGGTTGTTCTTTGACCGACTAACTAGTGCTGTAAACCCTAGTTTTGCCCTAGCCGCCAGCCTAGCCTATAAATACCCAACCCAAACGTTTTCTTCCCCTCCAACTCGACCCTAAACCCTAAAATCGCCCCCATTGATCCCCCACTTTCCTCCAAGCTCCATTGCTTCATTCCAAGCCCTAAATCCATCATCCAAACCATCCATCTACCCTATCTACCTCTCATCTTCCTCAAATCACACCCAAAATCCATCAAATCCCCAAAATCACCCAAAACCCTAGTTTCCCCAAACTTCTCCGTTCGCTTCCAGATCTGATCCTAGGGTTCCCCGGAGTGTTCCTTCCGTCTCCTCTCGGTAAGAAATCGTTCTACCGTTGTTTTTATAACTTATTTATAATTTTGGTGAAACCCTAATTAATTTCATGTGTTTGGTGTTTGTTTCCCCCTAAACAGCGATTTCCTCGTAGATAGCATCCGTGTGACGAGGTTGATCGTCATCCCCGGTGCTAGGCAAGTGAAACTTGCCACTTAGGGTTTAGGCCATGTTTTAGGCCATTTTCTTGTTGTAGGCGTAAAAGAGACTAGGCGACGAAATGATACTCGCCTAGGCGCAAATTGGGGAATTAGCTTGACAACGAAGCTAATTCCGACATTTAGCATGTTGCACAAATACCATGTCATGTTTACTTTCCATTAACGGTACGCAAATTAAATGTCATGTCATTGCAATGTTTTGGTGATCCCGTGATTGCGTAGCTTTGCTACACTACTTGTGTTACCTGGCTCGTGTTCCAGAAGCGAGCCCTGTAGTTGGAAACCCCAACGCTCGATATTGAATTGTGAACTAAGAAACAAGCTCCCGTGCGGGGCAACCCTGGCTCACTTGCTGGGCTCATGTTCAGGGACCCTGGCTTGTTTAGTGCGGGATGGGGTGAGGGTTAAGCGGCCATTCAACTGGGAGTCTGTTTGATCAACAACTGCAGTTGTAAGGCGTAAACTCTTTGGGGTGGGGTAGTGTTTGGGGCCGATCGGACTGACATGCTAGCCATTCAGCGAAGGGCGCAAACATCTACAAAACAACCGTGAAATGTGAATCGTGTTTAGTGCCGATCGGTCTGAATGTTTACCATTCAGCGAAGGGCGTAAACACCAACAATGTGAATTGATTGAGATTGATAGTAGCGTGGCTACTCTTGTCTTGTCTTGTCTTGTCTTGTCCCGATGATTGTTCTCTTGTACAAACTGTCTTGCCATGTTTTAAATTGTGCACTCATGTTATAACTGCCATGTCATGCATACTAAACTGCTAGGTTGCTAGTTGCCTCACTTTCAGTTTCCTTGCCCAAGTCTTTTAGACTTGCTGACATGTGCCCCTTTACTCTTTTGGGTGACACATGTTAGATCCCGAGCCCGAGTACCTCGTTGAGGACGAGGTGTTTGCCGACGCCGAGCCCGAGCTTGTGTTTGACGGGGAGTACGTGGACACTGGGGACCAGTCCTAGTGTCTTCGTGTGTTTTACTTTTGTTAGACAGCTGTTTTGTTATCGGTGCGTGGCACCTATACTTTGCTTTGTTGTTGTCGTTTCTTTTGTTGGCCTTGTTCTGGGCCTTTAGACTCTTTTCTTTTAGCCTGGTGGCTTTTCTGGATGTTGAACTTATTTGTGATGTTGGACAATATTTGTGAGATGTGAATTTTATTTCAGTCTCTCCTTGTGTTATTATGGCTATTCTGTTGTGGTTACAGGGACCTGTTTTTGTATTGTGGACGCTTATCGGGTTTGGGGCTTCACAGCTCCACTCTCGTGCGGACCTTTTCACGTACTCGCCTCCATTTTAGGGAAGCGGGTCGTGACATTACCTAAAGGGTTGAGGCCAGAATTTCCTCAGTTTAAGGGAAGTGAAGATATTATTCCATGGATAAATCAGGTGCTGCAGTTGTTTGATTATTATAGAACTGACAGGACAGAATGGGTGAGTCTGTGTGGATTTTACTTGAAAGAGGAGGCACTCCAGTGGTATGATTGGGCGAGGGTCAATGTGGAGGGGTTCTACTCTTGGAACACCTTCAAAAAAGAGATAATGGCTCGCTTTGGGCCACCGGAAATGGAGAAGCCATTCCAGGCATTTGCAGTTATGAAGCAGGAGGGCTTAGTGCGTGAATATTTGAGGAAGATGGAGAAGGTCATGGGGTTCTTGGATAAACTTCCTTTTAAGTACATCTTAGACAAGTTTGTGGGGGGTTTGAAAGATGAAATACGCTATGAAGTGTCAGTGGCAGAGCCCACAGATCTTTGGAAAGCTATTAGGTTGGCTAAGAACTTTGAGGAAAAGTTCTTGATGGGGAGGAGAGCCAACAAAACAGTTTTTTCCTCAGCAGCTCCTACCAGGACAACCTTGAGTCAGCCATCCACCTTGAGTCAGCCATCTACCTTGAATACTAGCAAACCCACCTCTATGGTTCCCATTTCTAGGAAATTGACCCCCGAGGAGATCCAGTACAAGAGGAAGAATCACATTTGCTTTGGCTGTGATGAGAAGTGGAGCCGTGAGCACAAATGCAAGAAGCTGTTTATATTGGAAGGGGTATGGGAGTTTGATGAACTAGAAGAAGAAGGCAAGGCGAACGTTGAACCAGGTAACAGAGGAATACCATGGCAGGAAGAAGTAGAGGGGGATGGAGAGAACCCTGCAGCTATTTCTCTACAAGCTATGTGTGGAATTCCAGCAGCTCACACTTTGAGGTTGGAAGGGAGCATCAAGGGGCAATCTGTGCAAGTATTGGTGGATTCAGGATCTACTCATAGCTTTATTCACCCCAAATTGGCCAATACCTTGGGTTTGGATGTGGAGAGGTCAAAGAACTTCAATGTCCTAGTGGCTAATGGTGAGAAGCTGGAAGGGGCAGGCATTTGTAAGGGGGTGTTGCTCAAGTGTCAGGGTGTCACCGTACCCTTGGATTTATTGATTCTGCCTATGGGGGGTAATCAGATAGTTCTGGGGGCTCAATGGTTGGAACAATTGGATGATATAGTAATGAACTTCCGTAAGCTGCAAATGAAGTTCAATTATCAGGGAAGAGAGTGTATGTGGCAAGGAGCCAAGGGGGAATCACAATTGGTTAATGAAAGGCAAATGAGCAAGGCACTGAAGCAGGAGGGGAGTGGCTATTTGATCCAGTTGAGATCCTTGGAGTTATCCTCAGACACCCTTGAGTGTAGGGCAAAGGAAGCTATAAATCATCCTCCAGAATTGCAGACGTTGATTGAAAGGTATGGACAAATTTTTGAAGAGCCTAAAGAGCTGCCACCCCATAGATATTGTGACCACCAGATACCCTTGGAGCCAGGGGCCAGGCCTGTCTGCATTAGACCCTACAGGCATGCTCAATATCTGAAGGGAGAGATAGATAAACAGGTGGCTGAAATGTTGAGCACAGGAGTAATTAGACCCAGCTCTAGCCCATACGGATCCCCTGTGGTCATGGTGAAGAAGTCAGATGGCACATGGAGGATGTGTGTTGACTACAGAGCTCTCAATCAGCAAACAGTGAAGGATAAATTCCCCATTCCCATCATTGATGAATTAATGGATGATCTTCATGGTGCTGCCATTTTCTCCAAGCTGGACTTGAGATCTGGGTACCATCAGATTAGGGTCCAAGAGGATGACATATACAAGACTGCATTTAGAACTCATGACGGCCATTATGAGTTTGTTGTGATGCCATTTGGGCTTACCAATGCACCCTCAACTTTCCAAGCACTCATGAACCACATTTTCAGGCTAGTATTGAGGAAGTTTGTGTTAGTTTTTTTTGATGATATATTGGTTTATAACACAACTCTTGCTGAGCATGTGGAACACCTGGAGCAAGTATTTCAGATATTATTGTCTCACCAACTCTTTGTTAAGCTCTCCAAATGCCAGTTTGGTCAAAATTTTGTGGGGTATTTGGGCCATGTAATATCTGCTGATGGAGTAGCAGCTGATCCTAAGAAGGTGGAGGCAGTAGTGGCTTGGGAGGAACCCAAAACAGTGAAGGCATTGAGGGGGTTCTTGGGGCTAGCTGGTTATTACCGTAAATTTGTGAGAGGGTTTAGGTGCATAGCTGCTCCTTTGACTGATATGTTGAGGAAGGGGGAGTTTTCTTGGAGTGATAAAGCTAGGACAGCATTCCAAAGATTGAAGAGTGCATTAGTCTCTTCTCCAGTGCTGACCCTCCCAGATTTCTCTAAGGAATTTGTGGTTGAATGTGATGCTTCTGGGCTGTATTGATGCAAGAGGGGAGACAATTGCGTATCTTAGTTCCAAGCTTAAGGGGAGGAACATGCTGCTGTCTACTTATGAAAAGGAATTATTGGCTTTGATCATTGCTGCCAAGAAATGGAGTCATTATCTTATAGGAAGGAAGTTTGTCATACACACAGATCATAGAAGTTTGTGTCATCTTCTAGGACAAAGGTTGCAGCATGGCATACAAAACAAGTGGCTGGTCAAGCTGCAGCAATTTGATTATAGGCTGGAGTACAGATCTGGCAAGGGAAATTTGGCAGCTGATGCTTTGTCTAGGAGGACTGAAGGGGAAGATTTTGTGCAGGAAGATTACTTCACCCTTTGCCAAATCTCAGTAGTGCAGAGTGAGTGGCTTCAGGGGGTGAAGGACATGGTGAGGGAGGACTCTTTTTTCCATGACCTGGAGCAAAGATTACAGCAAGAGGGAAGTGATCACTTGGAGACAAGGAAGGTGGATGGTGTTTACTACTACAAAGGTAAGATTCTGGTGAATCCTCAAAACGTGGGAGTAGTTAAAGTCTTGTTGACAGAATATCATAGCTCTCCTTTGCGGGGACACTCAGATGCAGTCAGGACATTGCATAGGCTGAACGAGGTATTTTTCGTGAGAAGTTGTGACACTTGCTAACGCAACAAGGCTGAGAATGTCTCATATCCTGGATTATTGCAGCCACTACACACTCCATCACAGGTATGGGAAGAAATTTCTATGGATTTCATTGTGGGCTTGCCTCCTTGTGGAGAAATAGGAGCTATTTTTGTGGTTGTTGATAGGTTAACCAAATATGCTCACTTCTTTGGCCTGAAATACCCATTCTCAGCTAAGACTGTAGCCCAAACTTTCTTTAATGGTGTTTTTAAATTACATGGAGTGCCTAGAACCATAATCAGTGACAGGGATCATGTGTTCACAAGTGTGTTCTGGAGGGAGATGTTCACACTTCAAGGGTCTACGTTAGCTTTCAGCTCAGCTTATCACCCCCAAACTGATGGGCAAACAGAAATTACCAACAGGACTTTGGAGTGCTACTTGAGGTGTTTTTGTGGACATCAGCCAAAAGAATGGCCCAAGTGGCTAGCTCTTGCGGAATACTGGTACAATACTACTTGGAAAGCCCCTACACAGATGACACCATATGAAGCTTTATATGGTAGGAAACCTCCCAACTTATTGTCCTACCTTCCTCATACTGCCAAGGCTCACACATTGGATGAAGAATTATATTCTCGTGAAGTAACACTCCAACTCCTCAAAGATAACCTGAAGAAAGCCAAGGACCGTATGAAGAATTATGCTGATAAACACAGGACAGAAAGTATTTTTGAAGAAGGTGATTGGGTTTATCTACGATTGCAGCCATACAGGCAGGTGTCAGCTGCCATGAGGAAGCCTCATAAATTGTCTCCGAAATACTACGGGCCATACAAGGTGTTGAAGAGGGTGGGACAAGTAGCCTATAAGCTGGAATTGCCAGTCAGCTCCCGTATTCACCCTGTCTTCCATGTATCTCAATTGAAGAGGAAGCTGGGAACACACGCTGTATTACAACAGGATCAGCCGAGCTTCACTGAAGAAATTATTGAGCCGTAGGCGATTGTGGATCGCAGAACCCTGAGGATGAGGAACAAGCTGATTTCCCAAGTGTTGATTAAATGGAAACATAGGAACGAAGATGAAACTACTTGGGAGAGCTACTGGGATTTGGTGAAGAGGTTTCCGACATTCGACCTTGAGGCAAGGTCGAAAAATGGGGGAGGCATTGTGAGAACGGAGCCGGAATTGGCCGTAGAAATGGCCATGAGACAGTCGGAGAACGAAGGAGGAGCAGCGGGGCTGGTTCGAGGAGACTTAAGCTGGGAAGAGCCGTTGGAAGATGAAGGAGAACCGCAGGATGCGCTGGGGGCGAATCGCGACTGTCAGTTGGGAAATAATCGTGACCGCTAGATGAGATTAAGTGATGAATGTGAGCCGTAGATTGAACTCTACGGATAATCCTCATTTCCTATTGGCGGGGAGCTGGCGTGTGAGGTGCGGACAGCTGGCCGGTTGTTGGGGTTGTTAGAGAGATAACCCAATTGCGTTATCCACTGATGAGAGTATAAGAGGGAGAGGGAATTGCGAATTCGGGATTATTCGTTGTCTTGATATTGAATAAGAATTTCAAGCACCATTCTCACACTCAACAAACTTCTACTTCATCTCAATCGTCTTCTTGAATTGTCTTCTTTCTTCCACTAAATTCATTTGTAGATTGAAGATCCAGCCATGGTTAGACGGAGAAGACGCCAAGAAGAGGAGGAGCCCACGGAGGAGCAGGTGGCGGAGCGAGTCGAAGAGCAAAGCGCAAGGCCGATTCCTCCACAGGAAATGGCAGAAAACAATTTCGTTTGTTCGGTTGCTCGTTGAAATGATAAAGAAATAAAATCATGAACAAATTTTAGTAAGATATCAAAATAAAATAATTCAACCTTACTTATAATTGCAAGTTTATTAAAATATTTTCATTTAGATCAATTAAAAATGCCATTAACAATAATATATTTTAAGAAGGCATTCAATAATCCGAAGACCTAACTTTTACAATTATAACAAAAAAGAAGAAGAAGAAACCAAGTACTTGTGAACGTATATTTTACATTTGAACTATAAACCAAAAAATTATTGCAGTTTGACAGTGGGGAATATAGTTTTTATTGATAGGATGTTGGTGGTTCAATACTTGGCCAAATCAATTCGTGAGGTATTTTTGTGGAAGTTTATGCTTCAAATTTCGGACTTCTCACAATCATCATACATTTGGTAGTATAAGACCAGACGTGTCTGGTTCCGCTGCTCCAAAGAAAGCGTATCAGATGGTAACGCCAGACGTCTGATGTTGGACGATCAGACGTCTGGTTGAAGGACCACACACGTAGCGATTTGCCTTCAGCCATCTGAAGGCATGCGAACCGAAAAATTGGTTGCTCTCGAGAAACTGTAGCAATATTTTTCCATACGGCTCAGCACCTTGGGGCAGACGTCTAATTGACTCAACGGGGAAGCCCGACATATGGCATCAAACACCTGGCCGCAAGGCACCAAATGGCTAACGGTTGCGATGACGGAATCTAATCTTGGCAGTTTGATTGATGTTAAGTCAGATCGAACGACCATCGTTACAGACAACCCCTAAACCCTATTTAAGCATCCCCTAAGCCCTATGGGTGGCTGATCGAAGCTTGGGTGATTGCTTTAAAGAAGAAAGAGAAATACAAAGGCCGCTTTAGCTTGAGGAGGTGAGAGTCTTCTTCTTCAGTTTCTGGTTAGGTTTTCTCCATTACTTGTATGCTTGAGATCATGTAATCGATAGATGCTATTATTATTTTGCCAAGAGAGTTGCATATTGTTTGGAGAAGATTTGTGAGCATATGTAAACTCTTTCAATAAACATTTTTGATCTAGCAGAAGCCGTGACAACAGAAGACTAAATGTAGACCATAAATTGGACCGAACTAGTATAAATGTTATGTCTCTATGTGATTGACTTGTTCTTGTGCCTTTTATCATAATTTTGTTTGGTTAAAGTTGACGATACGTTATTATTGATTATTCCGCTGTGCACACATTAGTATTGTGATAAGAAATACGGGACTAATGTTGCAAATTTATCAGAAAAGCGGGTGGCTAGCAAATCATTTGGGAATGAAGCAAATAATTCAAAATTTTCAAAAGCTTGGTGAAGTTTAAAAAAGCCCCGGGAGCACAGCTGTTGAGCTTACAAAGCTCGATAGTTTGAATGATCACAGCTGCAGACTTTGTGGCATGAAGTATAAAACCGTAAGGGCCACTCGAAGGGCATTCCTCCATGGTGTTGTCAATAGTTCTTAGCTTTTCTCAGCTCTATGCTCTGCCTCTGTTCTTGAATCATGCCTAATGGGCTTCCTTCCAGGCTACGGCCCTGCCCGGTAACAACTAAACAAACAAACAAAAAGATAAAAGAACATCAAGGTAAGTTCACTTAAGAGGCTATCCCCCATTTTACAGCCTTCCTGTCGATTGTTTGCCTTTCCTTTTGTCTTGGCAGCTGACGATCAAACGAACGCCTTCGCAGTTTCCGAAATGCTCAGAACGGCCTCACAATGATCCGCATTGGACACAACAAAATCACCGTCCTTCACAGCTAGCTCAACAACGGAGTAAGTGCTGCGCATTCCCTTCTCATCGAGCACTCTGTATTGTCAAATAGCCCTCGCCAATTGGCTCCACATTTCCAGCTCCTCTTGTTGTTTCAGCTATGAAGTCTCCCAGGTTCTCTGTGGCAAATTGCAGTTGTGTGTCACCATGGTCATCACAAATGGCAAAGAACACCTGAAAGAAAAGATAATTTGTTATTACAAGGTACACAAGTGAGATTGCAAGGATTCCAACACTTCTTCAATTTTTTTAATTCAACTCTGACAGCTTAAAAGTTTTTTTTAAATTCCTTTAGCATATTGAAATTCCACCATTACATCATTATTTTTGGAAAAGAGAGAAGATGGAGAAAACGCAATGCAAAGCTGCTACTCTAGACTGTTGTTTGTTTGTTTGGTTTTTTCCACAGCTGGTACCCGATACTTACAAACCGCCAGTCAATACCGATACCAAAATTGAGAGGTCAAACCTTGCTACAAAGCAACTTGATAGGCAATGTTCCAAAAACATGACTTTTCTCCAAGGCATATTTGCGTAAAATTGTACTAAACCGTATCCGGTTTACATCAATAAATTTGTCTCATTGAACACTCGACTATTTGTTAGCTTGTTCCAGTTAATAAATTTCTCTCAACTTGCACTGCAGATGATTGGCTTGCGCTTGTGTTTTAGAAACACCAGGCTAATAAACAAACTAAACTAGCAACATAATCTAACTGATATTTAATTTAGCTAAACATACCGTGCTTTATTTACAAGTTTGTCATATTCTTTTGGAAGAGTGTGTTTAGAAAAATCTTTAATGTGAATAGCAGATATTTAAGTGCATAATTATTTTAACTAATGTGTAATGTGTAATGTTAATTATATTGTTTTAAGTAAAGTTTACATGTAATTATGTTTTAATACATTATGTAATTTTTAACACGTTATGTACTTATTTGACTCAAAAGTATTTTAAAAAGAACATACTACTAAAGTTAATATTATGTAAGGATTATGTAACACGTGTTGTTAGCATTATGTTAGTACTATGTAATACATTATGTATTATATTAACTAATGTTTTAACTAAAGTAAACACAATATGTAACACATTTCAACACTTTGTTTTAACTCCTCTAATTATGTTAGTATGATGTAAACAAAATTTAACACATTTTGTTACATTTTAACACATTATGTAATTATTTTAACTAATGTGTACATGTAATTATGTTTTGTTCACAAATATTCATGTAAGTTACATATTTTTTAAGTACATATTTTAGTACATATTGTTAGCAGTTAGTACGTACTTTTAGTACATACTCACAAATTATATGTTGCCTTCAGTTATAAATAGTAATTAAAATGTCTCGGAGAACTCCAAAGAAGAAAGTGTTGGATACTGCGTGGGCTCATTGGCTCATTGTAAAATGGCTGAAAACAACCATTACATATATGGTGCAACTATTGCCTAGAAGAAATGCATGGATGCGTGGACTCGTCTTAAGGAATAATTGGCGGGAATTTCCGGAGATGTGATGACATGTTCTGAAGCACAATGCAGAGATTAAGGCACATACATTTGAGAAAAGGAAAGAAAGGATACAACAAAGATTTGAGAAGAGGATTAAAGTGGAGTTAAGGGCAAGGCCTATAAAGGCAATCTCAGATGACTCGAATGAGGAGGATAAGACCACGGAGACGAGAGATCTTATAAGAGCTCTTAGGGCAAGTAGGCAAGAATATGTCGAAAAGAAATTAGAAAGGCTAACAGAAGGACGAGAGCAGGATTGTCTGGGCCTCTGGACAAACCAGATTCGATAGTCGTGCTGGCAAAATTGCCAATATGTTCGAGTGTGATTCTACTCGCGACGTTGAACCGTCAGGTGTTCTCAAATCTGATGCCGGCCCTTTTTCTTTAACAAAGACGGGTAAAACCACAATCAAGCATAAAGACTGCATCAGTAAGTGGCATGGAAAATACCAAGTCCGTTGTAATAGACTTGTTGCCAAATTTTTTATTTCAACCACATTCCATACAATGTGATCCATAATCCAAATTACAAGACCATGATAGCTGCTATTGTAGAAGCAGGTCGTGTTGTTCTTCCACTCATTGCTTGGGAGCTTTCACATACATATTTGGACAAGGAGCTTGAAGATACCAAAAAATATATTGAAACCTTTCATAGTCATTGGGATGAGTATGGTTACACACTGATGTGTGATGGTTGAACACAGGACAAAATGAAGATTATTAATTTCCATGTGTATTAGACCTATAGGACGGTGTTCCTGGACTCGGTGGATGCAACCGATCACTTCCAGAATGGTCCAAACATATTTGAACTTATGGACAAATATGTAGAAATAAGTAGAGAGCATAGAGTAGTCCAAGTAGTTACCGACAACGAAGCAAACTACAAATCGCTGGGTAGTTGATGATGGGAAAAAGACATCTATATTGGACGCCGCATGCGATGCATTGTATTGACTTGATATTGTCTGATATGGCAAGAGAGAAGTGAAAAATATCGTCGCACAAAGCCAGATGGTAACGGGATTTATACTCAACAAAGAATGTGTGCTCAGCTTGATGAGAAGAGAGACATGCGAAAAAGAGTTGATCATGCATGCGATCACACGATTTGCAACACATTTTACTACATTGAACTCTTTTTACGTGCATCAAGACGATCTACAGAGAATGATCACCTCAAGTGAATGGTCCAAGAACTTTCCTAAGCTCAAACCAAAAGATAAGACCGTTGGAAACGTGTACAATTTGAGTCACGGTGATGACTTCTGGCAAGAAATTTTTAATGTTATTACCATATTTGAGCCGCTGGTGAAAGTTCTATGAATGGTCGACAACGATGATAAGCCCGAGATGTGTTATCTGTAGGAGGCCATGAACCAGGTGAAAGAAGAAATTCGAAAGAATATTGTTAGAGGATACATAAAATGGTGGGATATGATCGATAAAAGATGGGACAAACAGCTGCATTAAGATATTCATGCCGCAGGTTATTTTCTGAATCCTCGTTTTCGATACTCCACCGCAATAAATGACAACACGGTGCTGGTTAGACTTAGACATATGATCGAGATGTTGTAACCAGACATCTCGAAGCAAACTAATATAGAAAAAGAGGTCAATGGTTTTTATATATTTTTGTTTTGATATATGATTCGATGAAGTCGTTCAAATTCTGAAATTATGTATGATAACTATATGCAGAGTTAATAGGATGAAAGTTAGTCATTTCAGCTCCAAAAGGTAGATATGGCGATAAAGCATGTCACTCCATATATCTATAAGAATTTTAGTTACATGTATTGTTCCCCATAAACTGCTCTATATTTTCTAACTAAGAGAATTGTAGCTCAATGGTGGTCAAAACATTGGGAGAGAGCACGCTCCAATTCTTACGCAATTAGTTGTACGTGTTTTAAGCCAAACAAACTCTTCTTCCAATTATGAACGAAACTGGACCATCTTCTCACATTCACACAAAGAATATGAATATGCTAACAATGGAACATCTTAAAAAGCTGGTCTATGTGCATTACAATATGAGGTTGAGACAGACATGTGCAGAGGAGCAAGAACGATGACCAACTGAGTGACTCGGATCATATTTTTCATAAGAATGATCCGTTGGTGGAATGGACCACCGATAAAAGAAAATCATTGGTTGGACGAAGCGTTTACGGAAGAATAACGGATAAGAAGCAATCAGTCGACCAAGTCACAACCAAGTGAATCTCACGAACACGCAAAAAAGGTAGTCAATCGACAAGAAAGCGATGATGATTGATCTCCCGATGACCAATGTCCTACAGATGGAGGTCGTGGCGCTTCGGAATTCGATTGCCTTACTGAGAGAAGTGGGGACCATGCTCATGATACAATATATCACATGGATATAGAGATCATGATACACAGCATCAAAGTGAAGAACTCGAGACTATATCTACGGTGGATAGTCTGATTATCTCGGATATCAACGTTCTTTCAATTATTATGGAGTTTATGATAATTTTGTCATTTATGAATTGTATTCTGGTGGATACTCAGGCAGTAATAATGATTATTTCACAACGTACAAAAATCTGATGTCTAAATAGATTATGATAGTCAATATGTGTATGATTCGAATGTGACTGCAGTCCAGCATACAAGGCAGTCATGACACGCCTTTCATCGAGCCGAGCTGGCCCTTTGCATAAGATACCATGATGATATCATTTTAAGGACCGAAACAGATGCAATATTTCTATCCACCGTATTACTCTGCACCACACCCCGATGATACTAACTTAGAAGGAGATTTTTGTACCTTCTGATTTATTTTATTCATTTTATCTTTTGATTTAATTTATTCATTTTATAATGAGGTCAGCTTTATGCCCCCATCAACTTTTATTGTTATTCTTTTATATTAATTACTTAATTTTTGTTACAAATGTGTAATGTGAACAAAAAATACAGAAAAAATAATGGAAAATAAAAAAAAACACAAAACACAGGAAAATAACGAAAAATGCAGAAAAAGTGTAATGTTAATAGAAAATGGTACGTAAATTTAAGTAAAAACTTTAATTATGAAAAATGTTAGAAAAATACAAAAATGTGAAATGTGAATAGAAAAACACAGGAAAAAATATAGACATATATTTAGAAATATTTCAGACATATTTAGAAATATTTCATAAATGTTAGATGTATTTCATAAATGCTTACAAGTTTTTTAGATGATTAAAAACTTGTTAACTCGTTACAAGCTTACAAGATTACAAGTTAACCAGGGATGCAATGACATGTTTCGAAGCGTCAAAGGAAGTGCGTGCAGAGATTTTTCACAATGAAAAAGTGTCTTCCAACAATAAAGTGTTTGTGTTTCCTTTTCAAGTCGAGGCTTGCCTGGTGAGAAAACATAAAAATGTAAAGAAACTCAAATGTAAAAAAAGATCAAGACAAATAAAACTATGCTAGCTCAAAACATGTCCGAATCTAATAAAAAGATGACATTTAAATACCGAGTCTTAAAATATTTCTTAAATGTGATAATCTCACATTCCTTCAATTCGAAAAAAGAATTTCCATTGCATGCAGAATACCATTAATACAGTAAAAATGTCCATTATGAAGCGTAGAGACAACATAATTCTGAAGCATGTGTAAATGCCCATCCCGAACCTCTCTTCCCACTCTCTTCTATTCTTTTTCTTTTTCTTTTTAAAAAGAGGCCCAACACTTAAGCCCAGGAGCCCAACACTTAAGCCCAGGAGCCCGACCCACAAATTCTTCTTTCTTTCCCTCTTTCTTTCTTTTTCTTTTTCTTTTTCCCTAGCCCAACACATCGGCCCACACTCCACCACCTAACTCCCTCTCCCCCATGTGCGAACCGCACCCTAAGCCACTTTCTTTTTCTCTCGATAATTTGGAGAAAGCCCAACAGCTCGAGCACCGACGTCTCTCGCTCGCTATTATGGCAAAACCCTCGAGCCTCCTCTCTCTCATATCTCGCTCGTTCCTTCAGCGAGAAGAAACTTTTGCAGTAGCCGATATCTCTCTCCACCTCACACGACAGTTGTTATAGCCCCACGCTCGATGACACTCTAAATTCATAGGAGCTCGTCACGGAATGTCATGGAATCTCATCTGTTGGAAACTAAAAATTTGATTTTCTCCTCCTAAAGGTTTGATGATACACACACATATATTTTATTTGTGCATATTAACTCTATCTATGCAGATTATAAAGCTTAAACACATTAAGATAGACAATCATCAAGACAACATTCATGGCAAGAAGCATAAAAAAAAGACGAAGCTCAAAGCTGAATATTTATATCTTGCGAAAATTGAAGTAATCTTTATTTTTCTTATTGCAAATACTTAGCATGTGAAAGCCTTGACGATGATATATTTTAGCCATTTAGTATTACCTCAAACTACAGTCGACTAACACTTTCTCCTAGTCGACTAATTTATTTAACTCATTTTCAAAGAATTATGATTTTTGGGCAAACTTATTCCTTAGTCGACCGGATCATTTTCCTATAAAAATTCATATTTTTGGTACTGGTCAACTAACAGGTTTTCCTCGTCGACTAAGAGGTAGTTATTCCAACATGCATATTTGTGATCGTTTGTTAGTTACAATTTTTGTCGACTAACAAACTACCTAGTCGGCTAGATATAGTTATAACTTCCTCAAACGACTATAATTCTAACCGTTTTTCAGTTGAAGTCGACTAATCTAAGTTAGCTAATTGACTAATTTTAGTTACACCGGTTAAATCTCAGTTCATGTTTAAGGCCTAGTCAACTAATTTTTGAATAAACAGTTCAGTTTTTGGAACCGTTTTGGGTAGTTGTTGGACAGTTATTTGAGATCCATTTGGCCTATAAATAGACCCCAAATCAGCTGTCTTAACACACGAAATAATTCTCTCATTCTTAAACTTCTCTTTTTCACGCTCTTTTAGAGTGATTTTCAGATGTTCATTGGGAAAACTCTGCAGAAATTTTGCATCAATAGAAAGTTCATCTTCTAATGTGTTTCAATCACATTTCACATTAAAAAACCATGGAGACACCTTTGCCTTTCTTGTGATTCAACTCATACATTATCAAGGCTATATGTGATATTGGTTCTTACTTTTTCTATTTATTCGGTGAATCTCTTGTTGGAGAGATTGTACAATTTTACAACACGGTGAGTGTTGGCATCGTCATATGTTTGCTTGTGGGGAGCAAGTGTTAATAGTGGATTACAAATCTCAACGGAGAGTAGGGGCCTGGACGTAGGATCATAAGGATCCGAATCAGGATAAATCTCTGTGTTTGTGTTTGCTCATTTTTTGGAATGTGACTATTTACTACCGCATTTTAATTGCAATTTTAGTAACTTTTAATTTTGCAATTTCGTCGTGATATACACTATTCACTCCCTTAGTGTAGTTGGTGTGCCAAGAGATCCAGCAATTGGTATCAGAGCATGGTTAAGATGTCCTACACATATCCGACGAACAATTCAACGTCTTTATCACAATTTCCAGAAGAACATTCTACTATAAGGCCTCCACTATTCAATGATTCCAATTACTCATATTGGAAGAAGAGGATGACGATCTATTTTCAAAGCACTGACTATGAACTTTGGAACACATTGTAGACATCAAATGAGAAGCCTACTACTCCCTATGCCAATGAACCACAATTAACCACAACTCACAATTCTAATAACATGAATGCACTATTCTGCGCAATGGACAATAATGAATTCAACCGAGTATCTCAGGCCAAATCAGCATACGAAATCGGGCATACACTCAAGGTAACACAAGAAGGAACTAGTAAAGTCAATGAAACTAAAATTTTTGTTCTTGTTCATAGGTTTGAGTTATTTAAGATAAAGGACAACGAGACAATTAGAGAGATGATCACTAGATTCACACATATCGCCAACTCTCTAACTACGCTTGTTAAAATATATACTCAAACAGAACAAGCCCGAAATATCATTCGTGCGTTAACACTAGAATGGGAGAAGAAGACAACCGACATAGAAGAAACCAATGATTTGTCAACTCTCACCGTTGAAAGTCTAGTTAGTAACTTAATGGAATATGAAGTTCAACTACAAGATCACAAAGAACAATAAGACTCAAAGAAGAAAGTGCTTGCTTTCAATGCACCATCTGACACAGACGACTCAGATATGGATGATGACGATGTGGCACTCATCACCAGAAACTTCAAAAAGTTCATACGACGAAGTATAAAAACTTGAAATTTAAAAATCCTGATGCCTCGTTAGGTTTCAATTGTATGTCTGGAGATATCAAAAAGGATTGTCCGCTTCTTAAGCCTAAAGATAGAACTTTCAACAACTCTAAAAAAGAAAGAAAGTTCGAGAAAAAGAAAGCTCTGGCAGCCACTTGTGATTCTTCATCATCTGATGATGAAGAAAATGATGAGCAACTTAGTGAAGAAAACGCTCACATGGACTTTATGGCATAAGATAACAATGATGTAAGTACTTTAGATAATGAAGAATTACTAGATGCTTTAAATGAGTTGTTTATTAGATTTAAAAAGCATAATACACAACATAAAGCATTAGTTCTTACTCATCAAGAACTAATTCTTCCTCTTAATTATTAGATTCAATTATTTAATTGAGAAGGAAACTTTGACTTCTCAAAATACTAAGTTAATACAAGAAATGATATTTTAGTTGTGAGACGATATCCACAAGGTGAATCCACGTGGGAGTGGGAAGAGAAAATACACGGACGATATCTTTACTTGTTCTCTGTATCTTAATTGTGAGAAATTCTGACAGAATTTTTGTAAGGACAATTTTTGCAAATAGGCCAAATTAATAAATTAATTTGGAAAATCGACCTATTTTTTTATTTAGCAAAACCGACCTCTTGGTTTTGGGGGCCAAAAGAGGTCGGTTTGGGGGCTGGGGCACGTGTGTGGCCTCGGCCGCACCTTCAGAGTGCGGCCGTGAGCCGCACCTTCAGAGTGCGGCTCTTGGCCGCACCTGATAGCTGCGGCCAAGGCCACAAAATCACACAGCAGCCCGCAAGATCGCGGGCTGCTGCTGAACTTCTCCCCTTCATCTCGTGGCCGCTCCTTCAAAGTCCGGCGTTTGAAATTTTTTTGGGTGATTATTCTGCTTTGTTTCAGGTTAATTCTACTCTCTATGTTATGTTATTGACTGTTTTTTTGTGATTTTTGTTCAATATAGATTGAATTTTAGGGTTTTTGAGATAAATCTATAGTTGGGGAAATTTTATAGGTTTTTTTATAAAATGGAGGAGGCTGGACCTATTACTAATGCGGTCTTGTATGATCAAGCACGTCATCGTTCTGCCGATGTAGTGCAAGGGCAGGTAAATAGAAAGAATTAATATGCAAAGTACGTAATTATTATTGAAAGGAAAATAATTAAGGTGTGAATTATATGTTTGCAGGCATCGATAGCAATTGTCGATCATGGACAGAAACATACAAAGTGGAGATTAGATCAGCGCGCGCGACCATATATTGAAGCGTCCAGATTACACCTATGTGCGCGCTTGCGTTGGGTACGGTTGGACCACGCATTGCTGACTGTTTTGGATGAAAGATGGAGGCCAGAGACAAATACATTTCACATGCGTTAGGGAGAGATGACAATCACGTTACAGGACGTGGCAGTCATCACATGCCTACCGATTGATGGAGAACCAATATATCAATGTGAAATGCGAGATGGCAGCTGGGGTGCATTGATGGAGAGACTACATGGACAGGATACCCCACTAAGAAAAGCAGCCAAGGTAAAACTTAGTTGGTTGCGTGATACATTTACTGATTTGCCTGAGGATGCAGATGATGAGGACATTCAGCGGTATGCACGGGCATATCTGCTTCATATGATTGGAACCTTACTGGTTCCGGATCCAAGCAAAGGATCTATAAATCTCCGCTGGTTGACAAAGTTAGATGATTTTGAGGAGGCCGGTGGATATTCATGGGGAAGTGCGGTGCTTGCGCACTTGTACGCTGAGCTCAGCAAGGTGGCATTAAAGCAGACAAAGGCTTTATATGCATGCGGGTTATTATTGCAGGTATAATTTTTTTCGTTAGCTATAATAGTGATATATATATATATATCTATATATTTCACATTCTGAGGAAAAATTCATATTACAGGTTTGGAGCTGTGAGAGAATGTATGTAGGAAGACCAAGGCTCCTGCAGGATGTATTTGCTGACACCGTTCCCTATGGGTTCAGGTGGAATACAGGAAAATCATTCATGGAAACTGCTCATGGAAACCTTGATACATTCAGAGACCAATTTGACACATTAGAGAGTACGCAGGTGTGTATATGTAAATTTTATAACGTAGGTGATCAATTGATATATAATATAGTACACTGATATATTTGTGTACTTCATGCCTAATAGGTTACCTGGGAGCCTTATGGAGAGCGATTCGAGCAGCTGCCGGCGTTATGTCGTGAACATCCCGAGTTATGGCGAGCGAGGGTACCCATGTTCTGCTGGGAAGCACGGGTTATGCATGCACCCGACCGTGTCATGCGGCATTTCACAGCAGCATGTGGAAGTGGATGTTGGCCTGTCTCAGCCACCTCAGACACAAGGTGATGGTGACGGCGTGTCACAGGTTGACGTGTCACAGGTTGGCGAGGTGTCTCAGGCTGGCGAGGTGTCACAGGCTGGCGAGGTGTCACAGGCTGGCGAGGTGTCTCAGCGTGTGGCAGGTTGGCGGGCTTTCCCAGTAGACAAAAAGGGAACGCATTCGGATAGGCCCTGGTATTCTCGTGTATTTAGTCGGCGCAAAGGGAGTCGTCGATGATATGTATCTTTAAAATGTGTTATGTATATTTGCTGGATTTCAGACATTTGATATGTAGTGTTTCTCAAATGAATTTGATATATAACCTATGTGTTATGTATGGTTTAAAAACAAATCTTCCAAACACCCTTATTTATTCAACGAATTCATTCATACACCCAATATTTATACATCACATATACATACGAGAAAGGTTGTTTTCGGGCTTGATGGAGGTATTCTGTCAACGGATTGGGCTGCGCTCCAGAGGAGAATTTTCTCCTCCCGAACTCATCTACGCGCCCTTTTGCTGCTTCGGTGGCAGTTTGAGCGGCGGGATTTCTCCACAGATTACAGGAGGAAGACAGCGGCTCAAGCGGCCAACGAAGCGGCAAAAAGACCCGTAGATGAGATCATGAAGAGAAAATTCTCCACTGGAGCGGAGCCCAACCCAGTGACATAATACCTTCATCATTCCGTCAACAATCTTTCTCCATTTAGCGTGACCACATTATCCACGTCAAGCACGCGCCATCACAGCAATAGTATCATGGCAGCCACGTTTTGAAGTTGGCGGGAGTGTGATACGTATCACACTCCATACTCCATATCACATTCTGGCTGCTGGAAATATATAGCACCCAGAGCCGCAATTGTCAGGTGCGGCCCAAGGCCGCACTTTGAAGATGCGGCCTTGGCCGCATCTTCAAAGTGCGGCCGGCCGCACCTGACAACTGCGTCCAGTAGACGACACTAGCCCAACCTTGGCCGCGGCTTCTGTTTGCTGTGTTTGTTTTTGTGCGACTGCTGTGTTTGTTTTTTGCGACGGCGGGATTTGTTCCGATCCAACTCAACTGCCCTCCGAAACCCTTTGCCATACGAGAACTTATCCGTGACGATTCAACTCGCCTAATAGGTATTAAGAGTTTTTTGTTCATCTTTATGTTATGATTTAGGGAGTTAGGGATTTATAATGGTGTGTGTGCAGGTTGTTGAAAATGGCAAGTGATTCAATTTTTGTCATATGCTATTTTGCTGGTGAATTATATATTAATGAAAATCACGAACCACGGTATGTCGGAGGGAAAGCTAAATCGATGAAGCTTATAAGTGGGTCGACCTATAACGACCTAGTAGATCGAATATACAATATCACGAAGATCTGTCGGGAAGAATATATGTTGAATCTGGTGTGCAACTGGCCAGTAATGGGAGGAAAGACTACCGCAGTTAAAATATCAGACGATGATGATATGGAGAATCTGTTTGATTTATCGCAAGATCATCGTGGAGTTGAAATATATGTGGGTCTTGATGCAATAAACACCGCCCAAGAAAATACGACAGGAGTAGGGTGTTCGCAATATCCGCAAGATGAAGATAACATGAACACGTAAGTCTATATTTCAATCAAGTTTTGCGAATTGTATCAGACTTCTGGATGGCTGGCATTGCATCAGACTTGCTGACATACAATGCTTATCGTGCCAAAATTAAAGACGAGTCCATTGAAGCAGATGCGTGGATATCTGCAGATTTACATGGAGAAGAAAGCATGTGGGCGATGCATGCCGATCGTGGGAAACGTTATTGCATCATGACAATAAATTGTTCTGAGAGCTTTAATGGGGTGCTCAAAGGTGCTAGGGCTCTACCTATACAAGCGTTGATTGCAAGAACATTTTACAGGTTAAATAGATATTTTTTCAGTCGAAGACTAAGTGGGCAAGGGTGGACGACAGATTTTGTGCCCACAACAATGGACATTATTGCGGCACGGAGGGAAGAAGCCCGAACGTTTATGCTCACAAGGTTTAGTGATTGTGAGTGGCAGGTGACTGACAATGATGGTCTCTGTTATACTGTTAAGTTGCATGACGAGAAATGCAGATGTAGTTGCAATATTCCTTCGCTTCAACACATCCCATGTGCCCATGTTATCGCCGCAACTTCCAGACAAGAATATGGTGCCAATATAGCATATATGCCATTCTGTTCGCCATGGTATAAGTTTAGCAGATATCGCCTTGCATATGAACCTTTATTTCACCCCATACCCGATGCACGGTATTGGAAGGCTTGGGATGGTACCAAATTACTTCCACCCGACAAAAGAAGACCTCCAGGTCGGCCTACATCTACACGTATTCGGGGAGCAATGGATATTCCGCGCGAAGGAAGCCAACAGAATAGATGTGGCAATTGCCATCAACTCGGGCACTACAAATCACGCTGCCGAAATCCTCCAACACACGCGTATGTTGATTCTTCAAGTCATATATTTCTTGTGGATATAATATGTTGTTCTAATTTATGCTTATCTTGTAGGTATTCATCTCAAGTTCGGGGCGGGTCTTCATCACAAGGCCGCGACGCGTCTTCATCTCAAGGCCGCGGCGCGTCTTCATCACATGGCCGCGGCGCGTCTTCATCTCAAGGCCGCGACACGTCTTCATCTCAAGGCCGTGGCAGATCCCGCACATGATGCAATGATGGATGTTACTCTACTGATACTGTTGTGTTAGGGCCATGATTGATGTGTTAGGGCCATATTTTTTTGTAAGTTTATTGAATTCGACATGATATGTATTTTGAAATTTAAACTACTATGGTTGATGAATTCAATGTTGTTTGATTTATGTGTTACTTGAGCTTGAATTCGATGTGATGTGTGTTTTGATTTATATGTATCCAAGTGATGTGTTGTGATATACTATTTGTGATACGCTATGGCTGTGAGAAGTATTAGTGTGAGAATAATTTGGGACACGTTTTGATTTTTATATGCATATGCTGGAGTGAATTAGGGTTGAATTATCGGGAGAGTATGAGAAGTAGTTGCTGAAATGGAGAAGAGCAGCAGCAGCTATTTGCATTTGCAAACATAGAGGAGCAAGCAGCAACAGCAGCAATTCGGCTCTGTGTGAATTGTGTGCCCTTGGCCGCAGCTATCAGGTGCGGCCAAGAGCCGCACTCTGAAGATGCGGCTCACGGCCGCACTCTGAAGGTGCGGCTCTCGGCCGCACTCTGAAGGTGCGGCCGAGGCCACACACGTGCCCCAGCCCCCAAACCGACCTCTTTTGGCCCCCAAAACCAAAAGAGGTCGGTTTTGCTAAATAAAAAAAAATAGGTCGATTTTCCAAATTAATTTATTAATTTGGCCTATTTGCAAAAATTGTCCTTTTTGTAATGATAGTATGATATGACGGCTCGTATTCGTCACTACGCTTATTTCCGTATTTCTATTATTAAAATAATGTCAAATGATTTCAAATATGTTTGAATGATTTCAAATATGATTATACGACCTTTAAATATTTTCTATATTTTTTCGTATTTTTCTGAAGCCAAAACGACTTTAAACCGGCAACCTACAACAGATAAATATGTTTTGGCTCAAAATTCATATTTATGTAGCTCAAAGTTTAAACAAATATATAATTTTCATGATCCTTACACCGTTACAACCCGTGAAATTTTTTCTAGAATTTTAGGAGACAAATGGGTAAAATGAAATTTTAATATTAAACCAATAATAAAATAATATTTTAACTAATTACCCTAACTAATTAACCATATTTAATTAACTTAATAAACTCACCTAATTAACCAATCTCGTCGGCAACAGCCCAAAACGTGAATCATGTGAACATTTTTCCAAGGTTAGTCAAACTAACGAAGTAACCTCATTAATAACCTAATCCACTAATTAATTATTATGTTTATATAATTACCGAATAAAACCCCACTAACCCCAACGTTTTATCACATCACACCCCTCCCACCTTCACCCTCATGGACCTCACTACCGCTAACGCATCCCTTCAGCGAAGCCAGCCACCGCATGCAACGTCGCGCCACCCCTTGAGCCCCCGTCAGGCCACTCCGTCGCTCGCCGACGCCGGAGCTCTCCACCGACGAGCGATCGAGCCCCTGCGCTTGGCCAAGTGCCGCACCCTGCCGTTGCCCTCTCCGTCGCCGATGCTGCCTTCCTCCCAGAGTGCCGAAACCCCCTCCGACCTCGCCGCAAGCCGACAGGACCGCTGTCGTCGCCCCTCTACGCCAACGAAGCCCAAAACCGATGAACCAGCCGCCCTCCGAGCTCCCTCCACTCGAGTGCTAACCACCAGCGCCTCGAAGCCCACCTCGTCGTCGTTTTCGAGTCCCTGCCCGAGTCCCCGCCACCTACCATCGTCATCCGTCGCCGCCCACATCCGCGTCGGCTGCAGGCGTGCTTCGAAGAGAAAGGAGAAACAAAGAGAGAGATAAAGAGATTATTTAATTAAAAATAAAATATAAAAAATAGTATAAAGGCGTAAATTAGCTTAAATTAATTTAAAATAATATAGGTATCCGAAAAATAAATTGAGGCCATCGAAAAATCCAGTGCATCGCCAGGAGCACGTAGGCGCCTGTCTCGTAATTTTCAAGCAAGTACTTTTCCCATAATAGAATTTTCAACATAATTGCTAATTATGTTAATTTAGCTAAATAAATTATTACTATCAAATTTCTCGTAAACTTAGAGATGTAAAAATAGCATATGAATCTACTAGATAAGACAAATATTTTGACGCATTGTGCATAAAATTCCGACGCATTGTGCATAAAATTCTGACGTATAGCTTTCACTAAATAAATTCTGGAACATCTTTAGTAATTCATTTTTAAATTCGAAAATTAATTTTTAGTCAATTAAAATTCAAAAAATTGCTTATTAATTACTTAAAAATTCTTAATAATGCCTGCTAGACTCAGAAAATTATTTCCTGCTTAGATGTATTCATATGCTTAGCTATAAATATTTTTGGATTTGTTTCATATGGTAAATGACTGATTTAAAAATAGTAAAATGGTTATATTATGAATTGGCGACATGTCACTCGCCATACAATTTTATAGAACTATTGAATGAACTTGTAAGACAATGTGGAAAGACCATATGCATATGTTACGATACAACTGTACGGAAATGATCATGTGACTAATGGAACCATACGGATATACAGACTGTCATTCGATGTAACATGTGATATTAATCTCGCACTTAACTTGACACGTGAGATTAGGGTATTCTAGTTGTCACCGAGGGCATGTGAGTGACTGGATCCACATTACGACTTTACATCCACTCACACTAAGTAGAGGAAATCAACTTGACTGTCGCCCAAAGGAAGGGGGCGATAAGTAGCGCCGCGGAGAGCTCCCGATGGTAGTGTGCATTTTAGTTACATATTATGCCCTCAGACATGGACTTGACACTAGAACCAGTTGTTATTAAAGTATTGCCATCAACATATTATGAAGTCTTTTCGTCACCTGTATTTCTCAGCCTTTACATATCATATGTGGCATGCTCATATTATGCTCACATCATGCTCATATTATACTTTTTCTTATGTCTCTTTATATGTGTACATATCCTTTCTATCATGGAAAAATACTTGCCAAGCGACCCTCGCTGACAGTCATTTCATTGTATTGTCTTATGAAATGCCTGTCAGGTTTTGAGAGCGAGTTTACGAGGATCCGGTTGCAGAGATCGATCCAGTGCTTGAGGACTACGTTGAATGTCAGCCTATTGAAGACTAGAGCGATTATTATCTTCACGTAAGCGCTATTAAGTTGTATTAATGTAAGTTGTGTGTGTTGTTTTGGCCATGCAAAGCCTATGGTTGTATCTTATTTCTGTACACTTTGATGTGTAATAATGTCATCTATGATATTTCTTAAGTAAGCACGCAATAACCTGCAGTTTTAAATCACGAACGCTTAGTGTGGTTAAACTGAGGAAGCACAAAAAATATATACTTCTTGTTTTAAGCACATCGTAGGCTCACTCACGTCGTCGCTCCCAAGTATAATGGGAAGCGGGGCGTGACAGAGGAACATCCTTGACTACATGTGACCTAAACCAGATAGACATCTTACAAAAAATTTCAGAAAGTCCGGAATGGTAAACAGAGATTCAACAAACTGAGGTACTCGTTGCGCAAGGACTATAGAAAGCTCCACGAGCAGATCTTGGAGTCAAAATATTTTGGGACTTGCACCCCAAGAGCTTCTCTGAAAAGGAGAACTTGTTGGAGGCTAAGGAATGGATTCAGATTTATGAAGACAATCTAGGCATCGCCCGAAGTCTCAAGCAATTTGAGTAGAAGTCACAAAATTCTAGCTCACCGATAACACACGAAACTGGTAGCAAGCAGAGGATGCTCACTTGGTAAAACCAGTTCCTTAGACCCTTTTCAAGGAAAGGTACAATGCCAAGTATTTTTCCTAAAATGCAAAAAAGACAAATGCAGCAATGATTCATCAACTTGTGACAGGGCTCAAAAATAGTTAAATAATATTGATGAATCTTCTATGCTCAGCTGGTAAGATATTTTGTACCCAATTCATTTCTAATTCGTTCGAGCAACTTACCTATGTTTTCTTGTAGTTTTGACTCTTGCATGATATAGGATCATGTGGACCATACATTTTAGTATCGTTAAAGGGCTGAATTTAAGTATTCAAGTCTCGATGTCATCCGCTTAGCTACGCATCCATGATGCAGTGCTAGAGGAAACACAAAACCACGAAGCAAGAGAAACTCACATAGTATGACAGACCAAAGGAAACAATCGTTTTAAGGACCTTTCGAGGAATGTCACTCGACCCATGCAACATACACCATTTGTAACGCCCAGCCCGTCGGGCTCTCTTTTTGCCCACATTTCTTTTTTCTTTTCTTTTTTGGCCCGCAGCAACCCAAGCCCATGGGCCCCTTCCCCTTATTTTTCTCTCTCCTCTTTCTCCCGATGCCAGCGAAAGCTCGAGCCCCTAGGGCTTTTCTTCGACACGTCACGCCCGCAGTAGAGAGCACGCGCCTTCGTTCTCTTTGACGCGTGCTTCCCTCTAACTCTCGCTCTCATAAGCTCACCGTGGGGCCTCGATGGGACTATTCGACGACGCCCTCGTCATCGTCTTGTACGAGCGTCGACAGCGACATCCCGCCCTCTCCGTCCTTTTGCAGACCACCTCCCCTCTCCCTTTCGTCCTATGCGGGTCCCTCCGACCCTATACGACCCCTTCCCTCTCCTCTTCTTACTTGCGGCTGGCCTCCCATTGCTTGATGCTGAGTTCAGCGGCCCCATTCTTGCTTACAGTCAGTTCCCCCCTTTGCTCGTTGATCGGCTTCCCCTTGCTTGCGACTTGTCCTCTTGCTCGCTGATTGAGGTACGTTGGCTCCTCTTGCTTGATTTGGATGCGGTTGTTCCCCTTTGCTTGCGGGTTTGGGTTTTGCTTACTGATTTGGAGTGCACGGCTTCCTCTTGCTTGCAGGCCGCCTCTTGCTTGCTTGTGTTGGGTTCGTGGCCCTCCCTTGCACGCTGATTTTGAGTTCGGTGGCTCTTTGGTTGCGGGTTGTCCCTTACTGAAATCGAGGTAATGCAGCTCCCTGCTTGCCTATGGTTGGTGGTTCCTTGCTGACTGGGCTTGTGACTGGCTGTTTTCTGCTGTTGATTGGGTTCGGCTGAGAGTCTTACTCGCTGTTTTTGGCTTCTTGTTGAATGATGGTTGCGGCTGGGCTTTTCTGCAGATGGTCGGGCTTCGGTCCTTAATTATCTTGGTCCTTTGGCTCTGAATTCAGGTAGACTCTATCTCCCCTTACGATTCGATTCGTTTTGTTTCCTCGTATGGGGCTATGTGGTTTAGATGTCTCTTGTTTTTAAATTGGGTTTAGGTTGTCTCTTGCTTACTGATTTGGGTTTCTTGCATGTTGTTGGGGTTTCTGTGGTCACTTGTTGTTCTTGGGTTCGGATGACTTCTTTTGCTTGCTGATTGGGCTTCCCTCGCTGTTCGTTGGGTGCGGTGGCTGGCTTTACTGGTGGCGTCGAGGTTGACCTGTCCTTTACTTGTTGCGTTGGATTCTTATGTTATTATTGGGTTCGGGTTGCCGTTAGGGTTTGGTTGGTTTTGCTTACTGTTTGGAACTTCCCTTGCTTACGGGTTTTATGGTCCCTTGCTGTTCTTGGTTCGGTTGGCTTCCTTCCTTGTTGTTTGGAATTCCTCACTTGGTGATTGAGTTCGGTGACTTCCCTCGCTTGCGGGTTTGGGGTTTCCTTGTTGTGGTGGGGTTCGTTGGCTTCCCTTATTTGCGGCTTTGGGCTCCCTATTGGTTGTTGAGTTGTGGTTGGCTTTTCTGCTGCTTATTGGGTTTGGCTGAATCCCTTATTGTTTTGGGGTTCCTGTGTTGTTGTATTGTGGCTGGCTCTCCCTTACTGGACGAGGATTGTGGCTGGCTTTCTTCACCAACTGTTTGGGTTCTTTGCTTGTTGTTAGGGTTGGAGCGTCCCTTGCGTACTGTCTTGGGCCCTTGGTTATTATTAGGCTCGACTGGTTTCCTCGCTTGTTTCGGGTTTCTTTATCAGGCAATCATTATGTTTCCGTCATTCTTGGTTCGTGGCATGAAACGGTTGGGTGCCTTATTATCAGTTCAGTATGGAATATCATGCCATGAGAAACATCTATGCATTTACTTTATCACATGCCAGTTTCATTATCATGTTGTCTCTTGAGCTTACTAGTAGCATTAAGTTTAATATTGTGATTAAATTGCGTAGTCACTGGGTTGTTACATGTACAACAGTGGACTTTCTTGACTCATGACAAGTTGACTCATGACTTGACTACGCAGTTTAGCTAGTATTAAACTTGACACATTGCACGACACTAAAATTAATAAAATATTAATTTTTGCTTGACTCACAGGGTTTCGGGAAACTTATGATCGAGGGAGTACGGGAGCGACTGTGACCTGATCTATATCTCTCCTGGTTGGGGAGGGGACGTCCATCATTCAGATGGGTCCTGAGTTCGGAGGGCAGACAAGGACGACCATCTTGATGGGTCCTGGAGCCCCAGTCACAGGTCATAGTGTTACAGTTTTTACAGTACAGTACCTTCTTCTTTTGGACTCGGCCCAAAGTCGCACCCTCGCGGTCCAGATAACTCCCAGTTGCACACCGTGCTCCCCTTCATAAGTCATGACCTAGAACTGGTTTACAGTAGAAGTTACCCCCTTACAATAGTTAAGACATTAAATGCTTATCACATGCTTTATTTCAATACCATTTCATTATAACTGCTGCTTATATTTCCTTTCTGCACTATTATTATCATGTTGTCGTTTGGCTAGATATTATCTACTCATCTGAGTAGAGGTACAACTTCTGTTGTCTACTTAGGTGACGTACATGATTACCTAGAGCATTAGAGTCGAAATTTCCGATTCAGGATGCCAAGCGTTGAGTTCGGTCTGCTCGTGAGTGCCTTCGTGGCTCTCCTTTTGTACTTTTGGGTTAAGGCTTGAAGCGGGCTCGTGAGCTGTACTTTTGTTTCTCTGCTTTTAAATTTAGTTCTTATATGTGAGCACTCTTTACCTTTCTGTCTGTTCTCTTTGTTTTCACTGGCACATGCACCTGTACACACTTGTTTCAATTGTGACGGCACCCGAGAAGCGGGGCGTTACACCATCAAAGAAACCAGGAACTGCAAGAGAATGCCCCTTGATAATATGCAACTACTGTCACAAGCCAGTCACCAAGAGAGACTAAAAAATTTTGCTCAACCAATGCCTAGCTTATAGAGCGTCAAATATCCTGTCAGAGATTCCCTAGAGCAACAAAACCAACCAGCATCACCAACATCAACGTCAACTGGGATCAATCAGCAAGGACTATGATGGGCCTCTGGCCCATCAGCCGCCCCTGCGGGTGTAAACCCGCAGGGCCCTGCGCAAGGGGAGGCCCATACCGCATTCCCCCTCCAAAGCCGAGTCCTACTCGCATTCCCCTTCCTAGGCCGAGTCCTTCTTGGAGTAGGATTGACCGGCCGAGTCTCCTTTGGACTAGGATTGCCCTAGTTTCTATTATAAATATGGGGTAGCCTTCTCTTGTTTACATATGCTATTTTGATGATTGTTATTTGGTGATTCCTTAGGTAGACGAATGCGGACGTCCTCTAGGCATCTTGGGAGGAGAGCACACCTCTTTTGTGCTCATTTATCTTTCTATTTTGCTATTGTTTTCTAATAAAAATTCCATCTTTGTTAGATCCTAACAATTTGATATCAGAGCACGTGACGATCCATGGCGGCTTCAACAAGATCGCAAGACAAATTTGAGGCGTTAGAGGCGAAATTCACAGGCGAAATTGAGGTAATCAAAAAGTCCTTTTCAGGAAACGACGAATACATGGCAAAATTAACTACATCCATCTCCCAATTGGCGTCAAATCAAGCAAAGCACGACGATCAATTCGCGCAATTGATGGAAGCCCTAAATCAATTGGCGACGAACTCCAAAAGCAAAGGAAATCCTAATCCGACACCAAAGGCGGCACCTTTGAAGAAGGAGAATGAAAAAGATGAGATTCTTCCCCAAAATCAACCCTACTACGTGGAGGAATTGGATGATGAAGACGACGGCGAGCCGTGGAGGGTGGACTACCGCGAGGAGGTACGGCGGAAGGCGGTGGAGAGCCAAAGGGGGGCGGCGGCCCTAGCCGCCCAAATTGGGAGCGCCACGGCCAAGGGGAGATGCGACCGAACCCCCTTAGCCATGGGGAGCCGCGGGCAGCACAGGAGAGAGGCGGGCCTTCCCCCGCCTGCGCCGGGCCCCGACGGGGGGCCAGGCCCTGTCGGGGCTCGGCAGGGTTCGGCGACCCTGCCAGAGGCCCGACAGGGCCTGCCGCCCCTCCGGCAGCTCCGGAGGGGCCCGACAGAACACTACAGGGGGCCGGAGCCCCCTGGCAGCCGCCAGGGGGAGGGGAGCAGCACGGCAGGGCCGGCCAAGGGCAGGGACCCCCCTGGCAGCAGCCCGAAGGAGGGGGAGCGCGTGGACAGCCACCCGACAGAGTTTTTGAGCCCCCGGACGACGGACAGCGAGCGAGGAGGGTTACAGACGGTTTTCGGGAGGATTTTGTGACCCTCCGGAGCGTCGACCAGTAGCTGATGATCCTTTCTACGGCGACGGACGCGGGAGAGACTATTATTCTGACGGCAGGGGTGGCTACGAGGCGGAGTTCGGCAATGACGCGGGATGGGACGATTTTGAGGGCCGGCGAGGAGATTACCGTGGAGACAAGGGGGGCGCAGAGGAGGACCACCTAGGCGCTTCGAGACCCTGGACGAGAGGAGACAGTATTACCGGTTGCCGCACAAAGAGGAAGGGAGACCCGAGCAGGGACGTTTTGGAGGAGACTGCAGAGTCTGGAAGCTGAAGATGCCGCTATATTCAGGGGAGGATCCACACGCCTGGTTGTTTACCGCAGAGAGATACTTCACGGCACATCACATGACCGAGGCCCAGAAACTGGAGGCGGCGGCGATCTGCATGGAGGGGCGTGCCTTGGGATGGCTCCAGTGGAAAGAGAGGCGGCAGCAGATTAGGAGCTGGGAGGAGCTAAAGAACCTAGTGCTGGAGAAATTCAGAGACCCCCGTCTGGAGAACTTACACGAGCAGCTGTACGTGCTCAGGCAGGAGGGGCCAGTGCGGGACTACATTGAGAGATTTGAGACACTGGCAGGGCGTGTTCATGGCGTGTCGGATGAGTCACTGGAGGGCACCTTTCTGAAGGGGTTGCGCCCCAGTCTACGAGCAGCGGTGAGACCCTACAAGCCCAGGGGGCTTTCAGATGTCATAGAGATGGCCCAGATGGTGGAGGATGCACAGACCGAGGATAGGCGGGTCCGGAGCAGCTACAGCAGTCAGACTTCGAGGGGCGCCCCATCTGGGGCTGGAGGAGCAGGTACCCCCGCGTGAGTGTTCCAGACGAGCCGGGAGAAGACTGGAGAGAAGAGCAGTGCGCCAGTGACTGGAGGGCAGTTCAGACGTATGACAGACGCGGAGATGAAGGAAAAAAGGCAGAAAGGCTTGTGTTTCCGGTGCGATGAGCGGTTTTCGCCAGGCCATCGGTGCGCGGGGCGCAAGCTCCAGGTGATTCTGTTGGAGGACGATGACGACGATGCTGATGTCGAGGAGAAGGCCGCTGAGACAGAGGAGCTGGAGGGCCAACAGCTGGACGTGGCGGAGATGTCCCTCAACTCCGTGGTAGGGTTCACACCGAACCATACCATGAAGCTGAAGGGAGAGATCGGTGACCAGGAGGTGACTGTGCTTATTGACAGTGGGGCTACCCACAATTTCATTTCCCGGAAGGTGGTGGCACAGCAGGGGCTTCAGCTGACAGATTGAGGCAGCGTCAACGTGATGATGGGGAATGGGAAGAAGGAGAGCAACCGAGGAGTTTGCAGGGGACTGGTGCTGACCATGCAGGGAATACAGATTATTGCAGATTTTTTACCTCTCGACCTCGGGAGTACCGACGTCATCTTGGGCATGACCTGGCTACAGACATTAGGAGAGATGACCATAAATTGGAAGCTGCTACGGATGGAGTTTTAGGAGGCGATGAGAGTAGTGATACTCCAGGGAGACCCTAGCCTCCGCAGAGTTTTGGTCTCTCTAAAGACCATGTTTAGGACCATCCAGACAGAGGGAGGAGGATACCTAGTAGAGCTGCACTCTTTGACAGGTGAGGGAGGCGCAGAGGCCAGTACAGAGCAGCCCATTCCAGGAGAGATTCAGCAGCTGATGGACTAGTTTGGGGAGATCTTCCAGGAGCCTTGGGGTTTTCCACCACCACGGGACCACGAGCACGCCATTGTTCTACGAGAGGGTGTTTCCCCCATTAGCGTGCGGCCCTACCGCTACCCTCAGCATCAGAAGGACGAGATAGAGATGATGGTTTCAGAGATGGTGTAGGCAGGGATGATCCAGCCGAGCGTGAGTCCGTTCTCCAGCCCAGTGTTATTAGTGAAGAAGAAGGATGGTAGCTGACGATTCTGCGTGGACTACAGGGCGCTGAACAAGGAGACGGTCCCTGATAAATTCCCTATACATGTGATTGATGAGCTCTTGGACGAGCTACACGAAGCAGCCTGGTTCGACAAGCTAGATCTTAAGTCAGGCTATCACCAGATACGGATGCGACGGGAGGATGTGCCCAAGACGGCGTTCAGGACACATGAATGCCACTACGAGTTCATGGTCATGCCCTTTGGGTTGACCAACGCCCCGGTCACCTTTCAGGCTCTCATGAATAAGGTATTCCGCCCCTTTCTCAGGCGATTTGTACTAGTCTTTTTCGACGATATTTTGGTGTACAGTCGTACTCTGGAGGAGCATTTGGACCACCTGCAGGTGGTTTTTCAGGAGCTGCAGTACCACCAGCTATATTTGAACAGGAAGAAGTGTCTATTTGGGCAGCCGCAGGTGGAGTATCTGGGGCACGTGGTATCAGCAGTAGGGGTAACCGCTGATAGAGCGAAGATAGCGGCCATGCTGGACTGGCCCCGCCCTACTACTCTCAGAGGGCTACGGGGCTTCTTGGGCCTTACAGGTTACTACCGCAGATTCGTAGAGGGATATGGGACGATTGCCTGGCCATTGATAGAGTTATTGAAGAATGATCAGTTCCACTGGGGGGAGGAGGCAACGACAGCTTTTGAGGCCCTGAAAAGGGCAATGACCATTGTGCCAGTATTGGTGTTGCCCGACTTCACCAGACCATTCGTAGTAGAGGCGGACGCATCAGGACATGGGCTGGGAGCAGTATTGATGCAGGAGCAGCGTCCCATAGCTTACTACAGCCAGGTGTTGACCACGAGGGCCCGATTGCGATCGGTCTACGAAAGGGAGATGATGGCAATAGTGTTGTCCATACAGAAGTGGAGACCATATTTATTGGGACGGAGCTTCATAGTGCGCACGGATCAGCGGAGCGTAAAGTACCTGTTAGAGCAGCGGATGGTAGCGGAGGAACATCAGAAGTGGCTGCGAAAGCTGATGGGTTAGAGGTTCGAGATCGAGTACCGCCCGAGATTGGAGAACAAGGCAGCTGATGCGTTATCTCGGCGGGAGGAGGAGGCAGAGTTAGCGGTACTTACGGTGTCGATCCTCGAGGATTGGGGCCCACTACAGCAGGAGGTAGAGCAGGACCCGGAGTTGGCGGCTATACGAGAGGCCCTTTTACAGGGGACGACTAAGTACCCGGGATATTCTTTGCAGGATGGGCGGCTACTTTACTGGGGGCGGCTGGTGATACCGAGGACTTTTACTTTAATACCGACCATCTTCAGGGAGTTCCACGACAATGCTATAGGAGGACATTCTGGAGTCTCAAGACCTACCAACGGCTATCCCGGGAGGTCTACTGGAAGGGGCAGAAGAAGGATGTCGCCAGGATGGTGGCAGAGTGTGACGTGTGACATCGTCACAAATATCAGGCCATGTCTCCAGGAGGACTACTACAGCCACTATCTTTACCAGACAGTTTGGGAGTACCTCTCTATGGACTTCATCGATGGATTGCCAAAGTCGGGTGGTTACAGCGTCATTTTTGTTGTGGTAGACCGCCTCAACAAATATGCACATTTTATCCCGCTTAAGCATCCTTACAACGCCGTTTCAGTGGCAGAGATTTTTGTGAAAGAGGTCATTCGTTTGCATGGCCCGCCAAAGTCCATAGTCTTGAATAGAGACAAGGTATTTCAGAGCAAATTCTGGCAGGAGCTTTTCAGATTGCAGGGGACGGCCTTGAAGCGGAGCACAGCTTATCATCCCCAGACTGACGGTCAGACGGAGGTGGTAAATAGGAGTGTGGAGACTTACCTGCACTGCTTCATCTCAGAGAATCCGAAGGAGTGAGCACGTTGGCTACCGTGGGCGGAATACTGGTACAACACTTCATACCACACGGCGGCGCAAACTACACCCTTCCGGATTTTATATGGCAGAGACCCTCCGCACTTGCTTCATTACGATCATGAGAGGACACCGATGTCTGATGTGGAGCAATACCTGGCAGAGCGGAACCGCATTCTAGAGGAGCTGAAGCTCTATTTGGCACGGGCTCAGCAGGTGATGAAGGCACGGGCAGACCTCCACCGTCGAGACGTACACTTTGAGGTTGGTAATATGGTATATCTGAAGCTGAGACCCTACAGGCAGATGTCGGTAGCTCATAGGAGGAATGAAAAGCTGGCACCACAGTATTTTGGGCCTTTTGAGGTCGAGGCGAGGATAGGACCGGTGGCTTACAGGTTGTGTTTATCCCCAGGATCTATCATTCACCCGGTCTTCCATGTCTCAAAGTTGCGCCATGCCATTGTCAACCACACCTCTTCCCCTACATTACCAGAGACCCTTACTGCTGATATGGAGGTGAGGATGGAGCCTGAGTTGCTGAAAGGGGTTCAACAGAGCGACACTGGCGGTCGGCAGGTGCTATTACAGTGGAGAGGCTTACCAGAGCACGATAGCACGTGGGAGGACATGAATGATATGGTGGCACGCTTTCCAGACTTTCACCTTGAGGTCAAGGTGGCTCTTTGGGGGAAGTATTGATGGGCCTCTGGCCCATTAGCTGCCCCTGCGGGTTTACACCCACAGGGCCCTGCGCAAGGGGAGGCCCATGCCGCATTCCCCCTCCAAAGCCGAGTCCAACTCGCATTCCCCTTCCTAGGCCGAGTCCTCCTTGGAGTAGGATTGGCCGGCCAAGTCCCCTTCGGACTAGGATTGCCCTAGTTTCTATTATAAATAGGGGGGTAGCCTTCTCTTGTTTACCTATGCTATTTTGATGATTGTTATTTAGTGATTCCTTAGGTAGACGAGTGCGGACGTCCTCAAGGCGTCTTGGGAGGAGAGCACATCTCTTTTGTGCTCATTTATCTTTCTATTTTGCTATTGTTTTCTAATTAAAATTCCATCTTTGTTAGATCCTAACAGACCACCTCTATCTAGCTAACAGCGAGTGTCGCAACAAGTCACGAATGATCCAAATAGACGCCAAAATTTTGCTATAGCCGATGTAGAAGTTGAAGTCATTGGTTAAGTCATTCCTGGTAACTTCTTACGCCATTCTTTTACTACTCCCTGCATTGTTTATTATTTGTAATAATTGCATGCTTATCAACCTCTTTACGTTTTCTTCCTACATCTCTTTGAAATTTCAAGGACGAATGTAACAGCCCGAACCTTTTTCATGCAATAAAATATTTTAAAAATCAAAATTTAATTTCAAGGTAATTGTTTTGATTTTTGGTATTTTTTGCAAGTTTTTCATAATTTTCTGAGTCTGTTTTAATCAAAACCTTTTAACCATTTAACCCCCATTTTATTAACCCGAAACCTGACTTGTTTATCCTTTTATAAATATCCCTCTCTTTACCTTTCTCATTCGTTTTCTTTTATTTTTTGTTTTCTTTTCTTCTCCTCGTTTAATGTTCTTGCTCATGAGAGCAAAGGGGGCAACAACAGTTCCTCGCGTTGATCTCTATGATCACGGTCGTAGTCGTAAACGACCATTTCCCCTCTCCCGTGCCTTTCTCGCCCAATTTTCCCCGATCTCTCTTCATAACTCCAGACACACTATCTTATTTCCCATATTTAAACCCTAGGTCTCAGACTTCTCCCCACTTCGACCAGAGCTCTCTTTCTCCTGATCTCACCTCTTCTCTTCTCCGACCATCCTTTTTCTTCCACCTTTTTGTGCTAGATGCTGCTAGCAACGATGTGACGACCAATCTCCGGTGACGAATGTCAATCATTTTTCACTTTGCTCTATGATAACAAGTCGATTGCTTGATCTCTTTTATGGCCTTGATAAACTTGGTCCAAGTTGTATGCTTGATTTTTCTAAGGTTTTATTAATTGATTGGACAGATATGTTCATGTTCTTGTCGTTCTGGAGCTTTTAGTTATGTTCCATGTGGTTTGTTGCCTCTGATTGGATGCAGGCTTGTTCTTCTTTGGGGCTGTTTGCCTCTAGTCATCCTGTTTGCGGGTTTGGCTTATTTACTTAATCTACCTCTGTTGCCGTTGTTCGAGTTTGGCTTATTTACTTAATCACTCTAACATGCCGTTGTTCATGCATGGGCCACTATCAACACCTGTCACGCCCCTGCTTCCCACTGTATTGGAAGGCAAGACATGACAAACATGCTCGTAACTAAGTCAAAAGAGAGTGATTCTTTTTTCCTCTTTTGAGATAACTACGATCTGCGTCAATGTCCATCACAATACAGATGTGCATGGTTTCAAATAAACAACACAAATATAAACACAAAACTAAACTATTTCAGTCATTGTCCATAATAGCGAATTATTACAACCATATCGAAAGTCTCAAACTGAAATATAAAGGAGGCCTTATGGTCCGTACATCAAGATGTCTATGCATAAGATAATAAAAAGGAATATGACCTATAGCAACAATCTAATACTAATCTTCTGGAAAATATTGCCACTCAACAAAGTCTTGCAATGCTGGATCAAAGTTTATGAAGTCACTCTCAAAACCTGACAGACATTATCATATAAACACAACTACAATGTCCGTCGGTGAAGACACTCATATAGGTTCCCAAGAAGCAATTGCAATTAGGCAATTATTTAAAAGTAATCTACTAACAAAATTACAAAATCTAAAAAAAATAAATGAAAACTAAATTAACGTCAGAAAACTAAAATAACTACCATGCATAGTGGTGAACTAATAGTTAAATCCATGTCTATGTGGTAATGGATAATCATTTGAGCATTTAATCTATACTAGAAGAATGGTGTCAATGTAATTTAGTGATAATAAACTAACGTCTAACTCATGTCTGAGGACACATGCAACTATTGGCGTATATCCTACCTCGGGAGCGCTTACCTGGGTAATCAATACCACAGCATCACGTCTAAACGATAGTGACAATCAATCAATAAACCACATCTTCATAACTGGAAGATGGTGACAATAGATAATGAATGACCCAGTCGTTCACGCACCCTATGTGGCTATGAGTTCTTCACATTCACACGTGTCTATCTTAGTTCTCACCTCAGTATAAATAATAGTCTCAATTCATTACTGTATGTGATTGGAGTCATCGGATCTGAACTCATGCAACATGATTAAGGTCGATTAGGTCTTCACACAACAATCACATTTTCAACCGTGATGGCTCTGATACCTTATTAGAATCAGAGAGATGATTTGAAAAGATTAGGAAGTAAAATGAGATTTGAAAAGATTAGGAAGTAAATTAGATAATTTTCTTTCCCCTAAACTTCGCTTATTTTTAGATACATGATACGCTCCTAACCACTCACACTCGTGACTCATCTCCAAACTACACATTTACTACATCTTAATATTATGTCAATCTCCCAACCAATCCCATTTTTATGACACTCATCTCCCAACTACTCATTTAATATATATCGGATATATAATAGAATGGTATTTAATATATCTTATCTCCCAACTACTCATTTAATATATCGTAATAGGTGACAATTTTAGAGTTCAGAACAAAATCGACTACATGGTAGAGTACTTGAAATTTTATCATACCATTCAGGATAATGGGAATTGCCTACATTGATGATGATGGTATACCATTCAGGATATTGGCTGGCCTTTGCATATCTACTTCTTCAGAAAGTACATGCCATCCCTCATTTCTAGTTTTTCTTCTGATATAAGACTTGATAAAAAACTTTGTAATTGTTGTAGTGATTTGTCGTAAGGCGGTTCAGCTAAGCAGAACATCTGGAAACAGAGAGTTGTGAAAGGAATCATAAGCTAGTTTTGTCAGGATAAAGATGGTTATTGTGATACTTTGCAGGGGAATGAAGGTTATAGAAACTTTTTACCTTCAAGGAATTATGTATCCTATCCAGAGTCAAACTGCCAAAATTTGTAAGCATCCCTTCAATGAATTTCTGCAAATACAAAAAATGCTAGTTAAGAATTTTAATTAAATAGTAATAAAGAACGTTATTTTGCTGCAATGTTAAATGTGCATGAAAGAGCAGCATCTAATTTCGATGTGCATGCAAGCAGATATTTTCTTTGTTTTAATAGGTAAACACTTGCCTAGCTAATAATGTAATTTTTTGGATTATAAACTGTAAGCAACCTAGAAAGAGCTCAATACTTAGTTTTGGATTAGCCATTCAAATGAAGGCGGGAAATGCAAATGCTACATTTCCCATCTTGATGGGACACTATCCATGTCTACAGAAATTTAGACTTGCTAGTTGCATGAGCTTAACCACGCAATCAGTAGAGGAGGTATTCCTACCTACCAAGCTAGTTTCCAAGTTTCATCGCAAGGCATTTCTTACCATAGTTACTTTGACCATTACTTTGGCATCAAATGCCGAGGTTGATAACATAGACAATTTTATTAATTCTTTCGTGGAGCTTCTTGACTTATGGTTTGTGCTCCCCAGACATCCCCGTGTCGAAGAGAGAGGCTGTGATGAAATTGTGCTTCCTCACCTCACAAGATGACAAGTTAAGCACATAGGAGCCACAAATAAAGTCTGATACTAAAAACATGATGAAATTTTGGAGCCCTTGAACTTAGCCTGCGTATTTGGAAATTCAGAGGTTTTAAAGTAATAGAACTATTTTCCATCCTTTGATCAACAAGCAAAGAGCATGGGGCTCACTGAAATTTTGGTGTATTTGGGTTTTAGAACATGAAGATCAACTTGAATGATGCCGATCACAAAATAAATAAGCAAGAGATGGCAGCCAATATCCATTATTCTTATGTGTATTCTTATGTGTGTGCGTAAAAAATGGGTAGCATATGACATATGAGTACTTTGTTCATATGACGCCCTCGAAAAGTGCACTTTTCACTATTTTTTTTGAAAGACCGGCTTTGTTCATTTAGATCTTCATATTTTAAAACCCAACACATCGAATTCAAGCAAACCCAAATAATTTTGTTTGTCGATCTACTCGTTGGAAAATTAACAATTGTATAGTAATTGAACGTTGTCACCCTAGATCAACAAGCAAAAAGCTTTGCGTTTAGTTGATATTTTGCATATTATGATATTTAGACTATGAACATCAAAATTAAAGGAGCAAATTCTCCACACACACACACAGTGTAGATTGAACTTTTCGGACACATGAAACATGTGCTCATATGGCTTATTATACCCATCTATATGTGCATACACATCGATATATGTATGTATATACATACAAACATACATAGATATGTGCGAACATAAATAAATAAATACACACATACATATATGAATGTATACATATACATATAGGTATTCGTATTCGTATATACATACATACATACATGTATTTATGTGTGTGTATGTGCACGTACATAAACACACATATACATCTATATAACATTTGAGGACTTTTTTGAATTGTCTTGCTGACTAGGACAAGTTGATGTCATGCTGATGTATAAAGAGGTTGATAGAAGAATGTCTATGATTTAATCTTGGTATAAAAAGAGTTAGGATGAGTGTTTGAAAAACTAAAAAATCTCAGCATATGTATCGCTGACGTGGCTAGATTCAATGAGATCTGATCACATGGATTAATGACGTAGCAGAAATCACATCCATTCAATCAAACATAAATTAACACAGCTGGATCCCACCCAAAAATTTGAATCCTCACCTGTTCATAAGAAAAGAAACTTTAACACCTCTCACTCGCATTAACTCTCTCATCAAAGCCACTCTATCTCTCTTACCCCTCTCTCCCATGCGGCAAATCCCCCCGAGTTTTCCTCTCCCTGACTTCCTCAGTCACTGGGAAATATAGTTAACTATTTGTGGAATTACTTATGGGAAAGAATTAATTATGTGGAATGAGTTAATTACATGGAATTAAATAATTATGCGTACCCGCGCCGATGGCGCCCGCTAAATTTTTGTTCTTTTACATTGTGAAGGGAAATATTATATATCCCAAAAATTTGGAGGGGAAATAATTTTTGGGCAAACAAAGAATTTAAACGAACTGTGCCCAAGGGCACGGGTTATGACTAGTCTATATTACATTTGAGGACTTTTTGAATTGACTTGCTGACTAGGACAAGCTGATGTCATGTTGATGTATAAAGAGGTTGATAGAAGAATAGCTAGAATTTAATGTTGGTAAAAGAAGGGTTGAGATGAGTGTTTGGGAAAACCAAAAAACCTCAGCATATGGATCGCTGATGCGACTAGATTCAATGAGATTTGATCACATGGATTGATGACATGGTATAAATCTCATCCATTCAATCTAACATAAATTAACACAGATGTATCCCACCCAAAAATTTTAATCCACACATGTTCCCAAGAAAAGAAATATAGTTAACAATTTGTGGAATTACTTATGAGAAAGAATTAATTATGTGGAATAAGTTAATTACATGGAATTAATTAATTATGAGTCCCTAAGGTGCCCGTGCCCGCTAAATTTTTGTTCTTTTAAATTGTGAAGGGGAATATTATGTCCCAAAATTTTGGAAAGGGAAAGAATTTTTGGGTAAACAAAGATTTTAACTGAACCATGCACGAGGGCACGGGTTATGACTAGTACATACATATATATTAGTATGCACACATGAGAGTAATGGGTGTCATGAAATATGAGCCAGTGTCATACAATGTCAAAAAAGTATCGTCCACATTTTTTGATCAATTGACTCGATTCATTTTGATCTACATATTATAAAACCAAAACACACCAAAGATCCAACAAACCCAAAAAAATTTGATTGTCTATATAAGGGTTAAAAAATTTCGTTGTTATGAAACCTTTAATGTTCCAACTAGTAGATCAACAAGCAAAAAATTTTAGGTTCACTAGATCTTTGGTGCATTTCGGTTTTAGAACATGGAGATCAAAATAAACGGTACTGATTGTGTAAAAATTTAAGAAGGGTGACTTTTTTGGGGCCGTCAAATGATGATACGTATTATTATAATATATATATATTATATACATTAAATCAATTGTTCATTTACTTTATTCTATGTGTGTGAAAAAATAGGTATGTTGTGACAACTCAATTAAGATACATGAGATGCCCTCTCACATGGGCAAAACCCCACCCCCTGATGTGATAAGATCATATGATAGTGGCCCCATCCCGTACGAAAGGGTAACTCGGTTATAGCTAAATGAGATATCACGTCATCACATATATATAATCAAGTGTTCATCTACTTTATTCTATAATATATATACATATTTTCTCCACTTCTTGCTCGTTTACTTCCATGTGATTAAAAATGAGTATCATATGCTATTTACACACTTTGCTTACATAATACCCTTAAAAGTCTATTCTTATTATTTTTCTAAAAACTAAGTTATGTTTATTTTGATCTTCATATTCTAACATCCCAATACGTCAAATATTGAGTGAACCCAAAGCCTTTTGCTTCTCAATCTGCTCGTTAAAACAGCAACAGAACTGTCACTTCTAGATCGACAAGCAAATAGGCTTTGGGTTCACTCAATATTTGGTGTGATGTGATTTTAGAATATGAACATCAAGATTAAAGGAGCATGTTCTCCCAAAAAATAATATATAGATGACATTTCAAGCGCATATGATATTTGTGCTCATATGTCATTGATACACTTCTCTTTATATATATATATATGATTTAATGTAGAAAAAATGGCACCTGATCTAATAGATCATGTGCCAAGACACAAAAAGGTGGAAAGTACAAGCCCCACATGTGCTTGTGATCGTTGTAGGGCCCATCTTTTTGTGTCTTGGCACCTGATCTATTAGATCAGGTGTCAGCTGATCTATATGAATCCCATATATATACATGTGGGATTCATGTATATATATGGGATTCATGTAGATCAGGTGGCACCTGATCTAATAGATCAGGTGTCAAGACACAAAAAGGTGGGCCTCCAACGAGTACAAGCCCATGTGGGGCGTGTACTTTCCTCCTTTTTGTGTCTTGGCACCTGTTCTATCAGGTGTCATCTTTTCTACATTAAATCATATATCTATATATTAAAACACAAACTTTTTTGAATCTTAGTGCTGACTGGGACAAGTCCCAGTCACCAACAACGATCAAGATGCATCCACATCTTTTGCATCCAAGGGTCGAGATTTAATTCAAAAAACCCACCACAATCACTACATTTGCACAGAATACTGCCAATTTCCCCTTTTGCTAAAAAAACCACCGCATTTCACTTTTTACCCTAATACCATACACACACCCACACTTATGCACTTTCCCCCTTAATTTTCGAGCGTTTTTTGGGCCCGGATTAAAAAAATTTCCGATGCTCGCGCCGAAGCTAAATTTTTGTTCGTTTAAATTTTGGATGGGGGATTTGAGGGGATATCTGAAATGAACCGTGCCTGAGGCACGGGTCATGACTAGTGTATATATATAATATACTTGTATGTATGTATAGACATATAGCTATATTTATAGCTATATGTATATACATGCACCTATATGCATATACATACATATTCATATACATATACATATAGAGAAATATGGGTATCGTATGACATATGAGAGATCACTCAGATAATGCTAATGTGGCACGCTATCTTCCACAAGAGGTAAACGTACAACCCATGTGACCATTTGTACTATGCGAAGGAGAATGCATCATGTCGGTATATATAAGATATCTCTCTCATGTCATATAATACACATTTCTCTCATACATATACTATACATAAATCCGTATATACATAATATACATATACATATGTATGTATACATACATACATATATCTGTTTATACTTATACACATGTGGAACCATGGGTATCATATGACGTATAAGCATGTGTCATATGGCACCCAAAAAGTTTTTTATCACAAGTAGGCAGCTTCAACTGCTTGAAAGATTGTGGGGTTGGCCTCAGCTTCAAAAGGAATTGGGTTGGGGTGGTTGTCATTCATTCATCAAAAGAGCATTTTCTCCACTACCAGAGATGTGGATTCAATAACAAAAGATATTCACCCAACAGTGGAGCTTTGCTCATACCTACATATACCATACCCATGGGAAAAAGAAACATGGGAAAAGGACTGATCGTAAACTGAATGGTTGGGAAACAGAGATCCCACAAGGAAGAAAAATGAGATTATCTTCCGATTTAGAAAAAAAGACATAGCATGGGGACAAAGTCAACCTAATCTCTTACCTCTTCGAAACCCATAAATAAAGAGCCCGAAAGGCAAGATAACCATTTTTCGGAAAGTTCGGCTCCGTTTATTTTGGCCTTTATATTTTAAACCTAAGCACACCAAAGATCAAGCAAACGTAAAATTTTTTGCTTATCGATTTAGCGGTGAAACAAGTTCTATTCGTAACCATTAACTTCCTAACTAGTATATCAACGAGGAAAAAACTTTAGGTGCACTAGATCTTTAGTACATTTAGGTTTCAGAATATGAAGACCAAAATGAACGTGTCGATTGTCCAAAAATATCATGGAGTTAACATTTGAAAGCCGCCATATGACTCAAGTGCTCACATTATACTATATATGCATATCCTAACCCATCTGCTCATTTATTTTATTCTATGTGTGTGTGTGTGTGTGTGTGTGTGTGTGGCAGCTCAATTAGCTAAATAAGCTGCCATCTCATATTGGATAGGATCATCTCTCCTCGAAGTGATGGGTTCACATGGGGTGGCCCCATCCCATCTAAGAAGGAAACTCATTAGTTAAATAAGCTATCACTTATAATATCCCATATATATGTGAGTGCGAGCAACATGGGTAATATCTACCAAAGTAGAAAATCCTCCTTGGGTATGACATGGCAGTGTCTTATCCACTCATTGAGCTAAGAAAAAGCACGTGCTAATTTGAAAAAAAAATCAAAATTTTGTGAAAACCTCCTAAAATTCAAAACCATCTCATGTTCTCTCATTCTCTGTTATTGTTGCTGCTACCCTCTGTCGTTACCGCTACACCCCTCTCCTCCACCCAACCTCCCCTGCCAACATCATTCCTCACATGCCTCCTCGTCAACAATGGCACTCAGACTGGTTGTCGCTACCATTGAGAAGGGAGATGGAGGATGTCGACGGAAGAAGATGAAGAGAATGTCAATGAGGAGATGATGTGGAGGGGAGGAGTCGAGAAGAGATTTTAGCAAAAGGGATTTGCAGCAACATCAGGGAAAGAAAGAGAGAAATCACAGTAGATGTTTTATAATTTGAGTGGTTTTTGCAACATTCTTATTTTTCTCAACTCCTAATGAGGGTTGAAATGGGGCCATGTCAGCAGCCAAGGAGAAAATCTCTCCTTTGGTCGTAGATGCGCGCGTGCGCACACACACACACAAGGATAATGAATATTAACTATCGAACAAAGGAAATTTTTCGTTGATCCTCTAAAAATTTACTCTTTAAAAATTTACTCTTCTGTATAACGTTTAATGATCAACCATTCAAATTGATCTACATATTCTCAAATCCAAATAGATAACTATCGAGCAAACCATATGAGTTTTGGATGTTTGATCTAAAAGTTGCAAAATTCAATAGTTTTTCAACAATAGAACTCTTGTTACACATAGATCAATGATCAAAACTTATAAGGCTAACTCATTACACTATCTATTTGGGTTTTGGAATATGCTGAACAAGTTGATCAGTATTGGTCAAAAAAATACAATGAAAATTTTAAGTGCCAGTGGATGAATTTCCTCTGCTCGGCTGATATCCATCATTATATATATACTCCAACAGATGCTTATCTACTATATTCTATAATCTATATACATATTTTCTACTCCACCTGCTCGGTTCTTCTATTTGTGCGTGAAAAATGGTTATCATATGCCATATGAGCACTTTACTCCCATAACGTCTTTGAAAAATCCACTCCATTATTTTTTAGAACCGGCTATGTTCATTTTGGTTTTCGTATTCCAAAACCCCAACACACCAAATAGAGACCAAACCCAAAGCTTTTTGCTCTTTGATTTCTTTGTTGGAAAATTAATAATTTTACAACAATAGAACTTTGGTCACCACTTAGCTCGACAAGCAAAAGGCTTTGAGTTAGCTTGATATTTGGCGTTGAAGTTTTAGAATATGAACATCTTAAGGGAACCAAACATTCAAAATAGTATGGAGTGACCTTTTCACCATCATATAATGCATGTTCTCATATAACTTATTATACACACATATATATGGGAAAATTTTCGGGTGAGAAGTTTTTGCACAAGTCTGATGCGAAAAGAAGTGTCTTTTTTCAAAAAAATGTTTACAATCTTCAATCCATGTTATTATACACCCCGTGAAAATGATTCAAAAATAATGTAATTTGAGCCACGATCAAGGCGTTTCAAAAAAATGTATATTTACTGTTCTGAAGCGTTAAATTTATAATGGCTTGATCAAGAATCAAATCTCATTATTTTTCAACTATTTTTAAAATGGTGTCTAACTGTATAGATTGAAGACTGCAAAAAAATTTGAAAAAAGTTCAAAAAAAGATAAAATCCTTTCCACACCAGCCCTGTGCAAAAACCGTTCTCGCCCAAAGACTTGTGTGTGTGTGTGTGTGTGTGTGTGTGTGTGTGTTCATATTCATATTCATATTCATATGACATATGAGCCCTTGTGTCATATTACGACCCCAAAAAATTCATTAGCATTTTTTATCTTCATAATATAAAAACCAAACACACCGAAGATCTAATGAACCCAAATCTTTTTGTATTGTTGATCTACTTATAGGAAAATTACAAGTTTTATGTATCATCAGGCAAAATTTTTTGGATTCAATAGATCTTTGGTTTATTTGTGTTTTAGAATATGAAAATCAAAATTAATGGAATCGATCATCCAAAAAAATGAGTAGAGGACCATATAACACAAGTTCTCATCCCCCCCCCCAAAAAAAACAAATAAACACACACACACACACACACACACACACACACACACACACGCAATCAAATAAAATTAAAGTAAAAAACAAAGAGTCTATGTGGAGGATATATGTCCTGCCAAGCATACGATTTTGCAACAAGTTTAATCCATTTCGAAGTCAGTAGAGCTGAACCTCATATATAGTCATTTCTTTCCGGAGCTGTTCCTCAACAGACACCATAGATCTGTCTCCTTCCTCATCAGCAGCTAGAAGACCTTCACATCCGCCACTAATTAAACCATTTCTATTGGCATCAGTCATGTCTTCAACAAGGGTAAAGACATGATCATTGCAGTCTTCTCCAATGGACTCGGCAAGGATCCCCTGAGAAATGCATATGTCAGGACATTAGCAACATAAAGTACGTCCCCAATAGGCTTTCCACCACCATTATGTATCATTGTAAAAAATAATAGAATTTAAAACTTATTATAGAAACATGTAGACACCAAAATATAAGAAATAAAATTGTGAACAATTGATATTGCAAAACACTATTTCTCCATTCTTAGATGGATATGTAACATTACTTTCATTTTCCCCAAGTGTACGCCTACTATGTCAGACAGAAGAAACATTCAATAAAATGAAGGTGGAATTTGTTAATACTACATTTAAGCATGTGGAAATATTGATGGGTCTTATGACTCTTATCATTTGTTTATTTGATGACTATTTCATCAATCACCAATTAAACATTGACTCATTAGTACTCACTACAATGCAGCTTGAAATCTTGCAAGTGAAAGCTACATGACAGCCAGAGAATGTATTTTCATAATTGCTTTACAACTTGAAGTGTATGTAAAGTGTTTTAAAGTGTAAAATGTTTGAAGTGTCGGAACATCGGACATTCATTAAGATTGACATGTTAGACTTAATGTAAAACAGGCTCATAGTAAATAGGACCAGAATGTCCCCTGACCAGCCGAGTCTTGTAAGCACAGTATGTGAGGTTGCATGTCTGTTTACCCAGCCACGTGTATAAAAGTGGCCGTACATGCCCCCATCATGTACAAGCGCTTCCTATGTTTTCACATAAAATGTACATCGTGCTGAATGTTATATTATGTGCCTGCATATGTGGTGGATATGTTAAAAGTATCAGGTCCAATTTTGGACTGGATACATACCAATTCAACAAATGTTACCACCTGTCTAATTATTTTATCTTAATTCTTATTTATTACCCAGCTATTCTTGCTAGTTGCTGTCCTATATCATCATCCCTAAGTCTAACTGTTCATAATGACGACATGCTCGCTTATGGTACTCTGGAAAAATAAATCTTGATCAAACCCATATTTGCCCAGTAGATACAATCCTTCCATGTTGAGAATTTTCGTCGTTGAATGTTAATATAGCTATTACGCACATGTTGATATTGTCGTCGCATAAAACATTAATAGCCATTTGATTCATTTATATGAATTATATTGTAATACGAAGCATTCTTCCCCATTTTCATAATTTTCATAACTTTTCTGTATGCAGTCTGATTTTACAGGATTTTTATGAATTTTCTCAAATTTTCCCTGTTGAATGATCAAACAGCATATGCTGTTCCCTGTTGTATGCAGTCTCATTTGATTCATATGCTGTTTGAATGATCAAACAGTAAATGTAGTTTATGCCGTATGTGCCAGTGCACTATGCAGTTCGCATTATGTATAATGCACTGATCTGAATTCAGTTGAAATTAAGTAGCATTGATCTCGATTCAGTTGATATTAAAGGAAATTTTATACTTGCATGTACAATTGTTTTAAAAGTTAAAACATTGGTCATGATTTGTTGGTACTAAAGAAATTGAAGACTAAGAAGTTGAAATGTGTACATGCTTGCAAACACGTACTCACAAACTTGATCCTAGTTAAGGAACTACATAGTAGATGGGTATGAAAATGTAATCTTCAAGCATTTTTTTCGTTCCGTGGCACCTGCCCTTGCTAAGTGTGGTGGGATGTCGCACACCTAGCTACCATATTCAACAATGAGATAACCACTTGCTGCCTGCGTCATTGTGGCCGCCATGGCAGTGCAATGACAGGCCGTTCAAAACACCGTTATAGTCGGAATGCATTGGAATGTTTTTTAACACAGTTTTTGTTTCTCCCAACATCTAAATCCTAGTTAAGTGGCATCTCAATTCTCTAATTTAAACTGCAGTTTGTTCTCGTATGCTTTTTTTCTGCTTTTCATTTTTGAGTTTTACATCGATATCAGTAAGTTGACGCGCTTTGGTCAATTTCAAACCAAAACAGTAATAAAAATGGCAAAAAAGTTATTGGCATATGACAATAAACAGTCAGAAGTGCCATGAGACCCAGTAAGCAACAATAAATTTCACATTGGTTGGGCATTTTTTTCAACGACATGCGTATCGAAATTTTGTGTGCTTTCTAACCATTGTACACTTACAATCACCATCAAACCCTTCAAATATCCTCTTTCCAATTGTAGCCAGAATAACCACCTCTATGCCTACCAGATATTACATTTTCCAAAAGCGGTGCCCAAATTGTAGAATAATTTCATATCTCCATTTGGAACTTTACAAATCATTGTTGAGTCGCCGCAAATGTCTTTACCACCCAAGTAAGACAATAACTAATTGACCAATATAACTGTCTAGACTAAATACTAATTTATATCAAGGAAATAAGTACTAGCTAAAATGAAGCGATGAGATGGATGAGTTATAGTGCTCTATATGAACCTTCAGACTAAAAATAAAATGAGCGAGAACTTGAGGTCTATGTTTGCCATATACAACAAAGGCAACTAAATGCACCCAGTTAGGATGTATATAATTATATTTGACAGAGCATGGACAATTGGTAGACCCAAATGAAGATGAACTGAGGCAGTTAAACAGGAATTATAACTGTTAGTTTAACAGACAATGTAACCTCTAGGAAAACTGAATGTGGATTCATCGAGGATACTAGCTTTGATGCTGATGGTGGTGGTGGAAGTGGAACTGGTTATAGAAAACAATCCATGGTCTAGAAATAGCTAATCATGCCAGGAACATTCTTTAGTGATTTGTATTGTCCTTCCTTTTATTGATAATTCAATTCTTGCGCAGGCCTTTTTAAGGATATGTGAATTAGTGGCAACGCAAGTGATCATAACTATTTAAAGTCGTTGAAAACCTGCTAAGACAGTTAGATCCACTGCATTATTAGTAAGAATGGAAAAATTGACCACCCCACTTCCGGATATAACAGGTTTCCATAACTGCAATTAAAGACTCTTTAAAACCCAGCTCCCAGAGAGTTTATTTGAACATACTTTGCTAACCCAAAAACTTATTCGCCTGTTGAGCAAATCCACTGGTATTCCTACAGCTGCTGCAAGGTTCTTAGAAGTCCAACTGACAAGAATGAAAACACCATCAATATTCAGAAGCAAAGCCAGAACAAGCATGCAGGACAGTACAAAGCAGTTACCACAGTTACCTAATGTGCTCCTGAAACTGCATGATAATTGTTGCATGCACTGGAGTGACAGTAAATGGCACCATGCGATCTTCAAATTGCAGTTCCAGCTAAGATAAGACAAAAAAGAAGGGCAAAACTAATTTGTTTACTAAAACCGTAAACATCAACTTAACTGGGATTCAATGCTCATCAATATGACAACAATGAGAAATTGCAGATCACATTATCAGTAACAAATAAGAAGCCATGTACTCCTTAAGATAATTTTCAGTAATTGAGAAATCAATGTTCTACAAAATTCCTGACCTTTACGGTTCCAAGATTTTTCTTCCACAATAGCTTGCGTGGGGTTTTGATCTCATGAAACCTCTTGGAATAATCAGAAAGCAGTTGATCAACAGAAGAGGGGATGTTAAGGGTCTCTTCCTGCATTTTGCTCAAAGATGATAGCATCAGCATATCCAGAGGGACGAAACATGTTCTGGGAATAAAAACTGAAATGATCGTATCATTAGAAAAAGTTGTGCTACAAACAGATTTTCTTAATATCAATTCACAAACTCGAGAGAAGTAATAACTGCTTAGTAAATTTGAATACAGGTACATTCAAACATGTTTATTCTCTTATGAATTTGCGTGCTTGATATAAAACGGTAAGGTAATCTGCTATCTGCTTAACATAAAACGATGACTATGACAATGCATTGTTAGAAATGGCATTATTTCATCATTCACCAATTTTCCTATTCTCACCCACTCCCCTTCAGCTTTAGTTTAAGATCTCTATCTCTATCTAGAGATGGCCTTATTTCATCATTCTCCAAATTTCCTATTCTCTCCCACTCCCCTTCAGCTCTCTCTCTCTCTCTCTCACCAATTTTCCTATTCTCACCCACTCCCCTTCAGCTTTAGTTTAAGATCTCTATCTCTATCTAGAGATGGCCTTATTTCATCATTCTCCAAATTTCCTATTCTCTCCCTCCCTCCCTCCCTCCCTCCCTTCCTCTCTCTCCGTGCGCGCAACTTCTATACTATGCATTGCTTGTTGTTTGACTGCCCTTTATATGGGGCACAACCTGGGAATTAGCCCTCCCCTCTTCCCAAGTCCACTTAATACTCTCCCCTCTTCCCAAGTCCACGTAATAGCCCTGCAGGTTCCGAACCATGGTGGCTCTGGGACGATACTGAAGTCCATGCTATCAGAACACCAAAGTTGCGGTGAGCTTTCAAGGAAATAGTCTTATCATCTAATACATCACATTGAGGGGGAAATTAAAATACAAAAGCCGAGCCCAGGAATCTTAATCATATAGTCCAACACCCTACCAGCAATACAGAAATCAAATCATGTCCTGACTATTCAGAGTATGTTTCCTCTTTATCAGGAATGTAAAGGTTGTTGGATTACCCAAAACATATGATTTGCAGACACGAACACAAGTGTCGCACTTCGACTGGAAGGGGGGGGTTTGTGTGTGTGTGTGTGTGTGTGTGTGTGTGTGTGTGTGTGTGTGTGTGTGTGTGTCGGACATGGCAATGCCCAAAGTCCAAGCACAAGGGCATATGCATATGTGAATATTTTTTCTGCCTATATATTTTTTAATCTCACAAATTCATATATTGGGTAAATATTCTTATATGAAAGGACTTAATTTAGCACACAACTAATTTTCATCAAATGAGAGCATACCATATTCCATTTTGTACATATTTATAAGCTGAATCACAAGATTTATGTTCACAAGTGTCGAATGCAGATGGACATGTGTGTTATGCCTGGGGTGTTGAACACATCAATTTTAATTTTTTGGTGGAAGAAGTGTCTGATAGGTTTTTGATGGATTTGGGGCTGAAATTTGGCTTTTTTATTGAAATAAAGTGGGATACAAAGATAATCGACCCCTTTCGAGAGTGAGCCGGCTCTCCAATCTAGATCTACGACTACAAACTACTCAACTCGCTAGATCTAGGAACTAACACTCTAAAACTAGGGTGTTTATCACTCTCAAATTGCCTGCAAACAAATGACGGCTGCCCTAAACATTTATAAGAGCAGATCTGATCATAAAAGGAAAACTACTACATCAGCCCGAATATTTCCAAAAATGAAAATTACTAAATCTGCCTAAAACCTTCCAAAATTGTCCGATGACTAATTTTGCTCCGCTGATATCGCGCCTTCATTTATGCGCCTCGTTTGTCACCTTACTTTATTTGTCGCCTTAATTTGCGCCTTGATTTTTGCATACATTTGTGTGTCTCCTCCGCCTATGATAGGTTATGACCATATCATTACTCCGCCCCCGAAAACCATCATGTCCTCAAGGTGGGGCATGAAGCCTGCGGCGGTAATTGCTCCACTTGGAGATGTCCATCTCCCCCGGGATCAAAGGGCCACCTACGAGCTCCATCTTTCTCGTCGTGGCGTGGCGCGGCGCAACCGATGGTGGTAGCAGCGGGGCACGATCTCACCGGAGTTGCCGCTGGCGTCGCTCGAAAGGCGATGTTATGGGCCATCGGGGTTTTTTCCACGACGCACAAGACCCCAACTGCCTCGCTGGAGCCGGCGAGGCCCTCCCAGGGGTCGCTGTGGTCTTCTGGAAAATCACCGTGGTCGCGACGACAATCTGGGGGCTGGTCGGGGCCAGATCTGGTTCGTCATTCCCCGTCGGCGTCGGATCTAGGTCGCCGATAGCGGCAGTCTTCAGATCTACGCCATTTTCCTCCGTATCTTTCAGATCTGAAAGTTTTGCAGCTTTTCTAGCCTCCTCCGTCACTTCTTCTATATTAGCGAATCCATTACGATCTCCGCCGTCTTCCCCGATGGTCTCCTCCCCCATAATCTCGATCTTGTTCTTCCCCTTGTCCAAAGATGATTCCTTTGGCCCTAGATCTGAAGAATGGGTAACAAAGTTTCGATTTTGGACTCAACTTCCTCGCGACGAAGGTTGTCTTGCTTCTCCATCCACGCCTTCATCATTGCCATGAGATCGGAAAACTTCCCTTCGAAGGAGTCGAACTTCTTCTCCACGGTAGCTTTGATCTTCTCCACCTTCTCTAGATCCTCCAACTTGGACTTTGTTCTTGTCGTCGCCATGTCGGATCGTCGCTCTGATACCAATTTGATAGGTTTTTGATGGATTTAGGGCTGAAATTTGGCTTTTTATTGAAATAAAATGGGATACAAAGATAATCGACCCCTTTCGAGAGTGAGCCGGCTCTCCAATCTAGATCTACGATTACAAACTACTCAACTCGCTAGATCTAGGAACTAACACTCCAAAACTAGGGTTTCTCACTCTCAAATTGCCTGCAAACAAATGACGGCTGCCCTAAACATTTATAGGAGCAGATCTGGTCATAAAAGGAAAACTACTAAATCAACCCGAATATTTCCAAAAATGGAAATTACTAAATCTGTCCAAAACCTTCCAAAATTGTCCGATGACTAATTTTGCTCCGCTGATATCGCGCCTTCATTTATGCGCCTCATTTGTCACCTTACTTTATTTGTCGCCTTAATTTGCGCCTTGATTTGTGCGTCTTGATTTTTGCCTCCATCTGTGTGTCTCCTCCGCATATGATAGATTATGACCATATCAGTATCCTACATATATCATATCCCAAAACAAATCCTCTCTACATTAGCTTGGAACATACAAGACTAGCAAATTCCATATTTGATCAGATTCTGACAGGGAAAGCTAGAAATGTTGAAGGGTATATATTTTGAGGTCCGGCTATAGAATCAGAATAAAATTATCACATAATTCACATATCAAATCTGGTGCCTTGGTACCCAAATATATCCAATCAAACAAGGAGATGATATCTGTCAAATCTTTAGCGCATGAATTTTTCAATCTTCTCCTCTTCGCAAAACAGACGTATCCTTTCTTTATAGTTTGGAAATCATATTATTGCCTATCCTGATATTTCTGAGCATCCATTTATACTAGATGCAGTTATGGTCTATATACAATCAGTGTTTTTAACTTTTTTTTTTAAATGTGGTTCCACCTAATGCAAATAGCAGATTTCTGGTTTGAAAATCATCCAAACCAAATTCATATGAAATAAATGGCACCATATATGAATATGGTAACACCTATATCATGCACATGTTCAGTTCAGTTACACCACTCTTCTTTGCCATCTACTTTGATGACCTTTTATCGGTAAAAGATTTGGGGGGGGGGGGGGGGGGGGGGGGGGGGGGGGTGGGGGGGCAAATCATAAACTAAGTTACCCCTCATTCTTAATGAGTGATACATTGAAAACTTACTGTAAACTTAATATGAACTGAAGTACACAATTTATTGGAACAAGCCTAATCTAATGCTAGTAAAGGATAGAAAACTACTTTTATTAATAAACAAGGGTGAACACATCATCAATAATTTAAAGTATCCATGTCCACTATTTTAGGGAGAAAAGTATCAGCCAAAACCTTTTGTACCGGTATCAGTGGGTACCGATATTAAATAGGACGTTAAACTTGGTATCGGACAGTTTCACCAGAAACTGTCTTCGGAGAATGTGCCCGTGAATCTACCGAGAAGATGAAAAAAATGAAAGCCCATGAATCTACCGAAAAGAACCCGTGATTAAAAAGAGAACCCTGTGAATCTACAGTATAACATGTAAGTATACATGGAAATAATTTCTATAAAAGAAACCGAAATCTGACTTGTTAAACACTGAGAATTTGAGAAGAAAAAAATTAAAGCTCTAACCTTACGGTAGAAATTTTCATCCGAGATTCAATTCAAATTTTTGACCGGTTCAACAAATCTCAACCTCAGAAAAAAGTTACTTTGGAGGTGAGAATTCAAATCATGTAACTAGAATTTACTATCTCAATAGATTGGGAATTAACCGATTTTTTTTAATTATTAATCTCAGCTTTGCCGTTGATTTCGCATCTCTACTGTCGATTTTCTATTTAGAGGTGAGAATGAAAGCGATCGCCACTCGGAAAGGGTTATCTACAACGTGCGTAGCTCCTTGTCGACACGAGAATCGCAAAGATCACGATTAGGGTTTGACTCTGAGCAAAAATGCTCAACGAAAGGCGACTCGCAACCGTAAAAGGGGAGGCTATTCACATCACACATTTTGTTATGCATGTTACATTTATTTACAAGTTTGGCATCTTCTTTCAGACGGGGGAATGGCAAACTTGTAAATAAGTGGCACAAATTGCAAAATGTGTGAGGTGAATAGCTACCATCACCCCGTGAGTGGGGAGGTGGCTCACGTGCGTCAGGTGAGGACACGTGACGCACGTGGAGGGAAGTGGCTGGAGTATTTTTGTTATTTACATGTTTGCCATTCTCTATCTCAGTTCAAAATTGGAATGGTAAACTTGTAAATAATTGGAAGAGCGGGTGCAAAAAAATTTGCTCATACAATGATTTCTTAATTAAGCCTCACATGTTTAATTAATTACCGACAACGTAGGGAATCTTAATTAAGCCTACCATGCTCAATTACCTCGTGTGTGTGTGTGTGTAATTTGCGAATGCAACGATAAACGAGAAGGGACTAACTGAAATTTTTCTTATAAAAAATTGGCAGGAGATAGACACAACCCGTGAGTCTGTGCCGCCCATGCTGCTACTTGCTAGCAAAAATCTTATATGAGATATCAATTATTTTGGCTAAATTTTCCAAAACTACTGGTCCCTCTAAATTACCTGAAGTTTCTAATTTCCTCCAAATCATTTTTAACATCTTTAAAATTATGTCTAAATAAACTTAATTCACTAAATATTTACATGCTTCATCACATGCATCTCAGCTTATTTTTTTTTGAAAAATAGACTTTTTAATGTTTATTTTTTAATTTTTCATATTTGCATCATTGCTCTAAAATCATTGCTCTAAAATTTTGCACTTACATTATTTATTGTTATTGATATTTTAATACTAAATTTTAATTAGAGAAATTGTCATTGATATTTTCATTTTATATTTTAATTTAATTTTGTTGACTTAAGTTATAGAAAATAGAAGAATCAAAGACGTATCGAACAACTCCAAAGGAGAAAGTGTTAGATATTGGATAGACTCATTGTAAAATGGTCAGAAACGACCATAGATATATAAGGTGCAACTACTGCCTAAAATGAAATGCATAGAGGCGTGACTCGCCTTAAGGAACACTTGACGGAATTGTTGGGGATATGATGACATGTTTCGAAGCACCGAAAGAAGTGCATGCAAATATGCACACATATTTGAGAAGAGGAAAGAAAAGAATACATCAAAAATTTGGGAAGGAGATGATGGAGGAGTTAGGGGCATTGCATATAGAGGCAATCTCAGATGACTCAAATGAGAATGAGTATGTGATCGAGGAGACGAGAGACTTTAGAAGAGCTCTTAGAGTAAGTAGGCAAGAGCAAGCCGAAAAAGAAATTAGAGAAGCTAGTAGAAGGATGAGAGCAGAATCGTCCGAGGCCTCTAGGCTTTAGCCAGATAGGGTAGTCGTGTCGGCCGAATTACAGGTATGTTTGCATGTGGTTCTGCTGGCGATGTTGAACCTACCGGTGGACTGACTTGTGTTCATAAATCTGATGTCGACCCTTTTTTAACGAAAAAGGATAAAACCCAGTCAATTTTAAAGAATGCATTTGTTTGTGGCATGAAAAATTCCAAGTCCTTTATCGATAAAAGTTTTGCCAAACTTTTGTTTGTAGTCAATAGTCCATATTACAAGTCCATGGAAGATGTTTTTACGAAAGCAGGTTGTGGCATTCCTCCACCGACTGCTTGCAAGCTTTCCTATAAATATTTGGACCCGAAGCTTGAAGAGACCAAAAAATATATTGAAACTTTTTATAGTAATTGGGATGAGTATGGTTGCACATTGATGTGTGATGGGTGGACACCACAGAACAGAAAGATTATTACTTTTCTTATGTATCCGACTTACGAGATGGGGTTTCTGGACTCAGTGGATGCAATCGACCGCTTCCAGAATGATCCATACATATCTGAACTGTTGGACAAATAAGTAGAAATAATTGAAGAGTATAGAGTAGTCCAAGTAGTTATCGACAATGAAGCAAACTACAAATCAGCAGGGCAATTGTTGATGCAAAAAAGATGGCAACTCTATTGGATTCTGTATGTGGCGCATTATATTGACTTGATATTTTCTGATGTGATAAGAAGAGGACGGCAAAAATATCGTCGCATAAAGTCAAATGGTAATGTGATTTATATACAATAAGATGAGTGCTCAGCTTGATAAGAAAAGGGACGGGTGGAAAAGAGTTGATCAGGCATGCGATCATAAGATTTACAACCCATTTTATTGTATTGGAATCTCTCTACATGCATCGAGATGATCTATAAAGAATGATCACCTCAAGAGAATGATCCAAGAATTTTCCTAAGCTCAAACCAAAAGATATGATCGTTGCATATAACATGTAAAATCTAATTTATGGTGATAACTTCCACCAAGAAATCTTTAATGTTATCACCGTATTTAAGCTGCTGGTGAAAGTTCTACAAATAGTCGACATCGATGATAAGTCCGAGATGGGTTATTTGTAAGAAGGTCATGGACCGGACGAAAGAGGAAATTCGAAAGACTAATGGTAGAAAATACTGAAAATGATTGGACATGATCGATAAAAGATGGGATAGGCAGCTGCATCAAGATATTCATACCATAGGTAAATACTGAATTTTATATGTAGTTAAACTTAATGTGATACAAATCATTTATTTACATGATGTACTTCAATTGCAGGTTATTTTATGAATCCTTGTTAATACTCCACTGCAATAAATGACAACGCGTTGCTAATTGAATTCAAACATGTGGTCGAAAGGAAAGGTTTGAACCAGACTTCTCGAACAACTTGATATAAAAAGATGTAAATAGTTTTCGCATATTTTTATTCTGATATATGATTTGATGCAGTCATTTACATTTTGAAATTATGCATGGTAATTATAGGTGGAGTTATACATGATAAGAGTTGGTCCATCCAGCACCAAAAAGGTAGATATTGCGATAAAACAGATCACTCCAAGTATCTATAAGAATTTTAGATCCATGTATGTTCTCCATAAATTGCTCTAAATTTTTTTTACCAAGAGAACTTTATACCTCAATGGTGGTCAATCATTGGAAGAGAGCACGCTCCAAGTCTTACACACTTAGCTGTGCGTTTTAAGCCAAATGATCTCTTCTTCCAACTGTGAACAAAATTGGACCATATTATCACTCATTCACATAAAGACGAAGAACATGCTAATAATGAAATATCTTAAAAAGTTGATATATGTGCATTATAATATGTGGCTGAGATAAAGATATGTGCAGAGGAGCAAGAAGGATTCCCAACTGATTGACTTGAATCATATTTTTCATAAGAATGATCTGTTGGTGGAATGAACCAAAGAGACAGAAGCCAGATTGCCCAATAACGAAAAAAATCTTTGGTTGGACGAAACACTTTCGAATGCAGAACGGACAAGAAGTAATCAACAGCGACCAAGTCACATCTAAATGAATCACATGTACAATGAAAAGAAAGTAGTCACTCGGCAAGAAAGCGATGATTCATCTCCCAATGACCAAGGTCCTACATATGGAGATCGTGGTGCTTCGGAATACGATCACCCTACTGAGAGAAGTGAGGACTGCTCATGATACAACATATTTGCATGGGAACACAGATCATGATAGGCAGCATCAAAGTGAAGAACGAGGAGATGATACCTATGGTAGGCAGTCTGATTATCACAGGTATCAACGTTCTTTTGATTATTGTGGAGTTTATGATAATCTTGTTGTTTATTAATCGTATTCCGATGGATACTCAGTCAGTCATGACGATTATTTCATACCGTACAAATACTCGGATGTCTATGCAGATTATGATAGCCAATACAGATACAGTTCAAATGTGACTGGACAGTCCAGTAGTCAAGACAGTCATGACATGTCTTTCATGTCGCTGAGCCGGCCCTCCGCATATGATAACATGATGATATCATTTATAGGACCGGAACAGATACAATATTTCTATTCACTGTACTACTTTGCACCACACTCGGATGATACTAACTTAGAATGTGATTTTATATCTTTTGATTTATTTTATTTATCTTTTGTATTTTTGATTTATTTTATTCATTTTTTGTATCATAAGGTCAGATTTATGCCTCATCATTTTTATTGTTATTTTTTATATTAATAAAATAACAAAAAGCTGGCTTGGGTCCTAGATAAGTTCCATCTAAAAATTATGTGCTATATATCTAGTATAAATTATCGATGCATTTATACGTATAAAATACAGTATAATTGTATAAAATATGTCCCTGTGTGTAAATACATATTTAAACTGAAACCGATACCCGAAATGAAACTACCAAAACTACTGATACAGACGAAACAAAACTAACTCTGACATCATCGAAATGGGCGAAACCGAAACCGAGATCTCTAACCTTGAGTTTAGGTCACGCTTAAAAATAGAGTTTAGAAAACTGTAGTTGGAACCTAAATGGATGTATAGATTATGTGAACTCTAGTTTATAGACTCTACTTCTAGTACCATAAACTCCAATCGTGAGATGTGGCTGGTAAACAGGACCATATAGTTACGATAAAATAGAATAAAAATCGATTTGACATCCCCACATTTTGGGGCTGAGATAACTGCAATTAACTCAGAGAGAGAGAGAGAGAGAGAGAGAGAGAGAGCATATACACACCTATTGGACTCAAGCTAACATAGCTTAAAATTTTGGGCGTATAATAGCTTTGCTCCATTCACAACCACAGTATTGATTGGTAGTGTGTTTGGTGTACAACAGCAGTGCAAGAATAATAGTACAAAGCAAGCTAAATAACAATTGAATCTACTTTCATTGGTATCTGTAGCTGACCTGTTACGGTCTTTAGGGTGGTCTACAGTCATTTGACTTTTTTAAGTATCATCAACACCTTCCAGTCTAAGTGAATTACAATGACCAAAGAAAAGATCCAGCCCCCAACCCACCATCATTTAAGTTGTAATCATCCAGAACTTCGTGTGACATCAAAACTTCAAGCGCTAGAGTGTCATTACAACCACTCTTAGATGTACATTGTATTTCCAGTGACCAATCAAGAAGCCCGCACTTAAGTCGGTCATATTCATCTTTTAGTAGCCCTTGTCATCGTAACATCCATCAAAGCATCTGACCATTACACCAGGGACAGCAGCGACACTCAACTCAAATTTGGAACACACGGCAAAATAATTGACCAAGATTTGATGGCCAGCTGCAAACTGAATATAAATTATCAACCCCCTTTTTGGTGACAAATTCCAGGCCAATGCAACTTGTGCGTAATAGGGTCTCACCATCCAGCGGTAAAAGGTCAGTGTCCAACTAAGTAGGTTCACCTTCTATGGTAGCGAGGCATAACTGCATGCAACCAAGAATCAAACACCAGATTCCCTACACCGGGAAAAGAGTCTAGATAATAAATTTGCTAGATGGCATTAATATGCCTCAGGCACCATATAGGGTATCTTTTAGAAATCCTAGTACGGGAAATGAAAAATGAGTTTAGTTGTCTCTTTGTTGGGGTTGTATAAAGTTAAACCATCATTTTTATATGGTATTTCTTTCCCTCTCTTGTAAAACCCCTCGTTGATAATAAATTATTCAAAAACGTAGGTGTGGGTGAGAAGGTGACAGCTGAAGTTTAGCCTCTGACTAGAATAGAAAGGCTTATCCGGTATAGCACTTTAGTAATGGGTCAACAATGCTAGAACAAGATGGTTAGAAATGGGTCACTTTTCCATATATTTATATCAATGGAAATCCCATCAACGGATCCAGCAGATCAAGCAGCAAACAGGAAGCAGCTCCATCAAGTTCCTATTGAAATAGGATCTACACAAAGAAAAGCGCTTGCCATTCGTTGGTTATTAGGGGCATCCCGAAAACGCCCGGGACGAAATATGGCTTTCAAATTAAGTTCCGAATTAGTAGATGCTGCCAAAGGGAGTGATGTCTGAGAATCTTCTATCCTAGGAGTTCGGAGCCGCTTAGCAAGGAAACGAAGGTCACAACCGGGCCATTGACTCATCTTTCAAAGAAGGAAGAGACTAGAATAAATGACTAATAGTCCTATAATGATAGGTAGGGCATTCATGCAAGGTAGTTTTCTATAATCTTTTCTTATCTATATGCGGGTCTAATTCCGCGATAAAAGAGCTCTGTTTCCGAACAGATTTGTCCATCTGTAATGGGAATCACATTGGTGGGGATATAGGCCGATACGTCTCCAGCTTGTGTTTCAATGACGGGTAACGCAGTCAAGCTACCTGCACCTGTCTGGTCCGATCGTTTAGCGGCTCTTTCTAAGAGACGGGAATGTAAATAGAAAACATCCCCAGGGAAAGCTTCACGGCCACATCGGGAATCATTTTATTGAGTGCTTCGCACACGTGCCTGAAAAAACTTCCCCCGAGCATGAGCTAGGAGTCAAATGATTGCCCAAATACTGGCGCCAAAAATCATTTTCCTCTGGAATACTATTGTTCGGGTGCGACCGGACTACTGCCGATCAATTTTTTGAAACTTCTTTATAGACTTGTTTGTAGAGATCCTATATGTAGTTGTCGGTATATGGCAATCGATCGACTTCGAGCTTAAGCTCTCTTCTTTTTCTTGTCTCGATTCAAAGTCAGCAATAGCTGTCAAAGACCTAGGGGATAGGGTAGCTGTACATGCACTCGAACAGGCTTTGGTGAAAGAAAGTAGCAAGTTAGTTTCAATCTCTCTCTCCGGAGCAAGAAGCAGGAGCTCGAAAGACGAAGCACGCTCGCTCATTCATCCCGTTATGGACAGGACCCTAATTATGAAACCTTTTTTTTCGATTCCATCCGCCTCACCGAAAAAGGATTGCCTAAGAATCTAATGGACAGACATACTCTTATTGAGAATAAGCGTGATTGACGTGACGACATTTGACAGAGCAGCAGGAGCTGGATCAACCAACGAGGCTTCGGGCTTCGAAAGAAAAGAAGGAATTTCTTTTGAGCACAAGGTTCGCCAGACTTGCTTCTCGCGCAACGAGTCTTAATACATTAAGACGGAAGTCTTATCCATTTATAGATGGAACTTCAACAGAAGCTAGGTCTAGAGGGAAGTTGTGAGCATTACGTTCATGCATTACTTCCATACCAAGGTTAGCACGGTTGATGATATCAGCCCAAGTGTTAATAACATGACCTTGACTGTCAACTACAGATTGGTTGAAATTGAAACCATTTAAGTTGAAAGCCATAGTACTAATACCTAAAGCAGTGAACCAGATACCTACTTTTTTCTCATCAAGTTCTTCTTTGATCTGCCGCTGTTATAACACCACAATATTCGTCCTTTTGGGGTTAATGCTCTTAATGGTGAATCGATCATTCGCTATCCTTTTTTTATGAGAGGATAGAATGGAAGAAAAGTAATGAAACCTGCGATGGCTGCTGAATAACCACCTTTGACACGGAAAAGACCAAAAAGTTCGAATTGACAGCTAATAACATTGATTCAATTGGCATTGACATAATAGGAATATTTCGTCTATTAAGGAGGATTCACCGAATACCTAAAATAGAGCTGAGATTTCTCATCAACCCTAATAGCGACCAGCCGAAATCGATCACCTTGCATCTCATATAACTGAGAAAGTTCATTCACCCTAATAGCGACCAGCCGAAATCGATCACCTTGCATCTCATATAACTGAGAAAGTTCATTCACCCTAATACAGAGATGTCGAGTTTCACGATTTTGATCATTCATATTATTTTATATAATAGATTTCTCATCAACCCAATTTCCCTCATACAGAGATGTCGAGTTTCACCCCAACATTACCCACTTGTCCGACTGTTGCTAAGCAGTTTTTGGATATCAAACGGACCTTCCCAGATGGTAATCTTAATGTGGCCGATTTACCCTCTTTTGCAATCAGCTTCGCTACAGCGCCCGCAGCTCTAGCTAATTGTCCACAACAACCATTTTTACCTTATACATGCATATTTTTATCCAATTAGTTACTCTAAATTTAAATTTTAAAGCATATATTCTGGTTTAACAAGTCAGCATTTTGCTTGCATCCATTAATTCCGACTGCAATCTACAAGTTAAGGCCCCTGGTCCATCAAAAAATTACTAAACTAGTGTTCTCGTTAGCAGCCTCAACATAAACAAAATTAGAATCCTACAGTTGCAGTTGCAGTTATTTTGATTTCCAATATTTAATTCCGTCAGTGTAACTGTTAGTCTCAAATTATTTCCTTCAGTATTTTTAATTTAAATTTTCCTTCACTTTTGTTGCATCCTCACACCAGTAACTTGAGAAATCACTTTAAATTCGAATAACATCATGTTCATTTAAAACATGCACAGCATGTTCATTTAAAACATGCTCAATTAGTTAAGCTATACTGTTAGTTTTGTAATACTTCTAACCCTAATGTTTTGCATCTCAACAACTAACCAGAAATGTTCATTTAACATGCTTGCTCAGTATCCCGCATTATGTTTCTCAAAACTCTGGAATATGAAGCTATATGGAAGCCCAAATAAAAGCATGTTTATACGGTAATCAAGGTAGGTGAGACATTTGAAAGGATTTTACCTGGATGGGTGGCCAAAAATTTGAAGATATTATGGTAACATCAAGAATATCGAGGGATAGATTTGTTTCTCTTTGATCACTGCCTAATAATGAGACAAGTCGAAAAGAAGTTATGATCTTCGCAGAAATGAGACATTTAGACTCACAGAAGAAAGTGTACAGGATTTGAAACAATTATGGGCATACCTTTTAGAGATGATAGTGGAATGCTTGCTTTGATACTAGCGTTTGTCCTCTTAGAGTGAATTAGATCATTAGTCATAATTTCACACCTCTGCATGCTACTCTCTCCGAAATGTATCTGAAAATACAGAAAGATGATAGGATCAAAAAGATGCAGCTTAACAGATTTTCTACAGTGGGACCAGGTCTAAGCAGCAGTTCACAACTAATGAATCTTGATAAATGGACCTCAACGAGATAGATATGTTGCCCACCTTAAGAAGCTCTAATGTACGTATTTCTGAGTCAATGTCGTAATCAGATTTATTAAGAAGCTTTTCCGCCAGCATAACACGGTATTCGTTAACTAATTGATCCTTTGATCCAATTATGCTAACCATCATTGCAAGTATATCAATCTTCCTTCTGCTTCTGCCACCTTTTGATGGGTCCACCTCTAGTGGATCAGGCTCCCAGCTGAAATGAAGCACATGGTTGTGTCAGTTGCTTAATCATTAATAATCGTAGTCAGCAAAGGATATTCTGAATCATGTTTCAACTTAGACTATGTAAATCAAAGCTGTTTTTATAATTTAAATATAAAAGAGAAGATAAAATAACATATTAACTAACATAATCAACTCCTTGATAAAGTGCAGACATCTGAGTAAATAAGCCACAAACATTAATTTCTCATGCCTAACAATAGTGCTAGATTTATGCAGTTGGAAAGTAAAATAGTGTTTCACATCAACATCCACGAAGTCAATAAAAGCAACTATGCGAACAACATCATTGACCATGCAACCTCCCCTAGCTTTATGTAGAATGAGAATATTAACTAAAGCAGGTAATAATGTAATAGTGTTCAAGCATGGATCTACATAAGTTATAATTTGATAACATATACATTTTAGGAGGATGACACTTCATCAAATGAAACCTAAAAATTATAAATTCCAGCAAATTCCAGCCAAGAATTACTGGCTGCACGTCATAAGGAGTCTGACTGTGAGGCCAGTGTCTTTTAATAATTCAGTTCATTGGTTTCGGATCTAAGGTTACCCAAAACATATAATAGATAAGAGAATTACAGACAACAAAGCCAAAGGTAACAGTTTGTTGAGATTCGGTCCACATTCAGATCTGGGTGGAAGTCTACCTCCACCATTCCGAATCAGAAATTAAAAGACATGAGACGAATTCAGCAAAAGATCTTAGTAATCCTAACATAGCAAGTAAAGGAATAGATTATTTATCTCCTATAAATAAAGGATAGATCTTCATTGTAAAGCTCAAAAGACCGGTAAACATGTAGTATCTCAAGGAAATCCCTGAAACCCTAGAGAATGGAAAACCTTCGAATCTTGGCAACTCTAAGAGACTAAGCAAACCCAATATCCTAGAAGACCAAGAGCTAGTAGTATGCTTTCTACACAGATGACAGCAAGAGAGCACAAACAAGAATAAATATTCAACTCGATGTAATCAGCTGAAAATAAAATGAAACCATGAGATGGAGATATTTGCTCCGACAAAATCCGTACATTTCACATTTTTAGCAATCACATCGAAAAATTTTAAGCGCGTGATCTCTTGTGTTTCTTCTGAGTCCTCTCCGACCAATTTGTAGATCATTAGTAGTACATGTGGTATGTGAGTATTAACTTTTTAGTAGTCATGCTTCCAGATAAATAGTCTACATTTGTTGCTGCAAGTAAAAATTTATCCATGTCCGTTCATAAATGAAACAAAACAGGAAGATCCATTTTCTACAATGCAAATGACATGTATAAATGGCATTGGATGGAAGATTCTAAGCACCAAAAAACAAACTAGATTTCACCTGACTCTGAATGGTAAATAATTTAATTATTCTGATATCCATCTAGAAGAGTGGCCAACGAAATTGAATCATAGACAGATCAAGGGCATCTTCCAGCTTTATGAAAGGCATGTCTCAGTTCGTCAAACATCTAGATAACAAGTGATAAGCCTTACCGGTTGACGTGCGTTTATATTTCATATATTTACGCACGTTTTCTTCCGTGTTTTTCCGTATTTTACCGCCGTCTTATATTCGTTTTCTTGTGTTTTCTTGTGTTTTCTTGTTTTCTTTCACTTTTCCATGTTTTCCGTGTTTTGCAGGAGTTTACTGGCATATGGGGCATAAAACGATGATATCATGTGTCCCCGGAGCAACGGGAGGAGTCACGCATGATCCAGGGGGTCAAACGACGAAGATTGCATCTTTCAGCCCCTCACCCGGTCGGTTGGTCATCTCCAACCGATCGGGTGTTGCACGCGTGCACCACCCGGACGCAGCTTGGAGCTCACGAGAAGTCATCCGGTCGGTTCAGTGACCGGGTCAAAAGCTCAAAGTCTCTGGAATTCGGAGCTGATTGCCAACTGATCGGGTGACCTTCACCCGATCGGTTCACCTGTAGCTGAATTCCAAGATCCAACCGACCGCATCCAAGATCCAACCGACCGGTTCATCCTGACCGGGTGAAATCCTGCATTGCGTTGTAATTCTGTGAAGCGGTTCACCCGATCGGTTGACTTGTCAACCGATCGGGTGATGTCGTTTTCTATAAATAGAACCCTAGATTTCCCAGATTCGGGAGTTGGTTATTTTTTACTGTTTTCTTCATTTTGTGACTGCTGTAATTTCCCAGTTTTTGTAAGTTTTCATATCTTTGTCAAACTTTATTATTATTTTAATTGCTTTACTACCATTGCATTTATATTGTCTGATCATGATTTTTACGGTCGATTTCTGTTTAGATCGCTTTTTACTAAATATGTGTGAGTAGTTCCCAAATCTGGGATTTTGGCGGAAACCCTTCGTGGGCTCTTCCCGATGCGTCCAAAGGGCTAGGAAAACGATAGGAATTAGGAATCTAACGGTTACGCAGTGTGTTTTATTGTCATCGGCGGGAAAAAGACCGCCTTTGACCGTTGGGCCAAGGGGGAATAAACTTGGCGGTTGACTCCCTAGCCATAGCTCACGCCCTTAGCGTAGACGTCGAATCCTAGCGCGCGGGAGCGGCAGGATGAGACGTTGGGAGTTATCGTTGCGAGCTTAATGCTCCCGGAGTCGATCAGTGTTACTGGACACGGGAGTGCCCACTGATCAAACCCGGGAAGTCCGGCGTATCATCTTGGGCACCGACCGGAATATCGGGCCCATGGGATGCCGGTACCACTTTCAGAGGCAACGTCTCACCATTAGACCCTAATTCCGATCTCCATCCTACTCGTAGGCCGTATCGGTGAGAGTCGCTCGTTGGGGTCGAAACCAAAGTCCCGGGTTTTCCTTCTTATTGTCTATACCTTGCATTCCTTTACCGTGACAACCCATCATTCGATCTGGGCTAGCTCGCCCATGGGGTGATTTTGATCCTCTTTGACACAAGTACATCCACGCCTCCCTGAGTTCGACCCCCAAGCCACACTACAACACAGTGCGCTTGCGGTTACAAATATTTAAATTCACACGCCCCCGTTCGCATCATTGCACACATCCGGCGCGCAGACGCGCGCCCGCCCAGGGGGCCGGTCACCGGTACAAACTACTTTTAAATAAAATGGTGTAACCATGTGAATTATGCAATTACATCACTTTACGGTAAAGGTACACAGTAGTAAGTAAACTCATTTAAAACATATGAAATTTAAGAAGAATATGACACATATGCTTCATGATCATCAGCACTAACCATGTGAAGTACGCAGAAATGTCATGTTAACAGAATGGTACATGGTAGAAGAAAACATAATCACTTATAATAATTAGTAGTCAAGAAGAATAGTATCATGAAGAAATTATACCGTTCAGCGTTTATCCAAGCTTGTTTGTCATCAGAATTGATATCTTCATCACAGTCAACATTCTCTTGGCTTTCTGCATCTCTATTTAACTCTTCAAGAAGGCTATCACAATTATTTCCTGTTCCAGTGGGATTTCCTCCCGCCCCATCCGTAAGCATGGTCACAATGCATTTTATGGTATCTTTTCTCCCCTTCAAATAATCCCTAATTGGTTCACCAACTGCTTCTAAAAATACACCAGCTGGATCTATTGTTCGCAGAGCCTTGATAGTGGAAACATACTGGTGCAATATGTCATTGGTTGACGCCCCAGCAGTAAGCAAGCGATACCTTAATGAAGAAATGAATGAATCCACAAGCTTTGAATGCTGCCCAGTATACTCTAGACATTTCTTTAGATCTTCAATTGCAGGAGAGCTGCATAAATTTATAGCAAGGATATTAGAAGCTACAATTTCAAAGAACAGTGAAGTTAGTTTTGGGAATCGATGGAATAAAAATGAAAATATGACTACAATAAAAACAAGGAATAACTTCTATGATTTACATGCAAAGCCTCTAAACCAATGAGTCTCCAAAAAGATAGCCATTTGCCGACATGAATAGTCAGAGTCATCTGCCAAAATCTGACAAGAATAGCCAAACAAGCAGATAGGCCGAACCATGATATCAGATATGCATGTCTACATTCTCAATGGGGTATTTAAGATAAAATATGACAAATTCTAGCTCACATTTAAGATCTATGGCAGCAAGTAGAAGTACAGGAAGAAAATAACTCTAAATTTCAAGAAATTACCTTAAATTTTGATAGATTTCAAAATACTACCTTGAACTTTGAAAAGGCACAACACCCTAAACTTTTTCCAAAAAATTTCATCAAATGCCCTCCGTCAGCCCACCATTAGTTCCGTTAGCATGTGACAAACACATGAAATTTTTAATCCGCAAACTACATTATCCCTACTTTGAAATAATTACAACTTAAAAAATCCAACCCCTTAATTTCTCTATGCGGGTTCGGATCCATGCGGGTTTATATTTGGCAAGTAGAGGATTATAAAAGAAAGATGTAATTTGTTTTAGATGAGTCGGGTCTGATTTGGGGTTGGATCCGTGCAAGCTTGGGTTGGTGAGTAGATGATGACGGAGCAGAGATTTGTGCTGTTATGGGGGAGTTTAGGCAGACTTGATTTAGGATCCATATGGCTTTGGGTTTGGTAAATAGAGGAAGGAAAGATTTGAGTGGTTTTGGGGGGAGTTTAGGATGGATTTGGGTTTGGATTCAGTTGGATTTTGGGTTTGACAATCAGAGAGGAGAGATTTGAATGGTTTTAGGGAAGTTTGGGATGTATTAGGGTTTGGATCCAAGAGGGCTTCAGTTTGGGTGAATAGAGGGAAAGGGAGGAGTGCAGGAGGCGGAAGAAAACTTTGGGCCAGTTAAGGTTTGGGCGGAGCTAGTTAGGGAGGGGGGTAGGAGGAAGGAAAGAAAATTGGACTTTATTTAAATAAAATTATATTATAAATAAATTGATTTTAAATTTATGTGTTTTTTAAAAATTAAATTTTAATTTTTATGAATATATATATTACATACTAATGGTACATTATTTACTAACAATTCTTTATCCGTATATAACTATATTTTTAATGAGTTATTAATTTTAAAAAATATGTGTTTCTGCAGAATTTTTTCTTATTCCCATACTTTTTCACATTCTTTTTAACAGAGATTCTTTATTATGAAATGTTATACCTTTTGTAATAACGCATTTGATTTTACATATTTTTTAAGTTATATGCATTTAGTTTTAAAACAATTCTTATGCATTTTTTGTAAGAAATAATTTTGTTACAGTTCATTATTAACAATAAATAGTTATGTATTATTTAAATTATTTATGAATATTTATTTTTAATACATATTTATATATACATGTATATTTGTCACTTGATAATTTAATTATTTTGAAAATTATTTCAGCTTAAACATTTTTATCATGATATGTATTACACATTTTTTTACTAATAACTCACCAATAAATAGCTTATAATTTCTTATAAAATTCTAATTTGAACATTTTTATTATTTTATGAGATTTTTTATTATTTATGATTTTTAAGATTTTTTAATTAAAAATTATATTATAAGGCATAAAGAAATTACAAACAAAATAAGAATAAGAATAAAGGAAAGTTTTAAAGAAACTTTGAAAGTTTGCTGATTTTAATACAGAATGGAATTTTAGACGTTTTCAATTTTTCGTAACGGCCGTGAGGTAGTTTTGTGAAACTCTGCTGGTTCAGGGTAATTTTGTATTTTCTTTTTCTTTTTTCAAAGTTCATAGCATTTTTGAAATTTGCCCAAATTTTAATGGTGTTGAAATTTAGCCAGAATAAAGTGCATGTATAAAGAACAATCAGTAAATGCATGCAAGCAGGATAGGTCACATGCAAAGCAACCCCAAGAGGCGTATATCTACTCGTATTTCATTATTAACTTAAGCATCATAAGCCATCCAAGTGCACATCTATAACATGTAAGGCTATCTCAGGTAAAGCGGGCACAAAAATGATACCTGTCAGGATAATCCACAATAATCTCAAAAAGTTTGCCTATCCTCAAGTCCTGCAATGTTTCATAAGCAAAATATTCAAGCCGCAACTGCCATCTCACAAGCCCTTCAGAAGGAGTACTGATTCCTGGATTTAAAATTGGGCAAGATGCCCGAGGCGATTTAAGAGCAGATGAAGAGGAACCATAGTCAAACAAGTCCCCCAAATATGCTAAAAGTGCACTAAGGAACTGGAGAGGAACAGCCTGAAGAAAGGTTGAAAAAAATATCACTTTCTTAAGTATTTAAAAATGGGTCTATTCAGTGATAAACCATTATGACAGTCAAATTAAACTATCGGGTGAATAGGTACCACAAAAAGAACTGTGAGGTACCAAACAATTGCAAGAAAGGGTTAAAGTTTAAATATTACAAACAGCTACCTACCCATGGATCATTATGTTTCCCAAATCTAGGTGATGCCTAACCTTGATTTAACTAAAGCATTGCAGATTTGAAATATGAACATTTAAAGTTTAAGAGGAAAATGAACTTTTAAATACATGACCACATGAAATACACATTAATTTGCCCCAAAATTAACAAGTATGAATTTTTTTTAAAAGTGGAGTTATACATAATGTGTTTCAATCGGCATTGGCTAATGGTCATTGGCTAATGGTCTAGGGTCTTGCTGGAACCGGCTGAGAACAGGAACCCCATTTTAACTTCAGCTGCACACTTAGTTCCGGCCCAGATTGGCCTCAATGCCATTCAATGGTTATCCCAGTTCTAGGAATTGGCAAGCGCCACTCTAGATGGAATGCTTGGGGAACTCATCTATTTTAGGAGCAGTAATGGCAACTAAATTACATGGCATATGGCTCAAACAGCAACACAGTCGCAGAGCAATTTATTGAAAAGTTGTCAGCTAACAATGATAAGATATTTGTTAAGGTCACGATAAACGTATTAGCTTAATTATATACAGGAATCAGAAAAAGTACCTGGATCCATTCTTTAACAGACTCCAAAACAGGAATCCTATATTCATCACCGGCTAGACTATGAACTTTGTTCTGTTGCAGACCAAGAGATATGTCAGAGTAAAGAATTTGGCATAGATATTAGAAGTAACTTACATATTAAATATATTGGAAATAAATATTCCAAGATTTTACCTAAAAAACAAACTTTAGAGCTTTTCGAATACAAATACTGCATAAATATATAATGCCACTTACATATATGCATACTGACCTTTAAAAGTAAGAAGATAGCAGAAGCATATGCATCTTCAGTAAGGGATGTAAACCCAAGGATCCTAAGATCACAAACAACTTTCCCTATGCTTTTGACCAATCTATTCTTACTTGAGATAACCGTGGCATGATGACTCCCATCAATATCCATATCACACATGCCAGAACTTTTCATTTGATAGTTGAAATGATGGTCATCTGACTGGGTTTCGCATCCATCTTCATACTCACCCAGTAGCACAGTACTTAGCTCTTCCAGCTTCTTCTTAAAATACAAGCGGAGTATCTCTAAACAAAAGGAGTGAGTCAAAGAAGCTAAGCATAAAAACAATAGCATGATAGGTGTGATTTATATGCAATAAAATACCCTGAAATCAATAAATCAAGATTTTATACAAGCTATGCACTGAAAATGTTTACTTTTCAACTATTCATGAAATCATACATTAAGTTGGCCTTAAATATAAGCTTGAGGCACAACTGGGCTCTGGCTATGATATGAGAGAATCAGCAATCTGCAGACATATGTTCAGACCGTGTGACAACAAATAGCTGTGTTCCCACTTCATTCATCTGTTTTCACTTGTTGCTCCCATGCTTGAGGATAGAGGGATTGGAGTTAAGATATCACACACAAGGTTAGTTGAGACCTGACAGATTAAGCATTTATGTTAAATTGCATTTTAGTGGCATAAAGTTGCGAACCATGGAATTTAATACCACTGAAAATGGGCTATAATACCCATGGAAAATATGGAAAAATATTGGATACCTTCAAGACGTTGAATGCATTACCACCCCATAAAGCAAACAAGCAGAAATGTATTAATCATACAATTTTAGTAACCGTTTACTATTTTAAATTATAAAAGGCTGTTTTAAAATAGTATTGATATTGACATCAACAGCATTAAAAAGCCAGCTGTTAAAGAAAACCCCACAGGTTAGCATATGCCCAATATGTGCAGCGAGGAAAGGGTATGAGAACCATCATCTGCGCTGCAGCCAAGTTATTCAGTATTGTCTAGGCTCATCAGATGTTAGGTAAATCTGCACGAAACAATTTATTAGCACTGGCTATTGAATGAACGTTGGTAGCTTATTTCATGAGCAAAATAAATGGGCAAAATGTGATGATTAAGAACGGTTGGGGTACAAATATGGGCGCACAACTCATCAATCTCCACACTGGTATGATATTGTCCACTTTGGGCCCTTCACAAGGAACCCACATGGTTTTGTTCTTGGGCTCTCCCCAAAAGGCCTCATACTAATGGAGATCCAATTCCATATTTATCCTCACCCCAATCCCCCTTGTCTGGCCAATGTGGGACTATGTTTGATATCTCACAATCTCCACCTCAAACATATTCTCACATGGTCTCCCCTTGATTCTTCAACTTGATTGGTTCATATGATGGAGAGGAAAAGTCACATCATTTTTACCCAATCAAATTCGTCTCTCATTGGGTGACCCCCATCTGCTTGATCGAGTCACAGCTTCACTTCGCGGAGGTAGACGCCTTATGTGAAGTTAACCAACACTCGAGAACCCAAGTCCACATGGCATACGGGTCCATGTGGCACCACATTGACAGCTCTCGTGCAGGCCTGCACGAGAGGGCCTCAAATCCACATTGACTAAGTCAGGGGTCCGACTCTGATACCACTTGTTGGGGTATAAATATGCACGCACAACTCAATTGATCTCCACACTAGTATGATATTGTCCACTTTGGCCCCTTCACAAGGAACCGGCATGGTTTTGTTCTTGGGCTCTCCCCAAAAGGCCTCATACCAATGGAGATCCAATTCCATATTTATACTTCCTCCATCCCCCTTGTCTAGCCAATGTGGGACTACGTTTGATATCTCACAAGAACCAATATAACAGTGCTCCTAATTGACTCAAAACAAAAAGGTATTTACCACTAAACGTTGGAGTATTAAATAGCATTTTGTCTGAAGGAATAATAACAGAAGGCAGCAAAATGTTGCATTTTGTAACGTTAGGTTAGCAAGTAGCACAGCTTGAAAGGAAAGGGTGTTTACGTGAAAATAGCCTCATATGTTGTGGTATTAAAGTGCATTTTACCCTAAAAAGGTCCAAATCTCATACTTATCCACCTACTCATCTAGTTAGATGGGCTAGTCCAAGAATAATGCATCTTTGGGACGTGCATGATGCACGTGTTATTAGAATAAATATGTTAGGATTTTCACATTTAATGTTGCGCCCAGTCTTTTAAGTAGTTATTTTAGTCTTTTGATCGTTGTATTTTGGTGTTTTATCGCTCTTTGAAGGATTTCAACTAGACTACTTAATAAAATCATAGATAAGAAAACTATGGTGAAAACACTTGTCCCCAAATCAAAGCAAATTGAAGATCCCCAAAGCTTTACATCATCATGGTAAGATAGATTGCATAAACGTTAAGTAATAAAGAATAATTAACTTTGTTAGTGATACTGTTATAAAAAGCCTCAAAAAGCTACACTAGAGCGTCGCTTGATTGGAATTAACCTAGTGTATGTTTTCCTTTTAGCCAAAACCGGTAGTGAAAAGCGCATAACCTACTTTGTAAATATGACATCCTAGTTTGGCCAACTTCGGGGATTGAAAGCCCACCACTTTTGGGTACACTAAAGAGGGATAAATTCCTTGTGTAGTCGTGCAATCGTTTTACTTTATTCTTCCCCCTACCTCCATCCCGCTTTCTAGCATAGTCAACAACTAAATAATCTAGTAAAAGATCATTTATGAAATTTGGTGAAAAAGCCCCTTCTTAATTTTGTTATATTTTTTATACGACGTGTTTTAAGGTTAAAAAAATACATCCATGCCTTTTCTAACATTATCGACATCTAAATTGACTTGAAAAGGTCATTTAAGAATTTTGGTGGAAAAGTACATTCTTAATTTTATTATATTAATTGTGTTTTTGATCTAGTATTGATATTCATTGTTATCTTCATTTTAGAGAATCGTAAAATGATTGGTTCTTTGTCATTTATTGCTTTCAACTAAGATAAAACCTTTTAAAGATTTGTTTAATTTTATTTTTATATTTTACTTTTGTAAATTGTTCCCGGTTCCTTTTAAATTATATTCACATTTTGCATGTTATGTGCTTTGATATTTACACATCTTCTGATCATTTAATGTTTACCATTAATACTTGTGTATTGTATAAATTATTGTTGAATAATAAAGTGATTAAATCTTAACTTTAAAATTGGTTAAACAAGAAATTACAAAGATTTTATTTTTTGAATATGGACCAAGGTAGCTTGTATCCATGTATATAAACTTGAATCATTTTTAAAACAGTTTTATTGTTCTCAATTGTTTAATTAATTCTATTTACATTTCCTGTGCTAATTTAAAGAATATTTTAGAAAAAAAACTTGGCTATTTTGCCATTAAGCTCCACTAATGCACTAAAAGCCTAAGCCATACCCTCCCGCTTTTTGTTGTCCATGGCAATTGGTTGGTGACATACTAATATTAAGGGGAATGAGCTTAGGATTGTAACGTCATACCATTAGCCCATACCATTTAGTTATTCTTGGCAAAAATGAACCAAACAAACTGCAATAACAAATCAAACTTACATTTGGTAAAGGAGACTTCCAGAATCCTCAAATCAACACATAGATATAAATAGCAATTAACTCTTCTATTATCGAAGGAAGCAAATAATCAAACAAAGATGATCAAATAAAAGTTTTCAATCAATAAAACATAGAAAAGTAAACTAAACAAAAATTTAATATTGCCACCCAATGTTGAAGTCTTTATGTGGGGGTGTGATGCATTCCCCAATGTCTAGCCATTAGGCGTTGTGCAGAAGGCGGGTGGAAAAATAAAAAATTGAAAAGTAGGCGGGTGGAAAAATAAAAAATTGAAAAGAACACAGAAAATGTCCCTTCAATGTTGGCTGCTTCTCTTTCCGTTGTCGGATGCCATCTCGTCTCTCGATACAATAGTCAGCGACCAACTCTCGGTCGAAAAAAGAGAGCAAATAGAGTTTGCGGGTTTGAGGTTATGGAAGTGTCTCTCGACCGATCCATTTCTTATCAAACCATATCAGTGCTCTCTTTTTTCTCTTCTACCCAGGGGCGGCAGCCAACGGTGGCACTGATGGAGGCGACACCAATAAGCGTCAAGAGGGTAACCGAAATCGACAATAAAGGGAGATGACGTCCGAGTAAGCTTTTTTAATTTTTGGCAACAAACACACAACATAGCAACCACGTTCCCCTAGATAGGCACTTAGCCTACAATGCCAACTATTAAAATCGGGTGCCACTTAAAGTGTGGTTAAAACCAAGACATCATACGGCCAAGCATTCGACAAGTACCCACTTTTCATGTTTAAATGAAACATATGTTGATTACCCACATGTTGACTATCATGGACCCATGCTTACATGTTGATTATCCTGGACCCATGCTTAGGATATGACTCTGGCTAATTACGAAGCTGGCAAGCTTTTGCTTTGTCATCTTTAATGTTTAAGGTTCTAAACTGGAAGAAAGATCAAGATTGATCTCTAACAGTCTAAACAAAGTAAAAAATATTATATTTATGGCATGCCCCAATTCCCGATATGGAGATAGCGGAGATAAGCCGCAGTGCATTTGAATTTAAAGAAATAACTACTAAATTTTTTTCCTTTACTTTCAAACTACACTAAGCGTAAAGTTTAGCCAGTATTGTAGATCACCCGTGAACAGATATAATCTAAAATCATGTATCAAAACATAAACTCATAATCTTCTCCTCCAAAAGAGGAGTACAAAGTCTGACAATACAATAAGAAAAGTACTTGGCCACATGGCCTACAGGAGCAACGGAAATAAAGCTGCAATAAAGACATGACTGACTAGAACACTATATCCTGACTCGCAAACTTTGTATCCTCAAATACTTCTATCCTCGAACTCCACTCTAGAACCTAACAGTGATAACAACAACCGCTAGAATAGTTGTAGATTCCAAAAACTAGAAAATGAAGCATGTTAGAACGATATATATAAAACTTGATAATCTGAATGCAATAAATAGCAGCATGACGGTAAAGATGGTAGTGATTAAATAGCAAGACAAGCATGACATGAAATATAATCTATGTACTAACATTTGTTTATTTGCATGTGTATGTGATGTAGTAAAATTATACTAGGCCATGACTCATGCTGGAAGGCACCATATGCAACATATAAGACCACAAGTGTTATAGGAGCGCTCATCCAAACTGGATCCAATCAGCTACATGCAAGAATGATCACATATGGTAGTGGGTCCATTAGATACAGAAATATGAACTATCGGATATGGTAAAGATGGCTCCAGTTGCTCTCACACCATCTCTACAATGAGTTACCCCAACTCCAGTGAGTCAGTATAGGCATGTCTCATGTATGTATAATTTGTAAAGCTCATTATCAAGCATAATGCCATTAGAGGTGGTTCTAGTGTACTATGACATTCTAAATGTAAATCATGTGTCATGTAACAGAAACATATTTCTGTTAAATATTACCATGTTGTGAGATTTTCAGGTATTATTTCAAGGTTTTATTTTCGGAATTACTTGGCACATATCACATAATAAGGAGACAAAGTCTGAAAAACAAGCCCAAAGGTAATATCATATAATAGACCATATGATCAAGGAAGTCAATGCAATCCAGTCAATGTCGGCAAAATATCCAAAACAATGCAATGTCTACAAGAACTGGACCAATCAAATCTAAGCATATAATTTAAGATAGCCCAACCTCTTAATTATATGGATCTACATAAATCAGGAACGAAGTAAAATCATATACACGCCTAAGTTTTTCCTACAATAATTAAAACGACGAGTGTTTAATTTATGTTTGCTTCCATGTGTTTAATTTCTATTTGCTTTCAGGGTCATTAATCTCAAAAAGTATCATCGTCAATAATTTAATTCAAGTCCATGGTAAGATACCAAACTAGTCCAACAATAAATTACATGGAATTCGGCCCACAAATCGAGTCCAGAACCAAGTAACAGGGACAACTAAACTGCAATTAGAGCTAAATATTCTGGCCTCAATGCACTTAAAGGCATTTTTAAATGTGTAATGGCCATCTTTCTTCTCTCTCTATTTTCTTTTTATTTTTCTTTTTTCTTTTCTTTCCTTTCCTTGGCCCACAGCAGGTCAAAGCCCACGAGGGCTTTATTTCCCTCCCATTCCCCCCCCCCCAATCGAGCCCACTGAGACTCGTTCTCATTCGATGCGACCCCCTCTCCCTCACACGATTCGCAGCAGCAGCACAAGCTGCCCGCTAGGGCTTCGACACGTCCTCTCTCCCGTCCCCTCCATCTCGCATCCTTCTCTGCAACGACGGCACCACCACCCTCATCCCGTCGTCCTTCGCACACAGCGACAGCAGCATGCCTCATCCCCCTCGTCCTTGCTGTAAGTCCTTCGCGTCCTATAAATGAGATGGATCCCCTTCTTACTTGCGGTCTATCCCTTTGCTGTTTTGGGGATTCGATGGCCGCGTGGCTTGTCGAGGTGTGGTTTGGGCTCCTCTTGTTGCGATCTGCCCCTTGTTGTTTTGGAGTCTGGCGGCTTCCCTTTACTTGCGATATGTCTTCTTGCTCACTGATTGAGGTACGTTGGCTCCTCTTACTTGCAGTCTGACCCTTCTTTACTTGTTTGGGTTCGGCCCCTTCCTCTTGCTTACGGTCCATCCATTTCCTTGCTTGAGTTGAATGCAGTGGCTCCCCTTGCTTCCAGATTTAGGGTTCCTCGTTGTTGCTTACGGCTGTGAGCTCCTTGTTGACTGGTGGCTGTGGTCTGTCCCTTTGTTTGCTGATTTGGAGGTTCGGTAGTGTAATGGCCCGTTATTTTGAAGCCCAACTAAGATTCTCCTCCTTCTCATTCTTTTTCTTCTCTTTTTTTCCCCTTGCAGTAAAGCCCAGGCCCACAAAATTTTCCCTTTTAATAAAATCCCCCACTCTCATTTTTCTCCCCCACTCTCTTTTTTCACGCATCTGAGCCTAGCGAGAAACCCCCCCCCCCCCCCCCCCCCCCCGATGCTCCCTCTCTCTCTCGGTGAACCCAAACCCCCATTTTTCTCTTTCCCTCTTTTTATACTCTCACCGACCCATCAAAGAATAAACCCTAGCCGAGTCACCGCCCTCTTTCTTCTCGTTCAAAACCCTTCCACTCTCAATCGGGATGTACCCTCTCTTCTCCAAACAACTGGAAGACAACATAGCGCAGTCGCCCTTCTTACCCGACTTCGAATTGAAACCCTAGCTGTCGCTAACTATTCCACGAGAAACCATCTCCAATACGAACTCTAATCCGCGTATGGTTTCCCACTCATCTCTCTTATATAAATTCGTTAACATCTGTGGTTTTACTCAAACAAAGATCCAATCTTTTTCTTTCTCACAATCTCAGATCTTGTTTTCTTCCAAATTAGGGCTTGGATGTAACGACTGCTTTTCATGTATCTGAATTTAATATAATATAATATATGTTTTGGTGGATTTTCTCCTCGTGTGTGGTTTTCGTCTCCGTAACTTTCATTTTCGATCGATTCATCGTATTTTCTCGTTTCTTCCTTAGGATTGTCGATTTCGAAGTGTGTCACTCGTGACGGACTTCATAACGGTCGTATCTAACTATTAGATCAAGCCTAGGAGTCTTAGGAATCGATCCCGGAGCTCCGCGCTCCGTATCGGAACTTTTTGTGCTCATTAGCCGGTATAAGAAGGGGCATCGACCGACTAGATGACGATCCAGTCGGTCGGCAATCCTTCTTGGACCGACTAGTTAGCTTTCTAAATTTCTCAAGAGTTACTGTTTATCGTTAGTCGGTCTAAGAACGTTGGTTGACCGACTAGGTTGCAAACTAGTCGGTCAGCAATGCTTCTTTAACCGACTAACTCATCATCTTAATTTTAGTTGAGCTACTGTTTACTCTTAGTCGGTCTAAGAACGTTCATCGACCGACTAGATGCTAAACTAGTCGGTCAGTATTTGTTCATGGACCGACTAACTCTAAAATCCAATTTTCGTTCAGGAGTTACTGTTTGCACTTAGTCGGTCTGCGTTGGTCGACCGACCGACTAGTTGCCAAACTAGTCGGTCAGTGGTTGCTCTTTGACCGACTAACCAGTGTTGAAACCCTAATTTCTGGGCAGCCGCCAGCCCAACCTATTTAAACCCAACCCAAACGATTTCATCTTCTCCAACACGACCCAAAACCCTAAAATCTTCCCCCTTGAGCCCACATCTTCCTCCAAGCTTCATTTCTTCATTCCAAGCCCTAAATCCATCATCCAAACCATCCATCCACTCTATCTACCTCTCATCTTCCCCAAAATCTCATCAAATCCATCAAAATCCCCAAATCCCCCAAAACCCTAGTTTCCCCAAACTTCTCCAATCTTTTCCAGATCTGATCCTAGGGTTCCCTGGAGTGTTTCTTCCGTCTCCTCTTGGTAAGAAATCGATCTACCGTTGTTTTCTTAACCTATTTATATTTTTATGAAACCCTAATATAATTTCATGTTATTTGATGATTGTTCCCCCAAAACAGCGATTTCCCCGTAGATTGGCATCCGTGTGACGAAGTGGTCGTCATCCCCGGTGCTAGGCAAGTGAAACTTGCCACCTAGGGTTTAGGCCATGTTTTAGGCCATTTGCTAGTTGTAGGCGTAAAAGAGGCTAGGCGACGAAATGATACTCGCCTAGGCGCAAATTGGGGAACTAGCTTGACAACGAAGCTAGTTCCGACATTTAGCATGTTGCACAATTACCATGTCATGTTTACTTTCCATTAACGGTACGCAAATAAATTGTCATGTCATTGCATTCTTTAAGTGTTTCCGTGATTGTGTAGCTTTGCTACAAATGCTTGTGTTACTGGCTCGTGTTCCAGAAGCGGGCTATGTGTTGGTTGATAGCCAATGCCCGAATTGCGTGTTTCCGGCTAGGTGCACCCCTACGCCAAATGTTTAAGAATGCGAGCTCATGTGCGGGGCAACCCCAGGCTCACTAGCTGAGTTTCATGTGCGGGGACCCTGGCTCCATTACGTGTGGGTATTGGAGGTAAGAGTTAAGCGACCAATCAACTGGGAGTCTGCCCGATCAGCAACTGCAGTGGTAAGGCGTAAACTCTTGGGTTTGGGGTAGTTGTTAAGCGGCCACTCAGCGGATGTGAAACCATTCAGCTGTAAGGCGTAAACATCTACAAAACAACGTGAATAGTGAATTGATTGAGATTGATAGTAGCGTGGCTACTCTTGTCTTGTCTTGTCTTGTCTTGTCTTGTCCCGATGATTGTTCTCTTGTACAAATTGTCTTGCCATGTTTCAATGGTGCACTCATGTTATAACTGCCATGTCATGCATACTAAACTGCTAGGTTGCTAGAGCCTTACTTTCAGTTTCCTTGCTCAAGTCTTTTAGACTTGCTGACATGTGCCCCTTTACTCTTTTGGGTGACACATGTTAGATCCTGAGCCCGAGAACCTTGTTGAGGACGAGGTGTTTGCTGACGCCGAGCCCGAGCTTGTGTTGGACGGGGAGTACGTGGACACTGGGGACCAGTCCTAGTGTCTTCGTTGTGTTTTACTTTTGTTAGACAGTTGTTTGTTATCGGTGCGTAGCACCTATACTTTGTTATGTCGTTTCTTTTGTTGGCCTTGTTCTGGGCCTTTAGACTCTTTTCCTTTAGCCTGGTGGCTTTTCTGGATGTTGGACTTATTTTCTTGTTGGACAATTTATGAGATGTGAGATTTTATTTCAGTCTCTGCTTGTGTTATTATTGTTATTCCGTTGTGGTTACAGGGACCTGCTTGTATATTTTTGACGCTTATCGGGTTTGGGGCTTCACAGCTCCACTCTCGTGCGGACCTTCTCACGTCTCGCCTCCATTTTAGGGAAGCGGGTCGTGACATTGGATCTCTTGAGATTTTGATCAACGGTGGAGTGGAGGTAGATTATCTCTATACCTAAGTTTTTGGTTTTTGGTTTTGTCTTCCTTGTTTTAACTTTTTTTCCTGCAGTTCTTTAAGTCGGCAATCGATGGAAATTTGTTTGATTTTGTTGTTGGAATAATTCATAATTCTCTAGGTGCAATTCTGTAGTGTATAATCATTTGGCATGTTAACACTTCCAACATTCATCTAAATAGTTAATACAAGAAATTTTGTTTCTAAATTTCCTTTTTACCAATTTGTATTATTATTAACAAATTGAGATTTACCTTGGTGCCAATTAGCTGTTATGTACAGTCATTTTCAGTATAGTTTTCTGTTTTTTATTTCTATCATTATCAACATTTTTATAATAGCAATCCAACTGAAATTGCTTGGGTTAGTGGACTAGATTAATGTCCCTAAATCATGAATTGTGGCGAACTCCTCGTCTTGGCTGGTTAACTTCGATATTTATTTATGGTCCCGAATTTGTTTGAATATGATCCCAACACAATATCTTTCTTTAAACTTTATTTTAAATCATCTTCTGAATGTCTTCCTCCAGAACCATGTACCTGCAAATAAAATTGAGACTTGTAGCATTAATTATGTAATTAGGCTCTATGCACCAAATAATTATGGACATTGATATTTTTTTGATCACAGAGATTTGCCAGCGAGAACATAAACCATTCACATGAGACTTTTACTTTTCACAGAGAACATGTACCTATCTTAGACTTGGTGCATAGAGTCTACTTATGTAAATTAAGACATCCAGAAGCACAAATAACTAGATAACTTGAGAATAACCTGACAATCCCAGTACATGATTCAACTTGGCACTTGACATGTGCCATCCTACAACTGTTGATAACCATGTTGTACACTGAAATACATGTCCTACATGCCATTGAATATTGCACAAGCCAGAACATTGTGCCTGATCATTAAACAATTTACATTGTTTGCAAACTCCCGGCATTATACACGATCATGTTGGGAACTAAATGCTACATGGGGCAAAGTATCACGGTACGTCGGCGATCACCTCTTGAACCCATGAGAGCCACCTCTAGAATCTCATCCACATGACAATACCTGCAACAAGTACAATGTCAGACACAATAACAGTAATAACATAAACACATGGCATGAAAACAATATAATAGACATGTACAATGACACTACACCTGACATCACGGGTTTTGGGGTAATTCATATTAGAGAGAGTACGAGAGCGATTGAAGCCATGCTTTTGACCCCTATCTGGAAGGATGTCCTTTTATGGATCCTGAGTTCTTGGTACAGTTGACCATTATACTCGACCCGGGGTAGCACCCCGTGGTCCAAGGTGGACTTCACGTTGCACATCGTGCTCTCCAAATATGAGTCACATCACTAGAATATGACAACTCAGTTTGGTGTATAGTAGTAATTGTAGGAGGATGTCTCATGTTAGATTAGTTATTACAGTTTCTTGATGGCTTGCTTGTTTATAACATATTAATGATTGATGTTATGGATATATGATAGCGAGATGTTTTCTTTACTTTTTGTTTATCAATGTCATGACTGCACTATTGTCTAATGTCAACATTCATATCTTTTTTTAAATGTTTACGTTATTCAAGATTTGACGTTTCCATACATTGTTACACTTTGCCCTATAAGATCAATTTTGCATGTTTGCACCTTTTCTTTTTTTTACATAAACTGAAAGCTTGGATATATGTATAATCTATTGTCTAACCCAATCATATATCTCTCAGGTGTTTCACATGTCTTATATTGGGTTGCATAGTTCTTCCATTCTCTTGAGCTATTTTGGGTCCTTCCATTGAGGTATGTTTTCGGTATATTTCTATTCAACCTATATTGACTTCACTGGCGCTCAGCCAGACCTGCAAAACTATTAAGAGTGACGGCACCCGTTTCTGGGGCATTACAGGTAGCTCCTTGGTTGCGGTTTGTCCCTTGCTTGCTGAAATCGAGGTGTTGCGGCTCCCGTCTTGCTTGTGGTTGGTGGCTCCTTACTGATTCGGCTAGCGGCTGGTTGTTTTCTGCTATTGATTGGGTGCAGTGGCCCTCCTTGCTGGCGGCTTTGGAATTCCTTGTTGTTGAGCTGCAGCGTGGACTTTCTGCAGATGTTTGGGCTTCGAATCTTAATTATTTGGGTTCTTTGGCGTCGATCTCAGGTATACTATATCCCCTATACCCCAATTTCGATGTCTTTGCTTGCCGTTGGGGTTTGGTCTTTCCTTACTTGCAGATTGGGATTCTCTTGCGTGTTGTTGGGTTTGGGCTGTCTCTTGCTTGCTATTTGAGTTCGATGGCTTCCCTTTGTTTGCGGTTTGGGCTTCCCTCGATGTTTGTTGGGCTCGGTGGCTGGCCTTGCGGGCGGTGTTGAGGTTTGACCTGTCCCTTGCATGTTGTGTTGGGTTCTTGGGTTGTTGTTGGGTTCTTGGATTGTTGTTGGGTTTGTGGACTGTCTTTACTTGCCATTTGGGTTTGGTTGGTTTTGCTTGCTGTTTGGAACTTCCCTTGCTTATAGGTTTGGGGTCCCTTGCTATTCTTAGGTTCGGTTCGCTTCTTTACTCATTTTGGGCTTCTCTTGGCGTTTGGGGTTCGGTGGCCTTCTTTGCTGTTGTTGAGGTTCGGACTCTTCCTTGCTTATTGCCTTACTGATTGGGGTTGTTGTTGCTTGCGGTTTATCCTCTCCTTACTTGAGATGGGTTCGCTTGGCTTTCCTCGTTGTTTGGGCTTTCCCTCGCTTGCGATCTGTCCTCTCCTTGCTTGAGTTGGGTCGGTTGGCTTTCTTACTTGATGTTCTTGGGTTGTTGGGTTTGCGGACTGTCTTTACTTGTCATTTGGGTTTGGTTGGTTTTGCTTGCTGTTTGGGACTTCCCTTGCTTATGTGTTTGGGGTCCATTGCTGTTCTTAGGTTCGGTTGGCTTCTTTACTCGTTGTTTTGGGCTTCTCTTGTCGTTTGGGGTTCGGTGGCCTTATTTGTTGTTGTTGAGGTTCGGACTCTTCCTTGCTTATTGCCTTACTGACTGGGGTTGTTGCTTGCGGTTTGTCCTCTCCTTACTTGAGTTGGGTTCGCTTGGCTTTCCTCGCTGTTTGGGCTTTCCCTCGCTTGTGATCTGTCCTCGCCTTGCTTGAGTTGGGTCGGTTGGCTTCCTTACTTGATGTTTAAACTTCCTCGCTTGGTGATTGAGTTTGGTGGCTTCTTCAACTTGCGGTTTGGGCTCGCCTTGCTGGTTTGAGGTTCGGTGACTTCCCTTACGGGTTTGGGGTTTTCTTGATGTTGTGTGGTTCATTGGTTTATCTTGCTTGCGGCTTTGAGCTCCCTGCTGGTTGTTGAATAGTGGTTGGCTTTTCTGATGCTTTTAGGTTTGGCTGAATCCTTTATTATTGTTTTGGGGTTCCTGGGTTGTTGGATTGTGGCTGGCTCTCCTTGCCGGATGAGTATTGTGGTTGTCTTGTTTACTTACTGTTTTGGGTTCTTGCTTGTTAGGTTGGCGACTTCCCTTGCGTTCTGTCTCGGGTCCCTAGGTTATGCTTTGAGCTCGACTAGTTTCCTAGCTTGTTATTTCGGGTTTCTTTTATCAGGCAATCATTATGTTTCCTTCGTTCTTGGTTCGTTGCATGAAACGGTTGGGTGCTTTATTAACAGTTCGGTTTGGAATATCATGACATGAGAAACATCCATGCCTTTATTTTATTACATGTCAGTTTCATTATCATGTTATCTCTTGAGCAAGCGAGTACCATGAAGTTTAATATTGTGATTAAATTGTGTAGTCCCTGAATTATTACTTGTACGGCAGTGGACTATCATGAGGTTGACTCTTGACGTGACAGGTTAATACGGCGGTGGCTTTTCTTGACTCATGACTTGACTTCGCAGTTTAGCTAGTATTAAACTTGACACACTGCACGACACTAAAATTAATAAAAATGTTAATTTTTTCTTGACTCATCGAGTTTCGGAAAACTTATGATCGAGGGAGTGCAGGAGCGACTGGGACCTGATCTACAGCCCCCATGTTAGGGAGGATGTCCATTATTCAGATGGGTCCTGAGTCCGGAAGGCAGATAAGGACGGCCATCTTGATGGGTTCTAGAGCCCCCGTCACAGGTCACAGTGGTACAGCTCTTACAGTATGATACTTTCTTCTTTTTACCTCGGTCCGGGATTGCACCCTCGCGGTCCAGGTAGCCCTCAATTGCACACTGTGCTCCCCTTCATATGTCACGGCCTAGTAATGGTTCACTTTAGTGAGTACCATCTTACAGTAGTTGTGGATATTTAATTATCATACCATATTACTTCTTTGTTCAGTACTATCATATCTGTAGTTGTCCTATCTTTTTTTGTGTACCCTTACTTTTTTGACTCTTGTTTAGATATTGTCAACTCTATTAAGTGTGGTGCGACCTCTGTTGCCCACTAGGTACAACGCACAGGATCATACGAAGACGCTTGAGTACGATGAGTCAGACTTCCAGTGCAGGACTTTTTTAGACTTGAGGCAGCGGCATGTGAGTGCTCTATTTACGTTGCAGCTGTAGTGTAATTTTATTGTTCTTACCTGCTTTGTTTACAGTATTTCCATTCTTTCAGCAGTGCTCCACATTGACTTCACTGGCACCTGTGAGAACTGCACATAAACTGTTTCAATTGTGACGGCACCCGGGGAGCGGGTTACAAAATGACTATAATAAACTTCAGTTTTGAAGCCCACAACACAACCAATAACATCAGCAACATAAGCCCCCGAGAAGCCGCAAGGGTCAACAGCCTAGCCCAAGAAGCAGCCAAAGCATGGGACAGCAGCCGAATGATGCAGGCAAAACAGATAGCACAGCCAACCGCTACATGAAAAACAGAAGGCACTATCGAGAGTGCAGGGGAAGAAAGAAAAGGCAGCCGGATGCGGCAGCTAAAACAGAGGGCAGCCGGATGCAGGAGCTGAAACAGAGGGCAGCCGTAGAGGCTGAAAACAGAGGGTAGCCAACAACTGCAGGAAGTAGGGGGCACAGAGGATCACAGAGCATCAAAACAGAGAGCAGCCAAAGGCTGCGTCGGGAGGAAACTCAGCAGTCGAATGCTGCATGGAAGAGGAACTCAGCCGAAGACAACAGAGGACCACATGGCAGCAAGACAGGGAGCAGAGGGAGCAGCTGAAAGCTACAGAAGAAAAGAACGAGCAGCCCCCCAAATCAAAATACAGAGAGTAGTGCTCCAACCCTAAGACGAGAGAACATCCGTAACAAAAAGATTACAAAGAGCAGGGATCAAACTAAAGGGCAAAACACCCATAATCCGAAACAGAGTAAGCCCAGAACAAGGCGCAAGACAACCCAAACTCGTCCACGGATGGGAAGAACCCAGCCAAAAGCCTTATCAAGGGCTCACCGTCACACGAACCACATCATAGAAAACCCACGAGGCACACCTATCGGAAATTAATCCCATAGCACACCCATCGAAAATCATCCCTCAAATTAATATCAATCCTAACCAATCAATCAAACAATTATATAAATGATTAAATTATGTTTATACTCAGATTAATTTTCATCATTGCATAATAGATATTTCATCACATGAAATTAACTCAAAATTTCAAAAATTCTCAAGGCCAAAATAATTTTCCACAAACAATTTCCAAACCAACACAATCATCGAATTGCAAGTATTGACGGAGTTTATCGAGGCCTGAAAATGAAGTTTATGGAATCTATCGTTCACCAAGCATAAAAGGATCATCAAAAAGTTTGTCAGATCTTGCCGCCTCACCATACGTCTTGAATGTGGCTACCACAAGCGAAAGGAGAAACCTTTAATAGAAACCGGACTCGTATGAAGATCGAAACTCCGTTAGCCCAAAACCGCAAAGATTTTTTAGATATTAGAGTGTGTGCGTGGTAGGGTTTTGTGAAGGAAAAGGGTGGCTGACATAGGAAAGAGGGGGTAGTGTGTAACCGTTGGGTGCCGACGGGAGAAGTGGTGGACAACGGTTACACCGTGCGTGAGGGAGAATTGGTTGTGCAAGATCATGTGAGAGAGGGAGTGGGAGAGTCGGCTAGAAAAATAAAATAGAAAGAGAGATGAGAGGTTGAAATAAAAGAGAATGAGAAATAATATTAGTGTTAGGTTAATTAAATGGGTATGTATTAATGGGTAATGGGTTCAAAAATAAACGCGGGTTGGGTTACAAGTTAAATGGGTTAGAGGTTATAAAAGTAAACGGGTTAATGGGTAAAATAAAACAACTCTCAAAATAATTTACAGAAAAATCTCACTATAAATATATGGGAATTAATGGGTATCATACGCCATATGAGGCCTTGCATCATATTCCCTCTCACATAAAGCTTCAGTGGCTAGAATCACGATTTGAAATTTGGAACCGACCTTAGCAATGGTAGCCTGCTATCTAGTTTGGTCTTAATGCAGCCAATAGCAAACAATTCTGTTTGCAATTGTAATGTGTTAACAAGCTAAAACAAAAAATAAATATTCAATCTAACCCCCAAAACCATGTTGACAATTTCATGATTTTAGAAGGAGAATGCTTTACTCTGATTAATATGAAAAAAAATTAGAGGTACAAACCTCCATTTGAACATTTCCTTCCAACTATTATTCAATGAACAAATACGTTTATTTGATTTATATACACAAATTTCCTGTTTATAAAACTGCATCGTTCCCAATTCTTTTACAAAAAAGTTTCTTTGAAAAATAGATGACACATGAAGCACAGCCACTTCAAAATGAGTGTTGGCCATGTTGAACTTATGTCGAATACCAACACTTGCCTGATAAGTATCAAACACTTTGGAATTATGTTCAATTTTGAAAACCCAAATAATTATGTCGAAGCCATGTCAACTTTGAATAAAGACCAAGACTCTTCAACATGCACAACCACTTCAAAATGAGTGTTGTCCATGTTGAACTTATGTCGAATACCAACACTTGCGTGATAATTATCAAACACTTCGGAATTATGTTCAATTTTGAAAACCCAAATAATTATGTCGAAGCCATGTCAACTTTGAATAAAGACCAAGACTCTTGTGTTGGACGCTTCAGTCACACACCTCTTTAAAATATAAAATGACTAGAAATTACCTGTGCACTAGTGCACGGTGACCGAAAAAAAAACCCAAACACAGAATGCAGTGCAAGCGCGCAACCGGCAAAGGAGCAAGAAGAGCATGTGTGTGTGTATCATCGGGAAGAGACGGGCCCCGTGCGCAACCGCAAAATAGAGAGAAGCGTGGATGTGTGTACGGGTATCGTCGGGTGTAAAAGGGGGAAAACCAGTCGTTAAAGTGCAAAAAAATGCCGGGGTCAAAGTGAAAAAAGCCCGATGGCAAATCTGTAAATATGTGGAATTATGAGTGGCATTTGATGTTATGAAAAAGCAATGGCAATCTTGCAAATAATTAGAATAAGGGGGCTATTTAACCCAACTCCAAACAACACCACCCAAAATTGGACCAACACTCCCACCCTCCACCAGGTGGGTCCCACCATGATGAGGTGGCCAAACCTAAGTCACATCTCTATCAACCTCTTTGTCCTAATAGAGCAATGGCAATTTGGTAAAACTCTATTTTATAGAATAAATCTTAATCAAGAGGTTCCTACGTCAATAAAGCCAACCCATTACTTGAACTAGGTAAGGTATCAATTAGATTTTTTTGTCCTGCTTGATTAAAAGTTATATATGCTTATCATTGAAATTTTTATTGTTTTTCCTTTTATTTTTAATAGAACACATCACAATCACGATAGGTCATGATGTATTATTTATAAATACCTACGTGTGCACAAAAACAGCTGCATCGTTATATCCATGTGTCTTACTTTTTCGATGTACGTGCTTTGTGTCCATGTCATGTCATATTCGTTTTCGTGTACGTGCTTCGTAGGATGACATATTATCACCAGAAGCTAACCAAGAAAATGCAGTGTATATCATAATATTACGATATGACCACACATTTTTTATATTTTTACAAGCTCCTTAAAATAAAATTAATGTGGCATGTGCATGTGACTTTGAGCCATATACGTTTGTCAACCGTTAATCGATCTAATTTATAAAAACTCATTTTGATGTATTTATTGCATGGTCTTTTACATTTTTATTTCATAATATTATTATGGGATTAATGTAGAGCAGGTGGCACTTGATCCAATGGATCAGGTGCAAGACACAAAGGGATGGGCCCCAATGAGTACAAGCTCATGTGGGGGCGTGTACTCTCCACCTTTTTGTGTCTTGCCACTTGATCAGCTTTTCTACATTAAATCCTATTATTATATACAAAAAGTAAATTTGTTCCCATCACATCAAAAAATGCTTTATAGATTTTCATGTATTTTGTTTAATTCCTTCAATTTTTCTAGACTGCATAGATCAAGTCGGTTTACTAGATTGCTAAGGATTACGCAATAAATATCAAATATGTTTGAGATTGATATATTTAATTGCCAAAAAATATATTAGTAGCAAATTGCTAATAAATATCCTAGCTAAACTTGGATGCATGTCCTTTCCTTGTTCTGTGATTCATTCTCAAACATAATCTTTGTTTATTTCTACCATAAGTCCACCAAATACTTCTCTCGCAATGCCCTCTCTCATTTTTCCCCCCATGTCTGTTTAAACCCTAACCATAGTTGATGGAACCTTATTGTGATCTCTCTCTCTCTCTCTCTCTGTCGAAGCTTGTTTTCTCTCTACACTCTCCGATCGCCCTCGGTTCTGATTCCCCTCGTAGAGGTAGCCGCAGTCGCACAGTGTCGACGAGGCGACGAGGCCCCCGATAAAGATCGACAGTTTTTCTTCTACTCTGGCAACATGTAGGTCCCTTAATACAATCTTACACTCTTACGTTCTCGATAAACTCATCCACTCTTTTGTTTGTTGAATTTTGAAAATAATTTTAAGTTATGAAGATGACTTTGTGTTCTGCATTTGCTGCAAATTTTGACAGGGCTTTGCCCTTTACTGTCATGAGCTTAGGTCCTCCCTTAATGTAAAACCTTGGGGCTCTGTCCTTTTGGGTCGTGGCTCTGGGCTCCCCTTTACTGTCATAGACTGGGCACACTGCCCTTTGGCCATTTTTCTCATATCTGTATTTTGCTACCTTGTTGCAGCCATGTCTACTGCTTCTCCTCAGTAATGTTCCTGCAGCGGCCTTTCTTGATGATTGATGGAGGTTCTGTCCCGGCGATGGTCTGATCTGTGGTTGGCCCTACTTGCTGTCAAGCATCTGTTTATTTAATGGCTCTTTTGCCACGGCCGTTGCTTTTTTGGGCATATGTTTGCTATTGTTATACTAGTGTATGCCTCTGTTTGTTGTTGTGGCACGTTCTAGTGTGTAGGCCTATATTCGCTGTCTTTTTGGGCCTGCACCTCTATTGAGCATGTGGCCTTGCTCTGATATCGCTTGGCCTTTGTTTGTGCTGCTAGCTTAGCATTAAGCCTAACCGCAATTATTGAAAGGTGATTTTGCCCCCCATTGCCTCACAGCCTAGTTGGCTTTAGTCAGTCTCGACATTAGTTAACATCGGATTTTATTATTAAGGGCGGTAACCTTATTTTCTATAATGACATTGTTCTGAGAAAAAGTGGACACGAAACTAAATTGAAAATATATTGGATTGATATATGATTATAATTTGAGATTGATCCCAATTTACTATTATAGTTAATATTTGGGACATGTTAGAATTATGTCATTGATAATATACTATAACAATCGACTGGTTTCATTCCCTTAGATATCATATGGGATTCAGATTGACTTGGAAATTAGTATTGTCCCTTATAGCGTAGGCCTAGTTCATGACTACAAAAATTGACATCATTGATATTACACTTTGGGCTTTACAAATAGCTTTAGTCCCTGACATTACATATGACATGTACAATGTAATCCCACAAATCAAATTGTGTCCTTGATTGTGCCTTGATAACGGTAAATGGGTACATTTACTTCCTGGCATGCGATTACTCATATTTTCATATTTTTCGTCATTGATATAGATTTTATATGATAATGTACGTGATATTGTTCATTATACATGCTCATCATGGTATATAGGATGATGCCCTTGATACTATTCAATATACATGTTCACATTGCACGCAGTCACTGTTCACATCTACTATATATGATATTCATTACATCAGATTATATGTCAACTGATATTGTACCTAACACTGATCTCGATTAATGTTCTTGTAAAGATTAAAACTGCATTGGTTACTGTTCTCGATTAATGCACTTGTTACCTCGCTTGATATTGCATCAAGAATAGAACACGAGGATGAAAAACTCATTGTCTCGGAGGATGCGAGAGCGACAAGAGACCGTTACAATATCTATGTTTTTCATCTCCAGAAATGGAGGATGGTTATTCTGTATCTGTGTTTTTCAATTGTAACTATGGTAGTGGGGCTTACTACTATATTTGAGTTTTCTGCTCATACCACAGGACACGTGTTATATCTCACACTCTACAAGAATATAGATAATTATACGTCTGTAAACTAAGTATGTCGTGTGACTGATCATGTATGATGTGTTTGTGTAAATCACCAGTTATAAAGGTACTAGAAATAACACGTGCACATAGTGCACGACGCGAAAGAAAAACCCAGGAACAGGATTCGGGGAATGCGTCCAACCGAAAGTGAGTGAGAAGCATGTGTATGTCGGTATCGTCGGAGGGTAAAAGGTGTTAAAATGCAAGTAAAAATCCCAAAATGGCAAACTTGTAAATACACTGGGTTGGGGTTTTTTTCTTTTAGAGGGGGTTTGTCCCAGTCAGCTTGTGACTGGGACATACCTGCCAACTAGGACAATCCCATTTGGACAACCCTCTTTTGTATAATAAATTTCTTTCCATGTAGAGTGTGAGATATTACTCGGTGCATATATAAGAGACCATGTCTCAAAAATAAGCCCGAAGGCAATATTAGGAGACAATCCACAAAGTCAATTATATGGCTTATATAGTCATGAGCAATATCAGTATCATGTCAATAAAATATCCACATGTGCTAGATTCATCAAATTCGGTATATAATCATAGCATAGTTCAAGATTTGACTTTAGGGTTTGTCGGAAAATCCAATTCAGTTTATAATCATTTATACATGAGGTAATTCCCACACTATTTAATGTTATCAATTTCTAATTTCAGTTAGTATATCCACGTAGATAGAATCATTAATTTCAAAACTATGTCACATAGATCTAATTGGATGGAAAATTTATGCCAATCAATTGGCCTGACCAGTTATATAATAAAAGAAAGGTTTTCCGTGACTTTGGTCGTGTTCCTCAATTAAGTAATCTCTCAAAATATGCATTTCTTATAGACCAATATGAAAAGCAAAATATAGATCTAATTTTCTCAACAAAACTTTTACAGTCCAATATAAAATTAGGTTTATTACATCTAATAATTAATCCAATAAAGAGCATGGAGACAGCAATGGAAAAGGGAAGCATGGAGACAGCAAGGGAAAAAGGGAAGCAAGCCGAAAGCATTCAATATAATAGGAAAAAATAAGGAACATACTGCAAAGAGCAACACCAGAGAAAAACAAGCAAGGGAACATGGAAACTTGTGACCAACACCAAGAGCACACACGAGAAGAAGCTGCAGGTGGCCAAGCACCTAAGAGCAACACCAAGAGTACACACATGAAAAGAAGCTGTAGGAACCTAAGAGCACAACAGGGAACGAGAGCCCAGACCCAAGAGCACAGTAGTGAACGGAGCATAAGAAAACGCACACACTCGAGGGAGCAACACACACAGCATACCTAGCAGGAACCGAAGGGCAGCCCACATGTCAGGGAACACACCCGAGGGAGCAACACAGATAGCAGGAACCTAAGAACAGATGTCAAGACAAAACACCCGAGAGCAACTCATACATAGGAACACACAAAGACCCAGACCCGAGAAACACACATCAAGGAACGTGGAGCAATGGAAGCCATTCCCGAGAGCAAGCAGGGAAGGGATCGCCGAGAAGAATAGGAAGAAAGGGAGAAAAAAACCAGATAGCAAGCATGCAGCATGGAAGTACCAAATCAGCAAGGGAACAACCAATATACAAGCATAAAACCAACACAAAAATATTGAAGCTTAGTTATCGTCGTCATCCTAAGAATGACGGAGTTTATCGAGACGTTAGACTGTAGTTCAAGAGATCTATCATTTACCAGAGACGAAGGTCATCGAAAAACCGCATCAGGGCCTCGCCAATTCTTTATGGATGAAGTTGGGTAGGTGGAGCTCGTCGGAGATGGGTTACAGTTTAAGAGTAAATTGATGAGGATGAGTATGATCAAGATGATGGGGATGCGGATGAGAATGATGGTGACGGTGTTGGTGGTGATGACGGGAATGGAGGTTTTTGGGGATAGAAGATGACAGAAGAGATGAGGGATGGAAAGGTTTCTAGGTGTGGGGATGTACATATATGGTTGTATGTGGTTTTTAATGATGGAGAAGAATTGGGTAGGGAAGTTACGTTCATGCCTTGTTAGTTAGTGGATTTAAATGAGTTGAAATAATTGATGGGAGAGTTTAATGCTGGAAAAGTGGGTGGGAGAAAAAAAGTGATAAAGTTTGTCGGGTGATTTACGATTTTTTTTTAATTTTTCGGGTTTCGGGTCCAGAAAACATTTCAAAAAATTCTATAATTTACTATAAATTGTGAAAAATTAAAAAACTAATTAAAATGATTTTGTCAAATTTTTCGGATCACATAAGAGTCAGTTTTTGGAGCTAAAACTGTTTTTAAAATCAGTAATAGTTTAGACTTTAGAATCTTAACCGCTAACATTTTAATAAAATACTTTCCAAATAAATTTATTCAAGCATAATATAATTTTCACCACTAACATGTCTTTTTACATTTATTAAACCAATTTTAAATAATTTTTTAATTTAAAAATGAATTATCAATAAATAAAATTAGGGTATTACATTAATATCTAGGAATCCACATGTTGGATTCTGTGGATTCCGACGCATAAGGTACCAAAACATTCATCTGTGCTATTAGATTTCACAGTTTATGTATGTGTTTCAATTGCGACTAAAATAAACTATTTTTCTAAATTAAAAATAGATAATGATGATAAAAAATTAAATATCTAGCAAAATACTTGCCTGACGCACGAAGTGCCCAAATATTAATTATGACTAATAGAATATTATAATACTTTTTATAATTTGCGAACAAAAATATTTATTTTTTAATTTGGAATAAATAACAATAATATTTACAGGTAAAATACTTAATTTTTGTCGCATGAAATACCAATACATTTCTTATAACTTACCTCTTGATAGGTTCAGATCGTCACATATTTTCTTTAGGTAATATTCATCAGGTGATTCTACTAGGACCTTCCAGCTAGCTTGGACTCCTCTCGGTACTTGCTTGCCTCGCTCTTCGGTAAGCTATCTTCACTAGCTTTTATATTTTTTTGCCTGATTATATTTCCATCATGCCAGTTGCTTGTTTTCTTATCCGTCATCTTTTTGTAAGGGACCCTGCGGGGCTACACACACACTAGAGTGGGTTGAATAGTGTAATGGCAAGCAAAGTGCTTCATTAAAAGTTACTGAAATTAAAGCACAATAAGAAGCGGAATATAATCAGAGTGCTCAACAAACGCAAACACAAGGAATTTACTCTGGTTCCACAAAACTTGGATACGTCCAGCCACACCAATATTCACTATATTCCCACACAGAGAAGTGAATACAAATCCCACAAAAAGATACCTCACACATAGATTTAGGATTCCCACAAAGAGAAATCCTTACTCTCACACAGAGAGACCTCACACAGAGGATTTGTTCTTTCACACAGAAAGAACCAAACTCTCACAAAGAGAGTAACTTTCACAAAGAGAGTATCTAATTCCCACACAGAGAATTAGGGTTTCGAACAAAAAACAAAACGAAACAACACTTACCTATGCCTTGATATGATCTTACCAATACGATGAAGAAGGCATGCAAGTGAATGACCAAGTGCTTGAGATTAGCTTTGATTGCACTTGATGATCTTTCTCTCTTTTAGGAATGAATCCTAACACTTCTCACTTGAGTCTATAAAATGAAGAGAAGAAAGATGTTCTCCAAGAAGGAGAATGAGATTGAAATCCATTGGAGAAATTCCATAGAGCTTAGATGCTATAGCATAAGTATGAAGCTCTAATTAGGGAATGGTGGAGGAGTGGCTTAGAGAAGAGATTAAATGATCTTCTATGATTTCCTAACCCTTTCAAGAATTCTAAAAGAACAAAGCCAACTCCTATATATATGAAGCCAAGAAGACCCCATAAAACCAGCCAAAAACCCAAAGGGAAGAAATCTGCAACGGCTAGATTTTGGTAGTTTACGGCACAAACAGTCGAGTGAAGAACAAATAACAGTCGACTATTCAACGGCTAGAAAAATCCCAACGGCTATAATCTGAGCCAGGACAGTCGACTGTAGAAGACTACACAGACGACTGTAAAACAGACAGTCGACTGTATAACCTTCATCAGGCGACTGCTGCAGGGATGGAAGAAAAACAGAGAGAGATGCATTTTTCGCACTTACGTCTTTCAGACGACTGATGGCCATTTCACAGGCGACTGTAAATATACAGGCGACTGTAAGAACAGCAACAGGCGACTGTCTTGCAAATTGGAATGATGCCCAGAAAATGCAAGAAGCGCACAGTCGACTGTCGACCAATTCACAGGCGACTGTAAATTGAACATCAGTCGACTGATGCGAAAAGCTCAAGAAGAGTCAAAGAAATGTTGACTTGAGCTATGCATCACAGTCGACTGTAGAAGGCTCGACATGCGACTGGAATCACCCAGTCGACTGTAAAACCTTCAGCAGGCGACTGTAGGAGAGCCAGAGACTCCAATTGAATCTTTGGGCTAGATGAACCTATTGGGTTGGATTCTATGATAATCCTAAGGCTCACTAAGATGGTGAAATGCATATGCATGAGAATATGACCATCTATCAAAGCATTACAATAATCCTAGTCTCAAAAAGAGAAATGCAAGTAATTGAAATTACATGGATTACAAAATGCATCTTCTAGAGTCTAAGTCTTCAAGCTCGCGATTCATTGTCACGCCCCGCAACCCGGGGTCGCATCATGTTTCGCAAAGGATAGCAGGTCCTGCAGATAACCAGTGAAAACAATCTAGACACAAGCAGAGATGTATCAAAATGCTTAACAAAATTTTCCATTTATATATATGAACGAGTTTACAAAGTGATTTACATCATGCCAAAAGCATGCTTACAAAAAGCTATACATCATGATATAAGCATGCAAACAAAAGTACATCTGCTACTATCACAAAAATACATATGCTACCTCTAGTCAAAGGTCAGCTGGGTCCACAAACTCTGGTGTCTCCTCTACGTCTGGATCAACACCTGGTGGTACAACAACAATGAAGGCCCACCAGTAAATCACAATGATTCTAAAAAATTTGGACTTTAAATATATGAACATGGGAAAACACTAACTAGGATGTAGTAACTGAGAACAAACTAGTTATTATTGCATTGGCACTTTAAGAGTAACATGCAGCTCAATTTAAAGGTAACAATATCATGGTTTCATTGTTATATGCCAAACCTAGGTCGTGAATCATATTGGAGAGTACAGAAACAACCAAGGAGTCCACCTCAGTACCCAGGGGCGCTCACCTGGGCCAGGCCCAAAACAGGGACGGTAGGGGCCGTGAGTCAACAGTGTGAAACTCAATAATTAAGTCCGACGGTACAATAGGGGTCAGATCCTGATTCAATGATATGACCCAGGTCGGAACTACCTGATGCGATCAAGTCAATAGGAGCGTGGCTCCAGTTGCTCCCGCACTCTCTCTAATATGATTTACCCCAAAAACCGTGAGTCTGAAATGCCATGTGTATAACAGTGTACACCTCTCAGTGCCTCTGTGCTATAGTCAAGTGTTATTCTACACAATGACTAAATATGAGTTCCAAGGTGAAATTAAATTCTAAAGCCACATTAAACTCAATTTGTATATTAGTGTGCTATGACATTCTGGTTTCAATTACATTCTCATTCATTCATAAATAATTTACTGAATTTCGAATCATTATTTCCATAGCACACCTAATATACCAATTAGTCTAATGTCATGGGCCATTTATCAACTTCATAATGAGCATCATAATATTCAACATGTTTTAAGAGTGCAGAAATTAAATATCTAGACATGGACATGGCAATTAATATCATGCTATTCTAATATGCCAAACAATCTGAAACTTGGATATAAATAAGTATAAGAACGAACCTGCAAGTAAAGGCAACTTCCAATTATCATACTCTTTGGAATTTATGGGGGGATGGTCAAATGGGGGAGGGACAATCTGGTGATCTCAGATAGTTTTCATCATTGATCTTTTCGGGACTTAACCATTTATTAATGGTTTTCATATGATCCTTCAGGCAGCTTTTTATGATCCTAGGGGCAGTAAATTTTGATCCTTCAGGCAGCTTTTATCCATACTTTCCGACGGCCTTAGAGGCCTAAACCCTCATATTCAATCATTGGGAGACTACTAAGCCAACATACACCCGATACCGTTTATTATTCAATTCTGAAAATTTCCAACAAATATAATAAGGGAAAAATCCCTAGGGTCAATAACAATTTCTGTTATTCTGTTATGAAGATTGTTTGCAGATATAACATAGTCCCAAAATATTTCTACAGAGAAAAGGATCAACTGGAAAATTCCAGCGAAGAGAAAATGCCCAAACAACCGCAGTCAATGAAAAAAAACAGATTTTACCCCTTTCAGACAAGGGACGAAACTAACAGAAACTAATTCGAGTGTCATTAGGGCTGCGGCGAATTTCGCCGCCTCGCCCGGAGCTCAGATTCATCATCGCAGAAAGCTAAAGGGGCAAATTCATAACTTTAAAATCCAAAATCTAGAGAATCAGAGTGATTTTACCTCAAATCGTGGATTGAAGAATGAACCAGAGAGAAACCCACTTCCAGAACCCAAAACCGAAATCAATTCCAGCAAAAACCCTAATTTTTAGCTTGAAAATTTCTGTTTTACACCAAAACCGAATTCTAGGGCTCAAATCGAGCTTAAATAAAGGTAGAGAACACCTGAGGGGCTGCCACGAACGTAGTTAGCCTCGAATCAAGGCAATGACGCGTCAAAATCCAAGGTTCTTAGGGCACGGTGGGGATGTAACGGTGCGCCACGAAGGGGAAGACGTGGCGAGGGGAGAGGGGGCCTCGTGGTTCCTTCGGGGTGAAGGAATGAGAGAGAAGGCTCGGCGAGAGGGAGAGAGCGAGGAGGCGGCGTTGTTTTTTTTTTCGCTGGCTGCTTTGCGCGCACGAGAGAGAGAAAGAGAGACGCGAGAGAGAGATGATCGGGGAGAGAGAACGAGTGGGAGAGAGTGGGGGATCACGTGAGGGGGAAATAATTAAAGGGGGAAAAAATCAAAGGCCCAACGGGCCTTTACATTCATTGATGCTCCCCATCATCTCCAAGCTTTGGCACTCCTTGATGAGCTTCCCTTCATCAAGCTCCAAGCTTTGGCAATGCTCCTCTAGATGTCCATCCATCATCATTCTCTAAGCTTTGGCTTCATTAATTGATCTTCATGACTTCATCCAAGCTTGAGCACACCATCACTCTTGGATGTCTTTAAAATATCCCTTGTAATATCCTCCAAGTATTATGTTGTGTCTCATCAACAGATAATCATTAAGATAAACTGAGACTAAAACATAAGATTGATTAGCACACTAACATAATGTATTGATCATCATCAAAACAACGTTAGTCTTGAACCCAAAAACTAACACTTCTTAGTCCATTGTATCTACTAGTCATAGATATGTGTGGGACACCTTATTGTTGCTCATTATTAGTTAGAAACAAACGAATCTTAATTATTATACGGACGCATTCGTATTTAGGCTGAAAGGATGGAATTCTTAATATGCATAAATATGTGCAAGCTTGTCGACACTGTTTCTATTAGCATTTTGGGAAGCGGATCGTGAAAAAATATATAAATTCCAGATGATGCTTTGTATTCTCATCAAGTTAAATAGTTTCTTTGTTAAATAGTTTCTTTGTGTATTCTGTCTCATAATTAATGAAAGAAATGTTTCATTACTTCAGTTTTTGTTGTTACTTTCTAGATTGTACAGATTACATCAACCCATGTTTTGAGAAATTGGCATATATAATTTCATAGGAAACTATTACAGATTTTCTAGACTCACTCAATTGAGCATGTAAAACTTAACTAGAGTGTGTTTTGTGAAGCGACAGTTTACCATGTCATCACTTGCATAGGTAGACTGATTCCTCAAAACAAAATTTAAACTACTTGAGCAACAAAGTTGTACATACCTTTAGTTACACATGCACGCACATGCAAAAAATATAGTGATTAAAAGCTAACAATCAATTGAAACATAAGGATGATTTCCAAGTTTATACACTCACACTCACTTTCCAGTAATAAATTGATTACAAATTTTAAGAAATAAGAACCTTGATCTAATTATGGGAGCATCAGCGACAATGCAATGGAGAATTTTTAAATTCCTAGTCCCTGTTTGTAACGGTCTTGGAATATGAAACATAATTTTGAGCAATGGAAACTTAAATTTTAAATGAACAAAGAGTTTGAACAAAGGCTGAGTCATTTGAAGACTGATATGAGTTTAGGCTCGTATAGCTCGGATCTGGGAAACAGAGTCTATCGTTCAGGATGCAAAACTTTAAGTCTCAGATTTGCTCATTTCACCTACAAGGTTGATTTAGGTTACAGGATCATTGAATAGCACTTGACATTACCTAATCCTTGTGTCCAAATTGTATTCAAATTAATTAGTTAACTAAGAACCTTTGTGTTCAATATGTATTCAAATTAATTAGTTAACTAAGAATTCTTGTGTCCAAATTGTATTCAAATTAATTAGTTAACTAAGAATTCTTGTGTCCAAATTGTATTCAAATTAATTAGTTAACTAAGAATCATTCACCGATTAGATCAAGGACTCCTAGCTTGATAAAGAAATTGGTGTATCATGAATTTCTAACTAGAACAGAAATAAAATGCTTTAATATTTAAATATTTATATCACAATAAATTTCTCAAATGTTTCTATGGATAGAAACTTCTTAATTTTTTTAATGAAATTCCTTTAAAGAAATGATAGCATGTGACCCTGCATGAAAAGCGGGACTGCAACGCCATAATGATTGGTCCACACTGATAATCCAGGTGGACCCACCAATTGAACCCGGTTGCTCCCTTCTATTTTTCTCTCTCCTCTCTCCTCATATCACTATCCTCCAATAATTTTCTCTCACCAGTCATCTCTCTCTCTGCTCTATCCCAACCAAAAAAGAAAGATGATAAAAAATAACTAAATTAAAAGGGTGGAAAATTAAGAGTGCGAACTGCTTTCATTCCCATTAAGCTTGTAGCCAAAACGAATCCATGGAAAGAGACTAAAACATATAAAGAAAAATTCTCTACTATCTTTTCTCGTATGCAGGTGAATTGCTGTTCCCATCTCTCTCCATTTAAGTTTCATGTAATTCATGTTCAAATCTTCAAAACCGGTTTTCCTTTTTTGAGCGAATTTTGCTTTCTTCAACTTGAAGAGAAAGATGGTAAGATAGGAGCAATTGATTCACGTTCTTATACAAGCAGATTATTCATCTCAACTCTTCTTGTTTTTTATATTCTTTTCTTTACTGCTTTTAATGAGTGGGAAAGAGGTTTTGTCATAATTGTCATCTTTACTGCTTTTAATGAGTGGGAACTGCTTTTAATGAGTGGGAAAAAGGTTTTTGTCATAATTGTCATCTTTACCAGTGTTATAAAAGGCGGATCCATTATGCGCGCGGTCTATGAGCGCATAGCGCATAAGCGGATTATGCGGCCGATTATGCGGTTTACGCGGCTTACAAAATGAATAATTTAGTATATAAATAAGCACTAAGTTTATGTATTTGTGTATATTAAATTAAAAAAGATAAGAATTATAGGAATAAGAAAAAAAAATCATATTAGCTTTTAAAAATATGGATTAATTCATACTAAAACATCAGCGCCATTATGACGATCAATACATAAAATAACTAAAATCTAACGTATAAAGCAATCTACACACAAAACATAACTATTTAGTTTTACGTCCAAATCAAAAGCATGTCAAACATAAGTATTTTAAAATTAAAAAACTGATTTTTATGTTTAACGGGTCGTGTTTCTTAACGGGTTGGGATTTTTTAGTTACCGATTAAGCGCCCGCATATTCGCATATGCGGTCGCATAACATTTATGCAGTCGATTATGCGGCCGACCGCATAATTCGACCGCATATCTTAATTCTCATGCGGTCAAAGGCCGCATCCTTATATGCGGCTGCATATGCGGCCGCATATAACTTGTTTTAGAACACTGATCTTTACTGCTTAATGAGTGGGAAAAAGGTTTTGTCATAATTGTCATCTTTACATGAAATTGCGATCAGTACTTATCCTAAATGAAAACTAAAGATCATATTCCAGAGTTGCGATTTTAATGGCTTGATAGCTAATCACGGAGAGAAAATCACGTTGGAGTCTATAGGTTTTAGTACTGAAGCATGGGTTATCTGTAATGGGCTGTAATGGGCTGGTCTTTTTTTCCTTTTCCTTTTCATTTCTTTTGTTTTTGTAGGTGGCTCATAAGCCCAGCCCACTCGGGCTACTTATTAAGTCCACTTCCCTCTTAATTTTTTAAGCCCACTCTAATTTTTTCCCCTCATTTCTTCACCCGAGGCCACCAACCCTCAGTCCTTTACTCGCCGACGCCGCGACCCTACTCCCCAACGCCAGTAGCCGCGATCTTTTCCTTCGATTGACTCGTACAGAGGAAGCCCTAGCGGGCCGTTCAGAAGTTGTTGACGCCCCTCTCGCTCCAATCGCGCAGATCGCGCGTCCTATCAGCCCCATGGGTTCCTCCGAACCCTATATCTTCATCTCTTCTTCCTTCTTCAGGTTTTCACGCGAACTATAAGTGATCTCTAAATTTTCCTAAAGTTTCCAATCTGATTTCTTCGGCTTTTGGAGTTGATTCTTGTGGGATTTTCTTAGATCTGTGCTGGTGATTTTAGTTCTTTGATTTCTTTGGTACATCGGCAATTTTCCAGTAGATCCTTGTCTCTCTGAGCTCCAGTATAATTTTCAATTATTTTACACAAAACCTGAGACAAATTGGTTTTCGATTCGTATGAAAATTGGGATTTTTCTATTGGGAAATGATGATATGGAAATAGTAGTGGTTTAATTCCCTCTTATTAGGGTTGTGGGGTAGGCTCCCTTTCCTGCTTGGTGTGGGGTCTCGGGTGTCTGTGCTTGGGCTGATTTAGAATTTTGGCTCCCAACCCTGACTGGTCGTGGGTCTTGCCTTGTGGGTTTGTATTGTCTGCAGTTTCAGTTGACTCCTTTACTTCTATGGGGGGTTTCGGCTTACTAGTTGGGTTGTGCTGAAGTCTTGGCTTACTGATCTAAGTTGTTGGGGTTTCCGGTGCTTGTTGTTTTTGGGTTCTTGTTACATGTGATGTTCTGGACATTGGAGCTCTCTTATATTGTTGTCTCTGGACTTTGGCTATTGGTTCTATGTTGTTGAGACTGCAGACCCCGTGGACTTTGCCCAGGCGCGGGTCCCCCCATAACGTGTAGAAAGATTCCAAACCTGATCCCCCTAGTCTAAAATATTTTCTTTTCCACGTTTTCAGAAAGTCTACTTCAGCTAAATCTGAAGATAAAAGGGAATATAAATATCTCAACTTTATATTCTTTCTCAGTTTAGTTTAATGTAAAAAGTTTGATGTTGACCTTAAGTTCAGTTTCCTAATTACATATGCTAGTATGTAGAAGTAGAAGTATCATCAATTACATATGCTAGTATGTAGAAGTAGAAGTATCATCACTAAGTTTATCTTGATTACAATTTCCACATGTATATAAGTACTTATGGAATTTCATGGCAATCCAGAGTTATTAGGATTAATCTCGTATCTTCAATTACGTAATTTAAAGGCGATGCATGAATACGCGTGATTTGGGCATGATTCTGGACTTGACATTGATACATGTATTTCTGTTCAAAGCAGAGACTAGAACTTGACATGTTACTAAGAAACCCCTCTAGATTGTGTAAGTTAAAATAATAAGATAGACAACATTACCTGATGTGAACATAACACTTGAAACCAACCTGCTAACAACTTTAAATTACTCACTGGGGTTTGGGAAAACTTGTAATTGAGAGAGTGCATGAGCGATTGGAGCCCTGATTTCGGCCCATATCTGGAAGGATTTCCGTCTATAGGTCCTGAGTCCTTGTCACTCAGTCCAGGGTAGCGCCCCGCGGTCCAAGATGGTCTCCGGGTTGCACAACGTGCTCTCCGTTATAAGTCATGACCTAGAATTGGTTTACATCAACAGGTACACCCTATAGTTTGATGATATCAAAATGATCATAATATGTTATATCTTTGTACCGTATCATTTATATCTGTTGTTATCATATCTCCTTGTTATGCACAGTTATTATTTCGGTTGTTTGGTTAGATATAATCTACTCTATTGAACAGTTCTACCACTCCTGTTGTTGCCACTAGGTGACGAACAAGAATACACGAAGGCACCTGGGTACGAGGAGTCGGAGTTTTCAATGTATGACGATGAGTCTTGAGGATTGGCTGAGTGTGAGTGTACTCGACATCTTCTTTTCATGTATCTTTGTTTTAGCCTTAAAGTGAGATAGTGAGTTTGTACTTTTGTTTCCTTATACCGAAACTCTGTAAGCCTGGTATGAATGTAATGAAATGAAAAGAGTACCTTTATTTTCTTGCTCTGCTCCACATTATTTTCACTGGTATTTGTAGGACCTGCATAAAATTGTACAAAAGTGACAACACCCAGGAGCGGTGCGTTACATTTTCTAACTATTGTCAATCACTTACAACTTACAAGTAGTTCTTGTCCTGCAAATCAAATAGTGATTGATTGAGACGCAATCAAAATCCATCTATTATGATTTTACTAACTTTTTCGTTTCTTCTGTGAAATACAATTAAGGGGAAAGGAATGGAAATGGACATTGGGGAAAGTGCAACGTAGGGAGGGTAAGAGAATCATGTGAAAGGGGGAGGGAGAGAAGAAAAATTCAAAACGTGAAGTGGAGAGAGAAAATTTAGGAAAGCATGGCAATTGGCCTCAACTGGTGGGTTGGGGTCTTCATGGATTATTCCATGCAGACCAATCATAATAGCGAAGCAACCCCGTGTTTTATGCGGGAATTGCATGCTACCATTTCCTATTCCTTTAATATGTAATCATCTTTTTCAAATTTATAATTTTAATCATTTGTGAAGTTTAAATAGGACCGGCCATTTAAATTTAATGTAACTCTCGAGTCTCTGATGAATCTCACGAAAAAGTGAACAAAATAGGTTTAATCAAATTTCTCTCGTTGAAATCAAATCAAATGAATTTAATCTTATTTTAACGAAATGTGTATGCTTGTGGCATCATTGCACTATCTTATTTTGAAATTATATATACCAAACTTTCAAAACATATTTTTTGTGCAATTCCAAAAAATCTATAAAACCCATCTCCTATATACAGTCTCAAATGCAAATAAAACAATAGGAATAAAACAACTCTTTTCAATTATATAGCGAAGAAAATATTTGGCTCAAAATGAATGTAAAGCAACATCCAAAATAGATATTTGCTTAATTCACACGTAAAATTCATATAAGATGACAATACATATACATGAAGATTACAACCATACATATATTGTAACACAAGAAGGGAAAAGGTAGTGACATCTTTCGCTGACGGATGAACTAATATTTTTCTCCACAAGTAATTATGTCAATCTGTCAAAACATGTTTTTCATGTAATGTTTAGCAATAGATGAAAACCTAGCCTCTGCAATCTAAAAAAACTACAAGATATAAAAAAGAGATATCCACAATTAAAAAGTTTTTATAGGAAAATCTTATTAAAAAAATCTAAAAGAGCATGCAACTACAAATTTTGCCAACAAAAAGTTTTAAATTAAAGTAGCTGTAGACAAACTGATTGGGCTCAAAATCCCAGGCCCATGCAACAATAATTATACTTTAAGGAGTATGTAAAATATTATGATCCACACACATACGCACGCTCAATACATGCATATATATTATTGTTATACCGTATATATAACTCTAATCTATCTTCCACAACTATCTCATGGATATAGAGTTGCATCTATTGTTAGAAGCAACTTTTTGCTTTCCTGTGAAAAAATAGTGAAATGCTTTTATAAATAAAAAAATATCATAATTATAAATCAAATAAATATTTATGTTTCTTTAAAGGATGATCTGAAGGAAACTTTCAAAGGTCTAAACTCAAAAGGTTCGAGTCATATTAATTACATAAGAGCTATCAAGATTAAAAGATGGGAATCCTCAGTCAACAAAAGCATGACAAACAAGTCGGTAAGAGGAGAATCTATCGGTCGTGGAACTTAAACCCAGAAATGAAGGAGAAAGCTAGAACACATTCATCATCATGCATGCAGAGAATTTAAAGTTGTATAATTATTGGGATTTCTGTTAACCCTCCACACCATAACATAAAAATCAAGACTGAAAATGAAACACAACACTAGCTTCTATGTTGACATGAACATTTGCTTCATGGGGGGAAAAGATAATTTGTAAGGTAGAAGGTGGCCCAGATTGCTTTGTCGACTATGGTTTATTGACATTGATTTTAAGTTAGCATGTGTAACGCCCCGCTCCCCCCGGGTGCCGTCACAATTGAAACATGAGTATGCAGGTCCCGCATGTGACAGTAAAGTCAACGTAGAGCAGTGCAGAAAGTAAGGAGATACTCTAAACTAAGCAGGTAAGAAAGTAAAACATGTAACGTAATACTGAACAGGAAAAAGACGAGTAAAAGATACACTACTACTGAACGTAAATGGAACATGTACATACCGCTAGGTCAAGGCTCAATAGTCCTCAACTGGAAGTTTACCTCCTCGTGCTCAAGCACATCCGTATGATCTTGTGTGTCGTACCTAGTGGGCAACAGAAGTGACGTCATGCTCAATAAAGTAGACAATATCTAAACAAGAGAATAGAAAGGTAACGGTGGACAAAAAGAAGACATGACAGCAACAGAGATAATGGTACTGAAAGGAAGTAACAAGATATAATTAAATGTCCACGACTATTGGATGCGGTAACTGCTAAGTAAACCAATCTTAGGTCGTGACTTATGAAGGTGAGCACGGTGTGCAACTGGGAGCTACCTGGACCGCGAGGGTGCGACCCCAGACCGAGTCCAAAAATAAAAAGTGCCGTACTGAAGAGCTGTAACACTGTGACCTGTGGCGGGGGCTCCAGGACCCATCAAGGTGGTCGTCCCTGCCTGCCCCCCGGACTCAGGACCCATCTGAAATGATGGACGTCCCCCCAACCTGGGGGTATAGATCAGGTCTAACTCGTTCACGCACTCCCTCGATCATAAGTTTTCCGAAACCCGGTGAGTCAAGCAGAAACTAACCATTTTATTAATTGTTAGTGTCGTGAGAAGAGTTAAGTTTAATATTATGTAAATTACGTAGCCAAGGGAAATCCATTGTCGTACATGTAATAGTAACATGTCATGTCATAATAGTCCACCTCAAATCCTACCTGCCAATCAGTATAAGTGACATCTCAAGTAACAACCCAAGACAAACGCAATTTAACACAATATTAAACTAGCATGGTACTGATAAGCTCAAGAGACAACATGGTAATGAAACTGGCATGTGATAAAGTAGCATGGATGTTTCTCATGGCATGATATGCCAAACTAAACTGTTAATAAAGCAATAAACTGTTTCCTGCGACAAACTAAAAAATAAAGAAACATAGCATCTGTTTAAAAATAAAAGCTCAAAAGTCAAACACATAATGGCTCTAGGAACTCTAGGCCATTTGGGATCAGAACGGGGTCTTTTCATCACGTAGTGGGGGGAACCCGTGCCTACGGCAAAATCCACAGGGTTTCTAGCAAGGGACTAAGGGCTATGGGTCAAGATAACGGGGAAACGGGGCTCCTATCCAAGTGAAACTCAACAACAACCCAAAACAGCGAGAAAAGCCTTCAGCCGAACCCAAATGACAGCAAGAAAACAGCAAGCCGTGAGCGCAGTCAACAAGGGGCCACATGCCGCATGCAAGGGGCCGCAGCACCCCATTTTCAGCAAGCAGGGAACATCCGCAACCAAGGAGCCACCGAACCCAGAAATCAGCAAGCAAAAGGGAAGGGACAGACCGCAAGTCAGTGCAGCCCAATGAGGACCACTGGACTCTACGACAAGCAGGCGAGGGAAACCAACCCACTAAAATTACCGTAGGGACTCGAACCCTACGTCACTCCCCTAAATCATCATCTCCCTTAGCTAAAAATCCAATTTTTATTCCAAAATCTTAATATTTTCATCTCAGAAAAAGCATGCAAGAAAATCGAAGAAAAGCTGAACGAAAAATAAGATAGAGTCTACCGTCAATAGCTGAAGAACCGAAGAAACCAAAAAAAACCAGCACAGATCCAGAAGAAACCACCGAGAAATCCTTAAGCCGCAGGGAACAATCAGCTCAGAAAATTAGAATAACACTCATAGTGCTTGTCATCAAGAAGAGGGAGAAAGGGTGGGGAGTTATAGCAATCGGGGAGCCCTAAAGGACATCGGTGATGTCGCAACAATGCAACAAGGGCGGCAAAGCCCATTCGATTTGATGGAGAGGAGACTACGAACTGACGAGGGCAACGAAGCCCCATTGAGGGCCCCACGGTGACGCGCGAGCGCGAGCGAGAGAGAAAGGGAAGCTGTAACGACCCGCTCTCGGGGGCCCGTTACTTATTTGATTTATTTGCAGGTCTGCAGTTAACCAGTGAAAACAAAATAGCTTCTGATGCAGAGATGTACAAAAATACCCAAATAGTGTCCAATTATTACAATCCACATATAGTACAAAATTATTACAACGAGATTAAAAGGAAAGATGTACAACCGAAAGGGTGCCACTAAAAGAACTATACTACGACAGCCTCAGGGACGAACTCTGGCACTCAGGAGCCTCTATGTCAAGCTGTGCGTCGTCTGCGGTGCCACGAAACATGGAACCGTAGGTAAGTCACATAATTCTACCAATAGACATAAAGTAGTGCAAAAGTACGAAGCAGTCTATATTAAGCATTTTAAGGACTATCAAACTAATACAATAAGTGAGATAAGAGCAGACATGCAAGTAAAGGCGTAAAGTAAAGTAAGGACAGGCAAGCATGCAAGTGCGACAAGTAAAATAAAGGTGACTGAGCAAGTACAACTGGTACCGTACAAGAATAACCATGACAATAGCAATGACAATGAGAGTAATTGTGCCTAGCCTAGTTCGTGACTTATAACGGGAAATACGATATGCAACCAAGAGTCCACCTGATATCCCGGGTTACAACAATACGATACGGTACAATCAAAACGGTACAATTATAACGGTACTTTCCAACAAAACGGTACGGTTCACCAAAATGGTACTATTCACTGCAGATCGGACTGGTCGCTCCCGCACTTCCACTATTATAAGTTACCCCAAAACCCCAAGTGTATGTGATGTCTATCAAGTACATGTTTACTACGAGATGTTCCACAATGTTATTTCACAAGATGTACCACAAGATGCACCACAAGATATTCCAAAAGATAATACATTCGACAATTCACGAATTATATGCATGTCATGCAGCAATTGATGCGACTATTTAGTTATGTCTCTAGTCATCTGTTCAAGTCAATAACTGTTCCGAGGCTATATGTCATGTCCTAAGTTCGTACGAGTGCACTATCTGAATTTCTAAAGTTAGAATTAAAGTGACTTACTCTATCGAGATCGTCGTAGTAAGACGAGGTTGGAGCTAGAGCTCACAAGGGAGTTGGTGCACAAGAATTGGTACCTGCAAACACAAGAAACAACCGGTTAAAGAACACCCCATTTTCTATCTATTTATCTAACGTTTTTTATTTACTAATTAGGATTATGCCTAATTCAAATTCAACATGGGTTAATGTAGCCTTGTTTATCCTAACAATATGTATAATGTGCATGTAATGTATACTTCCAGTTTAATCAAATCATTCTCTCAAATCTCTAACTACTATGAATCACGTGTTTAATAAAATTAACTAAACATATAACATGCAACCTCGTTCTGCCTTAATTTGGTAGAACTCATTATTGTAATTAGACATAACTAATCACATGAGGCATATGGTTTAATTTATTAGAATTGATATTACTTTTCTTCCTTTACATATTTTGTCGCTAAATGAGCATAACGAATGAATGTTAGTAGTTAACCAAATGAAGAGTAATCATGTAATCATTTTAGTAGTAGGTGCTTAGTGTGTTGTGTGGCACATATCGCAGATGCGTCGCTATGTGAGCGACCCTAGTCAAGTCGTGGACTACTCGGAGATCGCAGTTCGTCCAGACTTGACGTACGAGCAGCAACCAGTGGAGATTCTAGATCGACGTCAGAAGGTCTTCAGGAACAGGACCATTAATCTAGTCAGGGTGATGTGGCGCCGCGACTCACCTGGTGAATCCACCTGGGAGCGAGAGGACGAGATGCGAGAACGTTATCCCTACCTTTTTCATGCCCTGTAGATAATTCCGAGGACGGAATCATTCTAAGGAGGGTAGGATGTAACGGCCGGTAATTTTTAGGTATGTTAAATTGTGTGTGTGCTAATATTTTACTTCCGATTGTCCGAGTATTGTTATCCGTAGAGTGACGCGAGCGCGTCTAAATTTTTCACCGTAGTTTAAATAGTTACTATCATTAATGTAATTACTTTATTTTACTAATTACCACAATTACTTTGGTTAATTTTTAGTTACTTAATTAGTTACTTATTAATTACTCACCCACGTTTTTCTCATTCCGAGCCGGTACCTTCCTCAAAACAGGTTCGATTCATTCCCCTAAAAAATTTTAGTCTTCCTTCATTAACACTAGGTTTGAATTTTAAACGTTTCGTTTAACACGTCTCTTCCTTCTTAATTGAAACCTAACCCTTGACTAAATTCTCCCACCGTTAATGAACTATGTCCCCTGCATCTTCCTACTTCAAGGATCACCCTGCAACTTCATCAGCATCTCCCCTCCCGCGCATCAATCTTCCCTCTCCCATTCATCAATCTCCTCTGTCATTCCATCAGACAACCAAGCACCCATTTCACCAAGAATCGTTCCCAAAATCAATTCTCAACACAAATCAACCCAAAAACAATACAGCCATCCCCAACTTCAACATCCTTCAAACAAAAATGAAATCCCAAATTGAATCAGACAGAGAGAAATTGTAACCAAACTCAAGTAAAATTCATCCCCAATCTTCCCAATTTCATACAACAATCTTCCTCCTCCCTTTCTTCAGATCAGCCCCTCCCCTCCTCCATAGGCCGCGCCCCTCCCTGTCCGTCGTCGCCGAGTGCCCAGAAGCCGCGCCCCCAATTTCCCCTCCTCAGATCCCATCGCCCACCGCCTGGAATCCGCCGCCGCCTACCTTCGGAGCGCCCTAGGCCGCCGACCCCCGCCCCGTGCCGCCTCGCACCTCCCCAAGCCGCCATTCCGCCGCCGCATAGTCGTTGTACCCCCGCCCTAGCCCCGATTGCGCGCACCGCCGAGCCCCGTACGCCGACACCCAAGCCCCGTACGCCGTGCCCCCTTGAGCCGCCGCCCACGGCTGCTCTCCAGGCCGCCGGACCCCCCTCCCTCGGACGCCGCCGCCCATCTCTCCTAGCCGTCGTCGACCTGCAGCAAGAAGCAACGAAAAAAAAGAAAAGAAAGCAAGAAAGAGAACGAGAAACAGACAGAGAGAGAGAAAGGGAAGGGAGAAGTCTGAGTGAGGGTAAGGGGTATCAAGTTATTTAATAGCTTAAACTTATATAAGTTTATGAGCATAAGTTATAATATTTAGTCTTTTTTATAAAATAAGTTTTTAAGTATAAGTTTTAAGAAGAGTTATTAAAATAAGTTACAGCAAGTTATTTTATAACATATTTAATAAGTTTATAATTATAAACCAGTTAAAATACTATTATTATGTAGCTAACTTGCCATGTAACACGTGTGAACCAGGTACACCGACCGCCTTTCAAAACGTGTCTTTCACTACAGGGCGAAACGGTAACTCATCGTACCCTAGCTATGGGGTTTAAAAACAATATTGATGCATGCCAAAATTAGTTTTTCTCTTATTAGCAAAGTATTTCACTTGAACAGCTAGCTAAACTCGATAATTTGCACAGTATCGTAATTGCACCGTACCGTAAATTGAATTGGACTATGTGACATGCTTAACCGAATGATGTAATTGGAAAAGTTAGAATGGTGATTGACTAGTAAATTGGTAAGTACGGTAACCTACACACACTGGGTTTTTAGGGTAACTTATAATTGTGGAAGTGCGGGAGCGACCAGTCCGATCTGCAGTGAATAGTACCGTTTTGATTGAACCGTATCGTTTTGTTGAATAGTACCGTTATGATTGTACCGTTATGATTGTACAGTACCGTATTGTTGTAACCCGGGATATCAGGTGGACTCTTGGTTGCATATTGTACTTCCCTTTATAAGTCACGTAGGATCAGGCACAGCTAAAAATCAAATCTCGTAACTGGTCTTTTTAATATTGTTTATTGCTGGTAGAAGCAGACTGCTATGTTACTTTTCTGCTCTATTGATCGCACTTTACTTTTTAGTTTGCCATGCTAGTTTTGCCATGCTCGGTTATTGTTTTAAATATCATGCTAGAGATACTTTGAGTTACGTCTGATCCTGGCGACCCTTCTTTTTGTGGTGGTCTCGCCAGATACAGCACACGTTGAAGAAGTTGCAACAGGGACCACAGACGCTGAGTTTGCTGTAGAATTTGATCAGGAGGACGCTGGTTACTAAGTGTGAGTGTGAGTGTGTTTTTATTATTTAATGTATCAGAGTGGCTTGCTTGGTGTGTATTTGTACTTCGAGTTGTATTTTCCTTTCATGAACGCTGCTGGTTTGTAATAAGGTTAATACCACTTCCATGTATGAGTATTTTGGCGTATTTCTGCAACAGATCCTGTATTGACTTCATTGGTGCCTAGCAGGACTTGCGCATTTTCCAAACAGTAACGGGCCCCGAGAGCGGGTCGTTTGAGTTGGCGGCAGTGATTTTTGCATTGAAGATTTGGAGGCATTTCCTATTAGGCGAGCATGTGAAGGTGTTCTCGGATCATAAGAGTCTGAAGTATCTCTTCACCCAGAAGGAGCTCAACATGTGTCAGAGACGATGGATAGAGCTCATGGCGGATTATGACATTGACCTTCAGTACCATCCTGGGAAAGTCAATGTCGTACCTGATGCATTGAGTCGTCTACCAGCGGTGATGACCCTTACGACTCAATGGAGATTGCAGCAAGAGATCCGGGACATGGGTATAGAAGTGATTCTCCCAGGGATGTCTGCATCTTTGATGGGCATGCATATCCAATCAAGCTTGATAGAGAGGATTAAAAATGCTCAGATGGATGATGAGAAGCTGCGGAAGATCAAAGATTTGGTGATAGCAGGCCAGAGGCCAGAGTTTAAGATTCATGCAGATGGATCCTTGAGGTTTGAAGACAGGATCTGTGTACCGCCTGGCGCCATCAGAGAAGAACTATTGGAGGAAGCTCACAGTTCTCCATACTCCAAACATCCTGGAGGTACCAAGATGTATCAAGATCTGCGACAGCATTACTGGTGGCATGGCATGAAGAGAAGCGTCGCACGAAGCGTAGCAAAGTGTATTGTGTGCCAGTAGGTGAAGGCTGAACATCAGAGGACTGCCGGCTTATTACAGTCCTTGCCTATTCCGGAGTGGAAGTGGCAACACATCACGATGAACTTCGTGACTGGACTACCCAAGAGTACAAAGCAGAATGACGCTATCTGGGTGATCGTGGACCGATTGACCAAGACCGCACACTTCATTCCTTTCAGAGTAGGTCAGTCTACGGAAGTGTTGGCCAAGAAGTACATGAATGAGATTGTGAAGCTGCATGGAGTACCTCTCAGCATTGTCTCGGACAGAGACACCAGATTCACATCTCGTTTCTGGAGGAGCCTTCAGGAGAGCTTGGGGACTCACTTGAGTTTTAGTACGGCTTACCATCCGCAGACAGATGACCAGTCAGAGCGTACTATTCAGATACTTGAAGACATGCTGCGGGCATGTATGCTGGACTTCAAGGGATCATGGGAAGAAAATCTCCATTTGGTGGAGTTTGCATACAACAATAGCTATCAGTCTAGCATTGGCATGGCGCCATTTGCGGCACTGTATGGGAGGAAGTGTCGATCCCCCTTGAGCTGGGATGATGTAGGAGATCGAGAGTTGGTTGGTCCTGAGCTAATCACAGAAGCCGTGGATGTAGTTCGAACCATCAGAGAGAAGCTGCAGCTGGCTCAGGATAGGTACAAGCATTGGGCAGATGCGAAACGCCGACAACTAGAGTTTCAGCCCGGAGATCATGTTTTTCTGAAGATCTCGCCAAACCGAGGGATGATTCGTTTTGGGCGGAGAGGAAAGCTTAGTCCTCGATTCATTGGACCATTCGATATTTTGGAGCGAGTAGGAGCGGTGGCATACCAGCTTGCATTGCCCTCTGCCTTAGAGAGAGTGCATAATGTGTTTCACATCTCGCAGCTGCGTCGCTATGTGAGCGACCCTAGTCATGTCGTGGACTACTCGGAGATCGCAGTTCGTCCGGACTTGACATACGAGCAGCAACCAGTGGAGATCTTAGATCGACGTCAGAAGGTCTTCAGGAACAGGACTATTGATCTAGTCAGGGTGATGTGGCGTCGCGACTCACCTGGTGAATCCACCTGGGAGCGAGAGGACGAGATGCGAGAACGTTACCCCTACCTTTTCCATGCCCTGTAGAGAATTCCGAGGACGGAATTATTCTAAGGAGGGCAGGATGTAACGGCCGGTATTTTTAGGTATGTTTAATTGCGTGTGTGTTTGTAATTTTACTTCCGATTGTCCGAATGTTTTTATCCGTAGAGTCGACGCGAGCGCGTCTAAATTTTTCACCGTAGTTTAATAGTTACTTTAATTTACTAATTACCTTAGCTAAGTTATTTTACTAATTACTAATTACGAATTACGATTACTAATTTATTTTACTAATTACCAATTTTACTCTAGTTAATTATTAGTTACTTAATTAGCTAATTAATTGGTTAATTACTCACCCACGTTTTTCTCATTCCGAGCCGGTTCCTTCCTCAAAACAGAAATTGACAAAGGAGAAGAGAATTCGGATCTGAACCCTTCAAAATCAACCCTACAACTCCCAAATTCATCCCCAATTCAAAAACCAATTTCAGAACACAAAAATCAAAATCCCAAACCCTCAATCTTCTTCCCTTCTTCTTCCTCATCCCTTGGCCGGCCCCATCACCCTCGCCATCACCCATCCTCAGATCTCGCGTGCACCGCCTGATCTCGAACCTCGCGCGCCGCCCGGCCCTCCCACGCCGACGCCCTAGGCCGCCGAGCCCCGCGCGCAGCCGCTAGCGCCGGTCGCCCTACGCCGCCCCCATTTCCCTCGCGCCACCCCCGGTTGCCCCCTGGCCGTCGCCGCCCTCGGCCTTTGCATGCGCCCTCCTTTTGCCTGCAACGATGAAGAAGAAGAAGAAGAAGAAAAAGAAGAACAGAACACAGAACGAAAGGAGATGGGGGGAGAGAGAAAGGAGTGAAGGTAAGTTATAATATAACTTTATATAATAGATAACCAATAGGCATGCTGGTACCCATAATAGCCCATCACTAGTTTTTATTGTTATGCACCTGTACTGCTAATTGATACGTATTGGTTGATGGTATTTATCTTACACAATCAACCAAGTTAAGCATATAACTTTACCTGGGTACTAAATAACCCAGGTATTGCAATAGGCCACGTATTAATATAACTTTATAATTAAGTTAAGTTATTTTATGGTAAGTATATAAGTTAAGTTATTTAGTAATTAGTTATTAGTGTATTAGAGTTAGTGTAACTTGTCTCTTAACATATTATAATTCGTTAAGCTAATTCGTTAAGCTAACTTGTTCGTAACACGTGTGAATCAGGTACACCGACCGCCTTTCAAAACACGCCTTTCACGACAAGGCGAATCAGTAACTCATCGTACCCTAGCTATGGGGGTTTAAAAACAATATTGATGCATGCCAAAATTAGTTTATTTGTGTTAGCAAAGTGGTATTTTCGAACCGTTAGCTAAACTTGATAAGTTGCATAGTATCGTAATTGCACCGTACCGTAAATTGAATTGGTCTCTGTGACATGCTTATCCGAAAGATGTAATTGAAAAAGTGAGAATAGTAATTGACTCGTAAATGGTAAGTTGGTAAGTACGGTAACCTACACACACTGGGTTTTGGGGTAACTTATAATTGTGGAAGTGCGGGAGCGACCAGTCCGATCTGCAGTGAATAGTACCGTTTTGATTGAACAGTATCGTTTTATTGAATAGTACAGTTACGATTGTATCGTTATGATTGTACTGTACCGTATTGTTGTAACCCGGGATATCAGGTGGACTCTTGGTTGCATATCGTACTTCCCTTTATAAGTCACGTAGGATCAGGCACAGCTAAAAATCAAATCTCGTAATTGGTCTTTTTAATATTGTTTATTGCTGGTAGAAGTAGACTGCTATGTTACTTTTCTGGTCTATTGATCGCACTTCACTTTTTAGTTTAGCCATGCTAAGTAGACTGCTATGTTACCTATCTGCTCTATTGATGGCACTTTACTTTTTAGTTTGCCATGCTAGTTTTGCCATGCTCGTTTATTGTTTTAAATATCATGCTAGAGATACTTTGAGTTACGTCTGATCCTGACGACCCTTCTTTTTGTGGTGGTCTCGCCAGATACAGCACAGGTTGAAGAAGTTGCAACAGGGACTGCAGACGCTGAGTTTGCTGTAGAGTTTGACCAGGAGGACGCTGGTTACTAAGTGTGAGTGTGAGTGTGTTTTTATTATTTAATGTATCAGAGTGGCTTGCTTGGTGTGTATTTGTACTTCGAGTTGTATTTCCTTTCATGTACGCTGCTGGTTTGTAATAAGGGTTATACCACTTCCATGTATGAGTATTTTGGCGTATTTCTGCAACAGAGCCTGTATTGACTTCATTGGTGCCTAGCAGGACTTGCGCATGTTCCAAACAGTAACGGACCCCGATGGCGGGTCGTTACAGAAGCCCACGGGGCTCTTGGGCTGGGCCAAACAAATACAAAAGAGAGAGAGAGAAGAGATAAAGATGGAGAGATGGCCGTTACATTCTACCCACTTTAGAAAAAATTCTATCCTCGGAACAAGATAATATATACAAAACACAAAAGAGATCCAACAATTTGCTACAACAAAATGAAAATCAATTCGAACAACTGATAATACAAGCTAAGAGTCAGGGGTGTCCGTCTCCACCACCTCCATGGTAAAGTCTGGCGCCTCTGAGACGATGGTGGTTGCTCTTGCTGGCTGACTACGGTGGTCGATGCATGCTTAACTCGTCTGGGACAGCTACTAATGGTATGCTCTGATACATCGCAGATCAGACACTGGTGGTTCCAGTGACGGTAATCTCTCTTCATGTGTCCGGATCGATGACAATAGTCGCATATCACAGGGCGTCAAGTGCTGGTCTCTATTCCGGTCCTCTTGAAGGGTGTAGTATGCTCCGTCAGGATGGTAGTCCTCTCCCGTTCTCCGATGCGAGCATGTACTGGCGCTGAAGGTCGTCGGATCTGCTCCGCAGCAATGGTCGGTGGTGGTCGTCTCGAATGGACTCCTGCATGTCGCCCTCGTTTCTGCTCTTGCTACACGTACTCGTACTATCAAGCTATAGAGAGCAAGTCAGCGTGGGTTGTCAGCCTGAACCCCACCAGCTTGTCGCGAATGTTGATGTCCAACCCCTACTGAAATCTCTTGACCCAAACCGAAGGGGTGGACACTGCGTCCTTGGCGAACCTAAAACACCAATTGTTAGTAAGCACACACACAAAGTATGGCCAGTGGTCACACATCAAATTACATACCTACTGAGTTTAGAAAACTCAGCGTCGTACTCCTCCACAGTCATAGAGCCCTGCTGCAGGCCCATGAACTATGCCTCCAACTCCATCTGCGTCTCTGGGGAGAAGTATTGGGCATCGAACGTCTCCTTGAACATAGCCCAAGAGATCGGCTGAGGTAGCCAGTCCTCTGAATCATCCTACCAGTCTCTGGCATCTCTAGTCAGCTGCAGGTTTGTCATGCTAACCCATAAAGCTGGAGATGCCTCTGCCGCCTTCAAAATGTCGGTGATCGAGCGCATCCATCCCTATACAGTCAAAGCATCTCCTCGTCCATTAAAAACCAGCGGTCGAAGCGATCGAAACTGCTGCACTCCTCCATCCTGCATGGATTCTTCATGTATAGTCTGGATCAACTCTCGCAAGGCCTAGTCTGAAATCTGATGCACCATGTTGGATCCGACACCACCGGACCCAGATCCTGATCCCGAAGCCATGAGCGCTCTCCTGGACGATTTACGCCTCTTGCGTATATATGCACATGCATCCACAAGGCAATATTGAGTCAATCGAGTATCGCACTCCCCGCCCACTATACACTGTTCACGAAGGGATTGCGCGGACCTGCATGGGCCACCACTTTGTAACACCCCACTCCCCGCAGGTGCCGCTACAATTGAAACATAAGTGTGTAAGTCCTGCATGTGCCAGTGAAGTCAATCTGAAGCAGTGCAGAAAGTAAGAAGATTCTCTAAACTAAGCAGGTAATAATAGTAAAACAGGTAACGCGGTACTGAACAGGAAAGAGACGAGTAAAAGCTACACTACTGCTGAATGTAAATGGAACGCGTACCTACCGCTAGGTTAAGGCTCAACAGTCCTCAACTAGAAGTCTACCTCCTCGTACTCAAGCACATCTGTATGTGTCACGACCCGCTTCCCTAGAATGGAGGCGAGGCGTGAGAAGTCCGCTCAGACTTGGAGCTGTGAGGCTTCAGTCTGTAAAGCGTCTGGAATAACCAAGTATGGGTCCTTGCAAATGCGAAGCAGAACAAAAATAATAATAAAGAAAAGAGACAGATAAAATTATTTCAATCTCACAATGTCCACAACAAATTCCAACGTCACAGAAAAGCCACCAGGCTAAAAGAAAAGTCTAAAAGGCCCAAGCATGGCCAACAGAAATAATCAAACGTACAGAACGAAAGGTGCTACGCACCGACAACCTAACAACAACTAAGCAGAAAGCAACAACGAAGGAAATCTCTACGACTGGTCGCCGGTGTCCTCGTACTCCACGTCAACGGTGGACCCAGACTCAAAGTCAGCAAACACCTCGTCCTCAGCAACGGACTCTGGCTCAGCAACTAACATGCGACACCCAAAAGAGACGAGGGCGCATGTCAACAAGTCTAAAAGAGACTTGCGCAAGGAAACTAAAAGAAGGAAACAACCTAGCAGTTCTAAAAGTATGCGATGACATAGCAGTTTAAGATATGAATGCAACAAGTAATAACGTGCAACAAGTATGACATGGCAAGGTAGCAAAACTAGTAAACATTCACATGGATTTTACAAATCAAGTAAACATGTCGTGCACAGAGATTACGCCCTTTGGCTGGAGTGGCTGTACGGGCCAACTCCTAAGCTCAAGTGATCGCTTATCCCTACCCCTCCACGTGTATCGGGCATTGGCTTTTGACCAACACATGTAGCCCGCTTCTGGATCACGAGCCAGGAAGTGTATTTGGCATAGGGTTGTGCCTGCAACGCAGGTGCCTAGCCTGAACAAGGAAGTACCGTAGCTTGTGCTACGAATGCAACATTCAAGCATGGATGACATGGCATGACAAGTTTACAGATGAAGTGCGTACCGACATGAAATTTAAACGTGGCAGGCATGGCAGAGCAAAATAACGAGCATACAAATATGAAAATTAAACGTGACATGCAATAATGCATGAATGACATGGCAGGGTGACAGATCTAGCTTCGTTGTCAAGCTAGATCTTAAAGTTGCGTCTAGGCGATTTATCATTTCGTCGCCTAGTCTCTTTTACGCTAAAATTCAGGAATGGCCTAAGACATGGTCTAAAGTACAAATTGGCAAGTTTCACTTGCCTGCAATCAGTCGTTCTGAAAAATACCGTCCAATCAGTCCAGTCTACCTATGTGCTCAGATCCACCAGCTTACAGTCCCAAATTAAATTATCTTTAATAGTGATTTACCAGACAATTTAAATACCAATTTTTATCTTGATTAGCATGCATGGGTTGGGGGTCCTAAGTGTTCAGAAATTTACCCTTACACGACGCGAGAGCTACACTGGCGTCGAGTAGCGACGTCAGGGGTTGGAATAATAGAACGCGCTCCTAATTCCAGATTCCAAAATAGATTCTGCGCTCGCCAATCCCCGAACAGCGACGAGATCAGCGAACATGATTCCAATCAGCGAGCAAGAGATCGGTGGACGTTTTTACGGCTTCCGGAAAGCCGTAACAACGAACCGAGACGAACGTGTCGACGTACACGAAGTCTACGACGTTGAGCGTCGTAGGGGAAGATCGTGACGTTGGAAAACACCCCTAGGAGAGGTAGAGGGCTGTCGGAAGATCCCAACAACGAGAGTGAACGACGGGGAGCCGAACCGACGCGTCGATTCGTCGTAGAAACACAAAACAGCGAGCACCCTCGATGTTTCAGAGCAAGGCGGCCAGAGGGAGGGCCCACGGCGGCACAGGGGGTCAGAGGGGGCGACACACGGCGGTTGGAGGCTGCAGCTGCGGCCGCTGCTGCTGTTGCGAATTGCAGTGAGAATCACGACGCTCGGGGGCTTTTCCGGCGGCTAGGGCGAGGTCCACGGTGGCCTGAGGGAGAAGATGGGTCGGGGGCGAGTTGAGGAGGCCGCCGGCGGCGGGCTTTGGCCGGAGAACGCAAGAGAAGGTCGGCGGGTTGGGGTGTTGCGTGAAATATTAGGGGGCGGCGCTCTAATGTTTTGCTGTCAACAAAATATTGCCCTGGGTGTTATTTTATAGGCTGAGTGCTGAAGAGAAATAGCCTAGGTCATTAAATAGCTATTGTCACGTGGCTAGTTAGGGTTTAAAAATATTTGAATGGGTGAGGGGCTGGCTGAACGTGGGCTAGAGATAGGGGACAGGGTAGTTAGGGTTATTTCTCTTTTAAAAATATTTGTTAAAAGGGGAAAATCTCATACACACTCCCTCTCTCCCTCTCATGCGTGGGTTGTGTGCGGCCAAAGGGGTTTAACAAAGACTAAGTCAAATATTAGGGAGAATTATAATTATTAAGAATTTATTAGAAATTAATCTAGGTGAAACTTAGGGCTAAAAATATAATAGGGTGGGCCAAAAAGTGAAAGTATGTCAAACGAAGCCCAAAAATCGTAAGATAAATACTAGGGTGACCGCACGGACGAAAGAAACGCAACTAAGAAGACGGATCATGATTTCGACGACGAGAAATGAAATTAAAAATAAAAAGGCCTCACGACAAAAGCGAAAATCGCGACGTCACATCAAACAAGGTCAAATCGTGGGAGAACGACCCGTGAAATGACGATCCAAATTAATTCCACAATTTAATACTCTCAGAGAGGGTCACAACGACATATCACACCATATGGTTCGGATATAGACAAAGTCTAAAATAAATACGTGCACGAACAAGACTACGTGCACGTAAAGCGTACAATCGAAAATAGACCGTTACAGTATGATCATGTGCGTCATACCTAGTGGGCAACAGAAGTCGTGACACGCTCAATAGAGTAGACAATATTTAAACAAGAGACAAGAAAGGTAACGGTGCACAAAAAGAAGACATGACAGCAACAGAGATAATGGTGCTGAAAGGAAGTAATAAGGTATAATTAAATGTCCACGACTACTATAGGGGTAATTGCTAAGTAAACCAATCTTAGGTCGTGACGTATGAAGGGGAGCATGGTGTGCAACTGGGAGCTACCTAGACCGCGAGGATGCGACCCCGGGCCGAGTCCAAAACTAGAAAGTATTGTACTAAAGAGCTGTAACACTATGATCTGTTGCGAGGGCTCCAGGACCCATCAAAATGGTCTTCCCTGTCTGCCCTCCAAACTCAGGACCTATCTGAAATGATCAGAAACTAACCATTTTATTAAATGTTAGTGTCGTGAGATGAGTTAAGTTTAATATTATGTAAACTACGTAGGCAAGGGACATCCATTGTCGTACATGTAATAGTAACCTATCATGCCATGATAGTTCACCTCAAATCCTGCCTGCCAATCAGTATAAGTGACATCTCAAGTAACAATCCAAGACTACACAATTTAACACAATATTAAATTAGCATGGTACTGATAAGCTAAAGAGACAGCATGATAATGAAATTGGCATGTGATAAAGTAGCATGGATGTTTCTCATGGCATGATATACCAAACTAAACTGTTAATAAAGCAATAAATTGTTTCTTGCAACAAAGTAAAAAATGAAGAAAATAGCATCTGTTTAATAATGAAAGCTCAAAAGTCAAACACATAATGGCTCTAGGGACTCTAGGTCATTTGGGATCAGAACGAGGGTCTTTTCATCATGTAGTGGGGAAACTCGTGTCTACGACAAAATCCACGAGGTTTCTAGCAATGGACTAAGGGCTACGGGTCAAGATAACGAGGGAACGAGGCTCCTATCCAAGTGAACCTCATCAACCCAAAACATTGAAAAAAGCCTTCAGTCGAACGCAAATGACAGCGGGAAAATAGCAAGCTGTGATCGCAGGCAACAAGGGGCCACATGCTGCAAGCAAGGGGGCCGCAGCACCCCATTTTCAACGAGCAAGGAACATCCACAACCAATGAGCCACTAAACCCAGAAATCAGCAAGCAAAAGGGACAGACCGCAGCCAGTGCAACCCAATGAGGACCCTGGGACTCTAAAACAAGCAGGAGAGGAAAACCAACCCACTAGAATTACCGTATGGACTCGGACCCTATGTCGCTCCCCTATATCATCATCTCGCGTAGATAAAAATCCAACTTTTATTCCAAAATCCCAACATTTTCATCTCAGAGAAAGCATGTAAGAAAATCGAAGAAAAGCGGAACGAAAAGGAAGATAGAGTCTACCATCAATAGCTGAAGAACCAATGTAACCAAAGAAACCAAAAAAACCAGCACAGATCCAGAAGAAACCACCGAGAAATCCTTAAGCCGCAGGGAACAATCAGCTCAGAAAATTAGAAGAATACTCACAGTGCTTGTCATCGAGAAGAGGGAGAAGGGGAGGGGGAGTTATAGCAATCAGGGAGCCCCAAAGGACGTCGATGACGTCGCAGCGAGGCAACAAGGACAGCAAAGCCCCTTCGATTTGATGGAGAGGAGACTGCGATCTGATGAGGGCGGTGAAGCCCCATCGAGGGCCCTACGATAATGCACGAGCGAGAGAGAGACAGAAAGCGAAGCCCACGGGGCTCTTGGGATGGGCCAAACAAAAACAAAAAAGAGAAAAAAAGAAAGAAAAGATAAAGAGGGAGATAGGGCCGTTACAGCATGCAACAGATATAATGTCAATTAGACAGATTTTACTAGGAGATAAGTCTACCTAATAGTTAAATGAGAGGTGTTTCGTCATTCAGATTAGATACATAATCACTCTTCCGTTTTATTTCTAATACCTTCATATCTAAGCTGTGCAACAGATTGTATCAGAAATTTAAATATATATCATACTTGCATCACATTTTATTACTTCATGCTGTGCAACATAAAGCTTGCTTACGATAACCACCAGACGCATTGAACGAACTAGTATACTTTTTTGGAACAATGTGCATGTAACTGTTAGAAGTCTAGTTTTCAAAAGAAAGTTGAACTAAACCTATAAGAAAGTTGTTCACGCTTGAACAAGGGAAACCGAGTAGATCAAATTATTCTCAATGGTATTACTGTTATTAAGGATAGACTTACCCGTCAATAGTCAATGCACTAATAAGTAGGGGTGTGCACGGGTACAGGGTACCCAGATACCCGATCGGAACCTACCCGAATGGGTAGGTTATTCGGGTAGGTTCCGGTTAGATACACATTAGTTCTGGGAAGGTTCCGGATAGGAAAATTAAGAACCAGTGTGAATCGGGTCCAGATCCAGTTCCCATCTATATGGAACGGGTACCCGGACCCGCACCCGATATCCGTACCCGGTTTAATTATAGATAGCTTTATTTTATATATATATGTTTTTACAAACACTATCCCTCTTCCTCCTTTTCACTCAAATCGAAACACATGGAAATACATTGCTCTCTAGCATCTTGCTTTGACATTAAACAAATCATATGCCTATAAGACACAATATGTGGATAAAATTAAGAGATTTTAAGTAATCTATATATCTAAAATTGATGCTTTTAGAGTTTAGTTTCAAAATTCACCATGCCTTGACCCTAAGCCTCGTTACGAAATCCATATTTTACTTTTTTTTATTTCTTCGCAAGATCGATGATGATCTGGTGACAAACAACTCAATTTTTTTAATAAAATACATTCTTCAAGCCTATATCTCACTACAAAGTCCCTATTTTACTCTCCCTTTTTTGTCTCTTAGCAATTTTGATGATAATCACCGACAATTGATAAAAAATTCATATTGTTAATGGAAATGGATGATGTGTTTCGCTAGGGATTTGATGATAAAAAGGGGATTTTTATTGGAATTTCAGATCTAGTACTAAAAAGAAACCCTAATACAATAAATCTACTCGCTAACTAAGACTATGAAATAATTCTTAACCTAGGGGGAAAAGCCAAATCCTAATACAATTAATCTAAGGGGACAAATAAAATAACTCTCTCAATTCTTCGATATCCCATTAGGGCCGGCTTACCCCCCTTAAATAGCAAAACACCCCTTAAAATGTCATTTTACCCAAATGCCCCTGTTCCAATTACCGGTCGCAACAATGGACTCAAGAATGAGAATTTTTGGCAAATTTTAGGATTTCAACTAGATGGATTAAGTTTTTATTTTTTGGGTTCAAGTAGTGAAGAGAAGGGAATTGTTTAGAGAAGAAGAACATCATTTTGAACATTTACCTTGGTATTTATAATTTATTTAAATATAAATCTTTATTCCATTAGTGTTTTTAAAGGGTACTCGGAACCTATGGTTCCAGGTAGGTTCCGGGTATATGGTTCAACTGGGTAGGTTCCGGTTCCAAATTTTAGGAACCGGTCACTTAACGGGTAGGGTCCGGGTAACATAAAAAACCGGGTACCCGGACCCGCACACCCCTACTAATAAGCTGCCTTCCTTAAGCAGTAGAATGACTTCAAATGACAACATAAATAAGCCAGCTACTGGCATAACTCAATAGTGGATAAAAGAACCGTCACTTGTAAATATCCAAACATTAATTTGCTGCTTCCATGTGGAGTTAAAAGGTTTACATTAAAAATTGGAGGATTCAACTGATTGACTATCATGCTAACAGGATAAACTAAATTAATTGATCCAATTGTCTTCACATAATGTATTTCAGAAAACAGAAGATAAAAGGACTTGTAAGGCAAGTAAACAGTATCCATAGGCAAAAAGCAAAGAAATACCATGCAGAAGTGCATAAGCGCAAAAATGGCAATTTCAGCAATCATAATATATGAATGATAGGAAACTACAAAGATTTATTGAAAGAAGAAACTAAATATGATCAAATATAAAGGAATACAGACCAAAATTACACACCTGGAAAATGCTGAGGAAGGGTTGTTAGAAGTACAGAAGAGACCGTCAACTGGTACCTAGAAATAAGATTGGTCTGAAGATGTTGAAACTCCATCTTTCCATTGGATATGCTTTCATCACAAGACTGTAATGCATGTACAAGAATCAAAAGGCATTTTTCCAAGTAAGTTCTTTCAGCACATATCTCTTCCAGTGATTTAGTTAACACTTCCTCTGGCCAGTCTTCATGGACCTACATTAATATTTCTAGATGTCAAGAAGCTAACTAAATCAGAAAATGTGTGTTTTGTTTCATGAATTTGCAATTCTGGAAAGCCATGAGGAGCTTTGCTCGTATACAATGCTAATTCACTACTATTGTACATTGTTCATTCTTTGGCATAGCCCAAGTCATTTCAAGTTCAGAAGACTAATTTTGCAAAACAAAAAACATGAATGGTTTTTGTCACTGCATAGGCATAATAATAAACTCTTGCATTCTGAAGAAATAGGATGCTAGAACCAATGGAGGTTCATGAAGAATGGTGATCAAACATATGTTCATATCATTATTGCACTTGCATCATTGGCTTTGAGAGAATGCAACAAAACACCTTGTCTCGGTTAGTATCAATGAGTTTAAGGTTAAATCAATATACTGAAAGTATAAACTGAGGAATTAATTACAATTTAGAGAATGAAGTTTACCAACCCAATATTGCGTATATAACATTAACAATGTTAGGTGCCTATGATGTAGCTTCAAGGACTAAACTTTCTAGAATTATTAAATTTGCCAAAGGAGTCTGTTTTAAGAACATCAAACCTGCAATAGTCACATTAGGCACCCAGGATATGGTTTGTTTATACATTTAATTAATTTATAGATAGTAAAATTACTGCTTCAGTTGTTACGGGGTTAAATCATTTAGACAAGCATAGAAAATCCATGCACTGCTCTGATGACTTTCAATTACAGAAAGAAGAATATTCTACCAGACAAATGGACTCTCTATGTCAAGGTTCGAAACCTTGATTGATACCTATACATATTACTCATATCATATTGATTTCAAGAATGTCAATAAGAGCCATCCGAAACTAGCCAACACAACCAATTTTAAATAATGACTAATATAAGAGGAGATCCAGGTTTGATTCGTCAAATTTTGACATCCTATATTTCATATAATGGTCGAAAAAAATCTCATTTAACCATCAAAATCAAGGTTTGAAAAATTGGATGATAATGATACACGTTAACCATTTTCGATCAGTTTGTGGAAAGGATAAATAGAAATCCACCTGTGTTGACATCAGGTGAAAAATTTTCGGATTGGCTAGACGTATAGTATGGCTATTAGCTAAGACATCAAACTCTAAAAAGAAAAGAAACTAGAGTTAAACTAATAGACTTGGATAATTTATAAAGAAGACCAGTTACTAGAGTTGGTTAGAAAAAGAGAACGTCTTGAATGATGGAGATGATCTATAAACAAATGAAACATTTCCTTAAGATGAAGATATATTTGTACCTACCTGTCATGTTAAGCTAAGACAATTGATATCTAAAGTGTAATACTTTTGATATGCAACACCTGATATTTCCGATACAATTGATGCAGATACTTCAAACTACTGACTGATACCAGGCCCAAAACCAAAATTTCGGACCTTGCTCTCTAACATATTATACCAAGTGATGATGTTTATCATTTCAATGGTTATTATTTTAAGGCTTATTCAGATCTGACCATCTAGCTCTTTTTCAGTTAAAAGGTAGGAGGCTTCTGTTATCCTCGGAGATTAATTGTTTTTGTACATACAGTAAGCGGAAAATTACAGGAAATTGTTCTCCATTTTGCTAGTTTGAGAATACACAAAGAGTTTACTACCTGGTTATTCCACAACAGCCAAGACTAATGCCGCTGACAAAGTTTATGCTCAGAAAGAGAAATATTGGGAGGTGAAAGAATAGCATTCGTCTGCTTCAGTTTAAACAACAACAAAAACCCAGGTAATGTGCATGAAACAATGCAACCCTCGAATAAACAAGTTATAAGATTTACCTATTTATTGAATATTAATTGTTATACGGTTCTAATCCAAGCTACAAATCATACCAAAAAAGAGTCAAGGAAAATTAATAATCCAAAATAAAAGCTCGAAATTAAAGAACGTCAGTACTCTTTTGCTACCTGGTCGACTCCATTTCCTAGACATAACCAAAACGTTTATCGGTCCAAAATTTTATATCCATCAAGCCAGGCAGGCAAAACTTACAGGACCAGTTGTATGCCTTAGGTGCAATTAGAGTAAGAGTAAGCCCTCATTCGGTATAATGCTAATAACTGAAATATCTTTCATTGGCTACATGTGATTCATTCCTACTCAAGCATTACATTTTTGACGATGTACAAAAATTAAAAAAATAACAAATAAGCATCTAAAGCAAGTCATGCACACTATACACACAAGGAAATGTTCATGTGCCAAAAGTCCTCCGAGCAAAAACCGTGCAAAAGAGTTTTTTAGGATAACTTTAAGATCTAAACCGTTGGATGTGTTCTACACATCATAATATATGCACATACCAAAAATCAAGAAAATCCACATATTTGCCCTTCGATCAGATCGATACAAAAGTTGTATTAATCTAAATCCATTAAATTTGCAATGCCTTGATAAAGGATCAAATCCCCTTAAGGATCATCCAATTTTTTCCTAAAGTATAGTTATGTGTAGATCAACCAACAAAAAAGATTTTGAAAAAAAAATAGAAAACATAAACAGTTTTTTTTGCATGGAAAGCCCGCTTTGTGTGTGTGTGAATATGGATGTGTGCTGACAGGCAGGAAAATGTCCTGTGCTGTCAGCGATTTCGGGTGTTAAAAAGATTTTTTTTTAATTTTTTATTTGTGATATGTTCTACAACTTGTTGGCTATCACCACACCAAATTTCAAGTGAATCCAACACTTTTTGACCCTCCATCCATCCATTTCAAAAAATTGCTCAAAACTGGATCTGTCAGCGTAATATTTATGAAATGGATGGATGGATGGTCAAAAAGTGTTGGATTCACTTTAAATTTGGTGTGTTGATAGCCAATAAGTTGTAGAACATGCTGTAGTAATAATAATAATAATAAATTTTTACCCCCTAAATTGCTAACAACGCGGAAAAACCGAGCATGTGCTGTCAACACACATCCATATCCCTCATATATATAATAGGTATCATATGATATATAAGCAAAAAACTCATATGTGGTCTTGAAAACTCAACCCTCCCTTATTGTTTCGGACAATTGGAACAGATCATTTTGATCTTCATATTTTTAAAACCCCAAAACACCGATATCGGGTGAATCCAATGTGTTTTGCTCGTTCATCCACCTGTCGCAAAAAGTTACTCTTAGATAACCCTTAAATTTGCGACATGTGGAAGAACGAGCAAAACATATTGTATTGAGCAAAACATATTGTATTAACCCGATATCAGTGTTTTGGGGTTTTAAAAATATGAAGATCAAAATAAATTCCGATCATCCAAAAATACAAAAGGGTGGAGTTTTCATGGCCGCGTATGAGGCATAACCACATAAGTCTAATGAGAAATCTAGGGTTTTGAAGAGCAAAGATGATCTTTTTATATATATGGAAAAGAAGAGGAAATACAAGATAGGGGTTTCTTTTGAGAGTTAACCAACTCCCCAAGCTTTGAATCTAAGAGAGTTTACTCTCACTAGTGCTAGGGTTCCACTCTCTAATTTAGGGGCTTTTCTCTCAAAATAAGCATGAAGAACAAATGAAAACCCTCTCCACACATATAAGGGAAGATCTAGACCAAATTACATCCTCCGAAAACCCAAACTTTGCAAAAATGCCCAAAAGTCTTCACAAAAATGCCCCTGGCCTAATTCTTCGCCCCACAATCCGTCTTGCGCCTCCTCCTCTAATAAGTGATGATCTCATCACTACTCCCAAAAGAACCACATTGTTCTTAAGGTGGAAGTCCAAAAACCGCTGTGTAATAACATCATAAGGCTCCTAAGATGACTCATGATATGGAAGGCCGGTCCACTTAATCAACACCTTCTGCGCTCCTGAGTCCCCCCGACGAACCCCCTACAGCTTGGCCGGTTCCAAAAGTACCTCCATGTCATTTGTGAGCATTGGGGGTAGTGACGAAGAAGATGCATGATCTCTAATGGCCTGACAGAGCTGCAACACATGAAAAACAATGTGGATGGCTGAATGTGGTAGTAATCTCAGCCTATGCGTCACCTGGCTAATCCTGGTCTCTACCTCATAAGGCCCAAAGTATCGAGGCGACAGCTTCTCGTTCCGCCTATGCGCCAAAGAGCATTGTCGGTAAGGTCACAGCTTCAGATACACAATGTCTTCCACCGCAAACTGAACATCCCTCATATGCTCATCCACTCAGCGCTTTATAAGTTGTTGGGCTCTCGTCAAATGTCGCTTCAACTCCTCCAACTTTCGGTCTCTCCTCCAGATATTGTCAAACTGGAAAACTGGTGTGGGGCGGTGACCATAGTAAAGCAAGTGTGGAGGATCCCGCCCATATAAGACTCTGAATGGGTTGGTCTGAGCGAAAGTGTGGAAAGACGTGTTGTACCAATATTCCTCCCAAGCAGCCACTTCACCCACTACTTCGGAGGCTCGAAGACGAAACAATGCAGGTATGTCTCAAGGGTCCTGTTGACGACCTCTGTCTGGCCGCCCATCTGGGGGTGGTAGGCGGTGCTCCTCTTCAGCAGTGTTCCATGTGTCCTGAACAACTCCCTCCAGAAAGAGCTAAGGAAGACAGTATCATGATCAGTCACAATAGAGCCCGGAATCATATATAGCCTTACGATCTTCTTGATGAATGTCGTCACCACCGTCACCGCCGTATAAGAGTGTCGAATCGCCACAAAGTGTGCATACTTGCTGAGCCAATCGACCACCACCGTGATGATGGAATACACTTCTGACTTTGGCAGGCCGTTAATAAAATCCATAGTCACCTCCTCATCAGACTCGCTCTGGCAAAGAGAGGGGCTGCAACAATCCCCCAGGAGCTGTCAACAGATACGTGTGGCGCTGGTAAACGTCACATTTCTCCACCATGTCCGCTACATCCTTTCTCATCCCCTCCCAAAAAAGCTCTCTAGCCAGCTGCTGGTAGGTCTTGAGGACCCCGGTGTGCCCCCCACCCACTGCGCTCTCATGAAACTCCCGTAATAAGGTAGGAATGTGAACAGAACCCCTTGGAAAAACCAAATGTCCCTTGTACAAGAGACATTACCCATCCAGCGCATACCCCGGGTGTGTCGCTGGGTCTTGCAGAAGTGCAACTCAAATCTTTGCCAGCCTCTCGTCCTCCTCTCTCTCGCCGCAAGGGCTCCCACTCAAAGTAAAACCGGCATCGACAAGACAGACAGCTGTGAATCAATCTCTTCATGATAATGGATCTGCCGCCTTATTCTCTATCCATGGCCTGTACTGGATCTCAAAGTTGTATCCCCTACCAACTTGGTCAACGACTTTTGATGCTCCTCAGTGACCATCCTCTGCTTCAGAAGGTATTTGAGGCCCATCTGATCTGTTCTTACTATCAAGTGCCGGCCAAGCAAATAAGGTCGCCATTTTTGCACCGTCAGAACGATCGTCTTTAGCTCGCGCTCATAGACCGACTTGAGCCGAGCTCTTGCCAACAACAGAAATAAGCCATATGCCTACCATCCTGCATCAAGACTGCCCCGAAGCCATACCCTAACGCGTCCGTCTCCATAATAAAGGGTCGGCTAAAGTCCAAAAGTGCTAATACTGGAACGCTCGTCATGACCCTTTTAGGGCCTCAAAATCTCGGGTGGCCTCCTCACCACACTGAAAACTGTCTTTCTTCAGCTGCTCAGTCGATGGCCAGGCAATGGTGATGTACCCCTTAACGAACTTTATGTAATAGCCCGTCCGTCCCAAAAATCCTCGCAATACACACAGGGTAGTAGGACTGGCCACTCAATTGTGGCTGCAATCTTCGACGGGTCCGCTGACACGCCCTCTATAAAAACTACATGGCCCAAATGCTCCACACTCTGCTGGCCGAATAGGCACTTCTTCTAATTGACATAAAGCTGATGCTCCTGCAACTCCCTAGCACGATTGTCAAATGCTCCAAATGTGCCTCCATAGATCAGTTATAGATTAAGATGTCATCAAAGAACACCAGTACGAACTTACTCAGATAGGAGCGGAACACCTTATTCATCAGCGCCTGAAAGGTGGCAGGGACATTGGTCAGGCCGAACGGCATGACCAGGAATTCATAGCGGGCCTCGTGTGTCATGAAAGCGGTCTTAAGCACGTCATCCTCCCTCATCTGGATCTGGCGATACCGAGATTTCAAGTCAATCTTCCAGAAGACCTCTGTGCCATGTAACTCATCTAGCAACTAATCGATCACATGGATGTGAATTTTGTCTGGCATAGTCACCTTGTTCAAAGCCATGTAATCGACACAAAATCTCCCGCTCCCATACTTCTTCACTAGCAACTCCAGCTCATCCTTCTTCACTAACAGCATCGGACTAGAGAAAGGGCTCACACTCGACTGTATCACACCTGCCTGAATCATCTCCGCTAACATCCTCTCAATCTCCCCCTTCTGCACCTGTGAGTAGTGGTATGGCCACACACTGACCGGAGATACACCCTCTCGAAGTATAATGGCATTCTTATGGTCCCGCAGGAGAGGGAGTCCACGAGGTGCCTGAAACACATCCCAAAACTGAAGTAAAACCTGCTGCAGCACTGATGGGTTGTCCGGCTCCTGCTCCGCCTCCTCTACTGACAGCCCTTGTAGCTCTACCAAGAAGCCTCCCCTTGGACTAGAGTGCCCTCACCATGGTCTTCGAGGAAACCTGGGACCTGCGCAAACTGTGATCCCCTAAAGTGTCACTACTCTCCCCCGTACTGAAACTCCATCCTGAGCAGCTTCCAGTTGGTCTTCGTTTCCCCTAAGGACGACAGCCATCTCATATCCAAAATCACGTCCGTGCTACCCAGGTCGAGCGACAGAAAATCATCCACAACATGTATCTCCTGGAGAGTCAAAATCACGTCACGGCATACTCCTCTGCTTCACTCTACATGTCACGTCCCCATCATCACCCCCAAAACTCCCAGTGTTTACCAACTGCAACCCCTACTGCTCCACCACACGGCTGGTTATAAAATTGTGGGTGGCCACACTATCAATCAGCACCACCACCTCCTGCTCTGATATCCTCCCAATCAACTTCATAGTGTGGTTTGGAGTGAACCACACTACAGAGTTGAGTGACACCCTTGCTACGTCCAGATGGGAATGCTCCTACTCTATTACTTCCTCGCACATCTCCTCAACCATCACCTCATCACCCTCCACTAGTAGCACCTGAAGGGTGCGGTCTCTGCAATGGTGACAGTGACCTATGGAATACTCCCCAGGTGATCGTCGGGGGCTCGCGAGGCCCCCAGGGTTCACCTGGGCCCGGTGAACCTCCCAGTGGGTCGTCGTACCTTCGCCGGGGTCCAGCAATTGCGCCGGGCCCTGGCAAGGCCCGGTGAGGGCTAAGGAAGGCCCTCCCTCCCCGTTAGGGTTTTTAGGGGGCGGTCTTCCCAGTCGTCGTCGTTTTCCCATCCCATACCGGCGGAGGGGGGAACGCTCCCATGCACACCATTCTTCCTCTTCGTCTAGTGGATCTCCTTCAACGATCACCAATTGCCCCTTGCCCTGGTTCAAAGATGCCTCCGTTAGCCATATATCTGAAGGATTTCCCGTGATTTCATCGCCGTTGGGCCTTTCTTCCTCGCGGTGGTTGCTTTGATTCTCCATGACCCCAAACATGGTTTCCCGCCTTATTCTCTATCCATGGCCTGTACGGGATCTCGAAGTTGTACCCCCCACCAACTTGGTCAACGACTTTTGATGCTCCTCGGTGACCATCCTCTGCTTCAGAAGGTATTTGAGGCTCATCTAATCTGTTCTTACTATGAAGTGCCGGCCAAGCAATAAGGTCGCCATTTTTGCACCGCCAGAACGATCGTCTTTAACTCGCGCTCATAGACCGACTTAAGCCAAACTCTTGCCAACAACATCTGACTGAAATAAGCCATCGACCTGTCATCTTGCATCAAGATTGTCCCGAAGCCATACCCTGACACGTCCGTCTCCATAATAAAGGGTCGGCTAAAGTCTGAAAGTGCTAATACTGGAACGCTCGTCATGACCCTTTTAGAGTCTCAAAAGCTCGGGTGGCCTCCTCACCCCACTGGAAACTGTCTTTCTTCAGTCGCTCAATCGACGGCCAGGCAATGGTTATGTACCCCTTAACGAACTTCATGTAGTAGCTCGTCCGTCCTAAAAATCCTCACAATACCCACAGGGTACTAGAGTGGCCACTCAATCATGGTTGCAATCTTCAACTGGTCTGTCGACACGCCATCTGCAAAAACTACATGGCCCAAATGCTCCACACTCCGCTGGCCGAACAGGCACTTCTTTTGATTGACATAAAGCTGATGCTCCTGCAACTCCCTAGCACGATCGTCAAATGCTCCAAATGTACCTCCATAGATCGGTTATAGATTAAGATATCATCAAAGAACACCAACACGAACTTACTCAGATAGGAGCGGAACACCATGTTCATCAGCGATCTATCGCCTTACTGAGATTAATTTCCCGCGTACGTGCCTTTTTCCTACTAAGGAAGCTCCTTAGCATGCCGTCGATTAGCTAAAGCTTGCTTTTTTAAAGGTAGCAGTTGCATTGGTCAGGTCGAACAGCATGACCAGGAACTCATAGTGGGCCTCGTGTGTCCTGAAAGCGGTCTTAACCATGTCCTCCTCCCTTGTCTGGATCTGGTGATACCCAGATTTCAAGTCAATCTTCGAGAAGACCTCTGCGCCATGTAACTCATCAAGTAACGCATCGATCACATGGATGGGAAATTTGTCTGGCATAGTCTCATTGTTCAAAGCCAGGTAATCGACACAAAATCTGCCGCTCCCATACTTCTTCACTAGCAACTCCAGCTCCCATACTTCTTCACTAACAGCGTCGGACTAGAGAAAGGACTCACACTCGACTGTATCACACCTGCCTGAATCATCTCCGCTAACATCCTCTCAATCTCTCCCTTCTGCATCTGTGGGTAGTTTTATGGCCACACACTGATCGGAGATACACCCTCTCGAAGTACAATGGCATGCTTATGGTCTCGCAGGGGAGGGAGTCTGCGAGGTGCCTGAAACACATCCCCAAACTGAAGTAAAACCTGCGGCAGCATTGATGGTGTGTCCAGCTCCTGCTCTGCCTCCCCTACTGCCAGCCCATGTAGCTCTACCAAGAAGCCTCCGGCTTGGACTAGAGTTCCCTCACCATGGTCTTCGAGGAAACCTGAATCTGTGCAAACTGTGGTCCCCCTGAAGCGTCACTACTCTTCCCCTGCTGAAACTCCATCCTAAGCAACTTCCAGTTAGTCTTCGTCTCCCCTAAGGACGATAGCCATCTCATACCCAAAATCATGTCCGTGCTACCCAGGTCGAGCGACAGAAAATCATCCACAACATGTATCTCCTGAAGAGTCAAAATCACGTCCCGGCATACTCCCCTGCTTCACTCTGCATGTCACGTCCCCATCATCACCCCCAAAACTCCCAGTGTTTACCAACTGCAACCCATGCTGCTCCACCACGCGGCTGGATATAAAATTATGGGTGACCCCACTATCAATCAGCACCACCTCCTCCTGCTCTGATATCCTCCCAATCAACTTCATAGTGTGGTTTGGAGTGAACCACACTACAGAGTTGAGTGACACCCCTGCTACGTCCAGATGGGAATGCTCCTACTCCACTACTTCCTCGCACATCTCCTCAACCACCACCTCATCATCCTCCACTAGTAGCACCTGAAGGATGCGGTCTCTGCAATGGTGACCTATGGTATACTTCTCATCCCATGTGATCGTTGGGGGCTCGTGAGGCCCCCAAGGGTTCCTGGCAAACCTCCCAGTGGGTCATCGTACCTTCGCCGAGGTCCATCGATTGCGTTGGGCCCTGGCAAGGCCCGGTGAGGGTTGAGGAAGGCCCTCCCTCCCCGTTAGGGTTTTTAGAGGGCGGTCTTCCCAGTCGTCGCCGTTTTCCCCTCCCATACTGGCGGAGGGGAAAACGCTGCCATGCACACCATTCTTCCTCTTCGTCTAGTGGATCTCATTCAACGATCACCAATTGCCCCTTGCCCTTTTCAAAGATGCCTCCTTTAGCCCTATATCTGAAGGATTTCCCGTGATTTCATCGCCTTTGGGACTTTCTTCCTCACGGCATTGATTGCTTTGATTCTCCATGAAAGCCCCAAACATGGTCTCCAAGAATGACAAGCTCCCTTTGATGGATTCCAACTCCTCACCCATTTTTTGTTGTTGCTCCTTTAGGGTTTCAGTTTCTCCAACCTTCTCCTCTATGGCATCCATCTTCTCCTTGACTTTTGTTGTTGTCAGATGGATATATGCTCTGATATCAATTTGATGAGAAATCTAGGGTTTTGAAGAGCAAAGATGATATTTTAATATATTTGAAAAAGAGGAAATACAATATAGGGGTTTCTTTCGAGAGGAAACCAACTCTCCACTCTTTGAATCTAAGAGAGAAAGATTACGCTCATTAGTGCTAGGGTTCTACTCTCGAATCTAGGGGTTTTTCTGTCAAAATAAGCATGAAGAACAAATGAAACCCCTCCCGAAACATACAAGGGCGGATCTGGCCCAAATTACATCCCCCCGAAACCCCAATCTTTGTAAAAACACCCAAACGTCTTTTACAAAAATGCATCTGGCCTAATTCTTCGCCCCACGATCCGCCTTGTGCCGCCTCCTCTGATAAGTGATGGTCTCCTCAAAGTCATTACACCTATTGTTTTATGTGTGTGTGAGTGTGCGCACATGCATGTGGGTGTCTATGTATATGTATGTAAACCCATACATATATAAAGCAAGTCATGCACACCACCACGTACATGGATCCACAAAATCCAACAGACTACATTGACAGACAATTGCAACACCTAAATAGCTACCAACCCTCGAGGTTGATATCCATTGAAACATTAAAGTTTACTGCACTCCAGAAAATACAAACTGCGAGGCACAAATATAGATACGTCATTAAAAGAATAGTATAATGGAAAACCGCAATAAAATCTAAAGAAATTCAGTCAGAAACAGCACATTAACATAAACCAGGTGCAAATAGCCCACCTTATTACACAGCTAACAAGCCTATCATATGCAAAAATCTTCATTTATCATAAAGCATAATCACTTTTATGGTTATACACACAATATCAAAGCAACAAGCTTATAACACACGGGATATTTACTCACGTCCACTCTTGAAGCATCACAATAAGCATCAAATTGCTGCCAAAACCTTGAAACTGCATTTGTCTTAAATGTCTCCTGCAAAACAAAATAGTAACATGTTAGTCTGTAATGAAAGGTCTCTTCTTCGCCTTACAATAAATAAACATGGTAAACAAAGAAATGGATCGAAGTATCCTGGAAAACATCCAAATTAAACCCCCTTCACCAAATTAGTTGAAAGATCCCAATGTCAAGTTTGCTCGATATACATTGTCAGCCGCGGTACAACTTCTTATGCTTTTGGGTGGTGGTCATCTAATCGATATAGGTGTCCATGTCCCTTTCATGTCAAATAATTCTAGTTCTCCTGTTGTTACCCAAATGTTATTAAGACCACGTTAAATTCTATCAGAATAAAAAAGTATGTTGCCATACGGTTCATACTTCATACAGGTATAACTACAGTGTTAATCAGGAGGCATAAACTATGAGTTTTCATTTGGGAAGAACATCACTATCATTATACAATAAAAGTGGGCTGATGGAAAAGAAAGTTAAAAGTAATAACAGCAACAGTAGCATTGCCTTAATCCTAGGTATCTCTGATTAGTTTCTGTACTACTGTAACCTGCATACAACGTCCGTTCAGTCTAACCCCTCATCCTAGTAGCACCATAAACTATCATAATATCACATGTAACTGCACAGCCATTGGACTCTGTTCACATGTCCAAACAATTTAAAAATATCTTTTCCCATCTTACTGCTGATCCATGCTACCGCTAGCATCTAATGAACTCATCTGTTTCCCATCTTTCTCTTACATCCATTTCAACATTCTCATTTGACCGCATATTGTTCATGTTCTAGATTTCATTACAAGATCCACAAGGTATGGCTGGTCTTTAACCGTCTTAGGGAAGTCTGTCCTTAGACCACAAAAGTATCATACATATATGGCTCTCTGTGACCTTATCTATCCTCCTCCGATTCTATGAAGATATTGTCCTCAATCTTACCTTTTAATGGATAATAGACACTTAAAATTATTTCTGAGTCTTTTCTTTCATTCAATTTAATGATTTCATTATAGCTACAATTATACGATGCAAATTCCAAATGTGATCCTAATTACATTGTCTAAACTACTTCAACCCATAACTTCGTAATGGATGCCTCGTCTACTTTAGGATCTAAATTCCAGGTGATATGCCACCAATATCCATCTTATCAAATTCCATTCGTTCTTATCTTTGACAAAATGCACATGTCACATCGTTGCCACCTTCTCACTGCTATCACGGGATCTTTCACATCATTCAACATGCTTCATAATTAGCACGGAGCCTTCCACCAAATGATAAAGATTTGCTGGCATCTTTTGTCCTTTCATCATGACCAATGTCCCTCTACAAACCTGCATCTCTCTTTATGTGATAACAATAAAGCTCTTTTGATCAAACCTCCAACGTAGGATGAGATTCCTCTCTAGTACATGTACATAACTTACGTATTCAAGTGTCTTCTCACATCCATCGAACATGCTCAATTTCACCAAATCAATGTCATCCACCTTATGGGTGCTACCATTGACTAAAATCAGTGTAACCTTACTTGGTTCATACTTCTTGAACCACTCCTTCACCAAACTCATAAGGTGTGAGCATCCTGAATCCAACAACCAATCAATCATCAATGCAACTTCTTTCTTCTTTTTCTTCAACTATATGAACTGAACATTCTTTTTTGTTATGGTATACTTTTATCTCTATTGAGGAGCTTTCACTAGATTGGCTTATCCTAAGAAACTGTAAATCATCCCTTGTATTTACATAATTAAATTGGATATGATCATTCTCTCTAAAATAATAGCATTTCTTCTCCATATAATCCTTATAGGACCTTGATTTCCCTTTGAATATATCACGACGCCTAGAATTCTTCTAAGTGCTTCTTCTTCTCTCTGCTACAAGTGCTCCACCTTCTCCCTCAACCTTTATCAATATGCAAAACTTCTCACTCTTCAAGATTGTTACTGTCACCTCATCCACGGTAAGTGTTTTCTTACCCACTAACTATTTGGCCTTCAAATTCTTAAACAAATATGGAAGTGACTTAAGCGACAATAAAGTCATAGCCTCCTCGTTAATCTTTATCTCCAAACTTTAAAATTGAGTGCATAATCTCATAAAGATGTTAAGGTGATTTTGCAAATCTGAACTCTACTCCTACTTCAACTCGTACAACTTGATCTTCATGAAAAGCTTATTCGATAAAAAATTTACCATGTAGATGTTCTTCATTTTCTTCTGTAACATTATTGGAGAAGTTTTACTCACCGTCACATGCAAAACTTCTAGGACTAAGCCAATCTAATCGTTAAGAGGACTCTTTCTTTCATCTTCTTTCAATCTTTATCGTTCACTTTGTCCGGCTTTTTGTCCTTACCGTAGATAGTCTTAATCAAACCCCGATGTACCAAAATATCCTATATAGTACATTGTCATATGCTGAAATCTTACTTTCATCAAACAACTCCACTTAGACCAATATCCCACCAACATTAATTTTTGACAACTTTGATTCATCTATTCTCACTATTTCACTTTTCATCGTAGCTTTGATACCAGTTTATTAGGTAAAACAAACATTTTTTGATTCCTACCCAAGATCATTTGGTGTGCGAGAACAAAACAAAATAAAGAACAATGCACATATTTATCTGGTAGCTTTATTACCTTTACAAAGATTGCACTATATTAATGAGAATTAAAAAGACTCTTCTCTCAACTCTCGTCATTCAATTCCCATAATATGATAGCAATCTCTCAAAATCAAGAAACAAATTGGTACTCAACTACTACTCATACAAGAAATTAATAAAACTTTCTTTCTTTTCCTTAACTCGTTTGCTTCTTTTTTACCTATGCAATAACAAATATCCTCCTTATATAGCTATAGATATATTAATTCTCAAGGCTCAAGAATTCCAAGACTATTAGGCATCAATTCATCACAATAATTCTATTAGAAATCCTACTCATGTTAGAGATTCCAACCTAATACTTGTTGGGACATAAGATGGCAAGTAGAATACTAGAGTGGGGTGAATAGTATTTATACAAATTATAAAATTCTCTAGAAATTTCTAGATGAGTCATTAATTAGAGTTACCTAATTAAAACTTAATTAATTAGAGTTACGTAATTAAAACTTAATCAAAAATAAAAACTCGCAATAATATAAGCATCGGAAATAAACACAAGTGCAAAGTAATAATACAAAGAGATAGAGAATGCAAACCAGACACCCGACAAGGCAATCGCAAACACAAATCGTTTACCATGGTTCAGACATCGTGCCCTACATCCAACCACATGTCCACTCAGAGACAAATTCACTATTCCTCGAATAGTACACCATGTCCATTTCACCACAACCCGATGAATGGACCAACACGTCTTCAACGAGACCAACACAACCACCTCTCATCTTGAGAGCACTACCTCACACTTGAGGTTACACTTTGAAGCAAAAAAATATTTACAACTTTCCTAAGCCTTGAAGATGAAGCATAACGTGTTTGTTGTGTGGCTGGGGATTTAGATTTCCACTCTATAGGATATGATCTTTGGAAGAGTAAAAGAGGCTCAAAAGAATAGAGTTAGAGAGTAAGAGTCAAGAGGGTATTTGGTTTATTTGTTTTTCGTTTTTTTCTTTTTCTTTTTCTTTTTCTTTCTCATCTAAAACCTCTTAGAATCTTAGTAAATATATCTGAGCTCATCCATACATATAGGTAGAAAATGCTCAAGGAAATACCAAAAAACACCTCTAAATGGCTGGGAACGATTAGTTGAAAAAGCTTTAACGGCTAGTTCTAGTCGACTAGTTGGCAGCTTGTCGATTAGTCGACTAGTTGGCAGCTTGTCGATTAGTAATCGTCCATTGGTCGACTTGTAATTTTCAGAGAGCGCATGCCAGTTTCTGTCATAGGCTAGTCGACTAATGAACACTTACTAGTCGACTAGTAAGTGTTCACATTCGACTAGTACACAATGACTAGTCTACCAGTACATCAGCTAACAGACTAAAATTCTAGTATCACTCCTAGTCGACTGGGTGTCTGTTTTGGTCAACTAGTGTACATAAAATTGACTTGTTTAGGCTATAAAATCCAGGTTCTTATCCATGAATTAAATCCATATTAATTTTAATTGTTTGTATATGGTTTAATGTATGTGACATCTTCAAGGCATTACATAAAATCTAATAATAAAAATATTACATCATATAAAAATACTCTTGAAGCCTTGGTTTGATGTAGACTTGATTCCTCATCTTATTGTCATTTAATTCATCCTCTTCAATTCATTACCTTGGAGTCACCATCGTTTGACAAGCTTGCTATGAGATCAGTATCTTCTATGGTTAAGCAAATCTTAAGCAACTCATTTGATCTAATTAAAACTGTTATACTTAATGGAATTCAAAGGCCACTAAACAATATTTGCTCATCATCAAAACATGAATTGTGATATCCAATACTCAATATTCTTCCCCTTTATGATGATGACAAACATATCATCAAAATCAAAGAAATTTAATTAATTATAACAAATTAAATTCTTACTCCCCCGAGACTATGCATATTCCCCTGAATCGATACTCCCCTGAATTGATGCACTCTTGATTTTGTTGATACCCCTTTAATTTCATTCTTCCCATTTTTTTCATAACAAAAAGATAGAAGACCAAGTGATATTGGCATCGCTTCCCTTTCACGCTTGAGAGTTGCATCAAAACATGTATGCTCACCGTAAAACGTAGGATACCTGAAAATAAGATATCAGAGCTTAGGTATCCTTTTTATTAAAGAACCTTGGGTTAGTCGATGGGGTTAAATTAAAATAATTCAAATTAAATATAAATATATTAAATTAAACTTGGGCATCAACAAGATAGACTTTTAACACAAAGATACTCTAAACATAATAGGTTCAAAGCGAATCATCCAATATGAACCCAAATCGGCTTAGGATTTGTTTTTTTAGCATGCACATACAAACTATCATAAGATTCATGCATATTTTTCATAAATTTGTTTATATATGCATTTCTATCAAATTTGTCCAAATTCTTTGGAACCCCATATATTATCATGTAATTTATGCATAGGCATGGATTTTTCTTAACATAAGTATGCATAAACACATGATTAGTACAATCCGGTTTTTGAATAGAACTATTTGAAATATTGGATTTCACACTCCTTTTGCATTCAATTTTATTATAAATGAAGGCATAATTCTTTTTAACAACGTAAGCATGTAAATTCTTTTTAACTTGATTCTTCTCATTATTAGCTTTATAGATATTTCTAGAAATAGAATCATGCTTACATGAAGAAGTTCTTAAACTACCATTGCTTTTAATTAAATTATCGCATTTAAGGACAAACTCTTCATGTTTCAACTTATTCAAAAATAAATCATTCAGAAGCATATCAATCTTAGCATTACATTTATTGTTGACCAAAGTACTAAGCTATCATTTTCAACTTTCAATTTTTTAATACACACACTAGCATCATTCAAATTAAAAATAGCTATGCTACACTCACTACAAAACATTTCATAATCATGAAACAAAGTATCGTGCTCTGCTTTTAAACACTCATGATCATGCAACAAAGTACTATACTCATTCTTCAACACATTATGATCATAAATTAAACCATTATGATTCTTCTTTAAATTTTTATGATCATGCTTTAATGTACCAAATTTTTATGATCATGCTTTTAAGCATTATGATTCCTCAAAATCATCAAGCATGTGCCACACTTAATTGGTCGTGGTTACTCCTGACACAGCTTAATACATTGTTGGATAAAGATGAAAATAAGAATTTTAGTACCTTATCACTGAGGGTAAACTTTTGTCTTTCTTCACATGTCCATAATGCGGTGGGAGATGATGATTTGCAATATGGTTCCTCTACGAGACTCCACAAATCATGGTCAATGGATATGATGTAGTACTTTATTCGTTCTTCCATTGACAATAGGGAAGATTACCTAACATTGGAGGTCTCAATAGATCTTCTCATTAGGAAAAACATGTTGCTTGTTAACGCCATTTAAACACCAAGCCCTGATATCAATTGTTGGGACATGAGATGATAAGTAGAACACTATAGGATGAATAGCGTTTCTGCAAATTAAAAAATTCTCTAAAAATTTCTACCTAAGTTATTACTTAGAGTTACATAATCAAACTTAATCAATAATAATAACTTGCAATAATATAAGCAGTGAAAATAAACACAAGTGTAAGGTAATAATCGAAGAGATAGAGAATACAAACGAGACAAGGCAATCGCATACACAAATCGTTTACCCTGGTTCAGGAACCACGTGCCCTACATCCAGCTACACGTCTACTCTGGGACAAATCCAATATTCCTCGAATAGTACACCACGTCCACTTCACCATAACCCGATGAATGGACCAACGTGTTTCTAACGAGACCACCACGTCTCTAACGAGACCACCACAACCACCTCTCCTTTTGAGAGCACGACCTCTGATGCGGTCGTATACCGCAAACGTCGCGCGGGCACGGGTCGGGCCGCAGATCCGGGCGTGGGAGCCACCAATTGATGCGGTCGTGTACCGCAGAAGGCACATGGACTCGGGCGTGGGCCCAACGACGAATTTCAGATTTGTCGACGTCGATGCCCTAGCCTCAGATTCGGGTTGTTTCTGTTGCTATCGAAGGATCTGAAGAATATCTTGGATGTCGGAAGCCTTAGCAACCCCCTTCATCTCCTGCAGGATACCGTGGATCTCGCCTTGAAGCCCGTCGAGCCTCTTGTTCACTTCTTCAAATTTGTCGTCGAATTTCTCTTCTACAAGTTCCGCGGCCGTCTTTGCCATAGTTCCCGCCATCGGATATTAATGCTCTGATATCAAATTGATACGATTAGAGTTAATCGTATCAAAAGTTCAGATTTTTAGTGGAAGACAAAAAGAAATTTGAAGTGGAAATGATATTGATAATGATAAAGAGACAATTTTTTATCTAAACTGGTGTAGATCTTCTCTCTAACTTGAGATAATGGATCAAGCCTAATCCCCCAAGCCTTAGCCGTCAAATGAAGATTGTCTCAATATTTCGATAGCTAACACAATTAGGGTTAATCCCCTTAAATACTCTCATAACAAATTACTAAACACATAACTTAAAAACATAAAAGGTAGTGCATAAAGCAACAATAGCAAAATACTAAGTCGAACCCACATTTCAGATTTGCCTTAGCAACCGCATTTCATATTTGTCGACGCCGATGCCCTAGCCTCAGATTCGGGTTGTTTCTGTTGCTGTCGAAGGATCTGAAGAATATCTTGGATGTCGGAGGCCTTAGCAACCACCTTCATCTCCATTAGCTTGAGATAATGGACGACCGCTCCCATGCCCGAGTCCATGCGCCTTCTGCGGTACATGACCGCATCAATTGGTTGCTCCCACGCCCGAATCCGCGGCCCGACCAGTGCCCGCACGGCGTCTGCGGTATACGACCGCATCATTACTCCGCCCCTGAAAATCCACCTTGTCCTCAAGGTGGTGCATGATGTCCGTGGGCCATTCATTCCAAGTAAATTGCAAGCCTCCTCCCGGGTCAAACGGATGAGATTGGTCTCCACCGCTTTCAATGACGTCAGGCCAAGGTGGGACCCGAAAGGCGTCGTTGGGCCCCCACAAATACTCTAACTTAAAAACATAGAAGGTAGTGCATAAAGCAAAAATAGCAAAATACTAAGTCGAACCCACGACCGCTCCCACGCCCGAGTCCATGCGCCTTCTGCGGTACACGACCGCATCAATTGGTTGCTCCCACGCCCGGATCCGCGGCCCGACCCGTGCCCGCGCGGCGTCTGCGGTATACGACCGCATCAACCTTACACTTGAGGTTACACTTTGAAGCACAAAGATGTTTACAACTTTCCTAAGCCTTGAAGATGAAGCACAATGTGTTTGTTGTGTGGCTAGGGATTTGGATTTCTACTCTATAGGATATGATCTTTAAAAGAGTATTAAAGGCTCAAATGAATAGAGTTAGAGAGTAAAAGCAAAGAGGGTTTTTGTGCTATTTCTTTTTCTTTTTCTTTTGTTCTCATCTAAAACCTCTTAGAATCTTAGCAAATACATATGAGCTCATTCATATATATAAAGGAGAAACAGCTTAAGGAAATACCAAAAACACATTCCCAACAGCTAGTTGGAAAAGTTGCAACGGCTAGTTGAAAAAGCTACAACGGCTAGTTCTAATCGACTACAGTACACTCACTAGTCCACTAGTTGGTAGCTAGTCGACTAATAATTGTTCATTGGTTGATTAGTAATTTTCAGAGAGCACATACAAGTTTCTGCCATGGGCTAGTCCACTAGTAAACACTTACTAGTCAATTGGTAAGTCTTCACAGTCGACTAGTACACTGTGAATAGTCTATTAGTAGATCAGCTAAGAGTCCAAAATAATGTTATAACCCTTAGTCGACTGAGGGTCTATTTTGGTCAACTAATATACATAAAAATGAGTTATTTAGGCTATAAAATCTAGGTCCTTATCCATCAATTAAATCCATATTAATTTTAATTGTATATATATGGTTTCATGTGTGTGACATCTTCAAGGCGTTATATAAAATCTAATAACAAGAATAAAAATAATACATCAAATTAAAAATACTCTACAAACCTTGGTTTGATGTAGACTTGATTCATTATCGTCTTGTCATTGAATCCATCCTCTTCAGTTCATTGCCTTGGAGTCATACTATCATTTTTCAAGCATGCTATGATATCATTATCTTCTATGCTTAAGAAAATCTTAAGCAAATCACTTGATCTAATTAAACATGTCATGCTTAATGAAATTCATTAGACTACTAAACAATGTTAGCTCATCATCAATACATGTGTTGTGGTATCCAATACTCAATAATACTAACTCTAGATACAACTGAAAATGAAATCCAATTTATATTTGAATGGGATCTAACTAGCCTATAACTTCAACATTCAACGTTCAATTTGTGCAATCGTATACTTTTTTGAAAAGCTAACCAACCAAATTTTTCAAGGTATATTGGCTCGTCGTTAGATTTCACATGTGCTAAAATGACCCATTTTGCAATGTGCCTTTTCTTCACTAATGTAGCCCACAATTTCGTCATCAATATCACAATCACTTTGGAACACAAACACAAATTTGAAGTGCTACTTCAACATCATGTTATATGCATACCTAGATCCACTTAAGCAATGGAATCTTCAGCACAGAGTAAGATCCAGGAACTTTAAAAAGTAAGAATCCATATTCGGGTCTATTTTAGGCAAGGTAATCGGATTGGATCTTTAGCTTCACATATATTTTATAGTGTTTTCCTTATATTCTTTTAAGTAAAACTTTGGGGCATTTTTACATACTAATTGGAAGTAATTATGGAGTAAGAATTAATAAGATCTTCCAACTAACTTAAGTGTAAAATAGTTCAAAAAGTTAGTATTAAATCAAAAAGAAATATCTTTTGACTTTCTTTGAAAAATTGTTAACAATGTCGAAGATGGTGCTATAAGCTAGGTCCGCAAGATGCTAGCCTCAATATCTAGTGCCTATTCATAGCCTAAGCGGTGGGTTGGGTAAACAAAAAAGAATAAAGACAGAAGAAAATGTACATCGAATGTCGATTGCTTCTAATTCAATGTCAGCCACCCTCTGCATGCATGTTGATGCTTCCTCTTCTACTTAATGTAGTCGTCTACTATTAACAGATAGACGCCTTTGAGTCAAAGAAAAAAAGAAAAGTGAAAGAGAGTGGATTAGGGCCAAGAAGAGAAAGGGGCTGGATAACGGCTTTAACCAACACCCTCTCCTTTCACTTTGACTATGAGGCAATAACTAACAATGCAACCAATCAAAGACAACTATAACGAGCGACAAAAGGGCAACGAACGTGGAGAGGACAAAGACAACATTAATGGAGAGGCCAATGTCTGGGCTAAGCTTTTTTGCCTACATGTACCTAGTTGTAGTACCTTACGGCCAAACAAACGGTTTGAGGGGACACGTCGAGCTTGACTACGGTTGAAACCGACATTTAGAACATTAAGGCCTAGTTTGATAATGATGTTTAGTTTCTGACATTGAGAATTGAAGTTTAGGGTCCAAAATGAGGTTTCAAATGCTTTAGCATGTTTGGATACCCAAAATGGAATTTCTAAAACCGAGGTCTGGAGGCCCCAAACCTTGTGAAAATGACGTTTATGAGAATCCAAACTAATTGGAGTTTCACAAGATGAGGTGTGTATGAGTAGAAACCTCAATTTCATTTTAAATTAAAGATGAAACCCCAGTTTTATAAATTGTGTTGACAAACCAGGCCTGATTCCTATGCCTATTAGTTTTTTGGACTAGGATCTTTAGTTGGTAGAATTAAGAATACTAATTGACTACCTCTGGTATGAATTTTATAGTAAGAAATAAGAGACTTGTCAATGACATGTATGAATAAGACATAAAATGAATCCATATCAGATCAAATCGTCCTATAGTCATATTCAACCAATATATTAAGTCACATTAAATGGATCAGATGTTATATGGACTGGATCCAGGTAAGAAATAAGAGACTTGTCAGTGACATGTGTGAATAAGGCATAAAATGAATCCATATTGGATCAAATCGTCCTATAGTCATATTCAACCAATATATTAAGTCACATTAAATGGATCAGATGTTATATGGATTGGATCCAGGTAAGAAATAAGAGACTTGTCAGTGACGTGTGAATAAGACATAAAATGAATCCATATTGGATCAAATCGTCCTATAGTCATATTCAACCGATATATTAAGTCACATTAAATGGATCAGATGTTATATGGATTGGATCCAGGTATATTTGAACCCGGTATAGTCAGGTTAGATTAAAGTCATGATCCCTTCCATTGAAACTATAATGCCAATATATGCCACAACTACCTGGGGCCCAAAATGTTTCCACTATTATATAGATGACCTAATGCCAGCGTAGGCCAGACTAATTGGGGCCTAGATTTTGCAGCTTTATGGTTTTGTCATCCTTCTAAACCCTCAGACAATGTGATATTGCGTTTGAATGATCAAACCCAATAGAGTAAGTCCACTTCCAGATCGCTTAATAGACAAACTTTGTCATGAAGACATTTTGCATTAATGTCACTCTTATATAGAAACAAATAGAATATAAAACCAGCCCTAATCATTAAGAAATCTATTTATTTTGCATATTTTCTGAACCATAGAACTAAATAAATCATCAACCAAATTCAACATTGTTGAGGTCAAGTTTATAAGGCCCTTCTTTGTTTTAAAAATATTCTATTTATCGCAAGAATAATTTTTCCCATCTAACATATTCTTACAAGATATGGAGAACACTTTTCCAGTCTTGATGGCCTTATATGCAAATGTACTTGCATTTTTCTTCATTTCATAATCTAATTCATGGACTACGACAGTACCCATCCAATAGATGGTCAACCAAAAGATGGTTGTAATTAGGCTCTAGAAGTTTAAAGTTCTCTTGCCAATGCATCTTATATTTTATGTTGGTAGTTACAAGGTTTCTATTTGTTAATCAGTGTTGAGCAGCTTGCAAATTGCAGTCGCATGCTCATACACTTCAATTCGAATATCAGTTTTCTTGAAATTGCAAATAGAAAGATTTGAGCCCCCCAACCTCCCAACTGAGTAAATTGCCGATTCAAATCTAGTCATAGTTTTCTCGCTCCAATGATAAACTTTCTTGCTATAGACTACATAACATCTCATGAAGGTTCATCCAGATCCATATCTCTATGGTAGTTAGCAGTTCAAGCGTGATGCACATTTCCTAATAAATCTGCACGCCTTAGAAAGGTAGCTTAATATTATAAATTTCCCATTATTATCCTATTATATGTACTTTGACTGCTTATAATCTCGAAAGGTTCTTCGTTTTTTGAATAGAAGAGAAGCTATTTCAAGAAGACATATAATCACATATGCATGTCCTAATTAAGAAGCAGCCGTCTGTTCTTTTCCTTCTACACGTAACTAAATCGTTATCAATTTAATTTTAAAAACGATTTTTTAAATACTTGTCGACGATGGAAAATTTGATGTTAGGCGGTGAAATTAAGGAGGGACGAGCGCGTGAGAATGAAATTACCTCGAGTGATAGAAGGAAATGGTCCTGAACGAGAGAGGCAAGGCCGTGTCCGTATAGAGCGTCGACCAAGGGGATGAGCTGGGATCCAACGGAGAGGTCGCCGTTGCCACTAATTAGGGTTTCGGTGCAGTCGACGAACCCGCTCCAGCTCTCGAGTATTTCAGGAATGGATTCTTCTCTCAGTGAGCCCATGATCGGTGCTGCGTCCCCCAGCATTGGGGAGAGTGTGGGATAGAGAGAGTGAATGTGTGAGTGAAAAGTAAAAGGGAGGGAATACAAAAACCCTCGCTGTTTGACGAAGGGAAAGACAGCCAGGGAGTGTGATTTGGATTTTGGTCTAAAGATTCAAGCGTAATTCTATACACACAGACCTAGTTGCCATACACGCATACCGCTTTTACATTTACACCTTTAAACATCATATTTTACTTTACACAAATCTTCACTACCGAAATTGTCTCTCGTCACTCCCCCCCAATTCCGCCGCCTCCGTCAGTCGCCGTGGCCGCCACAACCAAATTACCCTCGTCAGTGCGGCTGCGGCTGTGACAACGACAACGACAACGACAATGGCAGAAGATGGGAGGGGAAGATATAGTAAGAGTGGTGATGAAGAATAGGATTGAGATGAGAAGGGATGCGGAAGGGGAGAGATAGGCCGCACTAGGGTGAGTGTTGAGAGGCTACAGAGATGCTCGGTTGCGGCAAAGCAGGGGAATATGATGGCGGAAGATGATCGGATGTGGGTAAACGAGTAAAAGATTGCGGTGGCAAAATTGTAAATAAATGGTCAATGTGTTTAGCAAGCAAATAGGTCTGTATGTATAGCAAGTAGCAATGGAATAGATTTGTGCACCCACCATTTTACTGCGCTCACGTACCCCTTATTTACAAGTTTGCCATTACTCCCACTCACATACCACTTATTTACAAGTTTGCCACTGAGATTACTTATGCCCACAGATCAATTTCCAAAATTCCGAAAAAGCACATAGGGCTTCGTCGGGGGGACGAGGCCGGGGGACGGAGGAGGTGGGTGGGTTGATGGAGATGGCGGAGGAGGTGGCTGGTGAGGAGGGATTGGGAGTGAATGTGGATGGGGAGGGGAGCGTAGGAGGTGGCAGGTGAAGAGGGTGGGATGGGAATGTCGGATGAGGGGGCAGTCAGGATGGGGAGGGCGAATGAGGCGGCAGGCAAAGATGGAGAGGATGGATGTGGAGGTCGGAGGAGGGGGATGGGTGATGGGAATGGCAGAGTATAGGGATGTGGATGGGCGCATGAGGGGATGGACGAAGATGGGTGGTTGGGGAGGTCAGATGAGCGGCTAATGATGGGGGGAAGAGGAGGCTGTGGAAAACGGGGAGGGGTCTGGGGAGGTCGGATGAAGAGGAGGATGGATGGTGGCGGGGGAGGGTGATTGGGGCTGGGGGTTAGGGATGAGGGGTGGGCGGTGAAGGAGGGCTGGGGACGAGGGGATGGGCAATGGTAAAAGAGGACGGCCGCCAACGATTCATCTTTGTCTTCGTCGTTGGGTGGCGCCATGGGATGTAAGCGGAGTAAACCAGTTGGTATGTGCGTAGAGTAAAAGAGGAAAAATAGTTGGGTATATGATTGGTATGTGCGCAAGGTAAGACTGTGCATACACACGGGCTTTTGGTGGGCCCACCATGATTTTTGGACAATTTTGTACGTGCACTTGATTTTTGGCACTAGTTACTTAGGTTCTATGTGGACAAGTTTACAAATTAAGTTTAAAGTTAACAATAATTATTAAAAAATAATTATAAAAATCAATTAATTTTAAAAATATTCATCAAAATCGACAAACTTTTGTCACGTCAGCATCAAGGATTCTATCGCGGCGAGTTGATAGATATTCAATTTGGTCGGTGTTGACAACCCAATCAAATCCAATATGCATGGGAAATCAAATTCATCGGAATTGCCAAACCCGACCAAATCTAATATGTTCCTTCATTGAAGCATGAGAAGTAATTTGTAAATTGAGACGCAATCGCTTGCTAATTATTTGCAACCTTCAAGAAATAACAACGCCTCATCTTCATCTTATACCATGTATCACATCTGCCAACCCAACTAAAAACACGCTCGTAAGAGTTATATGAGATCAAATGGAATGCTACCTGACCAAAATTACATGAAAATATAATTTTACATGCATTCGATTGTTTTCATGTTTCCTTTTTATGCTTCAACTTTGTTTGTTTCTGTAAGACCCCAGATATTAATATACGTGCTAATGTACGTGTATTTTTGGACGTATACATGCATATAAATTTCTGAGAATTTTTATAATATTTTCCCAATTTTTTGTGATGATGAAATTATTTTTAAATAATTTTTAATCATCATTTGTATTTAATTAAGTGAAGTATTAAATGGAATACTTGTATTTAGGGTGTATTTGGTATTTAAAGGGGGTATAGATATTTATTAGAAATTAAAATCCCAAAAACTTGAAATTATTTTTAAATAATTTCTAATCATCATTTGTATTTAATTAAGTGAAGTATTAAATGGAATACTTGTATTGAGGGTATATGGTATTTAAAGGAGGGGGTATTCGTATTTATTAGAAATTAAAATCACAAAAACATCCTAAATAAGACACCTCCACATTTGATGTGTCATTACCCCGTTGATTTCTACCTGATTTTCTCCACATGGCAACCAAGGAAGAAGTTGGGGTGATGATGAGGATGTCATAAGGTTTAAAGAGAAAGAAATTAATATAAAAAGAAAAGGAGAAGGAGAAGCCTCATTTCCCATTCCCTCTACTTACGCTGAGCCAAGAAAAAACCCACATGCTGTTGGTTTTCCTCCACCGAACCCAACAGCAACCTCAAACCATAGCCTTGGACCAACAATTGTAGAAGAATGAGAGCTTCATAGGTTCATCAAGGAGAAGAAGGGCCCAGACTTATTGAAGGACAGATTGAGGTAGGAATCGTAACTAAATTAGATAGGATTTAGATTTAGAATTGCATGGGATTTGGTTTAAGAGTTCGTAGAATTGAGTACAATGAAGCCAAACGGTCATATCGTGGTCATGTCGTAGATGACACGATCGTGTCTAGACCGTGTCATAGACGACACGGTCATGTCTAGACCATGTCGTGGTCATTCAACCAACAACAACGTCACACGGTCGTTCATTGACCGTGTCACTGTCTACGAAGAGTCTTCAATCCACACGGCCGCGTCAACGTAGACACGGTCGTATCGTAGGCTGCGTTGACGTAGACACAGTCGTGTCGTAGGCCGCAAAGTTCACCCGATGTATAATCCATTCACACGGTTGTGTAGAATTTCCAAAACGACCGTGTGATTTGGAATTTCAGAGCCCTAACTGTTGTGCTCCGCACGGCCGTGTGGAAAAGCGAAACAACCGTGTGGAAAAGTGAACCGTCCGTTAGTTTTAGATCTATCTTTGGGGCTGGTCAGACCCACCCCAATATAAAAATTTTCCTGGCTAGGGTTATGATATTCTTAGGGCGTTTTATTTAAGCGTTTAATAAATTTATTTTTCAGCTGCTGTTTATATTTCTATCGTCCGTTCAACGTAGGACGGGCATAGATTTATGCCCTAAGGGTCCCTTAAAATCCAACATGGTATCGGAGCATATGTCTATTTTGATCTAAAAACTGCATAGGATATAAATGCATATATGTTTGCTAAGAACATGATGATGTGATTATATAGTTTTAACATTGTGTGATAATTGTTGGACATGGAACAACTTAATTTTATAAGATAACATTTTAGATGCTTTAAAATTATGCTTAAAATTTATGTGATAAAGCCATCATTTATGTGATAAATTTTAATTTGTTGTTCATGTAAATAATTATGACATAATTATTAAAAGGATAGTAACTTAATTTTATGCGATATTTTAAGTTGCTAGTCTGCATGCTAATTTTATGAGATAAGATTCAGTTGACATGTTTCAATGGTAATTTTACTTTCTTGCATATTATGTGATAGTTCAAGAAAACCTCTTATGATAACCATTAAAAATTTTCTAAAACTTATGAGATAAATTTTAGATTGATGTGCTATGTTTAATAAATTGTTACAACAATTAAATTCCTAATTTCTGATTATGGAAGACATTTCCAACAATTATTATTTTAATCGTTCTGATAATAATTTTGATTAAAGGCTATATTATAAAATGTTGTAATTTGAATTTATTAAAATCCTAATTCATGATTAGGCTAGCACGTTGAAACCAATAAATCATTATAGTTGATAAGGACTCTAATAAAAGTTATTAACCAATCTTAATAATTTTGAATTTTAGGATTCAACTAGTTGATAGGATTAACTAGTTTTAATGAAGCCATTTCTAGTCGATGGCACACATATGAATGGTGAGTTTCCTTCAATGGACAATGATCCGATTTAGTGTTTTTGACTAGTATTGTGGATCACCCTAGCTCGACTGGCGATAGGGATCTTGGCCTAGCCAAATCCCTGGCCGCATTCCGCTGGACCGCATGGATACGAATTATGATTATGTGACACCGTCGACTACATCTAGTTTAATACGTTAAAAATCTTCTTCAAGATTAACTGTAGCCCTCCTTATTTTTGGATTAGTGGAATAAAAGACACCTGTCATGGTTGTTGAGTCTCCTCAAGATATGACATGTTCTCTTTTAGAAATCGACTCCATAATACATATGATGTTGTCTAGTCTTAACCCAAACCGATGCATCGGGTCTCCTCGAGTGTCGGTGTAAGTTAAGTTTAGACACGAAAATAAGGGTTTGACTAGACTAGTCATTATGGTTTGTTGAGTCTCCTCAAGATCATAAGCGACTAGGGCAAAAACCTATAGGGAGTCACATGTGATGTGATCGATGAAGAGTTCATCTACCAATTACAGAGCCGATTAATTTGTTGAGTCTCCTCAAGGTTGTGAAGCTCAGGGTGGTTGGATCCCTCTCCCACAAATTTTAAATATAATAAATTGTTCATTGTTATGGCTTAACTTTTCATTAAAATAGTGGGAGAATATAGTCCAATAAAAACCTCTTAAACTATAAAAGAACATATGCTAATTGAAACTTCTATTAAAATGCAATATGGAGTCAGGACTTAAGTTTATCATCGAGAAGAATGTGCTGAACGAGACGAATTACAAGGGCTGATTGAGGAACATCAAGCTAGTTCTCTCGTTAGCTGGAATCGGTTATGTACTGACGGAAACTGCTCCGGATAAACCCGACGACAAATCCACAAATGAACAGAAGGAGTCATACAAGCTGTGGCAAAGGGATGCAAAGAAGGCCATGTGCCTTACGCTGGCCTCAATGAACAATGATCTGTAGAGAAAGTATGAACATATGGAAGTTCAGAGCATGCTTTTAAATGCGGAAGAATTGTATGATAAGCGTTCTAGGGCTGCCAGATTCGAGGCCACTTGCAACCTTTGGGAAACGAAGATGACGACGGGTGTAACGACCCGTATTCATCAATACAACTAATTACGTATTTAACGTATTTTCACATTTTAAAAGTATTTTATAATGCTTGGTCGGGAATTTAATATCAAATTGGATACAAAATCATTTATAATTTTGTGGTATCAACATAGTTGAAGCATATTTTAGTGAGTTCGAGTGCCATGCAATACTCCTAAATAATTTATATAATAATCTATATCTAATTATTACCGATTTAGCTGTACGAATTAATTTTCTATATAAACGCTATCAAAACTATTTCAAATTTCTACAATAGGATTCTATAGTCATTTAGTGTTTCCCATGTTACTTTCACAATTTTTTGGAGTCAAATCGACCTAGAACCCGCAAACCCGCATGTCAGACGTTTTGGACCAAAACTCGTATCTCTGTAGCTCAAACTCGGAAATAGACTTCGTATTCGTGATCATCACGACAAAATGAACCCGTGGTAATTGTTTGGGAATTTTTCGGAGTCGGGTGTGAAAAACGACGATTTAATATTTAAATAATAGTATGGTATTATTGTACTTATTCACTATACTAAATTAAGTTTTACTACTTTACTTTTACTTTAACCCCGTATTGATTTCCTAAACCTACCAAATTAATTAACCCAACACCGATCCACTCTTTTCGCTCAGATCCAACATCCCAACCATAGGATTTATTACATTATTAATTATTTAATTTATTAATTAATAATATTATTATTATTTCTAAACCTATATAAAACCCTCACCCTCTCATCCCCTTCACTCGCATAGACCCCTCTCTCTCGAACCCATGCAAGGCCGTCTCCCTCCTCCCTTCGTGCATCAAACCCATGCACCCACCGCCTTCCCTCATCTTTCTGACGCCGCACCCTCTTCCACTCACTTCCGAACCCATCCCATTGGCTTCGTCGAGCTCCCACGACGCACATCACCACCACCACGTCATCGGAGCTCACCGCCGTGCTCCGCTATCGACAACCACCCCCAACGACAGAAGCGCCGCCGCTCCACCCTTCGAGCACCCCCCCCCCACGTCGTCACCCTCTCCCCTCCTCCACGCCGACAAGGCTCACAAGAGCCCCCCAGCTTCACCGCAAGGCCCTCCTCCCTCCTCCACCGTGAGAACCCACTCCCGCACCACTGTCGACGATAACACCCCAAGCTCGAACGCCGCCACTCTCCCCTGCTTCGCCCCGTTCGCTACAGTACCACCGTCAACGGCGACACATGCTCCTCGACAGCCCCTCAAGCAGTGCCTCGACCACCTCCGAGCCCATCCCCGCTCTCCGATGTCGCCTCCCTACACATCGTGCCCTCCAGTGCATCCACCACCCTCGACGAAGAAGCCCACGCTGTCAAGCTCCAACGAGCTGCTCTCCGCCTCGCTGACCTGCTCTCGCCGCTGCTACTCACCGCTGTCGCGAGCTCTTTGCTGATCGACAACGAACGGAGCCCCCGCCTGCTCTCCACCGCTCACGCCGCCATCACGAATCACCTGCGAGGCCCTCCTCCGCATAGCACCCAGTTCTTCTCTCCTCTCTCATTCGGTGAAGCGACGCTCCCCTCCTCTTCGACAACCGCTTTTGGAGACCTCTGCCACCCCCGTCGGAGCCTGCAACACCCCCTCAAGAACCCCTACTCGAGCTCATTGTCGACACTGCCTCCCCTCGCCGATGCCTCCACCACGACCCCCGCCAGTGACCCCCTCTGCCGCCACGACCCCTCCCCCTACCGACGTCCCCTCCCTCCAAAGCAGCAGCGCGCGCGGGGCGTATGAGTTGTGATAGAGGGAGGAGTATAAGTGAGTATTATATACGTATACATATATGATGCGTATATATTAAGTATATGTATATAATAATATATTATATAATGGGTTTATAGGTTTAAAATTAATAGTATATAATATAAGAGTCAGAAAAATACAAGACCAGGCCCAGAAAATCAAAAACGACGAAACGGACTCATTGGCTGGTTTCATCGCCAAAGGGCGAGTATATTTTCCTCAGAGAATTTTTAACGTTTAAATCTAATTACGATGTTTTCATTTAATAATCAATATCTTAATTATTTCACGCACAATGACGTACAAGAAAAATATATGTTATAGTACTAGTTAATACGGTCGTTTTGACACCTTGTTGGAAGAATTCCGACGTATGGTTTGTCTTAGGGAAATCTTTGAAAAATATAATGAAAAATCATTTTCTCGTTTTTAATTAGTTTTTAATTGATTTTAAGCTTTCAAATTTACTAAAAATAATTAGAAAAATATTTTCGTCCTATATAAAATTATTTGACTCCCATCTTGCCCATCTAAAAATATTTAGTACGTATTTTGCCGGGGTTCAAGCTATAATAAAAGTACGAACAGCTTAAGAAAAATAGATATAAAATGGTATATGAATTAACTAATGATTTCGTGTGTGTGCAAGTACCGATTCTTGTACACCAGCATCCTTTGAAGCTCTAGCTCTAGCCTTGGCTTATTACGACGATCCTCAAATCAGTAAGTCATTCTAATTCTAACTTTAGACATTTAGATAGTGTACTTGTATGAACTTAGGACATTAAATATAGCCTCAGAACGACTATTGACTTGAACCAAATACTGGAGACCTAATCTAATAGGAAACTGAACTTATAGTCTCAACACAACTATTAACTTGAGTAAACGACATTGCCAACTTTTAACATTGGTCGTTGTAGCACGCGACCATATACTTGGGTAAACTGTGTACTAATGGAAATACCGCATGCTCGAAGCATGTGATCAGTATCATAGTTGTTGGATTTCAAAACGTTGCTTAGGACTGATATTCTCTGTTGAGGCTTTTGCATTGACTTTTTAACAAGTGAAGCTCTTTGGAGTGTTGTTAACGCCTTTGAATATCTCTGTAATGAGACCGTTGTGCATAACTCTATTGGTATGTAAGTCGGTCTATCACAACCGTCTTTAGCATCCTTACCTGCTCTCTGCTTTAGAGCAAACCATTGCTGATTGCAAGGCTGTTCACTTAAACAAACCATTTTTGTATTCCATGTTTGTTTGAATTGTCTTTATCCTCGAAATTCTTAACATCCGCTTTGCTTTACTTTCTGGTTTTCAATAAGAAAGTCAATCAGTGGCCCTGGTTTCACTTTCATAGTAAATAGGGAACTATTCTATTGCTCGTTAATACAACCATCGAAGCAGATGTGATAATCACTATTCTTAGCATTGGTTTCACCATGTGTCTAGGATTGTTTGCACCAAAGTTTGGATCACCCTGCTTGCGGGAATAGTGACCTGCTTGGCCAAACCTGACTGGCCATGTATGCAAGGACCAATGTTATAATTTCAATGATCATCAGTTTGCAACCATTAGTTATAAAGACTTCTAAAAGAGTAACTTCAACCTTTTCATCACCATGATAACTCACTCACCCTTATTTACCATGTACTGATACTTATCACTTGAAAACTATGCATGAACTTTGGATACACTTGTTGCATGATTGCTCACGCTTAAATAGTCACATCACTTCCTGCATGACATCTATAACTTAGTGAATGCTAATGAATTATCGGATGTAATATCATGCGTGGAACATCTTGTGGAACATCTTGTGGAATATCCTGTGGAACATCATGTGGAATATCTCGTGAAACAGCTTATGGAACATCCCGTAAGAAATATATACTTAGAATACTTGACACTTCACTAGGTTTGGGGTAACTCATAGTTTCAGAGAGTGTGGGAGTGAATGGAGTTCATCTTTCCATACCGCTGCTTGTGTTTTGGCATCCTGTCCCGCTGCCTGTGTTCTGGCAAAATACATGTACCGCTGCATGTGTTCCGTCATTCGTCTGGGTAAGCACACCCAGGCAAGAGATGAACTCAATGGTTGCATATTATACTCTCCGACTTGAGTCACGTAGTTCTAGTATAGTTATTGCTTACACAGTCACCTTTAGTTTACACATTACATGCACGTTACTTACCACACCTGTGCAGCTACCCATACTTTACTTATCGCTCTTATATGCATGACTGCATTTACTTTACTTGTCGCACTTGTCCATAACTACTTCTTTAGCATGTTTCCTTACTTAGCCGCTTTATACTTGTGTACTGCTTTTATTTCTATTTTTAGAATTGTTGTGACTTACCTACGGTTCCATCTTCATGTCATCGCAGACGATGCATATGTTAAGGTAGATGTTCTTAAGTTGGCAGAGACAGAGTTCGTCCCAGATGCTGCAGATTTTAGCGTCCGAGTTGCATATTTTCAGTTGTACTTCTTTTCTTTCATACATCGTTGTTGTATAATAAAGATTGTAATAAAATGGACACTGTTTGAGTATTTGTGTACATCTCTGCATCGTGGCTATGTTGTTTTCACTGGTGTTCTGCAGACCTGCAAATGTAATAAAATAAGTAATGGCCCCCGAAAGCGGGTCGTTACAATGGGCCCCGTCCAGTATCATGTGATAAAGATGATCAGGTACTCTATGGTTTTCTAGGTCATTAGGGCCATAAATACGACGTCTGGTCTAAGTCTATCGAACGAAGTTATCAAAACAGCATCAGAAAAAAATGACTTAAAACAGTTTTAAGTTAAGCCCTAAAGGGAACAAACCCTCGCCAAGATCTCTACTATCCTGGGATTGGGTCCGACCAAACCCTAAGGATAGATCAATCTAACAGTTGCAATTTATAAACGCATGTTATTTAAACTACATACTTTTCACTTCGTTTTTGCAGAAAACGAAGAGTCGTTTTCGTAGAAAACGAAGAGTCGTTTTCAGTAACATTTCTTTGGCCCCGTGCCGCTTCTCCCAAGCTGAACCGTGTCCCGAGCCACACCTCGTCCCGAGCCGAGCTGCTTCCCGAACCGCACCGTGTCCCGAGCCAAAATGCTAGAGCCCGAACAGGAGCAAGGAAGAAATTTAAGGAGAAAGAGAATATTTAGTTTAAGCTCAGATCCGGGCTTGCTCACGTTTAATGAAGCTGCTCAGATTTGGAGCTTGGGACGAGTTTCAATGAGGGGAGTAGGCCCCTATTTATATAGGCGGCTGACCCATCCCCTTCACTCCATATCCGATGTGGGTCTAAAAGTTTTGGAGGAAAAATTAATTAAAGTTTACATTTTACAACTAGTTTCATTATAATCCGTTTATAGGAGTTAGCATGATAACCGTTCTCAACCAACATCAGTTGCACTTCACTAATTTCCGTCCGCACCAATCTTCTATCTTGAAAATTTACTTGCAGCCAATAAGAAACACTTTCTTTGGGCACCTAAACTAAAGTCCATACTTTATTTACGTCCACAGACCTTTTTCGGATTGCATCAAGTTTACTAATCAGAGTCCATACTCCAAATGGCATTCTGGAAGTTGATTAAGTCAGCATCAACTATGATGTTTTACTCGACTTATCGTCTCACGAGATGGTGGAGAGAAATCAAGGCATCAAGATTGAAGACTTAGACTCTAAGGAAAGCATTGTAATCCATGTAATTTACTATATTGCTTTCTCTCTCTTTTGAGTCTATGATTAATGTAATGCCTTGTTAGACGGTTTACTCATTCATGCATATGCATTTAACCATCTTAGTGAGCCTTAGTATTATCATAGAATCCAACCCAATAGGTTCACTCTGTCCAACGACTCATTTGGAGTCTCTGGCTTTCCATCAGTCGCCTGATGAGGGAAACACAGTCGACTGGGTGATTTCCAGTCGCCTGTAGATCCTTCTACAGTCGCCTGATATGCACAGCTCAAGTCAACATTTCAATTGACTCAAACTTGAGCTTTACGCACAGTCGACTACTGGACAGTTTACAGTCGCCTGTAAATGTACAGTCGCCTGTAGATTGGTCATCAGTCGCCTGAGTAGCGTAAGTGCATTCTCTGCATCTCTCGGTCGTTTCTCCATCTTATTCAGCAGATGATTGATTAAGGTTTTACAGTCGCCTGACTAATAGACAGTCGACTGTATTATTGACATCAGTCGCCTGTGCGTTAAACTGGAGAAAGAGTGCAGTTCTCTATTTTATTCCATCCCCTGCAGCAGTCGCCTGCTGAAGGATTTACAGGCGCCTGTCCTGTTCTCAGTCGACTGTACTGTCTTCATCAGTCGACTATCCTGGCTCAGTTTATAGCCGTTGGATATTTTCTATCCTTGATCAGTCGACTGTCTTTTGATCATCAGTCGACTGTTCCTGTCATTTTCGCCCAGTTTCTAGCCGTTGCAGAATTGATTCTTTGGCTGTTTCCTTGGGTTTTGGAGTTTGATATTGGGTTCATATATATATGAGTGGGCTGCTATCTCTTATATTTTCTTGATGCTATTGAATATCTCAAGAGATTATTAAGCCACTCTCAAACTCCCTCAATTCCCTCTCCAGAGCTCTCATTCATCTTCATGCATTGAAGTCCAGCTCAAGGGAATTCATCCAAGTGCTTTCAAGCATATCTCAACACTTGGAGATCCTCTTTCATGCCTTGCATCCATTCATGAGTAAGCATATCAAGGCATAGGTAACAGTATTTATTTTACTTGGTGTAATTGTTGTCTCTAATTCTCTTTGTGGGAATTAGTGTTTCTCTCTTTGTGGGACTTAGGATATTCTCTTTGTGGGAATAACTCTCTTTGTGGGAGTAACTCTCTTTGTGGGAGTTTAGTGTCCTAATGTAGGACTAACCCTAATTCTCTGAGTAGGAGTTAGTGATTCTCTGTGTGGGAGTCTTGACCCTTGTGTAGGGTTGGTTGGGTCCTTGTGTAGGGCATAAATCCTCTTTATGGGGTATCTCCTTGTGAGATTTGTATTCACTTCTCTGTGTGGGATTATAGTGGATATTGGTGTGGCTGGATGTACCCAAGTTTGGGAAACCAGGGTAATTCCTTTGTGTTTGTGTTTGGATTGATTGTGCGTTTTAATTCCTCTTGCATTTATAATTCCGCATTTGCAAGTTAAATTTTAATTGGACAATTTTATTGCCATTACACTATTCACCCCCCTAGTGTGTATTGTTAGTATTGCAAAGGTTAGACGATCCCTACAATCCTAACGATTAATTTGAGGAATATTATATTTATAAGGTTCTAACATAACCTTATCAAATACCTAGGCATTATTATTTGGGTTTTAACCCAGAACGAAGATTGTAACTCAGAGTCACTAGCCATGTGTCGCACTAAGTCTAACAGAGTACGATTCATGCTCTCTAACACACCGATGTGTTAAAATATTTGACCTGGGAGAAAATCTCATTTTCTTTTAGTTACGCAAGAATTACATAGCTCAGTATTCGACTCTTTGATCCGATCGAATCAGTTCAAATACTTCTGTCATTTGTGTTCTCTATTTTATCAGACTTGTGTTTCATCAAGAACACGTATCGTAATAAAATAAGAATTCATTATCTTGGCTTATTTAGACTTGGGTCCGGGTACATCTGTATGTGTAATGACCCCAATTTCAATGTACATGTATTGATACGTATTTTGACGTAAATGAGTACATATAATTTTTGGGAGTATGCTTGTATTTTTCTTTTAATTATTTGGTGTATGGATTATTTTTAAAAGATTTTAAACTCATCATTAATATTAGAAAATAAGAGTATTAAGATGGAATACCATGTATTAAAAGAGGTATGATGTATTTCCTCTTGTATTTCTATTTTTTCTAAAATACAAATTCAAAATTATTTAACAATGACACCTTAGCTTATAAGGTGTCATCTTGCATGATAAAGATAGAAACACATGGCAAGATCTTGACTTGATGAATGGAGGAGAGGATTTTAAGGAAACCAAAAATCAAGAAAAGAAAAACAAAAACAAAAACAAAACCCAAAATTTCACTCACTCTCTCCCCACACAACCAGGCCGAAATTTTCTCTCCCCCTCTTTCATCCTTTGTTTCAATTTCTCTCCACCAAAAAGTCTTCCAAGCACCCCTTTTTCCTCATCATTCCTCCATCAAAAATTCACCTCAAAAATCATCTCAAATCCATCTTTAGAAGCCAAATTTGGAGCTTGAAGAAAAAGACTAGAAGGTCAAGTTCATCAAGGATTAAGAAGGGCAAGAGAAAATTTTTGCAGGACTTTTTAGAGGTAGAAATCTCTAATCCTTTAGTCGGACTTAATTTTGAAAGTAGGGTCTTTATTAGGATAGTCCTAATTCTGTAAATTAGATGTTAATCATGTAAATAGCTAGATGAACAACATGCTGAAATCTGCTCAGAACTGGCTGAGACTTTGGTAGCTTCTGCACCTATTTGGCTACATGGAATCCCCTGAAAAAAATATATGTTGTTCATATTGAAGTCCTTAATAACTTTCATGTTTACAAGTTTTGCAAATTCGAACAGAAATATAGGGTAAAAATTCATTTTCTGCAACTGATCTTTTTTTAGACGGTCTGGACACCTTTCAGTAAAATGAGCATAAATCCCTGTACACTTAATAAAATATTGTAATCTTGGTGCCGTTGGAAAGCTGGTTTCAAGCTCTTCAAACTTGTGATTTTACAAAAATTTAAAACTACCTTTTTATTGGTAGTAATTTGGACTTGAAAATACCTCAGTTTCTGATTATGCAGACTGAAATTGTGCCTATTATGAGAAAATCACTATAATTCATATACTTGGAATTTTTCTCTGAAAATTGGTGTGCTTGTGTAGAACCCATAGATCTACAACTTTCGTGAAGAGACCAGAGGCTAAAACTGACTGTAGTTAGGTCAATCTGGCTGTTCTTTCTGCTGAAACTTTGTACACAAATTCAAGTTTTACAATACAATCATGCCATACTTTGCTATTTTATGTTTTTGTTCAATTTCAATTATCATGCTATTATATGTTGTGCTCTATGTGATGATGAGGATAAGAGATAAGTGTAATGATGAAGTAAAAGCGGTAGCTGAGATCGCTAACGAATCGTTGTCAGAAACAACGATGAGATACAATAATGAAAAATGCTAAAAACTGAGAGTGAGCAGAGAGTTTGACATCAGGAGCGCTCAATCCATTCTGAAATAGGTGAGACTCCAAATGTGGGTTTGGGGGAATACAGGTAAATTTTAGGTGTTAAGGAGCGGATTACTGTAGCATATCTCGCCCGATGTGTCGCCCCTGGAAGGGGAGTTTGAGAGGGCGAGAGAGGCCGCTGGTGTGCTCGTGTCGCACCATGTCGGTAAATGATAATTTTCTCCGTTTGGCCCAAGAAAAACCGAGATAAGTCTCACTCCGATACCTTACCCCGTTTGGGTGCGTAGTTATGAGAGGCCCCTCCAGTGTTCATGTCGCTGAAGTGGTACCACTTTTCACCCACCCTGGGTGAAGTCCGCTTCCTTAGCGTCCTACGGTTTACCCGGGTTCCAAATCAGAACAATGTTTAATTTTAATTAATTTAATCAAGTAATTTTACTTCAGTTCTACTTTCTGTTGTTTATTTTCAGCACTTGTGTTCTGTTCTTAATTTCTGCATAAACATTGAGATTGATGTGACACTTGTAGTTAGTTGTCCTGTTAGGGAGACCAGTTCTAAAACTGAGTTTTACTATAGAGTTAGGAGTTTCTACTGGGTCACGTGTTGATGTGTCCCTTCCTGTGGTTTTCAGGTGCGGGACTCGAGCAGATTGTGAGGGTTTCGGAGTCAGAGACTGATGCCAGTACTGCTGAGGTAGAGCCTACGGGTGACTTTGTACAGTTGGACTTTTCGGGGTTAGACTAGTGGGTGCGTTGTACCTGGTGTGGACCTTTTGTACTTTTGGGTCAAGGGTTTCTTCTTTTTGTTGTACCCCACTTTTGGTACCCCCTTTGATCAGATGATGTATGTATATGAACTCTGAATATATGTATTGTAATGTTCTGTGTTGTTGTACTTTTCTTTCAGTACTGCAAGTTGTATTTCTGTTTGGAGCACTTTACATTTCTCTGTGTACTATTCCAGTGTTGTTGCAGTGGCCTGCTTATTAATTTAATTAACCACAAAAAAAATGCCTAGTAGTATTTAGATAAGAGGGCTCGAGCCTGAGTCTGAATACTACGGCGGCCTCGTCAGCTACGCCTCCCGTACTTGGGAGAGCGGGGCGTGACAGTATGTACGAGACTAAGAGTTCACCAACTCATTCTCCCACTGTCTTATAGATGGAATTTCGACCATGATATATTTGAGACAAGATTCACAAGTGTCATTCGACTCATAATACGAGAGGTCAGACCTCTCTTTATGTGACTTATAAAGCTTAGTCTCTTCGGTACGACCTAGTCTTATTTTGTCGTATACGATTTGCTACTAATATGCGTATTCATGTATTAACTCTTAATACAACATTGTTATACATTTTAATCACATGAAAACATTTTTTCTAAAGTGATGTGACGACATTCGCCAAGTGTGGATTACGTCCCATATGGCCTAAAGACAACTTTTGTTCATTAGCCAATATGTGAGACTATGTTTGTATTACAATTATTCTGAAATTTTGGACATCAAACATGTCGTATTTTCACTTCCTCATACTATGCCTTTTTCCATGCTAGACCAAACATTCTTTCTCAGTGAATTTTCCTTAATGCCTTCTCCTTTCTAAATCATATTTAGACATTTCTAGTCCTAACACAAATACTAGCTGTACAAGCATCACATGTATCCAAACACTTGAGCTTTGTAACCTTGAGGAGACTCAACAAGTTGCTTGTCTCAAGATCTAATTTGGATACATTGTATTGCACCGCTCTTACACTAATCTTCGAGTCAAAAAGTTTGATAGAAGTTTCAAGCCTTGCGGATTGAAACTGTTTTCCATACAACCTTAAAGAGACTCAACAAGTTGTAAGGAGAAACGTGCTTTAAACATCAGTATGTTCAAGCTGCCCCTGCTTGCAGAGGCGAGTGTTAAGTAGTGTGCTTTTATTGTGTTAGACTTTAGAGCTTAAGGAAATCATTGTCCTTAACTCGGAGCTAGGAAAGACACTTTTAATATCAGTGAGAATATAGTTTGGTTTATCAAATATTCTTCAACTACTTATTTTGTCCAATTGACTTATTTCTTTTAAGGATATTATGATTTGGATTCCACTTTGGTAAAACATTGAATTGCCTTAGTTTAGTATATGTTCATGATTTTTAAATATATTTAAAATGGTTTTTATTCAACTATATCCTCCCACTATTTCTGCGATCATTTTTAGCCATATAGATGAACAAATAAAGTTATTTAATGGGATAGGGGCCTAACCACCATGAGCTTCACAACCTCGAGGAGACTCAACAAGTTGATCGACTCTGCAGTTGGTAGATAAACTCATTATCAATCACATCACATGTGACTCCCTACGGGGTTTTACCCCTAGTCACTTATGATCTTAAGGAGACTCAACAAACCATAATGACTAGTCTAGTCGAACCCGTGTTTTCATGTTTAATATTAACTTACACCGATACTTGAGGAGACCTGACGTAGCGGGTTGGGTTAATACCAGACTACATCTTATGTTTGATGGAGTCGATTTTTAAAAGAGACAATGTCATAGCTTGAGGAGACTCGACAACCATGACAGGCATCTTTTAGTCCCCTAATCCAAAAACAAGGAGGGTTGCGGCTAAACTTGAAGAAGATTTTTAACGTAATTGACTGGATATAATCGACGATGTCACATAATCATAATTCGCATTCTTGCGGTCTAGCGGAACACTACCTGGGATTTGGCTAAGCAATGATCACTATCCCAAGTTGAGCTATGGTAATCCACAACCCTAATCAAAAAACACTAGACCGGGTCATGGTCCATTGAAGGGAACTTATTATTCATATGTGTCCCGTTGATTGGAAATGGATTCATTAAAACTAATTAATCATATCAACTAGTTGAATTCTAAAATTCGAAATTATTAGGATTGGTTAATAACTTTTATTAATGTCCTTATCAAATATAAGTATTATTATGGTGCTATCCTAATCATGTATTAGGTATTTAAAATTCAAGTTGCAACGATTTTAAATCATAGCCTTTTTTTTCAAAATTATTATTAAAACAAATAAAATAATAATTATGGGAGAGGGATACCTAAACTTGGATTTAATTTGTTGCAACAATTTTTAAATCATAGCTAGTCCATAAAAATTATCTTATAATTATCTGGAAGTTTTTAATGGCTATCTTAATAGTCTTTCTTGAATTATCACATAATCAATAAAAAACTAATATAACCATAAAAAAATTTCATCTAAACATTTTAGCATGATAATCATAGCAATTAAAATTATCTCATAAATTTTTGCTAAACATGCAACTTAAAATTTATCACATAAGTTTAAGGTACATAAAAAATTATCACATAATTTTAAAGATTTAATTTTAAAATAAAATTAAATCTAGTTTTCAAAAACAATTTTCGAAAATAAAAACGTTGCTTTAAAACGACAATTTTAATAGTTTAAAATCCAACCTCCATCTCTTGGAGAAACATGTTGTATCACATACATTTTATAAATTGCAAACAATAGATCATGTAGACAAGGCTCTGATACCACTATATGGTTTTCTAGGTCATTATGGCCATAAATACGACGTCTGGCCTAAGTCGATGGGACGAAGTTATTAAAACTGCAGCGTAAAAAAGGACTTACAACCGTTTTAAGGTAAGCTCTAAAGGGAACAAACCCTAGCCAAGATCTACACTATCCCGGGGTTAGGTCCGACCAACCCCTAAGGATAGATTTATCTAACAGTTGCAATTTATAAACGCGTTTATTTAAACTACATACATTTCACTTCGTTTCCACAAAATACGAAGTGTCGTTTTCAGCAACATTTCTTTGGCCCCGCGCCGCTTCTCCCAAGTTGAACCGCGTCCCAAGCTGCTCCGCGTACCGAGCCGAACCGCTTCCCAAACCGCTCGCAAACCGCACCGCGTCCCGAAGCGAGCAACACCCTTTGTCGCTGAGCCAACCACGCGTCGAAGAAGATTTCACCTCGAGTGGATCCTTCATCAAGACTTCGGATCCGATCCGAGCTCCTTCGTAGCTTTGCTAGAGCTCGAACAGGAGCAAGAAAGAAATTTAAGGAGAAAGAGAATATTTAATTAAAGCTCAGATTTGGTCTTGCTCACATTTAATGAAGCTACTCAGATCTGTAGCTTGGGACGGGTTTCAAGGAGGGGAGTATGCCCCTATTTATTTAGGCGGCTGACCCCTCCCCTTCACTCCATATTCGATGTGGGACTAAAAGTTTTGGAGGAAAAATTAATTAAAGTTTGCATTTCACAAAGGCCAAACTTTAGCGAATTTTTCCTCCCTCACCGTTGAGCTTCGCATGTGATACTACTATCAAATCGAAGAGGGTTGAACGGTGAATGCGTAGGAAGAAACGTTACGTCATTTGGAGTTCGTTTGACCCCTCAAACGAGGCTCCAAAGTAAGACCAAAACTCAACTTTTTACAAAAACTGAGCCGTCATTATAAACAGCACTAAGCCCGCAACCCTAACACCAGGTGGGGCCCACCCACGGCCCCCACCCGTGTGCCACATCCCCCAACAGGTACGTAGAGGATGTAGCCCAGCTAGGATTTGTCCTTGAAAATGAGATGAGCACCGACATAATCCTAAAGTCTTTAACCACTGCCTTATGTTGGATACAACGTGTAGTTGGATACAACGATCGATGACTTCGTGTTTGATGATAACAAACATGTGCGAACGATTTGATGTGTGTGCTAAGTGTTTTTCAGGAATGACACTCTTGTAAATACTCAAAGGGAGACTAAGTCAAAGTGATGGAGAATCTGCCATTCATTAACAAAGTGGAATTGGTCAAAGATGAAGATAATGGCTACAAATATTAGACTAAGTCAAAGATGGAGAGATAAGGAAGAAATCAATTCAAATCCATATTTGAATTGATTCAAATCAATTGGTGCATGAATCAAATCCTAAATCCAGGAAAATTGAAGACTTGGTCAAAAATGGAGAGATATAGAAAATCTCGTGCAAATCAATATAAGAGATTAAATGAGATCTTATATGAAATCATATTGCTATTCAAATTCAAATCCTATAGCCATCCATATTCAAACTCCATATCCATGGTGATTCATTCAAATCCTAGTAAAGTTAGAATTCCTTCCAATTTCCATCAATTATGTGATTCTAATTGTTTCTAATTGATCCCATCCTCTCATATATAAACCCATATTCAAATAGAGGTGTTTTTGAGAGAGATGGCAACCAAAATCAAAGGGAGAAATTTCGGCCATACATGAGCAATGCACAACCTAGCATAATTTCTCATCTTCTCCATTGCCAAATCCCCTTGCGCAAAAATCCCCAAGCTTCTCAATCATCTACATTGCGCAAGACAACTTCATGGCTTCTTCTCGTAGGCCGCAACCTCCTATAGTTCATATCCCTCCACGATTGCACAACACCCTTGCAAGTTCCCATCTCCCATTGCGCAACAAACCCTGAGCCTCTCCATTGCCGAAATATACCAAGGAGATCTCATCTTCCCTTTGCAAGCCACCAAGCCAAGGCCATCCTCTTAACCCATGCACAACCTTCATCATCTCCAAGAAAACTCCATTGTCATCCTACTTCATCAAGGCCACAACATCATTGGGGGTTGTTTGTCAAGGCCGTGACGTGTGTGTATATTTTATATATCCACGCACGTCTTCTTTATGTTTTTCCGTTATTTTCCGCCGTCTCATATCTATTTTCTCGTGTTTTCTCGTTTTCTTTCACTTTTCCGTGATTTTGTGTGTTTGCCGGAGTTTGACAGCATAGGGGACACATAACGAAGATATCATAAGTCTCCGGAGCAACGGGAGGAGTCACGCGTGATCCAGGGGGTCAAACAACCAAGATCGCCACTTTTCAGCCCCCCACCCGATCGGTTGGACACAGCCAACCGATCGGGTGATGCACGCGTGCACCACCCGGACAGCCGCTGAAGCAACGCGAGCACCAAGAGACCGGGTCGCCGACCGGTTCAGCCCAACAATCCTCTCGGGAAATTTAAGCTGAACTCCAACCGATCAGGAAACTATCACCCGATCGGTTCACCTGTAGCCAATTTCCCCAAAGAGATGGCCCGGACAGCTCACCCGACGGCCAGTAGACCGTGCCAAAACGTCCGAAGTCTCTGTCTTTTGAGCGACAATTCCAACCGATCGGTTGATTTATCAACAGATCGGTTCACCCTATGAGCTCAAGATCCAAACGACGAGCAGTTTCCGCCAACCGACCGTGTCGCCTGACCGGGTGAAGTCTCGAAGATCGCTGCCGAAGTTCGCAGCAGGTCACCCGATCGGGTGATTCATCACCCGATCGGGTGATGTCGTTTTCTATAAATATAAGCCCTAGGTTTCCAAAAACGGGGCTGTGGTATTTTTTCCTGTTTTCTCTCTATTTTGTGACGGCTGGAATTTATTTGATATTTGTAAGTTGTTTGATCTTTACCAAACTTTAATATAGTGTTATTTGCATTGCTCTTACTACTTTTCAATCGTCTGATTATGTTTTTAACGGTCGATTTTCATTTAGATTGCTTTTTACCTAATATGTGTGAGTAGTTCTCTAATTTGGGATTTTGGTGGAAACCCCTTCGTGGGTTCTCCCTGATGCGTCCATAGGGCTAGGAAATCGACAGGGATTAGGAATCTATTGGTTACGCGGGGTGTTTCATTGTCATCGGCGGGAAAAAGACCGCCTTTGACCGTTGGGCCAAGGGGGAATAAACTTGGCGGTTGACTCCCTTGCCATATCTCACGCCCTTATCGTAGACATCGAATCCTAACGCGTGGGAACGATAGGATGAGATGTTGGGAGTTATCGTTGCGAGCTTAGTGCTCCCGGAGTCGGTCAGTGTTAATGGACATAGGAATGCCCACTGACCGAACCCGGGTAGTCCGGTGTATCATCCTGGGCACCGACCGGAATATCGAGCCTATGGGACGCTGGTATCACTCTTAGAGGCAACGTCTCACCATTAAACCCTAATTCCGATCGTTGTCCTACCCGTCGGCCGTATTAGCGAGAATCACATGATAGGGTGGAAACCGAAGTCCTGGGTTTCCTTTATTATTGTTTAATCCCTTACCTACGATTCGTGACAAACCATCCACCGATTCGGGCTAGCTCGCCCCTATGGTGAATTTGGTTCCTTTCTGACACAAGCACAATCACGCCTCCCCGTGTTCGACCCCCATGCCACACTACAACACCGTGCGCTTGCGGTTACAAATATTTAAATATCACGCCCCCATTTTCCTATTGCACACATTGCACATCACGCGCGGAAAAGCGGGGGGCGTCAGGCCGCAAGTTTTTCATCCAAGGGTCTTCAACATTGGCACAAGTGTGCACGTTATAGAAAGGGGAGTCCATCATACATTGCACAACACAATGGGGGTCCAACACATCCAATAAGGAGTCTGTAAGGACCTGGCTATGAGGAAAACACTAGAAGGGTGGTTGAATAGTGTTTATACAATTTAAAACGATAGTTATACCAAATTAAATTCCTAACAAATAATTAATGTAGAATGTAAATAAACCCTAAATTGAAACAATGCTAACACAAGGATGTTTCAAGGGTTCGGATTACCCAAGTCAACTCCCGACTTGTTCCCGGTAATCCTACATCCCTTCCACCAGGATACCACCAGATACTCAAGTTCGAACCCTAACTTGAGTTTTCCTTTTAACCCACTTATAGCAACCCTACAAGTGAAATCGAAATACACTCGATGTCCTTGACTCCCACAACTTGGGAGCAAGCAAACCACTCTCACAAACCGAGAGTTAATCTAAAAACGAAAGATATGAAATATTGAAATAGCAACACTTACAATCACATATGCCTTGAAGTAGTACTTGAAGGAGCAAGTGTGTTGTGTGTTGAGGTCTCTTTTGAAAGAGAGAAAATCCCTTTCTCTTGTCACCACAAATTGCCTAGAAGATATCACTTTGATTCTAGGTTGGAGAGCAAGAGAGGAAAAGATTGGAATTCTAGGGCTTTTGGATTTTAGGGCTTTGATAAGCTTGAAGATGAAAGCTTAGGGTTTTCAAGAGAAGATGAGTAACCCCTCAATGGAACAATAGAAGCTCTCTTTATAGGTTCCCCAAAACCCCCAAACAGAATCCCCAAAAACCCCTTTGAAATCCGTGGAGAAAAAGCCAACGGATAGAATTTACACAGTCGACAGTCGACTGTTGAACAAAACACAGTCAACTGCTGCACTGTGTCAGAGGCTGGGTGAGAATCCAAACGGTAACTTACCACGTGGACAGTCGACTGATGAAGAGAAGACATGCGCCTGTAAAACTAACAGACGACTGCAAATCCTTCTACAGGCGACTGACCGCAATATAGGAAAGCTGCGAAAATCTTAGAAAGTTTTGGAAAGACATGACAGGCGACTAATGTAGAACACACAGGCGCCTGTGCCATGGGCAGGCGATTGTGAAAGCAACATCAGTCGACTGTCACAAAACCTGAAACTTGTAAGGACAGTCTACCTTGCAATACTAACAACAAACACTCTAAGGGGGGGTGAATAGAGCAGTGGCAATAAATTGTGCAATTAAAATTAAACTTGCAAATGCAGAATAATAAGTGCAAGAGGAATTAGTCAACACAATCAATCCAAACGCAAACACAAGAATTACCATGGTTCCCCAAATTTGGGTACGTCCAGCCACACCAATATCCATTATAATTCTCTCACAGAGAAGTGAATACAATCTCACACACATAGATACCTCACACAGAGGATTTAGGATTCCCACAATAAGATATCCTAGATTTCACACAGGAAGACAAATGCTCTCACACATAGAGACTCAAACTCTCACACAGAGAGATCTCCACCAACCCTCACACAGAAGGTTATAATCTCACATAGAGAGCAACTAGCTCTCACACAGAAAGCTAGGGTTTCAAAGAAATAACAAAGTAAAACAAATACTCTTACCTATGCCTTGAGATGAACTTACTCATAAATGAATGCAAGGCATGGAAGCGGATCTCCAAGTGACGAGATTTGCTAGAATTGCACTTGGATGATTTCCCTTGAGCTTAACTTCAATGCATGAAGAGGAGAATCAGCTCTAAGAGGGAAATAAGAGAGTTTTAGAGTGGCTTATAGATCTCTTGTGATTTTCAATAGCATCAAGAAGTTCTAGAGATAACAGCACACCCATATATATAGGAACCCTATATCAACCCTCATAACCCAAGAAAACAGCCATCAGCCCAAAGCTGCAACGGCTAGAAACTGGGCGAAAACGACATCAACGGTCGACTGATGATCAAAAGACAGTCGACTAATCAACGGCTAGAAAATATCCAACGGTTATAATCTGAGCCAGGACAGTCGACTGAAGAAGACAACACAGTCGACTGAAAACAGGACAGGCGCCTGTAAAACCTTCAGCAGGCGACTACTGCAGGGGATGGAATAAAACAGAGAGCTGCACTCTTTCTCCAGATACGCATGCAGGCGACTGATGTCAATAATACAGTCGACTGTCAAATAGTCAGGCAACTGTAATTCCTTCATCAGACGTCTGCTGTATAAGATGGAGAAAAAAACAGAGAGATGCAGAGATTGCACTTACGCTACTCAGACGACTGTTGGCCAATCTACAGGTGACTGTAAATCTACATGCGACTGTGAACTGAGCAGCAGTCGACTGTGCGTAACGCTCAAGTTTGAGTCAATTGAAATAATGACTTGAGCAGTGCATATCAGTCGACTGTAGAAGGATCGACAGGCGACTGGAAATCACCCAGTCGACTGTAAATCCCTCATCAGGCGACTGATGGAAAGCCAGCGACTCCAAATGAGTCTTTGGACAAGATGAACCTATTAGGTTGGATTCTATGATAATCCTAAGGCTCACTAAGATGGATAAATGCATATGCATGTATGAGTAGACCATCTAACAAGGCATTACATTAATCTTAGACTCAAAAGAGAGAGAAAGCAATAAAGGAAATATTACATGGATTACATTGCTTTCCTTAGAGTCTAAGTCTTCCATCTTGATGCCTGATGCTCTCCATCATCTCCAAGCTTTGGCACTCCTTGAGTCCAAGCTTTGGACCTTCTTCACTTGATGTCCATCCTTGCACCAAGTGTTTAGTCTCCAAGAAAGATATTCTAGGAATGAAACTGTGAGACTAACACATGAGAGACATTAGCAACAACATAATGTTATGATCATCATCAAAATAAGATTGGTATGAAACACCAATACTCAACAAAAATTTCCAGAGATCAGAGTCTGCAGAGAAATCAAAGATATACGACTGTTGAAGCATTGACAGTCGACTGTGTCTTGGACAGACGACTGTCAATACAACATCAGTCGACTGACACTATAACTTGAAACATTCCACAGAGTAGATTCTGCAGAGGAATCATGGACATGCGACTGTTGAAGCATTGACAGTCGATTGTGCCTTGGACAGGCGACCGTTAATACAACATCAGTCGACTGGCCAGATGAAAATGAAAGTGATCTTTGGACTGAAGATAGACATGCGACTATTTAACAAATCACATGCAACTGTAACTTGGACATGTGCATGTATTTTGTACAGCAGTCGCCTGAATGAGTTAAAGCTTAGAAAGCCCAAAAATCAATTGATTAAGCATGTGCATAACAGGCGACTGTAAAACAAATCATAGTCGACTGTTTTGAGACATGCGACTGTAAATTGTTTAGCAGGCGACTGTTGAAATCACAACATGCTCATCCTTGAGAAATGAGAATTGGAGTCTAAGGAAATGTGATCTAATGATTTCCTAGGATAGAAATGAAGATGTGTGTGTACTCCAACATAGTTCTACGTCTAAGCTATATACTAGAAGAGAATAAAAAGATTATATTTTGTAGAAGTCTCTATTCTATCCAAAGTATGAGCTTGAAGTCTTCTAGGAGCTTCAATCACCATCTTTGATCATCCAATCCACTTTTCTTGCTTTCATTGATCTTTGAGTGATAACCATTGCTAATTGATCCTCATGATATGCTTAGGCAATGGATTAACTGCAAATAGAAGATTAGTCGCAAGTATTTATGTTTGCTCATCATCAACACCAAGTAGGGAGAAGTCCAATACTCAACAGAGTCATCCACATATTGTGCAAGTCACAAGCCCCATCAATGCACTAGGCCGCAAGTTTCAAGAAGTCAACCATCAAGGCCACAAGTTTCAATCAATGGGGCTAGCCGCAACTTGAGTTGCTGAGATCAGAAACTACTTCATCGTCAGACTTGATCTGACCTGAGCTGATTGACAGAGACGACTACAGTTACACAAACTGAGATTTCCTAAACTCTTTATTATTATATTTGTATAGTAGTAGCGATCTTTGTAGGGGAAACTTTACCATACTTGTGTTTTGGGGTCGTGTTTAGTCTAGGACTAGACAAGAGGGTCTTGACGAGTTGGGGCTTGTCAAGAGAAATCATTTACAAGGTTGATAGTGTTTTGCACTCGGGGAGTGTGGTACGAACTAGGTGAGAGCTGAGTTGGGGCTCATATTTCATTGTAGTTGTACAAATAAACATAATGCTAGTATCTGCTTTGGGGCTGGAGTATGTCTTTAGGGCGACCGAACCAGGGTAAATCTGCTGCGTACTCTGTGATTGATTATTATTTATTATGCATCTGCTATATTTGTTTTTGATTGCTTGTGGGTTGCGCGAGAATTTTTATTAGCATATTAACCCCCCCTCTAGGCTTAAATCCAGATCAAACACCTTCAACCAGTTCATTACAAGATTTATAATGAACAACACTGAGGTGGAACTGCCAGGTCTCCTGAACATGCTCCGGCAGTTCGAGGAGAGAATCGAGAAGAACCCACCAGTGTTGGTTGTCGGCTCTGCTTCTTCTCACCAACCTAAGGGTAAGGGTAAGAAGAGGCAGATCCCTCAACTTACCAAAGGGAAGAAGGGGAAGAAGAAGAAAGGGTCACCGTTAGAGTCTGAGTGTTTCCATTGCCACAAGCCTAGACACTGGAAGAGGAACTGCAAGGCCTACCTTGTAGAGAAAAAGGGGCACGGTGATGCCTTAACTTCAAGTACAAATCTTGTTAAAGAGTATATTAATCTCCATAAAGCTTAATACATGGTCTGGAATACCAGTATGATTAAAACATCTGTATATTGTCTACATGTGCTTGAAGCTGTGGATGGTTGAAGTTCCTGGTGCGGTCGGTAATCATAGTAATCGTTGCTGCTGGGGCCGTTTAAGGACCTTGAGGATATCAAGGATGCTGTCTTTATTTTATTTTGAATAAATGAGGCAATGAGATTTGATTCGGGTTCAATATTACATATTTAACCCCCCATTTAGCCCTATTTTGTGCTCATGTGATGCTATATTGTTCTCTAATTTATTCGTATTTTCTACACAATTATTTATTAGAGAAAACATTTTATTTGAGCACAAAACAACAATTAATGGAGTATTTCTGCACTCTTTATATTTTTCATATGCCACAAATACGGATGATTACGCATTAATTGAGTTCTAAAATTTGTTTATGGCTTGAGTTAAATTATTTTCCTTCATGGAATTACCGTTAATATGCTATTCATGAAAATTTTCAATTGCCATGATTAATATCTTGAAATAGTTTGAATTTATTTCATGCATGCTAATGTGATGAAAAAGCTTAAGTATACATGATTTATTAGAAAAGTCTTCAAGTTGAAGAGGAATTTGGCCTTTGTTATTAATGTTTATGTTCGAAAATATGGGTGTTGAGTTGCTTACAAAGAAAAAAGAAAAGAAAAGAAGAAAAATGAATGAAGAAAAATGAATGAATAAGTATGTCACTAATAAATAACTTGGTTGGCTCGAGTAGTACAGTCCGATGGGTCCTTCTTGGCCTAATGCCCTATTATCGTCTGATTTGGGAGCCATTGTCCGGAAACTCACTCATTTGATGGAGCGATCCAAGTTATACATTTTTCTGCGAATGTTGCTTGATGCGCGTTATGCAGAACTAATAAAAGAAAAGAAGTGGCGAATAAACTAAGCAACCTCAATGCCCATGACTTGAACGATCTTTGTGAGATGCCAATTCCTTGGAAACAAGAAAACTAGAGAAAAACGACGTGTTATACTTTCGCTTGCGCAAAACGATGCTTGCATGTTATTTATTCAAATTAAATTAGAGAAAATATCATGTGATTGATTTTGTTCATGGATGATGTATATTGATAGTCTAGATCATGTTGGAAAGCGCATTATTGAGCCATGCCATAAGCGATCGATAGAATTTATTGTTTTATTAATCATCCGTATTAATCGCTCTTTTTGCTAGAGACTAGCAAATCGCTAGTTGGGGGTGCAAAAACTTGGTAGGCCTAAAATAGTGCTTCTCTCAAGCGCAAGAGTCCGTACAAGTAATATAATCTGGGAGTCCAGATGTCGAATCCTCGGGAGGAAATCTGTTGCAACCACAGCTCCAATCAAATAGAAATCCGACGAAAAGAAACTAACCACTTCAATAATGATGGTGATGATGGTGTGAAAGTGCGTGATGGTGATGTGCGAACAATACGAACAAAGAAGAGTCGTGTATGAAAGTATCGACGAAAAGTATGCACATGGTATGGGTTCGTAAGGATCAATAATTCGTATTAACTTGGTTGACGAATATAACACAATGAATTCTCTTTTTGAGAGCAATTCACCAGAAAATACTCAATATAACTCAATGAATTCTCCTTTTGGGAGCAATTCATCGGAGGATACCCTTTTGGAGGTTAAAGCACAATATGAATAAAATCGTTGCTAAAGTTATAATCTAACAACTACGGTATGAAACTCTCTTTTGGAGAGATCAAAACTCACCCTTTTGGGGCGATCATCAACTCAATCACCTCTTTTGGAAGATGAAAAAGACGATTTAATATCAAAGATCACAACTTTATCAACGTTAACGATTTAGCACAACGAATATTCAACCAAACAAACACGAATCATATCCCCTAACTACACCATACCATGCACAATATGAATTTAGCTACTCATGGTGCAAGAAAAATCAAGTTTCATAGCAAAATACATCATTCTAATAGCAAAATACAATAGAAAAGCACCAAATACGGTGTATAAGTTTAGGAATTTATCACCAAATCTCCAATATAGACACCAAAACTATCTGGAAATAAGAAGAATAGCCTCTGAAATTTTACAGAATTTTTCAGAGGAGAAATACTGCTCCTAGAGCCTCCAATACGCCCATTATACGCCAGAATCCTAGAAATACGCTTATATAGAGGCATTGCTGGTTTAAGAGCTTTACTGGGTTCAAATTCGCACCCAATATCACTTAAAACCGCACCCGCCAGCCGCCTCAATTTCCCACCGTCCGATCTTGCGGGATCGCTCAAGGGAAAGCCACGTGGCCTTCAAAGATCGTGCGCCAGCATCCAATATCACTTTGAATCCTGCTTGGGATGAATACCGACCGTTCGATCGAGAAATCGACGGACGCGATCTCGCATGCTCCGCTGCTTCGCTTTCATTTAGCGGGTATGATATCATCCGTTAGATTGAAATCCAACGCTCGAAAATAATCCACGTCGCCCGCCAGCGAATTCGAATTCGATTCGAATTCGTATTTGATCTGCGCCGTCCGATCGGATTCCTACGGTCCTGATGATGCCACGTGGCTCCAAGATCGTGTGCTCCACTGCTGTGTTTTACGTCGATGACGACCGTTGGATCTCGATCCAACGGCTAGAAATGAGCCGCGTCGCCCGCTTATTTTGCTCTCAGTGTGACCGTTGGATTGAGATCCAACGGGTGAAGAAATTCCACGTCGCCGCTTGTCTTGCACCGTCGGATGAGGCGGGAATAAGCGAGATGCGGCCACGTGGCCGCCAAGATTCGTGCGCCGGCCGTATTTTGTATTTTCTTGCGTATTTCTCCATTTAAGATAGTATCCTGCATTCAAAAATTCACAGTAGATTTTGAACAATGATTGAGTGAATGTCACTTAGAATGAAAATGTTGTGAATAATTTTCCTTTAATTAAAGTCATTGTTTTTTGATATCATGATGAGTATGCTCTAGTGGCTTTCTGAGTTGTGTATGTCTCTGAGTTGATGTGATTGATTGGAGCAGTCAGGATTTTAACAAATCTATAGTGACGAGCATATTCCAGGTGCATATGAATTAGATGTGATATTGATTATGCGCACAATAAGAAAAGTTCATGTTTGCCTGCATATAATACTTCAAGTTAGAAGATTAATGCAGATAAAGAAAATAACAGTGTGGGTAGTTATGATTGAGTAAGTTATCATCAAGACTCCTATAAACAGATTTTGATATAACTTGTTCGTCAGAACAACCTGACACAAATTCATTCCATTTTAACTCATTTAGCACTGTTGCAGGTCAGATCCGCACACAATGAACTTTGTATTGATGTGGGAAACCAAGGGCATGATGGTTACAAGTTTGGGGGGAAGACGAGGCTAATCACGACCTGAGGACGATTGGGAGATGAGGATCTCAAGGTCACCCTCTAGTTGGTAAAGGTTGCTCGCCAGTTGGCGAAGGTCGCCACAGGTAGTGCGCTCGCTGGTAGCTGGGGGAAACTTCCTGCAAGGTGACCACCCCATCAGAAAGGTTGGGCTGGCTATCCACCCATAGCCCCTCCGATGCCTAAGTCAGTATATGACTTATATGGAGAACGTCGGACACGCAGGGCGATCTTAGAGGCGGATCGGTGCTGGCGCGACAGATAAGAGTGGAAGGCACGAATATGTGGAGGATATTCGACCTTAAATATAAGTAGAGGTGTTAGAGGTTTTGACTCACCCACCCACCAGCCCGCCCCCTCCTCGTTTAAGGAGAGGGGGTATTTATATGGCTGAGAGGCGGTTGCTTGCCATCCCGGTAGCTGTCAACCAGAGGGCTCTTCTCTTCGACTCAAATGACGAGCATGTCGCTCTGCTTGGGCGAGCTTGGCAGTGCACAAGGGCCAACTGCTTTGAATCTCGGCGGGCTCTCCCCAGCCTTGGCGAATTGGCCTTCGTTGATGAGGATTGTTGAGGGGTTATTTGAGTGGGCCTCTATAAACTAGGTCGGACTTTAGGGCGTAAAAATTGCCCTCAACATCTGGTGTGGACGATCTTCGGCCAGAGGAGACATTGAATGTTGAGTAGACATGTTAGCAAAATTTTTTGAGGGTCTATTCGTACCTTCTGTTTGGTAGCGAGCTTCCTAAGCCCAGGTGACCTATCGGGGGCTCTGCTCGTAAGTCGGCCCCGGAATCTGAGGAAGGGGAAGGGGCGAATCGTAGCTCGGCCTTAGACCTTTAGAGCCTACCAAGGGCGCAGCTCGTAAGCTTGCCTCGAAGTTTAAGCGTGGCGAGGTAGCCCATCCCCAGTGATCACGCCGATCTTGATCTAGGGTTTCTCATACCACAAAAACACAACAAGTGCGTAAGTTGAAACATTTTGGCATATGTTGGAGATAGATCGAAGACCTGTCTGGGTGGGGGCACAGTCCGGAAACCTGCCCCGGACCCATGGGGGAACTGTCGACAGCGCAACTTGGAAGCCTGTTGTGGATCTCCTTAGGATGGGGGACACCTCGGAGGCAATCCCCAAACGCTCAGGGCTCTTGGCGACCTATTGGTGGCGCAGCTCGGAAGCCTGCCCTGAACATCTGTAACGATCCACATTCGTCAATACATCTATTTACGTATTTGACGTATTTTCACATTTTTAAAAGTATTTTATAATGGTTAGTCAGGAGTTTTATATCAAAAATCATTTCAAAATTTTTTATTAAAAAATATTTTTAAGCATCAAACTAGTTATGGTGTATTTCAGTAAGTTCGGGTTTCATCAAATACCTCTAAATAACTTTTATAATATTTCACTTTCAATTGTTACTGATTTAGCTGAATTAATTAATTTTCTATATAAACATCCTCAAAACGATTTCAAACTTCTACAGTGTGATTCTATGATCATTTAGGGCTCCCTATATTAATCTCGTATTTTTCTGAAATCAAATCGACCTAGAACCCGCAAACCCGCATCCCAAAATTTTTGGCCCAAAACTCGTATCTCTGTAGCTCAAACACCAAAAAGGATCTCGTATTCATGATCCTCGCGACGATATGATCCCGTGGCTATGTTTTCGTAATTTTTCGGAGTCGTATGCGAAAATGAGATAGTATTCCTTCATTTTACTAATTACAATCACTAATCACTTTTTACTCTTACTAATTACCCATTTAATATTTACTTTTAACCCTAACTACCCTTATTACCAGCCTCCCTTAGCTGGTGAGATCCAAAAATTTAGGATCTCACCCATCCCATTCAATATTTTAGTCTACAATTATAACTATGGTTATTAATATATCCTTCTCTAAACCTTATATAAACTAAACCCTCCCCCTATCTTTCGAAACCCACAGCACCCCAGACTTTCATCTCCCCCCCCTCTATCTTGTTCGAAATCCCCCAAGCCCGCACGGACTTCCCCCCTCTCCCCCTCACTCTCTCTCAGCCCCTCTCCCTATCTTCTCACCCTCACCGGGCTAGTTCGGCCACCGTCCGCCATCGACCGCCCAGCTCTGACCATTCGTTGCCGCATCTGCCTCCAAGCGTCGAACCCATCCCCTATCTCTCAGCTCTCTCAACCCTCCCCGCTCTCTCTCCCCGCGTTCACCCCCTCCGGTGGCCTTCGCCATCACCGCCTCCCCGCTCTTCGAGCTACCCAATGCCGCTCGCCGCCGTACCCCGAAGCCCGCTCTGCCTCCCTCCGACGAGACGACATGCCCCCCAACACCGTCGACCGCCTTCCCTTGCCCACTGCTCCACCGTCCGCCTCGCCTCGGAGCGGCGAACACCCTGCCGTCCTCCACGTAGCAGCCCCGCGCCCATCGCCACCGCCGTCGACGTCGAACGCCCCAAGCACCCCACTCAGAACTTCCCCGTTCCTTGAGTGCCCAGTTCTCCTCCGCCCTCACCCCGCCGTAGCGCCGCCGCCTGCGTCGACCGCCAGGTTCGTCGCTTCCGCCGTTGCTCCGACACTGCCCCGGCGCTGCACCTCGTCGACGTCGAAGATCGCCCCCTCAGGCCATGCACGTTCAAAGATAGGGTGAGTTTAATAAAACGTTTTTATATGTATACACAGTATAAACGTATTTGAAAAGTATTTTTAATTATATAATATGGGTTTTTGATACAAATTTGATAATTAATAATATACAAGTCAGAAAAATACAAGACCAGCTCCAGAAAATCAGAAATGACGTTCTGTACCCGTTGGCACTAGGCTCATCTCAATCAGATGAGTAGATTTTTCACTATAAATTTTTACGCCTAAAATTTAAATACGTTGTTTTCACTCAAAAATTCATAACTTAATATTTTCACTTAAACTGGTATATGAAAAAATTATATGTTGTAGTACTCTTCGAGAAGATCGTTTTGACAACTCACTTGAAACTTTCTGATACGTATTTCTTCCAAAAGAAATTATTGAATAATTACGATAACTAATTAAAATGGGTTTTAAACTCATTTTGAGCTTTTAAAAATTATAAACATTACCAGAAGCTGCAGAAAAATATTTCCTTCTTAAGTAAAAACTATATTCCTTATATCTAGCCTGTATAAAATTTTAGACCACGTTTTGGCACCATTTCAATTGATTATAAAATCAAAACAATCAAGTTAAATAGATAGAAAATGGTGTGTTCTTTAACCGGTTATTTCTTGTGTTTGCAGGTACCGATTATCGTGCACCAACTCAATTGGAAGCTCTAGATCTAGTACCGGCTCACTACAACAACCTCAAAATCGGTAAGTCACGCTGAATTCTAGATTTAGAAAATTAGATAAGTGAACTCGTACGAACATTAGACATCACGTATAGCCTCAGAACGGCTATTGATTTGAACCAATGACTAGAGATCTAATCAAATAGGAAATTGAATAAGCGTACGACATTGCCAACTTTCAACTTTGGTGGTTGTAACACATAACCATCAACTTGGGTAAATTGTGTGCTAACGAATCTACTGCATGCTCAAAGTATGGAATCAACATCACAATTGTTGGACTTGTTTTTATCCTCGAGTTTCTTAGCATCCACTTTGCTTTGGCCTAGTCTGCTTTGAAAGGAGCTTCTAACTTCTGGTTTTCAATAAGAAAGTCAACCAGTGGTCCTGGTTTGACTATCATTGTAAACAAGAAACTGATAACATCATGTGATACATCGTATGGAATATCTTGTGAAACATCCCATATAACACTTGACACTTCACAGGGGTTTTGGGGTAACTCATAGTTTGAGAGAGTGTGGGAGTGACTAGAGTTCAGCTACATGTCTAGCTGCCCGTGTTTCGGCATCCTGTCTAGCTGCATGTGTTTCGGTAAACATAAATATTCTGCCCATGTCAGCATCCTGTCTAGCCGCCTGCGTTTCGGCATTCGTCTAGGTAAGTACACCCAGGCAAGAGATGAACTCAATGGTTACATATTATAATTTTCGACTTGAGTCACATAGTTCTAGTGTAGCTATTACTTACACGATCACCTCTACTTTATGCATTACATGCACTTTACCTACCACACCTGTACAGTCACCAGTACTTTACTTGTCGTACTTATAGCTACAGCGGTAGGATGCTTTACTTGCTTAGCATGCTTTACACTTGCACTACCACAGTACAGTTCGTTCTCTTCTTTCAGTTCGGTTTACCTTTACTACTCAGTTATGTAAAGTTGTTGCTCAGTACTTTACTTTTCACTCTGTTTTGCTTGTACGTAGTTACGTTTGTCATAATTGTGCACCGCTTATTTTCTATGTTTAGAATTATTGTGACTTACCTACGGTTCCATTTATGGCACCGACAGACGACAACCAGATAGAAGAAGAGGCCACTGAGTTTAAGGAGCCAGAGTTTGACCCACAGACTGCAGATTTCTAGTAGCTTGAGTTGGTGTGCGTATTATATACTATTGTATATTTCCTTTTCGCATTTCTTTTATGTACTTCCTTTTATGTATTCAGTGAGAAAGTGATGTTTGGTGTTGTACTTTAAATTTGGACTGCAATAATGTACGCTGGTTTGAGTATTGGTACATCTCTGGATTGTGACTATATTGATTTCATTGGTAATCTACAGACCTGCAATTAAAATCAAATAAGTAATGACCCCCTGAGAGCGGGTCCTTACAAGTTTGGTGGCCCATGCAGGTTCGCGCAAAATACCTCGTGAACGGTGTAGTAAAATCAGGATGTATTGTATACAATACTCACGAAGCTAACATTTTTCTAGTATGCAGGTGTGACACTCAAACGATGGACGGAAACACTTCTGAGAGTCCTAACGGAGCTGATCTATCCGGAGCTAGCAACCAAACCAACAACGGACTACCTTTCAATGTGCATCAAATTTATGATGTCGCATTGCGAGAGATGGTTCAAGCTATACGAGGAGACAAAAGCACTGATGAGGAATACAACAATTCAGGTCGCTCTGCCCAAATCATTAGAATGGTTTGGACAGTCCTCTGAAGGTCGAAGAGTGGTTGCAAAGCCCTGATGATGACTTCAGAGCAGCTCAGATCGTGGAATACGCATGGGTGGACACTGCCAAATCGCAAATGACTGACGGAGATAGTATTTGGTGGAACTTAGCTAAACGTCGCTTGCTGCGACCAATTGATTGGGCGACATTCACTGATCACTTCAACACCCAGTACTTCTCACCCAAAGCACAGATGGAACTGCAAGCCCAGTTCGTCTGGTTGAAGCAAGGTTTCATGACAGTGGAACAATATGATGCTCAATTCATTATTCTTAGCCGATTTGCTCTAGGGATGGTTGACACCCCTCTGACTCGAGCTCAACGCTTCAAGCAAGGACTAAACATAGAGATCCGACGGAACCTGGTCAGACGCCAACTCTGCACATATACTGAGGTCTTAGCCGCAGCTCGTGAGCACGAGTTCATCGAAAGAGAAGAAAGGCGAGAGATAGCTGCCCCTCCCAAAAGGCCGCTACCTCCAACCTCTGCTGCTGGATCCAACCGTCGACCTCCATTCAACCAGATGTATAGGCCTACCCAGCAGACTCAATTCAAGAGACAGGCTCCACCACCACGCCTGGTGTGTCATCATTGTGGAAAGCCAGGACACTTTCAATTCGAATGTCGATCATATTTGAATCTTTGCCTTATCTGTGGGTCGAAGGACCATGGCGCAAGAGATTGCCCAAGGAAGCCATCGCCTCTGAACTCTGCTCTGGCTAATGCCCCTGCTAGGAATGCTCCACAACGACCATCACGTCCTTCTCAATGACAGCCACTTCCTCCTCAGCAGCGAGTGTTTTAGCAAGCATGACAACATGCACCAGCCCCAAAAGCGCCAAGCCTATACCATAACTGTGGAAGAGGCCAAAGCTATAGACCAAGTGATCACAGGTACGAGATATCCCATTCAGTACCATATTCTATTATTTATAAATCATAAGCTAAGACACGACTCTCGTAACCGTAGGTATCGTCTTAGTAGTTGGTAAACCCGCCCTCACTTTATTCGACTCGGGAGCCACACATTGCTTCTTGGCGAGTCGATTCGTCTACACACATGCCATCCTTGTTGAACATCTGACTTCTCGTTGGAAGGTCGACACGGCTGGCGGTTCCCTACTGATAACTAGCGGATGCCTTCACTGTTCTGTAGTGATTTGTGGACGAGATCTTTTCGCCGACTTCAAGGTGATCAAGATGCCAAGTTTTGTTGCTGTTGTTGGAATGGATTGGTTAGGGACATTTCATCCTACCATTGACTGTCGCCAAAGGAGGGTAGTGTTCGAAATGCCCAACCATCCTAAGTTCGAATTCCTTAGCGGAATCAGATCGGAAGGACCAGTGAAGTTCCAGGCCAGACTTTCAGAGGTAGTGGCTACTGCAATGGAAGTCGAACAAGAGAAACCGGAAGTAGTACGAGAATTCTTGGACGTATTTCCGGACGAACTTTCAGGTTTGCCTCCGGATCGCGGCCTCGAATGCACAGCCGATATCCAAGGGACCTTATCGCATGGCACCGCCTGAGCTTGAAGAGATTCGGGCTAAGCTGGACGATCTCATACAGAAAGGATGGATACGGCCCAGTGTATCCGTATGGGGTGCCATTGTACTACTCATGAAGAAGAAGGACGGATCCCATCGCATGTGCGTCGACTACCGCTAGTTGTACAAGATGACGGTGAAGAACAAGTATCCCCTGCCTCGCATCGACGACCTTTTCGACCAGCTTGGAGGATCGAGCATATATTCGAAGTTGGACTTGAAGACTGGGTATCATCAAGTGAAGTTGAAGAAGGAGGATGTCCACAAGACCGCTTTTCGGACCAGGTATGGACACTACGAATTCTTGGTGATGCCATTTGGCGTGACTAACACACCTGCTGTATTCATGAGTCTCATGAATCAGGTTCTGTATAACCATCTGGACAAGTTCGTAGTTGTCTACATCGATGACATCCTCATCTACTCGAAGGACACTCAGGAGTACCGAGAACATCTGAGGAAGGTCTTGGAAACTTTGAGTTAGCACCAACTGTATGCCAAATACAGCAAGTGTGAGTTCTGGCTCGACAAGGTGACTTTCCTGGGCCACACCGTATCGGGAGAAGGAATATCTGTTGACCCCGAGAAGGTAGCTGCTGTTCGAAACTGGCCAACCCCTAAAACTGTGACAGAGATTCGAAGTTTCTTGGGACTGGCGGGTAATTACAGACGATTCATCCAATACTTCTCAAAAATCGCGAGGTCTATGACACGATTGACGAGAAAGGACATGGTATTCGTCTGGTCGAAGGCTTGTGAAGATGCATTCCAGGAGCTGAAGAGAAGATTGACTTCGGCCCCGATTCTGGTCATTCCAGACCGGACTGGTGGTTTTGAAGTATTTTGTGACGCATCTGGCAAAGGACTTGGGTGTGTGCTGCATTAGCATGGCCGAGTAGTTGCCTATGCATCCAGAAAACTGAAGAACCACGAGAAGAACTACCCCACTCATGACCTTGAGTTAGCGGCAGTTATCTTGCCCTAAAGATTTGGAGACACTTCTTGTTGGGCGAGCATGTGAAGATATTTTCAGATCACAAGAGTCTCAAGTACCTGTTCACCCAGAAGGAGCTCAACATGCGACAACGATGATGGATTGAGCTAATGGCGGACTATGATATTGACCTTCAGTATCATCCTGGAAAGGTCAATGTCGTACCAGATGCATTGAGTCGTCTACCTACGGTGATGACCCACACATCGTAATGGAGGTTACGACATTGGATTCAAACCATGGAGATGGATGTGATATTTCCTGAAGTAACGTCTTCGTTACTCAACCTTCAGATCCAGTCAAATTTGGTGGACATGATCAAGGCTGCCCAAGCAGGAGATGAGAAGCTACGAAGGATCAGAGACATGATGATGACAGGTCAGAGGCCTGAATTCAAGATCCACGATGATGGATCTTTGCGATTTGGCAACCGCATCTGTGTACCATCTGGATACGTCAGAGAAGCTCCATTGGAGGAAGCTCACAGTTCTCCATATTCCATTCATCCAGGCGGTACCAAGATGTAACAAGACTTGCGACAACACTACTGGTGGCATGGTATGAAGAGAAGCGTTGCATGGAGTGTGGCGAAGTGTATAGTGTTCCAACAGGTGAAGGCTGAACATCACCGGTTGCCGGTTTGCTACAGCCTTTGCCCATTCTTGAATGGAAGTGGCAACACATCACGATGGATTTTGTGACGGGACTGCCGAAGAGTATGAAGCATAATGATGCTGTCAGGGTGATCGTTGATCAATTGACCAAGTCAGCACACTTCCTTCCTTTCAGAGTGGACCAGTCAATCGAAGTGCTAGCCAAGAAGTACATAGAGGAGATAGTGAAGTTGCATGGTGTTCCTGTCAGTATTGTTTCAGACAGAGACACTCGATTCATGTCTCACTTTTGGAAGAGTTTGCATGAGTGTCTGGGACCCGCTTAAGCTTCAGTACAGCTTATCATCCTCAGACAGATGCCCAATCAGAACGCACCATTCAGATCCTGGAGAACATGTTGCGTGCGTGTATGCTGGATTTCAAGGGATCATGGGAAGACCATATTCATCTCGCGGAGTTTGCTTACAACAACAGCTACCAGGCCAGCATTGGTATGGCGTCCTTTCCAGCACTATATGGCTGGAAGTGTCGTTCTCCCTTGAGCTGGGACGACGCTGGTGATCGAGAGCTCATCGGGCTAGAATTGATTGTTGAAGCGGTGGAAGTAGTCAGGACCATCAGGGAGAAGCTACAGTTGGCTCAGGATCGTTACAAACATTGGGCAGATGCAAAGCGCATATATTTGGAGTTCCAGCCTGTCGACCATGTGTTTTTGAAGATCTCTCCTAATCGTGGAATGATTCGTTTTGGATGAATAGGGAAACTCAGTCCACGATACATTGGTCCATTTGGTGTTTTGGAACGAGTTGGCGAAGTGGCCTATCGCCTTGCTTTGCCACCTGCATTGGAGGGAGTACATGAAGTCTTTCATGTCTCACAGCTACGACGCTACGTGAGTGATCCTAGCCATATTGTGGATTACTCTGAGATTGCTATTCGTCCGGATCAATCTTATGAGCAGCAACTAGTCAAGATTCTGGATCGACAACAGAAGACACTCAAGAATAGAGTTATCAACCATGTCAGGGTAATGTGGCGTCGCGACTCGCCTGGAGAATCTACTTGGGAGCGAGAAGATGATATGCAAGAACGCTACCCATACTTATTTACCGAGTCGGAGGACCTTACTAGTCTCGACGCTAGTCACGGAAGCTATGGTGAAGTCAATAGTATGTACTCATAAACATCATCTCTTGTTTTCTTGATGCTATGATATCACATTATATTTCTTGTTATTTACAACCTAATTTACTAAATTACTATCATTCTATCATTTTATTTGCTTGAGCTTCTTTATAACATAAATAATTTGTTTCAGGAAGTTCGAGAAATTTCGAGGACGGAATTATTTTAAGGTGGGTAGGATGTAACGACCCGTATTCGTTAATACATCTATTTACGTATTTGACGCATTTTCACAATTTTAAAAATATTTTATAATGGTTAGTCATGAGTTTTATATCAAAAGTGATTTCAAAATTCTTTATAAAAAAATATTTTTAAGCATCATACTAGTTATGGTGTATTTCAGTAAGTTCGGGTTTCATCAAATACCTCTAAATAATTTTTATAATACTTCATTTTCAATTGTTACTGATTTATCGGAATGAATTAATTTTCTATATAAACATCCTTAAAATGATTTCAAACTTCTACAATGTGATTCTATGATCATTTAGGGCTCCCCATATTAATTTCGTAATTTTCTGAAATCAAATCGACTTAGAACCCGCTAACCCGCATCCTAAAAGTTTTGGCATAAAACTCGTATCTCCATAGCTCAAACCCTGAAAAGGATCTCGTATTCACAATCCTCGCGACGACACCATCCCGTGGATATGTTTTCGTAATTTTTCGGAGTTGTATGCGAAAATGGGGTAGTATTCCTTCATTTTTACTAATTACAATCACTAATCACTTTTTGCTTCAAGGAGAAAGAAGATGGAATGAAGAGGAAGAGAAGGAGAGAAGGAAAGATTAAATTTTGAGGTAGGATTCTAACTTGGATTTGAAAATCTAATTATGGTTTTATTTTATTATGTTTTTACATCATGTTTTATCAATATGAAATAGGGGTAATCAAAATTAATGTGCCATGTTTCATTTTTCATGAATTTCCCTTGAAAATTCTTAGCAAAATTAACCCCTTTGAAATTCAGAAATCTTGATGTCTGTTTTGGCCTCAATTCTGGTTGCTGTAGATCGAATTAGGGTTCGAAAAAATATGAACTTGTATATCTTGAAGTTCTACCCCAAAATCATATAAATTTTGACATAGGTTCAATTCAGAAATTAGGAGCAATAAATCCATCTTTACAACATATCTGTTTGATTTTCAGTGTTGACACAGTTTAGCAAAATTGGCCTAGACATCTACACACACGATGGAATTTTGTGTTCTTGGTCATGTTGGAAAGTTAACAAGTTTATCTAAAATTTCATCAAAGTTCCTATAAGTCGAAATTCTGGCTGCAACATGCTCAAAATTGGCTTCCAATACAGACCCTGAAATCTGTCTGAAAAATAGCTTTGACACACTTTACCAAATAATTCACTGTAAATCATATACTTAATATTTTTGCCTGAAATTTTATCTGTGAATCTAGGACTAGTATATCTATAACTTTCATTTGGGACAATTTGTCAAATTCTCAATGTATGCTGATGTTATATGGCCATGTATTGTCACTTCCTGCAATTTCAGCAAGCTGAATTAATTAAGTGTTGTTCTTATTCATTAATTGTGGTTAATTGGCCATCATTATTCTTGCTTATTATGGTTGTGTGGTAGAATGAATGTTCAAGCCCTTGACACATGTAAATGATATTGTGTTGCCTTGATATGAATTACGCCCGTCATGTGTTCGCTGAAATGCCTCAATGAAACAAAAGTTGAGAAACATGCGGAATGGGCATGTATATATTTGTAATACGAGAAATGATGTGAATGGGTAATGTTTTAGGACACGGATGGCACTACATGGAGCGAGAGCCACAGTAGGAGACGGGGGGATTCGCCGTGGGCCGTGACCGTGTAGGCACCTCTTGACTCCATCGGTAGTTTCCACAGTTGAGAACAGAGTAGATCACGATACACTTGCACGTCGGCACATTCATTGGATCTCATTGCATTGCATTGCATCTTATGTTGCATCATGTGCATCATTATGTATCATTATATCCACTGTGTGTGATGTGTTACATATACGCAATGTATGCGTGTTGTGTGTTGTGCATTGTATGTTTGTGCCTTGGATGTGTATTTGTGTATGTGGTTTGCGTATTGTTGTGACAAGCCTTGTATGTATAATTCATTGTTCTTTGATACAAGAGATGTTTATGGGCATTATGACAAGTATGGGATTCCCCTATTAGAATGTGGTTGTATGAATATTTGTATCAATATTCGTGCTAACCCTTTTCTTGCAGTAGATCGACATTGGACCGTAGGTATGATTCCTTACTTAGCTATTTATTTTTCATTACGTCACTTAGTTTGCATGCCTTATTTCTCTTGCCTTGTCTTGTGGAATAATAACCTTAAAACGGTGTTCCAAATCCAAGTTGGTTCCTACCAGGGCACGCATTGACGTGCTCCTCCCAATTTTTCAGGTAGCAGTGGCAGCATAGTTATTGGTGACATAGAGTTGGGTTCAGGTATATCACCTGGTGTGAGCGGTAGGTTTTGGTATGACATGGTTGTCTTGGGGTGGTGGAGAGTGACGGTGTATATGTAGTGGTGTACTTGGAGTATGTATATTAATGGAAGTTGTTATATGTACGAGATGTTGTTGTTGATCTATGTATTCATGAGGTCGTTTTGAGGTTTTTATGAAGCTTTACTTGTACTATCCCAGCATGTGCGCAGTGGCCTGCATATTCAGTTTCTTCTTTCTTCCTTTCTTTTCCTTTCTCGTCACCCTCACTCTTTAGAATACTTGGAAAAAATATATTTTAGTTGACGGGTATTCTGGGGAACGGGGCGTCACAGTTTTTGGTGGCCCACACAGTTCCCCGCACTGCGATGTGTGTAAGGATAGTACATGTAATGTTTCATTGGGTAGATTTACCCTAAGGTGGGTAGATGGCCTCTAATGTCTAGTGTAATCCGTCATCATCCTAGTCCAACTAGGTATATGTATTGTGGTACAGATGAGTATGAATGTAGAGGTGTGTGTGAAATTGTTCGACTATATGGTCATGTGAGTATGAATACATGTACGTTGTATGTATACATGGTTGTGATATGTTTAATTGCCAGGTATACCTATATAAATAGGGTTGGCTAGTAGGATGTATATATTTGGATGTATAAAATGGGAGCACACGTGTATGAAAGTTATGTGTGCATGAATATTTGAGTGTTTATGTTTAGTTAGAGTACACAGTTGTGTGTATGCATGTGTGGGTGCATATGTAGGGCATGTATGCCATGATAGTGTATGTACTTAATATGGTATGTGTGTAGTGCGTATCCATCTGTAAAACGATAGGTACGTTTTATGTACAACCATATGTCTCATATGCATAGATTAGGTCCATATATATATTAGTATGTACTCATGTGGATGGTGTACCCCTATGTTGTGCATATGCTGTATATAGGATGTGATTGTATATAGACTTAAGCGTATGAGTAAATGTCCCTATATGTATGGAGTAAGTACCTAAGTATAAAAGTATATGTGGGTATGAAAGTGTGTAGGCCTATGGGTGTGTGAATATGTGCGTGCATGTGTAGTTGTTGTGTAATTAAATGGATATACGTAGTAGACATGTGTGTATTTAGTATGTATACTTGCATTTGAACGGCTTGCTAGTTACATGTATTCTCAATGGCTATAATGATGTATGGATATGTGAGTAGGTATGAGTTATACTAGTGTGACACTGAGAGATAGGTGATATATACATGTATATTCGTAGATATATATTGGTGAGTACATATAGGCTAGTGGGAACGGGTACCTTGCAACATGCATTTTTCTAGCTACGGCGTTATGGTTGTGTTCCCATGTGGGAAATGTACCAAGGTGTGTATATCTATCCTTGTATGGATGGCGTAGTGGAGTGTCCATATCTTGTGGATATATGGAAGAAAGGGTATGTGTGCTTTAGACCTTCCATCTAAGTTGATGCCCTTAGATCTATACCGTGCCTATTATGGGATAAGGATATGAGTGTGACGTGTATCATATGTATAATGTGATGAATGTGAAGATTTGAGATTATACAGTGCACGGTTAAGTAGAGTTATGGTATATGTATATATGGGTGTATACGCTTACCCGTAAAATGGTACCTATAGGACCATTTGGATGTATATGTAGTGCATGTATCCTTCCGCATATAGTGGCATGAGTGGGATTGTGTATTGGTATATGAGATACTTGTATGAATATAGGTATGTTGTAGCAAACATGGTGTGATTGCCTATATGTGTTGTTACTATTGAACGTGTATTGGTGTATGTCTTATGATTGGTTATATGTATTTGTACGTGAACGATCCCTATTCTGATGTACATGTATCAGTATATAGATGTGTGCGTATATGGGATATGGCTACCTATTGAATGTGTATGAATATTGAAATGCACTTATTTGTGTATGTACTAGTATGATAGTAAAAGTGTGGATATACGGATGTTATGTATATAATGGTATGGGTGGCTACCGATTACCCGCTAGTATAATTGGGTCGCTCGACTGTATGGGTGTGAAATAGTAGAATATGTATGGTATGTGTGTATGGATGTGTATGCACATACATGGGAATGTATGTACATGGTTGCATGTCCTGTGTGTACATGTATACGTGTGTTTGGCTATGTGTAGGCCTAGAGGTCTATATAGGATGTTGATATGTATACATCTGTGGGTATATAATGAGTGTGTATATAATTAGATATGGAGTATCTATGTGGAGTATTGTTTGTTACCTATCTGTGAATATGTATCATACTTGTATGAATGTGAAGTGTAAGGATGTGTTCCTGTATGTGTAGTGTGCAGTAGGAGCATAAGTAATGATGAGTATATTGGATGAATGAATACACACACACACACACACACACACACACTAGTCATAACCCGTGCCCGCGGGCACGGTTCATTTAAGATTTTTTCCCCGCGAAATCAGTGTTCCCCAAAAAAATATTTTCATGGCCAAAATTTAAAAGAAAAAACAAATTAGCGTAAAAATATTTAGCGATACGGACGCCTTCGACGCGGAACAACAAATTCGGCGTAAGCGCCTTCGGCGCGGAACAACAAATTCGGCGCCGGCGCCGTTGGCACTGGCAAAAATACGCCTTCGGCGCAGACGCCTTCTGTTAGTTCAAAAATATATATTGCATGTGGATGTGTGCGTATTTATGATGAAACAATTCTTTTAAACAATTATTTTAGGAGCATGTTGTGTTGTTACGATGGAACGTTTAGGTGGCTGCGGGCTCCACCATGTGCACCATTACTCCACAGATATTACGAAAATAGCCCTGGCTTTAGCCATGAATAATCAAGGGACAATGGAGGTTCAGTGTGATGTGAGTACAGTGACGATGGAGGGGCTTTATAAAGGGTGGAAAGTGCATCAAATAGGTGTATGCAGGTTACAACTTGACAAAAAGTCTCTTGGTTTTCCAGCTGGCTTTCAATCTCAGAACAATGGGACCTGCAATGTGCCTCTGCACATTCCGCTTCTTTGAGAAACGTGTGGGTATTAAAGCACAGCCTGCCTCTTTGATGAATGTGTGGGTATTAAAGGCTGATGCATTCAATTTCAAAAAAGCAATTTGTTCTCCCAACAAATTTTCTCCCAACCCAAAAATCTTCCCTCCAAAACTTGATGTGACATTGCCACACAGGATAAGTTCAAAAACAGCTTTCAATTGTAATATAGATATCTCTTATCCAATTTATCTTGTCCAATATCTTTAATCCAATTTCTCTTGATAACATCCCTCTTTTATAATATAGATATCTCTTATCCAATTTCTCATGTCCAATATCTCTTATCCAATTTCTCTTGATAACATCCCTCTTTTATAATATAGATATCTCTTATCCAATTTCTCTTTTCCAATATCTCTTATCCAATTTCTCTTGATAACATCCCTCTTTTATAATATAGATATCTCTTATCCAATCTCTCTTGATAATATCCCTCTCTTATAACATAGATATCTCTTATCCAATTTCTCTTGTCCAATATCTCTTATCCAATATCTCTTGATAACATCCATCTTTTATTTTATATATATATATATATATATATATATATATATATATATATATATATATATATATATAGGGGCAAATGTGCCTGAGAACGTGCGCAGGTAGAATTACCTGCGCACGCCCCCTCTGTTCGGGGTTTCTAAACATTTTTTTTTGAAAATTTTTTTTGCAGTAGCTAGATATACTTGTTATGAAGCTCCCCACAAAATTTCAGGTCAATCCGACACCGTTTGAGCCTCCGTTCATCGATTTCAAAAACGTTGCGCAAAACTGTCCAGAATTTGGACAGTTTTGCGCAACGTTTTTGAAATCGATGAACGGAGGCTCAAACGGTGTCGGATTGACCTGAAATTTTGTGGGGAGCTTCATAACAAGTATATCTAGTTACTGCAAAAAAAAATTCAAAAAAAAAATACTTACAAACACCGAACAGAGGGGGCGTGCGCAGGTAATTCTACCTGCGCACGTTCTTAGGTACATTTTTTGCATATATATATATATATATATATATATATATATATATATATATGCATATCCTTGTTTGCTTACCTGCTGATCTATCTTGTATGGTTGCCTATCTAGGTGTGTTTAGATGAACCTTGGATGAGTGTACCTGTTTGTATGCGTGTTTATATATGTCTGTACCAAAGCTTGTGTGTATGCATATACATGTGCAATGTGGATGTAAGTGTGATAGATCTGGAATATAGGTGTATATATGTTTGATAAATGTAAGTGAATGAAACTGTTTGATATATGTTTATCGGACTGTCTGTACTTGGTTGCACATTTATATGTATACGTGTGTGTGTGGAGCGTAGATGGATATTTATACTTACTTGACTATTGTGGCAGTATGTGCATTGGATATGAAAATGTAGTTATATATATATAGCATACAACGGGGAATGTAATATGTTTGTGCATTCTTGTGTGTATTGCGTGTGGTACTTGTACCTATCTGTGTGAGGCAGTAGGTGCACTGCTATGGATGCGAGGTTATGTGTATATTTGTTTATAGTTGTGATTGTGAACCTTATGTGGCTTGATCATGCATGTGTTAACACGTGCACGTGAATGTAGGTATGGATGTGACTAAATATTGCGTGTAAGTAGATATTTACGTGATTATAAATATGAATGAACTCATAAGACTAAGTAGTGAATGTATACGGATCCGGTGAACATACAGTGTAACATCGTGATAGTAATCATGTTTGTCAAGTCATGGTGCGTATAATAATGTGTATTGTTGTGTGTCTGTGAATGGATATAGACGTATATGTTAAAATATATAAACAAGTAGAATAGGAGTCGTTACACTTGAAGGTATTGTGATGTGAATACAATGCGATGTCGTATACACATGGATATGAGTAGTAATCTAAATACATATAATAATACAAGTAGAGACTTATTCATGGTGTGTGATGTGGGTGTTAGTATGTGAATACATGTGTCTAGATGTTTATGTAAGGGATGTTTATGTATATGTATGTAGTGATACACATAGTGATGTGGGTGTGCTACTGTATAAATAGTAGGAGGTATCCGTGATTTGGATGTGATTCAGATGTGTATGGATGACAGTGAAGTATATAGTGTATATAAGTGTGGTGTAGATGTGTATTCTTGTTTGTGTTTCATGGGTAGTAAGACCATGACACCTAGCTAACCTTTGGCGAGGTTCACACCATAGGAAGTCCGAGGACGGACTTTATTTTAAGGTGGGCAGGATGTCATGCCCTACTTTGCACTATACGTATATTCTACTGAACACACGTGGTATTTCTACCTACAAAGGATACACAATCATGAAATAAGCGTGGCTGTTGATGTACGTAACGTAGTAATCGGGGGATTAGGCCGTAATGCGTGGCTAAGAGTAGAGAATGCGAAATGTGAATGCGGGAGAAGTGTGAAAGACATCGTGGGTGCAAAACAACAGGAATGTGTTGGACGCGTGTGCGTAGCGCATGTATGCATGTGTAGGCATGCATGTGTGTGTGTGGAGAAGCCATGCAAGTGTGAAAGAGGTTAGGGGTCAATGGCAACCCCCGTAAATTTTTAGAAAGGCGAGGGGCAAAACGGTCATTTGGAATAAAGCTGATGTGCGTACATCCTAAAGTGGTGTGTGCATAAAGTAATGGCAAACTTGTAAATACCTAGAATATGGAGGGGTATTTTGGTCATTTAACATGTTGCATGTTTATCCAAAAGAGGTTTCTAGGAAGAGATTTTTTGTAGGAATCTTCTCTTTCTTTCTTTAACCTTCTTTTCTTTTCTCTTCTCATCTTTTCTTTTCTTCCTCTCCCTTCCAATATGGCCGGCCACCCCTCTCATCTTTTCCTTCTCCTTTAACAAAAGAAAACCCTAATTCTCTCTTCCAAAAGTCAAGAAGACTTGGTTGCTTCAAGGAGAAAGAAGATGGAATGAAGAGGAAGAGAAGGAGAGAAGGAAAGATTAAATTTTGAGGTAGGATTCTAACTTGGATTTGGGAATCTAATTATGGTTTTATTTTATTATGTTTTTACATCATGTTTTATCAATATGAAATAAGGGTAATCAAAATTAACGTGCCATGTTTGATTTTTCATGAATTTCCCTTGAAAATTCTTAGCAAAATTAACCCCATTGAAATTCAGAAATCTTGATGTCTGTTTTGGCCTCAATTCTTATTACTGTAGATCGAATTAGGGTTCGAAAAAATATATGAACTTGTAGATCTTAAAGTTCTACCCCAAAATCATATAAATTTTGACATAGGTTCAATTCAGAAATTAGGAGCAATAAATCCATCTTTACAACATATCTGTTTGATTTTCAGTGTTGACACAGTTTAGCAAAATTGGCCTAGACATCTGCACACACAATGGAATTTTGTGTTCTTGGTCTTGTTGGAAAGTTAACAAGTTTATCTAAAATTTCATCGGCGTTCCTATAGGTCGAAATTCTGGCTGCAACATGCTCAAAATTGGCTTCCAATACAGACCCTGAAATCTGTCTGAAAAACAGCTTTGACACACTTTACCAAATAATTCACTATAAATCATATACTTAATATTTGTGCCTGAAATTTTATCTGTGAATCTAGGACTAGTATATCTATAACTTTCATTTGGGAGAATTTGTCAAATTCTCAATGTAGACTAATGTTATATGGCCATGTATTGTCACTTCCTGTAATTTCAGCAAGCTGAATTAATTAAGTGTTGTTCTTATTCATTAATTGTGGTTAATTGGCCATCATTATTCTTGCTTATTATGATTGTGTGGTAGAATGAATGTTCAAGCCCTTGGCACATGTAAATGATATTGTCTTGCCTTGATATGAATTACGCCCGTCATGTGTTCGCTGAAATGCCTCAATGAAACAAAAGTTGAGAAACATGCGGAATGGGCATGTATATATTTGTAATAGGAGAAATGATGTGAATGAGCAATGTTTTAGGACACGGATGGCACTACATAGAGCGAGAGCCACAGTAGGAGACGGGGGGATTCGCTGTGGGCCGTGACCGTGTAGGCACCTCTTGACTCCATCGGTAGTTGCCACAGTTGAAAACAGAGTAGATCACGATACACTTGCACGCCGGCACATTCATGTGATCTCATTGCATTGCATTGCATCTCATGTTGCTCATGTGCATCATTATGTATCATTATATCCACTGTGTGTGATGTGTTACATATATGCAATGTATGCGTGTTGTGTGTTGTGCATTGCATGTTTGTGCCTTGGATGTGTATTTGTGTATGTGGTTTGCGTATTGTTGTGACAAGCCTTGTATGTATAATTCATTGTTCTTTGATACAAGAGATGTGTATGGACATTATGATAAGTACGGGATTCCCCTATTAGAATGTGGTTGTATGAATATTTGTATCAATATTCGTGCTAACCCTTTTCTTGCAGTAGATCGACATTGGACCGCAGGTATGATTCCTTACTTAGCTATTTATTTTTCATTACGTCACTTAGTTTGCATGCCTTATTTCTCTTGCCTTGTCTTGTGGATTAATAATCTTAAAACGGTGTTCCAAATCCAAGTTGGTTCTTACTGGGGCACACATTGACGTGCTCCTCCCTATTTTTCAGGTAGCAGTGGCAGCATAGTTATTGGTGACATGGAGTTGGGTTCAGGTATAGCACCTGGTGTGAGCGGTAGGTTTTGGTATGACATGGTTGTCTTTGAGTGGTGGAGAGTGACGGTGTATATGTAGTGGTGTACTTGGAGTATGTATATTAATGGAAGTTGTTATATGTACGAGATGTTGTTGTTGATCTATGTATTCATGAGGTCGTTTTGATGTTTTTATGAAGCTTTACTTGTACTATCCCAGCATGTGCGCAGTGGCCTGCATATTCAGTTTCTTCTTTCTTCCTTTCTTTTCCTCTCTCATCACCCTCACTCTTCAGAATACTTGGAAAAAAAATCTTTTTGATGACGGGTATTCTGGGGAACGGGGCGTCACATCGAGCTACCCAACGTCGCTCGTCGTCGTACCGCAAAGCCCGCTCCGCCTGCATTCGACGAGGCGACACGCCCCCCAACACTGTCGACCGCCTTCCCTTGCCCACTGCTCCACCTCTGCCTCCCCTCGGAGCGGCGAACACCCCGTAATCCTCCACGCAGCAGGCCCGCACCCACTGCCGTCGTCGACGTCAAACGCCCCGAGCACCCCGCTCCGACCTTCCCCATTCCCCGAGCGCGCAGCTCTCCTCCGCCCACATCCTGCCATAGCACCGCCGCCTGCGTCGACCGCCGGGTTTGCCGCTTCTGCCGTTGCTCCGACACCGCCCCAGCGCTGTACCTCGTCGACGTCGAAGAGCGCCCCCTCAGCCCATGCACGTACGAAGATAAGGTGAGTTTTATAAAAAGAATTTTTTATACCTATACACAGTATAAACATATTTTTCAAGTTTTTTAATTATATAATATGGGTTTTTTGATACAAATTTGATAATTAATAATATACAAGTCAGAAAAATACAAGACCAGCTACAGAAAATCAGAAATGACGTTCTAGACCCGTTGGCAATAGTTTCATCTTAATCAAACGAGTAGATTTTCCACAATAAATTTTTAAGCCTAAAATTTAAATACGTTGTTTTCACTCAAAAATTTATAACTTAATTTTTTCACGTAAACTGATATATGAAAAAAATATATGTTGTAATACTCTTCGAGACGGTCGTTTTGACAGCTCACTTGAAACTTTTTGATACGTATTTCTTCCAAAAGAAATTATTGAATAAGATAACTAATTTAAAATAGTTTTTAAACTCATTTTGTGCTTTTAAAAAATATAAAAATTACCTGAAGGTTCAGAAAAATATTTCCTTCTTACGTAAAAATTATATTCCTTATATCTAGCCTATATAAAATTTTAGAATGCTTTTCGACACTGTTTTAATCGATTATAAAATCAAAACGATCAAGTTAAATAGATAGAAAATAGTGTGTTCCTTAACCGGTTATTTCTTGTGTTTGCATGTACCGATTATCGTGCACCAACTCCCTTGGAAGCTCTAGATCTAGTCCCGGATCACTACAACAACCTCGAAATCGGTAAGTCACATTGAATTCTAGATTTAGAAAATTAGATAAGTGTAATCGTACGAACACTAGACATCACGTATAGCCTCAGAACGGCTATGACTTGAACCAACGACTAAAGACCTAATCTAATAGGAAACAGAATAAGCGTACGACATTGCCAACTTTCAACTTTGGTGTTTGTAACACACAACCATCAAGTTGGGTAAATTGTGTGCTAACAAAACTACCACATGCTCAAATCATGGAATCAACATCACAATTGTTGGACTTGTCTTTATCCTCGAGTTTCTTAGCATCCACTTTGCTTTGGCCTAGTCTGCTTTGAAAGTAGTTTCTAACTTCTAGTTTTCAATAAGAAAGTCAACCAGTGGTCTTGGTTTGACTATCATTGTAAACAAGGAACTGATAACATCATGTGATACATGGTATAGAATATCTTGTGAAACATCCCATATAACACTTGACACTTCACTGGGGTTTTTGGGGTAACTCATAGTTTGAGAGAGTGTGGGAGTGACTAGAGTTCATCTACATGTCTAGCTGCCTGTGTTTCGGCAAACATAAATATGTTGCCCGTGTCAGCATCATGTCTATCTGCCTACGTTTCGGTATTCGTCTGGGTAAGTGCACCCAGGCAAGAGATGAACTCAATGGTCACATATTATACTCTCTGACTTGAGTCACGTAGTTCTAGTGTAGCTATTACTTGCACGATCACCTCTACTTTATGCATTACATACACTTTACCTACCATACCTGTACAGTCACCAATACTTTACTTGTCGTACTTATAGCTACAGCGGTAGCATGCTTTATTTGCTTAGCCTTCTTTATACTTGCACTACCACAGTACAGTTCGTTCTTTTCTTTCAGTTCAGTTTACCTTTACTACCCAGTTATGTAGAGTTATTGCTCAGTGCTTTATTTTTCACTCTGGTTTGCTAGTACGTAGTTACGTTTGTCATACTTGTGTACTGCTTTTTTTCTATATTTAGAATTTTTGTGACTTACCTACGGTTCCATTTATGGCACCGACAGACGACCAGATCGAAGAAGCGGCCCCTGAGTTTGAGGAGCCAGAGTTTGACCCAGAGACTGCAGATTTCTAGTTGCTTGAGTTGGTGTTCGTATTATATGCTATTGTGTATTTCCTTTCCGCATTTATTTTCTGTGCTTCCTTTTATGTATTCAGTGAGAGAGTGTTGTTTAGTGTTGTACTTTAAATTTGGACTGTAATAATGTACGCTGGTTTGAGTATTGGTACATCTCTGGATTGTGACTATATTGATTTCACTGGTAATCTGCAGACCTGCAATTAAAATCAAATAAGTAATGGCCCCCTGAGAGCGGGTCGTTACAACTTCATTCGGGTGGGGGACACTACGGAGGCAATCCCCAGACCCTTAGGGCACTTATGGCAACCTATCAGGGGCGCAGTTCCGATGCCTGCCCTTGGGCCTCTGAGAGAGAAGGATCGAGTTACACAGCCTGACCTAAGCCCTTGGCGACCTTTCGGGGGCGCAGCTCGAAAGCTTGCCCCGGATGTTTGCTACAAGGTAGTTCACTCTCTTCTCCAGTTTGGGTGGCGAGATCCAACCTGCTATTGGTAGCGAGGCCGTGACCTGCCTCGGAGGGCTTTGAGAGGGTGTGTGTGGGTCGTGGACCTTCCAGTACCCCTAGGTAGTCCTGTGCCCCTGGTGCCTTTCGGGGCGCAGCACGTGGCCTGCCCCATATCTTTGGTAGGGTAGGGTCGTGGTGCGTAGCCCGTTTCCAGCCCTTGGAGATCCTTCGGGCGTGCGACTCGGAAACCTGCCCTGGAGGTGTGGCTTATGGCGAGTCAACTCGCCTCCAAGGATCGGGCCGATCTTGACCTGGGGCACATAGTCGACCCGATCTCGACTTATGGTTTCTCACACACAAAAGAAAACTCGAATTGTGTGTAAGTCGAAACATAACAACACAGGTCGGAGATAGAATAAAACCTGGGAGGCGTAGTCGACCCGATCTCGACCTGTGATTTCTCTCACACAAGAGAAAACTCGAGGAGTGTGTTAGTCGAAACGTAACAACACAGGTCGGAGATAGAATAAAACCTAGGGCACGTAGTCGACCCTATCTCGACCTGTGATTTCTCACACACAAGAGAAAACTCGAGGAGTGTGTTAGTCGAAATGTAATAACACATGTCGGAGATAGAATAAATCCTGGGGCGTGTAGTCGACCTGATCTCGACCTGTGATTTCTCGCACACAAGAGAAAACTCAAAGAGTGTGTTAGTCGAAACGTAACAACACATGTCAGATATAGAATAAATCCTGTTTGGGTCGGGGCGCAGTCTGAAAACCTGCCCCAGACCCACGGGCGACCCCTCGGGGGAGGACGACCTTTGCCGAGGACAACCTTCTCCCGAGGGTGCCTTTCGGGGGCGCAGTTTCGATGCCTGCCCTGGGTCTCGGAGATGGAAGGATCGAGTTACGTAGCCTGACCCAAGCCCTTGGCGACCTTTCGGGGACGCAGCTTGGAAGCCTGCCTCGGATCTTTGTTGCGAGGTAGCTTGCTCTCTTCTCCAGTTTGGGTAGCGAGGTCCGACCAGCTACGGGTAGCAAGGCCATGACCTGCCCAGGAGGACTTCGAGAGGGTGTGTGGGGGTCGTGGACCTTCCAGCACCCCTGGGGGTTCCTATGCCCCTAGCGCCTTTCGGGGGAGCATCACGTGGCCTGCCCTGAATATTTGGTGGGGTAGGGTCATGGTGTGTAGCTGATGTGTCCATATTTTACACCTTTTTCATAGCATCATGACATAGCATTTCATGCCATTTTCGCATCCAAATCCCATATTTTCCTACGATATTGCAATTCTAACATTATATTCGAGTTTCGTAGTGTTTTAGGAATTTACAGGGATTTTGGAGCGATTTGGGACCCGATCTGGGTATGGACACATCTGACATGCTCGTGAGCTCGTTGGCGAAGCTCTACAAGAGTTTGCCGAGTTTTGGGAGCCATGGGTGGAGTGGATGAGAGAGCAAGAGGAGAGGAGAAGCTTCAGAAACTTCTACAAAGAGTTTCCCAGGCGACTCGACCGAGCAGAACAGCTGCTCGGTCGAGCGAATACAAAATGAAGAAAAGAGCAAATACGCAGCCTGCTCGGACCGAGCACTCATGGTGCTCGATCAAGCAGCCCTTAATTTCGACGCTCGACTAATCCCTTGCACAGCCCGAGCAGCTCCTTTGGCACCCGAGTTAGCTGACTGCTCGACCGAGCAGAGCTGACTCGGGCCGAGCAGACAGTGATGATTTTTGGAGGAGCGCTACTTCCTGACGTGCTCGACCAAGCAAGACGACTGCTCACCTGAGCAGCAGACCGAGCAACCTACTGCTCGACCGAGTCACTGACTCGGTCGACGATGCTGAAGGCCATTTTTTGAACGTTTTCGAGCCGTCTGTTGTGCGCTTGAGTGAGTGAAGAGTGGATCTACGACAGTTCCGAGGGCATCGATTCATTTTTGTAGTTTTTGAATTATTTTGAGATGGAGGAGAATATTAGAAAAACTTGTTAGATCTAGATTAAATTCTTGAAGATTATTGGGTAATTTTTGGAGTTCATTTGCTATTCTCGCGTTTGGGAATCTTGAGTTTTCTTTGGATCTATTGTTCGCTATTTTTCTTCGTCTTTTGCACGTAAGCTCCTAAATCTTTATTTGATTAATTCCTTACGATGTTTTCTCTTGCAAAAATCATATTTTTATTTGTTAGGATCATTATGAGTGAGTAGTCTCTTCTAGGGTTGATGGGTTAGCCCTAAGACCCTAGGGGGAGATGTAGATCCGGATCTCTAGGTTGGACAAGGAATAAAGGGGAGTATTTTGGTCGATCCTACCGAATCCCTAGGATAACCCGTACTGATATCATACCCATGGTCTGTGGAATTGATGTGCTTAAGGGGTATCCATAGGATTAGAATTGGGAAATCGGTGAATCTAACCAAGGCTCGTGACCATGCCCGGCACGTGCCTTGAGGGGATCCATCGACGAACTATACCGCTACGTTGACGGCTACCGCTATTGCGTCAATGAGAGCCACCAAAAACCTCGCAATTCTAACCCACGAGAGTGGTACGAATTGGGAGATTAATCCCATAACACTAATGCAACGTAAGGATCCTATTCCAACGTCGATCCCCGATGGTATTAGCGGTGACCCCTAATACCCTAGCCTCTTTTATTATTGAATCAACAACAACACCATAACCAATTCTCTCAACCCGACAGCTATCTCATTTCGAGATATAAAAGTAAGCTGAGAACCCAATTACACTGTCACCGTCCCTGTGGGATCCGACATCCTTTATACTATAATTTGACACCGTTCGCTTGCGGATCGAGCCCAGAATTGACACCTAGGGGCCATATCATACCCGGCGACCGTGACACCGCCGGGTGGAATCTAGGTGTAGGTTTCGCGTGAGTCAAGTTTTTGACGCCGTTGCCGGGGACGGCAATAGTGTTATCTCAGTTTTATTTTATTTCGAGAAGTTTGCTAGCAACTCTTACCATTTCTCACCTTTCCACCTTTTTTATTCTTTTTTTATTACCGTGCTACTAATGGTATTTGTCTGAGTTGTTTTGGTGCATAAACACTCGCTTCAGGTCTTTAAGTCAAGAATTATTATTCGACCCCGAGATCGAGAAAACGGCAAGGGCTCTGAGGGCCTCAAGCAGAAATCAATCTCCCTCTGCTCAGATGGCGGACAACAATACCCCTCCTCCTCGCACCGGGTCCATCAGGGACCATATGAAGCCAACATTTGGAAATAACTCCTCTATCCTTAGACCGCAACTGGCGGCGATGAGCTTTGAGCTGAAGACTGATCACTCCGTATTTTACACCTTTTTTCTGCATGTTTGCATGCCATTTAGATCGCTCAAATCGTGTTTTTCACGTTTATTCGACAATATTGCGATGCTTTTCACGATTTGTTGTTTTTGTCGTATTTCAGGAGATTTGGAGCGATTTGGAGTGATTCTAAGATGCACCCACTCCGGAGTGTCACCGACGACTCTCTTGAGGGGTATTCTGCGATTGGAGAGGAGTGGAAGAAGAAAGAATGTCGTAGGAGCGACGAGGAGGCAAAAATACGAAGAATGGACATTTTCAGCATGCCACTCGGCCGAGTGAAGGAGTCACTCGGCCGAGCATAGACAGCCCGCTCGGCCGGCCAGATCGGACACGCAACAGAGCTAATATCAGTGTACACTCGGCCGAGCATCGCCAGACCACTCGGCCGAGCACCGAGTCATCCCTCGCCCGAGTGGAGCCAAGGCGACGGTAACCAAAAATGTTGAACTCTCTGGAATCCGCCAGTCAGCCCCAAAGACCGACTCGGCCGAGTGACGACGTCGTCCGCCCGAGTGACGAACGCCTACCGACTGAGTGAAGAAAAGTCACTCGGCCGAGCGACACCCGAGGAGACGACCCCCAAGATCCCCAACTCTCTGGAATCCGTCAGGGTCTCTCACTCGGCCGAGTGACATTTGTCACTCGGCCGAGTGAGCTGCGCTGCCAGTAGCGTAAGTTGCGATTTTGAGGCTGCGCAGGGGCAGTTTCGTCACAGTTTTTTTGGGCGATTTTGGGGGGTATTTAACCCCAGTTTTTAACCTAGTTTGGGGAGCTTTTTCCTGAACTTTTGGCAGCCTTTTTGATTAACTTTTAGGAGATTAGATTTGGATTATTGGAGAGGAGATAAAAAGTTCTTTTTTGTTGGATGCTATTGGAACTCCATTGGTTTGTCTTTCTCTCTATTAAAAACCCTATTTTTTCTTGATATTTTGATTATTGCAATGAATTCTCTTGTTATTTCCATTGAATATCTAATGATTTGCATGATGAATTGTGAGTAGTGTTATCGTCTTAGGGCGTAGGGATGAACCGTACGAGCCCAATTTCAAATTTGTGATGAATAGGTAAAATTCTTGCTAGGATTGATTAGGGTTAGTTTGGGATTGATTTAATACGAATAGCTAGGGATTCATACCGATTGGGATTTGCAAGAGATTGGATCCCAATTCGATAGGAAGCCCGAGAAATTCGAATTGGGTTGCAGTTGGATTCCCCTAGGATTGGTTTGCAAGAGATTGGACCAATACTAGGGTTTTCGATTGCAATTCCATACCGGTACCCGTTTGCAAGAGATTGGACGGGTAGGAACTATCCCAACCTAGGTCGTAGCTCGAGTTTGCACGAGAGTGGGCTTGAGATACAATTGAACGATGATGTTGTTCTTCACGCTAGTTTGCCTAGGTTAGGGTTTGCAAGAGATTGGACCCTACCCTAGGTTTGCTATAGACCGGCAATAGCGCGAGAGCGTGACCTTGGTTCTACATTTAGTTGCAACTAGTTCACCCGAATTTCAAGTCTAGCAATTGTGAAACCTACGAATCACAATGATGAGATACAGCAAGTAGCGGGGATTCCCTATCCCTAGGCGTCTTTATTAATTTGATATTTTCTTTCGTGTAATTGAACGACTGTGACCGCATTACTGTGAACATTTCTCTACTGTTCCTATAGCCAGGTTGACTGAAGAAGACACTATCATACGTCCTCCTCGTGTTGGATACCCGCTCGCCGCTACACCGTGCGCTTGCGGTAAGACTACAGTGTCGCCGTCCTGGGACGTGGCCAAGACGATGGCAACCAAAAACGTTGAACTCTTTGGAATCCGTCAGTCAGCCCCAAAGACCGACTCGGCCGAGTGACGAACGCCGTCCGCCCGAGTGAAGAACGCCCATCGACCGAATGAAGAAAAGTCACTCGGCCGAGTGACTCCCGAGGAGACGATCCCCAAGACCCCCAACTCTCTGGAATTCGTCAGGGTCTCTCACTCGGCCGAGTGACATTTTTCACTCGGCCGAGTGAGCCGCGCTGCCTGTAGCGTAAGTTGCGATTTTGAGGTTGCGCAGGGGCAGTTTCGTCACAGTTTTTTGGGCGATGGGGGGGGGGGGGTATTTAACCCCAGTTTTAAACCTAGTTTGGGGAGCTTTTTCCTGAACTTTTGGCAGCCTTTTTGATTATCTTTTAGGAGATTAGATTTGGATTATTGGAGAGGAGATAAAAAGTTCTTTTTTGTTGGATGCTATTGGAACTCCATTGGTTTGTCTTTCTCTCTATTAAAAACCCTATTTTTTCTTGATATTTTGATTATTGCAATGAATTCTCTTGTTATTTCCTTTGAATATCTAATTATTTGCATGATGAATTGTGAGTAGTGTTATCGTCTTAGGGCGTAGGGATGAACCGTACGAGCCCAATTTCAAATTTGTGATGAATAGGTAAAATTCTTGCTAGGATTGATTAGGGTTAGTTTGGGATTGATTTAATACGAATAGCTAGGGATTCATACCGATTGGGATTTGCAAGAGATTGGATCCCAATTCGATAGGAAGCCCGAGAAATTCGAATTGGGTTGCAGTTGGATTCCCCTAGTATTGGTTTGCAAGAGATTGGACCAATACTAGGGTTTTCGATTGCTATTCCATACTGGTACCCGTTTGCAAGAGATTGGACGGGTAGGAACTATCCCAACCTAGGTCGTAGCTCGAGTTTGCACGAGAGTGGGCTCGAGATACGATTGAACGATGATGTTGTTCTTCACGCTAGTTTGCCTAGGTTAGGGTTTGCAAGAGATTGGACCCTACCCTAGGTTTGCTATAGACCGGCAATAGCGCGAGAGCGTGAGCTTGGTTCTATATTTAGTTGCAACTAGTTCACTCGAATTTCAAGTCTAGCAATTGTGAAACCTACGAATCACAATGATGAGATACGGCAAGTAGCGGGGATTCCCTATCCCTAGGCGTCTTTATTAATTTGATATTTTCTTTCGTATAATTGAACGACTGTGACCGCATTACTGCGAACATTTCTTTACTGTTCCTATAGCCAGGTTGACTGAAGAAGACACTGTCATACGTCCTCCTCGTGTTCGATACCCGCTCGCCGCTACACCGTGCGCTTGCGGTAAGACTACAGTGTTGCCGTCCCGGGACGTGTATCCGGGGCGCGACCAAGTTTTTGGCGCCGTTGCCGGGGAGGCGATAGTGTTTGATTCTTATAACCTAGCTATTTCTTTCTTTTTGTTCTATCATTTTTTATTTTATTTCACCCTTCCATTGTGCTAACTATTTCTTTGAAACTCTGTTTTCCCTTGCATGTACACGAGATCCACGGCGGACCCCGAAGATATATTATTTGATCCGGAGATTGAACGTACATTGCGGAGAATCAGGGCGGAGAGGAGACCTGATACGGGAGGGAGGTTTATGAACATTCAGGAGACGCCTGAACAATTAGCAGCACGCATGGCGAGAATCATCTCCATTAGAGATAGGCTTCGGCCTAAGACTTCCTCCACGACCTCATCCAAAGCTATGCCGGAGTTGGCTGCCGACAAAAATTTCGAGTTGAAGACCGGACTAGTAGTTCTGATGCAGTAGGATCCTTTTCATGGGAACTCCCATGAAAATCCTCACTACCACATCTAGCTCTTCCTATCAAAATGTGACACCTTCCAAATGCCGGGCGTCACCATAGATGCTATCAGACTGCGCCTTTTCCCCTTCACACTAAAGGATAAAGCTCTATATTGGTTGAGGACGCAAGCTGAAGGAGTCTTCACCACTTGGGACGAATTGGCGAGTGCATTCGTCGACAAATTTTACCCGCACTCCAAGACGGTGAAGATTAGAAGTGCTCTCATGTCCTTCAAGCAAGGACATCAGGAGACCCTCTACGAGGCATGGGAGCGCTTCAAGGAATTGCAACATCAGTGCCCCCATCACAGCATAGAGGATTGGGAGCTTGTCCATAGCTTTTACAATGGACACCAACCAGGGACTAAACAGATTATCGATGCCACCGCAAATGGAGCCATTTTGTCGAAGACTCCCGATGAAGCTACGGCCTTGCTTGAGGAGATGGCCTCAAACAACCAACAGTGGGGCGACGAGCGAGGACACTCTTCGTCCTCCTTGAAGCCGTCTAGCATTTATGAGGCCAAGGCCGGCGTGGAGCTAGCCAACAAATTTGATTCTCTCCACAAGGTAGTGGAGAGATTGGAGAAGTACATTACGGAGCCTCAAGGAGCCCCCTCTACATCCACGCCGACAAATCATATGAGCGATTGGCAAGACCAATCCCAAGCCATGTATGTAGGAGGAGAGCATGGAGAAGGAGCGTTGGAGCAAATTCAATATGTCGCGGGGAATTCTGGATATTGGGCCAATCCGGCCGCTAGAAACCATCCGGGTTTCTCATATGCCAATAATGATGGTGCATTGAACCCCCCGCAACAACAACCTCCTCAAGCTCGAGCTCCACCACCACAACCGAATTATCCACCAAGGGGGCCACCGCAACAAAACTTCCCATCGAGGCAACAAGTGGGACCTTATAGGCTACCCGGGTACCACCCGGGTACAATCAAGGTTGGAGAAATCCCAACCCTCCACAAGCTCAACAACGTTCGGAATTTAAAGCTAAGGTGGAGGAGTTTATGGTGGAGCAGAGGAAAATCAATGCTTCATTGAAGGCGGGACAAGATTCTCTTACCACCGTCGTCGCTCAAATTGGGGAGCAACGTGCGTTGCTCAATAGAAACAATCAACAGTTGCCGGCTCAACCCAAGCAAAATCCACGGGGCAACATCGGCCATATCAATGTCGTGCTTGCGGTTACTACAAGAGGCGGGAAGGATACCACTCCCGTCATGACTCAAGTCAAGGAGCCCGTGGTGGAGATTCTACAAGAGAGCGAGCCGACAATTGAAGTTGAAAAAGAGTAGGAGCCACAAGGAGAAGTGAAATCTAGATTGGAGGAGCTTATTGATGAGCGCCGATTTATGCCACCGGTGCCCTTCCCTCAACGGCTAGCTAGAGCCAAGATGGAGAAACGGCTAGCCAAGTTTCTCGAGTATTTGAGAGGGGTGAGCCTCAATATCCCCTTCCTCGACGCTATAGTAGAAATCCCATCCTACGCCAAGTTCTTAAAGAACTTGATTACGGAAAGGAAGAGGAAGGAGAAGATCATGCTCGCGGAGGAAGGGACTTGGTTCACAAAGAGGGAAAAGGAGCCCGCCAAATTTAAAGATCCAGGGAGTTTCCGGATTCATTGCACTCTAGGCGGCGTCCCCCTACAAAAAGCATTGGTAGATTTGGGGGCTAGTGTTAGCCTCATGCCTCTCTCCATGTTCCGGAAGTTGAATACCGGCATGGATTTAAAGCCTACCGACATGCGGATTCAACTAGCAGATGGTCGGATTACAAGGCCGGTTGGGATCGCAGAGGACATCCCACTCCAAGTTCCGGGAGGCATATGTTTGCCATGCGATTTCGTGATAATGGACATCAAGGAGGAGGGTGATACATCGCTCATACTTGGACGCCCATTCCTCGCCACCGCCGGTGTCATCGTCAATGTGCGGGAGGGGACTCTTACCTTGAACGTCGGCAACATCGATGTGGAGCTCCATATACCGAAGGAAATGAAGCACATGCCGTATCATGAGGAGCTAGATTACATGGACCTCCTCGACGAGGTCATCGAAGAGGCGATCCCCCACTCCATCAGCGCACCCCACGAAGATAGCTTCGAAGAAGGCCTAGATTTGGCCGAGGAAGAGAAGATGGAGCACTCCCCCGATATCTCCATGGCGACGCTGATGTCGCAAGAATACGGGAGCTCTGCAAGCTCTCGAAGTTGAGGACTCCGAAGAAAGCTCCACCGATACGACGATCGGTGTCACCGGTAAAGTCGAAGACCGGAAAAAGCTCTAGCTTGGGGGAGTCACCCCCCAACATTGCCCGTGACGAAGGGGCACTAAGGAAGACCACACACCACCATGATCCAAATCCGAGCGGTCTTCCCGACAAATTCGACGGGTGCATCTCATATGCACCCAACATCCCCGCTAAATTGAAAATTTAAAGGGGTCGAGCTCAAGACCTTAAACGAGTGCTTGTCGGGAGGCAACCCGACGGTTATCGCATTATTTCTATTTTAGTTTTTATTTTTGTTTTAGACTTTATTAGTGTTTTTGAGTCGTTTGCCCGAGAAATTGTGACAACGGGTCCTATTTTCTTTGACAGGAGGAGGAGGAAAGGATATCTATCATATGGAGGATGACCGAGGCGAAGAAGAGCGCTCTAGGAATGCGCTCGAGGCTTAGGAGGAGGAAGAAACCACCTGGAGGAAGAAAAATACAGAGTAGAGCCAAAACGGAGCCCCGAAGCAGGAAACAGAGCCTCACTCGACCGAGTACCATAGTCACTCGGCCGAGCAAAGAAAGCCGTCCGCCCGAATGGCGCACCAATGAGGGAAGTCTGCTGTACCCAACTCTCTGTCTTTTTTGTGATTTCAGTATAAACTGCAACTCGGTCGAGTATATTTCTTCACTCGGCCGAGTGAAACTGATACCCTCCTAGGGCAAGTGTTGTCGAGTAGCTTGTGCCACTCGGCCGAATGGACTTTCTCCACTCGGCCGAGTGTGGCAAAGACACTAGGCCGAGTCATAAGTGGCGAGGAGTTTTTAAAATTTTTTCCGTTACGTCACTCGGCCGAGTGACAGAGTCACTCGGCTGAGTCGTAACCACTACTATATAAGGTGCTGCGGGCTCGACGCGATTTTCGAAACACCCAAATCTCATTCTCGCCCGAGCCCGCGTGACCTTTCAGCTCCCGCCCACTGCAATCAGAGCCCACTCGCCCGAATCGCTCCGACCGCCGCCTCTGCTCGCCCGACCGCCGTCGGCCGAGCGCCGACCATCGACCCCCCCACCGCCGGTGACCACCCTCGCCGCCGGCCGACCGCCGGTAACCCAAATTTCGCCCCTTTGCTCCTTTTCCCCTATTTTTGACGATCCGTATGCCCATTGAGCCCCTAACTCAAATAGACTTCTTTACTTATCTGTTATACCCCATCTCCCCCATGTATTTTGAATTTTATACGCTGATATCATTGTTTGATGTGCAGGCTATCTTGGGGGAGCTTAGGGGAGCTTTCGGACGTGCTATTGGCTTCGTGGAGACGGCGTCTTCGCACTTATCTGTTGTTTTGCTCTCACAGCGTGTTCATGTACCTTCGTTCCATTTTTTTACCATGCCGCATTTTTCATTAGTTGGGTGAGCACTCGGGGCACACATGCCGCCCCGTACACGGCCACGCACTCGGGGAGCTTCCGCCAAGCGGAAGCAGCCGGATGAGCCTGGCCGCTCCCACGCTAGGGAGGACTCCCCTCCACATTCACCACCTCACCCCACACAACCATTTCCAGCCGACCCCATCCATCCGCAGCCACTTCCAGCCGATCCCATTCACGCACAGCCTCCACCGGCTCCAGCCGTCGGGCCGCTGGGCATCACATTCAGAGACGACGCACAGTGCGTCCGATTTGAGCGTATCACACAGCGCCCGATAGTACCCTCCAGGTTCGCTTATTTAGCATACCTAGACCGCCTGGGGGTACTTGAGGGGATGCTCACGTTGTACGACAACGTGGGTTGGCGAGATTTTTTGTCTGTGTCGGCGGACACCTACGTCCGTCCGACACTCGAGGTACTTAGCTCGATCGCCCGGACCAATGAGGGATGCTCCTTTAGACTCATGGATCGAGAGTGTCAGATCACTCTCGATATGCTTAGAGCATTCTTTCAGTGGCCCGCAGTCCCCGCGCCCGACCGAGCCTACGCCCCCACACACATCCCTCCGCCATCTTTCGATTCCCACGCCTTTTGGGCCAGGATCACGGGTTTACCACACGCATTTGACCCTAGTAGGGCCAAGGCCTCAGCCATAGTCCATCCCTGCCTCTGCATAGCACAGCGCCTTATGACAACCACCTTTCTAGCGAGGTACGAGCCTGGGACGATGTCTACGCCTGAGCTCTATATGCTCTACGCGATGACTCACCCCAGAGTTCTGGATAGGGATGGTGTTGCGATGGTCCCCGCCATTGAGATTGACATCGCTAGCTCGTTTTTGGACCGCATCATAGTATCGGTGGGCGCTCGCTCCCCGATATGTTGCGGCGGCCTGATCACCCTGCTAGCCCTGATGACCGGTGAGGACCTTCCGGCCGACCTGCGTCGACCTTCGGGCCCCACTTCACTTTCGATAGACGTCATGGCCCGGATGAAGATGCTTCATCCCCACGGCCAGCGCACTGGGTATGGTTGCAAGATCCCTTCGGTGCTGACTACATGATCCTCCCAAGCCCCGCTCAGACACACATAGGACCGGCACACGAGGACTGGCTTCCGACGATGGATCTCCTGATCCCCGCCGCCTACGTGCTTGAGACCGAGGAGGCTGAGCAGGCACCCCTGCACCTGTAGACCCTGTGATCCCTCAACCTGAGCCTGCACTTTCTGCCGCTCCCGACACCACTGTCCACACTTCTGACAGTGTCAGGAGTACACTTGCTGAGTCGTCCTCCACTTCCACCACGTCTACCACCACCCCCACCACTGTTGTGCCCCTGTCGGTTGAGCCCCTCACCTCTTTGCTACCCGAGCGTCCACCTTCTATTGTTGAGAGCGGCGAGTCTTCCTTCGCTTCTGTCGTGGAGACCCTATCCACTTTGATCTCCGCTGGGGTCTCACCTTTTGTTCCCCACACTTCCTCCCCAGCGGTCGACCTTTCTGTCTCCACGGCAGCCGTCCTATCCGATAGTGTCGTGACGTCTGTTCCCACGTCTGTGTCACCGACCTCTCTTGCTGTCTTGTCACCGATTTTGTCTTCCACTTCCACTGCTGCTGCTTCCACCTCACAATAGCCTACGTCCCAGCCTCGCACTGAGGCTGGGCATCCACTAGTGAGCACAGCCCCCTTTCCACACATGCCTGCTGGCCTGATTGTTTACACCGCCCGTGTCCGACAGCCCCGTCCTTCACAGCCTAGACATGTGCGTCCCTCTGCCCCACCTCCCCCCGACACTGTACTTCAGAGCATTCGTGGTCTTGAGGGGGCAATGAGTGGACTCAGAGGCGACCTTAGGACTCTGTCTGCCACAGTCACCGACATGCAGCACCGCGTCGAGCTACTTCCCGGCATTCACTTTTGCCTGACCCAGATTCTCGAGCGACTGCCACGACCACCACCACCCACCCAGCAGACTGTTACCCAGCCACCACCACCTCCTCCTCCACCTCCGCCTCGGGATGGAGATGGCGCAGAACCACCAGCCTAGGCACACCCTTGATGCCATTGATATTTTTTGCCGTTATGCTACCCATTCTCTGCTTGGTCCTGATGATTTTTGCCCACCCCTCCTTCCATCACTATTTTTGTCCCCGTTTTGATCATATCATTCTATATCCTTTTTCGGGAGTGAGGGAGAGTATTTTTGGTGACACACACATATCTGCATCACTCTTATCCTTGCATGCATCACATCCGCATCATATTTTTATTTTGTTATTTTTATTTCTTTTTATCATGCATGCACCCACCCCCCACCCATTACACGTCTCTCGGTGTGCCACACTTCGCACATTGAGGACACTGTGCACTTTAGCTTGGGGGAGTGAGTTCTCACGCTTTCCGCTTTTATCACCTTTATTTTTAGTTTTTCCACGTTTTTTCCACTTTTGCACCCATTTTTCATCACTTTTTCATTTTTTTTACCATGCATCACGTTTTTCTTATTTTCTTTATGTGCTGCATTGTAAATAGTTTTTATTTTCTTTTGTCTTTATTTCTTTCATCTTCTGCTAGAGATGACTTTTCTGTGATGATGATGATGTGGTGTTAGCTTTTCTCTATATGCATGCTATATTTGTCGTGTCATAGCTTTTTATTTCTGATATCATATGCTATGTTCTGCTTTGCATTTATAAATAGTAACCCACTCTCTTTTGCTGTATGAAAATGTATGAAATTCTATTATTAGCTGATGTCTGATGATTCATATGTATGCTATCGTAGAAAACACACCAAGATTCACGCATTGATTGCTTATATCTGTAGTACTGCTTTCTTTTCTCATATCACTTCTTATTGCATGCTTGGTACAATTCACTTCGGGTTGATTGAATTATTGCTAGCAATGATAAATCTGGACTAGTTTACTTTTTAAGATTAAACTGAGTAGATTATATTACCCTGCTGAAGTTGTCATGCACGTCCTATAGAGTGAACTGAGAGATACATTTATTTCTTTCTCCACATATCTTGAACATTATTTCTCTATTTTTAATTCATTGGTGAATCTCCCCTTAGCGATTCTATTATTGGCAACCCCCCGTTATTGTATCCCATGCTCCAAATTCCCCAAAGCCAAAAAGAAAAATACTTGTATATCCTTCTCTTTTGATTTGGGATCATTTGTGTATATATGTTTAAAAAAAGAGAGAGAGAGAAAAAGAGAAAAAGAAAAGAAAAAAGAGAGAGAAAAAAAGAAAAGAGAAGAGAAAAGAAGTTCGAAAACGATCCCATCTCATACACTTTCTCTCTTTCTTCCCTCTTTTTGTTTTTGTTTTTTCTTTTACTTTTGGAGCTACAAAAGGAAACGGGGATGTAAATATTGTTTTGTATATGCCACCACGCTTATAGATAAGCTTGGGGGAGAGAATCCAATGATGTGTGAGAGAGTGACTACCTGACGGTGCATGACAACCTAGGCTAAGTAATATTTTATACTCGGTGAGATTGCTAAAATTTCACGAAATCCAGAAATCTACGCTTAGCATTCATTTCATGAAAACCACACTTTTTCTATTCTTACTACTCTATCGTGTGATATCTCTTATACTCCTTATAGAAAGCATTCAATTGAAAAGTGTGTGATCTACGATATTGTATACCGCTTTAGATGCTTCAGACGATGTTAATCTTAGAATTATTCCATTTTTCATGCTATATTGATATTCTTGGGTTTTCTATTTCAAATGCACCATTATACTATGATATCAAAATAAAAGTCTTTGACATGTGTTTTATATTCGATGCATGCTATATTAGTAAGCAAACCCCACGTCATGAGAAAAATGATCTACCAACTTCCCTCTTCGTTTTCTACTTTGTTTTTCATTTTTCATTTTCCATTTCTCCATCGTTTTCTTTATCTTTATCCACCGGGTTCGCTTTTTACTCATCTTCCTCGAGGACGCGTAAGATGTAAGCTTGGGGGATTTTGATCACTCCGTATTTTACACCTTTTTTCTGCATGTTTGCATGCCATTTAGATCGCTCAAATCGTGTTTTTTCACGTTTATTCGACAATATTGTGATGCTTTTCACGATTTGTTGTTTTTGTCGTATTTCAGGAGATTTGGAGCGATTTAGAGTGATTCTGAGATGCACCCACTCCGGAGTGTCACCGACGACTCTCTTGAGGGGTATTCTGCGATTGGAGAGGAGTGGAAGAAGAAAGAACGTCGTAGGAGCAACGAGGAGGCAAAAATACAAAGAATGGGCATTTTCAGCATGCCACTCGGCCGAGTGAAGGAGTCACTCGGCCGAGCATAGACAGCCCGCTCGGCCGGCCAGATCAGACACGCAACAGAGCTAATATCAGCGTGCACTCGACCGAGCATCGCCAGACCACTCGACCGAGCACCGAGTCATCCCTAGCCCGAGTGGAGCCAAGACGACGGCAACCAAAAATATTGAACTCTCTGGAATCCGCCAGTCAGCCCCAAAGACCGACTCGGCCGAGTGACGAACGTCGTCCGCCCGAGTGAAGAACGCACATCGGCCGAGTGACTCCCGAGGAGACGACCCCCAAGATCCCCAACTCTCTGGAATCCGTCAGGGTCTCTCACTCGGCCGAGTGACATTTGTCACTCGGCCGAGTGAGCCGCGCTGCCTGTAGCGTAAGTTGCGATTTGAGGCTGCGCAGGGGCAGTTTCGTAACAGTTTTTTGGGCGATTTTGGGGGGTATTTAACCCCAGTTTTTAACCTAGTTTGGGGAGCTTTTTCCTGAACTTTTGGCAGCCTTTTTGATTAAGTTTTAGGAGATTATATTTGGATTATTGGAGAGGAGATAAAAAGTTCTTTTTTGTTGGATGCTATTGGAACTCCATTGGTTTGTCTTTCTCTCTATTAAAAACCCTATTTTTTCTTGATATTTTGATTATTGCAATGAATTCTCTTGTTATTTCCTTTGAATATCTAATTATTTGCATGATGAATTGTGAGTAGTGTTATCGTCTTAGGGCGTAGGGATGAACCCTACGAGCCCAATTTCAAATTTGTGATGAATAGGTAAAATTCTTGCTAGGATTGATTAAGGTTAGTTTGGGATTGATTTAATACGAATAGCTAGGGATTCATACCGATTGGGATTTGCAAGAGATTGGATCCCAATTCGATAGGAAGCCCTAGAAATTCGAATTGGGTTGCAGTTGGATTCCCCTAGGATTGGTTTGCAAGAGATTGGACCAATACTAGGGGTTTCGATTACAATTCCATACCGGTACCCGTTTGCAAGAGATTGGACGGGTAGGAACTATCCCAACCTAGGTCGTAGCTTGAGTTTGCACGAGAGTGGGCTCGAGATACGATTGAACGATGATGTTGTTCTTCACGCTAGTTTGCCTAGGTTAGGGTTTGCAAGAGATTGGACCCTACCCTAGGTTTGCTATAGACCGGCAATAGCGCGAGAGCGTGAGCTTGGTTCTACATTTAGTTGCAACTAGTTCACCCGAATTTCAAGTCTAGCAATTGTGAAACCTACGAATCACAATGATGAGATACGGCAAGTAGCGGGGATTCCCTATCCCTAGGCGTCTTTATTAATTTGATATTTTCTTTCGTATAATTGAACGACTGTGACTGCATTACTGCGAATATTTCTCTACTGTTCCTATAGCCAGGTTGACTAAAGAAGACACTGTCATATGTCCTCCTCGTGTTCGATACCCGCTCGTCGCTACACCGTGCGCTTGCGGTAAGACTACAGTGTCGCAGTCCCGGGACGTGTATCCGGGGCGCGACCAAAGACGGGGCTCATAAATTTAATGCAGCAGGATCCCTTCCATGGGCATCCTTACGAGAACCCCAATCACCACATCGACACTTTCCTGGCAAAGTGTGACACTTTCAAGGCGAATGATGTGAGTGATGACACCATCAAGCTGCGGCTTTTCCCGTTCACCTTGAGGGATAAAGCATCGTATTGGCTACGGGCCCATCCGCCCAACCATTTCACCACATGGGAGAAGCTGGCACTCGCCTTCGTGGATAAAATCTATCCACCCTCGAAGACGGTGCGGATCCGGGGGCAATATCAAATTTCAAGCAACTCCCACAAGAATCCATTTATGAGGCCTGGGAGAGATTCAAGGACCTCCAATATCAATGCCATCATCACGAGATCCAGCCCTGGGACTTGGTCAGAGCTTCTATAATAGGCTACAGCCCAGCACCAAAATGATAATTGATGCTACAGCGCAAGGCGCCTTGCTTGACAAATGTCACGCCCCATTCTCACAAATACCTTATATGGCATTTCATACCATGGGAGAAGGGAGGATGGAGCCTGACAAGCCGCGGTATATCACCAATCGTGAAAAGAAAACACATAATAAGCAGGCCACTGCGAATGCTGGGATCATACATCACATTATAAAAGGGAAGAAGCAACACAAACAGCCATCACAGAGAGTACATAATCATAGATTTGCACAACCAGAGAGAGTACTACACAACAGCATCAAGTACAAAGTGAAACTAACTCAGGTATACATAAGAAGTGCCACAAGCTTCCAACACATACAACAGCTACAGAAGACAACCAGCTCACTACGCGACCCGACTCACACTACACGACACATCCCAAAAGAGTGGTGGCCCCAAGGTGTCAGCTCACCCATGGGCAATCTCCTGAGGGAGATTCTGCTCTGGTGCCCCTTGCTCAAGACCTGAAAAGTAAAATGAGCACGTCAAACGTGCCTAGTAGAAAACTAACCAGGGTAGGGGAACTTATTTAGGGGTTATGAGTGTAAAGGCAATAGGAGTACAAGTAACCAAAGTAAAGAGTACAACACACAAGTGTGCAACAACAACACATATAAAATTCATTAGCTAGCAGATGTTAGTGACTCTATGGAAGCCTGGGTATCACCTAAAGATAAAGGCCTGGACTTCACCCCAAATTTGGGGTGAATATAGCACACAACGTTTTTCAGTGGACACGGGCACTGTAAGCCGGGCCTCTCAGCTCCCCCGTCCCTGGCAGGAGTGAGGCTCTCCACATAGTAACATAGCCTCCGTATGTACCCTCCACTCCCGGTAAAGGCGAGTGGGTATAACAATATCACGTATCACATATCACTTTCCCCAACTTCTCAGTCCAGCCCCTTATAGTTAAGTTATACCCAAACTTCCCCCATCCCCATACCAGGATGCTCACCTGCCTTAGGGCAGATCGAGACGTCCCAGTTGACATGTCATGTGTCATGATCTTCAATGAACACACACAATTTCTCAAATGTAAAGCATGGGACACAAGTTATAAATGCCATTTTCCAAGTTTCTTCCATTTCAAATTCATTTGGGCATTTTAACAAACATATGGCGGTTGCCATGTAAATGTAAAGTGTCACACCATCAATTTTGATAACAAATCACATAATTAAACTTTATCAAAGGTATCAACAACATTCAAGCATGTTAAAATAGAAAATTTAACAACATCTCCAATTCAACTTCACCCAAATAGTTCAACTTGCTGAAATTTGCAGGAACATCTTAAAAGACATCACATTTAATCAATTTATTTTATGAATTTGACAAAACTTACTGAATGAAAGTTGGAGATATACTAGTCCTGGGTTCACCCATAAACTTTCATGCAGAAATGTGGACTAGTAAATTTATGGTGATTTATTTGGTGCAGCATGTCCAAGCTGTTTTTCAGACAGAATTTTGGGCCTGTATTGTAAGCCAATTTTAAGCATGTTGCAGCCAGAATTTCAACATATATGCACCTGATGAAATTTTAGATAATTTGTTAACTTTACAACGAGACCAAAATCAACCAATTCCATAAAGTGTGCAGGTGATAGACTTCATTTTACTGAACTGTGTGCAAGTTGACAGATTTCCAGACATGTTGTAAACAATGAATATTTACTCTTAAATATTGAAACTCAACCTATATCAAAATTTATATGAATCTGGGGTAGGACTTCATGAACTACATGTATATATCTTTTTCAGAAGTTAATTACATCCACAGTGATCACAATCCATGAAGAAACTCACATCAGAATTTCAGAATTTCAGTGAAGGGTAGTTTGCTAAGAAAACAAGTAAAAATTGAATCTTTTTGACATATTGCATCCATAACACATAAAATCAAGATCATAAACTTTATAAATAACATCATAACATCCTCATAACCCTAAATAAAAATCCACAAACCTAGGTTAGAATCCTACCTCGATGAAGTCTCTTTCTTTCCCTCTTCTCTTTCTTTTCCTTCCACCCTTCTTTCTCCTTGAAGAACTGAGGTTTTTCTTCAATTTTTGGAAGCAAAATTAGGGTTTTAGAGTGTTGAAGAATGAGCAAAAGGGGAGGGGGAGTTCGGCCAACTTTGGGGGAGAAGAGGGAGGAAATAGAAAAGAGAAGAAAAGAGAAGAAAGTGAAAGAAAAGAGTAGAATTTTCCAAATAAAATATCTAGCCCTAGAATCCTCTTAGGATAAGCATGCATAGGTTAAAATTACTTTAATACCCTTCCAAAACTATCCCCCAAGTTCCAAGTATTTACAAGTTTGCCATTACTTTATGCACATACTCCTTTAGTATGCACGCACAGCAGTTTTTGGCCAAAAGACCGTTTTGCCCCTGACCTTTCTAAAAGTTTACGAGCATGCCACTAATCCCATCCCTTTTCAAACTGGCCCCCCCACGCACTAACCCACTCTTTCAAAATTTACAAGTTTGACATTACTTTACACACCCACCATTACTCTACACACACACTTCCACCCATATAGCCAAATGACCAAAATGCCCCTACACTCTTCATGAAATTACACGACTGCCACGAGCTACATTCACACCATATCACATCTTATCAACTCATTATACTCCCTATACTCGCGCGTAGAGGACTACCGTATCAGTCGCCGTATAGTGCTAACAGGCCATGACAACAAATCTCCCGAAGAAGCCATAGACCTGCTAGAGCATATTGCAGCCAATAATCAGCAGTGGAGTGAAGAGCGAACCATAATGACCCGGACTCCCGATGTCAAAGCTGCTAGCCATCGTGACTCTCACATCGAGACCTTGTGCAAACAGGTGGCCAGAATTGAACATCGCTTGGATTCCATCCCGGTGACCACCAACACCTCTACTTATCATCCTGCAGAGGATTATGTAGAGCAAGGCTACATTCCTAGTGATGCACATTATGATGGTGCTGAATTATCGGAGTCTGTGCAGTACGTCCAATGAGAGGGACGAAATCAATGGCAACACCCAGCTGCTCGGAATCATCCGGGATTTTCTTATAGGAACCCCGGCAGAGGGCTGCAACCTCCACAATTTCAGAGACCACCCCCCTCCTCAGCAACAACAAAGGCAACCACAGAATCAGCAACAGAGCGGGTTTAGGCCAGCTGGGCCTTACCGACCACCGGGTTATCAATTCAATCACCCACCTCTGCCGGGCTATGCATCAAATCCGCCTCGATCCAATTTGGAGGCTACATTGGAAACTTTTATGAGTGGTCAAGTCCGGTTCAACCAGGACACATCCGCCCAGTTCAAGAATATAAATACTTCGCTCGATGAACTGAAGGGCCAGATGTCCCAGCTTCTGAAGAACCAAGTGAGGTTGCCTTCGCAACTAGAGCCAAATCCAAGGGCCCAAGCAAATGCTGTGGTTTCTGTCACCACACGTGGAGGACGGGCAACCGACCCCGTTATGATCCCGGCTGTGAACAAGAAGAGAGTCACTACTGAAGAGGCCGTTATTGACGGTGATAAGGAAGAGGCTACTGAAGAGCCTACAAAGAATGAGGAGAAGGCAGATCCACCATCCATCACACCTACAACAACTCCGCCTCCTGTTGATGTTGCAAAGAACAAAGCAAGCCGACCTCCCCTGCCATATCCACAGAGGTTAGCTTTGGCTAAGATGGAGAAGAAATACTCCAAATTCACGGAGCTGCTGAAGGGAATCCTGTTAAATAGTCCATTCATGGATGCTATCACGGAGATCCCCATCTACGCCAAGTTCTTAAAGGACCTGATCATGGGAAAGAGGAAGCAAGAAAAGATAAAGCTCTTGGAGGACTCTACCTCCGCTATAAAGAATCATCTATCCCGAAACCTACCGGATCTGGGGAGCTTCACCGTTCCATGCTCCATTGGAGGGATGCCCATCAGCCGAGCCTTGATCAATCTAGGGGCGAGCATCAGTTTGATGCCCCTTTCTATATTTGAGAGATTGCAGACCGGAAGCGAATTAGAGCCTACGAATATGTCCATACAGCTTGCGGACCATTCGATCACTTATCTGGTGGGCATAGCCAGGGATATCATTCTCCAGATACCTCCTGGATTGCGCGTTCCCGTTGACTTCGTCATTATGAACATGCCCGAGGGAGGGAGCTCCCAGCTTATACTTGGCCGCCCCTTCATGGCGACAGCCGACGTCTTGATTGATGTCTGAGAAGGGACTCTCTCGCTGAACGTGGGTAACATCGAAGCTGAGTTCAGGCTGCAGAAGCCAATGAGGGAGCACGTTCATGAAGAAGGAGCTAGCTACTTGGAGCTCCTGGAAGATGAAGCTGTAGGAGATTTTACTTCAGAGGGGGTCATGAAGGACCCAATAAGAACATGAGTTGACGATGATGGCGACTCAACCTACCACAAAGCGGTCGCTGCCTACATCCGAGTGTTGGATGAGGAGCTTTTGAATCATTCTCCGAATCGTGAAGAACCGGAGGCCATATGATACGCAAGGGAGAAGCTTGAAGTAGACGGATGCCAAATACCACCGGATTGCGTCATCGGTGAGAACGACGCACGAATTCCACACGCACCAAACGAATATTGATGAATCAAAGGGAGTCGAGCTCATGACTCAAAATGAGCTCTTATTGGGAGGCAACCCAATGTCATGCCCTATTTTGAAATATACGTGTATTCTACTATATATACGTGATATTTCTACCTACGATGCATACGTAGGCATAAAATAAACGTAGATATTGATGTATATAACGTAGTGCAAGGAGTTATGGGGTCAATGGCATCCCCATAAATTTTTAAGAAGGTGAGGGGCAAAATGGTCATTTGGACCTAGGGTGCTGTGCGTACATACTTAAGTCGGTGCATAAAGTAATGGCAAACTTGTAAATACCTAAAAGTTGGGGGGCATTTTTGGAAGGGTATTTTAGTCATTTTAGGTTATTCATGGCTTGGGGAGCAAGTAAGGAGTGTAGAAAACTCCATATAAAAATCTTCTCCTTCCTTATCCTTTTCTTTCTTTTTCACGTTTATTCCCGATTCCCTCTCCTACTAATTAGGCCGGCCACCTCTCTCCCTACTTTTCCTTTATCTTCCAAACGAAAACCCTAATTCCCATTCACAATAGAAGGAATTCAGGTTTGCTTCAGGGAGAAAGGAGGTGGAATGAAGAGAAAGAGAAGGAAAGATTAAATTTTGAGGTAGGAATCCTCTTGGATTTGGAATTCCATTAAATTAGTTCTTACTGTCATGTTTTTATAGCATGTTTTTATCCAATATGTGATAAGGATAGTTAAATTTTACATGCTTTGGCTCAATTTCATAATTTCCCTTTGAAATTCTTAGAAATTCCCTCCCCTTTGAAATTCTGGAATTTGTATGGTTTTATGCGTTGAACAATTCTGTAATTTGTATGATTTTGTGCGTTGAGCAATTCTGCAATTTGTATGGTTTTGTGCGTTGAGCAATTCTGCAATTTGTATGGTTTTGTGTGTTGTGCAAATCTGAGATTTGTATAGTTGTGCGCGGTGACTAATTCTGAGTTTTATCGAGAATTAAAGTCTGAAAAAAAAATATTCGTGTAGACCTTCAAGTTCTACCCCAAAATAATATAAAATTTGATATATGTTCAATTCAGAAATTAGGAGTAAAAATTCCATCTTTACAACATGTCTGGAATTCTGTTACACTGGACACAGTTTAGTAAAATTGACCTCAGTACCTTCACACACAATGGAATTTGATGTTCTTGGTCTCGTTGGAAAGTTAACAAGTTTATCTTTAATTCCATCATAGTGCTTATATTCCAAAATTCTGGCTAAAACATGCCCAAAAACAGCAAACTTTACATACCCATAAATCTGTCTGAAAAACAGATTTGACACATTTCACCAATTAATTCACCGTAAATCATATAGTTCTTATTTTTACATGAAATTTTATCTGTGAATCCAAAACTTCCATATCTTCAACTTTAATTTATATTATTTTGTCAAATTCCCAAGAGAAATGAATATAATGTGTTGATCTTTACGGCTGTTCTGCAAATTCCTGCATGCTGAATGGTTAAGGGATGTGTTAAAATTGTGTATTGTTGTAATTCTACCCACTATGGTACATGATTATTGTTCTTGCATGTAAATTAGATTAATGATATGTCTTGTCAATTGATTTGCTAATGTTCTTATGGACATGCACGTCACGCTAACCACGTGTTTGTGAAAATGCCTGAATGAAGGCAAATGCCAGAAATGCGAGGAATGCTCCATCATATGGATATGAAATGGAATTTGATTTGAACTTGTAATGTTGGGAGCTTGTAATGCATGGTGCCATATGTGATGTGATGATGGGTTGATATGAATACGATAGAGGGCATGACACTTCAGTGCATGACCCATGTTGATGTGAATATGGACAGTGATACCATGCTACATGACTCCTTCATTACTAGAACGATGAAATGGAACCCTTGAATGTCTCAATCCTCTCTAAGGAGGGTGAGTTAGCAAAACCAGGGTAGGTGGGATTTGAGTAAATTGTGGATATGAGGCCTGGACTGTGAAGTTAGGAGATGATTATGTGATGTGTGGAGTTTACACCCACTCGCCTTTACCGGGAGTGGAGGGAATTTTTACACACACTCGCCTTTACCGGGAGTGGAGGGGTCATACGGAGGTTGGGTTATATGTGGATAGCCTCACTCCTGCCAGGGACGAGGGAGGTGAGAGGCCCGACGTATAGTGCACGTGTCCACTGCGTCGTGTGCTATATTCACCCCACTTTTGGGGTGAAGTCCAGGTCCTGGTATCACACAGTTTACCCAAGTTCCAATTAACTCAATTATAAAATGATAAAAATAAGAATTTGTGTGTTACTCCTTCTGCTAGCAGCACTTCCCCTTCCCTTTGTCTACTTCTTTGTGACTATGTGTCTTACCACATGCACTTGTACTTGTCTTATCAGATAGTGCTTGCCTGAATACTTGTGTTGTTATTATTACTATTATTATTCGTGCTAACCCTTATCTTGCAGTAACTTGACACTGGACCGCAGGTATAATTCCCTTGTTTTAACTATTTAATTTTCATTATATCACTTAGTTACATACTCCATTTCTCTTGCTTGCCTTGTGATTTGATAGCCTTAGAACGGAGTTCCAAACCCAAGTTGGTTCCTACTGGGGCACGCATTGACGTGCTCCTCCTTATTTTTCAGGTAGCAGGGGTATCATTGTTGGAGGTGACTTGGAGTTGGGTTCAGGGGTGACACTTGGTGTGAGTTGTAGTTGTGGTTTGGTATGGTTGTCTTGGGAGGTGGAGAATGGTGGAGTATATGTAGTGGTGTACCTGGATGATGTATATAAATGGAAGTTGTTGTATATATGTGATATGTTGTCGTTGTTCTTTGTTATCAATGAGTTGTTTGATATTATAGTGGAGCTACACTTGTACTATCCCAACACGTGCGCAGTGGCCTGCTTATTCAGTTCTTCTTTCTCTCTCTCTCTTTCCTCTCTCATCACCCTCACTCTTCAGGATACTTGGAAAAAAAGATTTAAATGCCGGGTATTCTGAGGAACGGGGCGTGACACCCAATCTCTTAGATCTTGGATTTTCTTTTTCAGTTTCTTATTTTTTCTTTATTTATTTGAGAAAACCAAACAAAAACATTTGTATCTCTCATAAAACTACAAAACCATAAAAATTTGATGAATTCATCCCTTTTACAGGTTGGACATGAAGGGACAAGCAAATCGACATTTTAAACGGAAGAAAGTTGGAGGAGAGCAGCAATTTTGAAGAGCAGATCAAAGAAAAGGAGCTGAAAAGAAGATACAACTTGCTCGACCGAGCAGTCACTTTGCTCGGTCGAGCAGCGCAGGCACGAGAAAGAGGAGAAAACCGGCGTTCTGTCTGCGCGATCCGAGTAGCGAGCTGCTCGACCGAGCATCCGCTTGCTCGGTCGAGTAGCGCAGGCTCACGAGAATTTGGAGAAAACGACGTTCTGTCTGCGCGGCCCTAGCATACCCTGCTCGGTTCGAGTGATGATCTGCTCTCCCGAGCAACATACTGCTCGGTCGAGCATGCGAGGGAGCACTCTTAAACTATTTATTTTTTCGTGTCTGACTCGATCGAGCAGCTTCGATCGAGTCAGTCTACCCTATTTTCGTGGGCCCCACTGCCAAACGAGTTGGGTTAAAAACCCAACTCGTTTCATCTTTTTACCTTAAGCTCTAAAAATTACCCTAAGCCATCTTAATTCACTGCCCGAGCAAACTCTCCCTCACCCCTACTCGATCTCCCTAGTCATCGTCGTCCTCCGCCCGCACCGCCACCTGTGCCGTCGTCCGGCCACTCCATCTCCGGTCAGCCACACACACACACACACACACTCTCTCTCTCTCTCTCTCTCTCTCTCTCTCTCTCTCTCTCTCTGCCTCTCTCCCTCTCTTTCCTACTTCCTATTTTCCAATCGACGACGGCAACCGACGGCGCCGCAGCTGCCGACGGCGCCACCCACCTCAAACCTCCCGACGTTTCCCCCCATCCTCCTCCGCCTTCCCCTCTCTCTCATCGCATCGCACAACGCCGCCCCTCCAATTCCTGATTGACGCTGCCCTAGGGCACATTTGGTACTACTTGGCCCGAGCACCCATGGTGCTCGTCCGAGTAGCTGCCCATCATCAACACTGCTGACCGAGCAACGAATGTACTCGGTCAGAGTTTCCAAACGAGCAGCACAGCACGGACCGAGCAGTAGAGCTACTCGGTCGAGCAACCCCAATTCAGCATTTTCCCTATTTTTGGACTTTCTAATACTGACGTTTTTATTGTTTCCATTTCAAGTACTGTTTGCCTACGTCAGCAGCCACTACCAGGATTAGCTTGGGGGAGATCTTCGCATTCGCATCGCTCGTTCAGTCGGTACTGTTTACCTACATTAGAAGCCACTACCAGGATTAGCTTGGGGGAGATCTTCGCATTCGCATCGCTCGTTCAGTTGGTACACTCTTTCCTCTATTTACTTTTTTATACCGACATATCATATAGCCATCTCAACAATGGTCCGCAATAGAGGAGCCCCCATCCCTCCCATTCGTGGGAAGAGGCCGTCCTCTGATGCCTCCTCTTCCCGAGCCACACGTCGCCCTCGCCTCACCACCACCCCTACCCCTGCGGAGGAGCGCGTGCGTGATATGTCGCCCGCGTCCAACTCTTCTCCCCCACGCCGCAAACACACATCCACCACTACCATCCCCACCACCTTAGCCATCATCCCTTCTGCACCTCCTGCTATTCCCGCTGCTCTTCCGCCCCGTGTGCAGACGTTCGGTATCACGTTCTGGGACGACGACCACCGCGAGCGCTTCATCTGGATCTCACAGCGTCGTCTCGTCCCCACTCTTTTTATCGACGTCCCCATCCTCCGTTCCCTTGGACTCCTTCAGGGAGTCCATTGGTTGTACCGTGCGATCGGGTTCGATCGTTTCCTTTGTGTCCATGCCCCCACATACACACACCTCACCCTGGAGGCCCTGAGCTCCATTGCCCGCACCCCGACGGGCGATGGCATCACTTTTCGCCTTTTGGATCAGGACTGCACGATCATATACGAGATGATCTGGGCACACTTCCATTTCCCCTCCATCCATGACCCCCAAGCAGCCTTCTCCCCAGATTATGACATTGGCACGTTCGACGCCACGTCTTTCTGGCAGCGAATTTCGGGTCTGGACCACTACCGCCCGAGCCGGGCGAAGGCGTCATGCATCGTGCATCCCTACCTTCGTTACGTGCAGTGCCACCTCGCTACCACCCTCTTTTGCAGGCCAGAGGTCGGGACCATGTCCCTACCCGAGCTTTCCCATCTTATGTGGATGACCCGACCACTGCGCTTCCACCCAGACGGCTCCCTCCGCCCCTTCGTTCTTTCGGACGCAGCCCATTGGCTGTGTCATCGTCTCATTCACACCGCACACACATACTCTACCACAGATATCTGTTGTGGCGGATTTTTCACGATCTTTGCACGGATGCTTGGTCTAGACCTGCCTAAAGATCTTGTGACCCCTGCGGGCCCCACACGCTTGACCCTTGGTGTCCTCGAGCACATGCATATCATCAGGCCGTATGGGACCCGTCACTGGACTATTTTGTCGGCACCCACCACACTCCCCACATGGTACTTCCCGTCCCCCACCTCACCCACATAGTGTTGAATATTGGACTCCCCGGATTTGGTTTTGGATGATGAGCAAACATAAATAATTCATGAACTAACAATTTGTGAGCGCAGTATTGGAGATCGTCGCCAATTTCACGAGAATATTCAAAGCGACATCTCAACACTTCCAAAAGCTCGTATTCAAGCCTAAAGCTTCGTTGAAGCTCTTACAACGCTTTGGAAGTAATGAAGATTCAATCGAAGCTCTCAAAGACCGTTTATTAAGGTTTTATTTATAGTCTTTTAGTTTCGATTGATAGAATGTTAAGCCTTGAGTATATCTTACGTTTCTATCTTCATTTCGCTCATTTCGTAGCTCTAGGATTCTTGCACAAGTTCACTCTAACTTCCTCGAAGCATCGCGCTTCGATTCGGACTTTGTTGTGCATGTTAGTTGGTACAAGAACAAGTACTGACCGACTAGATGGTGATCTAGTCGGTCGGCCACTGTTCTTGGACCGACTAGTTTCAGTCAGTTAAATCTTTGTTCTTTACTGTTTACAGTTAGTCGGTCTACGTTGACTCACCGACCGACTAGTTTGTGAACTAGTCGGTCAGTGATGCTTCTTTGACCGACTAGTTGTGATTTACTGTACATGCCAAATTTCTCCTAAGCTACTGTTTACCGTTAGTCGGTCTAAGAACGTTTGATGACCGACTAGTTGACAATCTAGTCGGTCAACTTTTGTTCTTGGACCGACTAAGTCAACTTGCCTTCAGACTATGTTGTTTTGCCTCTTAGTCGGTCTACGTTCATTGGATGACCGACTAGTTGTGAAACTAGTCGGTCAGACAGTGTTCTTGGACCGACTAGTTTTCTAGGTCTGAAATTCTATCTCTTCTCTGATCTGCTCTTAGTCGGTCCATGCTTTGTGACTGACCGACTAGTTGATGAACTAGTCGGTCAGTGAGTGTTCTTTGACCAACTAATTCTCTCAGATTTCTTTCCGTTGGAGATTGACCTAACTTATGTTTTTGGGTTCCTATAAATACGAACCTAGGTCATTTCTATCTTCAATAGAGCTGCCATTAAGAGATTCATTGAGTTATAAAGAGATAGCTATTCTCCCTCAAATCTAAAGCTCTCTTCCTCACAAGAAACCCATTCTCTCTCATTTCTAGATCTAGAGAGAAGCTTGTTCTTGGTGAGCTCTTCAAGCTATTGCTTGATTCAAGTTTCCAAATCATCCCAAGGCACCCATTGCTGCTCATTTCCTTGGTGCTAGGGTTTGGTAACTTCATCTTCCTCAAATCCTTCATTCCACCTATTGGGTAAGAAAAACTCAAGGTATAGGATTTTGTGGTAAGAGTATTTATTTCATTTAAACTCTTTATATTGCTTATTGGCTCTCTCGGTTGTGAGAGAAGTTTGTGATCCCGGGTTGTGGGATTCACTTTGCCATTGCTTGTATGATTTGATCTTGTGAAGGTTTTTCACAAGATATTCATAGTGGAAATCTTGAGTTAGGGTTTCTAACTCAAGTATCCGGAGGGGATCCGGGTGGTTGGGACGTAGGATCACCGGGAACAAGTCGGGGAGACTTGGGTGGATCCGAACCCATTAACTTCGTTTGTTTGCATTGTTAATTTCATTGTTGTCATTCAATTTAAGCTTCCGCAAATTGATTTGGTAGTTGTGTGCAATTTAATTTGGAATTATACGCCTTATTATTTTAAAGTACTATTCACCCCCCCCCCTCTAGTACTTGTGCAGTAGCTGGTAGGGCATTACACATAGCCCCCATCCAGCTGAGCTGGATGATAGACAGGGTCCACCCACTCCCTGCGCTCCACGTACTTGAGCCCCCGGGTGCCCCCATCGAGGCTGACACCGATGACCGGGTGCCCCATTCCCCCGAGTACGAGGAGCATAACATAGCAGCCCTCGTCGCCGGCCTTCCAGCACCCCCAGTACACCCACCACCACCGGGAGCCGTTTCTTCCACCACCGTCGAGTCTTCGGGGGCTGTCTCCACTTTCTGCCCCGCGACTCAGACCTCTGTCCCCACCGTACCCGTGCCGGAGGGCATCGATATTCAGTCTTCTCCTGATCTTTCAGATCTTGACTTTCCTGAGCACGACCCAGCCCCCACTCTTCCACCGCTTAGGGACCTGATAGCTTCACTGCCTATTTCTTTATGTTCCCTCATTCCACTCACCGGCACATCGTCTTCGCATGTATCTGCTATCCTTACCGAGAGCGTCTCGACGTCTATCCACACTGCTGTGTCGACGACTGCTCTGTCCTCTGTTGCCTCTATTTCCACCACCGTTTCTCCTGATCTCAGCCACACCGCACCACACACCGACGCTGCTAAGATCCCGTCGAGCTCACCCTTTCCCACTTTTCACCCGAGGCACCATGTATCCTCTTCTCGTGGTCGCTTTACGAGAGTGGTGTCTCCCGGCCACATTTCTCGCCCTCCCCTCGACTCCCGTACCACAGACGGTCGTCTGATGGCGTTGGAGGGGTCGACTTCTCGCCTCCGTCAGGATTTCGACGTCTTTGTATGCTCGACGATGCTACATCACGAGAGAGTTGAGGCAGACATGGCCTCCATTATTGACTTACTTCGGACACGTGCCCACCACACGTGATCCTAGCACACGCCCCACCACCCCGGCCAGCCACTGTGACTACCCTCGCACCACTCAGTGCTCCACATTCCCAAGTTTCTGCAGAGCCTACTTCTTCCACATCTGAGTCAGGTGTCACAGTAGATCCCACTTCTGCCATAGTGCTATTTTCAGTTGTGCCTTACACCACCACTACTGACCTCCCCACTGACCCACCAGTTGAGCCCCAGTCACCTCCCACATTGCCTGATCTACAGCAGAGGGACCCACCACCACCCCTAGAGGGTGGTGCCTCTACCTGATGATGTCCCTTCCTATTTTTGCCTCCCTCATATTTTATTGTGCACATCTGTCTTTTCGAGGCCCTGATCTTAGATAGCTTGGGGGAGTACCCACACATGCATCATTTTTCTTCATCATTGCATCATGTCATGTTTTTACTTCTTTTTGCACAGTTTTATTTTATATTCACCCACCCACCCACCCTATTTAGCATCATCTCCCGCCTACCAGCGTTTTCTCAGCAGTGAGGACATTGCTGGGTTTAGCTTGGGGGATGAGCGCTACCGTTTTATTTTTCTTTTACATTTTCCTCCCTTTTCAGCTTTTTAGTTTACTTTTCCACTCCTTTTTCACTTCTTTATCCTTTTTCTCATTCTGCATCACATTTTCTGCTTTTTGCCATGCATGCATCCCTCTTTTCATTTTCCTATTTTTCCGCCCTTTTTCTTTTTATGCTAATGATGTTTTGCATGATGATACTTCTCGTAGCCCTTAGTAGTTACTCGGGATGCTTGCTATTTGATGACATGCTATTAGGGTAGTTTCAGTTTTACTTTCTATATGCGCGCATACTCTTTTGCTGATCTATCTGATTTAATGCCTGAAATGAATTGAAAATCAAATGCATAAAATAGTATCTAGTATGCGCTATGTTGGGTAATGCACCTAGGTTCACGCATCACTAGAACACTTGGAGCATCTGCTTTATATCTTATTCACTTCTGTTTGCATGCTTGATGTCATTGTGCTTATTACTGCATGTCTTTTTAGTGTTCATCTAGATGAATGAAAATATCTATGATAGTTATGTGTTTAGTTATAGTATTATCTTATTAAACCGTTGTGCACCTCTTATGAGTGAACTGAGAGATTCATTATTTTCCTTCTCCACATATCTTTATAGTTCTCTACATATCAGTTAGTTTCACCCCTTCAACTAACCTTACCGCATCCTACCTCCCAAAAATCCCAAAAAGAAAAAATATAGCTTCTAAATGAAAGAAGAAAAAAGAAAAAAGAAAAAAGGAGAAAGAAAAAAATGTATATATGTGTGTGTGAAAAAGAAAAGAAAAAGGAATAAAATAAAGGAATAAAATCATTTTTATACTTTCATTAGAAGCTATCACATATACTGGGAAAAAAGACAAAAAATTCCATATCCTATTCCTAGATGCGATGCCTCAAGCTAAGCTTGGGGGGTGAACCAACTGATCATATGAGTGAGTATGACATTAGAGTAGAGACGGTGCATAACGGGGAGATTTGATAATACTTAAACTTTACAAAACACTTTAGTTTTTGGAGTTTTTTTGTGCCTCGAAATGAATAATTGAATAGCATGATTCTTTCCATTCTCTATTGCATGCTGCGTGATTTCTATATGCTCCATGTGTATCTGTGATTGAAAAGTGCATTGCCAACTCTTATATACTAGACTCTATAGACTGCATGAGATTGATATGAGTTGATGGCATTATTTCAGTAGATCCCTCTCTTTTGTCTGTATTGCATGCTAGACATATGATCTGTAAAACTTGAAAATACCATTAGCATGTATTTTTACTATTCTGAGCATCGTGATATACTGCTTAGGCTTGAAATCTGATTGAACAACCTTAGCACCCTCCATCCATTTCCATTATCCTTTATTCTTATTTTTATTTCTTTTTGTTTTTCTCCCGGCATACTTAGTATTCGTCTTCCTCGAGGACTAGTAAGAGGTAAGCTTGGGGAATTTTGATGTGTCCATATTTTACACCTTTTTCATAGCATCATGACATAGCATTTCATGCCATTTTCGCATCCAAATCACATATTTTCCTACGATATTGCAATTCTAACGTTATATTCGAGTTTTGTAGTATTTTATGAATTTACAGGGATTTTGGAGCGATTTGGGACCCGATCTGGGTATGGACACATCTGACATGCCCGTGAGCTCGTTGGCGAAGCTCTACATGAGTTCGCGGAGTTTTGGGAGCCATGGGAGGAGTGGAGGAGAGAGCAAGAGGAGAGGAGAAGCTTCAGAAACTTCAACAAAGAGTTTCACAGGCGACTCGACCGAGAAGAACAGCTCCTCGGTCGAGCAGATGCAAAACGAAGAAAAGAGCAGATACGTAGCCTACTCGGACCAATCACTCATGGTGCTCGGTCGAGCAGCCCTTAATTCCGATGCTCGACTAATCCCTTGCACGGCCCGAGCAGCTCCTTTGGCACCCGAGTCAGTTGACTGCTTGACCGAGCAGAGCTAACTCGGGCCGAGCAGACAGAGTGATGATTTTTGGAAGAGCGCTACTTCCTGGCGTGCTCGACCGAGCAAGACGACTGCTCGCTCGAGCAGCCGACCGAGCAACCTACTGCTCGACCGAGTCACTGACTCGGTCAACGATGCTGAAGGCCATTTTTTGAAAGATTTCAAGCCGTTCGTTGCGCGCTTGAGTGAGTGAAGAGTGGATATGCGACAGTTCCAAGGGCGTCGATTCATTTTTGTAGTTTTTGAATTATTTTGAGAGGGAGGAGAAGATTAGAAAAACTTGTTAGATCTAGATTAAATTCTTGAAGATTATTGGATAATTTTTGGAGTTCATTTGCTATTCTCGCATTTGGGAATCTTGAGTTTTCTTTGGATCTATTGCTCGCTGTTTTTCTTCGTCTTTGGCACGTAAGCTCCTAAATCTTTATTTGATTAATTCCTTACGATGTTTTCTCTTGCAAAAATCATATTTTTATTTGTTAGGATCGTCATGAGTGAGTAGTCTCTTCTAGGGTTGATGGGTTAGCCCTAAGACCCTAGGGGGGAGATGTAGATCCGGATCTCTAGGTTGGACTATGAATAAATGGGAGTATTTCGGTCGATCCTACCGAATCCCTAGGATAACCCATACTGAGATCATGCCCACGGTCTGTGGAATTGATGTGCTTAAGGGGTATCATTAGGATTAGAATAGGAAAATCGGTGAATCTAACCAAGGCTCGTGACCATGCCTGACTCGTGCCTTGAGGGGATCCACCGACGAACTATACCGCTACGTTGACGGCTACCGCTATTGCGTCAATGAGAGCCACCGAAATACCTCGCAATTCTAACCCACAAGAGTGGTACAAATTGGGAGATTAATCCCCTAACCCTAATGCAATGTAAGGATCCTATTCCAACGTCGATCCCCGACGGTATTAGTGGCGACCCCTAATACCCTAGCCTCTTTTATTATTGAATCATCAACAACACCACAACCAATTCTCTCAACCCGACAGCTATCTCATTTCAAGATATAAAAGTAAGCTGAGAACCCAATTACACTGTCACCGTCCCTGTGGGATCCGACATCCTTTATACTATAATTTGACAATGTTCGCTTGCAGATCGAGCCCGGAATTGACACCTCGGGGCCATATTACGCCTGGCGACCGTGACACCGCCGGGTGGAATCTAGGTGTAGGTTTCGGGTGCGTCAAGTTTTTGGCGCCGTTGTCGAGGACGGCAATAGTGTTATCTCAGTTTATTTTTATTTCAAGAAGTTTGCTAGCAACTCTTACCATTTCTCACCTTTCCACCCTTTTTATTCTTTTTTATTACCGTGCTACTAATGGTATTTGTCTGAGTTGTTTTGGTGTATGAACACTCGCTTCGGGGCTTTAAGTCAAGAATTATTATTCGACCCCGAGATCGAGAAAACGGCAAGGACTCTGAGGGCCTCAAGCAGAAATCAATCTCCATCTGCTCAGATGGCGGACAACAATACCCCTCCTCCTCGCACCAGGTCCATCAAGGACCATATGAAGCCAACATTTGGAAATAACTCCTCTATCCTTAGACCGCAACTGGCAGCGGCGAGCTTTGAGCTGAAGACGAGGCTCATAAATTTAGTGCAGCTGGGTCCCTTCATGAGCATCCTCACGAGAACCCCAATCACCACATCGACACTTTTCTGGCAAAGTGTGACACTTTCAAGGCGAAGGATGTGAGTGATGACGCCATCAAGCTGCGGCTTTTCCCGTTCACCTTGAGGGATAAAGCATCGTATTGGCTACGGGTACATCCGCCCAACCATTTCACCACATGGGAGAAGCTGGCACTCACCTTCGTGGATAAATTCTATCCACCCTCGCAGACGGTGCGGATCCGGGGGCAATATCAAATTTCAAGCAACTCCCACAAGAATCCCTTTATGAGGCCTGGGAGAGATTCAAGGACCTCCAACATCAATGCCATCATCACGGGATCCAGCCCTGGGACTTGGTGCAGAGCTTCTATAATAGGCTGCAGCCCAGCACCAAAATGATAATTGATGTTGCAGCGCAAGGCGCCTTGCTTGACAAATCTCCCGAAGAAGACATAGACCTGCTAGAGCATATTGCAGCCAATAATTAGCAATGGCGTGAAGAGCGAACCATTGTGACCCGGACTCCCGAGGTCAAAGCTGCTAGCCATCTTGACTCTCACATCGAGACCTTGTGCAAACAGGTGGCCAGAATTGAACAGCGCTTGGATTCCATCCCGGCGACCACCAGCACCTCTGCTTATCATCCTGCAGAGGATTATGTAGAGCAAGGCTACATTCCTAGAGATGCACATTATGATGGTGTTGAATTATCAGAGTCTATGCAGTACGTCCAAGGAGAGGGACGAAATCAATGGCAACACCCAGCTGCTCGGAATCATACGGGATTTTCTTATGGGAACCCCAGTGGAGGGCTGCAACCTCCACAATTTCAGAGACCGCCACCCCTCCTCAGCAACAACAAGGGCAACCACAGAATCAGCAACAGAGCGGGTTTAGGTCAGCTGGGACTTACCGACCACCGGATTATCAATTCAATCACCCACCTCTGCAGGGCTATGCATCAAATCCGCCTCGATCCAATTTGGAGGCTACATTGGAAACTTTTATGAGTGGTCAAGTCCGGTTCAACCAGGACACGTCTGCCCAGTTTAAGAATATAAATACTTCGCTCGATGAACTGAGGGGCCAGATGTCCCAGCTTCTGAAGAACCAAGGGAGGTTGCCTTCGCATAGTCGACCCGATCTCGACCTATGGTTTCTCGCACACAAGAGAAAAACTTGAAGTGTGTGTGAGTAGAAACATAACAACACAGGTTGGAGATAGAATAAAACCTGTTTGGGTGGAGACGAAGTCCGGAAACCTGCCCCAGACCCATGGGCGACCCGTCAGGGGAGCACGACCTTTACCGAGGACAACCTTCTCCTGAGTGCGCCCTTTCGGGGGCATAGTTCCGGTGCCTGCCCTGGGTCTCTGAGAGGGAAGGATCGAGTTACGCAGCCTGACCCAAGCCCTTGGCGACCTTTCAGGGACTCAGCTCGGAAGCCTGCCCCGGATCTTTGCTGCGAGATAGCTCTATCTCTTCTCCGGTTTGTGTCACGAGGTCCGACCTGCTACGGGTAGCGAGGTCGCGATCTGCCTCGGAGGGCTTCGAGAGGGTATGTGTGGGTCGTGGACCTTCCAGCACCCTGGGGGTCCTATGCCCCTGGCGCCTTTCAGGGGCGCAGCATGTGGCCTGCCCCGGATCTTTGGTAGGGTAGGGTCGTGGTGCGTAACATGTCTCCAGCCCTTGGAGATCCTTCGGGTGTGCGACTCGAAAACCTGCCCTGGAGGTGTTGCTTGCCGCAAGGTGGCTCGCTCTTTGCGATTAAGCTGACCCCGACCTGGGCTTCTTCTCACGAGAAAAGTTTCAATAGGACGTGAGTCGAAACTTAAAGGTAAGTGAGAAGGAAAACCTGTTTGGGCGGGGGCACAGTCCGAAAACCTGCCTCGGACCCATGGGCAACCCGTTGGGGGCACGGTCCGAAGACTGGCCCCTAATCTCTGTTCGTCCCTGCTTCAGGTATCCAACATTTTCGCGTCCCAATTCGTCCTGCAATAGCCCTAGGGCGCACAGTTGGCCTACTCGGAGGAGCTTCAGTTTTGGCGTTGGAGCTTTATGGAAGTGTTTGTTAAGCAGCAGCTTCTTCATTGAGCGCCTATGTTGAGCGGCCTCGATGTCCGCATCGAGACATCTTTGGGGAGCCGCTATCTCTTTGTTAAGCCCCTTTTGCCGGGCGGCGGCTTCTTCTTCGATCTGGGGATGAAGGCTGCACCTCATGCTCTAGGGATGAAGGATACACCTCATGCTCTAGGGATGAAGGAGGGACGGTCGACGTCCTGACTCCACCCGTACCACAATCATTCATCATCTTTGTAAAGGCTTCAAAGCCTTGGTGAACAACACGGGCCGAGGTGTGTGTAGCCTCCTCCGTCCCCTCAAGGGGTACATCCATCGGGGGAGTCCCTCCGAGAGGGCATGGCTCATCCTCGATGGAATGTTTGCCACGGTCAGGACTGGGATTGAACTGTGTGGGGTTAGACATTGGTGTGACCCTTCGTTCCCACGGACAGCGCCAACTGTTGCAAGTCAGATCCGCATATAATGAAATTTGTATTGATGTTGGGAACCAAGGGCACGATGGTTACAAGTTTGGGGGGTAAGACGAGGCTAATCACGACATGGGGACGATTGTGAGATGAGGATCTCAAGGTCGCCCGTCCGACGGAGTAGGTCGCCCTCTAGTTGGTGAAGGTTGTTCACCAGTTGGCGAAGGTCGCCGTAGGTAGTGCGCTCGCTGGCAGCCAGGGGGGACTTCCTGCAAGGTGAGCAACCCGTCAGAAAGGTTGTGCGGGCTGTCTACCCATAACCCCTCCGATGCCTAAGTCGCTATGTGACTTATATGGAGAACGTCGGACACGCAAGGCAATCTTAGAGTCGGATTGATGCTGGTGCGGCAGACAAGATGTATGTAACGGCCGGTATTTTCTGCTATTGTGTGTGTCCGTAGTTTTGTTTTGATCATCCGGGTGTTTTTCGTGCGCGAGTTCTATGTTTATGCGTCAACGCGAGCGCGTATCCGTTCTTCGTTTTACCGTATCATCATTAACCGACTATCAATTTTAACTAATTACCTTAATTTAATTATCTTGCTAATTACAAATTGCTAATCATCTTCAACTTTCACTAATTACTTTATTTACTTTTATATTTTACTTAATTACTTAATTACCTTAATTAGAAGTTAATCACTAATTAACTTTAACCCTAATTAAGTCATTGTTTAACCTAACCTACCCTATTGACTTCCACCGTTGGGCAGCTCAGATCCAACATCTCTATTGATGTCAATCCCCTACCTCCAGCTCTCCCTTCCATCAATCTGTTCCCCTTCACTGTTGTATTTCAACAGTAAGGGAAACGCCTCTTCTCCTGCAAACAAACCAACCTGCAACTTCCTCTTCCCCTGCAAATTCTCCAAGCCAAATCAGTCAACCAAATCAATAGATCCAAAAATCATCCCCTCAACACAAATCTCCCATCAATTTCAGCCCAAACCAAAATCAAACCCCAACTGACAGAAATCAAGAGAGGAGATAAACAAACCCATTTTCAGATCAAACAAATTCAAACTTCAGATCTTAAATCAGAAATAAACCCTCATCTTCCTCCTTCCCTCATCCTCTCCTCCATCGCCTGGAGGAAAGCTTGCACACGTGTGCGCCCCATCGCCGTCGCCGGAGGACAGGCGGTACACCGTCGTCGCCTGGCTGAAAACACCGCCGCCGGAGCCATGGGCTACCGCTGTCCGTCGCCCCTTCCCGCCTGTAAGCCGCCCAAGCGCCGCTGAGCTCCTCCCCCTTGGTGCGCGTGAGTCCCGAGTTCCTCTCCCTTTCGTTTGTTGCCTGCAAGTTTTAAAACGAAAAAAATAGGAACACAAGAACAGAAACAGAATGAAAGAAAGAGATATGAGAAAGCCTGAACGAAAAAGAAAGTAAAGAAAAATTGACAGAGGAGAGAAATGAGAAAGAGAGAGTGAATGAATAAAGTTATTAAAGAGACTTAGCCTATAAAAGAATGAGGAAAGAATTGAATGAATAAAGTAATGAAAATAGAGGGTGACAGCCTTGTTATAAAAAATGAGGGGTAGAGAAAGTGACAGGGTGTTTATTAGAAGGATTTTAGATAAGTATTATTATATGAGTTATAGTAGGTGTATTAATTTGTTAGAGTAGGTATTAATTGTACATACGAATGGCAGTAGATGGAGAGAGGGTTAGATAAAGTTAGGTATTAAATAATGTAAATTTTAACATGTTACACTTTACCCCATGGTCAAACTTGTTTGGTAGACTTATTTATGTATGTTTAACATGTCATTAACTTATGGTAAGAGGGAATTAATAGGGTATTAGTGCAAATTTGATATTGACTTGTTAAGTGTTTATTTTCGCAGGTTAATAATTGTTAAGCAATGTTAGTGTAATAAATTTGAATAAAATAAGGCGTACTATGTTAGTGTAACACCATATAAACACCACCCTAGCCAGAGAACCCAATAAAATCGGACGAACCTAATTCGGGGATTAACTTAAGGTTTTGCCTATCTCGAAATAGATTTAATTCGATGATTTGTTAACAAAACAGAGAACCAGAAGTACCAACACGTAGTACCCGTCCAGGCGAACCCACGACAACCGATACCACCGAAAACAGGCAAGTGATACTTGCCAGTAATTATTTAGGCCATGTTTTAGGCCAATTTGTGTATTAGCGTAAAAGAGACTAGGCGATGAAATGATAGTTGCCTAGACGCCCTTACTAGATCTAGCTTGACAACGAAGCTAGATCCGACACCTTCACCATGTTATCATTTCATGCTGCCTGACACGTTTACTATCAATTAACGGTACACACTTTTAACTGTGTATTGCCATGTCATGTCATGCATCAAATTATTTCATCGGGATTACGTAGCACACGCTACAATAATTGTAACTATTGAGGCTAGGCACCTGCTTTGCAGGCACAACCCTATGCCAATAACACTCCCTGGCTCGTGATCCAGAAGCGAGCGCAGCGTAGTTGGGAAACCAACGCTCGATACAAGTGGAGGGGTAGGGTTAAGCGATCACTTGAGCGTAGAAGTGTGCCCGTACAGCCACTTCAGCCAAAAGGCGTAAACCATGTGCACAAAGTGATAAATCAGTGATTCGTGAATCGTGAAATAGTGTTTTCGTAGATTCTGCTACGACGTGCATTTTTGTTACCATCATGTCATTTTAAATTGTTGCATTTTTTAAATGTCATGCCATATCATCATGTTAGAATTGCTAGTTGCATTATTTTATTTGTATCCTTGCACAAAAGTCATCCGCTTTCCTTGGGAGACTTTTGCTGACATGTGCCCTCTTCTCTTTGGGTGTCACATGTCAGGTTAAGAGACAGAGTTAGTTGCAGAGAACGAGTAGTTCGCAAACTTTGAGTTCGAGGTCCCTGCAGAGGCTGAGTTTGAGGACACCAGTGACCAGTCCTAGTCGCACCTGGAGACTTCTTTTAGTTGTTGCTACTTTAGTAGTTGCTATTAGGTTTCGGTGCGTAGCACCTATCCCTCTGCTTTATGTTTTGGCCATGCTTTAGGCCTTTGTTCAGACTTTGTACTTTGTGACTTTCCCTGTGATGTTTGGAATAATTGTTGGATGTTGTTGGTTGATATTTTTATGTCTGCTTTCTATTTATCATTGTTGTTTCGTCGCATTTGCAAGAATCTGCTATTGGTATCATACACAGACGCTTATCAGACTGCAGCTTCACAGCTCCAAGTCTGAGCGGGCCTTTTCACGTCTCGCCTTCCGTACTTGGGAAGCGGGGCGTCACAGGTTTTAGTGGTGGCCCATGCAGGTCATCTTTGCACCTGCGAAATATCGGAACAACAATAATGATAACAACATCCATTTAAATATTCGGAACATTCAAGTCATGAATTGAGTCTAATCTGAACATTTCCTTGTCTTAGATGGCGAGGAGTCGCATCGCCCGAGCTAGTAGTGGATCTGGAGCTGGTGGTGGAGCAGGACACGGTGAGGATGCTGATAGAGAACCCACCACGGTGGAGATGATGAGGATGATGCAGCAGATGATGCATGTGTAGCAGGGCATGCTTCAGAATGCCCCTCGCTTTGAGCCGGGAGCGAAGCAGTTTCGGGAGCTGGGCCCGACGTACTTCACTGGGTCAGAAGGAACCTTGGCTATGGACGAATGGATGAAGAATACGAAGGATAACCTGCTTCTCTCGAAGGTTGACCCGGCTGGATGGGTCGACTTGGTGAAGAAGCAACTGAAGGACAATGCCCGTAGTTGGTGGGAGTCGGAAGAGCAGACGCTGGTGAAGCCTATCCACTGGGCCACTTTCAAGGCGAGATTTGATGAGGAGTATTTCTCTCGAGCTGCCAGGAGGGAGCTGATTCAGCAGTTTATCAATCTGAAGCAGGGAAATCTGACGGTGGATCAGTACCACAAAGAGTTCACCAGACTGAGCCGCTTTGCGCCAAATCTAGTTCCGACAGCTGAAGATCAAGCTCAGAGATTCTTGCAGGGTTTATCTTTGGAGCTACAGAGTCTGATGGCCTCTTCGGACTTAGACTCTTACCAGAAGTTGCTGATAGCTGCCAAGAGGCAGGAGCTGATTGCCAATCAGAGGAGAGGGCAGTATTCAGGTGCTGGGAAGAGGCCTATGGAGCAGGCCAGAGCTGTGGTTAGGCCAGTGATGAGGCCTAATCAGTCCGTGCAGTTTAAGAGGCCAGGTGGGCCTAGTCCGAAGATGTGCCATTTTTGTGGCAAGGCTGGTCATGTGAAGGAGCAGTGCAGGAGGTTCTTGGGCCAGTGCTTAGTTTGTGGTGACGCTACGCATGCATTGAAGGGATGTCCGAGAGCTAAGCAGCCGTGGAAGGCACCAGTCGGAGTTCAGCAGCAGAGAGCTCCAGTAGCCGCTGGATGTGGAGCACCTCTCATTCCCCAGAAGCAGGCTTTCCAGCAGGCCGTTCAGCCTAGGAGGCAAGCTTTCACGATGACTGCAGTAGATGCTGAGGCTGAGGATGGAGTTATTGCAGGAAACCCTCAGACTAGTCTTTAATTTTCATTAGTTGAACTTTCATGTTAGATTAGACCTTGTTTGCTAAATAGGTTTTGATTACTAGTTTGTTTGTTATGGGTTATTCTTGTTTGTCCTTGTCCCGCTCGGGTTCTCTTCGACTCCGGTGCATCCATGTGCATCTTATCACGGAGTTTCGTGGACAAGCATTCTCTGTCGACTTCCCCTCTTTCCAAGAGTTGGGATATCTCTACGGGGAATGGTGTGATCTCGGTATCTCTTGGTTGTCAATCTTGTCCCCTGGTTGTCTGTGGACTCGAGCTTTATGCCGATTTTATCGTCCATGACATTACCAATTATGACGCCGTTCTCGGGATGGATTGGCTTAGTTGTTTCTTCGCTACGATCAACTGTCAACGGAAGAAGGTGGTGTTTGAGATTCCTGGTTATCCGACCTTCAAGTTCAGTAGCGGTAGCAGTTCACTTGGGCTAGTTAGATTTCGGGCCAAGCCAGTGGCGGAGCTGGTAGCCATGCAGATGGAAACGAGTAGACCAGCTGTGGTGAGAGATTTCGATGATGTCTTTCCCGATGAGTTGTCCGGACTGTCGCTCGATCGAGCTCTTGAGTTCTCGATTGATCTTATTCCGGGAGCGTAGCCCATTTCGAAAGCACCATATCGTATGGCTCCGACAGAGTTGGAGGAGATACGTAGACAATTGAACGAGCTTTTACAGAAGGGTTATATCCATCCGAGTGTGTCCCCGTGGGGAGCATCTGTTCTGCTGGTGAAGAAGAAGGATGGTTCGCGTCAGATGTGCGTGGACTACAGGGAGTTGAATGTCGTCACCATCATGAACAAGTATCCGTTGCCGCGGATAGACGACATTTTTGATCAGCTTGGAGGATCGAGGGTATTCTCTAAACTGGATCTCAGGAGCGGATATCACCAGCTGAGGGTGAAAAATGATGATGTACAGAAGACAGCGTTCAGAACGAAGTATGGACACTACGAGTTCGTGGTTATGCCTTTCGGTGTGACCAACGCACCCGCGGTTTTCATAAACCTGATGAACTTGATATTCTACGACTTCTTGGATAAGTTCGTCGTTATCTTTATTGACGACATCTTAATCTATTCGAAGTCGGAAGAGGAGCATGCTGAGCACTTGAGGACAGTTCTGGAGATTCTGAGGAAGCATCGTTTGTATGTGAAGTATTCCAAGTGCGAGTTCTGGCTGGAAAGTTTCCTTTCTTGGACATGTGGTGTCAGGAGATGGCATAGCCGTGGATCCGGAGAAGATCAAGGCTATCAGAGAGTGGCCGATTCCGCAGACAGCGTCTGAGATCAGGAGTTTTCTTGGGCTAGCAGGATATTATCGATGCTTCATCGAGGATTTCTCTCGGATTATCGAGCTAATGACTAGACTGACGATGAAGGATATACTGTTTGTTTGGTCCGATGCTTGTGAGGAGGCTTTTTCTATTCTGAAGGAGAGATTGACGTCTGCACCTGTTCTAGCTGTGCCCGATCGGAGTGGAGGTTTCGAGATCTTTTACGATGCTTCTAGCAAAGTTCTCGGATGTGTTTTGCGTCAGCATGGACATGTGGTCGCGTACGCTTCTCGACAGCTTAAGGCTCATGAGAAGAACTACTCGACTCACGATTTGGAGTTGGCTGCAGTCGTATTTGCGCTGAAGATTTGGAGGCATTTCTTGCTGAGTGAGAAGGTGAAGATTTTTACTGATCACAAAAGCTTGAAATATATATTTACACAGAAGGAGCTCAACATGCGACAGCGTCGATGGTTGGAGCTCATGGCGGATTACGAGATCGATTTACAGTACCATCCTGGCAAGGTGAATGTGGTTCCTGATGCGCTAAGCAGACTTCCAGCGGTTATGATGTTGACTTCACAGTGGAGGTTGTAGCAGGATTTTTGTGAGTCAGGTATTGAGATTGTGCTTCCTGGAGAGGTTTCGTCGTTGATGTGTAGCAGATACAGTCGATGATCATGGATCGGACCTAGGCAGGTCAGGCTGGAGATCCAAAACTGAGGAAGATCTGTGAGCAGGTTGAAGACGGTTTGCAGACTAACTTTCTGATTCATGAGGATGGCTCGCTGAGGTATGGAGCCAGATTTGGTGTGTCAGCTGGAGATATTAGAGAGGAGTTGCTTGTCGAGGCACATAGTTCGTCGTATTCTGTACATCCTGGTGGCACTAAGATGTATGAGGATCTTCGACAGAATTTCTGGTGGCATGGGATGAATAGAAGTGTGGTACGTAGCATTGCCAAGTGTTTTGTGTGTCAGCAAGTGAAGGCTGAACACCATCACATTACCGGATTACTACAACCTCTGTCGATTCCGGAGTGGATGTGGCAGCACATCACGATGGACTTTGTGACTGGCTTACCTCGGAGCACCAAGCAGAACGACACGATCTGGGTCATCGTTGATCGATTGACCAAGTCTGTGCACTTTATACCTTTCCGAGTTGGACAATCCACGGAGATATTAGCAAGGAAGTATATGGAGGTAATGACCTAACTCATACTTTAATAGTTTCCTTCTAGTACTAGACGTGATATGAATTATGTCGTGCAGGAGATCGTGCGCTTACATGGAGTCCCTGTGAGCATTGTATCATATCGTGATACGAGGTTCACGTCTCAGTTCTGGAAGAGTCTGTAGACCAATCTGGGTACCAGTCTAAATTTCAGTACTACGTATCACCCGCAGACAGATGGACAGTCGGAGCGCACTATCCAGATATTGGAGGATATGCTGAGAGCCTGCATGTTGGATCTCAAGGGTTCGTGGGAGGATCATCTGCACCTGGTGGAGTTCTCCTACAACAATAGCTATCAGGCGAGCATTGGCATGGTGCCATTTGCTGCTCTCTACGGAAGGAAATGTCGATCGCCACTTAGTTGGGATGACATCGATGATAGAGAGCTCTTGGGTCAAGGGATGATTAAGGAAGCAGTTGATGTTGTACGTGGATAAGCTTCGGATTGCCCAGGACCGCTATAAGCATTGGGCAGATGCTAAACGGCGTCCTCTAGAGTTTCAGCCGGGAGATCATGTGTTTCTGAAGACCTCACCGAATCGAGGAGTGATTCGATTTGGGAAGAGTGGCAAGCTTAGTCCGAGATATATTGGACCATTCGATGTGCTAGAGAGATTGGAGAAGTAGCATATCGCTTAGCTTTGCCACCATCCTTAGAGGGAGTTCATGATGTCTTTCATGTGTCCCAGCTCCGTCGTTATATCAGCGACCCTTCTCATGCTGTGGACTACTCTGAGATTACAGTTCGACCAAATCTGACGTACGAACAGCAACCTGTGGAGATCCTAGATCGACGTCAGAAAGTCTTTAGGAACAGGACTGTTGATCTAGTCAGAGTGAAGTGGCGTCGCGACTCGCCAGGAGAGTCGACCTGGGAGCGGGAAGATGAGATGCGAGAGCGTTATCCATATTTGTTCCATGATCTTTAGTTGATAAGAATTCCGAGGACGGAATTTCTCCTAAGGTGGGTAGAATGTAACGGCCGGTATTTTCTGTTAGGCGTATTATTGTGTGAGTCCGTAGTTTTGTTTTGATCATCCGGGTGTTTTTCGTGTGCGAGTTCTATGTTTGTGCGTCAACGCGAGCGCGTATCCGTTCTTCGTTTTATCGTATCATCATTAACCGACTATCAATTTTAACTGATTACCTTAATTTAATTATCTTGCTATTTACAAATTGCTAATCACCTTCAACTTTCACTAATTACTTTATTTACTTTTACATTTTACTTAATTACTTAATTACCTTAATTAGAAGTTAATCACTAATTAACTTTAACCCTAATTAAGTCATTGTTTAACCTAACCTACCCTATTGACTTCCACCGTTGGGCAGCTCAGATCCAACATCTCTATTGATGTCAATCCCCTACCTCCAGCTCTCCCTTCCATCAATCTGTTCCCCTTCACTGTTGTATTTCAACAGTAAGGGAAACGCCTCTTCTCCTGCAAACAAACCAACTTGCAACTTCCTCTTCCCCTGCAAATTCTCCAAGCCAAATCAGTCAACCAAATCAACAGATCCAAAAATCAGCCCCTCATCACAAATCTCCCATCAATTTCAGCCCAAACCAAAATCAAACCCCAACTAACAGAAATCAATACAGGAGATAAACAAACCCATTTTCAGATCAAACAAATTCAAACTTCAGATCTCAAAGCAGACATAAACCCTCATCTTCCTCCTTCCCTCATCCTCTCCTCCATCACCTGGAGGCAAGCTTGCGCGCGCGTGCGCCCCATCGCCGCCGCCGGAGGACAGGCCGTACACCGTCGTCGCCTGGCCGGAAACACCACCGCCGGAGCCCTGGGCTGCCGCCGTCCGCCGCCCCTTACTGCCTGCAAGCCGCCAGAGCAGCCGCCCAATCACCATCGAGCTCATTCCCCTTGGTGCGGGTGAGTCCCGAGTTCCTCTCCCTTTCGTTTGTTGCTTGCAAGTTTTAAAACGAAAAAAAATAGGAACACAAGAACAGAAACAGAATGAAAGAAAGAGATATGAGAAAGCCTGTACGAAAAAGAAAGTAAAGAAAAATAGACAGAGGAGAGAAATGAGAAAGAGAGAGTGAATGAATAAAGTTATTAAAGAGACTTAGCCTATTAAATAATGAGGAAAGAATTGAATGAATAAAGTAATGAAAAGGGGGGTGACAGCCTTGTTATAAAAAATGATGGGTAGAGAAAGTGACATGGTGTTTATTAGAAGGATTTTAGATAGGTATTATTATATGAGTTGTAGTATGTGTATTAATTTGTTAGAGTAGGTATTAATTGTACATAAGTATGGCAGTAGATGGAGAGAGAGTTAGATAAAGTTAGGTACTAAATAATGTAAATTTTAACATGTTACACTTTACCCCATGGTCAAACTTGTTTGGTAGACTTATTTATGTATGTTTAACATGTCATTAACTTATGGTAAGAGGGAATTAATAGGGTATTAGTGCAAATTTGATATTGACTTGTTAAGTGTTTATTTTCGCAGGTTAATAATTGTTAAGCAATGTTAGTGTAATAAATTTGAATAAAATAAGGCGTACTATGTTAGTGTAACACCATATAAAAACCACCCTAGCCAGAGAACCCAATAAAATCGGACGAACCCAATTCGAGGATTAACTTAAGGTTTTGCCGAAATAGATCTAATTCGGTGATTTGTTAACCAAAACAGAGAACCGGAAGTACCAACACGTAGTACCCGTCCAGGCGAACCCACGACAACCGATACCACCGGAAACAGGCAAGTGATACTTGCCAGTAATTATTTAGGCCATGTTTTAGGCCAATTTGTGTATTAGCGTAAAAGAGACTAGGCGATGAAATGATAGTCGCCTAGACGCCCTTACTAGATCTAGCTTGACAACGAAGCTAGATCCGACACCTTCACCATGCTATCATTTCATGCTGCCTGTCACATTTACTATCAATTAACGGTACGCACTTTTAACTGCGTATTGCCATGTCATGTCATGCATCAAATTATTTCATCGGGATTGCGTAGCACATGCTACAATAATTGTAACTATTGAGGCTAGGCACCTGCTTTGCAGGCACAACCCTATGCCAATAACACTTCCTGGCTCGTGATCCAAAAGCGAGCACAGCGTAGTTGTGAAACCAACGCTCGATACACGTGGAGAGGTAGAGTTAAGCGATCACTTGAGCGTAGAAGTGTGTCTGTACAGCCACTTCAGCCAAAAGGCGTAAACCCTGTGCACAAAGTGATAAATCAGTGATTCGTGAATCATGAAATAGTGTTTTCGTAGTTTCTGCTACGACGTGCATGCTTGTTAACATCATGTCATTTTAAATTGTTGCATTCCTTAAATGTCATGCCATATCATCATGTTAGAATTGCTAGTTGTATTATTTTATTTGTATCCTTGCACAAAAGTCCTCCGCTTTCCTTGGGAGACTTTTGCTGACATGTGCACTCTTCTCTTTGGGTGTCACATGTCAGGTTTAGAGACAGAGTTAGTTGCAGAGAACGAGTAGTTCGCAGACTTTGAGTTCGAGGTCAATGCAGTGGCTGAGTTTGAGGACACTGGTGACCAGTCCTAGTCTTACCCGGAGACTTCTTTTAGTTGTTGCCTCTTTAGTAGTTGCTGTTAGGTTTCGGTGCGTAGCACCTATCCCTCTGCTTTATGTTTTGGCCATGCTTTAGGCCTTTGTTCAGAGTTTGTACTTTGTGACTTTCTCTGTGATGTTTGGAATAATTGTTGGATGTTGTTGGTGATTATTTTTATGTCTGCTTTCTCTTTATCATTGTTGTTGTTTCTTCGCATTTGCAAGAATCTGCTATTGGTATCATACACAGAGCTTATCAAACTGCAGATTCACGGCTCCAAGTCTGAGCGGACCTTTTCACGTATCACCTTCCGTACTTGGGAAGCGGGGCGTGACAATGTAAGGCACGAATATGTAGAGGATATTCGGCCTTGAATATAAGTAGATGTGTTAGAGGTTTTGACTCACCCACTAACCAGCCCGCCCCCTCTTCGTTGGAGGAGATGGGGTATTTATAGGGCTGAGAGGCAGTTGCTTTCCATCCTGTCAGCTGTCAAATCTACCCAGCTGGCACTCGAGTGGTGAAGCGACTGGTGGCGAGCGGTGTCGGAGATATTTATCGCATTAATTATGTTAGGAGGTGTCAGGTGCATCAGGCTGTCAGAGCTGTAAATGTCAGGCGCGCTTTCGACAGGCTGTCAGGCGGCGAAGCGGCCAGGCGTGATTTTGTCAGAATTTGTCTGTAGTGAGACTGGCGGTGATGTTTGTGGCGGGTCTCCTCCCTCCTTGGGCGGACTGCTTCTATGCGGAGAGGTAGGCGAACTGCCTCCGGGGCGAGCTACTCTGGAGCAAGCTAGCATGTGCGGTCAACCAAAGGGATCTTCTCTTCGACTCGGATGACGAGCATGCCACTCTGCTTGGGTGAGCATGGCAGTCCGCAAGGGCGCACTGCTTTGAATCTCAGCGAGCTCTCCCCAGCCTTGGCGAACTGGCCTGTTGAGTATTGGACCTCCACCTTGATTTTGATGATGATCAAACAAAAATCATTGTGACTAACTCTTGTGATTGCAGTTAGCTAAAGAAGTCACCAATTAGGTTCAAGAAGATCAAAAGTGACTACACGTGTTGATTCAAGTGAAGAACTTGGTAGATCAACAAAGGTGAAGCATTGGCTTGAAGAACTCAAAGGCTACTTCAAACCTCAAGCCAATGGCATCACCAAATGAATGGAGATTCAATCCAAAGAGAAGATTATGAAGATCGTCGCCAAAGTACGTTGTTCATCTCAAGCGACGTCCCAAGACTTCCTCAGATCGCGTGATCGTGTGCCTGAAGCTTCGTTGAAGCTCAAGGAGAATTAATGAAGTCAAGGGATTCAGAATCTCCATATTGAAGCTTTGAAGATGGTTCGTCATGGTATTTATGTTGTCTTCTAGCTTTGGTTTAGCAGAATGTTAAGCCTTGAGTAGTACTTGCGTAGATATTTTCATATCGCTCATATCTTAGAGCTAGGATTATCTTAGAAGCCCATAGAATCTTTTCCGAAGCTTATCGCTTCGTTCCTCGGCTTCTTATGCATCTTAGTTGGTTCAAGTAGAAGAACCAACCGACTAGATGACGATCTAGTCGGTTGAAAACTCTTCTTGAACCGACTAGTTCTCCTAGCTAATCTTAGCCCATTCACTGTTGGTCAATTAGTCGGTCCAAGAAGGTTCACCGACCGACTAGATGACGATCTAGTCGGTTGGAAATCCTTCTCAGACCGACTAGTTCTCCTTGTATACAGCCTATTGATTTCAACTGCTTAGTCGGTCAAAGAACACTCATCGACCGACTAGTTGTCAAACTAGTCGGTTGGTAAGTCTTCTTAAACCGACTAGTTCTATCTCCTGAATTCATTGTCTTCGCTGCATGCCTCTTAGTCGGTCCATGAAGAATCACCGACCGACTAGTTGAGAAACTAATCGGTCAGTGATCCTTCTTAGACCGATTAACGGCTTTAGAAATAGAGTCGTTGGGAACTTTTTCAACATGATTTTTCTTGCCTCTATATATATTACCCTGATTCATTTGAGGCAAAATAAGAGGTCCATTATCAAAGTTATTTCAGACCTAAGAGAAGAGATTTCTCAAGCTATTTCCAAGCTCTTTCTCTCTTGCAAGATCTCTCTCTTTCTCTTTGAAGCTCTAACTTCTTGAGAGATATTGTCATTCTTTGAGAACTCCTCCATCCAAGAGTTTGAATCACAACCAGCAACTTCACCATAGCCATCTCTTGCTAATCATCTTGGTGGTGCTAGGGTTCATGATCTCTTCCTCCTCAAAATCCATTCTTGCCCTAATTTGGTAAGTAATTCTCAAGGCATAGAATTTTGTGGTAAGAAGCTGTTTATTTCATCTTCAATACATTTATATTGTTGTTTACTCTCGGTTGATGAGAGTGTTGGCTTGATCCCAAGTTGTGGGAGTCAAGATTTAGTTTTGCTCTCGGTTTGTGAGAGTTTGCATAAATCCTAAGTTGTGGGATTTAGGGTTTTGTGTGTTCCCGGGTTGTGGGATACACGGACATCGATTGTAGGTCGATTGCACTTGTGTGGTTTCCGCAAGTGGTCTAAAGGAAATCTCTAGCGGTTTGCTAGAGTATCTGGAGGGGATCTGGGTGTTGCTGGATTAGGGCACCGGGAACAAGTCGGGGAGACTTGGGTGGCACCGAACCAGGGTAGATTGCTTGTTAGCATTGCATTCTTGTTTGTGTTGTTGATCATTTATTGTATTCCGCATTTGTTGGTTAAGTACGTTTTTATTTGGCCTAAATTCCTTATAATTCTATAAAACACTATTCACCCGCCCTCTAGTGTTTGTTCCTCATAGCACAGGGTCATTACACAAACAAGAATGCAATGCTAACAAGCTCATTGATGAGGATTGTTGAGGGGTTATTTGAGTGGGCCTTTATCAACTAGGTCGGCCTTTAGGGCGTAACAAGCACAAATGGGCTGGTTATACTTAATGATCAACATTCTAAATGAGATTTAGATAGTTAAGTTGTAGTATTAAGACCAGACAGCTCTCAAATTCAGTGGGAGCTAGGATATCGATTGGTTCAGTTTGGGCTAAGTAAAGTTCTAAGTTATAAAACCATCTATATGTGACATACAATCAAAAGAGTTTTGTTTATGTCAGAGATATAGAATATTTGGTGTCATTAATGTGCTTGACATAAATGACACATGAATATTGGAATATGCTATGACATGACTGACTAGTATGAAATGATAAACCTTATATAAAGTAGTATATGCTAATCGTTAGCTATACAGAAGAAGAAAAAAATCGTTGGATGAGATCCGAAGATGGTTTCGTGGAATCACCCCTGTGTGATCAATGGTGTATATGCAATAAGCCTCCGTAATACTGCATAATAGATACGTTTTAGCAGATCCCTTTTAGGCTTTGACATATGAACGTCCGCAGTGACTGATATGTTTTAGCGGTATGAGATACCGATATAAATAGCCTCAGTGCAAGTGAGAGATGTATGAAGATATATGCCCTCGTAGCAATTTATCCTAGAAAACATATTGTTCAAATATAAATGGTACTAATTATCCTAGTTTGATTAAAATGTTTTTTAATACTTTGATAATTTCATTAGACTTAAAGTAAGGACATACACGTATTTAGATGGAGATATCGATTATGGGAAGTGTATGACCGATATGAACTTGAGTCTTAGAACGTTCATGGTCATATATGTGTCGAGAAAATGATATCAACACATCGGACAGACCATTGTGTCTTTGTCTTAACCTAAAGGGTAATGATGATCTCATAATCATTCAACCTGGCGAAGTCGAAGACAAGGCACATGTGCTCATTGGAGAATGAGTCCACTGAACGATCCAATAAAGAGTTATCAAATGGTTAAACTTAACTAAACTGTCATTGATAACTCTCTAGTAATGATAGGCTAGTTGGTCCTTTAGACTTGAAGTCAGTGTACGACCCTGTGCGTGTACGGTGTTACTTAGATCCACGATCTAGTCTCGAGTCTTCACTCATTGAAAGGTCGTAGGTTGGGTGACACTTGAAGAGTACGATGTAAGTAGTGACTAAGATAGAATTCGTCTCTTTCGTTAATGGAAAATTAGTGTCACAGGCTCAGTACGGTTCTTTATGCTAAACCTCGGCCAGGGTATGTTGTAAGAAGTACAACATGGACATACCAAAGAGCCGGGTATGTTGTAGGAAGTACAACATGGACATACCAAAGACCGATGTATACTAACTAGTGCTAGCTAGTAGGGTTGACGGGTTATCATACCTTAGGCTAAGCAGTGACATAGTTAGGACGAATGGACTAAACCTGCAGTATTTATCATTGACACAGTCATAGTGATCCCGACGACACGTTTGTCAATGGGTCAATCATGTAATTATGATGCTGAAACAGGGGCGACACCTACTGCTCTTGGTCATTATAGTCTAGGGGTTTCGAGCCCCAACCTGTTGTGGGGTCAGGCTGTAGGGTCTCACACGGAGTGGAATTTGCGTCTTAGTAATAAGAAGAATTCAGTAGGCTCTAGGATGCATGAGAATAATTGAAGTCTCAAAGAGTTTGTGACAATAGGTATATGGGCAAACTGTGCCTGTGCACAGCCGCAGGGAGCTTCCCTGTGTTGATTTTCATCTCGGCCGTCCGATTCAATCGGACGTCACAAAGAAAATTATAAGCGCGAAGATCGCGGGGAAGGATTGACTTCGGTAAATTTACGAGTGTGCCACTCCCATTCGATCAACGCAGTAGCAGCTCCTCTCGTTCTCCCCTCTCGCCTGGCTCCGATCTCCTCTCCCCCAAGATCCCTCGTGAGAGCCCCCGAAAAAAACCCTACCCAGGAAAAACAAGCTGCAGCTCCCTCGTGCCCCCTCTCCTGAGCACCCCCTTCCCTCTCCCTCTCAGGATCAAACTCTCGCCCAAAGATCAGCCGATCTCATCAAAACCCTAGCGAAAAAATGCATCTTCACAAAACCGAGCTCCTTCAAGCGATTGCATGGCGGTCTCCTTCACGTGGCAGCTCCCCCGAGCTCCTTCAAGTAATCTTCTCTCGAGAAGAAACCCCCAAGCTCCACGGTTTTTGAAATCTGTCATGTTCGTAAACCGTAGTTCATTGTTCATGCCAAGAAGGTGTTTGATCTTATGACTCATTGATTGCTTGTTGATTTAGTTGAAGAAGTAGAGAGCATAGCCACAAATCCAGTACTAGTCGTGGAGAAGAAGCAGGCTGCTGTAGCCAAATCCCCCGAGAAGAAGAGGGCTAGTGCAATGAGGTCTCCTTTGGCTGCAAAAGCCGATGCCGCAAGGGTAAATCGGAGCCAAATTCTCTTTTGTATATGCAATTAGCCTGGGTTTTAAGACAATTTTTTCCCATTATGGTAAATTTCATATTGTATCAACAACTATAGGACTTGTTGTCGTTCCTGCTCTTTTGATCATATACGACTTCTTGTCATTCCTGTTATTTTGATCATATAGGACTCATTGCCTTTTATTCATATATGATTAACAAGTTCTTTACTGAATCATAGTGTAACAGCTAACAAGTTCTGTTCTTTACATGATCTGTTCGTGCTATCATCAACTCGGTTGCCATGTGGAAGATACTAAAAAATATCACAAAATAAGAAGTGAGAACTAGTTAGATTGTAATGACACATAAAGTGGCATGCGTAAGAGTAGCGAAGCAAGTAGAACACACCCCATACTCGCAAATGAAAATTGTCTTCAGAACCACAAGCGCATAACGATCCATAAATGGCAAGATCACAATATCTCCAAAATATTCTGCTTTCTTCTTTAGCACAGTAGTTGCCTCTTTCCTTGGATTCTAAACATTCAAAGAAGTAAATTTTCAAAGCAAATTAAAGCCAAGCAAGCCCCAGACTTCACAAAGACTTGTATGAAAAAAGATGGAGTAGATAGTGATTACAGATTCTAGCATAAAAGTTAGAGTTTTCCTTAATCTAGGAGAATTTGGCAGGTTGCTCCTCCGTTGCAAAAGCTTAAACAACATGATCAGGAAAGTATAGATGTTTTCCAGACAATAATTATGTCAGATGAAGAACCAGAATGAATAGCGCCCATAGTCGTACACTCCATGAAACAACTTTAACCGATTATAACCTCTCATCTGATAAAACATAACCATCAAGGAGCATTACAGGTGACCTATTTTGTTGAGTATCTGTATATCCAAGTTCACTTCCCATGGATTATAGAAGTGGAATTGAACACTTCCTATGGATTATAAATCTGACAGTTACTTATCATTGACACTTTAGAAAATACAAGCAGTGATCGAGTATGCTAGCCTCTACGGATTCTAATTGTGTAGAAAAACTTCTTGGTACCAATCTATGAGAATATTTGTGAAAGTTTTGTTAATGTCAGACTTCTTGATTTTGGAAGAATCAGAAATGTTAACGGAGTTTTTCGCACAAAATTGAATTCTTTGCATTTTTTGATGAATTCGGTTGTAACAGAAATTGCATTGCGATTGTTGATACGTGGAAGCTGTTTTTTTCTCACTTTCTCACATATCCATTTTTTGGCATCTATCATCTAATATCTTATATACACGTGAACTGATTGTGTGCATGAATGTGGTGCAGGATTATATTGCATGATTATATTTCAAAGATGGGACACTTTGCTAGGCTCTGCAACTGCGGTCTAATTAGTCCTATGTAGATCAGTGTACTTTTGTAAAGTTGTGTTGATTCATTCTTGTAAAGTTGTGTTGATTCATTCATCCTGTAAGTTATCATTCAAAGACAACTATGGAAAAATGGTTTGTATCGGTAATAGTTGAGGGCTTGTCATTTTGTAAGCCCATCTCTTCTCTGTTTGCTTGGTGTCGGCAATTATGTACAGAATAATTTCACAATGGACAATGACCTTAATTTATCCACGCTTGACGTTTTCTGGGTTCTTTGTACTTCAGCATATAGCATTATCTGAGTATTGTGCGAAGCTCAATCACTTGGGATCGTATTTGCAGTGTGATATTGCTTGAACACTCCATGTCGCCATCACCCAGGGAGATTTAAATGCTTGGATTCCGCCATGGATGTGAAAAGACATTGGAATATTTGCAGGCTGTGGTGTTATGTTTGTCTTCTACTAGTTTGCTTGTTTTTCCTTGCGCGAATATTTGCATTCAACAGATGTCTCATTGCTACAATACTTTAGTGTATTTTTCCAGAACCCGCATTGTGATTATGATGAAATCAACCAATATCACATATTAAGCAAACAATGCCAGTTTATGGTTCTCCATATTACAGTTCTATTTGATATCATATACAAACAACATCCATATGTGCATTGCAATGGTTTAAGAGCCATGGTTGGAGCTTGTTGCCATAGTTTTCTGACACATGGAAGCTTGTTCTGTAAACCACACCACAGATTTACATTCCAACATTCATAAACAAAATGATACAAAATAATACTCAAACAAGATACAAATTTCACAAAACAATATACTCAAACATCCAGCATTCACAAAATTATATGTTTCCAATAAAAATACAGATTTTCAATAAATACAAACTTTCAGAAATACAACATTCTTCAACAATCTTTGAGGTCATAAGTTTTTTGATCTTCTTTCGTGCAAATTGGACTTCAGATTTCGAACATAAGTCACTCGTAGATCAAATTGCCATCATCTACTTCAGATTTTTTTTGATCATCTTTGATTTCGGGATATCCAACCCCTTCAAGCTGAGCAAATTGTCATCAAATACTTCACTTGATCCATCAAGTTTTCGGTTTGTGCCGATCTATCCAGTTTCCACATCCTGGGCACATCACCACTGAGGCATTCCTGTGCTTGATCCATATTGACGAGAGGATTTGAGTAGTTTACTCCTAACTCAAAACCAACAGCGTCACGTACAAATTTTGGAGCCTTCCATGGTTGGTGGATCCATTCAATAGGCATTCTAGCAAGATTGCCTATGTTCTTCAGAACCTACATGTTATCAGACAACAGAGTATTATCATAATAAAATTGCAGAATGGTATTGCAAAACTGGCTTATTATGAATATGACAGACTAAAGTTTCCTTTAAAAGTAGAAGAATACTGATTTTATCAACGTCTTCCATGTCAAAAGTTATTGGACCTGAGTTTCAATATCATCCAACCACACACCATGTGAATTAAAACAACACTGGCATATCCATGAATACATGAATAAGTAGTTTTCAAATATCATTCCTCGAAGAGAACTAAAATATGAATCTGTGTTACAAACTGTTTATGCATTGGATTTGTGCATATGAAACAAGATATCCACTGGCACTGAATGTTTTTTTCGTAAAAAGAAAAAAAACTTTCAAGGGATGATAATACTAACATGGTTTTCTGATTTGGACTACTAGTACATTATATTGGGTGAGATATTGCACAAGAATTTACTCTCAGAAATTCATTTGGTAGCATATGTTATTTTTAATTTAAATCTCACAAATTTCTAAATTCATGAAGACAAACTATAAAAATTGCAAGCCCGATCCATATTATTTGGTTGTTTGTAATTGAGATGCACGATTCCATTGTACTTCAAATATCGTTATTTTCTTTGAATCATTTGATGTATATAGAATTTAATCTCATGATGTTAGAGTCAGCGAACAAACATAACCGCAAGTAGAATTCATATGTTTACAAGTGAATGCATTCTTATAAAAAGCTACAGTTGCCAGCTATTGGAATCTACAAAAATCAGAATAAAGCAGCTGTAGTTCCTTCAGATCCTGAAATAGAAATAGTTTATTTTTAATTATAAGTAATCAGAAAAATTATGTGTGACTTCCAACTCCTGGAATCAAAGAAGAGTGATATATGCCACCTTGAATATCTGAACTCTATCATGATCGAACTTCAAAAGTAGCCAACATAAAGCATATTATAACTCTGGGCAGTGTGCACAACAAAGAAACATATTCAAGGTAAGCATCTTAGCAATTGATAAAAGTTTGAATTGAAATTAAACATCAATGATAGCTAACATCACTACCTGAAATCTACACAAGATTCAGAAGACTATTCAGTCCCTCAATTTAACTTACATACTCTTCAATTGGGTTTTCAAAGCAACCTACATGGATACTACTATACGTGGATACGTTAAACAAAGCTTTAGCTTAGGTATAAAAATGTGATAGTTATTTCAAAAACTTGATATTAGTTATGACATTAAAAAGCAGAAACTAAAACTTCATCATTAACCAAAAATCTTCACATAATCCAATTAGAAGAACAATCAAGATGCTTCTTATGCAAACAAGAATTCTAATGCACACAAGATGCTTCTTATGAACAAAAGGATATCTCAGAAGCAAAACTATGTATATGCAAAATATTGGAAAACAAGGAAGATCGAATCAAGTGGTTTTAATGTTCGTCGTCATTCTTTTTCCAGGCACATACAAATCATCTTTCATTGTTGAACAGGTAAAAGAGAATAAGGGTGCAAAATATATAGCCAGCGGACAAGAAATCAATACAACACCACTAAAAACTACTGAACTTGGGCATAGAGCAGAATCTTGACATGAAAAATCTCCACTTAATCTGCAAGAGATCCAGTGACCAAAAAAATTACAGAACAAATGCCACAAGCAACCATTCAGCACCTTAATTGAAAATTTGAATCCTAAGTACCACAAACAATTGTAGAAACACATAGTTATAAGATGATAAAGATTCAAATATATTCTCTCTTTTTTAATGAGGATCAATACAAATTTTTCCATGGTGTCATTTTTCATCCCTTCTTTGGCCTCCTACCAAATATTTAGAATCACCTTCTCAATTAAACAATCACCTCACCTCAACATTGACATATTGAATATCTTCTTGTTAACAAATGCCACAAGCAAACATTTAGTAACTCAATCGAAAATTTGATTCCCAAGTACCACAAACAATTGTAGAAACACATATTTATAAGATGATAAATCTTCATATATGTTCTCTCTTTGTCAATGAGGATCAATACAAATTTTTCCATGGTGTCATTTTTCATCCCTTCTTTGGCCTCCTACCAAATATTTAGGATCACCTTCTCATTTTAAAAAAGTGAATGCAAATGTGTTAACTAATGTATGTAAAGAGTAACAGAGAATTATCACAGTTTTATGAGTGACATGAATATATGCAGTTGAAAGTTATTCTATTCTCAAATAAAATACAAGATAAATGAACTTGGTGTGGAATTTCTCATGCTCAAATCAAATAAACCAGGAAAAACTGCCAGCATTGTTTGATGAGTATAACAATTTTTTAAAAAAATTATTCTACGTTTTTTCACTAACTATTTATAAGCAATCAACAACATGATCAATTATTTTAAGTTTGTTAGGCATTTCCTCAAACACGTCTTGTGCTCGTTTTTCTCATCAAAATTTCTCTATCATAATTATATCTTTCATCAAAATTTCTTCAAACATGGGCATTCTTGTTTGTTTACTTGACAATCCTTTAGCCATCATAATTTTTAATAATTGTTCAAAATCATTTTCTCCCACTAAAAGAAAGCAAAAATATAATCTGTTAGTATAAACCTTCTTCATTCGAGTCTTGATCTCTGATTTCATGGCCTTATTATAAATCCGCCTGCTCAGCTTGTCGTGCTCACTTCGTTGAAGAATCTCTAATCTTCGCAAGAACCTATACCTGAAATCCTATCAGCATCCCACCTTCAAACATGAAAGAGAAATCATGCAAATCAATTTAACACCAATCTAGTTCGTGTTAACGATGGTCTGAAAATCAATTTCACATAATGGGAAACAAACTGTCTCAAAATCCAGACTAATGGCACATACAAAAGAGGATTTGGCCTGATTTACCCTTTCGGCATCGGCTTTTCCAGCCAAAGGAGACCTCATTGCACTAGCCCTCTTCTCGAGGGATTTGGCTACAGTAACCTGCTTCTTCTCCTCGACCAGTACTGGATTTGTGGCTGTGGTCTCTACTTCTTCAACTAAATCAACAAGCAATCAATGAGTTATAATATCAAACACCTTCTTGGCATGAACAATGAACTACGATTTACGAACATGACAGATTTCAAAAACCGTGGAGCTTGGGCGTTTCTTCTCGAGAGAAGATCACTTGAAGGAGCTCGGGGGAGCTGCCACGTGAAGGAGACCACCATGCAATCGCTTGAAGGAGCTCGGTTTTGTGAAGATGCGTTTTTTTCGCTAGGGGTTTGATGAGATCAGCTGATCTTTGGGCGAGAGTTTGATCCTGAGAGGGAGAGGGAAGGGGGTGCTCAGGAGGTGGGAGGGGGCACGAGGGAGCTGCAGCTTGTTTTTCCTGGGTAGGGTTTTTTTCGGGGGCTCTCACGAGGGATCTTGGGGGAGAGGAGATCGGAGCCAGGCGAGAAGGGAGAACGAGAGGAGCTGCTGCTGCGTTGATCGAATGGGAGTGGCACACTCGTAAATTTACCGAAGTCAATCCTTCCCCGCGATCTTCGCGCTTATAATTTTCTTTGTGACGTCCGATTGAATCGGACGGCTGAGATGAAAATCAACACAGGGAAGCTCCCTGCGGCTGTGCACAGGCACAGTTTGCCCTAAGTATATATTAAATGAGATTTAATAATGTCGCAAAATATTTGCAATATAAGCATTAGTAGAATGATATAAAGGATTGTTGCATATGATGCAAAAGGGTTTAAAATACATCGTAAAATGTTTACTTGAATATTTTAAACTATATGATGCATAGAAAATGTTACATGGGTTCTTGGGATAGTCACATCCGAACCATGCTTTCAAACGGATCGAAAATCAGCTTAATCGGAGTTTAAACGGGTCCGGAAACACAAAAAAAGACAAAACAAAGGGCGAAGAGGGCCAGCGGGTAACGTGGGCGCGCCATGTGGCACGCCTGCAGCAACTGTGGGCCCCACTGCAGGCCCACGTTTTAGGGGTTTTGAAACTCGTTTTGACGGCTGCGAAAATCTGATTGTTTGTGGTTTTTTGTCCATCTTTGAGCATTCATTTGAGAGGTCAAATGAACTTGGAATGGATCACCATTTGTTTCTATGCGTTTACTGTTCAGTGCTCTTCGATTTGATAGGGTGTATCACTTGCGAAGCTCAACAGTGAGGAAGAGAAAATTCGTTGAAGTTTAGCCTTAGTGTAAGGCAAACTAACTTAATTTTCTAAGATTAATTAGTCACACATTGTTCGTGAGACGAGAAGGGGGTCCAGCTTCCTATATAAATAAGAGCTGACACCACTTGGAAAATGTGCACCAAGTCTCCGAATCGAGTAGATCCGATCCGAGACACAATTATTCTTTCCTCCTATAATTCTTTCGTTTATTCGTTCGCGTCCTAACAAAATGCCGAGGAAGATTGGATTCGATCCAAAGTCTCAGACGCTGATCACACTCAAGTGAAACTTTCTTCGGTGAGTGATTGGCTTGGTGGCGCGATGTCGGCTCGCTTGGGGTGGACCAGTTTCGGAGGCGCTGAGGCGGCTTGCTTTGGGGAGCTAAAGTTATTGCTGAAAACGACGCTTTGTTTTCTACGGAAGCAAATTTCCGGGTATGTTTTTAATGCTTTCATATTTATATTGTTGCAATTAGTTTTAGATCTATTTTTGGAGCTGGTTAGACCCACCCCAAGATAATAGTTTTCCTGCCTAGGGTTATGATATTCTTAGGGCGTTTTATTAAAGTGCTTAATAAATTTATTTTTCTGCTGCTGTTTATATTTTTATCGTCCGTCCGACGTAAGACGGGCATAGATTTATGCCATAACTGTCCATCAAAATCCAACATAACCAAAAGTGGATGCATAAAACAAAATTCTCATCGCCAAAATTTCGACTGTTTTCATGGCAATTAAAATGTATGCTCAGTCCAAAATTGCTCATTGCATACAACATTCAACATATTTACTGTACATAATATACAAAATTTTTGACTGTAGTACACGATGATGAGTAATTTAGTTCTTAAAAGATAAAATTGTGGGCAAAAAAAGCCAAAACAAGAGGGTACTTGTTATGAGTTGAGGGAGGCCTTTGGCCTCCCTCCCCTCATCATCTCACCATTACTCCCCACTAAGTTAGTGGGGAGTCACTTGGACTCCTAAATCCTATTTCAATGAATATATAAAGAGCCATGGCTTATGCCATGGCTACTCTTAATTAGAGAATATTTGCTATTTCTTAACACGTTATCAGCACGTTTGCTCTAAATTATTTGAGCTTTTCATCCCGTCTCCTTTCAAAGGTTAAACCCCTACGCGCGAAGGAATCTATTGTTGCGGCGAACCGTTGCGGCGATCCTTTTTGGCGTATTAGGAGCGTGGATTTTTCTTTCTACGTATCTTCTCTTTTTACAATCGTCCCTATATATTTGATCTAGAGGTAAACTCTTTTGAACCCATAGAAATTTACAATATATTGATAACTTTGATTTTACAACGCTTATCTTAGAGGCTTGTATAAAACTGATTAATATCAAAAATTAAAATATAATAAAAAAATTAAACAAAAAAATCCTGTAAGCTTCCCCCGAAAGGGGGCTCTGCGCCAAACAAGCCGAGAAGGGGGCCGTTCGTCGTCCTCCCCCCGCCGGCGGTGGGGGGTTCGCAGCTCCGCCCCCTGCAGGGGGGCAGTTCGTCGTCCTCCCCCACCGACGGCGGGGGGTTCGCAGATCCCCCCTGCAGGGGGGGCCGTTCGTCGTCCTCCCCCCGCCGGCGGCGGGGGGTTCGCAGCTCCGCCCCCCCTGCAGGGGGGCCGTTCGTCGTCCTCCCCCCGCTGGCGGCGGGGGGAGGGGGTGTGCAATTTTCACCCCCCCCCCACCGCCGGGGGAGGGGGCTTTTCGACGCCGGACACCCCCCTCCCCGACGAGGGGGGGTCTCTGTGATCCTCGCGACACCCCCCCGACGGGGGGTTCTTAATTCCGTCCACAGGGGTGTCTGCGTCCCCCCCGATTCCGGCCTGTGACATGGGCCTGTGATTCTGGCCACCCCCGACGGGGGTCCCTGTGTACGCCACCACCTCCAGACGAGGGGGTCTACCGTCCGCGCACCAAGCCGAGAAGGGGGCTCTGTTTGTATTTTGGGTTTTTGGGACTGTTCACATTCCCTTACAAATTTTTTTGGATATTGTGTCTGTTCATATTCCCTTACAATTAACTTTAAAAAGGGCTTATGTTCAATTATATTTAATAAATTAGATGGCTGATTATTAGGCCTGAAGCCTACTACATAAAATTAACTCATTTTGTCTGGTTATTTGGCCCAGAAGCCCAGATAATTTAAATTGCTAATTAAAATGATTTTCATTTTTGCTTATGGACCTACATCCCATATTAGAATAATAATTAGTTTTGTGTTCTAATTTGGGCCTGAAGCCCAGTTTATAACAATGAAAATAAGTTTTATGGGCCAGCAGCCCCATTCAGATTAATTATTAATTTTGACTTCTAAATTGGGCCTGAAGCCCAGTTAATCCAATTGCAAAATTAATATGTTAATTAAATTTTTCAAATGGGCCTGCATCCCAAATGCCAATAAAAAATTAATTTAGATATTTTTCTCCTTTTTGGGCCTCAAGCCAAGTTAATAAAACTGCTTATTAAAATGATTAATATTTTACTTATGGGCCTGCAGCCCCAATCAAAATATTAATTAATTTTAATTTCTTATTTTGGGCCTGACGTCCAGTTTGTCAAATTGCTAAAATTATGTTAAATATCACTCTTGCATTGTTAATTATTTATGGATTATTAGGATTTTTCAAAATATAATTATCTTAAGGATCATGCGACCGCTCTGTCGTTAGTCATCTAACCTAACGGTGTATGACGTCTCCCCGTGGTCCGAGAGATTATTATATTTTATAGTCTCTTTTTCCATATTATATATGCCTGAGTTATATGCGTGGTTGTTTCTTTGTGCCTGTAGCATATTAAAAACTGTGTGGATGTTTATATAAGTTAAAATGTGTTTTTGGGATCGGCCAGTTTGATACCTTTAATATTCCTTGCACTTTTATTTTCTTTTGAGAGAATTTGTAAGTGAGGATTAAATGTAATGCCAAAGACCGGTGTACCAACTTATGAAGACGGATGTGAAAATTTCAATTGATAGGGACCCATTCTGGGTTTCCAACTTGTATTTTTTCTTTTCTTTATGAACTGTAAATCGGACTTTGGACTTTGTACGTTTTTGGGTATCTGGCCGATCCCCACATTTTAACTATTTTATTCTTTATGCATGAATTTACATCTTAATTAATTCATGCTTATTTTAATTTGCATAGATAAATGGCAAAATTGGCAAGCGTCGATTTCGAAGTTCTTGATGCTGCAGGAAAGAGTTACATGAGTTGGCGAGTGGACCTAAAGTTCCACTTGCGTTCGATGGCCCTCCTTGGCTCAATTATGGCTCCTTCATCGGCCCAAGTAGCGGCCGATGCTTCTGCTACATCTAGCAGCACTCATACCATTGTTTCCGATGTGGATAAGGCAAAAGCCATTATCTATATTAGGCGACATATAGATCGGACCTTAAAGTCCGAATACCTTACGGTAGAGGACCCAATTGAATTGTGGACAGCTCTGGAGGCACGGTATAAACATCAAATTGATGTAATATTACCACGTGCCAGTTATGAGTGGGAAAACCTCAGACTTCAGGACTATAAGTTCGTTGCTGAGTATAACTCTGCACTTCATAATATCACCTCACGCCTGAAGTTGTGTGGTGAAGAAGTGACTGAGCAACGCATGTTGGAAAATACATTTACCTCGTTTCACGAGAAAGATGCAATCCTCATGCAGCAGTATCGTGAATGCAACTTCACGAAGTTCTCTGATTTGATCTCTTGCCTCCTTATGGCAGAGCAAAATAGAGATTTATTGCTTGACACTCATAATTGGCGTCCGGCTGGTACTGCCCCTATCCCTGAAGCCCACCATGTTTCTCCCCAGAAGTGGAAAAACAAGAAGAAGGCTAAAAAGAACAAAGGGAAAGCTGTAATGAAGCAAGCACAAGGAGCTGCACCCCAAACCAACACCAACAAAGGAAAGAGAAACTTCACATGGAATCGTAAGAACACTGATCAAGTGTCAATTCCTAAGAAGAACTAGGAGGATAAATGCCATAGATGTGGCATGACTGGACATTGGTCCAGAAACTGCCGCACTCCTCGCCACCTCCAGGAACTATATCAGGCGAGCCAGAAGTCTCTTCTTAAACAAACTTGGCGGCTTTCCAGCCGCCAACGATTTTCACTGCAAAAGACTTCGAGAATGACGACTTGCTCGATTGAGCCATTTCTATATCTATGCATTTAAAATTACATGTAGCTTAATCTTTCTTTTTGTACGAACTTTTATTTGAATGTCATTTTACATTTACTTAAATAAAATTTCGTTTTGCATATAGATGAAGTATGTAATATTATGGACAATGCCTCGTTGTACTGGTGTAGCATTAATATAGTGTTGAGTATTGGACTCCCCGGATTTGGTTTTGGATGATGAGCAAACATAAATATATCATGAACTAACAATTTGTGAGCGCAGTATTGGAGATCGTCGCCAAATTCACGAGAACATTCAAAGCGACATCTCAACTCTTCTCAAAGCTCGTATTCATGCCTAAAGCTTCGTTGAAGCTCTTGCGCCGTTTTGGAAGTCATGAAGAATTAATTGAAGCTTTGAAGACGGATCGTTAAGGTTTATTTCATAGTCTTTTAGCTTTGATTTATAGAATGTTAAGACTTGAGTAATTCTTACATTTCTATCTTCATAACGCTCATGTCGTAGCTCTAGGATCTTAGTAGAAGTCCATTCTAACTTCCCCGAAGCATCGCGCTTCGATTCGGACTTCTAGTGCATGTTAGTTGGTACAAGAACAAGTACTGACCGACTAGATGGTGATCTAGTCGGTCGGCAACTGTTCTTGGACCGACTAGTTTGATTCCTTAATTTCCTGTTCAGTACTGTTTACAGTTAGTCGGTCTACGTTGACTCACCGACCGACTAGTTTATGAACTAGTCGGTCAGTGATGCTGCTTTGATCAACTAGTTGTAACTTACTGTTCATTCTAAATTTCTCCTAAGCTACTGTTCATCGCTTAGTCGGTCTAAGAACGTTTGGCGACCGACTAGTTGTTGATCTAGTCGGTCAACATTTGTTCTTGGACCGACTAAATCATTTGTATTCAGACTATTTGTTTTTGACTCTTAGTCGGTCTAAGTTTACTGACCGACCGACTAGTTATCTAGGTCTGAAATCTTCATCTGTTCACTGTTCACCTCTTAGTCGGTCCATGTTGATTGATTGACCGACTAGTTGATGAACTAGTCGGTCAGTGGTTGTTCTTTGACCGACTAGTCTGCTTCAGATTTAGATCCGTTGGAGTTTTGAAAGCGACGTTTCTCTCTCCCTTTTCCCTTGATCCTTTAAATACCTGGAGGGGTTATTTCATAGGATCCAAGGCTGCTATTCCAGAGCTCTATTGATTCAAAGAGAAGTTCTTTCAACTCTCATCTTCAAGCTCTCCCATTCTCAAGAATCTCTCCTTCACTCTTATTCTTCAAGAGAGATTCATTGGTTGTGAGCCTTCCAAGCCAAGGGCTTGATTCTAGGTCATCCATCTCATCCCTAGGCTTCCATTGCTGGTCATCTACTTGAAGCTAGGGTTTGGTGACATCCTCTTCCTCAAAATCCATCATTGCCCTAATTTGTTAAGTATACTCAAGGCATAGGATTTTGTAAGGTAAGAGTTTATTTCATTTCAATCGTATTTGAATTGTGTCTCTCGGTTGTGAGAGAGGTTGTGATCCCGGTTTGTGGGAGTCACATGTCTTTTGTATGATTTGACTTGTGAAGGATTTTCACAAGTATTTGATAGTGGAAATCTTGAGTTAGGGTTGCTAACTCAAGTATCCGGAGGGGATCCGGGTGGTTGGTGTTGGGTTTTATTAGATCCGGGGCTTACTTTCGACTAGTGCATTATTCGTCCTTCGCCCTACTTGAGAGCGAAGGCCGGACAACCTTGCACAAAATTTAACGTAGCGGAAGCGGAAAAATAAAGAAGAAAAACTTTATATAAACTAGCCCTATCTTCATAAAACCCGAGCCAAGAAAACGCTACTATCCCGGGGTTGGGTCCAGACCAACCCCTAAGGATACTACTATCTAATTAACTACATTAGCTACTGCAATTAAAATAATGCACAAAAATTAAAACTAAGGTTGAGGAAACTCAACATACCCGTAACTCTTGCCTTGCAGCAAAAGTGTTACCGAAGGCAAAAAATTGCCCTTCCCGCATAAGCCGCTCCGATCCCAACAACTGCTTGCGCCGATCCCAGCAACTTCTTGTCGCCGAGCCAACCACTTGCTCCAGAAAGTTTCACTTGAATGGATCCAACGCCTAGACTTCAGATCCGATTTGAGTTCCTCTGATGCCTTGCTAGGGCTCGATCGGAACAAAGAATGAGAACGAGAACTTTTAATTTAGCTTCCAGATCAATGCTTGTTCTTAATTTGAACTGCCTTGATCATCGGCTGGTGCAAGTTTCAATGAGGAGACCACCCCACTATTTATAGGGGGAGTGAGGAGCTCCTCAATTGAAACAATCGATGTGGGACTAAAATTGGGAATGGAATCTTATAGTTCAAAACTATAAAGAGCCATAGATAATTCGTTTCTCAAGCAAAACGTACACATCATATATGTAAATCGGAGTGCTCGATGAGACGAACGCATAGGAAGAAACGGCACCTCATTTGGACTTCGTTTGACCCTTCAAACTTGAGTTTTAAAATCTGATTTTCGAAACAATTGAAGAACTGCGATCTGTATCGCGTTCTCGGGAAAAACACCCCCAGGCGCCACGTGGCGCACCCGGAGCGCGCCACGTGGCGCGCTCCAATTTTCCAGCGCCGCCCGCACTGATCGCGGGCGGCATCTCGCGAGTGCGGGCGGGGGCCCGCACTCAGCGACGCGGGCTGCTTGTCGCGAGTGCGGGCCCCGCCCTCACTCAGCAGCGCTGACGCGGGTCAGCGCGCTGACGTCAGCGCGCTGACGCGCGCTGACGTCAGCGGGCCCCGCGTCAGCGTACCAGAAGGAGGTTTTTTTTTCTCTCTGTTCTTTTACAAAAAGAACCCTGTAATTCCACTAATTACAAAAAAAAACTCTTTTGAGCATAACTTGCTCATTCGATCTCCGATTCAGGTGCGGTTTCTTCCTATGCTCTTCTTAGAATGTCCACAACATTCCTAAGCATATAATATCCCATTTATTTATTGTATAGTATACAAATGATCTGAGGGCACCATCCCTCAACATCTCCCACTTGCACTCAGGATCATTTATCCCGAGTACAAACGATCTGCAACTTCCTTGCAGTATCAGTTCTCATGCATCATCATGCATTATTCTCTTTTCTTTTACTAGACGTAAGACCACACTCTTTGTGAGACCCTACAGCCTGACCCTACTACAGGTTCGGGTTCGTGACCCTAGACGGTAGTGACCACGAGCAGTAGTTGTCGTCCCTGTTTCGGCATCATAATTATGTGGTTTAACCCATTGACAAAATCGTCGGGACTACCAAGACTGTATCCGTGATGAATACCGCAGTTTTAATCCTTTCGTCAAGACTATGTTGTTTATTCAAGTTTAGGGTATGGTAACATGTCAACCCCACCAACTTGAAACCGGTCAGTTACATCGGTCTTTAGTTAAATACATGTTGAACTTCTTTCAACATACTTTGATCAAAGATTTTCACTAAAGCACCGAACCAACACATACAACACTAACTCTCCTTAATGAGAGAGACGAATCCTTTCTTAGACACAACTCCCCTCACACGCTTCAAATGCTACCCAACCAAGATCCTTTCGACAAGAAAAGTCTTGAAGCTAGGAAAATGATCTAAGTGACACCATTCACATGCAGGTTTGTTCAATGTCCTCAAGTCATAGGACCAGCTTGCCTATCATCACTAAAAGTTATCATTGACATTTTAAATTAAGTTTAACCAAATGATAACCTTTTATGAGTCGTTCAGTGGACTCATTCTCTAATGAGCACATGCGTCTTGTTTCTGACTTCACCAAGTCAAACGATTACGAGTTCATCGTTACTAATCCATAGTGAATACAAAGACACAATGGTCTTATCGATGTGTCGATATCCTTTTCTCGACATATCTATGACCATGAACCTGTTTAAGACTTTAAGCTCCAATCGGTAAAAACACTTTCTCATAATCGTGATCATCATCAAGATAAGTGTATACCTTGCTAAAAGCCTAAGGAAATTATCTAAGTATATAAGATGTCACAAATGCACAAAGATAATTTGATACCAATAAATTTATTTTATTCATAAATAAGATGTTTTTCAGGACAATGTGCCTCATAGGCATACAACTCTCAAAACATCTACCACTCACTACAAGGCCCACTCTTTATGGTATCTCATACCGCTTTTACACATTAGTTTCTCCAAACGATCACGTGCAAGGGCCTTTGTAAATGGATCAGCTAAATTCTCTTCAGACGAGACTCTGAGGATTTCTATGTCCTTCCTCTTCTCAATATCACGTATCAAATGATATTTTCGAAGAATGTGTCTGGATCTCTTGTGGAATCTGGGTTCTTTGACCAAGCTCAATGTGGCATTGTTATCACAATACAACGGTATTGGATCTATAACAGTAGGCACCACTCCTAGCTGGCTCACAAATTTCCTAATCCAGACAGCTTCCTTTGCTGCATCATTGGCCGCTATATATTCGGCCTCCATAGTTGAATCAGCAACGGTGTCTTGCTTTGAACTCCTCCAGCTCACTGCACATCCGTTGAGAGTGAAAATGTATCCTGAAATTGACTTGCTGTCATCCACGTCACTCTGAAAGCTGGAATCCGTGAAGCCCTCAATTTTGAGTTCTTCACTTCCATAAATCAAAACTAGATCTCTTGTTCTTCGTAAGTACTTGAGAATCGTCTTGACTGCTTTCCAGTGTTCTTCTCCATAGTTAGACTGATATCGACTTACTGCACCTAGTGCAAAAGCGACATCGGGTCTGGTACATATCATGGAATACATGATCGATCCAACTGCCGAAGCATATGGAATATTGCTCATGCTTTCTCTTTCCAAGTCAGTCTTTGGAGACATCTTCTTGGAAAGACCTATTCCGTGATTTGCGGGTATAAACCCACCTTTACTGTTTTCCATGTTAAACCGTTTTAACACAGTATCAATGTATCTAGATTGGGAGAGTCCTAGCATCCTTTTAGATCTATCTCTATAGATCTTTACACCTAGTATGTAGGATGCTTCTCCCAAATCTTTCATGGAGAAGTTAGTTGATAACCAATCCTTAACAGACTTCAACATCGGTATGTTGTTACCTATTAAGAGAATGTCATCAACATAAAGTACGAGAATGACTAAATTGTTTCCACTGGTTTTCTTATAAACGCATGGCTCATCTTCATTTTTAATAAAATCAAACTCTTTGACCGTATTATCAAATCGGATGTTCCAGCTCCTGGATGCCTGCTTCAATCCATAAATGGATCTATGCAGTCTACACGCTTTCCCTTTGCTCCCACTGACTTCGAAACCTTCCGGCTGAGACATGTAAATATGCTCTTCTAAATCACCATTTAGAAATGCAGTTTTTACATCCATCTGCCAGATTTCGTAGTTGTGATAGGCAGCAATAGCGAGTACAATCCGGATGGATTTGTGCATGGCTATGGGTGAGAAAGTTTCGTCATAATCTACACCTAGAATCTGACGATAACCTTTCGCAACAAGTCTAGCCTTGTACATTTCTATTTTTCCATCTGCACCGATCTTCCTTTTGAAGATCCATTTGCAGCCAATAGGAACACTTCCCTTGGGCACATTCTCTAAAGTCCAAACTTTATTAATGTGCATGGAATCCATCTCAGATTTCATTGCATCCAGCCATTTCTTAGAGTCTCTACTCTGAATTGCTTCTTGGAAGCTAATAGGATCATCTTCAACTAAGATGCTATCCTTAACTCCTCCATCTACGAGAAATCCGTAGTATCTTTCTGGAGCTCGAGGAATCCTATTTGACTTCCTAATAATTGCTTCAGGAGCATTAGGCTCTGCCTCTCCCACTGGTTCCGCGATCTGTTCATGTGTTGATTCAGTCTCTAGACTTTCGTCCAGTTCTATTACCTCGCCATTAGACTCCTTCACAAGGAATTCCTTTTCAAGAAAGGTGGCGTGTTTGGACACAACAATCTTTTGTTGTTCCTGGTGATAGAAAATGTGTCCCGTCGAGTGACTAGGATACCCAATGAATCTACACATAACAGACCTATCCTCCAGTTTATCTGGATTAAGCTTCTTGACATACGCAGGACAACCCCATACCTTAATATGCTTAAGGTTTGGTTTCTTCCCGTTCCATATCTCATATGGTGTCATTGGCACGGATCTAGATGGAACTCTATTAAGGATATGGGTAGCAGTTTCTAGGGCATAGCCCCAAAGGGAGATAGGTAACCCAGAGTCACTCATCATTGATCGAACCATGTCTAACAAGGTACGATTCCTTCTCTCTGACACACCATTATGTTGAGGTGTGTAAGGAGGAGTGATCTGAGAGAGAATCCCATTCTCTTTTAAATGCGCAAGGAATTCATGGCTCAAGTATTCTCCTCCTCGATCAGATCGAAGAATTTTAATACTTTTGCCCGTCTGTTTTTCAACTTCGTTACGATACTCTTTGAATCGCTCAAATGTATCAGACTTGTGCTTCATCAAGAACACATGTCCGAACCTAGAGTGATCATCAGTAAAAGTAACAAAGTATGAATATCCTCCTTTCGCTAAAGTAGACATTGGTCCACATACATCAGAATGTACTAGACCCAAGAGTTCACTAACTCTTTCCCCTTTACCCGTAAAGGGAGTTTTAGCCATTTTACCTTTGAGACAAGACTCGCAAGTGTCGTATGACTCATAATTCGAGAGGTCAAGAGACCCCTCTTTATGCAACTTGCTAAGTCTTTTCTCTCCGATATGGCCTAGTCTACAGTGCCAAAGGAAAGTTTCATTAAAACTAGATTCCTTACGTTTTCGTGTGTTAACACTTAACACAACGTCATTAGACAGAGTGTATACACCATTATTCATTGTTCCAAATCCCAGCAATTTATCATTAAAGAAAATGTTCATAGCAGATTCATTAATGGTAAATTTATATCCGTCTTTGGCCAAAGCCGAAATGGAAATAACGTTGCATAGAAAATTTGGTATATAATAACATTGTTTCAAAAACAATGTGGCACCGTTTGCCAAGGTGTGCTTTAGGTCTCCTACGGCTTTAGCAGCTACATTAGCTCCATTACCAACTTGAAGAACTATTTCGTCCTTTCTTAAGTTTCTAAATTTGCTCATACCTTGTAACGAATTACAAATGTGAGTACCCGCACCAGTATCCAATACCCATGCGTTAGAAGTTACAGAAAGGACTATACTCTGTATAACTAATACCTTAGAAGTCGAGACATTAATATGTCCTTTCTTCTCTCCGTTAAGCCCAAAGTTTTCTAAGCAATCAATATTTAAACCAGTCAATTTATTATTCAGGATAAGATTCATATTCGTTTTCATGCTGCAAAAGACATAGAATGAATTTAGTGTAATTCATGATAAAATAATATAGTTAATATGGTTTTTAATTAACTATGGTCTCCCACTATTTTACGATCATTCTCGGAAATGAACGAATTTTAATATCTTAAAATATAGTGAAAGAGGGACCCAATCATCATGAACCTCACAACCTTGAGGAGACTCAACAAGTTGATTGGTTCCATGATTGGTAGACTAACTCTTAGTCAATCACATCACATGTGACTCCCTATCGATTCTTACCCACAGTTATTTATGATCTTGAGGAGACTCAACTAATCATAATGACTGGTCTAGTCAGACCCTTGATTTCGTGTTCAGATTTGACTTAGATCGATGCTCGAGGAGACCCGACGCATCGATTTGGGTCAAGTCCAGACTACATCACATGTATGTTGGAGTTTGTTCCTTAAAGAGAAACATGTCATAGCTTGAGGAGACTCAACAACTATAAATGTTTTCTTTGAGTTACAAAGCTCCCAAATCAAGGAGGGATACGAATTAATCTTTAACAAGATTTATAACGCATTGACTAGATATAACCAAAGCTAACACATTTTATTATCAGCAACTTTGCGGTACAAGCGGGCATGACCAGGGTTAGGGCCGGGCAGGATCACTTGCGCCCAGCAAAGCTGAGTCGATCCACAACACCTTCCCTAACTACCTACCCATACCATTCTCCATTGAAAGTGCTAATGATAAAAAGTGTTATATTGATTTAATCTGGTTGTTATGATTTATTTAACTAGTTAATCCTATCAACTAGTCATAACCTATAATTCAAAATTATTAGGATGTGTTTCATAACTTTTATTAGAAACCTATCAACTATAGGATTTTAATAAATCACATCAGAATTGTTTCAACAAACAAGGGACAATCCTAATCATTCATTAGGATGTGTTATTTAAAATATTGTGAACAACATTTTAAAACATAGCCAAAGCTAGTCATTTAAATTTAATCAGATTAAAGATTTAAATGAATTTTAATGGCTAACCCTACAAGTCTTTCTTTTAGCAATTATCAAATAAAAGCAAAAAGAAACATAAAGACATTAATTATCACATAATTAAAAGGATCTAATCTTGATTTTCAAAACAATTTTCGAAAAAATTTGAAAACCAACATATAGTTAGTTCAAGACTAACTACAAGTTTTAATATTATGCATTTCATAAAAGCAGTATTTAGATAGTCTATGTAGCCTGGCTCTGATACCAATGTTGTGGTTTTATTAGATCCGGGGCTTACTTTCGACTAGTGCATTGTTCGTCCTTCGCCCTACTTGAGAGCGAAGGCCGGACAACCTTGCACAAAATTTAACGTAGCGGAAGCGGAAAAATAAAGAAGAAAAACTTTATATAAACACTTTATATAAACTAGCCCTATCTTCATAAAACCCGAGCCAAGAAAACGCTACTATCCCGGGGTTGGGTCCAGACCAACCCCTAAGGATACTACTATCTAATTAACTACATTAGCTACTGCAATTAAAATAATGCACAAAAATTAAAACTAAGGTTGAGGAAACTCAACATACCCGTAACTCTTGCCTTGCAGCAAAAGTGTTACCGAAGGCAATCAATTGCCCTTCCCGCATAAGCCGCTCCGATCCCAGCAACTGCTTGCGCCGATCCCAGCAACTTCTTGTCGCCGAGCCAACCACTTGCTCCAGAAAGTTTCACTTGAATGGATCCAACGCCTAGACTTCAGATCCGATTTGAGTTCCTCCGATGCCTTGCTAGGGCTCGACCGGAACAAAGAATGAGAACGAGAACTTTTAATTTAGCTTCCAGATCAATGCTTGTTCTTAATTTGAACTGCCTTGATCATCGGCTGGTGCAAGTTTCAATGAGGAGACCACCCCACTATTTATAGGGGGAGTGAGGAGCTCCTCAATTGAAACAATCGATGTGGGACTAAAATTGGGAATGGAATCTTATAGTTCAAAACTATAAAGAGCCATAGATAATTCGTTTCTCAAGCAAAACGTACACATCATATATGTAAATCGGAGTGCTCGATGAGACGAACGCATAGGAAGAAACGGCACCTCATTTGGACTTCGTTTGACCCTTCAAACTTGAGTTTTAAAATCTGATTTTCGAAACAATTGAAGAACTGCGATCTGTATCGCGTTCTCGGGAAAAACACCCCCAGGCGCCACGTGGCGCACCCAGAGCGCGCCACGTGGCGCGCTCCAATTTGCCAGCGCCGCCCGCACTGATCGCGGGCGGCATCTCGCGAGTGCGGGCGGGGGCCCGCACTCAGCGACGCGGGCTGCTTGTCGCGAGTGCGGGCCCCGCCCTCACTCAGCAGCGCTGACGCGGGTCAGCGCGCTGACGTCAGCGCGCTGACGCGCGCTGACGTCAGCAGGCCCCGCGTCAGCGTACCAGAAGGAGGGGGGTTTTTTTTTCTCTCTGTTCTTTTACAAAAAGAACCCTGTAATTCCACTAATTACAAAAAAAAACTCTTTTGAGCATAACTTGCTCATTCGATCTCCGATTCAGGTGCGGTTTCTTCCTATGCTCTTCTTAGAATGTCCACAACATTCCTAAGCATATAATATCCCATTTATTTATTGTATAGTATACAAATGATCTGAGGGCACCATCCCTCAACAGTTGGGACGTAGGATCACCGGGAACAAGTCGGGGAGACTTGGGTGGATCCGAACCCATTAAACCATTGTGTTTGCGTTTGTTTTAATTCTTGTTGATAGTTGTTTAATTCCGCATTGTCGTTTGTTTCTTGCACAATAATTAGGAATAACTATCTTGATTATTTTAAGTACTATTCACCCCCCCTCTAGTACGTGTGCAGTAGCTTCCCAGGGCACTACATATAGCTCCCACATACAACGAGACTATACGATGCAAACTTCTCCCATTAAACATATAGGAATTTTTCACGTTTCAATGACATTTCGTTTAAACGAACATAACTTGAAAACTGTGGATAATAAATGTTGAATATTAATATGTAACTCGTCAAGAGCATGGCCAGAAGACCATCTACTTATGATTTCATTAGACCCCCGTCGGGTCCCTACCATTACAGATATTCATCATATATAAAGCCACCTTGACTGAGCACCAGAAGTGCCTTTCATTGCCAGAGTTTTCAACTCTGGCACAATAGACTTGGTCACACTGGATCAGCGATGATGGACGCATAATCAACTGAATCCTTTGGAGAACCTGAAGATTCTTCAAAAGGTTGAGTTTCCTTGTCCCCCTTTGTCATAAGGGAAAACTAATAAGAGAGACCTTCCCTCCTGAAAGTAGGATTAGAGTCTCCTGGCTTCATTGAGAGAATACATGGTGACTTTTGCGGGCCTATTCACCCCGCAAGTGGACCATTTTCGATACTTCATTGTACTGATATATGCATCTACTAGATGGTCTTATGTGTGCCTTTATATTCACTCGCAACCTAGCTTTCTCAAAAGCTTATAATGTGGGTGAATTCACTACACATATCATTCAAGACTTCTGCCAAGCAACTGGCATTGAAATTGAACATCATGTAGCATGTTCATACTCATAATGGGTTATCAGAATCTCTGGTAAAGAGACTCCAATGGATTTCACGTCCATTGTTAAATCCCAGTTGCCTGTTGTATTTAGGGACCAACACTGCATTCCGCATCGCTTATCACGATACGACCCTCTTATGGCCATATCTTATTGCTGATGTCGATTGCTTATGGTTTACCACCAAGTCTTGATAACTGTGAATTTGATGAGCAAAGTCTCATTGAAATAGGCACGCAGTCTAAAGAAGCCTGAAGCTTCTAAGACCATGTCATGGGACACAAAAGTCCTAATCTCGTTATGATCCGCATACTTTTTCTGTGTGAAGATGAAATCCAGAAGATCCTTCACATGCAGACTAAAGTATATCAATTGCGGGATAAATTTACGGACAACCAGAAGATTGTTCGTTCACACGTCACTGCTGCCAACACGCCAGCTAGGATTGACATTCTCAAAGATGGATGTAATCCACCGGCAGCAGAATTGGATGTACCTCATTTGTAAAGAGGACGCCCGCCAGGTTCAAAATATAAATTTCCTCGAAAGAGGAATATTCCTGGATATATTAAATGATCTATCCACAGGATGCTGAGCTCAGACTAGCAACCTCTCCCCTCCTAATTTCCCCTGCAGAGGAAACAATATGAGATAAATCATTATATTACATACGTACTGGAGAGGTACTGGATAGAAATAGAACAGTCGTCGACGACGGTTTTTGCTTTCGCTATTGTCGTTCACGTCGCTGAATACGACGATGACGTCAACCCACTTTTCTATAGCATAAACGCATAGATTGGCCAAAGTGGGATGAGGCAATAAGAGTAGAGCTGGACTCACTCTTGGAAAGTAAAGTCTTGGGACCAGTACTCCATACACCTGAATGTGTAAAACATGTGGAATATAAGTTGGATTTCATAAGAGATTGAAATGAAGGAAATGTGATCATTTTCCTACTATGCCTAAACTTCTCTGAAAAAGCCAATAAATGTAGCTCATGGACGTTGTGACTGCATATATATACGGCAATATAGAGATAGAGATCTATTTAAAACTTCCAGAAGGGTATACTCTACCCCCAGAGATGAAAGAGAGACGTAGAAACGTCTTCTTCATAAATGCTACAAAGATCATTAGTTGATCTTAAGCAATATTCTGCATGTGTATCTTTTTCGAAAGATCGTTGACAGGATTTGTGATATTCGCCTTATATGTGGTCGACTTAAAGCTAATAGGATCTCCTGCAGAGACCATTGAGATTTTAGATAGCTTTAAAGCATACCTTGGAAATGAAAAACCTATGTATAAGAAGGTATTGTCTCGGCTTACATATTAAACACCTTCGTGGTGGAACCCTTTAATATTCTTCATACATCTGGAGTTTATGAAGAATGATGTCCATTTGCAGCCTATTAAAAATAGATGCTTATTTATGACACCGTCCAGTCGCTGGAAGAGGGGGAGGACATCCTAGGTCCCAAAGAGCATATCTCTAGTGTACTTGTTACACTTCTTTATATGGCCAACTGCACGTGTCTTTGATAGAACGTCTGCAGTAAAGCTGTTAACCAGATACAGTGTTGTCCAGGAGATCACCACTAGACCAAGGATAAGCTGCTTCTGCGCAACTTCCAAGGGTCAAGGAATATATATCGCATATGCAGGTTTAAAGATCATCACGATGACTAAGACACAAAAGGCGGGCCACCTCCTAAATATCTACACGTCATCCTCCAGAGTCTACATTTTCTGAGAAGCTCATCATCCAAGAAGCAAGTATTGAAAATGCTCAGCCAGGTCCAGCAGTACCTTGCATACACACTGAAGACTATTCAAAGAAATACTTTAATGGAGTCATCTACCAACTTCGAAGAGCATTCCACTCTAGAGCGCCACTGCTTCCCAATAGCCGCTAGATGAGTGAAACTTGTATAGATGAGTGATGATTGTATAGATACTTAGGAAATCTGCAAGACTGAAGCTTGAACAGATCATGGGGAGTCCCTCGGTAGTTGTAATCTTTTCCATTAAGCTGCTGGTTTTTCCCACTGGGTTTTCCACAGCTAAGGTTTTAACGAGGCAACCACAGTGGCTCTGGATCCAGAAGTATCCACTCCATTAGCATACTGAATCCTGAAGTATTCATATGCTTAACCTAAGGTAATGGAGAGATGAGGGGGAGTGTAGTGAGTTGAGGGAGGCCTTTGGCCTCCATCCCCTCATCATCTCACCATTACTCCCCACTAAGTTAGTGGGGAGTCCATTGGACTCCTAAATCATACTTCAATGAATATATAGAGAGCCATGGCTTATGCCATGGCTACTCCTAATTAGAGAATATTTGCTATTTCTCAACCGTACTTGCGTTTTTTAAAATGACTGTTTTGGAATAATAATATTGTTAAAAAACTTACAGTTTAGGACGGTTCGGAAATGGCGAGTGTAACTGCTGATGGGGCGATTGTAACTGCCGCTGGGGCGTTTGGTGGCGAATTCTCCGGTGAGGGTAGCCGGGAGCAATCTAAGGAGGAAGATGATAACCTGAAAAGGAGCACCAAGAAGATTAAGCCTTCGGATGGTGAAGAGAATGATCGGAGGTCGTCAGATGATATGGATGTCTCGGAGTCGGCCGATGGGGATCGCTGTAGTGAGGGTGGTCCGGCCGTCACAGTTGTTCCAAAATCATTCAGAGATGCCTGTTTGGGGGCTTCTTCTTTCGAATCCCATGCTGCTCAATTCAATCGCGACTACGACGAAAGGGATGATGACATTACGTGGAGCCTATGGGTGACTGGCAGAGTATTTCCTTGTCTCTGGGGTACAAACAACGGTTACGGTGACAATACTCTTCAGCAGTGATTGTTAAACTGCTGGGGCGAAACATCACATTATCTGTACTTGAATCCCGCTTGTCGGCTCTCTGGAAACCCAAAGGAGAGTTGGATTTCATAGAATTGGGGGAGGGATTCGTCATGGTGAAATTCCACTGTACTGAGGACTTGATCTACGCTATGGAAGAAGGCCCGTGGATCATTTTTGATCACTATTTGACTATCCGTAGATGGACCCCTGATTTCTCTCCGTCGTCGGCGGCAATTGGATCCACGGCGGTGTGGGTTCGTTTCCCATACTTGCCTGTGGAGTACTATGAAGAAAGGATCCTGAATGCTTTGGGAAACTGTGTTGGCCGTGCGATCAAGCTTGATTCCCATACAAGACTCGTCCTCAAGGCTCGTTTTGCTCGAGTTTGCGTGGAGATAGATCTGAGCCAACCCTTGAAGACCCAAGTCTATTTCGAAGGACGGTGGCAGTCGATGCAATATGAAGGCCTGGGGCTGATCTGTTTCCGCTGCGGGAGGGTTGGTCACCGAGACACATGCCCCTTCCAGCCTTCTAGTTCGGCGGAAGTGGAGCCGCTGCCTACTCGTGCAAGTTCAAGTCACAATACACCTCAGGAGGTAGCTCCATTACCTTCGATGGGTACCCCTCCGGCGCCGGTGAAGGAAAGATTTGGCCCGTGGCTAGTGGCACCGGAGCGTAGATTTCGTCGTCAGCGGGGTTCAGAGCAGCCGGCGGGCACAGTAAATGTTAGGTCGGCTGCTCCGATGGGCTCTCGTTACTCGATTTTATCGAAGGAGATGGACACTGAGGTATTGGATGAGCTCTCGGAGGAGAAGGTTGATAATGTTGATGCAAATGTTCCACCCAATTCGAGGACGAATCGTTCCTATCCATTTGTTGGGTGTTTGGGCTCTCACGTGAATGGTCCCACCTTAAGTCCCCTTGCTCCCAAGCCAAAGCCGTAGTCAGCGTCAACCATTAAAGCCCGTGGGTCCCGAAATTCTACATTGCGATTGGGGATGATTGGGAGGACACTTGATAACACTTCTTTGGAACAATTTACTGAGGTAGAACCGAGTAGGCCCGGGGCACTGGCCAACGCCAAGAAGCACGAAAGCTTTCTACCCGTTCAAGTGATTTCTTCTGCAACCCCTGCTTTGCACCAGTCTTCTATTCAGCGAGCACCTCTGTTAGATATTTCTAATTCCACCACGCTAAAGAGTTTGCCAGATAAGATGGAGTGTAGTGGTCCTGCTATATTGGAGCTAATACATGCAGATTCGCGGCAGAGAAACCCCCCCGATGCTGCTTCGCTGGCCAATTTGAGCAAGGCTTCCATCGCTGATTTGGACCCAGAATTGGCGATGATCACCACCCCTATGGAGGTGTCGGGCTCCGAATGTATACCTAGGTCTAGGGAGGGAGTACTCCTAGACACTCTACCTCTACTTTCTTGATGAATTTCATGTTCTGGAATTGTCGTGGGGCTGGGAAAGGAGGTTTCAGCAGAGGCATTCGCGATTTACAGCAGTCTTTTCAGCCATCGCTTCTTGCGATTGCAGAGCCACAGATTTCCAAGGAGAGGGCAACTAGGGTGGTAAGGATGCTAAACTTTTCTCATGAGATTGTCGTAGATCCAGTGGGTTATTCTTGGGGTTTATGGCTTTGTTGGGATGGTAATTTATTTGATCTGGAATTATGTTCCTCCAGACCCCATTTAATCCATGCCTTGGTTAGACGGAGTGGATCACAGACTTTCTTGTTATCGGTTGTTTATGCACCACCGAATAGACCTGCTCGATGGACTTTATGGGATCATTTAGAGCAATTTGCTATTGGAGTGGACTTACCCTGGCTGGTCATGGGGGACTTTAATGATATTCTGGGATCAGCTGAAAAGTTTGGAGGTGTTTTACCTTCTATCTCTCGATGCTCTCGATTCCAACAAATGATCTCCTCCTGTGGGCTTATGGACCTAAATTTTGTTGGCACCCCATTCACTTGGTGTAATCAGCGGCGGGGTTATGCTCGTGTCTCTGAACGATTGGATAGGGTGTTGGCTACACCTGCTTGGTGTCAGTTATTTCCACATGCATTGGTTCGACATCTGCCGTGCATTTATTCGGATCATTGTTCGCTTCTTTTGCAATTGGATCCAAACATTCAGGTGAATTCCCTTTGTACGCCCTTCAGATTTCATGCTATGTGGTTTGTGGAGGATGGATTCAAATGAATGTTGGGTAGCATGTGGGCTCGAGCTCCGAGGGAGTGGGGGGGGGGGGTAAATTGCAGCAGGTTGCAATGGATCTCCAGCTATGGAACAAGCACACCTTTGGAAACATATTTCGAAGAAAGCGATGGTTGAAGGGGAGAATTGATGGAGTGCAGAGGGAACTTTCTTTTCACAATTCCCACCAACTATGTATTCTCGAAGAAATATTGATTGCCGAATATGATGATATCCTCTCCATGGAAGAGATTTTTTGGGCTCAGAAATCTAGGGTTAATTGGCTTCTTCATGGTGATCGTAATACTAAGTTTTTCCATATCTCTACATTATGCCATCGTAGGCGTAATCGTATCTCTATGTTGAAAGATGACGCCGGTTCTTGTATTTTTGGAAAAGCATAGCTGCGGAATCATGTGACAGATTTCTATAAAGGCCTGTTTAGGAGGGATGAGCATGACAGCTCTAGCCTTGATCATCATCGATGTCCTTCTATACCTTCAGACCTTATTCAGGATCTTGAACGTCCTGTCATGGAAGCCGAAGTACAAGATGCTCTCTTCCATATGAAACCATGGAAATCACCTGGGGTGGATGGATTTCAAGCTGGGGTGTATCAGGAAATGTGGGATACTGTTAAGTCTTCATTGACATCTTTGGTTTCTGAGGCACTGGATAAGGGGGAATTCGATAAGGATCTTTGTAAAATTTTACTGGTTCTTATTCCAAAAGTTCCTAGTCCTGAGAGGCTGACTCAGTTTCGTCCTATTAGCTTGTGCTGTGTCCCATATAAATTGGTGACTAAGGTGTTGGTGAACAGGATTCGTCCTCTTCTTTCTGACTTGGTTAGTCCCCTTCAGGTTAGCTTTATTCCTGGAAGACAGGCATCAGATAATATTTTGGTGGCACAAGAGATGATACACACCATAAGGAAGTCTAAGTGTAGTGATGGGCTCTTCGCCTTGAAGATTGATCTAGAGAAGGCATATGATCGTGTCAGATGGGACTTTTTGGAGGAAACTCTTACCCTTTTTGGATTTCCTACTTCATGGATAAAGCTTATCATGTTCTGTGTCTCTTCCTCACAAATCTCTGTGATGTGGAATGGAGAGACTTCTGATTGGTTCTTGCCTGAAAGGGGCTTGCGTCAAGGGGATCCCCTCTCTCCATATTTGTTTGTTCTGTGTATGGAGAGATTGGGATTACTTATTTCTGAAGCTGTGGCATCTAAGTCCTGGAAGCCTATTATGTTGGGTCGTGGGGGCCCAGTCATATCACACTTATTGTTTGCTGATGATCTCCTTCTTTTTGGACGAGCTACTATTCAAAATACTCAGAGGGTGAGGGAGATATTGGAGGTGTTTTGTGCCGCTTCTGGTGCTAAGGTTAATTTGGAGAAGTCTCGCTGCTTCATCTCACCGTCGACCGGCCGTCATCTAGCCTCACGTGTTTGTTCCTCCTTGGGGGTGATGTCTTCCATGGACTTGGGCAAGTATCTAGGTGTACCGCTGATTCATGGTAGAGTTACTAAAAACACCTATCGGGAGTTGGTGGAGAAGATTAGTTCCAAACTTTCCGGGTGGAAATCCAGGTTTTTAAGTCTTGGTGGGAGAGCTACATTAATTAGCTCAGTAACATCCTCGATTCCTACATTTACTATGCTCACTACCAAAGTACCTAAGCACACTACGGAAGCAATGGACAGATGGAATAGGTGTTTTCTATGGGGTGGGACTGAGAATAAAAAGAAGATTCATTTGGTGAATTGGAAAGAAGTTTGCATGCCGAGACGTTTGGGTGGCCTTGGTATCCGTACTATGGGGTTTCACAACATGGTTATGCTACAGAGATTAGCTTGGAGATCTCTGATGGAGCCTAATTCTCTTTGGGTTCAGCTGCTGAAAGCTAAGTACAAGCTTCCTGAAAATGTACTCACATCCATTTCTAGTATGGACTCCTTTCCTTCTTCTTGGTCCTATTCTTGTCGCAGTATAGCCCAGGGCTTGCAGGGGTTAAGTACGGGACTGGTGAAAAGAGTGGGTGATGGGTCTTCTATAGATTTCTAGAGTGACAATTGGCTGGGGAGACCTCTTTCTACTTATCTTCCCCCTCCGACAAGCGTGGGGGCAACTCAGGTGTATGTTCGGGAGTTTATTCAGCATGGCTCTTGGGATGTGGAGAAGTTACTTTTGGAGGTACCAGAAGATGTGGCTCAAATGATTATGGCATACCCAATACACCGAGTTGCGGGCCTCCAGGATAGTTATATTTGGAATTTCACATCAACAGGAATATTAACCACTCGGTCTTCTTATCTCCAAATGTTGAAGGACACTTCTCTCGGTTTGGAGTTCATATTTGCGTGGATATGGAAACTGCATCTTCCCTCCAGATGGCTGCATTTTCTTTGGCTTGTCTGTCGGGAGAGATTGGTTACTAATGAACTGCGGTTCAAGCGGGGAATTTCGGTGGCCAGTGACTGCACTTTCTGTGGTGTTGTTCCCGAATCTACTTTGCACGTTCTTCGTGATTGCCTACCAGCGGAGAGGGTTTGGGATGCTTTCTTCCCTACTTCAGTCTTTACTGATTTTTACTCTTTACCTCTCTCTGAGTGGCTATCGGAATTTCTCAATCGGAAGGACTTGATATTCCATAGAGTTGCACTCTTCGCTACCTGCTTATGGAAGATTTGGGGAGCCAGGTGCCGACGAGTTTTTAGTTCTGAGAATGTGGGCACTGATGAGTTTTTTACTATCAGCCATATTTCTAATGTTGCTATGGAGGTGGACAGTGTGTTTGGGAGATCTTCTACTACATGTTTCCATACTCCTTGCATTCGGTGGATCCCTCCTCCTGAGGGGGTTTTGAAGCTTAATGTTGACGGTGCCAGTAAAGGGAATCCAGGTCCCTCAGGTGCTGGTGGCATTGTTCGAGATAATCTGGGGAATTGGGTCCTTGGGTTCTCAGCTTATATTGGTTGCTGTTCTATTTTAAATGCGGAGCTCCAGGCTCTCCGCTGGGGACTAGAACTTGCGTGGAGGAAAGGTTTCCAAGAACTTATTTGTGAATCGGACTCAAAGGTGGCTCTACACCTTATTGATGCACCTACCATTTCCTTTCATCCTATGCTAAGCTTGATTCTGGATATCAGGCAGTTGGCCTCCAGATTCCGTCTATGCTCCTTTCGCCATGTCTTACGTGAGGCGAATTTCTGTGCCGATGCTCTAGCCTCCATGGGTTGTCAATTAGATGCTGACCTACAAGTTTGGGACCGCCCTCCACCTTCCTTATCACCGATAATGCTTCTGGATGTAACCGGTTCGGGATTACCTAGAGGGTTTTCCCTCTGATTTGTAGTATTTTACTTTCTGATGTATCAAAAAAAGAAAAAGAAAATGCCTGTTTTGTTATGAATAGGACCCATTGGGCCTATTGGGTATCTACCCACATGAGTACCCATTATGAATACTATATAAAGGAGGATATGGGTTTCCTAGCCTCAACCCTTCTCCAAATCTGTTTCTCGTTCACAACACGTTATCAACACGATCACGCTCGTTGGAAAAGGCGGCGACGCGCGAGGAAGGAGATCCATCAACCGCTCAGTCTAAGAAGATCGTAATCTTCTCAACGGGGAGCGAAAAGGGCATCCTTTGTAATGCCCTACCAGCTACTGCACAAGTACTAGAGGGGGGGTGAATAGTACTTTAAAATAATAAGGCGTATAATTCCAAATTAAATTGCAAACAACCACCAAATCAATTTGCGGAAGCTTAAATTGATTGACAACAATGAAATAAACAAAGCTAACAAACGATGTTAATGGGTTCGGATCCACCCAAGTCTCCCCGACTTGTTCCCGGTGATCCTACGTCCCAACCACCCGGATCCCCTCCGGATACTTGAGTTAGAAACCCTAACTCAAGATTTCCACTATGAATATCTTGTGAAAAACCTTCACAAGATCAAATCATACATGCAATGGCAAAGTGAATCCCACAACCCGGGATCACAAACTTCTCTCACAACCGAGAGAGCCAATAAGCAATATAAAGAGTTTAAATGAAATAAATACTCTTACCACAAAATCCTATACCTTGAGTTTTTCTTACCCAATAGGTGGAATGAAGGATTTGAGGAAGATGAAGTCACCAAGCCCTAGCACCAAGGAAATGAGCAGCAATGGGTGCCTAGGGAAGAGTTGGAGACTTGGATCAAGCAATAGCTTGAAGAGCTCACCAAGAACAAGCTTCTCTCTAGATCTAGAAATGAGAGAGAATGGCTTTCTTGTGAGGAAGAGAGCTTTAGATTTGAGGGAGAATGGCTATCTCTTTAGGGCTCAATGAATCTCTTAATGGCAGCTCTATTGAAGATAGAAATGACCTAGGTTCGTATTTATAGGAACCCAAAAACATAAGTTAGGTCAATCTCCAACGGAAAGAAATCTGGGAGAATTAGTCGGTCAAAGAACAATCACTGACCGACTAGTTCATCAACTAGTCGGTCAGTCACAAAGCATGGACCGACTAAGAGCAGATCAGAGAAGAGATAGAATTTCAGACCTAGAAAACTAGTCTGAAGGCAAGTTGACTTAGTCGGTCCAAGAACAAAAGTTGACCGACTAGATTGTCAACTAGTCGGTCATCAAACGTTCTTAGACCGACTAACGGTAAACAGTAGCTTAGGAGAAATTTGGCATGTACAGTAAATCACAACTAGTCGGTCAAAGAAGCATCACTGACCGACTAGTTCACAAACTAGTCGGTCGGTGAGTCAACGTAGACCGACTAACTGTAAACAGTAAAGAACAAAGATTTAACTGACTGAAACTAGTCGGTCCAAGAACAGTGGCCGACCGACTAGATCTCCATCTAGTCGGTCAGTACTTGTTCTTGTACCAACTAACATGCACAACAAGGTCCGAATCGAAGCGCGACGCTTCGAGGAAATTAGAGTGAACATGTGCAAGAATCCTAGAGCTACGAAATGAGCGAAATGAAGATAGAAACGTAAGATATACTCAAGGCTTAACATTCTATCAATCGAAACTAAAAGACTATAAATAAAACCTTAATAAACGGTCTTTGAGAGCTTCGATTGAATCTTCATTATTTCCAAAGCGTTGCATGAGCTTCAACGAAGCTTTAGGCTTGAATACGAGCTTTTGGAAGTGTTGAGATGTCGCTTTGAATATTCTCGTGAAATTGGCGACGATCTCCAATACTGCGCTCACAAATTGTTAGTTCATGAATTATTTATGTTTGCTCATCATCCAAAACCAAATTCGGGGAGTCCAATATTCAACATTCTCCCCCTTTTTGGTGATGACAAACCAACATAAATAATAATCAAAGATAATAATTCAAATGTAAAATACTTACTCCCCCTGCATTGATGACACGTTAATTCCAAAATGAATATAAATGAATTGTATCAAGCAGACGAGTAAGATAAATAAAGTGAATTGATTTTTGAAATATCGGATTTTGAAAATCCTTATTTGTATCTTAACTCCCCCTGAATCTAACATATCAAACTAGATTCTTGGAAATTGAGTTAAATTTTTCATTTGCGCTATTTATTATCATTATCTCTCCCCCTTTGGCATTATCCCAAAAATGGGGGGCATACAACGACAACAATTAGGAAATGTAAAATCCAACATCGGGAGTCGTAGACGAAGACAATGGACCAACTTGACACCAAGGGAAAAATGTGGAAATCAAAACAAGGTGTGTCAAGTTTTCCATTATCAATAAAAATCAACGATAATCAAAATCATCAAAAAATACCAAATGTTTATTCATGTCTTGAATAAAGAAACATACTCTTCAATATTCAATATTCTTGGTTAATTTTGAGCATGAAAAACAATTCTATAAAATCCATTTTACCAACTTTTTATGCGTCGATTCGATATCACATTTCAAATATATTCAACGAATATTAAATTTGCACGACGAATAAAAGATAAAGTGATCGATGATGAACATATATATACATAGAGACAACATGAGTACATCCAAAAGATATCACATCGAATATAAGAGATACATCATATCAAGTGCTACATATCATCAAAAAGAAATACATCATCATCAACATATCATACAATCCAACACCGACAATCAGAAAGCACAAAAGCAATACAACAAGGCAACTCTCAACCCCATCCTAACCCAAAACTCTCTCACTAGAATACATCATCCAAAGTGTATATGGAGAGTCCTCGGAACAACGATCACGAGGAGGAGGCAGGATCTGCAGCGTCCGTGGGTCCAGTCGACGGAGTGGACTCAGGATCTGCAGGGAGAAGAGGTGTCTCAACAGATGGAATCGTCGGGGCAGGAGTCGAGATCTCAGCAACAGGCTCAACAGCAGCAGGAGTCTCGACAGAAGCAGCAGCAGCAGATACATGAGCAGGCTCGGAAACTGGATCAGCAGCAGATGGCTCTGGAACACCGGAAGAGGTGGCAACTCCAGGAGCAGAAGTGGAAGTACCAGCAGCAGCAGAAGTGCCCTTGGGGGCACGAGTCGAAGCACGACAGATCTCCTCAACGTCCTCCTCATCCATCTCATCCATCTCCTCTCCCTCAGACACGGAAGGAGGAAGCTCAACACCCATCTGACGTGCCATACGGCAGACCACCTCCTCGGTACGAGCCAAGCGGGACTCGTGACGAAGAAGTATCCGGACGACGTCATCAAGGGTGGCAACGGGAGAAGCAGAGGCAGTGGCAGAGGCAGGGACAGACGCTGAAGGAGTCGTCCTCTGAACGTGACGAAGCGCCGCAAGAGATTTCTTGACGGCCGTCGCATTCAGCGGAGGACCGAGGGGACGCTCATCGTCACGAGGCAATGTGACACGAAAGTGACGAAACACGAGGGTCAACATGCAAGGAAAAGGAATATGAGCCGATTTATTGGACTTTCGAATACACTCGAAAGAATCAATCTTGTCGAGTATAATACGAGCCCAATTAATCGAGCTCCCCATGAAGATCGCATAGATAAGCTTCAAAAATGGCTGGGATGGTAAAGATGAGGAGCCGTACTTGGGAAGCAAGCACGACTTCAGAATCAAATTTAGGACCCAAGCATTTGGCTTAAAAGATTTAGAGGGCACGCCAATCATAGCAGGAGGAATCTGATGGAAAATCTCTGATAGGATGGTCTGGTCAAGAGAGGAAATATCATCTACCGAGATATCAGAAGGAAGAAGGCCAGACGAAGAGATACCCAGAATCTCTCCTAAGATTTCCGCAGTGAGGACTATAGGAGTCCCCAAAACGGTCGTCTCAATAGAGTGGGTCTGATCGTACTGACCCCGGATCCTATTGGCATAGAAAAGCTTCACTAATCTAGGATAGGGGCGAGGATTCGCCTTCGGGTCAAATCGAAGGTAATCGAGAAGACCCGACGACGACAGAAGATCAGCTAGCCCTATGAAGTCGCTGAACTGGACGAAATGCTCCAGAAGCAGCGGACAATGTTCGATACGATTATATGCCGCAAGACACAAAGGGTCATCGCGACATAAGGAAATATCGACACCGCCCACCGGCATCGGAGCCTTTCCCTTAGGCTTTCGAGAAGACGTACGAGGGTGGGTGCTAGACTCGGGATGAATAGGAGGAGTGGGTTCCCTATGAGTCTCGGTCTCGGGATTATACTCCGTATCGGAATCGGTAGGAGTATGGAACGAAGAAGGAGAGGCAAGAGATTTGGCCTTTGGCTTAGGTTTGGGTTTGGGTTTGGGTTGACCTCTAGGCTTGGCGGTCGTCGTCCTCTTCTTCTTGAGAGGAGGCGAAGACGACGAAGGATGGGTGGTCTTGGCTCTACGCTTCGTAGGGGTTGGATGCTCGGGATCCGAAGAGGTTGGATCAACGGTCATCGGAGAGGGGTTAGAGGAAGGGATCGGAATGCGTGTTCTTGCCATAGTCGAAGCAAGACACGAGATCAAATCAACGAATCCTAGCACAACCCTAGAAATCCGAAACCCTAGAGGAAGAAATTTAGAACCCTAGGCAGAGAAACCTAACCCTAGAGCTGAAAACGAAACCCTAGATAGGATAGGGAGGAGGTAGGTTTACCCTAGGAGGAAGAACGACGGCCGGCGACGGCGGAGATGATCGGAAAGAGGCCGGAAGTCGATCGGAAGGGGAAGGGTCGGGGTTTTGAGCGGAGTGAACTGAGTTTTCGATCGATTAGAATGGAAATCGATCGACTAAACTGAGTTTAAGTCGGTCGATTTCCCAAATGACCAAACAGCCCCTGGCACAACTAGTCGGTCACAGTTCAAGAACTGACCGACTAGTTCACAAACTAGTCGGTCGGTAAATGAGCTTGAACCGACTAGGTGCAAACAGTGGCTGAATCCAAGAAGACTGACAAGATTTAGTCGGTCTGCGTTCGATTACTGACCGACTAGATCTCAATCTAGTCGGTCGGTCACTGAACATGAACCGACTAAAGAGTCAAAAACTTGAAAATTAAGTTCTCTCCATAATACGCTTGGACGAAAAATCTCAAAACTCTCAATAGACATCTAAACTACCCCATTAAACATCGAAAAACAGAAATTTGACGATTACGCACAAATCGAACGAAAAATTAAGATAACACTTAAAATTCTCGAAAAATCCAATAATTCTAGCATGAATGAGATATTGTCAAGAATAATAGCATGCAAAATTATTGAATGAAACATGAATCCTATATTTCGGATTCACCCATAATCCCCAATTCTCGACGCAACCGCACAAAGGAGTCCTCCTTTAGGGGTTTCGTGAAAATATCGGCGATTTGCTTTTGGGTTTCAACGTACACTAGAATGATGTCCTTTTTAGCAACATGGTCATCTAAAAAGTGGTGGCGGACATCTATGTGTTTCGAATGGGAATGATGTACCGGGTTCTTGGAAAGACATATTGCACTTTGGTTGTCAACCATGATAGGGCAAGTATCACAATTTATACCAAAGTCTTTAAGTGTGTGTCTCATCCAAAGAACCTGAGCACACGCGGCACCGGCGGCAATATATTCCGCCTCGGTGGTTGAAAGTGATACGGAATTTTGCTTCTTGGAAAACCAAGAGACAAGAGAATTTCCTATAAAATGGCAAGTGCCACTAGTACTTTTCCTGTCGGATTTGCATCCCGCATAATCGGCATCACTATATGAGATTAACTCATAAGAGCTAGATCTCGGATAAAGTAATCCAAAATCTAAAGTGTAACTTAGATAGCGAAAAATACGCTTTACCGCTACTAAGTGAGACTCCTTAGGTTGAGACTGATAACGAGCACATATACATACGGCAAACATAATATCGGGCCTACTTGCGGTAAGATAAAGCAAACTACCAATCATACCTCGATATAAACGAATGTCTACATCCTTACCGCCCGTATCCTTGTCAAGATGCGTAGTCGTGCTCATTGGAGTCTTTTTCCCGGAGGTATTCTCCATTCCAAATCGCTTTAGCAACTCCACCGTGTACTTCGTTTGGTGGATGAAGATTGCATCGTTCATTTGGCGAATTTGGAGTCCTAAGAAATATTTGAGTTCGCCCATGTGGCTCATCTCAAATTGTTCCTTCATAACATTAGAAAACTCTTCGCAAAGAGTGAAGTTAGTAGCACCGAAAATGATATCATCAACATAAATTTGTACTAATAAAATATCATTATTCGCATGCTTAACAAAAAGAGTTGAATCGGCTTCGCCCATTTTAAAATTCAAATCCAAAAGAAAATTCTTTAGGCGATCATACCAAGCTCGAGGAGCTTGTCTCAAACCATAAAGAGCTTTCTTTAGTTTAAAAACGTGATTTGGAAATTTTTCATTTATGAAGCCCGGAGGTTGAGAAACGTAAACTTCCTCAACGACATCTCCGTTTAAAAAAGCACTTTTAACATCCATTTGAAATAATTTAAAATTCTTATGGCATGCAAAAGACAAAAGTAATCTAATTGATTCTAATCTAGCTACCGGAGCGAAGGATTCTTCGAAATCAATACCTTCCTCTTGTCGATAGCCTTGAGCTACTAACCGAGCTTTGTTCCGGACGACGACTTGGTTTTCGTCGGTTTTGTTCTTGAAAATCCACTTTGTCCCTATGACGGTGTGGTTCTTCGAAGGCAATGGAACAAGCTCCCACACTTCATTCCTCTCGAATTGAATGAGCTCCTCCTCCATGGCAAGTATCCAAGCACTATCTTCGCATGCTTCAACTATATTCTTTGGCTCTATCGATGAGGCAAAGGCACAATTGGCGAAGTGGTGAACTTGTGATCTTGTCTTGACACTATCTTGAATATTGCCAATTACTTGCTCATGGGGATGGTCGCGAATGACATGAAGTCGCTTGGGAATACCTTGATCACTTGGAACATTCTCAACAACTTCATTAGTCGGGTTAGTCTCAATAGAATCAATAGACTTAGAATTATCAAATGAATCACATAAAACATCCATAGAATCATTATCATTTGAAATTCTAGTTGGAACAAATCCTTCATTAAATGAGACATGAAGCGACTCCTCGATCGTCGAGGTTCGTTTGTTGAATATCCGGTAGGCTTTGCTACGCGAAGAATATCCCACAAAAATCCCCTCATCGGATCTCGGATCGAATTTGTCCAAACTACCATATGTGTTCTTAATAAAACATTTCGAACCAAAAACACGAAAATGTTTAACTTGAGGCAACCTACCAAACAACAATTCATAACAAGTTTGTTTAGTGCCGGGCCTCAAAAGTATTCTATTAAACACATAGCAAGCGGTGTGTACCGCTTCCGCCCAAAATTGATGGCCAAGTTGGCTATCATCAAGCATAGTGCGAGCACACTCCACTAGCGTCCTATTCTTTCTCTCAACTACACCATTTTGAGGCGGTGCACGAGGGAAAGAGAAGGTGTGAGTAATACCAACTTCATCACAAAATGTCTCAAAAGACTCATTCTCAAATTCACCTCCATGATCACTACGAATAGTGACAATGGTGTTTCCTAAGAGATTTTGTACTTTCTTAACAAAAATTGTGAAGTTTTCAAAAGCTTCATTTTTATTGCACAAGAAAAATACCCAAGTAAATCTTGAATAGTCATCTACGATGACAAGTCCATACCTTGCATTTCCTAAGGAAGCTACTCTAGTTGGCCCAAATAAATCTAGATGTAATAGCTCTAGTGGCCGTTTTGTAGAGATGCTTTTCTTAGGTTTAAATGAAGATTTAGGAAGCTTGCCGCGTTGACAACAATCACAAAAACTTTTCTTTTCAAAAACAAGCTTCGGAAAACCTTTAATAGAATTCAATTTTGAAAGCTTATATAGTGTTCCAAAGTTCACATGTCCAAAGCGTCGATGCCATAAGTGTTGTTCACTTGTGTTGGCAACGAGACATTGTTCATATGACTTAGGAAGATCCAAAATATAAATGTCTTTACGACGAGTTCCGGAAAATAATAATTTTTCATTATCCTTTCTTAAAATATGACACAATCCTTTCGCAAAGCTAACTTTGTAACCTTTGTCACAAAGTTGACTTATTGAAATAAGATTATGATTTAAACCACTAACAAGATACACATCACTAATTAATGGTTTAGAAGGGTTACCGACATTACCAACACCTATGATGGTTCCGCTCTCGTTGCCTCCAAATACGACGCGGTTTCCATTCACAATGGGAACCACTCCGGAGAGCAATCGAGCGTCACCCGTCATGTGTTTGGAGCACCCGCTATCGAGTATCCAATTCCCTTTGGAGCTAAATTTAAATTTGTTGCTCCTTTTCTTTTTCTTTTCCTTGAGTACCTAAAGATAGATAAGTTTCATATCATGGTACCCAATGTCATTGGGTCCAAGGGATTAGACCTTTGGAAGCCAAGTCCAAGTGGACTTAGACTTCCCCACATAATTCTTACTATGCACAACATCCGAAAAATAAGCATTCATATATATTTGTTTTTCGTCCATGCTTGTGTCCTTTGGGCTCCAAATCGTGAAAACTTTGGGAGCCATCATCCTATTGGGTGCATGCATGCGACGTTGATTTCTACGTGATGCATGTTGTGGATAGGCATACGGGACATGATGGAATGGTGCACGACGAGAATTATTCATATGATGAGGTGGGTGTACATATGCATGTGTGGGAACACGTGCGTGAGGGTGTCTCACTTGGTGTGCACGTGCCCGAGAATGTGTAGCATAAAAATCATCATAAGTGTGAGATGGTGGAGTAGGACGTGTGTTCCTACGTGGCATGGAATTGGTGTACATATAAGCATGCCCCTTCTTTGAAGGTCCACCCAATGTGGGTTTCTTTCCGAAAGAGGGTGTGGACGAGGTGGAAGCACCATTGGTAGATGAACTACCAATAGAGTGTTTGCTCCCACTCGTTGAGGCTTCGGAAGTTGGCCTAACAAAGGTAGTGACCGACTTGGAAGAATTTCCCATCATATACCCCAAGCCAATGTGGTGCTTGGCCGGAAGTAAATCTTTTAGGATATTATCCAAATGGCCTTTACCCTTGTTGAATTTGTTGATTCGGCCCAATGTGTCCTCATATTTCTCTTTGAGAGAACGCAAGGAAGTATCCAAAGTGGATATTTGCGAAGTGAGCACATAAACACGAGATTTAAGATTCTCGTTCTCAATACTCAAAGTCGAGTTTTGAGAAGTTAAATCCGCTATCTCATGTTCTTCCGCATCCTCAATGCTAACATGTTCAAGTTTAGATTTGAGATTTACTATCTCATTTCTTAACTCTTCAACAACGGTGTCGTTGTTGGTGATGATAGTCTTAGGCGATGTTTGAATGCTAGCTAGGTCATCTTTTACCTTAGTATATCTATTTACTAACTTAGTATATTTTGACCAAAGTTGAGTGTTAGCATCCCTAAGATCATCCATCGTTACCTCATCGCTTTCTTCATCACTATCATCGGAAGAGGAGGATCCTTGATCGTGCTCCTCTCTTGCCATGAAACACATGTGTGCTTGCTCCACGTGCTCATCGTCCGACTCTCCGCTTGAGGAATCCTCGGAGTCGGTGAAGGTAGCTCCGACAAGTCCCTTCTTGTTTCCTTTCGTGTACTTCTTGGACTTGTCATACTTTGGCGCCTTCCACTTCTCCTTTTGCTTGTTTTGAGGACAATCCGCTTTGATGTGTCCTGGCTTATTGCATTTAAAGCACAAAGGTGGAGAGGCGTTAGTAGATGTAAACTTAGATTTGTGTTTGAAGTTACCCTTTCGGAAGAAGCGATTGAACTTCTTTGCCATGAGTGCAATGGATTCCATGTCCATTTCTTCTTCCGAGTTCTCATCATCGGTAGAGGTGGATGAAGCCGCCTTGAATGCAATCGCCTTTTTCTTAGGCGCATCTAGGTTCAAATATGACTTCATCTTTTCTTGTAGCTTCACCTTGCTATCTTTGCGTACCTCATATGACATCAAAGTACCCATTAGTTGAACTACGGTATATTTGTCCATGTCATTACCTTCCTCGATGGCGAAGGTACGTTTTTCCCAAGAAGAGGGAAGTCCTTCAATAAGCTTTAAGCACTTCTCCTTTTGAGTGTAGATCTTGCCGAGGGCCTCTAACTCGTTTATTATGTCAACGAAACGAGCGTAATATTCTTTCATCTTCTCGCCCTGTTGCATATGAAACATTTCGTAATCTTTGGTTACGACTACGAGTTTAGAGTCTCTTACCCTACTCGTCCCTTCGTGTAGAATGAGGAGGGAGTTCCAAATTTGATATGCACTCTTACATGTGCATATCTTATTGAAATCCTCGGGCTCCAATGCACATTGCAAGGCGTTCATTGCCTTGGCATTGCTTACCTCCGCGGCGACCTCCGCGGTAGTCCATTTCTCAAAATCTTCTTCTTCGGGTTCAATATACTCCTTCATTGTAGTTCTCCATAAAGATGCACTTCGGAGGAAGGTTTCCATCCGACACTTCCAGTACCCGTAGTTGGTACCGTTGAAGAATGGAGGCCTCGTAGAGGAATGTCCTTCCATCACGGAAGATGCTCCTTCACGGTTCCTGAAGGTGTCATAGTTGGAAGGTGGACGCACGGTCTTGTTGTCGTTGGCAGACATAGCTGAGAATCTGGCTCTGATACCAAATGTAATGCCCTACCAGCTACTGCACAAGTACTAGAGGGGGGGTGAATAGTACTTTAAAATAATAAGGCGTATAATTCCAAATTAAATTGCAAACAACCACCAAATCAATTTGCGGAAGCTTAAATTGATTGACAACAATGAAATAAACAAAGCTAACAAACGATGTTAATGGGTTCGGATCCACCCAAGTCTCCCCGACTTGTTCCCGGTGATCCTACGTCCCAACCACCCGGATCCCCTCCGGATACTTGAGTTAGAAACCCTAACTCAAGATTTCCACTATGAATATCTTGTGAAAAACCTTCACAAGATCAAATCATACATGCAATGGCAAAGTGAATCCCACAACCCGGGATCACAAACTTCTCTCACAACCGAGAGAGCCAATAAGCAATATAAAAAGTTTAAATGAAATAAATACTCTTACCACAAAATCCTATACCTTGAGTTTTTCTTACCCAATAGGTGGAATGAAGGATTTGAGGAAGATGAAGTCACCAAGCCCTAGCACCAAGGAAATGAGCAGCAATGGGTGCCTAGGGAAGAGTTGGAGACTTGGATCAAGCAATAGCTTGAAGAGCTCACCAAGAACAAGCTTCTCTCTAGATCTAGAAATGAGAGAGAATGGCTTTCTTGTGAGGAAGAGAGCTTTAGATTTGAGGGAGAATGGCTATCTCTTTAGGGCTCAATGAATCTCTTAATGGCAGCTCTATTGAAGATAGAAATGACCTAGGTTCGTATTTATAGGAACCCAAAAACATAAGTTAGGTCAATCTCCAACGGAAAGAAATCTGGGAGAATTAGTCGGTCAAAGAACAATCACTGACCGACTAGTTCATCAACTAGTCGGTCAGTCACAAAGCATGGACCGACTAAGAGCAGATCAGAGAAGAGATAGAATTTCAGACCTAGAAAACTAGTCTGAAGGCAAGTTGACTTAGTCGGTCCAAGAACAAAAGTTGACCGACTAGATTGTCAACTAGTCGGTCATCAAACGTTCTTAGACCGACTAACGGTAAACAGTAGCTTAGGAGAAATTTGGCATGTACAGTAAATCACAACTAGTCGGTCAAAGAAGCATCACTGACCGACTAGTTCACAAACTAGTCGGTCGGTGAGTCAACGTAGACCGACTAACTGTAAACAGTAAAGAACAAAGATTTAACTGACTGAAACTAGTCGGTCCAAGAACAGTGGCCGACCGACTAGATCTCCATCTAGTCGGTCAGTACTTGTTCTTGTACCAACTAACATGCACAACAAGGTCCGAATCGAAGCGCGACGCTTCGAGGAAATTAGAGTGAACATGTGCAAGAATCCTAGAGCTACGAAATGAGCGAAATGAAGATAGAAACGTAAGATATACTCAAGGCTTAACATTCTATCAATCGAAACTAAAAGACTATAAATAAAACCTTAATAAACGGTCTTTGAGAGCTTCGATTGAATCTTCATTATTTCCAAAGCGTTGCATGAGCTTCAACGAAGCTTTAGGCTTGAATACGAGCTTTTGGAAGTGTTGAGATGTCGCTTTGAATATTCTCGTGAAATTGGCGACGATCTCCAATACTGCGCTCACAAATTGTTAGTTCATGAATTATTTATGTTTGCTCATCATCCAAAACCAAATTCGGGGAGTCCAATATTCAACATCCTTCACTAACCGTCGTCTAGATTCCCTCATCGAATCTAGAGGTAAATATCAAAACTTTTTAGATCTAAACTTGCGTTTCACGTAGATCTGCATGTTTTAGGATCAAAAAGTTTAAAAACACGGTAAAAATCACTTTTTTTAAGATCCGCATGTCTAAAAACAATAAAAATAAGTTTTTTGGCGATCTAAATTCTCGAAAAATCTGTTTTTACCTCCCCTAACCTTGATCCATACCCCGCACGCCCAAAGGGCTAAACGGCGGCACCCTACGAGTACCGCCGGCGGAAAAACGCTGCGGCCATCAGGCCGCGGCCCCGCCGCCGCGGCCCGCCGTCACGGCGGCCGCGCCCCGCGGGCCCCCCTAGGGTTTTTCAGAAACCCTAGCCCTTAACGGGCCAATTTTTCGGGGGATGCCCAAATTAACCTTAATGGGTTGTTTTCATGGCCCAAAAGCCAGAAAATTAGCCCATTTACATAAATAATTTTTCTTTTTTATTTTTGGCCCTAAAAAGCCCAAAATAATCAAAAGAAACTTTAAAGGGTTTTATAGCTGTAAAACAAAACATTAAAATATGGATCATGTTGTATGATAATGAACTCAAGAGAGAGAGAGAGAGAGAATTTCATTGCTAAGAATAAGTCACCATAGCTAAGAGCCATGGTGCTCTATTTATATATCTCATAGTGGGGAGGCCAAAAGCCTCTAGGAGACCAAGGGTCCACATTACTCTAAGTAATGGGGGCCTAATGAATGGGTAATGAAGGAGGGGAGGCCAAAGGCCTCCCTCATCCATAACACTCCCCCTTACACATTCATCACTTCGGTCTCAGCTACTGAGGCAAGGGGTGGATACTTCTGGATCCAGAGTAAGTGTGTTTGCCTCGTTAAAACCTTAGCTGTGGAAAACCCAGTGGGAAAACCCAACAGCTTAAGGAAAAAGAGTGCAACCCACATGTTACTCCCCCTGATCCGTACAAGCTTCAGGCTTGCAGGTCTTTCAACTGTCGCATACCAATGTTCTTTACAAGCTATACAAAAGTTTAGGCAATGCCTTAGTAAAAAGATCAGCTAAGTTGTTGCATGACTGGATCTGTCGAACTTCAATCTGCTTGTCGTTCTTCTGCTCGTGCGTCCAGAAAAACTTGGGAGAAATGTGTTTTGTCCTGTCGCCTTTGATGTAGCCCTTCTGAAGCTGAGCAATGCATGCGGCGTTGTCTTCGAATAGGGCAGTAGGCTCCAGATCACTGGTCTTCAGGCCAGTGGATTGGAGGATGTGTTGGACGACGGAGCGTAGCCAAAAACATTCTCTGTTCGCCTCATGGATCGCGATGAGCTCTGCATGGTTGGAAGATGTAGCAGTAGTGGTTTGTTTTACCGATCTCCAAGAGATAGCAGTACCTCCGTAGGTAAATACAAAACCTGTTTGAGATTTTGTCGTGTGCGGATCAGAGAGATAACCTGCATCAGCATAACCAAACAATTTGGGGGAGGCACCTCTCTGGTAGTAAAGTCCAAGATCAATGGAACCCTGAAGGTATCGCAGAAGATGCTTTACTCCGTTCCAGTGGTGCTTTGTGGGCACAGCACTTTGTCTGGTTAGTAGATTAACTGTAAACGCTATATCGGGACGCGTACAGTTAGCCAGATATAGAAGTGCTCCAATGGCACTGAGGTAGGGTACTTCAGGACCCAGTAACTCCTCCCCCTCTTCCAGTGGCTGGAAGGGGTCCTTATGTACATCTAGTGATCTTACGACCATAGGAGTACCTAAAGGATGACATTTATCCATATGAAACTTGCGTATAAGTTTCTTTGTATAATTATATTGGTGTAATAGGATTCCACCTCTTAGGTGTTCTATCTGTAAGCCAAGACAATACTTTGTTTTGCCTAGGTCTTTCATTTCAAAAGTATGTTTAAGGCTTTCAGATATCTCTTTGATCTCTGCAGGAGATCCTATGAGATTTAAGTCATCTACATATACAGCTATGATGACAAATCCTGTTCCCGTTCTTTTGATAAAGATACACGGGCAGACTTCGTTATTCGTGAATCCTTGCTGTGCAAGAAAATCACTTAGTCTGTTATACCACATCTTGCCCGATTGTTTTAGACCATATAATGATCTATGTAGCCTTACAGAGAATACGTCCCGAGGTATCTCTTTCATTTCTGGGGGTAGATTAAACCCATCAGGAAGTCTCATATAGATATTTTTATCTATATCGCCATATAGATATGCAGTCACAACGTCCATGAGCTGCATTTCTAGGCTTTCCAGAGAAGTTAGGCTGATTAAAAATCGGAAGGTGATCGAATCCATGACCGGGGAATACGTATCTTCGTAATCAATCCCCGGTCTTTGGGAAAATCCCTGGGCTACAAGGCGTGCCTTATAGCGAACGATCACATTATTTTCATCTCTTTTTCTTATGAAAACCCGCTTATATCCCACAGGTTTTACACCTACTGGTGTTTGGACTACTGGTCCAAAGACTTTGCGTTTCAAGAGTGAGTCCAGCTCTACTCTTATTGCCTCGTCCCACTTTGGCCAATCATCTCTGCGTTTACATTCCGCTAGAGATCGTGGTTCGACGTCATCGTCATATTCAGTGACATGAACGGCAATATCGAACGCAAAATCGTCGTCGACGACTATGCTATTTCTGTCCAGTACTTCTCCAGTACGTACAAAATTTAATGATGTTTCTCCTATTGTTTCCTCTGCTGGGGAAATCAGGAGGGGAGAAGTAGCTGGTCTGAGCTCAGCATCCTGTGGAGGGATAATCTTAGTATCGCCAGGAGTCTTCCTCTTTCGAGGAACTTTATCTTTTGAACCTGGTGGGCGTCCTCTTTACATTTGAGGTACAACCAATTCTGCTGCCGGTGGGCTGCATCCATCTATGGGGATGTCAATCCTAGCTGGCGTATTGGCAGCAGGGACGTGTGAACGGACAATCTTCTGGTTGTCCGTGAATTTATCCGGTAAAAGATGTACTGTATTTTGGATGTGAAGGATCTTCAGGATCTATCTTCACACAGATTGGTACGCGGATCATATAGGGACAAAGACTTCTGGTCCCAACTAATGGTCTCAGAAGCTTCTGGCTTCTTAGACTGTGTGCCCAGTTTTGGAAAAATTTCTCATTAAATTCACAGTCTGCAAAACGTGCCTTGAATGCGTCACCCGTCAGGGGTTCAAGGTATCTAATAATAGAGGGCGAATCAAACCCAATATATATACCTAGACGACGCTGAGGACCCATTTTGGTCCTCTGCGGTGGTGCTATTGGGACATATACCGCACAACCAAACACTCTCAAATGAGAGATATCCGGAGGTGCGCCGTATGCTAGTTGCATCGGGGATAAAGTGTGACCTCCAGAGGGTCTTATCCTAATAAGTGATGCGGCATGTAAAATAGCATGCCCCCAAGCATCCACAGGCAACTGGGATTGCATAAGCAATGGACGTGCAATCCATTGGAGTCTCTTTATAAGAGCCTCAGCTAATCCGTTTTGGGTGTGAACATGTGCTACCGGATGTTCAACTTCAATACCCGTTGCCCGGCAATAGTCTTCGAAGACTTGTGAAGTAAATTCTCCCGCATTATCAAGACGTAGTTTCTTGATATGGTTATCGGGGAAATGAGCACGCAACCTTATTATTTGTGCCAATAGCTTTGGAAAAGCTAGGTTGCGGGTGGACAAGAGGCACACATAAGACCATTTGGTTGATGCATCAATCAGTACCATGAAGTACCGAAATGGGCCACTTGCGGGGTGAATAGGCCCGCAAATGTCACCATGAATTCTCTCAAGGAAGCCAGGAGACTCTAATCCCACTTTCAGGAGGGATGGTCTCGTTATTAGTTTTCACTTAAAACAAGGGAGACATGGAAATTCACCCTTTTGAAGAATCTTCAGGTTCTTCAATTTGTGTCCACGGGATTCAGTGATGATGCGGCGCATCATTGCTGTTCCAGGGTGACCAAGTCTATTGTGCCAGAGTTGGAATTCTGGTAGTGATTGGCACTTCTGGTGTTCAATCATATTGGCTTCTACTGGTTGAATGTATGTTTGGTATAGACCCGACGGGAGTCCCTTGAATCGCTCGCAGATGATCTTCCGGTCATCTTTTTGACGAGTTACAATTAGATATTCAACCTTATTTTTATCCCTGGTCTCTAAGTGATATCCGTTTAAACGGAAATCCTTGAAACTTACGAGATTTCTGTTTGATATAGGAGAGAATAATGCATTATTAATTTGAAGTCTTGTGTTATTTGGGAGCAGTATAATTGCTTCACCAGTTCCTTCGATTATTTGGGACAGTCCTGAAATTGTGATAACAGGACCGTCATATTTGTTTAAGCTATTAAAATAGCAATGATCGCGAAGGATTGTGTGCGTCGAGGCACTGTCCACTAGGCACTCAGACATCATCTATATAAGAAAAAAAAAGAAATTTTATTTGAGGGAAAATGTAGACAAAATAAAAGTCCGCACTAAAGCAAATAACAGATGAAGATACATCGAATTCTAAATGCATAGATAAATGATGATACTCAATCTAGCAGATCGTCGTTCTCGAAGTCTTTAGCAGTAAAGACTGTTGGCGGCTGTACACCTGCCAAGTTTGTTTCAGGTCAAGACTTCTGGCTCGCCTGGTATAGATCCTGTAGGTGGCGAGGAGTGCGGCAGTTTCTGGACCAATGGCCAGTCATGCCGCATCTATGGCATTTGTCCTCCCAGGTCTTCTTTGGAAGTGACACGTGCTTGGTGTCCTTTCGCTTCCAAGTGAAGTTTCTTTTCCCTTTATTGTTTTTGTTTGTCTGGGGAGCTGCACCTCTTAGTTGCTTCATTACCGCTTTCCCTTTAGTATTTTTAGTCTTCCTCTTATTTTTCCACTTCTGGGGAGAAACGTGGTGGGATTCAGGGATAGGGGTAGTGCCAGCTGGACGTAAGTTATGAGTTGCTAGCAGTAAATCTCGATTCTGCTCTGCTCTAAGTAGGCATGAGATCAGATCAGAGAATCTCGTGAAGGTGCGTTCACGATACTGCTGCATGAGGATTGCATCTTTCTCGTGAAACGAGGTAAATGTTTTTTTCCAACATGCGCTGTTCTGTCACTTCTTCACCGCACAACTTCAGGCGTGAGGTGATGTTATGAAGTGCAGAATTATACTCAGCGACGGACTTATAGTCCTGAAGTCTGAGGTTTTCCCACTCATAACTGGCACGGGGTAATATAACATCAATTTGATGTTTATACCGTGCTTCTAGTGCTGTCCACAGGTCCTTCGGGTCCTCAACCGTTAAGTATTCGGCCTTTAAGGTCCGATCTATATGCTTCCTAATGTAGATTATGGCTTTCGCCTTATCTACATCGGATACAGTGGTTGTGGGGCTGCTGCTAGCTGTAGCAGAAGCTTCGGCCGCTGCTGGGGCCGAGGAAGGAGCCAAAATGGACCCAGGGAGGGCCATTGAACGCAAGTGGAACTTCAGGTCCACTCGCCAACTCAGGTAATTTGTCCCTGCAGAATCGAGGACCTCGAAATCGACGCTTGCCAATTTTGCCATTTATCTACGTATTTTAAAATGAGCATGAATTAATTAAAATTCAAAAATTCATGCATAAAGAAATAAACAAGTAAAAATGCGGGGATCGGCCAGATACCCAAAATAGTACACAGTCCAAAGTTCGTTTAAAGTCCATAATAGAAAAAATAATAATACAACTTTGGAAACCCAAACTGAACTGGGTCCCTATATCTCCGTCTTCATATGCTGTTGCATCGAGCTTTGGCTTACACAGTCATGAATCGACTCATTGCGGTCCAGCGGACGCGGCCAGGGAATTGACTAAGCCAGGACCACTTGTTACCCAGTCAAGCTAGGTTGGTCCAGCAAACCTAGCCAAGCACATTGACCGACATCATGATCCATTGAAGGAGTTTTCATCAATTCTATGTGCTGTTGCATCGAGCTTTGGCTTTTAGTACAAATTTCCTCACTTACAAATTCTCTCAAAAGAAAAATAAAAGTGCAGGAAAGTAAATAGGTATACAATGGCCGATCCCGAAAAACACATTTTTACTTATTTAAACATCCACGCAGTTCTAAATATGCTACTGGCATAAAAATGAACAACCACGCATATATCTCAAACAAAACATATTTATAAAGGAAACTAGAAAATATAATTATCTCGTAGACCACGTGGAAACGTCATACACCGTTAGGTTAGTTGACTAACGGCAGAGCGGTCTCAGGATCTTTAAGATAGTTATATTTTGAAAAATAGAATCCTAGTAAACCATATATAATAATTTGCAAAAGCGATGTTTAAATAAAGTTGTCAACATGGACTATAGAAATTTTTTGTGATTTAACATAGAGGATAGTCCCTTTAAGTAATTGGCTTCAGGCCATTATTTAGTGGGCAAAAATAATAGCCGTAAAGTAATTGGGGCTGCAGGCCCAATTAATTTATTTAGTTATTGATAGGCACAAGTGGGCTGCAGGCCCAACAACAAAACTATCAATGTTAATTAAATTAAGCCCATTTTTGGGTTGGGGAATACAAATAATCCCAAAACCCTAGGCGGGGGCAGGGGGAAGAACCCCGAAACTAATAGTTACAGATTGTACTGTCATACGATTTATGAGCTTTCACCCATTAAGTGCATGTATTCAACTCATTCGTCACTACATCATTGTCTTGGTTTTGGCATTTTATTTGATGTTGTCCAGAAGCTGAATTTTAGTTTTAGATTTTCTATGGCAGAATGTGCTCGCGAAAAACGCCTTAATTAAGAATGCCCAATTTCATTCACTTGTTTAGTTGGTCATTGTGATCAATGAATATGCTATTTTAGATTCTGAAATTTGTTGAAACAATGTGCCCACTTGTTAAGGTTTTCGTCTCTTTAAGGCCTAGTTTGACACCAGTGTTTGTGAAACTGGGTTTTGTTCAAGTTAAAATGAAACAAAAGTTTGTACTCGTGCAAACATCAGTTTTGTGAAACCGAGATTTCATTTAAATTGAGTGACAGATTAGCAATATGGTTTATTTTTTTTTGTATTATTTATTGTATTTTTTAACAAGGCATGATATTGTATTTAGCCGATTTTAAACAAGCCAAAAAGAGGTTGTAAAAAATCATGGCTAAGAATAAAAATTTGTTTATCTACGGGATCGATGGAAATTACCTCTAGATTGAAAATCTAGGGAAGATCGAAAAACGAGAAGATCCGTAGAGACAAAAATCCACGCTCCGAAAACGCCCAAGAGATTCCTTTAGCAATGCACGCCAAAGAGAAAATCCGCCACGAACAGCAGCAACCAGAGATTCCTATGCGCGTAACAAATTAGAGGATGGATTTTGGAGTGTAGAAAAGCTCAAATAAGAGGAGCAAAAGTGCTGATAACGTGTTGTATGATAATGAACTCAAGAGAGAGAGAGAGAATTTCATTGCTAAGAATAAGTCACCATAGCTAAGAGCCATGGTGCTCTATTTATATATCTCATAGTGGGGAGGCCAAAAGCCTCTAGGAGACCAAGGGTCCACATTACTCTAAGTAATGGGGGCCTAATGAATGGGTAATGAAGGAGGGGAGGCCAAAGGCCTCCCTCATCCATAACAGATCAAAGGTAAAAGTTTTTCAAAATAAATTTTTTTAGCATGTCACACACAATTTAGATTATTTAAAATAATCTTTACATGCCTGTGATTGATTATCTGCGTGGTTGTATGTTTTCAATATATTATCTGCGTGGATGTGCAAATTAGGCTATGTTTTTAGGGATCAGCCAGGTTTCCGACACTTTTTAATTTCCTGTATTTTTTCTTTTTTTTGAGAGATTTGTAAGTGAGGATATAAATGTAAAAAGAAGACCGGCGGACACCAAAAAGGAGCTGAAGGCGTATGCACAAAGATAAAAGGGGCTTCTCTCTGAAGTTCCCGAGTTGTACTTATTCTTTCATGCAACTTTTTGATGTAATTTTCAGACTGTCTTTTTCTTTTTGGTGTCGGCTGGCTGATCCCCATAGTCCTAAGTTATTTTTTCATTGCTTATACATTAAATGCGTGGATGTTAACTATTTTCATGCTATGTTAATGTTACAATGAAACTGTTAAAAAGCATGCTAAAATCACTTTGATATAGTTCAACGCCTATAGCTAGACTATATATCCGCGATAAGATTATTTAAATGCCTGCAGCATATAAATAGCATGTGTACATCATACTTGTTTCAATTCAGTTTAATTGAACATAATCTTTAGTTTACAAGCTTTACATTATATGTATGATGAGCTCATGATATGACGATATTTATGACAATAAGATAATCATGATTTCAAAAAGTTTAATATCATATCCACTTTGACAAAATGAACCTGAAGTTCAAAAGTCAACACCCTCTCTCCCTAATAAAATAAATATCACCAAATACGATGGTTTATGCGAAAATTATAATTGCTATCTTTATAAAAGATGCACACTTTGCGGTAAACAGATATATAAGATCTATGATCTATATAATCCAATATGGACACCAGAAGTTTTCCATAATACTGCTAAACTCTTTAAAAGAGTACTCTCCTTTATTTTTACAAGTAAAGATTTTTTTCTAGCCTTGAATATAAGCATACGCCTGAAGTCGTGGCTTAATAAATAAGTGAGAAATTATAAATTTCGTAGCCACGTATTTGTTTTCCCCCTCTGAGCATGATAAACTATCCACATAAAATTTGAACGACTCAAGTAAATGGCCTGAAGCTATACTCGAGCATTCAAATAGACTTTTTAAAAGTCTCTTATTAATTAGAAAAGTGGAAGTATAAATAATTTGCTCAAACCCCTGCTTATGTCTCCTTAGCAAGACTAATTTTCATTGTCATTTATAAATAAGGAATATTAAAATCAGGGGAAGTTCAGGATCAAACGTGACCTGAAATAAAAATAAGGAAAACTCAAAACAGGGGAAGTCTTGGATTAAATGGGAAAGGGAAGATATGATATACCTCGACATGGAGTAAACAATGGCAAGCCAAAATCAGACCGGAAGTTCTGATAAGAGCCATAATGTTTTTGCAAATATGAATGTGCATTAACTTATGCCATATAAAAATACATACATATCTAGTCAAAACGACGAAAGTCTAATTGACCTTATGTATATTTAGCTACTCCCATAGGACAAATAAACTTTGGAATCAAATATAATCTGTTGTCATAACATAAGTCTTAAATGAGCATAATTATTGTTGTATGTTTTCAAGAACACACATTACACTATGTCACTTGTTGACTTAACAAAATCATCAGTATTATTCTCTTGTAGTTTTAATACATTTTATTTTACTGCGACTGATTTGCTATCTTGAATACCCCTAAAAAAATAAAATGAGGATGCCATATACTCTCTGAAACTTATACAGTTTCAAAAGGATATTCGTCAAAACGAAATCCCTAATGACTCAAGAAATAAATGAAGCCTGAAGATTTGTCCCAAAATGATCCGCACAATAGTCAAAGTGAAGATGTAATCCTTCATAGTTTGAACACATTTCAACTATTACCGGACAAAATTAACTTGAGCATTTTAATGGACTTTTCAAAAGTCCCACATAAATTCAAAAAGAGGAATTATTTTGGAACACCAGAAGTGTCCAGAATCGACCAATTTAGGATCGATATCACCCTGGATTAATGATGCAAGACATCATCAACCAGACGAACCCGAAAATTCTTCAAAAAGGGTGAAACTTTCATTGTCCTATTCAAAAGGGAAAAATGATAATGAGATCGTCTCCATTCACATGGACATTGACTCTCCCCACTTCCTCAAAGGAATTTAAGATGATATACTATCATCATTTAAGATAATGAAGACCTTTAGGTCTCTTGAGAGTATTTAAGAGATATAAATAGGCTTCGTCCACTCCCTTAATAGGACTGATGATGTACCCTTGGTGTACTCATCAATATATCCTCTAAATAAACGGTCATTATCCAACCACATTCTTTTATAAAATGGTGGTAACTTTGGATAACACTGGGAAATTTAAATGTTTTTGCAACTGGAAAAATATCGAACACCCTGAAGCTTGTGTTTACACCCAAATATGGGTAATATAAATCATTAAAATGATTTAAATGGATTTCTTATCCATTAAAAATCCAGTTGTATGTGACCACATGGGAACATGCAATTACATTACAAACCATCAAAACGCCTCCTTAGAACATATTTATATGAGTCTGATCACCTCATATAAACAGTTTCCGAGAACCCCTGACGGGGGAAGCGTTTAGAGCACATCTTATAGATTGTGCCATGATGAGTAGACACCCCCATATCACCACTATAGACCATCAAAATGCAGAACTATTTATCGGAAGTAAATATCTCAGATAAATAGAGTCTGGGCACTCTGAACAGGGGAAGCATTTAAATTCACTTCTCCTAAGACGTGCATTGATGACCCTATTTTAAAGATTTGATGATATCCTGAAGATCCCTCACAACTTTAATGTCCCAGCATCAGTTTCAACAGAAATACTACAATCATCCATGAGCCTGAAGCTCAAACGACCATTTAAATCATTAATACCTATGCTCTGGTTATCATGAATTGTGATGAGATCCTGAAGATTCACACTTATGAAACTGTTAAAACAGTTATCAGACATAATTACTGACAATATAGATATTGTCAAAACTTTCACATCCCTGCTACTAAAAATCCAGCTAGGATTGACATACCGAATATATTGGATGCAATCCACCAGTAGCAGAAGTGGATATCCTCAATGGATGAGAGGACATACCACTAGGCTCCAAAAAGAGAGATCTACTCCTGGAGACCGAAAAAAGCAATACCACCACAGGAAAGTGAGCTCAAATCCAGAACCTTATTGCAACTTGGTTGCTAAGGACCAATTCTGGATCTGTCCATATTCTTTACCTGTCCCAGAACCTTCACTTCTTTAACGTGTCGTGAAGGAGACACCTCTGGGAGAAACCAAATGATTATAGTACGTACGTGGTGAGTTTTGGACAAGAAAGAACACATTTTGTCGACAAATTCTCTCATATTTCACTTTGCCAGTTAAATATAAAATCGATTCCACAAATTTGCTTTGCCTGAAGCAAAGATAAAGATTTGGCCAAATTATAATAATGTGGAATGAGGCAATAATAAGGTGAGCTGGACTCACTTATGGAATATGAGGTGTTGGACCTGAAGTCCGGGTATCAAAAATGATATCAAATCCTGTGAGATAACTGAGTATTGAAGGAGAATTAAAATAAAATCGTTAGCTATAAGCATTTTAATTTGTTATAGCTTTAGAGGTATAAATCGCTCAAACCAGGAAGTAATCAAGTAAGATGAGCTGAACTCAATTATAAGATGAATCTGATGCATCGACTGGTTTATGTCAAGGCGTAACCCAACGAATGGCAAAAGGAGGGAATTTTTGGTTGATGTTGCTATTGGATGTGACAACATTACCGATATAAAATTTCATCGACTGCATGTATAAATTTTTTCTTTGCTTTCCTTTCTTTTTGGGACACATATTAATAATATGATTAAAGGAAAGACAACCTAGACAGAGATCCTTAAAGGACTCATACTAAAAGGTTGTTGTTTGCACCTCTTAAAAACAGTATTGTTCTTAAGAGAGCAAATTAAAAGAGTTGAGATTATTTTAATAACTCAAAATATTATCGGATCTCATGAAGAGAAAATACCGAAATATCTGTTAAAGCCTATCTATCAAATATGATATGAAAGTCCTAGATAGGAATGAATTCTAGGCTTACAGAATACAATCATCCTGAAGATGAACTATCATCCTGTAGATGACATTAATCATCCTGAAGATGAACAAGCATCCCGAAGATGAACTATTATCCTGGAAATGAACTATCATCCTGAAGATGACGTTAATTAATCATCCCGAAGATGAAAACTGCATACAATAACGATCGATGAAGAAACATTAAATTCATTCTCCACCAAATACACCTATTTGGTTGTATGGATATACATTAAAAGACCCCTTTCCGTTAGCTGGAAGAGGAGAAGAACATATATGGTCCAGAAGTACCTTAAGTGTCTTTGAAACACTCTTTTACCTGGTCAACTGCATGCATCTCTCTTGAGCGTTAGTAGTACAGCTATTAGCCAGGTACAGTGCAGCGCCTGCAGCGCGCCACTGGACCAGAGATATGTAGCTTCTGTGCTATCTCCAAGGGTCGAGGAAAAATCCTCTATGTTAAATGTATTTGCATATGCAGGTTACAGATCATCACGATAAATGGCATAAAAGAGACGTCCACCTCCTGAAGATCTACACAGAATCCTTCCAAGTCTACATCCTTCCACCATCCCGAGAAGCTCATCACTCAAGGAGCAGTTCAAGAACATACAAAGCCAGGTCCTGAAGTACCTCACAGACAATGACGATTGAGACGTGGAGCTGTCTACCAAGTTCGCAGCGCTCCTTCAGTTTCAGCTACTGCCCTATATGAGTGAAACTTGTATAGAAGAGTGATGCTTGTACTTTACTTTTGCTTTTGGAATGTTGTAGATGAGATGGATGTATAGACACATAGGAGATAAATGTATAGATATATATGACATCTGCAAGCCTGAAGCTTGATCAGATAAGGGGGAGTCAACTGTAGAGTTGTACTCTTTTTCCTTGGCTAGTGGTTTTTCCCACAGGGTTTTCCATAGTCAAGGTTTTAATGAGGCAACCACATTGACTCTGGATTCAGACGTATCCACACCTCGACACATCCCCAAATCAGGGGAAGTTATGGAGTGCTATACTCTTTTCCCTTCGCTATCGGTTTTTTCCAACAAGGTTTTTCCCTATCTAAGGGTTTTTAACGAGGCAGTTACCCTTAACTTGGATTCAGAAGTATCCACCCTTTAAGATACTCAGTAGTACTAATGAATCATTCAGTATTCATAAAGCCGAGTATACCACGTTGGTCGGATAAGAGGAAGTGTTATGAATAGGACCCATTGGGCCTATTGGTTATCCACCCACATGAGTACCCATTATGAATACTATATAAAGGAGGCTAGGAGTTTCCTAGCCTCAACCATTTATCAAATCTGTTTCTCGTTCACAACATGTTTTGTTTTTTCTCCCGCAAAGTTCGACCGGTCGTCCGCGCAGACTAAAACCGTCGGTGCGTAAAGAAGTTCTCAAAATAAAAAACAGCCGCCTCCGGAATTCAAACACGTTCCAAAACCGAAATGAAACCAATCGAAACACGCCCGGATGCAATTAGCGAGTGGCTCCGTGTCCACATAACTAACCTTCCCACCCAATCCTCCACGTTTTTTATCAGAAACGCCCCATCTCCGATATTCTTGTCGTTCTCTCATTGCCGTCGCCGGCGTCCCTCGCCCCTCCCTCGAGCTAGGGTTTTCCTGCAACCTTTTATTTTACTCTCTTTCCAGCTAGGACTGGGGGTTGTGAGTGCTTCCGTAGATGTTATAGAGAACGCGCCATTGCGGAATTGGCAGGATCGGCCGATGGATACGGTGTCGAGATCCAGTCGAGGTTTTCCCGACGAGGACGAAGAGGACGAGGACGAGTTCTTGAGACGCGATGGTACCTCTCAAAAAGGTAGTGACTTTCTGTTTCGTTTGGTTACGATTCTCCCGACTCTAGAGTATTGTATTTTGTATTATCTATTACTTGGATTGGTGAATGAATTGCCTTCGCTGGGGCTAGATTGCGCCCCCTGTTTTGACCTCATTCTGGGGGCAAAATACAAAAGGAAAACCTTTTCTTTCAATCCAACTTATCTTTAGCGAATATCTCATAGAAAATATTTTTGTTTTTCTGTTGATTTCACTGTGAAAGTAGACGGGAAGAATGTAGAACAGAAGCAGCCAAGCACACCGAGATCCAAGCACTCTGCCACAGAGCAACGTCGAAGGGGTAAAATTAATGACAGGTTGGCTAATATAATGCTACTTGTGTTGTATTTTAATTGAAGTTAGTGTTTATTTCCCTTGTAAATTGGTTTGAACAAAAAATTGGAATTTTGACGTAATACCCATGTTTCATTTCATAACGGTGCTATATAATGTATTGAATTTTGAATTTTTGAGAAAAGGTTGATATTCAGTCCATCCATTGGGCGCGGGGAGGGGGATTATTTTTATAGATATTTTGTGAACGGGAATAACAACTTCTGCACAGGCACACTCTAAAAACATTACTCAGCATGCACAATTACAAAAAAGAGTTTTTTTTCCTTAGAGCAGCACCAATTATATGTTTAATACTTATTATCTATTGAACCTCAAATTTGAATCATTTTATTAACCGGGAAAAGTGCGAATCTTCTACATTGCTGACCTTGTGGTCAACGACATATATGCACCACTTAGTTAATTATGCAAATATTTTTCTAATTGTTGTGTATTTAATGTTTATAGAGAAGTAATAAATTTTCTCTCATTTATAATGCATATAAGTATAAATCATGCACACGACTATTTAACCAAAGGTAAAAGGGAGTTGAATTAAATTAGAGAGGTTCTCATAAACAACACTTTCAATCATACATGCACAGTGAAGGTGGTATGTTGAAATTAGCTTTATACTCTCATCCGATGCCATTGGGAATCTATATTAGATTGACAGTCCATTTTGTATGACTTTTCTTTCTCTCAAACCTAATTAAGGTTAGATGCCGTTGGACAAATTTCTTTCAGTAAAATCCATACTATTTTTATTTAAATCATATATCTATGTTAGTTCCATGGTCACACAGTTTTTACATCACTACATCACTGAGAAATGATCGGAGGAATTTATCGTTTGAATTGGATAAGGATTTGAGATGAATAGATTTAATTGATTTTCTTATGATTTGAATATAACCAGGTCTAGATAGATTTTGTGTGGTTGGATTAAGTATATTTAAATACACATTATGATTATACTATAAGAATTTTTTTTCTATTAGCATATATATTCTGTATATTTATTTGAGACAATTACTTGGCTATTTTTGTAAACATGCCCCTTCTAATTTCATCTAGAATAATAATCATATGAAATGATATGGTTGGATTAAGTATATTTTAATAACAACTTCCGAATAGGCTATGAGATAAAAGTTGAAATGATATGCCTGGATTAAGTGTATTTAAATACAGATCCAGAGTATACTATAAGATAAAAATTTCTATTATGGGTCTATGTCTCAGATTTGTATATTTATTTGAGACAATTCCTTGACTATTTTCTGTAAATATGCCCCTCTAATTTCAGCTAATAATTATATAATATAATTCAAAAACTGAGGCAGACGTGTCACACCTCGGCACGGACACGATGTGTTGGACACATTAACCATCCATACTCCAGCCATGAGGATATGTCCATATTGTTTTGGCATATATGCACATTTGACTTATCAATATACATTGGGTCCATATTCATATAAGAAACAATAGAAGTTTTGGTAGAATGTTCTATAAAACAATAGTTTCTGTCAAGAGTGCATAACATTGTTCGTATGATGCATATTCTTAAGATGAATATTAATGTACGTATTTATTAATTGTTGGACTTTGTACGTGTTTGGGTATCTCAAACATGGTAATTTTTACTTGGGAGAAGTGCTCGATATTTATAGGACATAATTGATTGTTTAAAATTGGATGATTGTTGGATATAACCAAAATTTGATTATAGTTCCTATGGTTTGGATAGTAGTGATTAAGGCAATCAAATGTGATTGGAATTGAAGGATTTCAATAAGAATTCACAATAATCAAAAGAATAAAATTTTTAGCATGTTTGTAGATTAGATATGTACTAAGGGGGATTTTAAATATTTTAGAAGAGCACATAATATATAATCTAATCGTGTTGGATTCCAAATGCTCACAAATCAAGATGGATCAGACTAACGAGGTTGGAACACATTGATTCAGAAGGAACAATCATATTTGCCCATGTGTGTCCAAACTTATTTAAAGCATATTTCCATCTTGCTACGTTTCCGTTATGGGATTAAATTATCCTCCATGCTAAACCAATTTGCAAACGGATGGAAGACACATTTAACAATTCTCTATTTTATGCGGATCTATTCAATGTTTTAGAAAATGGTTTCATAATGCGTGTGGCCTGAAGCGCATTGCGCATAACTGAATACTGAGCTTGATTATGTGGATTACACGAAAATGAATATTATCTCACATAAACATAAACATAAACATAAAATAATAATAGATATATACAGATATATATATATATATATGTATATATGATATATATCTGTATATATCTATTATTTGTTTATGTTTAAGTTTAAGTTTATCTATCAGATATATATATCTGTATATATCAGGTATATACATACATGTATATAAGTATATTACAAGTAATTCTTAAAAACAAGAAAAAAATAAAAAAATAATAGTAACCTATCATTGTTATATTCATGCATGTAGGAGAAGTGATAATATGTGCTCGAAGCTATCATGAAGTTTCAAACTCAAGTTCAACCCAAATACGAATCATGATAATGACACTCAAGATCTATGTGTTTGATTTCATACATTTGCAGATGCAAATATCCAATTTTTATTGTTGACATGTTATACCAAATAAATTTTTTGGGACGTTTAGTATTGCGAGCTTGTTGATTTATGCGGCTAACATACAAATTATGCAGGTGCATAATGTGGTTGGTATATGGATTTACGGACTATGCATATGCATATGTATAATCCTTATATATGGTCTGTTCACATATTTTGTTTCCATACCTGAATTTGGTTAAGCAGTAGATGTTTATGTGACTGTATAAAGTGCCTTTTAGAACACTCCGTCTAGTTGACCCCAGCCCACGAACTCTTAATGGCAAATGAAGATAGTGTCCTGAATATTTCATAGATAGATTAATTTACACTGATGGAGAATATGCGACGTGTATGTAAGGTAACCTTAGCCATTGCTGGACCTAAGTTATTTTCCACAGCCGAATGTGATAAAACATGCACTCCACCAGCAAAATCTTGAAGAAACACAAACATTTCTAACAAGGTCTATTGGACCATATGCTTTGATAGCAATTTTGTTATGACAAGAGTTGCTAAAGAAGACTAAGCAGTGAAGACATTATATGTGTTGGGACCTAATGTGACCTAAAAGCTTGTGCTAATAGGCAAAGGCTAACATTCTGTTTATGTCCTTTAGCTTAACACATTTTATTTTGCAATGTGAGACTATTTTTATCATACATGGCTTTAACAGATGGATCTATATTCTTTAAGCTAAATTTAACTATCATGAATTTCATATGATTCCTGGAATACTATTGCCAACGTTCTAAAGTATAGAATAATACAATGAACTGTCTATTTCTCAATTAAGTCCTTTGGCAGTGTTAAAGAAATTTCAAAAAAGGATTTTTGACCTCACATACTAGAGCCTCACTTGAGATGTTTCTTTTAAAAATATATACAACTCCAAAAGACTAATAAAACCCCAAAAACCCCAAAAAACCCCAAAAAACCCCAAAAATCCAAAATGGAGACTGATGTGTGTGCTCCGCAAACCAAGGTTTTAGGTCTCGGTTTCGGTCTGGGTATCGTTCTTCCCAAAATTTAGGTTTCGGTATCGGTATTGTCCGTTTCGGCGGTTTCGGAAGCAAGTTTCGGTTTCGTCCGTATTGCTAGTTTCGACAGTTTAGTTTCGGGTATCGGTTTCGGTTTCAGAGATAATTTAAATATGTATATACTATATAACACAGTGATGGTTTCGTATGTTCTTAAATCTAAAACTATCAAATACTATTACATACTTAACAAACTAAAATATTAATCATATACTATCAAATACTAAATACCTAAAGTTTGGTACTTAAATACTAAATATTAGATAAATGAATAGATACTAAAGCTTGCCTTGTGCACCCACCATTTTACCTTGCGCACATACTACTTATTTACAAGTTTGCCAAAAAAAATCAATGGACGTTGCTTTGCGCACCCACCATTTTGCTTTGCACACATACCACTTATTTACAGGGTTGCCACAAAATATCCGCTTGATATGTGCATCGACTGTTTTACTTTACACATATCATTACAAGTTTGCATTTTTAAAGAACGCAACATTTCCTGAAAGGTGACTCAGGCCTCTCTCTCTGCTCTCTCACACTCTTACGCTATATGGTCGAGGCGGGTTCGGCGAAGCAGGAGGCAGGTTCGGCGAGGCGACGACGCGATGAGGTAAGTTCAATTTTTTCATCATCTTCCTTTTATCATTTTTCTTTTTTTCAGCAATTTTTTCTTGGTTCTGCATCTTCTTCGTCTAATTTTTCATCATTTTCAAGTCGAAACCCTATGGTTTTCTCCTCTCTTTTAACCGAGCTTTCTATGCAACCTATCGATTCACAAAATATTTTCGGGGTTTTAAGAGAATTTTTATTTAATTACGCATTCTTTTTTCTCCGTCTTCGACCGGTACTCGAACGATATTGAAACTAACCCTTGGTTTTGGTATCGTCAACTGTCGATACCTAATGGTATCGGCCGATACCTTAAACCCTGCCGTAAACGATTCAAGAAAAATAAAGAACCAACATAATGACTAACATATGGGTCCTTAAAAAAATAAAAACATAACCAACTCTTTTCTCATATCTCCTCAAATCCTACATCTGACTCTGTTTCCCGCGCTGGTCTCTTCATCATCCTTAATTTCCTTTACTATATTTCTCTTCTCACCACTTCAAACTCATCTCTTCGTCTCCGTTGTCACCCTTATTACCCTTATGTCATCATTGACCGTTGCTATCACCATTGAACCTCCACCGATGCCCAACCTAACCCTTGACACATGCTTGCGATCATATACAGTTTGTGGGTGGGGAAATGTAAAAGGGAAAGAGAAAAAAATAAGGCTTGTGCAAAGCACATGCCAACTCAAAGTGTTTGTTTTCTAATTTTTTAAAAGGCATTTTGTCAAAATTAAATTATTGATAGTTGTGATAGTTAATAATCAACTAACATCATGTTGTTTTTAAAGTTCATGGTAGTGTTATGTAATTCACGAAGTTAATGGTAGTAGTATATGAAGCATAGGAAAATTCATGGTTTTGTGAAATTTAGACAAAATATCTCTTTAAGAAAATTGCACAACGATTTCCAACTATGAGCACTTTATATATAATGTTATACGCGTGCGTGTGCGTGTAATGAAATAAATGAGTGATAATTGAATGAAGAAAAGATATGATATATTTAATTAGCTCTCTTAAGGTTTTAATAGAATTAGATTTAGGAAGAGGTCGAATGTAGCACCGTCGAGTAGGTCATGATTCATGACATGGCGGCATTGGAAAGCAGTTCACTACAAGGCTCAGCATATGTTTACATGAGATATTTCAATGGGGGAGTTCTAAGTATATTGAAAGATTGAAAAAATAATTTTTAAATACTGAAAGACCATTGTAAAAGGAAGAATAACATGCAAGGAGTGGCCAGTGAAGTATTCCTCCTAAGAGTACTTACAATAATGATCTTATCTTTTCCATTTTTTGTCATTGTTTTAAGCATCAATAAAGAGAGATGGGTTCATGCCAAAAAAGAAAGTTGCTAGAAACTTGGTTTCATATGCCAGATTTATCAAATAATCACACTTTGTTTACCTAGATGATTGGCAATGCATGGTTTATCTTGTAAAGCATTTTTTGTATTTCTAAGGAAGGCAACGTAGGATCTTACAGTTTGTGCTTCGATTCACTATCAGATCCAATCAAAATGTATGTTGATTCAGATCCTGCTAGTAACAATGCTTATAAGCTTGCTGCCCTTTTGTTAAACAACTGAAGGGGCAGTTTTAGAATGAGTTGGAACATTTACTTTTATCCCATTATTCAAGATATGCGGAGAGTAAAACAATCTTGCCAAGGGTGTTTTAGATCATGAAAGGACCTGGATCCTCCATGCTACACCTTTTGTGGTGCTGGATAGTAAGCTACTATAAAATAGTGTCCGGTTATGATTCTTTTGAACATAATTAACACTTATTTGGTACCTTGCACCCATTCCTATTTTTATTTTTAGAAAATCAAAATCATGCACTAATTTTTGGATTGGTATAATTGGTATCGAAATCATTGCACTCATTCCTATTTTAATTTTTGCACTCCACCTTTGCACTGGAGGGAACTCAAATATCTTATGAACCATGGTAGGATGGTTGGAGAAAGGATTTGATGGATTGTCTAATTGGTTAATAGTATTTTTGGAACTGACAGTGGATTTTTTATAAATTAATTTCTTTGAAAGTAGCACTAATCAATGTATTTTAGAGTAAGCATCTTTGTTGATGCTTATTGGTAAGTCAGTAGGATGACTCTGAGTTGGGCTTTGTGATTCAGTTGTATTTTTTTTATTTTTAAGGATGGCTTGTGGGCTTACAAAGCCCCTAATGAAGGAACATTAACTTATATGAGGAAAGGTTAACTCCTATTCTCAAGTAACACATACTCACCCTGAGTCACAATAATCCTTTACAAACCTTTGTCACCATTATTTAGTCTTCGTGCGCCGCAAACTTGAGCTGTTGCATGCGGAATCTGGGTTCATGCATTTTAAGTTCGAAAAATCCCCTTGTACGCTATTGACTGATGGGGGGCCTCGAACCATGACATTCCATAAGGGAAGGACATATGCCATCTGAGCTAACCTTAATTGGTATATTTATTGATATATGTTAAACATTTACCTGCAACTTGAATCTTCATGTATTACCCATCCAATTTTAAAAAACCGACCCCCTAGATGCTTAGGTGGGATGATTAAGTGGTCTTAGGACATTGGCCGCTTAGTTTAAGACCCTTAAAGCGGCTGGTTTCTCATCCTTGCACTTTCTTAATTCCATATCCTTTTTCCTAAATAAGTGTATATTCAAAGTAGAACATGGATGAAATTATCACATTTTAGTCTCACTTCCATAATCCTATGTTTGCGCGATATAACTTGCATTGTATTGCATAAATATGGCCGGGTAATTGCAACCAAATATGAAAAAAAAAATATGTATGCTACACGTGTCATATTTGACACAAACGTCATGATAGAAAGTGTATATGCATGTAGTGTACAATTATAAAGATTTAAAATGGACTCCTACATGATAAAATTTATCCTCCAAATTCTTCATTGAACAAAGAAGCTAAAATTTATTATTACCTTTTTTTCATTTCTCTTTGTTTTTTTCTTCTTTTTCTTTCTTTTGGATGTTTTTACTTTTTGAACTTTTCGAAATTTTTAGTGTCATTTCAATTTCTCATTTTGTTTTCCTTGCAATTTATTGACTTTACTAATTGTGTCTTACATTATTATTATTAGTATAGATAGCATATTTAACATAATTAAACTTTTTATATAAAATTGCTTTTGCTTTTATTAGTTTGACGAGTAATCCATTTAGATGCTTACACCTTCTAATATTATGACTAGTCACTTTGAAAGTGAAGAAAAGTAGTCAAAGTATTGTTCTGACTTATCAACAATGAGTAAAACCATCCGATAGTCATGAAAACTGATTATATGTCCAATTGGGCTTTGGGCCTTGAGCGGCCGCATAAGCGCTTGAAGGTAACTTGGCCGCATAATCGCTTGAAGGTAACTTGGCCGCATAAGCGCTTGAAGGTAACTTGGACGCTTTGACTTTTATTTTCACTTTTAAAACACCGGGTACATCTGGTTTCATTTTGGTTTGCAGCAATTTCTGCTAGCTATTTTTGCACAAAATCATGATTATATATCAGTTGAGTGGTTTGAACTTGCTTGAGTTCATATTTGTTTTGATCTAAATTGAAGCGGATATTATGGTGGCTGTCTTGACTTGCGTACAGCTTACATTAAGTGGGCAATACTTGTTAAGTAACAATTAAAGGCAGAAGCTTGGAATGTTCATTGAAGACAGTGAAATCATACTGCATCAGTGTGTCATGATCACATATTATCATACTGTGCAGAGTATAATATAATTTTAAATGTGGTAAATTCAGAATGTTTCCCAGCTTAATTTAGTTACATAACTGACATTACTGTTACAAAGAAGACACATTGTGGTGCTTATTGAAAACTTACAATACATAGGGGAACTTGATCAAAAGTCTGCTTTACCTATCAAACTCTAGTATCATATTTTGAGTTATATAGATGTTTCCCCTTTTAAACTGAAGAAATATGGTATGTCGCATAGATGAATGTTGCCTACAGATGAGCATGAGGTTGCATTACATTGATTTGAGCATGGTAAGAGACATTTTTAACTTGTTGACTTCGTGAAAATATATATTTGTTTAAGTTACTGCTTGTAGAAAGTTACAAACAATTTAAATCAATGATCAAATGAAACTAACTGAAAGTGAGCAATATAAGTTCACAATGCATGTTTCATGATCACATCAGCTCCGCCATTTGCTGTTGCCTTTGTGCATTATGGTGGGGAGTGTTTACATCTTCTGCAGAGCAGGGACATATGAACGAATGAGGTTTCAACAAAACGTGCCTGCTTTTGCAAACAAGCTTACTTTAAAGTCTCTCAAATCATAACTTGTGGTTAGGCTATTTTGAAATGCATCAGGGCTTATGGATGTCGATTATTGCGTCAAACGATTCAAACGTTTGTTGCTAGAGGCCTAATGTACACAAACTCATGCCTTATCGAATATCATTTATCAGATAATATATTATATTCTCACTCATTGCTTAGAGTTTTGGATTGTGATTCCTCTTCTCTGGCTTATTCTGTGCTTCAGAGATGGGATGCGATTCCTATTAACTTTTCATCTGTTGAGAACTTTAATCCTGGCTTCTTGGTTGGGTGAGCTTAAATTGCATGTCAAAACCCGAGATGTAAGGCTTCGTGGCATTAAGATATGTTCATTCATTCACTGATTATTGATTTAATTAATGTTATTGGACTGGTGTGCTTTTGCTGCTGGCTGTGAATTTTTTTAGAGAGCTTGTTCTTTTTTTTGGGCAGTGCTCCTATAACTCATCAGTTTAATGCGAAAAGGCTTAGATGCAGTTGTTAATTCCGTTGGATAATAAAACCTCTAGAATTTTTCTAGCCACTACTACAAATATAATAAAATGCTGCTTTAAACAGGCCTAAGACGTAGGGTCAATTTGAGCACATAATTATAAATGAGGTCCATATTAAGTTTTTCCAGGGACATAGTTACTTGGGATGGTAACTAGCTCGGCAATAAAGGAAGCCATATGGGGATGGAGGCACAGGGTGGATGCTTAGGATCCATACTGTCAAAGGAGAAGCATAGTTTGGCTAAAATGCAGAGGAAGGAAATTGGAGAGAAATGGATTGGACAAAAAAGGTGGATACTAGACAACAACATTCATTGTTAAGACCTGAGAGTTAAGGATTTTGTGGGGTGCATGATAGTTGTGATCGCTGGTCCCCATATTAATTTTTGTAAAACCATGACCATTGGAGAAATACATGACTTGTTAATTGCAACTAAGACGTGTTAGGGCTTACAAATGATACTTTTAACTGTTCAGCCACGTCACTGCGTAATCCAGTTTAAGTTTGGCTTACGCCCCAGGTTTAGATTGAGATACAGATCTGTTATTTTTTTTTTTGTTTTTGAGCAGAAACTTTGATGTCAAGTTGAGAGTTAGGGCTTGAAGAAAAGAAGAATCGCCCCACTCTTACATGTGCACATTCCTACGAAAACATTAGACGAGAAAAGAACAAAAGTAAAATGTATAAAAGCAAAAGTTGAAAATAAGAAGATGAAAAGGGTTAATATACACATTAAACTGCAACATGGAATGGAATGTGTTAGATGCTTATGTGACTTATGGTCTTGTTCTTTTTGATGTTAAACCGCTGCCTAGGTTTTCTGTGCATCGAAAAAGGTACAATCACATAGAAAGTTATACACTCACTAATAGGACTCGAAGAAAAGTTCTGATTTTTATTAATAAAAACTAAAAATAATAAAGATAGTTGCCATGTTCAAGAGGTGGACCACTCTCCCAATTCGCCCATTCTAGAGGATGACTGCACTCTCCCTAAAAGAGGGAATTAGTTCTCACAAAATAAGCATGAGAATCTCTAGGCCCCTACCCACATATATATACTAAGTCAGAAAAAGGAAGTCTCTTCCACCGCAACGACACCTCACGCTCCTTTGAATCTCCTCTGCGGACCCACTTCAGCTCATTTGGCTCCAAGATAACCTCCATATCTTCAGTCAAAGTCAAGGGCAGTGATGGCAATGACGCATGATCCCCAATGTCTCGACAAAGCTAAGATACATGAAAAACTGGATGAATGACCGTCTCTGGCGGTAACTTCAGCCTGTAGGCTACTTGGTCAACCTTGGCCTCAATCTCATATGGCCCAAAATACATTGGTGAGAGTTTCTCATTCCTCCTATTTGCCAAAGACTTCTGTCGGTAGGGACAACTTTAAGTAGACCTTATCTCCAACAAATTGAACCTCCCTTGGATGAGTATCTGATTGTGTCTTCATTATCTGCTAGGCTCTCGTCAGATGGCACTTCAGCTCTTCCAACACATCGCCCCTTTCCTGCAAATACTATTCTACCCGAGAAACTGACGTTGATGTATGTACATAGTGTAGCAAATGAGGAGGATCTCGCCCATATATAGAATCTTTAATGGGGTGGTCTGGGCCGCAGTGTGATACGAGGTATTATACCAATATTCTGCCTATGCTAACCACCTCGTCCACTGTCTCGGAGTCTCAGAAATGAAACAACATAAATACGTCTTGATACTCTTGTTAACGACCTTCATCTGGTCGTTAGTATAAGGAGATAGGTTGTGCTCTTTTTCAAAACTATCTCATGCACTCTAAAAAACTTCTGTCAAAAAATGGCTTATGAAGACATTGTCCCGGTCGGAAACAATAGATTTTGGTAGCCCATGCTGCTGAACAATCTCCTGCAAGACATCTCAACGACCGATACATCAATAAAAGGATGTCGAAGTGCTATGAAGTGAGCATACTTGCTGAGGCGATCAACCACAATAAGAATGACAAAATCCACCCGACTTCTGTAACCCCTCAATGAAGTACATTGTCACCTCCTCCTAAATTTGTTCCGGAAAAAATGGGCTGCAACAACCTTCAGGAGCCATTGCCATGTATTTGTGACGCTGGCAAACGTCACTCTTCGCCACCATCTCCATGACGTCTTTCTTCATCCCCTTCTAAAATACCTTCCGTGCCAAACGCCTATACGTCTTGAGGACTCTAGAGTGGTCTTTAACTGCGCTGCTATGGAACTCCTGCAAAATGATCGGAATGTGCATAGAAGTCCTGGGTAACACCAACCGTCACTGCTAAAGTAATTTCTTTCCCGGTAAAGAATTGTAAAGAATACCCCGTATAATTCCCTTAGCCCTATAGAAGTGTTACTCGAATTCTCACTAACTCCTGATCAACCTTGATCTCCCGAAAAAGTGGCTTCCAATCCTACAAAACTAGCACGGATAAGGTGACCAAATGGTAAGTACTCGTCTCGTTGTGATAACACATCTGCTGTCTTATTCTCCAGTCTACCATATATCAAATCTGTAACCAGTCGACTTCCTCAGCCATCATGCGCTGATTCAGTAACTACTTCAAGCTCATCACCAGTGTGCATCACAAAATGTCAGCTAAGTAAATAAGGTCTCCACTTTTGCACAGCTAATACGAAATCTCTCCACCAAGCAGTCCTCGATCCCCCCATAAGCGGAACCGTTGTCTATGCTCACTTCGCTGGAACCAAGAGAGAGCATTCCCTTCTAAATAGATGCTCGTCGCCTTCGGTTTCTTGACATCCGTTATCCGTTATACGTGTCACCACAAAAAATCTCTCAGCATGGTAAATCCACCAATCCGAATCATTCTCCTTGAATATGGACATCTTCAGTTTTCTCATTCTGACATCCACCTTAAAATTCCATTGATTCGCACCTGCCTGTCTGAAGTGATGAGGATGACATGTGTCTCACCATCTGTCTCTGATGCCCATAATCCCTAATGAGGCATCGTCTCTATCACTATAGCCTCTCCAGTCATCATCGTCCCAGTCGTTGCTTCGATCCTTCCCTGCCTGGTCCAGGTCATCATTGTAGTACTCTATGCCTTATGGGCTGAAGTGTACGTCGTCGTCTCTTTGTAGCGTATCGGGGGTTGTGGGTTCCCCAAAAATCGTCTCAGTCGTCGTCATGCTTCAAGAGGTAATCCTGATGGCTGTCGGTCTTATGGTCTGTCGTCGGGGGCTGCGGGGCCCTCGTTGGGCTACCTAGACCTTAGTAGGGCTCAAGCGGCCTTGCGGCGTAACTACAGGGCCTTGGTAGCACTGTAGGGTCACGGCAGGGGTTGGATGCCCCTGAATGTGCCTTACAAGGACGGGTCGCCCCCGTCGATGGTCGGTAGGGACCGAGCGACCATGCAGAGGCTCAACAGGGGTCGGGCGCCCCTGCAGATTCATTGTAAGAGTCGGTCGGCCCTGTCGAGTGCTTGTCGGGGCCGCATGGCTTTGCATGATGATTGCAGGGGACGGGTGGCCTTGTTGCGGCCCCGAGAGGCGTCGGCTAGGGGTTTCACCTATCGAGGGGTCGTCCTTGTTTTCCACATAATAGTCGTCGACATCGGAGAGTAAACCCTCTTTGTATTCATCCGCCTTTCCCTTTCCTTTCTCCAAAGCTGTCGCCTTTTGTCCTTGGTTAGGGTTGTCGACCCCATCGGAGTTCTTCACTGCCATATGAAACGAAAGTTGTTGCATATGTGCGTTATGGATTGCATCACATTTTCACACCTTTTATCCGTCGATGTCCTAATTTATTTCCATAGATTTCTTCAATTCCTTAACCCTCCCGTTGTATTTTCCATCTAAAGCTTCGAACTTGTCCTTCGATTTCGTTGCCGCCATGGGATCGTACCCCGCTCTGATACCAAATTGATAGGATTCGAAGACAAGTTTTGTTTTTTATTAATAAAGACTGAAAATAATAAAGATAGATGCCACGTTCAAGAGGTGGATTGCTCTTTCTCAACCTCTCCCAAAAGGTCTTTCACAATAAGCATGAGAATCCCTAGGCCCATACCCACATATATATACTAACTCAGAAAAAGGGAAAATTACAAAAAACCTAAATGGCTAACAAATTACGAAAATGCCCAAAATTTATGAAAATGTCACTGGAATTAATTTTCAGCCGCCCTCTCCTTCTTGTGCTTCCTTTGATACGTAATAATTCCGTCACTCACATGCATATTCTTATTTTCTCACTGCTATGTGAGCTTAGGGTTGGCAGCCTACTTTAGAAGACTGATAAAAGATGGTAACAACTCCGAGAGCTGCATTCTGTGTGTTACAAATATAGGTGTTTCTACAAGACTAGGCCAGATTTTTTTGGGTAATTGCTATTGTATCATACAATTCATGAACACTTATGTTGCACAGACATAGGCACACTAACATATGCCAACTACTAAAAATACTTATGATACATTGATCTGATGCATTTCCAACATGACACAACTCATTATGGGAGTGACCATTCTACGTAGCTGAACAGCCATCACTACCCTGTAGTTTCTCTTATCACTATGCTACTAAACCGTCCTTTATTAAGTTGATGAAAGTTAGACATAAGTAACACCTAGCAATGTCAACGACAGTGCTGCAACTACTTTCTCCACATCGCCTAAATTCTCCATATACGTTAAGTTTCATTTGTAACTCGTATGTGCTTTTTGCATAGTTAGATGCTGACTCATTTTACTGAAACTATTTGAAGCTCAGTATAATTCTATCATGCATCTAAAAGTTACATTTTTCAACCTTTTATGGTATTCTTGTATATGCTGTTGATTGTTAAAACTTAAAATATATTAGTTTGCAGTTTATTGTACTTTCTGATCTCGAAGGCTTCTCTTGCAGGTTTCAAATACTTAGGGACCTCATACCCCATAGTGATCAAAAAAGAGATAAAGCATCTTTCCTTCTGGAGGTCTAATGTCTATCCAAACATGACTAACAACTATAATCTTTTTTACTTCGGGTGTTCCAGTTACCATGTTTATTTACCTTGCTTGCTTGTGCAGGTTATTGAATATATCAGATTTTTGCAAGAGAAGGTGCAAAAGTACGAATCATATCCAGAAATGCCATGGGTAATGATATACATTCTTGCATCTACTGGTATTTGAACATTCATGCATGCCCATGTGTGTAAGTGTTGTTTTTTTCTTGGGGTGCATCAATAAGTAGAGGTGTCTTCTGGTATATTTGTTTGCCTAGATGTATCCAACCTTGGTATTTTTGAAGTTTTCTCGAAGACACATGCATATTTATTGTAAGCACTATCTTGTTTAATTTAGATTGTTTTATGATTCCATATATTAGAAGATTTTTTGTAGTTGAAGCTCCGTGTATTACCTTGGTAAGATTGAATAGTATTTTATTTAAACGTGGTTCTTAATGTCCTATTATTTATCATATACGGATTACTTCTGGAAGTAAATTGCCGTGATGGTCTGCTGTCTGTCATTGTTAGCACCACAGTCTGGTACCTCCTTCCAACCAGTTCTCGTCTCATTTATTCTGTTGTTCTATTCGAGCATTTCATTTTGTGTCTTGGAACTTCCAATTATTATTCCTTTTACTTACAGACCCACAATGTACCAAACCTTCTGTATCTATTGTCAAAGCCACTCAATATTGTTTCATTTGAAGAAGTGCAATCATGATTGTATATGAGAAGTTCAATATTGTGTTCTCATAGATGCATGATATCAGTGATACTAGTAGTTAGGGGTGGCAAAATCGACCCGACCCGACCCGAACCCGGCCTCTTGGGTCGGGTATGGGTAGGGGCCAATCCGGGTCGGGTCGAATTCGGGTCAACCCGACCGACCCGGATAAAAATCCGGGTCGGATACATGTTTGACCCCTCGACCTGGTTGACCCGAATTCGACCAGTATTTCCCTCTTTTCACCCCGAACCCGACCCGGACCCGACCCGAACCCGACCTTTTTTGCAAAATAATCACTATTTTACACCAAACCCGACCCGAACCCGACCCGTAAGACAAACCGGGTCGGGTACGGGTCACTCGGGTTACGGCCGGGTCGGGTACGGGTATCCGAATCCTGACCCGAATTTAATTCGAGTCGGGTTCGGGTTTACCCTTATTCGGGTCGGGTCAAACCTGACCCGACCCGAACCCGACCCGACCGACCCGTTTGCCACCCCTACTAGTAGTAGCAAAAATTGTAGCAAAAATTATGATGATGAAAAGGAGAAAATTTTGCATGATTACTGGGCCTTTATGAACTATTTTACTGGTTATTAAAATTTCAGGTTCTTATTTTTAGTTTTTATTACCCAGTGGATGACTAGGACTAGGGTACACCTCAAGCAATGATCAGGTTATATTATTTTATTCCAACTTCCAAGTGCATCGAAAATTCTCAGTACTATGCATGCATACACTTAGTTGTTGTCACACCCCAAAATAATTAATAAATAAATATGGGATACATGACAACCACCTCAACCATACAACGGTTGCTAGGGCGGAGCTACAATCAACAAAACTTAGAGCATAAAAATCATATAATTAGACATGATGGATTAATACACAAAAATAATTTCCAAGTATTCCATCGCCAAATAATAGTTCAAATATGTCCACCATGTCCTAAAATCATCAAGCTTTAACATTTAAAATCTTCATTATCAATCTAAGTTCTTTATCTATTAAACAAGTAACAACAAGCTATAAATCTAATAACATGAAAATTCGAATTTCTAAAGTAGAAATTAGCTCTCCAAACTAAACAAAAAGAATTGCCAACATCCCATAGCATGCACCATTGCTGCTTGCAATAACATGAATATGAAAAAAAAAATATTCCCAAAAGGGTGAGCTCGACAATTCAAAAGTAACGAAACCAATAAACATGCCCATGAAACATAAAATATTGACTCAACAATGTTTATAAAGATCAAGAAATTTTGACAAAATATGTAACTAAAAATGCATCATGAAAATAACATACTTGTGTGTTCATACTTCATACAGTTTATAACAATTTATTTACCGTGTTTCGGGTATACCAAAGTTTTTTGGTTGAATCTCAACAATATGCAGTTTATCATAGGCCAGAGTTTTTTTGGTTAAATCTCAACAATATGCAGTCTAGCACACCATTCACATGGTGGCTAATCTCAGCATAATATTCTAGCACACTATTCCAGCATACCATTTATCTGATGGTTAATAATCATAATCGTGCAATCTAGCACATCATTTACTTGGTATCTAATCTTAGCATGCTACCATAGTGCTCCATTTTTTGTTGGTTGATTTTTATAAACATGTAGTCCAGCACGCCATTTACCTGGTGGCTAATCTCAGCATACTAACCCCACCTTAAACTTTGATAATCCCCCTTTTCTTTTATTAAACTTTAAATGTATATAAATCCATAACCTGTCAATGCACCATGTTTACAAATTAACCATCAAGTCCAAATTGTGCATGATAATCCAAAGATGTATCTAGTTTCAATAAAATTATCAGCTTGTGCAAACATAAACAATTGTAATCTAAAATGATAGTGCATGAGGAAACAATAAGAAACATTACAAAACGCATGTAACATGCATATTGGAAATATTACTTACCTTTCACTGTGTCAATTACCACCTAATGGTGTCCAACAAGTTCATAATTTTGTTGCTGAAAAGATCCGAATTATAAATAAAATTACTTGTTAGCACATACCGTTTTTGATCCGTGCAACATAATGAAAGACTTTTCAGCTTGTAATCATTCTAAACTATGCTTAAAAACCAACAAAAATTAAATATATTAATTATGCTTGTCAAGAAAGCCCTCGACTCTATATTTGTAGAGGATATCCTAACATTTATAATATAGGATTTAAGGTCAGAAAATAATCTCTAGCCAAATCAGAGACTTCTGGTCCATTTTTTAAATTTTGAAAGTTGAACCTTAAAATAAAAATCTGTACTCAAAGTAATTTGGGCTGAATTAGGTGGTCTAGATAAATTTTCCATCACTAAACACTATTAGAAAATCATAAAAAAATCCTCAAATTATCCCTAGTCAATCTAGGGCGATGAATCTAATTATCCCTTCATCTACTCAATGTAGAGATCAAATAAAATCATCATCAACAAACCATAAATTAGATACCAATAAATATCGATGCATAAATAAAATATTTTGGCACATGAAATCATTCAACAATCAAAACTTAAATTAGAAAGAAATATCTTATGCATATAAATGTGATATAGATGAGATACAAATCTACAATCAAGGTATTAAACAATAATACGAAAATAAAGACTATTATTGTAGCTTTGATTTCTTATAAAATATCCTTGTTCATTTTCTTTTTCCTCCCTCTTGCGGTTGCTGTCCTCCCTTTCGCTTCTCTGTTTTTTTGCTTTTGTTTTTTTTGGTTATAAATTGCGCTGCCCCAAAAGAGTCGGTTACGGTAGCAATTCTTTTAAATCGCTACAGTACCCGAGAAGGGTTATTAAATAATTTCACTAACTAGCCCCCCCAATGTCTTATGTACAATTGTCTTATATTTACTATTATTTTGCATTTATCTCCTACAAAACTAAAATTTGCAATATCTGTGTGTGTGTGGATGACATATTAATATTGATTAATTGCATTTAATTATGTAAAATAAATAAATAAACAAACAAACAAACACACACACACACCCATACATTAGGATTAGTCATATTTTTGGATCTTTACATACGACTTGGATCTTTACATACATTAGGATTAGTTGTATTTTTGGATCTTTACATACACCTAATTTGGATCTTTACATACATTAGGATTAGTCATAGTTTTGGATCTTTAACTATTTTCCTGACATACATACATACATACATAATACAGACATACATAGGATTAATCATATTTTTTTTGGATCTTTAACTATTTTCCGGTCATACATATATACATACATATATCTTTAACTATTTTCCTGACATACATACATATATTTTTGGATCTTTAACAATTTTCCTGAAAGTCTTTTGTGGTCTCTTACTCTCACATTGGGTTTTTATGGATATGTTATCTTTGATGATAGTCCAAGCACTTCTTGTCTATTCCCAATCCTTTTGGGGTTATTATAGTCCTTTCCCTCAACGAAGGAATCTTTTGTTGATTCCCACTTTGGTTTTTTTGGCAGGTAAAGACCTTTTTTAGATCCTTATGGAAAAATGCACGGGTATATGATGTTCAAAATTCTCACTGAAACCTAGCATGCCAGGAAAATTTTTAGTTGCATGGTTTAGGGATGCTTTATGCCAATTCAACTTTGAAAGATATTTAACTGAATTCATTTTTCATATCAGAACAACACACAAGGCCCTGGGGATGGCTCTGCTGCGGCATATATGTTTTCTGGAGACGACAATGGCATCCCTGTTGCCCCAGCAATGCTTTCTAATATGCAGAATCCAACAGAATCTGATGTAAGTCATGATGTCCACTGTCAACCAACTCACTATGCTTGTGTTTTTTAAAGTTGGTTGGCTTTCATGTATGTTTCTTTGCAGCCAAACTTGTTTGCATCTCTTGGAAGAGGAACTGGTTTTACCCAGCCTCAGCATAGGCTAATTTCTGAGTCAAATAACGTCGCATCCCAATCCCAATGGCTAAGACCAACATGTCCAGGTGATGGCACATCCAATAGTGAGATGTTGAATGAACAAGAAGAGCTCACGATTGATGATGGAACAATTAGCGTGTCACACACCTACTCTCAAGGGTGAGTGTTCATTGCTACCAGGCTGTAATCCTGCAATGTTTATATCATGAGACTACACATTCTGCATCTATATATTTTCATTATCTTCCTTTCTGCTGTTGGTTAGAAATTAATGTTGCTTTCTATTGTAGATAGCCTCCTAAACTGTGTACACATGCACATGAAAGCAAGATTACAGTAAACACATGAAGGATATTTTAAACCATCTTTTGAAATGTATGCAGCAAGCACACATTTAAACATTCAAACAAACTTAATCTTTATTCCGAACTACATGGCTAAAAACATTTTGATGGAAAACTATGCGTTCAAAAGATTTTTAATCCATTCATTTCATGGTTGCAAAATGGACCACCGTTTAATATTAGGGAGACTGGTCCATTTGATGGGTATCTGAAGGTAATCCAACCCCTACTTTGGTAGGTCCAAGTAAACTTTGAGTTTGTTCCTAGTTAACAATAAACCGCTACTTATATGATGCATGATGAAGATTTAAAGAGGAAAATTAAAAAAAAAAAAACTAATACATCTAGGGGTTTAAAGTGGAAAAATTGGGGAGAAACAAATTGAGAAAATTAGGCATCCTAAATAGGTAAGGGATTTTGAGTCTCACCAAGGCCATCCTTCGTACACTCTGACAAATCATCATGTCAAAGATTTATAGATCTAGAGTTCTTGCCAAGGATCTCTCGTGGCTACTCCCTTGCATCACACAAGAAAAGAGAACCATTTTTCTCAAAGCAATTCTTTTATTTCATTCCTTGATTCCCTGTCATTGAAAACAAGTCTAAGGCCTTTTATAGGCTTTACAATCAAATAACTAAAAACAAATAAAATCTTAATAGATAAGATCAAATAAAAACAAATAAAATCCTAACTAAAATGCTAACTAAAAATCCTAACAAAAAATCAAATAGAATCCTTATTGTAAATCAAAATAAAATCTAACCATAACTAATCGGAATTTGATACTCATCATTCTCACCTACTTTGAAAAATTCACAACTTGGTGAATGATGGTATGTAACCTAACCCGATCAGTGCGGCGTCGGTCGACTAGTTGTTTGGAGCGGTGACGGACTTCGACGTGGCTTTGGACAATGGCAAAGCAGGATGTTGTCGCCGAGGACGGCGATGTTGGGTGCCGGAGGTGACATCGAGGGTGGGTGAAGCTTGTGGATGTGGCGACGGCTGTCATGTGGACTGTTGCAGGTGGGGGCGGAGGTGGGGGCCAGGGTTATGTATTTTTGGTGATTAAAAGCTTGCTGTTTTTTGTGGATCTGTAAATCGAAAAGAGCGAAGATGTGATCTTTGGCTCTGATACCAAATTGATGCAGGACGTGATGGGATCAAGGGATTTGATGGAGGATTTTAGGGGTTCGATAGATGATTTGGGAAAGAAGGGGATAATTAGGGTTTCTTGGCTTCGCACCAATGATTCCAAGGCTTCACACCAAGGAAGAGTGGACCTTTCACAAGCGAGGACACCTTTCACAGGTTTTGGAGAATTTTCTCTCTTCATTCGTTGATTTCAAAGATAAAACTCTAAAGCCTATATATATGCTCAAAATCTAACACTTCTCCTAACCCCTCCGATGTGTGACTAAACTCACCCAAAAGACTTAACTCCTAAAAGACTCAAAATGAACTAAAGACTAATATACAAATACAACTCTGATCGTATCCCTATCAATTCTTTAACTATCTTTTTCTCTCCAACACTCTTTTGTTAGCACACTGTCCTATAATTCTCTCTACCATGCATCACTATAACATCCTCTCTCTATTTTCTTTCCCTTTAACCTTCAACCCCCATCTCCATCATTTCATTTGATATCTTCTTCTCTAACATCAACTCATTAATATTCTCTCTTAACGCCCTTTTTCTTTAACACTCATCTCTTTGAAGCATGGAGTTTAGAGAATGGAGTGTAAGTAGCTGGAGAGAAGAAAATAGTTGATGAGAGTAAGACAGAAAGGATGCAAGAGGGGGGGGGGGGGGGGGGGGGGGGGGAGCACATGTTAAATAAGAAAACATGTAATTTTGGCACTTGCATGGCACACTCATTTTAAAATTCATTGTTTTGAGCCCGACCCTTATGCTACATTTAAGAGTTGGGTAATTGAATTGGGGAAAAAGTTTTATGCATTAATGAAGATTAGAGCATTATTGGTACTGTTTCTGTAATTTTCCTTAAAAGACCGGTCAATATATATATATATATATATATATATATATATATATATATATATATATTGTTATTTTGATGCCATATTGTTTAGCAACTAAATTAAACATAAAAGCAGTAACCGTTAACATAGTAACAACAAAAACTTTTAATTTTGGGTGGTGTCGTTATTCATCATTTTCTTCCATTCAGCTTTTAGGGGGCAATATCAAGACTATCTTCATTAAACTTACAACCAGATATCCTCTTTTATTATTTCCATATGTTTCTTTTAAAGCATGCCTTCGATGCTTGTGTTTCAGGCTTTCAGCAACTACTATCTTGTAACTTATCTTAACTGGCTTATGGGCCTCTATGCACATGCCCATTAGATTTCCATCGGTTAATCGTCATTCTATTTTGATTAGGTGCAACCTACTCATGTCTCATAATGTCTCTTAGTATATTTCTTTTTGTCCATATCAATATTCTTATTGCTTCTATAATCAGTTTAACATGTCTCTTAATTGCCAGATAATTCAGTTTTTAGTATTTCTGGTCCAGATCATCCTATTGAATTTCATGTCAATTTTATGGCTATTAGATGGTCACATAACACTCTTTCAGCACTTCTACAATTTAACGTGCATAATTTGATTATATGAACTTCGACCTCCTTGAGCTCCCTCTCATAACGAACGATTGATTCCTAGTGCAAAAATGGTTACTTGCAGTATTTCTTGGCCATCAATTAGCACTACTAGTTCATTCCTGTCATAGTTCTCCTACAACTATATTCCATGTATTGTGTGTTCATTTTACTAGTTTTAGATAATTTAGATTTCAAACTTCTGCACTCTATCCATTCGCTGGTCTCATTAACCAATGCAATATTATCAACAAACAACATGGGCCATGGGAAACAGTGCCTTGCATCTTCATGTATAACCAAGGGAAAGAGATAAAAGCCTTAGTGCCAGCAGTTGGTGTCTATCTACCTTCTAATTGTTCCTTGCTTTCACATCTTAGTTACTGATGTGATACCTACTTGATCCTTGTTTCTGGACTAAAACCCACTACGTTCTCTCTTCGGAGAGTGAATTGATTTTGTCTTTCAACCATGCATTCTCAAGTCTTGTTTGGTCGTTGTTCTCTCACTTGCGTTCGCTCTCGAGTGATATGTAGATTAACACAGTCGATGCCACCTAATGAAGACACCCTTTCCAGATATCCCAATGAATGACCCTTCTGTTCATCATCATTTAAATATGTTAAAACATCACGTGTTTTGAGGATGTTCAAAATTCATGTGATATAGGAACATGTTAAATGGATGAGAACCTATTCATTCAGAACCACTTGATTCATGGTAAGAGGTCCTGAAAATACATGATTTTCTCATGCGCACATGCATGCAAATTATGGAACACAAACGAATGGAGTGAATCACACACCCAGGGGCGAACTACATTCAAGTTGCCCTTGGCAGCTGCCCAGGGCAACAAAATAAAATATATATTATTACCAAGCAAATTCAGTTGCTCAGTTTGGCGCAGCGGGTAAACCTTCGTTTTTCCAAACCTGCGGTTCCGCTTTCAATTTGTAACGACCCGGTTTCGGGTAGGGGTGGCAATTTTCGGCCCGGCACGATAGCCCGGCACGGGCCCGGCACGATAAGGCCGTGCTTGGGCCAACAATTTTGGCCCGAAATCCTTATCGGACCGGGCCGGCCCGGCCCGGTTCATTTTCGGGCCGGACCCGGGCCAAGCTTTTCAGCCCATGGGCGGCACGGCACGGCACGAAAAGCATTTGATCGTCCCACCTCAATTTGACCACACACTGATCTAAAGCTAATGTGCATTCATTTATGATGTTGAGTCCAATGTCATAAATCTTATCAAATCAAGCTCCAAATATCATAAATTTTAACTTTCCGCCAGCGCCAACTTTGATGTCTTCGGATCTTGGGGGTCAATCTCAATTTCCGAGAAGAAACAAAGAACCACCAAACATGTTACTTCATCTTGCCAAATAAATGAAAACAATGTAGGACACATCACCTTATGCAACACACTTAATCGTCTTCTTTCGTGCTCCATTTTGATGCATCTTTAAGCATATGAGACACGTTTGTGTTTAAAAATATAATAAAATATTGTCACAATACATAATTCATTCAACCCTATCGGACCGGGCCGGGCGGCCCGAATTTTTATCGGACCGTGCCTGGGCCACTCTGGAATGGCCCGAAGTCTTATCGGGCCGGGCCGGCCCAGTCCTTTAAGAAAACCGGACCGGGCCGGCACGGCCCGATAAGACCGGGCCGGCCCGAATTGCCACTCCTAGTTTCGGGGGCAATCACAAATTATATTTATTATACAGATCCTGTTTGTTACCTGTGAAAGCAGAATATGACTAAGCAGAAAATAATACCGAATTTAAAGTTACGATTAGTCTTAGAAATTTGATGCACGCTCAAAACTGTAAAATCTCCTGTTAAACCTGAGGAGAAGATATACAACAAAATTAGAAGTAGATAACATCTAAACCAATCTTAACAGTTTATAAATAACGAAAACAGCACAAGTACAATATCTCTGAACAAGAGAAATGATCTACTAAGTCATTGAATGTCTTAAGGATTGGTTAAAAGTAAAGTAACCCTTCTAATCCGTGACTCATGTCCAAGGGAGTGAGATGCATTAACTCGTTCTGTAACCCCGCTATTAGTGTGGATAGCGGACAATTGAAATTGAACCCCTCGTTTCAGATGAAAGAGGAAAATTGCATTTGAACACTTGTTCTATAAATGGAGGAGGAAAATTGATAATATGCCACACTTCCATCAGGAGAGTGGTAAACCGAATACGTTAACTATAATCACATTCACATGCATTAGACAATGAGCTAATTGTATGTCATCCTAATTTGTTGGGTTGATGTCGTGAGTTGTCTACGTCAAGTATTGTGCGAGTTCTTGGTAGGTGTTCTTGCTCTAAAGACAATTATTTGCATCACGAATCAATTAAAGCAAAAACTAAAACGGGGGACTTTACAAACGAATTAATTAAAATAGATATTGAAAACAAAGACTGAAAAGTAACACAATTTATTTTTAAGGAGCGGTGTGATCAGATTCTTATGCCACATGGTCTACTAGCCAGAGGAGGTGTTGACATTAGTCTATCTGTAGAAACAATAGCAAGTCAATAGCATGTCCTCAAGCCCAAGAACCCAGCAGTTCAAAACCGGCCCATGAACATAACATCATGCCCATGGACTAAAAGAGATTATGTGTACCATAAACAAACAATAGCAAAATGGGTCCAAACAAATAGCAGCAACATCCCAAAAAAGGATAGGACCAACATCAGTGTTAAGCCCACGGGTTCAGCAAGGGACCAAAGCCCAAACGATAACAAACAGAGAACATCGCCTGCGTGAAGAACCACGACGAAGAGGGGGAACCAACCCTCCTGGCGGTGGACTGAACAGAAAAACAAGTTCAGAAAAATTAAGAAAGCCAGAGTATAGCAATGAAATGAGAGAGTGTCGACTTTCTTTGCATAGGAAATGTATTCCTCAAAGCAAGAATAAGAATCATCACATCCCAAAAATATAAACTGAAAATTGGAGAAGAAGGAATCTACCTTTAAACAGAGAAATCGAAGGATCAAAGAGATCCAAAATCCAGCATCCGTAACGCCAAGAACAATCAGAAATTTTAGAGAGAGAAGAGGAGATTTCCGTATATCAAAAACCCTAAGAGGCAATCAGATTTAAATAGAGAAGAGGATGCGTAAAAGAGTTCAATCAGATCTAAATCTCGAAATTTACGGAGAGAAATCTTATTCGGTCGGATCTCTTGGGGCGGTTAGGGTTTTGATCGCGCCAAGCGATGGTTGCGACCTGGGTTTTCTTCGTGTGAGAGAGAGAGGGTCGGGAGCCGTTCGATTCGAAGAGAGGGGAGGCAGCTGCTTGATTCGACGCGAGGCATGCGCTTTTGTCGAAGGTAAGGGTAGGGGTGGCAAACGGGTCGGGTCGGGTCAGGTTTGACCCGACCCGAATAAGGGTAAACCCGAACCCGACCCGAATTAAATTCGGGTCAGGGTTCAGATACCCGTACCCGCCCGGCCGTAACTCGGGTGACCCGTACCCGACCCGGTTTGTCTTACGGGTCGGGTACGGGTCGGGTTTGGTGTGAAATTGTGATTATTTTGCAAAAAAGGTCGGGTTCAGGTCGGGTCGGGTTCGGGTTCGGGGTGAAAAAAGGAAAATACGGGTCGAATTCGGGTCAACCGGGTCGAGGGGTCAAACCCGTACCCGACCCGGATTTTTATCCGGGTCGATCGGGTTGACCCGAATTCGACCCGACCCGGATTGGCCCCTACCCATACCCGACCCAAGAGGCCGGGTTAGGGTCGGGTCGGGTCGATTTTGCCACCCCTAGGTGATGGGGAGCCCTCGTGGAATTCCTTCGGTCGGTTGTACAGGGTAGCAGGCAGCCTAAAAACAAAGGGGATGAGTTCATTTGTTTTATGGCTTTGATTTAATTGGGGCTCAGGGCTGAAACCAAATAAAGATGAGAAGGGGATTGGTTCGGGCCTGGGCTTGGAAAAGAAAACAAGGATGTGGGCTTAGTGGAATGAATTAAAGGGAAATGGGCTTTGGGACTACAGTGAGTGGAGATGAGTAGAAACTGAGTGTTGGCCTTTAAGTTTAACTTGGATACTTTGGAATGAGGTTAATGGGCTGGAGTGCTGGGCTTGATAGAAAAATAACAAAAGGATCTCTAAAAGGATTATAGAGGGGAACATTAATGAAAGGAAAGAGATTATGAAGATTAGTAAAATACTTTAAAAATATATATGATTAAAACATTGAACAATTCCAAAAATATGGGGTATTACATCCTCCCCCTATAATAAATTCCGTCCTCGGAATTTCAAAAATGCAAAACACGTACGTGTATGATTCACGATATATTCTGCTTGACCTATACTGTTCACGAGGTGGTCAGCGCGGACCTGCATGGGCCACCACTTGTAACGACCTGGTTTCGGGGGCCATCACAAATTACATTTATTATGCAGATCCTGCTGGTTACCTGTGAAAGCAGAATAGGACTTAACAGAAAATAATACCGAATTTAAAGTCATATATGTACGATTAGTCTTAGAAATTTGATGCACGATCTAAACTGTAAAATCTCCTGTTAAACCTGAGTAGAAGATATACAACAAAATCAAAAGTAGATAACATCTAAACCAATCTTAACAGTTTATAAATAACGAAAACAACATAAGTACAATATCTCTGAATAAGAGAAATGATCTACTAAGTCATTGAATGTCTTAAAGGATTGGTTAAAAGTAAAGTAACCGTTCTAATCTGTGACTCATGTCCAAGGGAGTGAGATACATTAACTCGTTCTGTAACCCCGCTATTAGTGTGGATAGCGGACAATTGAAATTGAACCACTCGTTTCAGATGAAAGAGGAAAATTGAATTTGAACCCTCGTTCCATAAATGGAGGAAGAAAATTGATAACATGCCCAACTTCCATCAGGAGAGTGGTAAACCGAATACGTTAACTATAATCACATTCACACTCCTTAGACAATGAGCTAATTGTATGTCATCCTAATTTGTTGGGTTGATGTCGTGAGTTGTCTATGTCAAGTATTGTGCGAGTTCTTGGTAGGTGTTCATGCTCTAAAGACAATTATTTGCATCACGAATCAATTAAAGCAAAAACTAGAACGAGAGACTTTACAAACGAATTAATTAAAATAGATATTGAAAAAGACTGAAAAGTAACACAATTTATTTTTAAGGAGCGGTGGGATCAGATTCTTATGACACATGGTCTACCAGCCAAAGGAGGTGTTGGCACTAGTCTATCAGTAGAAACAATAGCAAGTCAATAGCATGTCCTCAAGTCCAATAACCCATCAGTTGAAAACCGGCCCATGAACATAACATCATGCCCATGGACTAAAAGAGATTATGTGTACCATAAACAAACAACAACAAAATGGGTCCAAAAAAACTCGCAGCGACATCCCAAAAAAGGATGGGACCAACATCAGTGTTAAGCCCACGGGTTCAGCAAGGGTCCAAAGCCCAAACGATAACAAACAGAGAACATCGCCTGCGTGAAGAACCACAGCGAAGAGGGGGAACCAACCCTCCTGGCGGTCGACCGAAAGGAAAACCAAGTCCAGAAAATTAAGAAAGCCAGAGTATAGCAATGAAAGGAGAGAGTGCCGACTTTCTTTGCATATGAAACATATTCCTCAAAGCAAGAATAAGAATCATCACATCCCAAAAATATAAACTGAAAATTGGAGAAGAAGGAATCTACCTTTAAACAGAGAAATCGAAGGATCAAAGAGATCCAAAATCCAGCCTCTGTAAAACCAAGAACAATCAGAAATTTTAAAGAGAGAAGAGGAGATTTCCGTATATCAAAAACCCTAAGAGGCAATCGGATTTAAATAGAGAAGAGGACGCGTAAAAAGAGTCCAATCAGATCTAAATCCCGAAATTTACGGAGAGAAATCTGATTCGATCGGATCTCTTATGGCGGCTCGGGTTTTGATCGTGCCAAGCGATGGTTGTGACCTGTGTAATACCATGGTAGCTACTGCACAAGTACTAGGGGGGGTGTGAATAATACTTTAAAATAATTAAGAGGATAATTTCCAATTATCGTGCAAACACAAACAACAATGCGGAATAAAGAGAGACAACACGAATAACACAACACAAACAATAGATCTAACGGGTTCGGATCCACCCAAGTCTCTTCGACTTATTCCTGGTGATCCTACGTCCTGGACACCCGGATCCCTTCCGGCTACTTGAGTTAGAGTCCACTAACTCAAGCTTCCACTAAAAACTTCTTGTAGTAACTACTACAAGACAAATGAATACAAAGATTCAATCGTGACTCCCACAAACCGGGATCACGTACCTCTCACAAACCGAGATCAAAACTCAAATACAAAGTTTAATGAAATATGAAATACTCACCACAAATTCCTATGCCTTGAGAGATACTTACAGTATTAGGACAAGGAAGGATGATGGAGAGAAGAGATCACGAAGAATGATTGAAACCCTAGCACCACTGAGATGAACAGATGGAGACGGCTAGGATGATGATCGTGATCCTTGAATCCTTCAGGAGATTGAACGCTAAAGAGCCAATGATCTCTAGAAAAGGATTAGGTCGAAAAGAGAGCTAGAGCTTTTTCAAGAATTCGAGCCTTTCAAAATACTTGTCGATAATATGAAAAACTAGATCTGAAATCTCTCTCATAATAGAGGAATTTCCATGTTTGAAACGCATCAAACAGATATGGAAAGAATCAAAACAGATCACACAGAATCGTGGAAATAAAATCTCCAACGTCTGGAAAATTAAAGCAGCTTAATCGGTCTAAGAAGGATCATTAACCGATTAGATGGAGAACTAGTCGGTCGGTGAGCCTTCTTGGACCGACTGGTTTTGAAACAGAGATTTTAGTAAAAAGATTACGATAATCTAGTCGGTCTAAGAAGAAACACTAACCGACTAGTTTGATAACTAATCGGTCGGTGAACCTTCTTGTACCGACTAGTTGCAAACAAAGAATTGTGTGAAATAAGAAGGATAATCTAGTCGGTCTAAGAAGAAACACTAACCGACTAGTTTGAGAACTAGCCGGTCGGTGAACCTTCTTGGACCGACTAGTTGGTCAACAGAGATTAGGTTAAAGATTCAAAGGATGGCTAGTTGATTCAAGAAGAAATCTTAATCGATTAGATTGACATTTAATCGATTAGTTCTTTAACTTGATCATATAGATATGAAGCCAGGTAAAGGAGCGATAAGCTAAGAGACCCTTTCAAATGGCTTCTAAGGCATTCATAGGAAGTAGATCATATAGATATGAGGGTTGCAAAGCAAGTAAGACTCAAGGCTTAACATTCTATAATATAGAGCTAGAAGACACACAAATATACAAGACAAACCGTCTTCAAAGCTCCAACATGATGAGTCTGAATCTCTTGACTTCATCAACAAGTCCGTGGGCTTCAACGAAGCTTCAGGCACAACGATCATGCGCTCTAAAGAAGTCTTGAGACGTCGCTTGAGATCTACAGAGTAAATTGGCGACGATCTTCATAACTGCGCTCAAAGAGAATTAATACATGATATTTATGTTTGTTCATCATCAAAACCAAATCAGTGGAATCAATACTCAACAACCTGGGTTCTCTTTGAGAGAGAGAGAGAGGCGGGAGCCGTTCGATTCGAAGAGAGGGGAGGCAGCCGCTTGATTCGACGCGAGGCGTGCGCTTTAGTCGAAGTCGAGGGGAGCCCTCGTGTAATTTATTCGGTCGGTTGTAGAGGGTAGCAGGCATCCCAAAAACAAAGGGGATGGGTTCATTTGTTTTATGGCGTTGATTTAATTTGGGGCGCAGGGCTGAAACCAAATAAAAATGAGAAGGGGATTGGTTCGGGCCTGGGCTTGGAAAAGAAAACAAGGATGTGGGCTTAGTGGAACGAATTAAAGGAAAATGGGCTTTGGGACTACAGTGAGTGGAGATGAGTAGAAACTGAGTGTTGGCCTTTAAGCTTAGCTTGGGTACTTTGGAATGAGGTTAATGGGCTGGAGTGCTGGGCTTGATAGAAAAATAACAAAAGGATCGCTAAAAGGATTATAGAGGGGAACATTAATGAAAGGAAAGATATTATGAAGATTAGTAAAATACTTTTAAAAAATATATGATAAAAACATTGAACAATTCCAAAAATATGGGGCATTACACAATTCCCAGTGGAATCAATTCTTAATTTGCTTACAGTTTTAAATCTAATTTCTGTTTTTATAAAAAAACCAATCATATTTCAGCTTGTGCTCTTCATTACCCAATGGATGGTGCATTGTTTTAACACATCTGAGCAACTACAATCGATCCGATCCCATTGAAGTCCTTTATTATTTGTTACTTAATCTTATGTTTTACATGTTGGGTATTATTTTGCGCTCCTCCTCAGTGAAGTCCTTAATTATTTGTCACTTTTATTATTGTTTTACATGCAGTGTATTATTTTGTGCAATTTATTTATTTGTTACTTATTATACTTTGTAATTTAAAAATCGCTTATACTGTTACTGTTTTCATTTACTTTTATTTTGATTTTGATTCATATGATTTTACAACACACAAAGACGATACTTTGTACAACCTACCTTGGGCAGTTCATGTCAAGACAACAATAATATATATATATATATATATATATATCATCACCATCTCTGTCTGGCTTTCTCCTCTATCTCTCTATCACATTATATCTCACTTCTCTACATCTTTTCTCTCGCTATGTCTCTCTCCTCTATCTCTAAATTAATGTAAAAAAATCTATATAAATTATTATTTCCAAAAACTTCCCTATGTTGTGTGTGTATATGTATTAATGTAAAAAAATTAATCTTTAATTATTACTTTGTTTATCAAATATTATTTTCATAGGTATGCATGTCTATATGTATGATACTATTTTTTAAAAACTTAAATAGACATTTTATATGTTATATATCATATTTTGCATATACGTACAATACTATTTTATAGCTACTATAAATAAATATTTAAAACATGTTAACATTTAATTTTTTTGTTTTAATATTTAAAAAAAAAATCTTTACAACATCTTCATTTTTGCCCAGAGCATAAAAATTCCTGGTTACGCCACTGCACACACCCATGCGCGCACGTTTTGGGGGGGGGGGGGGAGAGAGAGAGAGAGAGAGAGAGAGAGAGAACACGCACATACACATTTTAAACTGTGTTCTCAGCAGTTTGTAAAAAAGCAAAGATGCCTTAGATGGTTTAGACTGGATTTGTCCGGATTCTGTTGTACATTTCTTACATTCTTTTCTTTACGCCCAAGCCTTACCACGTTAAGGAAGTGTGTTATATTTGGTTTCAGTATTTTATCGCATGAGATCTAATAGGAAACACCCATGCTTATGCTGTGTGGATAATTTTCATGCAAAGCAGGCTATTGGCTACTTTGACACAGTCGCTTGAGAGCTCAGGTTTAGATTTATCTCAAGCCAGCATCTCTGTGCAGATTAATCTGGGTAAAAGAGCAAAAAGGCCTACTGCCACTACTACTTCCAGTGCTAAGGTATGGTTCTTTTTGTTTGTTGGTTTTGTATTTTTTTTTTCTTTAATGCATATAATTATTGAACTGTCTCAGACTGGTTCCACTCTCTATCTCACACCTCTTTTTGTGGTCTTTGAGACATCTTACGTCCTGTAGTCTTCCATTAATTTTTTTTCCAACTTCAAAGATTCAACCCGACTTTTGATGTTGATTGTGCTACTGATTTTTTGAAAGAATAATTTTTAGCCATTTGAGTTGGTATTCGTATTCTTGTTAGTTTTTTCTCCTTGTTCCTATTTGTTTTGGATGATGAAATTCGATGTCATAGTAAGATATCTTATAGTATTTTCTCTAACTAACACTGCTTATGTAATAGATAATCCATTTTCCTAAATTTCATCTAAGTAGTGTAAGATTTTGTCAGAATTTCATTTTAGTTCCATAGGCAGCCAATCAATTTTAAGCCATCAATTGTCTTCAGCTTTTCCCCTCTCATGTATCAAACTCTTGTGTTCCAGAACAACCTCACTCCCTGGTATCGTCTAAATATCACATAAAAATATCTGGAATTTTCTCCAACTGAACATCTCACATCTACTATACTACTGGGAGAAGAATGTGTAGCCGGACAAGGGAAGCCCGCTGTTTGTCAATTTTTGAATGTGTGCCCCACATGTTAGTAATACGGCTGCTATAGTGTCCACAAAAAAACACTAAAAATGGCATGCACATATGCATATGGAAGTTTTATCTATTGTGGACTCGATAGCCTTTTAAATATGCAACTTCGTGGAGTAGGAGATAAAGGCCGTGTTTGGTTTGGGATAAAATAAAAGAAAGCTAAAGAGGTCTCTGGTTCAAATAATGATGGGTGCAAGTTGATTTTAATTTTTTCTCTTTCTCTCATTTTCTTTAGGCTGTGTTTGGTTTAAAAGAAAATGTACGAAAGAAAAATGAAATGAAAAGAAAATAGAAAAAGAAAGAAAAGCAAAATGAAATGAGATTCTTTTTTATGTTTGGTTAGCAATGAAAATTGTGAAGAAAGTTAAATGGAAAATGTGGAAATTTTTTTATTAGGTTGCTAATTGAAAATGAAAAAAATAAGATGTATTTTTACTTAATAGGATTTAATTCATAAATAATTTGGATAGTCAAAAGGTTTCAGATATACGACCATCAAATTCGATAATATTTACTATTATCTTAATATAAAATAATAATATTATTGTAACTTAGTTATTTAAAATAATTTATGAATATATCATTAATAAATGTTAGTTGTCTATTGTTTAGTTTGTTTTGTTTTTCAAGAAGAAGGTGTGGATTCAAATCCTTTTAGCCACATAACAAATTAAAAATTTATTAGCTGTTTTGAATAATTCGTAAAGTTAGCAAATAATTTGTGAATTGCAACAAATAATTAGCTAACCCTATAAATATCATGATCCGTAAATAATTTGTTGTTAAATAATACAAGAATAATTTACAAATTATATGAAAAAGTTGGAAATAATTCGCGAGCTATTTGAAAATTCGTGTAAAATACATTAATTTTTCATGCAACACGTAAATAATTCATGAATTTTTTGAAAATTTGTGAATTATTCGTTAATTTTTCAAACAAGTTTGTGAATAAAAATATGCTAAAGGTTCATGATTTTTTGAAAAATTTACGAATTATTCGCGTGTTATTAGAAAAATTCACAAAATTTTCAAATAATTTGCGAATGTGTCAAACAATTCGTGAATAAAAATTAAATAACAATTTACGAGTTTTGAAAAATTTGCGAGTTATTCACGATTTTTTGAACAAATTTATGCATTTTTTATGAATTTTTTAAAAATAGCAACTGATTATGTTTGCTAAAAACACAAATACATGAATGTGAGAGTAATTACTTTTTTTCACTTCCACTCTTTTTCATTGGGCCAAGAGGATGAAACTTGAAAGGAAAGTTTTAATATTTATTTTTTCCACTTATTTCCTTTATTTTCATTTTCTTTTTAATTTTGTTTTCTACAAAGTATAAAAATTGATTTTTCTTCTTAATTTCTTTCCTTTTATTTCTTTTTTCCACAAACCAAACACAGCCTTAGGGATAGGGAGGGAAGGGAAATTTAAAAAGAAAACTGTAAGATTTAGATTTCTCTTATTTTCTTTCTTCTTTATTTTCCTTTTGATGATATTTCTAACCAAACTAGAGAAAATTACTTTCCTCCTTTCTTTCTTTCCTTTTCTTTACATTTTTTAAACCAATCACAACCAAAAAGGGATTACATTTTACCTAAAGAGCACACATAACAACTCTAGTTTAACGTCTTATGATTTCATTAAAATTTAATTCTGTTATTATGCTTTTGTATTTTTGCACTATGTAAACATGTTAAATGTTATAGTTTCTAAAATATGGTTATAATATTGTAAATTTTTTTTCCGCATGCCTAGTAAATATTCAAATGTATTAATTTATTTTTCCACGGATTCAAAAAGTAATCACAGTAAGGCATCTCTTATGTTCCGAACAACATGAGAATCTAGCAGATAAAAAGTTACAAAAAAGTAGGTTAAGAAGACCCGGACAGATGTTCAAGCTTCCATCCTAGTCCTTTAAAAAAAAGTTTCTCTATAGAAGTTAACATGAAAAAATAAGCGATAAAACCAATTTTGATGGCACATGTATAACAAAAAAAAAATCTAGATTTTCAGAGTAGTTTGTCCATGAACTGAATTGCTCCAAGAAAGTTGATCCTGTGTGATGCAAATTGAATGGAATCTTCTTTTTCCGATGTAAAGAAATATTTCTCTTGCAGACATGCCGTCCTTTAAAAATATAACCTCCAAATTTGAACCACACACACACACACACACACACACACACCCCCCCCCCCCCCCCCAAAAAAAAAAAAAAAAAAAAAAAAAAAAAAACCCACCCCAAACAACACACACACACACACGCACAAACTCTTACCCTCTATGTTTGTGTTTTATGAAAGGCGCAATTTATTCTATCTACCAAAGAAGTTTTTTCGGGTGTTCCAAGCTCTGATCTGTTATCAATTTTTAGTTCCAAAGAAGAAGAAGAGAAAAAAGAGAGAATCATAGGATCCACTTAGATATTTTTTATGGAAGCATCTTTATTTTAAAATTATTTTACTTTAGCAATGAGTCTATAATTGCAACAAAATCTTTATGTTTTATAATCCAAAATTTAAAATACCCAAGTGTTGTTTTGTTTTCCAAAATAATAAAAGACTAATTTTATTTATATACACGTGTATTTGCAGATGGCAGAAACCTAGTCAAATTGTTACAATTCCGAGTCATTGGAGTACATGTTGGATGCCCCTTAACTAATTAGGGTTTCAAATTCATATCAACATGGACGCATCTGTCGTGAAATTTTTTGTGTTCCTCCGATAACTACCTTTAGCATGCTTTTAAGCTTGCTGGCAGGTTCTATATCAGTGGATGTTTGGTTGCAACTTAGCAATCCCATTCTGGGGCAGCCCAACTTGTGTAGCTACCCTTCTTTTGATTTTAATCTTCAGACATTAAACTCATTTTAGCTAAAGAGTGCTTTTGATCAAAATTTTAAATCATAACTTTTGGTGTTAGGATCCTGATGACCCGTCGTCTGGCAACCGAGCAATGCGGCACTCCATGGCAGGGAGCAGCGGAGATGAATCTGAACAGGCTTCAAAGAGGCGTAAATCTGATACGTAACAGCTAACCATCGTCACCATTGCCATCTTCCCGTTGCTATATGAATGTACATGCTGCGCCGTGATTAGGGTTTGCCGGTGAGTCCTGACGCCGGAGGGTAAATTGGTGGGGACTTCCTTCACAAACCGAGAAGCTGATGTAGTTTTAAGGCTTCCATTCGGGTGGGAAGACTTGGTTCTCTGTTACAGATCTTGATTGTTTGCAGTGTGCTTTGGATCTTACTAACTGCTGATTTATGGGTGCATTGAGAGTGTAGTTATCCCCATTTTTTGTACTCCTTGAACATGGTGGTCTGCTATTTTGTCAGAAATGGAATTTTTTTGAGCCTATGTTGCCACAGGTGTAATATTTATATTACAAGCCTTTCAAATAATCTACAGCTAATGGAAGCATTTATCCTTTTTTCGTAATTCTTTTTATGGTTGTTTTACACATCTAAAATGCAAAACTCCAAATTTGGCAATGGCAATCATTACAAAAAGTTTGGAAGGATTTATCCTTTGGGATATTTGACCTTCGATCCACTCGTTACAAAAAGTTTTATTGTTTTGTTAATTTTCAACGGTTAGATTGAGAGTCACCCACGAGGTGAACACATCCTACAAATTATTTTTCAAAAACATGAGGGATGACATGCAATGGATACTGACCGCCAACTTTTATTTACGTAAATTAAAGGCTTAGATTCAACTGGAATCGTTTTGAATTAACCGTAATTTGTACCATCGCATATATAACCTCGCACATATAACCTCCGTAAGAGTACTTCCTTCCAAAATAAATAGAGATGGGAGGTGACGTTTAACCAAAAAAACGAAAAAAAATTCTCTCTCTTCCAAATTTTTATCGATTTCAGCTAATATCCCATCACTGCACCTCATTTTGAGTTGCAGTTAGTCCATCTCAATAAATAAATAAAGAGAATATTGTGTATATGTTAAGCTTTTTACCGATACGTTTTCCTTCGTTATTTTTTATTCGTTCATTTTGATCTTTATATTCAAAAACTCAACACCAAATATTAGTTAAACCTAGATGGTTTTGCCCGTTTACTCGTTGGTTGCAAAAGTTGTATATACGTAAAACTATTAAATTTGCGATGGAAAAATCCACGCGGAGGATGCGGGGTATGCGTGCAGTCGAAAAGGAGAGAGAAGCGTGGGTCCGTGTGTGGGTATCATCGAGAGGTAAAAAGGGGAAAGCAGGGGCTAAACGTAAAAAATCCCACGAGGCAAAGTGAAAAATGGACATTGGGCAAGCATGTAAAATAGGGGAGATAGTACGGTTTTCTTTGGCAATGGCAATCATGCAAATAGGGAGAATGTGAATGGTTTTTTTCCTGGGCGCTCAACAACAACACCAAATATCTCACCAAACTCTCCATCCACCCCCCAAGTGGGCCCCGTAATGATCAGTTGGCCAAACATAGGCCACCACTCTATCCACTAGTGAGACAGAACCCATCATTCAACCCTCTCTCGGTATAAATATAATAGATGGGGGAAAAACCCTCCGGTTCGTCACATATTCGGTTCTTAGGCCATTAAAACATTAGATAAAAAATAAATGGCTCCGATATTCATAATTAAATGAATGGCAGCCAACAAAGCAAGCGGCTCGCGGGGATCACGTTTTTATCGTGTCCGCCTCGGCCTCCGTCGCTTTCGCCGGCGTGAAACACGTGACTGTACCGAGGGGGACCACCCCCCCGAGGAGGAACGTCCGCCCGCAACCTCCCGTGGGGACCACTGATGGCCGCACTTCTTCCTTCTAGAAGGATCTGGCCATTAAGTTACTAACATAATCCTAAATAATCAAAGGTTTCATCTAAGAAATATTTGCATCATTAGAAGTTTTGGGTTCGGCAAGAAAGAACTAGCTACTAATCTTACCCATAAGGGCCATAACCCTTTTAAATTGGGTTTTAATTTATTTTGACCTAAATAAATGTGCTAAAATAACTTAAAAAGTAGATTTTGTTAAATAAACTTGAAGAAGGAGTAACCATGGCTCATAGCCATGGTTCTCTATATATTCATATCCATGAAATACCAAAGGTCCACACTACTAAATAGTGGGGAGTAATGGAGGGATAGAGAGGTGGGGAGGCCAAAAGCCTCCCTCACTCATAACACTCCCCCTTATCCATCTGTTTCAGAGTGTTTTCTCACTACAAAAGCGTTGACCGTGGATAACCCGGTCAACGTGGTCAAGGGGCCCGCGGGGGTCCCTCGGGCGTGCCGAGTCGGTGCAGACGAGGCGCGAGTCGGAGTTGCAGACGACGTGGAGCGCGTCGGCTGGGCCGAATCGGGGTCCTCGGTGGCAAGGAGGGCGAGGGGAAGCCTCGGCCCAAGTAGAGATGCTCGGCCTCGGGCGGACGTGCTCGGCCTCGGTGGTCGGACGACGAGGGGTAGCCTCGATCGTCCCGCTGGTTACGTGGCCGGCGAGGGGCGGAGGGGAAGCCTCGGCCCATGGAGCTGATATCTTCCTGCGCAGACGAGAACGCTCGTTAGGGGGGCCGGACCTTGGTTCCGGCCAAATCCCCTCCGATGCCTAAGTCAGACAGTGATCTGAAAGAGGAGGCCCGGCGGAGACGGTTCGACTCGAAAGGAGATCTGAACGGCGTCTCACGGCGCGAGCGGGGGAGGAAGGAGATGAAATGGGGGAACTAGGTCGTTGATGGAGTACCTTAAGTTTTAGATACCTGAGATGCGGTCCCGTGTCCTGTCGTCCTCCTAGCCCTTTTATAGACCTCCCGCCGTGGTTGCCCCCGGCCCACGTCGCTCGTCCGCCCTCAATCGTGCCCCCTCAATCCGCCCCCCGTCGCCGCTCCCTGCGCCATCCCAGCACCTCCCCATTACCGTCATTAAGTGGTCGCGGAACCGGGGGAGCGGTTGTCGCAGGAGTGGGTGAGTGACCATCGTGATATCAGGGCCGGGTCGGATCGACATTCGGGGGGGGGGTCCCCTATAGGGCTTTATCGAGTGGGCCTGAGTGCGCAGATGGACTCTTGACCGGCAGGCGGGTTTCTGGGCTCGTGTCTTTCGGGCTTCGGCCAAATAGGCGTAACAATTGCCCCCATCGGTCGGGTTAATCGGCTTCGGCCGGTTCGGCTCGGCCGATGTGACTTCCGCCGACTTTGACAGGCTCGTCAGTCGATGCCGACTCATTTATTAGTCGTCATCATGAGTTGGTCCGTTCGATACTTTTAAGGCGCGGGCTCCGAAGCGCCGTCGGTCCTCTGATGCTGCCACGTGTAGCTGCAAGCTTATCCCCACCGCTCGCGGGGTCGTCTTAAGTTGAGAAGCCGAGGGGTTCGTGAGCCGCCATCCCGTCGTTTTCTTCTTTGCGCTGATCCCTATTCCGCCTGAGCTCTGCCTCATGTCGTCTTCCTCTGCCACGGGTTCGGGTCGGCCGGAGCGCGACGCCGCTCCTAACCTGTCGGGTATCCCTCCTCCGGCGATTCGTCGGCACGGGGGTGATCTTTCAGGGGTGCCCCCAGAGGTCTTGTCGTGGCCTTCGTCGATCTGTGCCACCGCCATCGGGAGCATGCGCTCCGCCTACCTGCTTCCGTCTTACTCGCCCGTGCCCCTAGGGCTGACGAGCGGATCTGCCTTCCTGGTCCCAACGAGGTTGGAATATACGAGAAGTGTTTCCTCTTCGGGCTTCGTTTCCCGCTCCATCCTTTTATCGTTGAGTTCCTCCAGGCCCACAACGTGTGCCTGTGTCAATTCTGCCTCAACGCCGTCGGGCTCCTCGTCAGGTTCATTGTCGTCTGCATGCTGAGGGGAGTGGCGTCCTCTCTTCGTCTCTTCGCCCAGTTCTACCGCCTGAGCCACCACCAATCAGGGGCGTGGATTTACATCAGCGCCCGCCCGAAGATGACCCTGGTGTTGGGGTTGCCGAGCTCCCTGAAACGCTGGAAGGGGGAATACGTGTTTGTCACGTTCCCGTCGAGCGTACCCTTCCCGGTTCGGTGGGAGACGGCCGGTGCAGTCATCCTCGATCTGGGTGAGCCGACGGTTGCCGAGCAGCAGACGGCGAAGGACATGCTGGCGATTCCTGCGAGGGAGCGCTCGATCGACGTCCTCTTTAGTGACCATAACTTGCGTAAGACGGTGTGGCCCTTGGGTAAGCTTCTCCGAGTGTTCGCCATTCGAGGTTGCCTGGGCTCTGCTTGGTCTCTTATTTCTCCTTTGAGTGCAGGTGGATTCCCTCTCGGTCCTTCCCCCGCCAGCACTCACGTGCAGGTCCCAGATCTGGATCCGCGCAGAAGGGATCATGTGCTGGAGATCCGGAAGAAGCAGCGGGTCGTGACCACGACAGGAGGCTCCAAAAGGAAGAAGGTGCCATCCCCCTCTCTCCCCTTGCTGGGGTCTTCCAAGAGGGTCCGTGAGGGGGTCGAGGGGGTTGATGCCCTGCCGACTGCTGATCAGCCTCGACCCGCCCCCGTTGAGATTGCCTGGCCGTGGGTCGGCCCTTCACCTCTCCCGGACGGTTCTCTCCCTGATGCCTACGATCGGTATCTTGGCGCGTTCCGCTCTAATCCTGGCGAGTTCCCTTCGTCAGGGGAGGGCCTTCTTCGTCCACGCTTCCCGGTGGGGGAGAAGGAGTCGGTGTTTTCGAGCCGCGGAGCCGCCACACGAGTGGCCGAGAACAGTTGTCTCCCTCCCGATCAGGTTGTGTTGGACGGAGTCAGAGTGACTGTTTGGCCACCTTCGTGATTCAGGCTGGCCAACAGGTAGAGTGTCTCTGCTCGTCCTCCCTTCCTCCAGCTGCTTTCGCTGTCTTACCTTCGTTGCCTTGGTGCAGTTGTCCTCGGTGGGCCTCTCAATGAGGCGCCAATTTGCGGCGCTTCCCAAAGCCAAATCCGATGCTGGGCGAGGCCTTGAGGCTCCCGGCGATAAGGGGGGAGGCAGGTCAGTTAGAGGAAGCGCGGGTCCAGTCCTTGGAGTCCCGCGTAACTGAGCTGTCCTCTGCCTTGGAGGAGGCGGACCGGGAGAGAGCCTTGGCCCTGACTGCAAAGTCGGAGGCCGAGGCGCGGGTCGCCGAGCTTTTGAGAGACACCGACACGTCTGGGGGAGCCGAACAGATCCCCATCCCTGCTGCTGCCTCCGAGACCTTGGAGCTCCACGATTGTCTGGAAGCGGCGGAGGAGCAGGCGAGGGTTCTCCTTGCTCAACTTGGCGAGAGATCCCGGGAGATCGAGAAGGAGAGGGCGGAGCACCAACGCCAGATCGAGACCTTAGAGGCCCGGATTCGTGGGCTTGAGGAGGTGGATCTGGCCCGGATCGCTCAGGATGCCGTGGCCGAGTATGCCACCTCCTTCGTTGAGACCGCCTTGACGGAGGCGTTCGAGAAGGGCTTCGCCCGGTGTCAGTCCGAGATCCAAAAGAAGTTCCCACTCTCGGGGGTCAACTTTGAGGATCTTCGGATGTACCCTGACGTCGAACGGAGTGTGGGGGAGGACCCTAGTGGACCGCCAGTCGGTGGCTCCACATGTGCCCCCGGAGAAGAATGAGGGAGGGGAATGCCCCTCGGCCTCTTCGTGCGTTTCTCTGTACATCTTTTTGCTTATGTGAGTGAGAATCCTCCCCTCCATATTGGCTAGATGGTAGGCTGCGGGTCCGAGGACCTCGATGACTTTGTAGGGCCCCTCCCATTTGGCCGCGAGCTTCCCTTTGCGAGCGGTATCTGGGTTGAAGCCCACTTTCCGGAGGACCAGGTCTCCAAGGTGGAAGCTTCTTCCCCTGACCCGAGCGTTGTAGTATCGGGCCACCTTCTGCTTCTGGCGGATGATGGTGGCCAGTGCCTGCTCTCGCCGCTCACCGAGGAGCTCCAGACTGAGCCCCAGACCCTGCGAGTTCCTGTCTTCGTCGAAGTATTTGAGGCGGAGAGATTCCTCGCCCAACTCGACCGGCACCATCGCCTCGGCCCCGTAGGTGAGCATGAACGGGGTCTCGCCAGTGGCCTCCTTGTGGGTCGTCCGGTATGACCAGAGTATCCCGGGGAGCTCCTCTGGCCAGTTCCCTTCGGCGTCTTTCACTTTCTTTCCGAGGGGCTCTATGATGCACTTGTTGACCGCTTCCGCCATTCCGTTGGTCTGGGGGTGTGCTACAGAGGCGAAGAGAAGCTTGATTCCCCATTCCGCGCAAAAATCTTTGAACCCTGCGGAGTCGAACTGCTTCCCATTGTCTGTGACGATGGCCCGTGGCACTCCGAATCTGGAGATGATGGAATTCCACACGAAGCTTTTTGCTTTCTTCCACGTGATGGTGGCCAGGGGTTCGGCCTCGATCCACTTGGTGAAGTAGTCCACCGCCACAATCAGATACTTCTGCTGCCCTCGGCCCGGTTTAAACGGTCCGAGGATGTCGAGCCCCCATTTCGCAAAGGGGATGGGGCTCACGATAGGGATGAGCTCTGACGGGGGAGTCGAGGTGTGGTGGGCATACCTCTGGCATTCCTGGCATTTTTGGACGTAGCTTGTTCGTCTTGGGCCAGGGTCGGCCAGTAGTATCCCTGCCTCAAGATCTTCTGCGCGACTATCTTGCCCCCGTGGTGATTCCCGCAGATCCCTTCGTGAATCTCCCGTAGGACGTAGTCAGCTTCCTGCGGTCTGATGCACTTCAAGTATGGGAGGACATCCGTCTTTGTCCAGCGTCTCCGGTAGAGCGTCCCCTCATGGATCACGTATCGGAGCGCCTTCCTCTCCAGGGCTCGGCGTTCGTCCCAATCTGTCGGCACCTCCCCATGAGTGAGGTACCGTATGATCGGGTCCATCCAGGTGGGATTTTGGTCGATCGTCATCATCTCCTGCTCTTCCGTGCTGGGGGACTGCAGATTCTCCACGTAGATGGTGCGGCCCAGCTCCTTTGGCGAGGACGAGGCTAGCTTCGACAACGCATCTGCTCGTGCATTCTCCGATCGCGGGAGATGCAGGACTTCCACGTTTTTGAACTTGGACAACGCCGCTCTGGCGACAGCGAGATACCTCTGCATCGCCTCCTCCCGCGCCTCGTAACTCCCCAGAAGTTGGTTGATAATGAGCTTCGAGTCGCTGAGGAGGCGGACGGACTCGGCTCCGAGCTCCAGGGCCAGCCTTAGGCTGTTGATCACCGCTTCGTACTCCGCCACGTTGTTGGTGGCTGGGAACTCGAACCGCAACGCGTATTCCACAATGTTCCCTTCCGGAGATCGGATCGCAATCCCAGCCCCGCCTCCTGACTGTGTGGCCGATCCGTCCACATGGACGATCCACGCTCCTGGAACTCCTGGCTGGAGGTGGTCAGCCGAAAGAAAGGACAAGGGTTGGGAAATTACCGTTGCTGGGCCTTCCTCCTCCGGGGGCCATTTCCTTCCGTTGTGCACTCAGCGATGAAGTCGGCCAGGACCTGCCCTTTGATGGCCGTGCGCGGTTTGAATCGGAGGTCGAACTCGCTCAATTCCACCCCCCCAGTTTAGCATCCTTCCCATTCGATCGAATCTCTTGATGTTCTACTCCAGTTGTGAGTCGGTCAGGATCAGTATGGTGTGGGCTTGGAAATAGGGTCGGAGCCTTCGTGCTGAAAGAACGAGGGCGTATGCCAGTTTCTCCATGGGCGAGTACCGCACCTCTGCCCCCTTCAAGATCCGGCTCGTGTAGTACACCGGCCAATGCACCCCACCGTCTTCCCGGATCAGCACCGAACTCACTGCTTCCTCCGCGCACGCCAGGTAAAGGCTTAGTGACTCCCCCTCCCGTGGCTTGGACAGGAGAGGCGGGCTGCGGAGGTATTCTTTGAGATCCACGAACGCCCGAGAGCAGTCTTCGTCCCATAATATCGCCTTCCTATTGTCTGAAGGATCCGCGATCGCTTTCCTCAGGACCTTGAAGAAGGGGAGTGATCTTTCCGCCGATTTGGAAAGGAATCGCCCCAGGGCTGTGATGCGCCCATTCAGCCTCTGCAATTCTTTGATCGTCGTCGGCTCACGCATGTTGATTAGTGCCTCGATCTTGTCAGGATTAGCTTCAATGCCACGGTTAGTTATCATAAATCCTAAGAACTTGCCAGATCTTACCCCGAACATGCACTTCGCGGGGTTGAGTCGAATGTGGTGTCGCCGTAACCGCTCGAAGGTCTCCCGAAGGTCAGCGATGTGGTCTTCCGGTTGCCTCGACTTGACAAGCATGTCGTCGACGTAGACTTCCAGGTTCCTCCCGATCTGGGAGCTAAAAACCTTATTGACCATTCTCTGGTAGGTGGCCCCTGCGTTCTTCAAGCCAAAGGGCATCTTCTTGTAGCAGTAAGTTCCCCGGTCCGTTGTGAAGGCTGTCATTTCTTCGTCCCGGGGATCCATCTGGACTTGATTGTACCCTGAGTAGGCGTCCATGAAGCCAAGCATCTCGTACCCCGAGGCGTTGTCCACCAGGTGGTCGATGCGCGGCAGGGGGTAGCTGTCCTTGGGACAAGCCTTGTTGAGGTCACTGAAGTCCACGCACATTCGCCACTTCCCGTTGTGTTTCCTGACCATCACCACGTTCGACAGCCACTCCGGGTACCAGACCTCTCGTGTGAAGCCGGCGTCAAGGAGACGCTCCACTTCCTCGGAGGCCGCCTTCATCTTCTCGCCGCCCAGGTTCCGCTTCTTCTGCCTGACCGGCTTGAAGTTGGGGTCGGCGTTGATCTGGTGGACGATCACCTGGGGGTCTACGCCGGGCATGTCCTCCGGTGACCAAGTAAATATGTCTAGGTTCGCCTCCAGGCACTCGACCAGTTGGTCCCTCAGGTCATGGCTTAGCCCTCTCCCGATCGAGACGAACCTGCCCTCGACGTCCGTGACCGGGATCTGCTCTTGCTCCTCCGCAGGGGTGGGCCTCGGGCCGTCCCTTAGGTCGAGCGTGGCCATCCAGTCGACTAGACGATCTTCAGGACTTCCCTCCGCCAGTTGATAGCAGGCATTCGGTCTCCTTGTGTCGCCTTCGACTTGCCCCATCCCCCCGGGTGTTCGGAACTTGATAGTCTGATGGAGGGTCGAGACCACCGCGCCGACGTCGTTGAGTAGGGGTCGGCCGATGATCCCATTGTACTCCGACCCGATCCCCAATACGATGAATTCCACCGCCAGGGTCACCGAGTCCGGTGGGCCTCCGAGTGTTACCGGGAGATGGATCGTGCCGATGATAGGGGTGGAATGACCCGTGAATCCCACCACGGGACCCGAGCGAGGTCGCAAGTCTTCCTTCCGCCGCCCCATCTTTTCCAGGGTTGACATGAAAGGACGTCACAGGAGCTGCCGGTGTCGACGAGCAGTCGTCGTACCATGGTTGTGTCTATGATCACCGACACCACCAAGGCTACGTCCGAGCTGCGTGCCATTACAGACGTGCTCGGTCTTCCAACCGGTAGGGACGGTGAGGGTCCCCCGGTCCTCTCCTCATGATCCTCCTCGCGTTGGGCCCGTGCCCACTCTTGCCAACGATGGCGGGCCCTGTCGCTCCGCGTCAGAGCCTTGCTCTCCTTTCGTCGAGATGGGTGAAGACGTGTCATTGCAGGTGTGGTTTGTTTCTTCGTGGGACCGTTCGTTCCCACAGACGGCGCCAGATGTTTCAGAGTTTTTCTCACTACAAAAGCGTTGACCGTGGATAACCCGGTCAACGTGGTCAACAGGCCCGCGGGGGTCCCTCGGGCGTGCCGAGTCGGTGCAGACGAGGCGCGAGTTGGAGTTACAGACGACGTGGAGCGCGTCGGCTGGGCCGAATCGGGGTCCTCGGTGGCAAGGAGGGCGAGGGGAAGCCTCGGCCCAAGTAGAGATGCTCGGCCTCGGGCGGACGTGCTCGGCCTCGGTGGTCGGACGACGAGGGGTAGCCTCGATCGTCCCGCTGGTTACGTGGCCGGCGAGGGGCGGAGGGGAAGCCTCGGCCCGTGGAGCTGATATCTTCCTGCGCAGACGAGAACGCTCGTTAGGGGGGCCGGACCTTGGTTCCGGCCAAATCCCCTCCGATGCCTAAGTCAGACAGTGATCTGAAAGAGGAGGCCCGGCGGAGACGGTTCGACTCGAAAGGAGATCTGAACGGCGTCTCACGGCGCGAGCGGGGGAGGAAGGAGATGAAATGGGGGAACTAGGTCGTTGATGGAGTACCTTAGGTTTTAGATACCTGAGATGCGGTCCCGTGTCCTGTCGTCCTCCTAGCCCTTTTATAGACCTCCTGCCGTGATTGCCCCCGGCCCACGTCGCTCGTCCGCCCTCAATCGTGCCCCCTCAATCCGCCCCCCGTCGCCGCTCCCTGTGCCATCCCAGCACCTCCCCATTACCGTCATTAAGTGGTCGCGGAACCGGGGAGCGGTTGTCGCAGGAGTGGGTGAGTGACCAACGTGATATCGGGGCCGGGTCGGATCGACATTCGGGGGGGTCCCCTATAGGGCTTTATCGAGTGGGCCTGAGTGCGCAGATGGGCTCTTGACCGGCAGTCGGGTTTCTGGGCTCGTGTCTTTCGGGCTTCGGCCAAATAGGCGTAACACCATCCATTTCTTTGGTCTTATCGTATAAAGCTAAGTGGGTGGATACTTCTGGATCCAGAGTAATCATGTTTGCCTCGTTAAAACCTTAGCTGTGGAAAACCCAGTGGGAAAAACCAACAGCTTAAGGGAAAAAGAGTACAACCCACAGGTTACTCCCCCTGAACCATACAAGCTTCAGGCTTGTAGATATCCTATGTATCTATACACCAATATCCTAAGTATCTATACATCTTCCACGAAATTTCAAAAAGAAAAACAAAATACAATAATCACTCATCTATGCAAGTTGCACTCATATCTGGAAGCCGCTGAAACAAAAGGGGGCTCTGACGTGGTATGCTCTGCGAAACTTGGCAGATGGCTCCATGTCTGTAGACTTTGACCCAGTCGTCACTGTATCTGCAAGGTACTGTAGGACTTGGTTGTGCATATATTCGATTTGATTCTTGGATGATGAGCTTCTCGGAATAGAAGTTTGATGTAGACTTAGGATGATGCTGTGTATATCTTCAGGAAATGGCTGTTCATTTTGTGCATAGTCATCGCAATGATCTTTAATCTGCATATGCAAATATATTTCCATGGTTTCTGATCCTTGACCCTTGGAGAGCGCAGAAGATATGTATCCATGGTCCAGTGTTGCCCTACAGGCACTGCACTGTATCTTGCTAACAGCTTTACTGCAAACGTTCTATAAAGACACGTGCAGTTGGCCAGATAAAGGAGTTGGGTACTTCAGGGCCTAGGATATTCTCCCCCTCTTCCAGCTAGGGGAAAAGGTCTTCAATATGCATCCAGACACCCAGTTGGTGTATATAGTGGAATGCAATTGTCCATGTTTCTTCATCAACTTCGGGTTAATGAAGTTCTCATCTGCAGGATGATGAGTCATCTTCAGGATGATGTTGTCATCTTCTGGTTGATTATTCATCTTCTGGATGATTATTTCATCTTCAGTATGATGGTATTATCATAAGGATGATATTTTCACATTCGAGATGTACAGTCATCTTCAGGATGATGTTATCGTGTACAGAATGAGTATTTCATCTTTAGGATGATAGTTTCATCTTCAGGATGATGGTATCATCTTCAAGATGTACATTCATCTTCAGGATGATGGTATCATCTACAGAATGAGTATTTCATCTTCAGGATGATGGTTTCATCTTCGGGATGATGGTCTCATCTTCAGGATGATTATTCATCTTCGGGATGATGGTTTCATCTTCAGGATGATAGTCTCATCTTCAGGATGATGATTTCATCTTCAGGATGGTAATTCGTAAGGGTATGTTGTCACATCATCCATAGCAACATAGCCTAAAATTTTCTTTGCCAATCGTGTGGTTTTCGCAACTATGACCAGAGAGCCTGATGCATCAGTTTAAATAATTTTGTAAGTGAGTTAAGCTCATCTTACATGGTTACTTCCTGGTTTCTACGAAATAAACCTTTAAGCTATAGCGTTTTGCTTATAGCATACGATTTTATTTATTTATACAATACTCGGCAACCCACAGGTTTGATATCTTTTGATATCAGGACTTCAGGTCCAAACACTTCACATTTCATAAGTGAGTCCAGCTCAACTTATTATTGCCTCGTTCCACATAATTTGGCCAAATTTTTGCGATTGCTTCAGGAAACGGAGATTGGGAACGGTATCATTGGCAAAATGAAATGTGAGTAATTGTCGACAAGTGTGTTTTATCCAAATACCTCTCCGTATACGTACATTATTCAATTTATTCCAGATTCATCTCTTCTGGAGGTTCTGGAAAGGAAGAGGATATGGAGATGAGCTCACTTTCCTGTGGTGGTATTGTTTTAGGGTCTTCAGGAGTTATTTCTCGCTTTGGAGCCTCGTGGTATGTCCTCTCATCCGTTGAGGATATCCACTTCTGCTACTGGTGGATTGCATCCATTATATTTGGTATGTCAATCCTAGCTGGATTTTTAGTAGCAGGGATGTGTGAATTTGACAATATTTATATTGTCAGTAGCTATGTCTGATAACTGTTTAACAGTTTCATAAGTGTGGATCTTCAGGATCTCATCACTATTCACGATAATCAGATCATAGGTATTAATATTTTAAATGGTCAAATTGAGCTTCAGGCTCATGGATGATTATAGTATTTTTGTTAAACCTAATACTGGGGAATTAAGGTTATGAAGGATCTTCAGGATCACATCAAGTCTTTAAAAGAGGGCCCATCAATGCACATCTTAGGAGAAGTGATTTTAAATGCTTCCCCTGTTTAGAGTGCTCAGAATCTATTTATCTGGGGTAATTACTTTCGATAAATAGTTCGGTATTATGATGGTCCATGGTGGTGATATGGGGATGTATACTCATCATGGCGACATCGATAAGATGTGCTCTAAACGCTTCCCCCGTTAGGGGTTCTCGGAAACTGTTTATATGAGGTGATCAGGCTAATATAAATAGGTTCTAAGGAGGCGTTGTGATGGTTTGCATGTTCCCACACGGTCACCTACAACTGGATTTTTAATGGATAAGTAATCCGTTTAAATCATTTTGATGATTTATATATAACCCATTTCTGGGTGTGAATACAAAACTTCAGGGTGTTCAATTTTCTTCCAGTTGTTAAATATAATTGATTTCCCAGTGTTATCCACAAAAAATCCACAATAAGCTCGACTTCAACGAAGTGGAGCATAGAACTGGGGATATGAAACCGCCAAGGCACAATCTATAAGATGTGCAGTAATGCCTCCCCCGTTTGGGGATCTCAGAATATATTCATCCAGGATGGTTAATCCCGATGAATAAGTTCCACTGTGTCATTTTTGAGGGTGGTATGAGGGTAAGTAATAGCCCAATCAATATCCCAGTAAGGTAACATGTCCGTTGTGATTAATAATAATCTGGACAGTGATTGGATAACAAAGGTTTGATTATGACCATTTTAAGAGGATATATAGATGAGTACACTAATGTACATCATCGGCCCTATTAGGGAGTGAAAAAGTTTAACTTTTATCCCTAAAATACTCTCAAGAGACCAAGAGGTCTTCATAATTTAATGATGATAGTAAAATATATCATATAAATTCTATTAGAGGAAGTATTGAGATTCAATATCCACGTGAAGTGGAGATGTTCTCGTAATCATTTTTCCCATTTAATGGGATAATGAAAATGTCACCATATTTGAAGAAACTTATAGTTCTTTGTTTATATAAGATTGGTAAATGATGTTTTGCATCAATAACAATCCAAGGTGGCATATTATATCGTGCCAAAAGTAAGATTTGGACGAAAGAGAGCACTACAGGTGTTCCTTTTATCTTCCTATGTTTGAATTTATTTGGGAAAATGCTTCTGGCTTTATTGATTTTTAATATTTGAGAGTACGGGCGTATCCTTATATAGAGTATTCAGGCTTTGTAAAGCTTGAACCTCAAGTAGACGTCCCAAAAAATAATTATCTTCTGGATAAAATTAAGGGTGAAATGCCTTTTAAAGCATAAGTCTGAGGCTATTTTTGAAAAATACTCACTAATAACTATGGTCTAGTACTAGATAAAATTTTATTTTCATAAATATATTTGTCCTCATATAGTATATATATATATATATATACAAAATAGGTAGATCGACAAACGTCGTCTAGACTAGATATGTATATATTATCAATGGCATAATCTAATGACCTATCATATTACAAAAGCAATATGGGACTTTTCAGAACTTCAGGGTCGGATATAGGTCTGACATTGATTATTCCAAGTAGAGGTATATCATATCTTCCCTTTCTATATTTATGTCCAGGACATAATATGTCATGGTCTTCCCTTGTTTTAAGTATTCCACTAATCTAATTTATGATAGACTTTTCAAAGTTCATGTGAATTGTTATATGATAATGAACTCAAGAGAGAGAGAGAGAGAATTTGTTTGCTAAGAATAAGTCACCATGGCTAAGAGCCATGGTGCTCTATTTATATATATCTCATAGTGGGGAGGCCAAAAGTCTCTAGGAGACCAAGGGTCCCCATTACTCTAAGTAATGGGGGCCTAATGAATGGGTAATGAAGGAGGGGAGGCCAAAGGCCTCCCTCATTCATAACACTCCCCCTTACACATTCATCACTTCGGTCTCAGCTACTGAGGCAAGGGGTGGATACTTCTGGATCCAGAGTAAGTGTGTTTGCCTCGTTAAAACCTTAGCTGTGGAAAACCCAGTGGGAAAACCCAACAGCTTAAGGAAAAAGAGTGCAACCCACATGTTACTCCCCCTGATCCGTACAAGCTTCAGGCTTGCAGGTCTTTCAAATGTCGCATACCAATGTTCTTTACAAGCTTTACAAAAGTACATTTAGGCAATGCCTTAGTAAAAAGATCAGCTAAGTTGTTGCATGACTGGATCTGTCGAACTTCAATCTGCTTGTCGTTCTTCTGCTCGTGCGTCCAGAAAAACTTGGGAGAAATGTGTTTTGTCCTGTCGCCTTTGATGTAGCCCTTCTGAAGCTGAGCAATGCATGCGGCGTTGTCTTCGAATAGGGCAGTAGGCTCCAGATCACTGGTCTTCAGGCCAGTAGATTGAAGGATGTGTTGGACGACGGAGCGTAGCCAAAAACATTCTCTGCTCGCCTCATGGATCGCGATGAGCTCTGCATGGTTGGAAGATGTAGCAGTAGTGGTTTGTTTTACCGATCTCCAAGAGATAGCAGTACCTCCGTAGGTAAATACAAAACCTGTTTGAGATTTTGCCGTGTGCGGATCAGAGAGATAACCTGCGTCAGCATAACCAAACAATTTGGGGGAGGCACCTCTCTGGTAGTAAAGTCCAAGATCAATGGAACCCTGAAGGTATCGCAGAAGATGCTTTACTCCGTTCCAGTGGCGCTTTGTGGGCGCAGCACTGTGTCTGGCTAGTAGATTAACTATAAACGCTATATCGGGACGCGTACAGTTAGCCAGATATAGAAGTGCTCCAATGGCACTGAGGTAGGGTACTTCAGGACCCAGTAACTCCTCCCCCTCTTCCAGTGGCCGGAAGGGGTCCTTATGTACATCTAGTGATCTTACGACCATAGGAGTACCTAAAGGATGACATTTATCCATATGAAACTTGCGTAGAAGTTTCTTTGTATAATTAGATTGGTGTAATAGGATTCCACCTCTTAGGTGTTCTATCTGTAAGCCAAGACAATACTTTGTTTTGCCTAGGTCTTTCATTTCAAAAGTATGTTTAAGGCTTTCAGATATCTCTTTGATCTCTGCAGGAGATCCTATGAGATTTAAGTCATCTACATATACAGCTATGATGACAAATTCTGTTCCCGTTCTTTTGATAAAGATACACGGGCAGACTTCGTTATTCGTGAATCCTTGCTGTGCAAGAAAATCACTTAGTCTGTTATACCACATCTTGCCCGATTGTTTTAGACCATATAATGATCTATGTAGCCTTACAGAGAATACGTCCCGAGGTATCTCTTTCATCTCTGGGGTTAGATTAAACCCATCAGGAAGTCTCATATAGATATTTTTATCTATATCGCCATATAGATATGCAGTCACAACGTCCATGAGCTGCATTTCTAGGCTTTCCAGAGAAGTTAGGCTGATTAAAAATCGGAAGGTGATCGAATCCATGACCGGGGAATACGTATCTTCGTAATCAATCCCCGGTCTTTGGGAAAATCCCTGGGCTACAAGGCGTGCCTTATAGCGAACGATCACATTATTTTCATCTCTTTTTCTTATGAAAACCCACTTATATCCCACAGGTTTTACACCTACTGGTGTTTGGACTACTGGTCCAAAGACTTTGCGTTTCAAGAGTGAGTCCAGCTCTACTCTTATTGCCTCGTCCCACTTTGGCCAATCATCTCTGCGTTTACATTCCGCTAGAGATCGTGGTTCGACGTCATCGTCATATTCAGTGACGTGAACGGCAATATCGAACGCAAAATCGTCGACGACGACTATGCTATTTCTGTCCAGTACTTCTCCAGTACGTACAAAATTTAATGATGTTTCTCCTGCTGGGGAAATCAGGAGGGGAGAAGTAGCTGGTCTGAGCTCAGCATCCTGTGGAGGGATAATCTTAGTATCGCCAGGAGTCTTCCTCTTTCGAGGAACTTTATCTTTTGAACCTGGTGGGCGTCCTCTTTTCATTTGAGGTACAACCAATTCTGCTGCCGGTGGGCTGCATCCATCTATGGGGATGTCAATCCTAGCTGGCGTATTGGCAGCAGGGACGTGTGAACGGACAATCTTCTGGTTGTCCGTGAATTTATCCGGTAAAAGATGTACTGTATTCTGGATGTGAAGGATCTTTAGGATCTCATCTTCACACAGATTAGTATGCGGATCATATAGGGACAAAGACTTCTGGTCCCAACTAATGGTCTCAGAAGCTTCTGGCTTCTTAGACTGTGTGCCCAGTTTTGGAAAAAATTTCTCATTAAATTCACAGTCTGCAAAACGTGCCTTGAATGCGTCACCCGTCAGGGGTTCAAGGTATCTGATAATAGAGGGCGAATCAAACCCAATATATATACCTAGACGACGCTGAGGACCCATTTTGGTCCTCTGCGGTGGTGCTATTGGGACATGTACTGTACAACCAAACACTCTCAAATGAGAGATATCCGGAGGTGCGCCATATGCTAGTTGCATCGGGGATAAAGTATGACCTCCAGAGGGTCTTATCCTAATAAGTGATGCGGCATGTAAAATAGCATGCCCCCAAGCATCCACAGGCAACTGGGATTGCATAAGCAGTGGACGTGCAATCCATTGGAGTCTCTTTATAAGGGACTCAGCTAATCCGTTTTGGGTGTGAACATGTGCTACAGGATGTTCAACTTCAATACCCGTTGCCCGGCAATAGTCTTCGAAGACTTGTGAAGTAAATTCTCCCGCATTATCAAGACGTAGTTTCTTGATTTAGTTATCGGGGAAATGAGAACGCAACCTTATTATTTGTGCCAATAGCTTTGGAAAAGCTAGGTTGCGGGTGGACAAGAGGCACACATAAGACCATTTGGTCGATGCATCAATCAGTACCATGAAGTACCGAAATGGGCCACTTGCGGGGTGAATAGGCCCGCAAATATCACCATGAATTATCTCAAGGAAGCCAGGAGACTCTAATCCCACTTTCAGGAGGGATGGTCTCGTTATAAGTTTTCCCTTGAAACAAGGGAGACATGGAAATTCACCCTTTTGAAGAATCTTCAGGTTCTTCAATTTGTGTCCACGGGATTCAGAGATGATGCGTCGCATCATTGCTGTTCCAGGGTGACCAAGTCTATTGTGCCAGAGTTTGAACTCTGGCAGTGATTGGCACGTCTGGTGCTCAGTCATATTGGCTTCTATTGGTTGAATGTATGTTTGGTAGAGACCCGACGGGAGTCCCTTGAATCGTTCGCAGATGATCTTCCGGTCATCTTTCTGACGAGTTACATACAGATATTCTACCGTATTTTCATCTCTGGTTTCTAAGTGATATCCGTTTAAACGGAAATCCTTGAAACTTACGAGATTCCTATTTGATTTAGGAGAGAATAATGCATTTTTTATTTGAAGTCTTGTGTTATTTGGGAGCAATATAATTGCTTCACCAGATCCTTCGATTATTTGGGACAGTCCTGAAATTGTGATAACAGGACCGTCATATTTATTTAAGCTATTAAAATAGCAATGATCGCGAAGGATTGTGTGCGTTGAGGCACTGTCCACTAGGCACTCAGACATCATCTATATAAGCAAAAAACGAAAATTTATTTGAGCGAAAATGTAAACATTCATTCGAAAATAAAAGTTCGTACTTAAGCAAATAAAGATGAAGATACATTGAATTCTAAAAAAGCATAGATAAATGATGGTGCTCAATCGAGAAGGTCGTCGTTCTCGAAGTCTTTAGCAGTAAAGACTGTTGGCGGCTGTACACCTGCCAAGTTTGTTTCAGGTCGAGACTTCTGGCTCACCTGGTATAGATCCTGTAGGTGGCGAGGAGTGCGGCAGTTTCTGGACCAATGGCCAGTCATGCCGCATCTATGACATTTGTCCTCCCAGGTCTTCTTTGGAAGTGACACGTGCTTGGTGTCCTTTCGCTTCCAAGTGAAGTTTCTTTTCCCTTTATTTTTTTTGTTTGTCTGGGGAGCTGCACCTCTTGGTTGCTTCATTACCGCTTTCCCTTTAGTATTTTTAGTCTTCCTCTTGTTTTTCCACTTCTGGGGAGAAACGTGGTAGGCTTCAGGGATAGGTACAGTGCCAGCTGGACGTAAGTTATGGGTTGCTAGCAGTAAATCTCGATTCTGCTCTGCTCTAAGTAGGCATGAGATCAGATCGGAGAATCTCGTGAAGTTGCGTTCACGATACTGCTGCATGAGGATTGCATCTTTCTCGTGAAACGAGGTAAATGTTTTTTCCAACATGCGCTGTTCTGTCACTTCTTCACTGCACAACTTCAGGCGTGAGGTGATGTTATGAAGTGCAGAATTATACTCAGCGACGGACTTATAGTCCTGAAGTCTGAGGTTTTCCCACTCATAACTGGCACGGGGTAATATAACATCAATTTGATGTTTATACCGTGCTTCCAGTGCTGTCCACAGGTCCTTCGGGTCCTCAACCGTTAAGTATTCAGCCTTTAAGGTCCGATCTATATGCTTCCTAATGTAGATTATGGCTTTCGCCTTATCTACATCGGATACAGTGGTTGTGGGGCTGCTGCTAGCTGTAGCAGAAGCTTCGGCCGCTGCTGGGGCCGAGGAAGGAGCCAAAATGGACCCAAGGAGGGCCATTGAACGCAAGTGGAACTTCAGGTCCACTCGCCAACTCAGGTAATTTGTCCCTGCAGAATCGAGGACCTCGAAATCGACGCTTGCCAATTTTGCCATTTATCTACGTATTTTAAAATGAGCATGAATTAATTAAAATTCAAAAATTCATGCATAAAGAAATAAACAAGTAAAAATGCGGGGATCGGCCAGATACCCAAAATAGTACACAGTCCAAAGTTCGTTTAAAGTCCATAATAGAAAAAAATAATACAACTTTGGAAACCCAAACTGAACTGGGTCCCTATATCTCCGTCTTCATATGCTGTTGCATCGAGCTTTGGCTTACACAGTCATGAATCGACTCCTTGCGGTCCAGCGGACGCGGCCAGGGAATTGACTAAGCCAGGACCACTTGTTACCCAGTCAAGCTAGGTTGGTCCAGCAAACTTAGCCAAGCACATTGACCGACATCATGATCCATTGAAGGAGTTTTCATCAATTCTATGTGCTGTTGCATCGAGCTTTGGCTTTTAAAATACAAATTTCCTCACTTACAAATTCTCTCAAAAGAAAATAAAAGTGCAAGGAAAGTAAATAGGTATACAATGGCCGATCCCGAAAAACACATTTTTACTGATTTAAACATCCACGCAGTTCTAAATATGCTACGGGCATAAAAGTAAACAACCACGCATATATCTCAAGCAAAACATATGGTAAGGGAAACTAGAAAATATAAATATCTTGTAGACCACGTGGAAACGTCATACACCGTTAGGTTAGTTGACTAACGGCAGAGCGGTCTCAGGATCTTTAAGATAATTATATTTTGAAAAATAGAGTCCTAGTAAACCATAGATTATAATATGCAAGAGGGATGTTTAAAATAGGTACTGCTATCTCCTGGAGATCGGTAAAGCAAACCACAACTGCTACATCATCCAACCATTCAGAACTAATTGCGATCCATGAAGCGAGCAGAGAGTGTTATTGGCTACGATCCGTCGTCCAACACATTCTTCAATCTACTGGCCTGAAGACCAGTGATTTGGAGCCTACCGTCCTGTTTGAAGACAACGCTGCGTGCATTGCTCAACTTCAAAAGGGCTACATCAAGGGCGACCGGACGAAGCACATATCTCCCAAGTTTTTCTGGACACATGAGCTAAAGGAGGACAAGCAGATCGAAGTTCAGCAGATACAGTCCTGCAACAGCTTAGCTGATCTTTTTACCAAGTCTTTGCCGAAATGTACTTTTGTAAAGCTTGTAAAGAACATTGGTATGCGACAATTGAAAGACCTGCAAGCCTGAAGCTTGTACGGATCAGGGGGAGTAACCTGTGGGTTGCACTCTTTTTCCTTAAGCTCTTGGGTTTTCCCACTGGGTTTTCCACAGCTAAGGTTTTAACGAGGCAAACACACTTACTCTGGATCCAGAAGTATCCACCCTTCTTGGCCTCAGATGCTGAGACCAAAGTGATGAATGGGTAAGGGGGAGTGTTATGAATGAGGGAGGCCTTTGGCCTCCCCTCCTTCATTACCCACTCATTGGTCCCCATTACTACGAGTAATGGTGACCCTTGGTCTCCTTGAGTCCCTTCTCCTCTCCTCATTAGTTAATATATATAGAGAACCATGGCCAATTGCCATGACTACTCATCCTTTTGACTAGAATAGCTTATCTCCATTCTCTTGAGTCTAATTTCAATGCCAGTTGCTTGGCAGAAGTCTTGAATGATATGAGTAGTGAATTCACCCTCATTATTAGCTTTGAGAAAGCTATGTTGCGAGTGAATATGAAGGCACACAGAAGACCATCTAGTAGATGCATATATCAGTACAATAATGAAGTACCGAAAATGGTCCATTTGCGGGGTGAATAGGCCCGCAAAAGGTCACCATGTATTCTCTCAATGAAGCCAGGAGACTCTAAACCCACTTTCAGGAGGGAAGGTCTCTCTCTAAGTTTTCCCTTATGGCAAAGGGGGACAAAGAAACTCAACCTTTTGAAGAATCTTCAGGTTCTCCAATGGATTCATTTGATGATGCGTCCATCATCGCTGATCCTAGATGACTAAGTCCATTTTGACAGAGTTAAAAACTATGGCAATGAAAGGCACTTCTGGTGCTCAGTCAAGTTGGCTTTCTATAGGATGAATATCTGTAATTATAGGGGCCTGACGAGGGTCCAATGAAATCGTAAGTAGCTGGGCTTCTGGCCATCCTCTTTACGAGTTACATATTGATATTCAATATTTATTATCCACAGTTTTCAAGTTATGTTCGTTTAAACGAAATATCCTTGAAACTTGGAAAATTCCTATATGTTTAAGGGGAGAAGTTTGCATCTTATAGTCTCGTTGTATGTGGGAGCAATATTAATGCTACACCAGTGCAACGAGGCACTCTCCACAATATTAAATACTTCATCTATAAGCAAAACGAAATTTTATTTAAGTCAATGAAAAAGACAAAAAAGTTCGTACTTAAGCAAATTAAAGATGAAGCAACATTGAATTTTAAATGCATAGATAAAAGATGAAGCTTAATCGAGCAGGTCGTCGTTCTCGAAGTCTTTTGCAGTGAACATCGTTGGTGGCTGAACAGCCGCCAAGTTTGTTTCAGGCAGAGACTTCTGGCTCGCCTGATATAGTGCCTGGAGGTGGCGAGGAGTGCGGCAGATTCTGGACCAATGGCCAGTCATGCCGCATCTATGGCATTTATCCTCCCAGTTCTTCTTAGGAAGTGACACTTGGTCAGTGTTCTTTTGCTTCCATGTGAAGTTACTCTTTCCTGTATTGTTGTTGTTGGACGGGGGTGCTGCTCCTCGTCCATTCTTCATCACAGCTTTCCCTTTGTTATTATTAGCCTTCTTCTTGTTTTTCCACTTCTGGGGAGAAATGTGGTGGGCTTCAGGGATAGGGGCAGTGCCGGCTGGACGTAAATTATGAGTGGCTAGCAGTAAGTCTTGATTCTGTTCTGCCCTAAGTAGGCATGAGATCAGATCAGAGAATTTCGTGAAGTTGCGTTCACGATACTGCTGCATGAGGATTGTATCTTCCTCGTGAAACGAGGTAAATGTCTTGTCCAACATGCGTTGTTCTGTCACTTCTTCACCGCACAACTTCAGGCGTGAGGTGATATTATGAAGTGCAGAGTTATACTCAGCGACGGACTTATAGTCCTGAAGTCTGAGGTTTTCCCACTCATAACTGGCATGCAGTAATATTACATCAATTTGATGTTTATAACATGCCTCCATCGCTGTCCACAGCTCCATTAGGTCCTCTACCATTAGTTATTTGGCCTTTAAGGTCCGATCTATATGTCTCCTAATATAGATAATGGCTTTCGCCTTATCCACATCAGAGATGGTGGTAGGAGTTCTGCTAGATGATTGTTCCGCTTCTGGGGCCTTACTAGCAGAAGCATCGGTCGCTGCTGGGACCGATGAAGGAGCCAAAATTGAGCCAAGGAGGGCCATCGAACGCAAGTGGAACTTCAGGTCCACTTGCCAACTCAGGTAATTATTTACTGCAGCATCAAGAACTTCGAAATCGACGCTTGCCAATTTTACCATTTATCTATGCAATTTAAAATAAGCATGAATTAATTAAAGTGTAAATTCATGCATAAACAATAAAATAAGTAAAATGTGGGGATCGGCCAGATACCCAAAGACATACAATGTCCAAAGTCCGAATATACAGTCCATAAATAAAAGAAAAATACAACTTGGAAACCCAGAAGGGTCCCTATATTTTCCAATTTTCGCCTCCGTCTTCATTTATCGGTACACCGGTCTTTGGCATTAATACATTTAATCCTCACTTACAAATTCTCTCAAAAAGAAAATAAAATTGCAAGGAATTTAAAAAGGGTATCAAAATGGCCGATCCCAAAAATCACATTTTAGCTTATATTAACAACCACGCAGTTTATTATATGCTACAGGCACAAAATAAGCAACCACACAGTTTATATAACACAGGCATATATAATATGGAAAAAGAGACTAAAAAATATAATAATCTCTAAGACCACGGGGAGACGTCATACACCGTTAGGTTAGTTGACTAACGGCAGAGCGGTCGCAGGATCCTTAAGATAATTATATTTTTTAAAAAAATCCTAATATTCCATAAATTAATAATAATGCGAGAGTGTTATAATATTAGCAATTTGACTAATTGGGCTACATGCCCAAACAAGAATTTAAAATGAATTCTTATTTTTATTGGGGCTGCAGGCCCATAAAGGAAATTAAACACATTTTAATAGTCATTGTTTATGTATTGGGCTTCAGGCCCAATAAACAGCCCAACTAATTAATTATACAGTTTAGGGCTCCAGGCCTATGGGCTGTAAAAATTTAAAATCAAATTTAACACAAACCCCAAAAAACAAGCTTTCGGGTTAAGGAATACGAAAAGCCCACGACCCCTCCTCTACCAGATTGTGCACCGCTCTCACCTATATACGCAAAATTGCAAGAGCCGCCAGCAGATAGCCCCCCCGTCGGAGGGGACGGTGGCGCTCAGAGGACCCCCCTTCCAGGGGGAGGGCGCAGAGCAGAGCCCCGACGGCTCGTCGTCTGACGAGAACTTCGACAAGGGCAAGCCCGAGATCGAAGCCATGTTGTCGGAAAAGACTGTTCTCGTCAAGATTCACTGCAAGAATCACAATGGTTTGCTGATCAAGGCGCTGTCCGAGATCAATGGTTTGCTGATCAAGGCGCTGTCCGAGATTGAGAGCTTCAGGCTCTCCGTTGTCAGCACCAGCGCCCTGCCTTTTGCCAGTTCGGCGCTCGACATCATTGTGATGGCCCAGGTGACCTTGATTCTCACTTGCCCATTTGATATTTTGACATGCAGGGTGATTTTTACTGAGGTTTTGTTTGATCTTGGTCGATTTTTAACAGGTTGAGGAAGGGTTTTGCATGACAGTGAAGGAGATTGTGAAGAAGCTGAATCTAGCATTCCGAAAAAGGGGGGCAGTCCCCCCTCCGACAGAGAGGGGGGCGATTCCGACGAGGCGAAACGGGTTGAGCCCCCTTCAATTTCAAAATACTGGATTTTTTCAATTTCAATTTTCTCCCGAATTCTGAATTCTGAATTCGAAAATATTACCTGATTTCAATATAGTATAATCCAGTATATTTTCAATCCAGTATATTTCGTCGGTGCGAAAAACTGTATTCTGAATCTCCCCTATCGTACTCAGTCTTATCTCATCTTCCGATAGGGGGAGGGGCGGAGCACCGATGCAGGAAAGCCCCAATTTCTAATTTTGAAATTCAATTTTGCTATTCAAATTTGAAATATATAGTATCAATTTTGCACTAGGAACCAAAGCAATTTACCAAAAGAAGATCTGCAATTTGAATGCACCGATTGCAATTCGAATGCACCAATTCGAATTTTATAACAATGCAAAACAATTTTAGTATTCCCAATTTGCACTGATTTTTCCCAGAGTTTGGAGCAGCAATTTTTTTTATAAAAAAATAAAAAAAATAAATAATGTATTAAAAACAGATTTGAAAAAGGTGTTTAATAGTAAATCTGTGTGTTTGAAATTTGATTTTCTTGCTATAGATTATACTTTAGATCTTGCAGAAAAAGCAAAAAAAAATTATCACAGATTTAACATGCGCATCTAAAAAGATGATGGATGGATTTATTAGAATTTACCTCTAGATCGATGATCTAGGGAAGAAAAAAATATAATCTGTAGATAAAAATGCTCGCTCCCATTGCAACGGATCGCTGCAACCAAAGATTCCAAGGGATCGAGCTTTAATGCGCAGTAATCGCCGCAACGGATCACAACAACCAAGATTCCTAAGCGCTGTGAGGGTGATTTGAGGGGATAAAAAGGAGAAGCTCAAGAACGAGAGCTTATATGCTGATAACTCGTTAGAAGAGGATTAACCATGGCAAATAGCCATGGTACTATATTTATAAAACTCTCATGTTGAGGTGGGAGTCCAAGGGCCTCCCCACTAACTTAGTGGGGAGTAATGGAGAGTGATGAGGGGAGGGAGGCCAAAGGCCTCCATCAACTCACAACAACATCAATATTTGGTTTATGTACATTATTTTTTTCCTTTTTCCACCCCATTGATTAAATGGATGAAATTGATCGGAGTTGTTGCTGGACCCATTTGGATAGAAAATGGGTCTCTGGCTTCTTTAGATCTATGTTAGAAATTTAGGATTCGAGTAGCAACAATGTTTGGTTTCATAAACTGAGGTTAGGTGGAGCTTGGGATCCAAATTGAGGTTTTAGAAACTGAACCTTGTTTGGAAACCAATACAGACTTTCGAAAGCTAAGGATAGGAGGCCGTAGTCTTATGAAACTGTAGTTTGTGAAACAGTGATTGGATTTTCACCAACTGTGAGAAAATAACATTGGTGTGAATACAGCCCTCAGTTTCATCTTAACTTCAAAGAAATCCCAGTTTACTAAAATGTGTTATCAAACCAGGCTTTTTAGTGCAATATGCATAGTGAACTGTTCAAAATATCACCATTCAGTGTCAGGAGAATTTTTGGCTTCATTATGAACAGTGCCAATTGATAGTTGACTATCTAAAAACAATTAGATCTCGGACATGATCATGAACAAAAAAATTGGAATTTTTGCGTAAATCTAAAAATACCTCTAGATCGCGCGTGTGCTACGAAGCCTTTTCGGAGCATCGATTTCTTTCTCGAGATGTCGTGAAAAAATTCGACAGAGCTTCGCCACCGCCAACAAGAATAGATTACATAGCACAACCTCCATGCGATGGTGGCTATCCAAATAGCCAAGAAATTGATTCCTTCGCTTTTAGAAGAGAAGAAAATTTGATGTGTAGAAATTTTTCTTAGAGCAACGTGCTGATAACGTGTTAAATAAACTTGAAAAAGGAGTAACCATGGCTCATAGCCATGGTTCTCTATATATTCATATCCATGAAATACCAAAGGTCCACACTACTAAATAGTGGGGAGTAATGGAGGGATAGAGAGGTGGGGAGGCCAAAAGCCTCCCTCACTCATAACAGATTTTAATTAGTTTAATTAAACACAAGTAATTTGGGCCATAAATTTATTTTATTTTGACCTCCAAAATTAATTCATTATGTCTCAAAAATTCAAAACACATCGGTTATTAAAATGACTTGTTTTACATCCTCAAAATTTAAAAGAGTACAACACCTAACAGAGAGTCAACCATATAAGTGAAGTCCATGTCCAGCTAAATAATAACATATTATATAACAAAGTTCAAAAGCAGGATACGCCTCCTTGGTGATACATAGAACAAATGCCCCCGATTACAAAGAACAAATCCCAAATCAATGTGTGGATGAGCCCAAGTGTAATCATACATTAAATCTCCCACCAACCATCTCCGCATCACATTGGTGTTGGATCGTTAATCCAACGTTGGGCTTATATGTAAAATAATTATGTAATGCGGGCTGCCATATTAAGTTAAAGCTAAATAAAGTGGTCATTGGGTGGAGATGTGAATTGATTAAGGAGTAAGGTACTTGTACTAATCTCAAGCAACATACTTAAGGTTATTGATACAACCCTCCTGAACGGGCCACGGCAGAACGAGCTAAGTCTATGGGCCGAGGCAAGATTAGGCCCTGGACCAGAGGCCCCGCGAGCACTTCTGATGACGCCGGCCCAAAGTCGACATTTGGAGGGAACCGCTAACCTTGTAGGTTGAGGTAACCGCTCTCCCGAATTGTGCCCATCTTCATTACCATTCAAGAGCCACATTACGCCCACCTTGGTGACCCATCAAGGGGGAATCAAAGAGGTGGGTACTTGGGGCGAGATGGGGGGAGGATGAGGGGGACGTGGGCGGTTCAGCCCCTACAGATGACTCGAAGATCGAAAGACGAAGGGACGGAATTCTGAATACTCTACCGACCTTGTCTTCTACCATATAATTCTCCTCCACAGACCGACCTGAGGATTCGTGTATCGGTCCCCCATGAGCCGTACTCGATCCCACTGGGCATCCTTCAGATCATATCTGAGTTAGGCATCGGAGGGGACTTGGTCGGAACCAAGGTCCGACCCCCCTGATGAGCTTTCTCATCCACGCAGGTCAAGGAGACTTCACCCCGCCGAGGCTACCCTTCGGCGCTTCATCCACTGGAGACGAATGGCCTCGATCCCGAGCTCGTTCGATTCTCCACTCGAGGAGGCTGTCGTTCTCCCAAAGCTACCATTCGGGATACCGACGCACGGATCCGCACATTCCGGACCGAGCAAATGTACCGCTACCCGATCTCAGAGGACGCACATGTCTCACCCGACCACGTCGACCTCCGACCCTCGAGACTACCGAACTGTGGTGAGAAAACACACCGAAACATCTAGCGCCGTCTATGGGAAACGAAATCTTCTACACCCAGGTCAAACAACCACACCAAAGATGACGTGTCTGTGCACTATGGGGCATAGGAATACGGTGGCAGCTATGCCAGGGCCAGGGCCTGCCAGTGACCGCCTTGGGAAGGCCGCAACTGCCTGGCGTCCGCCCCGAATCGAGGAGCCGAGCACGCCACGTGCCACGAAAATGGACATAGACCATGAGGGAGCAGTGAACAACCATCGGCCCATCTCCTTCTCCAAGGAGGACCTGAGGGGGGTAGAGCCGCCGCACGATGACGCACTAGTCGTCTCGGCCGTCATTGACACCGCCTTGGTCTGGTGGTTGCTCGTTAACACAGGAAGCTCATGCGACATCATGTTCATGTTGACCTTGGAGAAGATGAGGCTGCGGGCTGAAAACCTGGAACCCTGTTCGGGCCCCGTAGTGGGCTTCATAGGACATTCCGCACCTATTGTGGGAATGATCCGCCTCCCCGTTATGCTTGGGGAGCCGCCCTACTCAACCACTTTAACCATTGAGTTTATGTCCCTGAGGATCGGGTCGGCATATAATGGGATAATCGACCGGCCACTCCTCAATACGGCAGGAGCCATGGTCTCGACCCTCCACCAAATGGTCAAGTTCAGAACCCCGATGGGGGTCGGGAAAGTTAAAAGCGACCAGGCGAGACCCAAAACCTGTTACCAACTGTTCGGTGAGGGGCACGTCATGCAGCAGTACGACCTGATGGACCTCCTCGATCTAAGGGGAGGCTCGGGCAATTCGAGACCAGCCTCTGTTGAGGAACCAGAGCTCATTTCCGTCACGGACATAGACGGCAGGTTCGTGTCTATCGGATCAGAACTTGATCCAGCCCTGAGGGACGAGTTGATCGGATGCCTGAAGGTAAACCTGGACATCTTCGACTGGTCACCTGACGACATGCCAGGCATGGACCCCCAGGTGATCACCCACCGGTTGCACGTCGACCCTAACTTCAAGCCAATCAGATAGAAAAAGAGGAACTTAGGCGGCGAAAAGATGAGGGCTGTAGTTGAGGAAGTGGAACGTCTCCTCGAAGCAGGCTTTGTTAGTTCTTGGGTTCAAGACTAACGTTGTTTTGATGATGATCAATACATTATGTTAGTGTGCTAATCAATCTTATGTTTTAATCTCAGTTTATCTAAATGATTATATGTTGATGAGACAAAGCATAATGCTTGGAGGATGATGCAATGGTTTTATTAAAGACCTCCAAGAGTGATGGAGTGCTCAAGCTTGGATGAAGTCATGAAGATCATCTAATGAAGCCAAAGCTTGGAGCATGATGATGGATGGACATCTAGAGGAGCATTGCCAATGCTTGAAGCTTAATGAAGGGAAGCTCATCAAGAGGTGCCAAAGCTTAAAGATGATGGGGAGCATCAATATATCATGTGCTTGAAGACTTAGATTCTAGGAGATGCAATATGTAATCCATGTAATTTTAATTACTTGCATTTCTCTTTTTTGAGTCTAGGATTATTGTAATGCCTTGATAGATGGTCAAACTCTCATGCATATGCATTTAACCATCTTAGTGAGCCTTAGTATTATCTTAGTTATCATCCCATTAGGTTCACCATGCCTTAAACTCTTACTAGAGTTTTTGGCTCTTCCACAGTCGACTGATGAAGGCACGACATGCGACTGGATGACATCCAGGTGCCTGGTCAGCCTTCTACAGCTGACTGGTATGCACAACTCAAGTCAAATTATTTCTTGACTCTTCTTGAGCTTTTCGCCTCAGTCGACTGAAGTTCATTTTACAGTCGCATGTCTTCCAACAAACGCCTGGAAATTGATCTACAATCGTCTGTGCGCAACTTGCATTTTCTGGGCTTCATCCCAATTTGCAAGTCAGTCGATTGATAACGTATTGACAGTTGCCCGTATAATTAAAGTCGCCTGTGAAATGTTCATCTATTGTCTGAAGGCATAAGTGCGAAAGTTGTATTTTCTAAGCTCCTTTCCATCCCAAGTGACAGTCGCCTGCTGAAGGATTGACAGTCGCCTGCTCACTTACCGGCGCCTGTGTAGTCTTCTACAGTCGACTGTCCTGGCTCAGATTATAGCCGTTGAGAATTTTATAGCCGTTGATCAGTCGACTGTCCGATGTTCATCAGTCGTCTGTCTGTGCCGTAAACTGCCAAAATCTAGTCGTTGCAGTTTCTTCCCTTTGGGGTTTTTGTTGGTTTTATGGGCTCTTCTTGGCTTCCTATCTATAGGAGTTGGCTTAGTTCATTTAGAACACTTGGTTAATATTGAATATCGTTGAGAATCAATAGCCACTCCTAATTTCTCCTATTTCCCTCTCATGATCACATTCCTCTTCATGCATTGAAGCTAGCTCATAGGAAAATTCTCCAAGGGATCTAATTCTCATTCCTTTCTTGGAGATTATCTTTCCTCTCTTCATTTAATACACTCAAGTGAGAAGTGTTAGGATTCATTCCTAGAAGAGAGAAAGATCGACAAGTGCAATTAAATCAAATCTCAAGCACTTGGTCATCCACACTTGCATGACTTCTTCATCACATTGGTAAGACCATATCAAGGCATAGGTAAGTGTTATTTCGTTTCATCTTTTATGAAACCCCTAATTCTCTTTGCGGGAATTAGTTACTCTCTTTGTGAGAGTTACTCTCTGTGTGGGAGTTTGTGTCTCTTGTGGGAAAAAGTCTCTCTGTGTGAGAGCATGAGTCTCTCTGTGTGACAGCAAGGATATCTCTTTGTGTGAATCCAAAATCCTCTGTGTGATGTATCTCTGTGTGAGATTGTATTCACTTCTTTTTGTGGGATTCATAGTGAATATTGGTGTGACTGGACATAACCAAGTTTTGGCGAACCAGAGTAAAATCCATGTGTTTGCAATTGTTGTTGTTGAGCACTTTGTTTATTTTCCACTGCTTATTGTGCTTTAATTTTAGTAACTTTTAATTAAGCACTTTGCTTGCCATTACACTATTCACCACCCTCTAGTGTGTGTGTGTGTGGCTTCATGAGAGAAGTTTAGTACTCCGACTGGCTGGCCAATGTTGTAATGGTGAAGAAGTCTAGCGGCAAGTGGCGAATATACGTAGATTTTACTAATCTCAATAAGGCCTACCCTAAGGACAGCTACCTGCTATCCCGAATCTATCATCTCGTGGATAACGCTTCGGGCTACGAGATGCTTAGCTTCATAGACGCCTACTCCGGGTACAACCAAGTCCAAATGGATCTGAAAGACGAGGAGAAAATGTCGTTCATCACTGACCGTGGGACATTCTGCTACAAAAATACGCCCTTCGGTCTGAAGAATGCAGGGACGACATACTAACGGATGGTCAACGGGGTCTTCGACTCTCAGATTGGAAGGAATCTAGAGGTCTATGTGGATGATATGCTGGTCAAATCCAAGGACCACACCGACCATATCGTCGACCTCCGGGAGACCTTCGAATAATTACGAAGACACAACATCAGACTCAACCCCACGAAGTGTACGTTTGGGGTGTGGTCTGGGAAGTTCCTAGGCTTCATGATCACCAACCGCGGCATCGAAGCCAATCTGGACAAGATTGAGGCTTTGATCAACATGAAAGAGCCAACGACGATCCGAGAGCTGCAAAGGCTGAATGGGCGGATCGCTGCTTTGGGACGCTTCCTATCCAAATCGGTGGAGAGGTCACTCCCATTCTTTAGGGTCCTGCGGAAGGCCCTCGTCGAGTCGGTTAGAAAGAGGAAAGCCGTAGAATGGGACGAAAGCTGCGCTCGGGCGTTCGCCAAACTGAAGGGGTACCTCCGAAGCCCCCCACTCCTCTCCAAACCCAAGGAGGGGGACCCCTGAGCATGTACCTGGCCATCACCGGAGAGGCGGTGAGCTCGGTGCTGATTAGGAAGGACGTCGAGGCGCAACGATCGGGGTACTACACTAGCCAGATCCTGAGAGATGCAGAGGGGTGGTACAGCCCAGTAAAGAAGCTAGCTTACGCCCTCGTCCTTTCGGTGCGGTGATTCCGTCCTTACTTCCAAGCACCCACCATCCTGGTCCTGACCGACTCCCAGCTCGAACAAAACCTTAAGAGGTTTGATCAGATGGGGAGGATGCTGAACTGAGGAGTAGAGCTGAGTGAGTTCAATCTCAGATACAAGCCAAGAACTGCCATCAAGGGACATGTGCTAGCAGACTTCATTACCGAATGTACCATTGACGGTGGAGCGGGTCCCAACGCGACGAGCCCAAACACGGTAATGCCTCAACCCCTATCCCTCCTTTTGGCTGATACCGTTCCCAGTGATCAAATAGGGGACAAGGACACATGGGTAGTCCATGTGGACGGGTCAGCGACGAAGGCGATAAGTGGGGCTGGCATCATCATCCAGTCCCCCGATGGGAACACGGTCGAGTATGCCCTTCGGTTCGAGTTCCCGGCCACCAACAATATAGCCGAGTACGAAGCCGTCGTCAATGGCCTGAAGCTGGCCAAAGTGCTAGGGGCGGTGTCTGGATGCCTCCTCAGTGACTCCAGAATCATCATCAGCTAACTACAAGGGGACTACATAACTCGAGAAGAGGCAATGCAGCGCTACCTAGCCTCGAACAAATCTGAGCTATCAAAGTTCAAGCACGTCGAGATGCTCCATCTGCCAAGGTCAAAAAATGCTTGTGCAGATGCCCTATCAAAGCTAGCCTCTCCCTCCCTCAAAGGAATTAGGTCGTGCCATCTATGTCGAGAGCCTCCAAAACCCTAGTACAGAAGAAGAGGAGCTGATGGTCATCGATGCCGAACCTTCTTGGATGAACCCAATCGTTCAGTACCTCGCTGACGGTGAGGTCTTGGCAGACCAAAGGGAGCGTCGGACGCTGGAGCGGAAGGCACTTCGATACATACTCCACGAAGATGCACTGTACAGAAGGTGTTAGATCAAAATCGACGTCCTCCCCTACCTCAAATACCTCGGACCATAGGAGGCTAACTACGTCAACCGTGAGGTCCACGAAGGGCGCTGCGGGAACCACCATGGGGGCAAGGCGATCGCAATGAAGATCCTGAGGCAGGGGGTATTATTGGCTCACCTTGTTTAACGACTCGGTCAAGTACGTTCGGAAATGCCCGGTGTGCTAGAGGTTTGCGAAGATCAGCTTGACCCCTCAGTAGAACTTGTACCGATAATCAGCCCCGTCCCCTTCGCCAAGTCGGGGCTAGATATCCTCGGTCCCTTTGCCTCTGCGAAGGGACAGAGGAAGCACCTGATTATGGCGGTGGACTACTTCACCAAGTGGATTGAGTTCTAACCCTTGGCCACCATCACCTCTAAAAAGGCGAAAAGCTTCGTATGGAAACCCATCATTTCCCGGTTCGGAATCCCTCGGTCCATCGTCACAGACAACAGAAAACAATTTGATTGCACGGGGTTTAGAGAGTTCTACGTGGAATGGAATATCATGCTCTTGTTCGCCTCCGTGGCCCACCCCCAGACTAATGGGATGGCCGAGGCCGCCAACAAGTGCATCCTCGAACCGCTTTGCAATAGAGTAGAGGAAGCACATAGAGACTGGCTGGAAGAGCTTACCGAGATACTCTGGTCATACCGAACAACGCACAAAGAGGCCACGGGGGAGACACCCTTCATGCTTGCGTATGGGGCCGAGGCGGTCGTGCCCGTTGAGGTGGGTGAGGAATCACTTCGCCTCCGGCACTTTGATGAAGAAAGGAACTCGGAGGGCCTGGAGATCAACCTAGAGCTCATAGACGAGCGGCATGACCAAGCTCTGGCCTCTGTCGTCCGACAAAAACAACGAATGGCTCGCTACTACAACTCTCGGGTCAAAGTGAGGGGCTTCTGTAATGCCCTACAAGCTACTGCACAAGTACTAGAGGGGGGGGGGGGTGAATAGTACTTTAAAAATAACAAGGAGTATAATTCCTAATTATCGTGCAAACAACTACCAAATCAATTTGCGGAAGCTTAAATTGATGACAACAACAAAATTAACAATGCTAACAATAGATATTACTGGGTTCGGATCCACCCAAGTCTCCCTGACTTGTTCCCGGTGATCCTACGTCCCAACCACCCGGATCCCCTCCGGATACTTAGGTTAGAAACCCTAACCCAAGATTTCCACTATGAATATCTTGTGAAAAACCTTCACAAGATCAAATCATACATGCAATGGCAATAGTGAATCCCACAACCCGGGATCACAACCTTCTCTCACAACCGAGAGAATCAATAGCAATAAATGAGTTTATAATGAAATAAACAATCTTACCACAAAATCCTATACCTTGAGTATTCTTACCAAATAGGTGCAAGGAGGGATTTGAGGAAGAGAAAGTCACCAAGACCTAGCACCACTGAAATGAGCAGCAATGGGTGCCTAGGAGTGATTTGGAGACTTGAATCAAGCTAGAGCTTGAAGGGCTCACCAAGAACAAACTTCTCTCAAGATGGATTCTAGATCTAGAATGTGAGAGAATGGATTTCTTGTGAGGAAGAGAGCTTTGGAAATGAGTGAGAATCTCTAACTCTTTCAATCTCAATGAATCTCTTAATAGCAGCTCTAACCTAGAAAGAAATGACCAAGCTTCGTATTTATAGGGTCCCATAAAAACGAGTTAGGTCAAATCCCAACGGATAGAAATCTGAAGCAGTTAGTCGGTCAAAGAACAACCACTGACCGACTAGTTCATCAACTAGTCGGTCGGTCAAACAACATGGACCGACTAAGTGAAGAACAGTGAAGAGATTGAATTTCAGACCTAGAAATCTAGTCGGTCCAAGAAGACTGTCTGACCGACTAGTTTCACAACTAGTCGGTCGGTCAGTGAACGTAGACCGACTAAGAGTCAAAAACAATTAGTCTGAATACAAATTGATTTAGTCGGTCCAAGAACAAATGTTGACCGACTAATTCACCAACTAGTCGGTCGCCAAATGAGCATAGACCGACTAACGATAAACAGTAGCTTTGGAGAAAATTGGCATGTACAGTAAAGCTCAACTAGTCGGTCAAAGAAGCATCACTGACCGACTAGTTCACAAACTAGTCGGTCGGTGAGTCAACGTAGACCGACTAACTGTAAACAGTACTGAGCAAGAAAATACAAACTGAAACTAGTCGGTCCAAGAAGCTTTGCCGACCGACTAGATCACCATCTAGTCGGTCAGTTCTTCTTCTTGAACCAACTAACATGCACAATAAAGTCCGAATCGAATCGCGATGCTTCGAGGAAGTTAGAATGGACTTCTACTAAGATCCTAGAGCTAAGATATGAGCGTTATGAAGATAGAAATGTAAGATATACTCAAGGCTTAACATTCTATAGATCGAAACTAAAAGACTATAAATAAAACCTTAAAGAGCGGTCTTCGAGAGCTTCGATCAAATCTTCATGACTTCCAAAAAGGTCCAAAAGCTTCAACGAAGCTTTAGGCATTGAATACGAGCTTTGAGAAGTCTTGAGATGTCGCTTTGAGTGTTCTCGTGAATTTGGCGACGATCTCCATAAATGCGCTCACAAATTGTTAGTTCATGAATTATTTATGTTTGCTCATCATCCAAAACCAAATCCGGGGAGTCCAATACTCAACATTCTCCCCGTTTTGGTGATGACAAACTAACATAAATAATAATAAAAAATAATGATTTCAAATGTAAAATACTTACTCCCCCTGCATTGATGACACGTTAATTCCAAATTGAATATATATAAATTGCATCAATCAGACGAGTAAGATAGATATTGAGAATCGAATTTTGAAATATCGGATTTGAAACTCCTTATATATATCTTAACTCCTCCTGAATCTAACATATCAAATTAGATTCTTGGAAATTGAGTTAAATTTTTATTTGCCCTAATCATTATCATTATCTCTCCCCCTTTGGCATTTTCCCAAAAATGGGGGGCATACAACGACAACAACAAGGATAAACAAAATCCAACGTCGGGAGTCGTAGACGATGACGATGGACCAAATTGACACCAAGGAAAATAGTCGAAAACGAATCAAAGTGTGCCAAATTGTCCATTTTCGTAAAACGAAAATTAAAATCATCAAAATACCAAATATAAATTCACTTATTGAATAAAGAAACGTACTCTTCAATACTCAATATTCTTGGTTAAATTTGTGCATGGAAAACAATTCTATGCAATCATAGAAATATAATCTATTTAACCAAGTTTATAAGCGTCGAGCGACGAAATCACATATCATAGACATTGAATGAATATTAAATGTGCACAACAAAGTAAAAGAGAGCATCGATGTATATATATAAGAATATCATGAGTATATGGACAAATACATCGACTACATCATATAAAGTGCAACATCTATATCAACATCAAAAAAATAACATAATCATCGAAACACCATCATCAAACATCCAACAGAATGAAAGTACACCAAGTACACCGACATCCAAAATCCAAAATACATCAAAACACCGCCAAAACTCCATCCTAACCCAAAACACTCTCAACAAGATGTATCATCCAATGATCACAGGAGAGGCCTCCAAACTGACGCTCAGGAGGAAGTGGCAGGATCAGCAGCCTCCGTGGGTCCAGTCGAGGGAGTGGACTCAGGCTCTGCTGCAAGGACTGGTGTGTGAACTGAAGGGATCGTCGGGGCAGGAGTGTAGACATCGACGACTGGCTCAACGGCAGGAGTAGTAGCTGGAACATCAGCAGGCACGACTGGGTCAAGGAAATCAGCAGGAGCAGCAGCAGCATCAACAGGAGTCTGATCCACTGGTGCAGAAGACTCTGGAACACCGGAAGAAGTGGTAGCACCAGCAGCAGATGTGGTAGCAGCAGCAGCAGTGGCCTCAATGCCACGAGCTAAAGAGGTGACAAGATCATCAATCTCCTCGTCATCTATCTCCTCATCCTCAGAAACAGGAGGAGGAAGCTGAATACCCATCAAACTAGCCATACGACACACAACCTCCTCGTTACGAGCCAAACGAGACTCGTGACGACGAAGCAAGCGAACGACATCATCAAGTGTGGAGGTAGGAGGAGGGGCAGCAGCAGCTGAAGGTGTGGCCTTGGATGCAGAAGGAGTCGACCGCTGCACGTGACGGAGTGCCGCAAGAGATTTCTTTACGGCCGTCACGTTCAGTGGAGGACCAAGGGGACGCTCATCGTCAGGAGGCAAAGGCACGCGAAAATGACGGAACACCAAAGTCAACAGACAAGGATAAGGGATATGCGCCGATTTACTAGACTTGCGAACACACTCGAAAGAATCCATCTTGTCGAGTATGATGCGAGCCCAGTTAATTGAGCTACCCATGAAAAGAGCGTATATTAACTTCAGGAACGGCTGGGATGGCAGAGATGATGAGCCGTACTTGGGAAGCAAGCACGACTTCAGAATGAGATTGAGGACCCATGCATTTGGCTTAAAAGATTTGGAGGGAACGCCTATGAAAGCATGGGGGATAACCTGAAAGATATCAGCGAGGGTCGGCTGATCGAGAGTGGAGATATCGTCTACAGAAATGTCAGACGGGAGGAGGCCAGACGATGAGCATCCTATCAACTCTCCCAAGATCTCCGCTGTGAGGACTATAGGAGTCCCCAAAACAGATGTCTCGATGGAGTGGGTCTCATCATACTGACCCCGGGTACGATTGGCATAGAAAAGCTTGACCAGGCGAGGATAGGGACGAGGGTTCGCCTTAGGGTCATATCTAAGATAGTCCAAAAGACCGCTGTAGGATAAAAGATCCGCAAGGCCAAGAAAGTCAGAGAACTGAACGTAATGCTCCAATAGCAGTGGGCAGTGCTCTATACGGTTGTAAGCCGCTAGACACAGAGGGTCGTCACGACACAACGATATATCCACACCGCCTACTGGCATTTGGGCTTTACCCTTAGCCTTACGGGTCTTAGGAGGAGGTGGAGGAGGGGGTTCCTGATGGGTAGGCTGCTCCTCAGGATGAAAATCAGCGTCAGAATCAGAGGTGGTGTCCTGAAAAGAGGAAGGGGAAGCGACAGTCTTTCTAGTTTTAGGCTTCGGTTGGGCTGTAGAAGCTTGGGCTTGGGAAGCTTGGATTTTGGCTTTGGGCTTGGAAGTCCTCTTCCTCTTCAACGGTGGTGAAGACGAAGAGGGGGCACGAGTGGTCTTGGCCCTACGCTTAGGTGGGGTCGATGTGGTCGCGGGCTCTACGTTCATGGGGGATGGCCCAGAGGAAGTAATAGGGATCCTCGTTCTTGCCATGATCGCGGTACAACGAGTTCAATCAATTGATACAACCTTAAGCAATGAAACCCTAAAACCGAAATCAACAAGCCTTAGAAATAGAAATTCGAAACCCTAGTCGGAAGAAATAGTGAAAAATCCAACCCTAGGAGATGAAATGTAATGCCCTAGAAACCGAAAATGACCTAAGAGGAGGAGATATACCTCGGGGAGGGAGATCAACGGCGGCGGATGGACGGAAAAGACGCCGGAGATCGACGGAAGTCGAAGAGACTCGAGCGGGGATTTGGGAGTTTCGAGCTGGAGAGGGTAAGAACAACCGATTAAATGAGAGATAAGTCGGTTTGGTTGAACTTAAGTCGGTCGAAATCGTGAAATGATGAGACTGCCCCTGATCACTTAGTCGGTCTACGTGCAAATACCGACCGACTAGATGACAATCTAGTCGGTCGGTTAACGAGCTTGAACCGACTAAGTGGAAACAGAGACCAGTCAAAGATTTCCTGAATGAGAATTAGTCGGTTTACGCTCAAATACTGACCGACTAGATCTAAATCTAGTCGGTCGGTAAGTAAACTAGAACCGACTAAAGGAGTTAAGCTGGAGAGGAAATCCTAATAGCTTGAATTAGTCGGTCTAAGTTCTTTTACTAACCGACTAGATACGAATCTAGTCGGTTGGTGATTGAACTTACACCGACTAAGTGAGTCCAAAAGTTTAGAGATAGAGCTAGTCGGTCTAAGTTCATTAGCTGACCGACTAGATGTGAATCTAGTCGGTTGGTTGATGAACTGAGACCGACTAGATGAGTCCAAAAATTGATAATTAAGTTCTCTCCTCAATACACTTGGACGATACATCGTAATCCTCTCAAAAATCATCTAAACTACCCCATTACACATCGAAATCTCAAATACGAAATTCAAACATGAATTCGAGCAAAAGTTCAAAATATCACATAAAATCCCGAAAAATCCAATAAGTCTAGCATGAACGAAATATTGCGAAATATAATAGCATGCAAGATTATTGAATGAAACATGAATCCTATAACTCGGATTCACCCATAATCCCCAATTCTCGACGCAACCGCACAAAGGAGTCCTCCTTTAGGGGTTTCGTGAAAATATCGGCGATTTGCTTTTGGGTTTCAACGTATACTAAAATGATGTCCTTTTTAGCAACATGATCATCTAAAAAGTGGTGTCGGACATCTATGTGTTTCGAACGGGAATGGTGTACTGGGTTCTTGGAAAGACATATTGCACTTTGGTTGTCAACCATGATAGGGCAAGTATCACAGTTTATACCAAAGTCTTTAAGTGTGTGTCTCATCCAAAGAACTTGAGCACACGCGGCACCGGCAGCAATATATTCTGCCTCGGTGGTTGAAAGTGATACCGAATTTTGCTTCTTGGAAAACCAAGAGACAAGGGAATTTCCTATAAAATGGCAAGTGCCACTAGTACTCTTCCTATCGGATTTGCATCCGACATAATCAGCGTCACTATATGAGACTAACTCATATGTGCTAGATTTCGGATAAAGTAATCCAAAATCTAAAGTGTAACTTAGATAGCGAATAATACGTTTTACCGCTACTAAGTGAGAATCCTTAGGTTGAGACTGATAACGAGCACAAATACACACGGCAAACATGATATCGGGCCTACTAGCGGTAAGATAAAGTAAACTACCTATCATACCTCGATATAGACGAATGTCTACATCTTTTCCGCCCGTATCTTTATCAAGATGCGTAGTCGTGCTCATAGGAGTCTTTTTCCCGGAGGCACTCTCCATTCCAAATCGCTTTAGCAACTCCACCGTATACTTCGTTTGGTGGATGAAGATTGCATCGTCCATTTGGCGAATTTGGAGACCTAAGAAATACTTGAGCTCACCCATGTGGCTCATCTCAAATTGTTCCTTCATAACATTAGAAAACTCTTCGCAAAGAGCAAAGTTAGTAGCACCGAAAATGATATCATCAAACATATATTTGAACTAAAATTATATCATTATTCGAATGCTTAACAAAAAGTGTAGAATCGGCTTCTCCCATTTTAAAATTCAAATCCAAAAGAAAATTCTTTAGGCGATCATACCAAGCTCGAGGAGCTTGTCTCAAACCGTAAAGTGCTTTCTTAAGTTTAAAAACATGATTTGGAAATTTTTCATTTATGAAGCCTGGAGGTTGAGAAACGTAAACTTCCTCAACAACATCTCCGTTTAAAAATGCACTTTTAACATCCATTTGAAATAATTTGAAATTTTTATGGCATGCAAAAGACAATAACAATCTAATTGATTCTAATCTAGCTACCGGAGCGAAGGATTCTTCGAAATCAATACCTTCCTCTTGTCGATAGCCTTGAGCTACTAACCGAGCTTTGTTCCGGACGACGACTTGGTTTTCGTCGGTTTTGTTCTTGAAGATCCACTTTGTCCCTATGACGGTGTGGTTCTTCGATGGCAATGGAACAAGCTCCCAAACTTCATTCCTCTCGAATTGAATGAGTTCCTCCTCCATGGCTAAGATCCAAGCGCTATCTTCGCAAGCTTCATTAACATTCTTTGGCTCTATCGAGGAGGCAAAGGCACAATGAGCGAAGTAGTTCACTTGCGATCTCGTCTTGACACTATCATGGATATTGCTAATGACTTGCTCATGAGGATGGTCACGAACGGTATAAAGCCGTTTGGGAATACCTTGGTCACTAGGAACATTCTCAACAACTTCATTAGACGGGTTAGTCTCAATAGAATCAATAGAATCATTAGAGTTAGAATTACCAATTGAATCACATAAGACATCCATAGAATCATCATCATTAGTAATTCTAGTTGGAACAAATCCTTCATTAAATGACACATGAAGCGACTCCTCGATCGTTGAGGTTCGTTTGTTGAATATCCGGTAGGCTTTGCTACGTGAAGAATATCCAACAAAAATCCCCTCATCGGATCTTGGATCGAATTTGTCCAAACTACCATACGTGTTCTTAATAAAACATTTCGAACCAAAAACACGAAAATGTTTAACTTGAGGCAACCTACCAAACAACAATTCATAACAAGTTTGTTTAGTGCCAGGCCTCAAAAGTATTCTATTAAACACATAGCAAGCGGTATGTACCACTTCCGCCCAAAATTGATGGCCAAGTTGGCTATCATCAAGCATAGTGCGAGCACACTCCACTAGCGTCCTATTCTTTCTCTCAACTACACCATTTTGAGGAGGTGCACGAGGGAAAGAGAAGGTGTGTGTAATACCAACTTCATCACAAAATGTCTCAAAAGACTCATTCTCAAATTCCCCTCCATGATCACTACGAATAGTGACAATGGTGGTTCCAATGAGATTTTGTACTTTCTTAACAAAAATTGTGAAGTTTTCAAAAGCTTCATTTTTATTACATAATGAAAATACCCAAGTAAACCTAGAAAAGTCATCAACGATGACAAGTCCATATCTAGCATTACCTAATGAAGTAACTCTAGTTGGCCCAAATAAATCTAGATGTAATAGCTCTAGAGGCCGCTTAGAAGAAATGCTTTTCTTAGGTTTAAATGAAGATTTTGGAAGCTTGCCTCGTTGACACGAGTCACAAAAGCTTTTCTTTTGAAAGACAAGCTTAGGAAAGCCTCTAATAGAATTTAACTTGGAAAGCTTGAAAAGTGTTCCAAAGTTCACATGACCAAAACGTCGATGCCATAAGTGTTGTTCACTTGTGTTGGCAATAAGACATTGTTCATGTGATCTTGGAAGATCTAGGATATATATATCCTTATGGCGTGTGCCGGAAAACAATAATTCATTATTATCTTTTCTTAAAATATGGCACATTCCTTTCGCAAAGTTAACTTTGTAACCTTTGTCACAAAGTTGACTTATTGAAATAAGATTGTGGTTTAATCCTTTAACAAGGTAAACATCATATAATGGGTTTAAAAGGATTACCCACTTTACCAACACCTATGATGGTTCCGCTCTCGTTGCCTCCAAATACGACGCGGTTTTCATTTGCAATGGGAACCACTCCGGAGAGCAATTGAGCGTCACCCGTCATGTGTTTTGAACACCCGCTATCGAGTATCCAATTTCTCTTGGAGCTAAATTTAAATTTGTTGCTCCGTTCCTTTTTCTTGAGTACCTATAGATATGGAATGTCGTATCATGGTACCCAAGGTCATTGGGTCCAAAAGATTAGACCTTTGGAAGCCAAGTCCAATTGGACTTAGACTTCCCCATATAATCACTACTATGCACAACATTCGAAAAATAAGCATTCATATAAACTTGTTTTTCATCCATGCTTGTGTCCTTCGGGCTCCAAATAGTGAAAATCTTGGGAGCCCTCATCCTATTGGGTGCATGCATGCGTTGTTGGTTTCTTCGTGATGCATGTCGTGGATAGGCATAAGGAACATGATGGAATGGTGCATGCGGATAATTATTCATATGATGTTGTGGGTGAACATATGCATGTGAGGGAACACGTGCGCGAGGGTGTCTCACATGGTGTGCACGTGCCCGTGAATGTGTTGCATAAAAATCATCATATATGTGAGCCGGTGGAGTAGGACGTGTGTTCCTACGTGGCACTGTATTTGTGTATATGTAGGCATGACCCTTCTTCGGAGGTCCACCCAAAGTGGGTTTCTTTCCAAAATAGGGTGTGTGCGAAGTGGAAGCACCATTGGTAGATGAACTACCAATAGAGTGTTTGCTCCCACTCGGTGAGGCATCGGAAGTAGGCCTAACAAAAGTAGTGGCCGATTTGGATGAACTCCCTATCTTATACCCCAAGCTAATGTGGTGATTTCCCGGAAGTAAATCATTTAGGATGTTATCCAAATGGTCTTTACCCTTATTGAATTTATTAATTCGGCCTATCGTGCACTCATATTTCTTGGTGAGAGAATGCATTGAAGCACCCAAAGTGGATATTTGCGATGTGAGCACATAAACACCAGACTTGAGATTTTCATTCTCAATACTCAAAGTTGAGTTTTGAGAAGTCAAATCCGCTATCCTATGTTCTTCCGAATCCTCAACACTAACATGTTCAAGTTTAGATTTGAGATTAACAATCTCATTTCTTAACTCTTCAACAACGGTGTCGTTGTTGGTGATGATAGTCTTAGGCGAGGTTTGAATGCTAGCTAGGTCATCTTTTACCTTAGTATATCTATTTACTAATTTAGTGTATTTAGACCATAATTGAGAATTAGCATTCCTAAGGTCATCCATAGTTACCTCATCACCTTCGTCGTCACTATCATCGGAAGAGGAGGATCCTTGATCATGCTCCTCTCTTGCCATGAAGCACATGTGCGCTTGCTCCACTTTCTCATCATCCGACTCTCCGCTTGAGGAATCCTCGGAGTCGGTGAATGTTGCTCCGACAAGTCCCTTTTTGTACCCCCTTTTGTACTTCTTGGACTTATCGAATTTCGGCGCCTTCCACTTCTCCTTTTGCTTATTTAGAGGACACTCCGCTTTCATGTGTCCTGGCTTATTGCACTTGAAACACAAAGGAGAGGAGGAGGTGTTAGAAGAACCAAATTTAGCTTTGTTCTTATAGTTACCTTTTCGGAAGAAACGGTTGAACTTCTTGGCCATGAGTGCCATGGACTCCAGGTCCAACTCATTTTCTGAGTCTTCATCATCGGTTGATGTGGATGTGGATGGAGCGGCCTTGAAAGAAATAGCCTTCTTCTTTGGCTCGTCTTGCTTTAGGTAGGACTTCATCTTTTCCTGCAATTTTAACTTGCTATCCTTGCGTACCTCGTATGACATTAAAGTACCCATTAGTTGAACTACGTTGTACTTATTCATATCATTACCTTCCTCGATGGCAAATGTACGCTTTTCCCAAGAAGAAGGAAGTCCTTCGATAAGCTTCGAACACTTCTCCTTTTGGTTGTAGGTTTTGCCAAGAGCCGCCAACTCGTTTATGATGTCGACGAAGCGAGCATAATACTCCTTCATCTTCTCACCATGTTGCATATGAAACATTTCGTAATCTTTGTTAACAACTACGAGTTTAGAGTCTCTTACCCTACTCATCCCTTCATGTAGTATGAGGAGGGAGTTCCAAATTTGATATGCACTCTTACATGTGCATATCTTATTAAAGTCCTCGGGCTCCAATGCGCATTGCAAGGCGTTCATTGCCTTGGAATTGCTTACCTCCGCGGCGACCTCCGCGGTTGTCCATTTTTCAAAGTCTTCTTCGGCGGGCTCGACGTATTCCTTCATCGTGGTCCTCCATAGAGATGCACTCCGGAGGAAGGTTTCCATCTGGCATTTCCAGTACCCGTAGTTGGTACCGTTGAAGAATGGAGGCCTCGTTGAGGAATGTCCTTCCATCACCAAAGATGCTCCCTCACGGTTCCTGAAGGTGCCATAGTCGGAAGGTGGATGCACGGTCTTGTTGTCGTTGGCAGACATAGCTAAGTATCTGGCTCTGATACCAAATGTAATGCCCTACAAGCTACTGCACAAGTACTAGAGGGGGGGGGGGGGGTGAATAGTACTTTAAAAATAACGAGGAGTATAATTCCTAATTATCGTGCAAACAACTACCAAATCAATTTACGGAAGCTTAAATTGATGAAAACAACAAAATTAACAATGCTAACAATAGATATTACTGGGTTCGGATCCACCCAAGTCTCCCCGACTTGTTTCCGGTGATCCTACGTCCCAACCACCCGGATCCCCTTCGGATACTTAGGTTAGAAACCATAACCCAAGATTTTCACTATGAATATCTTGTGAAAAACCTTCACAAGATCAAATCATACATGCAATGGCAATAGTGAATCCCACAACCCGGGATCACAACCTTCTCTCACAACCGAGAGAATCAATAGCAATAAATGAGTTTATAATGAAATAAACAATCTTACCACAAAATCCTATACCTTGAGTATTCTTACCAAATAGGTGCAAGGAGGGATTTGAGGAAGAGAAAGTCACCAAGACCTAGCACCACTGAAATGAGTAGCAATGGGTGCCTAGGAGTGATTTGGAGACTTGAATCAAGCTAGAGCTTGAAGGGCTCACCAAGAACAAACTTCTCTCAAGATGGATTCTAGATCTAGAATGTGAGAGAATGGATTTCTTGTGAGGAAGAGAGCTTTGGAAATGAGTGAGAATCTCTAACTCTTTCAATCTCAATGAATCTCTTAATAGCAGCTCTAACCTAGAAAGAAATGACCAAGCTTCGTATTTATAGGGTCCCATAAAAACGAGTTAGGTCAAATCCCAACGGATAGAAATCTGAAGCAGTTAGTCGGTCAAAGAACAACCACTGACCGACTAGTTCATCAACTAGTCGGTCGGTCAAACAACATGGACCGACTAAGTGAAGAACAGTGAAGAGATTGAATTTCAGACCTAGAAATCTAGTCGGTCCAAGAAGACTGTCTGACCGACTAGTTTCACAACTAGTCGGTCGGTCAGTGAACGTAGACCGACTAAGAGTCAAAAACAATTAGTCTGAATACAAATTGATTTAGTCGGTCCAATAATTCACCAACTAGTCGGTCGCCAAATGAGCATAGACCGACTAACGATAAACAGTAGCTTAGGAGAAAATTGGCATGTACAGTAAAGCTCAACTAGTCGGTCAAAGAAGCATCACTGACCGACTAGTTCACAAACTAGTTGATCGGTGAGTCAACGTAGACCGACTAACTGTAAACAGTACTGAGCAAGAAAATACAAACTGAAACTAGTCGGTCCAAGAAGCTTTGCCGACCGACTAGATCACCATCTAGTCGGTCAGTTCTTCTTCTTGAACCAACTAACATGCACAATAAAGTCCGAATCGAGGCACGATGCTTCGAGGAAGTTAGAATGGACTTCTACTAAGATCCTAGGGCTAAGATATGAGCGTTATGAAGATAGAAATGTAAGATATACTCAAGGCTTAACATTCTATAGATCGAAACTAAAAGACTATAAATAAAACCTTAAAGAGCGGTCTTCGAGAGCTTCGATCAAATCTTCATGACTTCCAAAAAGGTCCAAAAGCTTCAACGAAGCTTTAGGCATTGAATACGAGCTTTGAGAAGTCTTGAGATGTCGCTTTGAGTGTTCTCGTGAATTTGGCGACGATCACCATAAATGCGCTCATAAATTGTTAGTTCATGAATTATTTATGTTTGCTCATCATCCAAAACCAAATCCGGGGAGTCCAATACTCAACAGCTTCCACCAAGGAGACCTGGTCTTGAGGAAAGCGATCTTCAACCCAGAGGTTGCACGCAAAGGAAAGCTCGTCGCCAAATGGGAGGAGCCATACGTGATTACTGAGGTCCTCGGCCCAGCCACGTACCGACTCTTGACTCTAGGGGGAAGGTGCTCACTCACACCTGGAATGCGGAGCACCTGCGTAAATACTACCAGTAAATGAATGACCCCCACCTAGATGATTGTACCAAAAGAAGGGAAAATTTCTCGAATAAAGAAAATATCTCCTTATAGCATCTGTACATCACACACACCGTAGGTTAAGCTCGACCGTAAGGCTTGGGGTAACTCCCCCAGCAGGCCGATCAACTCGATCGATCGTAAGGCTAGGGGCAACTCCCCCAGCATGCAGATCATTCGACCGACCGTAAGGCTAGAGGAAACTCCCCCAGCAGGCTGATCATTCGACCAACCATAAGGCTAGGGGTAACTCCCCCAGCAGGCCGATCATTCGACTGACCGTTAGGCTGGGGGCAACTCCCCCAGCAAGTCGATCATGTGATCAAACGTAAGGCTGGGGGAAACTCCTCCAGCAGTCCGATCACTCGATCGACCATAAGCCCGGGGTAGCTCCCCCAGCTGGCCGACCGACCCGTCTACCGTAAGGCTGGGGCAAATGCCCAAGCAGGCCGACAATTCGATCGACCGTAAGGCTATGGAGTAGACCAATCCCTCGATCGACTATAAGATTGGGGTAGCTCCCCCAGCTAGCCGACCGACACACCGACCATAAGGCTGGGGGCAATTCCCCCAGCAGGCTGGCATGCCGACCATAAGGCTGGGGGCAACTCCCCCAGCAGGCCGACACCATTTTGACCATAAGGCTGGGGGCAACTCCCCCCAGCAGGCCGATCGTCAGATCGACCATAAGGCTGGGGGTAACTCCCCCAGCAGGCCGATCGTCAGATCGACCATAAGGCTGGGGCAACTCCCCCAGCGGGCCGATCGGTAGAACGACCTTAAATCTGGGGTCTACTCCCCCAGCGGACCGATCATTAGATCGACTATGAGGTCGGGGGCAGACCCTAGAAAACCGGTCAAACCATGGAACTGCAAGCGAGCCCGTCGACCCACAACTAGTAAAGCTCCAACAAACCTGGCTGATCGGCGACTAAAACCCAGCCAGGGTTGAGGGAGGGGGGCACAACATCACAAACATCAGAGGTGTTATCCGTAGACGAGCATAAGTGTAAACCTTGATATTACAAAAACTTGGCCAAGGCTTAGGACTGTTTACAAAAAATATATATACACAAAGGAGGCTAAGCTCATGTTTCAGGCTGGGCGACTGATGCAGCGGTGGGAGCATCCTCCGGCTGAACGACGTCCTCATGCTGGTCAAGTTGGGCGACCGAAGCGACTCCTGGATTGTCTTCTGGCCGATCTACGTCGACCTCCACTTTGTCCATAGAGATCATATCGAGCTCCTCGAATGCAATTCCTGAGCATGGGAATTTACGCTCGATCTCGTGCTGGAAACGGAGGAACCCTTCCTCAAACGCCTTAAACATCCCCGAGGCGACGAAGGTCTTCGCATACTCATCCACCAACACCTGAGCAATCAGAGCAGGCTCAACCTCCTCCAGTTCCTTAATCTGAGCCTCGAGGGTGGCGACTTGGAGCTGGAGCTCTGATCTCTCCCTCTCATTCTCACGAGAGACTTTGTCGAGCTCAACCATGAGGGCATGCTCCCTCTTCTCCACTGCCTCCATGAGCTCTTCGAGCTCCTTGACCTTTGTCCTCTCCGTGGGGCCCCCAAACTCCCTTATTTCGGCAGCCTTCTCTAGCTCGACGTCCCTCTCCTCGGCCTTGGCCCTCGCAGTCAGTGCCAATGCCCTCTCCATATCCGACTTCTCCAGGTCGGATGAGGGCTCGGTGATCTGGGTCTCCATCAATTTCACGTGCGCCACGACCTCCTGAGTCGCCTCATCAGCACCCTCCACCGCTGCTGCTTTTCCAGCAAGACCCGCCTTCACGTTTGAGAGCGCGATGAACTGACGCCTCATTGAAAGGCCGACCGAGGACAACTGTGCCAAAGGAAAGACAAGTTAGAAACAAGCACAAAGAGCGGCGCACAAATGCTACAAATGGCCTCACCTGCTGACCAACTTTCACCACGAAGGCGACGAGCCTGTCACCCTTCACCCCGTCCAGCACTGACTGGTCCTGGGGCAAGCAAAATTTTTCGACCAGTCGAGCCGCGACCCCACAAACCGAGAAAATGGACTCCTTCAGCCCCACAGGAAAGTGAGACCTGAGCAACCCGTCCCCCGACCACGGCAGGTCGGCCTCGGCCGACCTAAAAACTCCCAAGGACCTCTCGTAATCTGCTGGGAGCAGGCCAGAGCGGGAAGGGGAGACATCGCCCCAAGGCCACTTGTCCCTGCCTTGGCGAGAATGGGCGGGGGTCACTGGGGCCTTGAGGAGAGGAGCGTCCCTACCAGTAACGAGGCCCCGAGCTTTCTTCCGTTCGGCCTCTCCTTGATCCGGCGACGCACGCTCCCTCTTCCTCTTTGCTCCATCCACAGAGGACTCGATGTGTTGCTTCTGCCGAACTTCCAAAACGTGGTCACCCCTCCTTAGAGTGGGGTCTGGGACGGGAGTCGACAGGGGGCATGGGGGAGAACTTTGGGCGAACTCGACAGTGCAGAAGTGAGAGGATAGCCAGGATCGAGAACGACAAAGAGTACTGAGCCAAAAGGGAGACTTACCAGCGGGCCACACGGTCTTCCTCAGGGTGTAATCCTTGAAGAGGACCTTGATGTCCCATTCATCAATAGAGACGACAGCCAACTTGTCCCTCGTCGCAAGCTCCATGTCGGTGAGGCTCCCCAACGTAAGGGTTAGCGAGGCTGAGTTACCCCAATGAACTGGAAAGTTCGCCTCCTCAGGAAGGGACACACATACGTAATCCTTCTTCCAGTGCTTTAAAGAGATCGGCAGTCCTAACACCAGACCCTTTCCTCTCCGGGAGGTGATGTATAGTCAGGCACCCGACTTATGGTGGCTCAGACGGTAGAACTGGGCGAAAAGCCCAAGGGTTGGCTTGATTCCCTTGAGCAAGCACAGTACGATGAACCCCACCAAGCACCTGAAGGTGTTGGGGGCAAAACTGGCACAGGGCAAGCCCATGGGCCTTCAAGAATACCGCCACGAAGGGGTGGAGCGGGAACCACATCCCGAACTTGAAACTCTGCACGTACACCCCGACCTCACGATTGCCGGGGAAACAGACCCTCTCGTTCCCTTGGGGGGCACTGGCACGGTAGGGGGGATATACTTGGAGCAGAGCGGCCCTATGGAGGTGGCGCAGGTCTCTGACGGCCTCCCCATCACATCCTGAGGCATGCCAGATGAATCGCCCCCAGCTAGCTGATTCTCGGCCCCCGCCCCAGGAGGCAGGACGGGCACAACCGTGGGTGCCGGGTGCCCCGCCCCGAAGGCAGCAAAAGAAGACGAAGAAGGACACATGCTGGAGCGTCGACGAGAGTGAAGGACATGTGCGAAAGCAAGGGATGAAGGGATAGCACTAAAAGGGCAAAGCTTTTCACCCGAGAGGCAACTGCCCTATTTATAACACTCCCCCCTGAACCCTCCGGCTCCATCTCCAGTTGTTCACTCGTGCACACGTGTCAGAATCCTGCAAGGGACGGCTCTCTGAATCCCGCACCCAAAAGGTGAGAGGATTCTAGGTATCCAACGCCATGATGCCGTTCATTTAATGCGTCGCCTTGACTGACGCACCTGTCCAATCCATGCAAATCACATCCCTTGGGCCGAACCATCAGAATCTGAACGACTCGAACGACAGGAGCAATTGATACAACACTCTTGAACGGGCCACGTCAGAACGGGCTAAGTCCATGGGCCGAGGAAAGATTAGGCCCTGGACCAGAGGCCCCGCGAGCACTTCTAATGACGCCGGTCCAAAGTCTACATTTGGAGGGAACCGCTAACCCTTGTAGGTTGAGGTAACCGCTCCCCTGAATTGCACCCAACTTCATTACTGTTACGAGGTGGAACTCGAGTACAATGAATTTGTATTATGGGGAACCAAGGGCACGGTGGTTATGTGGAAATGTGGGGTTAGGTAGGCTGTTTTACAAGTGATTAGTGGGATGAAGAGGTTGGATCCGTTGCCGGTGGAGCTCACAGGATCGTATCTCGTCGGACGTAGCTGAGGAAGGTCGGACGGCGGGAGGCTGACGCTGACTTTGGCCAAGGGGCGAGCTCTCCTGCAGCACGAACAACTCGTCAGAAGGGCAGGGTTGGGGTTCAACCCTTAGCCCCTCCGATGCCTAAGTCAGTAAAAGGGCTTAAATGGGGGGCTGGACACGCCGACCGGACTAACTGTGTGTCCGCCTCGCGTGACGAGCTATAGGTGGGAGAACAAAGATATGGAGGACCTTTGGTCTCGTGTGTGAATGATAGAAGATGAGGGAATTTTTCAACCCCTTTTCCGTAAGAGGAATGGGGGTATTTATACCTGACAGGTGATGACTAGGCGTGTTGAGCTGGCGCGTGTGACGGCGGAAACTTTGGACAGGGGCCTCGGGGACTGGAGGTCCTGATCCGCTTTTGTCAGGCGGCGCAACGGCCAAAGGGCGCTTTTGTCGGGGTGTCAGGGCCGAAAGCATCAGCTGTCAGGCTGTTCAGCCGCCAGGGGGTGCTTTGTCAGACGGTCGGGTGACGTATGTGTCGGTCGTGTCCTTATCCTTGGCCGTTTGTCGCTAGCGACGAGCTAAAGGCCGGGCGGTGTCACCTTAGGCGTCGTGGTTCGCGGGAGTCGGGCGGGCCGTCCCGACTGGCCTTGGGGCACGGCCCGCTGGTGCGGAGGGATACGTCCACGCCGGTCAGCAGGCCTGGTCTAGCTGCCCCAGCGTCACCGAGCGCGCTACCCCGGCGGGTCGGGTGGCTTCGGTTGTTCGCCTCGGCCGGCCGCGGCTGTTCGCCTCGCCCGGTTCGGGGAACGCTGCCAAGCGTGCCTGTCTCCATGATGCCCCGGATTTTCGGGGCGGCGGCCCCTTTGTGACAGGGCAAGTTAGTGGGATTTGTTAGCGGATCCGGGCGGGTGTCGGGCTACTACGATCTTTAGGTCGTAACAATTGCCCCCGGCATTCGAGTGCGAGGCGGGTGCCCGGTTCGTCTCGGATGGCGTAATGCTGCCGCGACACAGTATTTTAACGTGACCCGGGCTTGGATCCAAGCTTAGGGGGGGAGTGCGGGTCTTACGGGGCGTTACCCCCCAACGGGGTGCCGTTGTTGGCGTGTATTGGGTCGGATTTAAGAGGGGGTCCGACTACTTGAGAATGTTAGGGCCCTTGTTGAGGGGCGCGTATCGGCCGTGCTTGTAGTTTTCGTGGAACCCCAGCCGGGCTGCGCTCGGTGGACCTTCCAGCTGACGTGCGCTTGGGCCCAGGAGGAAGAGTCTGAAAGGGGGAATACTATACAACGAATCTTATCGGAAATCTAGGTGACATTTATAACATTTAGGGTAAGATGTGTGGGATGGAGGGTCGTCCACATTTGCTGCTCGCTTTACCGGGAGGAGCAGATGCCTGCGTCAGGGCGGCCTTCCCTTACGCCGATTACTGAATTTCTGTCGCCTCATTGTCCAGGGGCGAGCCGAGGCGTCGGGAACTGAACCACCGTGTGCCGCCCTGAGGTGTTTCCGCCTTCGGGGGGGCCGTCCCTCGGTCGTCGGAGGGGACCCGCTTCCTTTCCCTTTCCTCGTCTCCTCGCGTTTTGCCTCGCTGTCGTCACGCTGGAGGGTTGTACAGCCTTGCCAGGGACCCCGCGCGCCGAGGGGGAACCCCCGAGAGGTGGAGGACGAGGTAGCGGTGGTGGCGCCGCGGGGTGAGCCGTTGGGGGGTTTTCCCCTCCCCGACACCCCGTGGGGATCGCCGAAGGTGATGGCGTTACTTAGGGTGTTGCGGCACGCCGTCGGCCATCCGGACCTGCCTTTTGATATAGTAACAAGCAGGAGGAAAGCTGGCGGGCGGTGCCTCCCACGTGTAAGGGGAATATCCTGTTGAAGGTGGCGGGGCTATAGCGGCCACCGTCGGGGGCGGTGAGATCCGTCGGCGGCTTTCGGCTTTCTCCTTGGTCCGGTGAGGCATTTGGGGCCGTTTCACGCCCGAAGTGAGGGAATGGGAATCCCTTGCCTCTCTCTTTTTTTTTCTCATGGCTTATGGAGGGGGGTATTTATAGCGAGATTCTGCGTAAGGATTTTTCTTGAGTAATGCGGGGGATTAGCGTTTCAAAGGGGCTCCACGGAATCACGTGCTTTGGGAATCGCTTTTCCTCGGCGGTATCCGGCACTCTGGCCTCTCGGGGATCGTGTTACTGCTGACAGCGCGTCGACCGAGCAGCCTTTCGGTATGTTGAGTTGCATCGTGGCGCTGTTCCGACGAGACCGGGCCGCTGCCTTGGGACCGGTCCGTTCCGAGTCATGTCGTTTTGGCATCTTGCGGAAGTTACGCAATTACCAAATTACCACTTATGCCCCCAACATTCCCGTGTCCGAGATCGCGAGGTCTGGGGGAAGGGGATGTTGTTGGCTTGTGTTGCTTTTGGGCGGGGCGGGTTCGAGTGTATCTCTTTCCCCCTCGAGGGAAAGGTGTCGGTGACTTTTAGTGAGCGGGGCTCGCGCTGCAGGCGTAGATGTCCCGGAGGCCCTATGCCAGTTAGGAGGGGTAGTGCGGTGCTAACCCAGAGCTTGGCGGGGATAGCTATTCGCTAGGGTGTTCTCCGAAGAATCTGAGCATATAAAGAAGAACTTTTTTATTTAGATTTGCAAAGGCTGATCTACAGCTTGTACAGGAGTTCTTAGTTTATCGCCCGTTGTGGGGTCCGATCTGGGTGGGAGCCATAAAGCTGTCCTCGCCCGTGGTTTAATGATCTCCGGATCGGGTCGTCGATGTGGGTCGGGGTCCCCTCGTAACTTGAATCAAGCTCGGCGAGGAGGAGAACGGCCGCCCTCCGTGCTGAAGTGTTGCAAGGTCTCTTTGGCGATCGTTCCGCCCTCCCCCTGTTGCTTCGTCTTCTCTCTCCGCGGATAGGGTTTTCCTCGGTCCGGAAGAAGCGCCGAGGAGGGAAACCGTCTTGATGCGGCTTGCTCCTTGGGGAGGTTCTTGAGCATAGGGCCGTCCCCCGTCGCCCTGAGCCTCACTACCTCGGTTTGAGGGTGGGGTTCGGCGCCCGATGGTGTGTGGGCGAGCTGACACGCCAGGACTCGACGTTTGGGCTTGTCAGGGATGCAGCCTTTCCGAAGTCCCTGGTCGGAGGTCGAGGGCGGGGGGGGGGGGGGGGGGGGGGCACCTGCCAGCTGGCGCTGGGGGCTCTCGCCTGCCCAGCCGGCTTTAAACGGATGCCATTCTTTCTCCGCCTCGTCCTTGCTCGGGGGACGGAGGCGTGAAAGGTGGATTTCCCTTGTGTAAGTGGAATATCCTGTTGACGATCCGTTTGTAAGTGGAATATCCTGTTGATAGTGCCGGAGATGTCGGCATCGTTGCCCTGGGCGGCGGGAACCATTGATGGCCAGTGACCTCTCTTTTGTTAGGGCGTTGTATCTCGACCAGTTTCCCCGTGGGTGGGGGGATCAAGTGGCGGTTTCTCATGTCTGCCGGTTCCCTTATTTCTTGGTGGAGGTGGGGCGTTTTTATAGGGTGATCTCGCTGACGGTTTCTCCTTCAGTTATTGCGCTGAGTTGGCACCATTAATGGGTTCCTTGAATTCATGCCCGTTGGAAACCGTCTTTGCCAGGTAGCTCTCACGGGTCCTCTTTTGGAGCGAATCATTAATGGTGGTGTGTTTCTCGAGCGGCCTTTCGTTTCGTCGAGTCACATCGGGGCCGCCTACTCAGGAATTGGCGTCGTTTCGTCGAGTCACATCGGGGCCGCCTGGCGTCATTTCGTCCCGGTTTGTGTGCCCCTGTTTTTGATTTTTCGAGGGCCACGGGACCTTCTCTGGTTTGGGTGGCTAGGGTTGGCCCTGCCCCAGAGGTCTGGAGGGGGGGAGCGGGCGCGTAGCCCGGCCCGTGCCCTTCTCTGGTTTGGGTGGCTAGGGTTGGCCCTGCCCCAGAGGTCTGGAGGGGGGGAGCGGGCACGTAGCCCGGCCCGTGCCCTTCTCTGGTTTGGGTGGCTAGGGTTGGCCCTGCCCCAGAGGTCTGGAGGGGGGGAGCGGGCGCGTAACCCGGCCCGTGCCCACCTCTGGTTTGGGTGGCTAGGGTTGGCCCTGCCCCAGAGGTCTGGAGGGGGGGAGCGGGCGCGTAGCCCGGCCCGTGCCCTTCTCTGGTTTGGGCGGCTAGGGTTGGCCCTGCCCCAGAGGTCTAGAGGGGGGGAGCGGGCGCGTAGCCCGGCCCGTGCCCTTCTCTGGTTTGGGTGGCTAGGGTTGGCATTGCCCCAGAGGTCTGGAGGGGGGGAGCGGGCACGTAGCCCAGCCCGTGCCCTTCTCTGGTTTGGGTGGCTAGGGTTGGCCCTGCCCCAGAGGTCTGGAGGGGGGGGGGGAGTGGGCGCGTAGCCCGGCCCGTGCCCTTCTCTGGTTTAGGTGGCTAGGGTTGGCCCTGCCCCAGAGGTCTGGAGGGGGGGCGCGGGCGCGTAGCCCGGCCCGTGCCCTTCTCTGGTTTGGGTGGCTAGGGTTGGCCCTGCCCCAGAGGTCTGGAGGGGGGGAGCGGGCGCGTAGCCCGGCCCGTGCCCTTCTCTGGTTTGGGTGGCTAGGGTTGGCCCTGCCCCAGAGGTCTGGAGGGGGGGAGCGGGCGCGTAGCCCGGCCCGTGCCCACCTCTGGTTTGGGTGGCTAGGGTTGGCCCTGCCCCATAGGTCTTGAGGGGGGGAGCGGGTGCGTAGCCCGGCCCGTGCCCTTCTCTGGTTTGGGTGGCTAGGGTTGGCCCTGCCCCAGAGATCTGGAGGGGGGGAGCGGGCGCGTAGCCCGACCCGTGCCCTTCTCTGGTTTGGGTGGCTAGGGTTGGCCCTGCCCCAGAGGTCTGGAGGGGGGGAGCGGGCACGTAGCCCGGCCCGTGCCCTTCTCTGGTTTGGGTGGCTAGGGTTGGCCCTGCCCCAGAGGTCTGGAGGGGGGGAGCGGGCGCGTAGCCCGGCCCGTGCCCTTCTCTGGTTTGGGTGGCTAGGGTTGGCCCTGCCCCAGAGGTCTGGAGGGGGGGAGCGGGCGCGTAGCCCAGCCCGTGCCCACCTCTGGTTTGGGTGGCTAGGGTTGGCCCTGTCCCAGAGGTCTTGAGGGGGGGAGCGGGCGCGTAGCCCGGCCCGTGCCCTTCTCTGGTTTGGGTGGCTAGGGTTGGCCCTGCCCCAGAGGTCTGGAGGGGGGGAGCGGGCGCGTAGCCCGGCCCGTGCCCTTCTCTGGTTTGGGTGGCTAGGGTTGGCCCTGCCCCAGAGGTTCGGAGTTTTATCGAACTGCAAAACTTGTGTAGGAATAACCATAATGGGAAGAACGGACAGACATGTATACTGCGTATAAGAAAAGAAAAACTCACAACTATTGGTAGAATTTTAGCAGATGTTTTGCGTTCCAAGGGTGGGCCAGTTCGCTCCCTTCGGGGGTGGCCAGGATGTATGTGGCCGGCCCGACAATGTCGATGACCGTGTAGGGTCCTTCCCACTTAGCGGCCAGCTTTCCCCGTTTCGCAGTCTCAGGGAGGAAGGTGGCATCTAGGAGGACCAAATCACCGATCCTGAAGGTCCGCGGTTTCACCCGGGAGTCGTAATACCGCGCCATCCTTTGGCTGTGCTTGACGAGGCTAGTCAGGGCCCGGTCCCGCACCTCGTCTATCAACTCCAGGCTGAGGCCGAGTCCTCCTCCGTTGGTCTCTTCATCGAAGAGCTTTAGCCGGAGTGTCTCTTCGCCGATTTCCACGGGAACGACCGACTCCGTCCCGTAGTCTAGCACGAAGGGGCTTTCCCCGGTCGAAGCCTTGTGGGTGGTACGATAAGACCACAGGATCCCCGGCAGCTCGTCGACCCACGCCCCCAGAGCGGCGTCCACCTTCTTCTTCATCGGATTCAAGATACACTTATTCACGGCCTCTGCCATTCCGTTGCACTGCGGGTGGGCGACTGACGCGAATTGGAGTTTGATCCCCCAGCCCGAGCAGAAGTCGCGGAAGCCTTCACAATCGAATTGCTTTCCATTATCCGTGACAATGGAGCGGGGAATCCCGAAGCGGCATATGATGGATTGCCAAATGAAGCCCTTCATGTCTGTCCACGTGATTCGCGCCAGCGGCTCTGCCTCCACCCATTTTGTGAAATAGTCCTCGGCGACGACTAGATACTTCCTTCCTCCGGAGGCCTTTGGGAATGGCCCCAGGATGTCGAGCCCCCACTTGGCGAAGGGGATCGGGCTCAAGATGGGCATCAGGTTGGCCGGGGGTGCAGTCGTCCGCCGGCCGAACTTCTGGCATGCCTCGCACTTCTTGACGTACTGTACCGCATCCCGGATCATCGTCGGCCAGTAGTATCCTTGGCGCATTATTTTGTGTGCGATGGTGCGTCCGCCATGGTGGTTTCCACAAAAGCCTTCATGCACCTCGCGGATGACTTGATCGGCCTGCTCCGGGCCCAAGCATTTCAGGGGACGTCGAAATTGGCTCGGCGGCGGCGGTACAACACCCCGTCGAGGAGCACGAATGACAGGGCCCGCCTCTCCACCTGTTTTGCCAGCATCCGTTCCTCGGGTAGCTCGCCCGTCTATAGGTACTTCCTAATGGGGGTCATCCATGATGTTCTCGTGTCCGCGCACATCAGTTCTTCTTCGTCGATGGTCGGCGTCATCAGGCTTTCCACGTAGATTGCCTTCCCGATCTCGGCCGCCGAGGAGGAAGCTAGGTTAGACAGGGCATCCGCCCGGAGGTTGTTGGAGCGGGGTAGGTGTTGGACGTCTGCTTTCTTGAACTTGCGGAGTTCGATGTGGATGCGATTCAGGTATCGCTTCATTGTTTCCTCTCGGGCCTCGAAGCCCCCCAGGATCTGCTGAATGACGAGACGGGAGTCACTTAGGAGCAACACGTTCGTCGCCCCCACTGCCCTTGCGAGTTTTAGCCCGTTAACCGCGGCTTCATATTCCGCGACGTTGTTGGTGGCCGGGAAGCTGAAGCGCAGGGCGTATTCCAACGAACATCCGTCGGGGGTCTGAATGACGATACCCGCTCCCGTCCCGGAGCCTGTGGCGGAGCCGTCGACGTGGATGGTCCATAATTCGCCCGCTGCTATCGGGGAGGGCGCTGAGGGTTTACCCATCTCGACCCTCAGCGGGGATATGGTCGCCGATGGGAGCTCTGCCTGGTCTCCCGGCAGGACTTCCGTGGTGCATTCCACCAGGAAGTCGGCCAGCGCCTAGCCCTTGATTGCCATCTGGGCTTTGTACGCTATGTCGAACTCGCTGAGCTCGACGCTCCAGTTGAGCATCCTCCCCGACCGCTCCAGCCTTTTTAGGTTCTTTTCGAGGGGCATGTCGGTGTGGACGATTATGGGGTGGGCCTGGAAGTAGGGTCGGAGCTTCCGGGCCGTGGTTATTAGGCAGTAGGCGGCTTTCTCGATAGGGCTATAACGAGTCTCCGCCTCCCGGAGGATTCGGCTGGCGTAGTAAACGGGGCGCTGCACCCCTCCTTCCTCCTTGACCAGGACGGAGCTAACAGCCTCCTCGTTGGTTGCCAAGTACAACCCTAGGGGTTCGCCTTCCCCCGGCCGCGCGAGAAGTGGTGGGCTTTGTAGGTAGGCTCTCAGCTCCGTGAACGCCCGCGCGCAGTCGTCGTCCCACGGGATAACCTTCCTATTGTTTTTAGCTTCGCCAAAGGCTGTCCGCAAGACCCTGAAGAAGGGGAGCGATTTCTCCGCAGATTTCGACAGGAATCGCCCCAGAGCAGCGATTCCCCAAGGCCATTTAGTCGCTGCAAGTCCCGGATCGTCCGGGGTTCCGTCATACCGATGAGGGCCGTCACCTTGTCGGGGTTCACCTCGATTCCCCGCTTCGTTATCATGAAGCCCAGGAACTTTCCCGACTGCACGCCAAAGATACATTTCGTGGGGTTCAACCTCAGGTTGTATAGGCGGACCCTCTGGAAGGTCTCCTGCAAGTCGGCGAGGTGGTCGAGGGCCCTCCCGCTCTTCACCAGCATGTCGTCGATGTAGACCTCCAAGTTTCGCCCCACCTGAGGGCCGAATATTCGGTCTACCATCCGTTGATAGGTCGCCCCGGCGTTCTTCAGTCCGAAGGGCATCTTGGTGTAGCAGAAGGTGCCTTTATCAGTGACAAAAGACGTCTTCTCCTGATCCTCCTCTGCCATCGGTATCTGATTGTATCCCGAGAAGGCGTCCATGAAGCTTAATAACTCATAGCCGGACGCCTGATCCACCAGGTGGTCGATCCTGGGTAGAGGGAAGCTGTCCTTCGGGCATACCTTGTTGAGGTCGGTGAAATCGACGCACATGCGCCACTTTCCACTGGGCTTCTTCACCAGAACGACGTTGGCGAGCCAGTCGGGGTAGTCCACCGGCCGAACAAATTTGGCTTCGAGGAGTCGCTCTACTTCTTCCTCAGCTGCCCTCTTCTTTTCGCCCCCTGCACTTCTCTTCTTCTGTCGAACAGGTCGGGCTTCTGGGTCCGCATTCAACCGGTGGGAGATCACTGTCGGGTCCACCCCGGGCATGTCGGCGGGCGACCACGCGAATATGTCCGCGTTTTCCTGGAGCAAGGCGATGAGGGCCGTCCTCAACGCGGACGGGAGTTTTGTCCCGATGGAGACGGTTCTTCCCTCGCCCGAGGCCACATGGACCTCTTCTACTTCTTTGGCTGGGGTCGGCCGCTGGTCGCAGAAATCCTCCCTCTCGTCTGGGACGAGTGCCGTCGAGACCCGCCTCGGGCTCCTACACAGGGTCGACGCATGTTCGTGGTCTCCGCGCGTCTCCCGTCCTCCCCGTACCTGTCCCACCCCCCGCGGGGTTCGGAACTTCATCGTCTGATGTCGCAGGCTGGGGAGCGCCTCGATGGCCGTCATATATGGACGCCCTATGATTCCGTTGTATGCCGAGGCGACGTCGACGATGACGAACTGCGCTTCCTTGGTGACGACCATCGGCTCCTCCCCCAGGGTCATTGGCAGGGTGATCATTCCCTCGGTGGGAATCGCATGGCCGGTGAAGCCAGCGACAGGGCCCGCACAGGGCTCTAAGTCCGCACGCCCCCACCCCATCCTCTCGACCGTTGCCAGGAACAGGATGTCACAGGAGCTACCAGTGTCAATCAGGAGTCGGCCGACGTCAATCGCCCCAATCCGAGCCTTGATGACGAGGGCGTCATGGCTCTGGCTCCGTGCCTCCGGCCAGTCCTCCTCGGTAAAGGTGATAGGGGGCCGGCGTATCTTTTGTCGCTTCGACCGGTGGTCGGCGCCCGCCATCATCACCTGTCGGGCTTCGGCCTCCAGGGTTGCGGGCGCTCGTCCCGCCGAGGTTGGGCCTCCCGTTATCATCTCAATTCGCATGACCGCCCTCGGGGGGCGGGGCTCCCCCTTATCGTGGTTCGCCAGCGGTCCCCGTCCCCCCTCCTCCGGGGGGTCTGTCTCTCCTGCCGCCACCCGCCTTCCCGCGACAAAGTTCCCCAGGTGACCCGCCTGGATCAGTCGCTCGATCTCTCTTTTAAGGGAGTAACAGTGGTCGGTGTCGTGACCATGGTCCCGGTGATAGCGGCAGTATCTCCGAGAGTCTCGCCTCGCCGGGTCCGTCCTCATCTCCCGGGGAGGCTCCGGCAGTAACCCGGCCCTTGTCGCCCCGGCCAGCACCTCCATCATGGGGGCGTTGAGTCGCGTGTAACGCGTAGGTGGGGGGTCCTCTTGTCCTGAGATGACTCTGGGGGGCCTCCGCGCCGGGGCAAACTCGCGCGCCGGGCCAGGGCGATCTTGTGGGCGAGGCTCGGGCGGCTCCCGCCGCGGTAGGGTCGTCTGATTGCGGGCTCGGCCCCTCTCTTCCCACCCCGGCCGAAGGTGCGGCCGGGGTCTGTCTTGGGATGGTTGCACATGGGGGAGTACGACCTTTGCACCGAGGGTCTCTTCGGCCAAGGCGTGCCTTTCCGCCATTGCCACCAACGCTTCATAGTCGGCCGGCGGATCCCGGAGCAGGGATTTGTGGAGGCTCCGGGTCCGCAACCCCGTTTTGAAGGCCAACATAAGCACCTCATCGCCGCATGTCACCACCGACCGTCTTTCCTCCTGGAAGCGGCGGAGGTATCTTCCCGTCCTCTCCCCCTCCTTTTGGACTATCGTGCTGAGATAGTCTAAGGGCTTCTTTTTCGTCCGCCCGGCCCGGAACTCTTGGCAGAACTTGTGGGATAACTCGCCAAAGCTCCCGATGGTCCTCGCGGGCAGGCCAAAGTACCAGTCCAGCGTGGTTTCTCTCAGGCTCTGGGAGAAATGCCGGCACATGAACGCCTCGTCCACATCATGTGCCTCCATCGCCCCCGGTATTGTTGTACGTGTGTGAGGGGGTCGCCCCTCCCATTGTACATTGCCAAGTGAGGAGGTTTGAACTTTTTGGGCCTTGGGGCGGACGTGATCCACCGTGCGAGCGGCGTGGCCTCCTCCGGATAGGTAGGGCGATCCGGGGCATCCCCTCTCCGCCATTCGGGGGTCAGGCTTCGGTCGCGTCGCGGCCGTCGACGGTCCTCCGCCCCCGGGGAGTAGTCCGACGGTCGTCTGGCGGGGCTCCTTCCTCGGGCCGAGGACTCGACGGGTTGTGGGCTACGGCTCTCCCAGCGCCAGCGCCTCCCGGCCAGCTCTCCTCGGGCCTCCATCCGTTCCTGATTCTCTCGGAGGAGCCTCTCGCGCTTGGCGGCGAGGAAGCGTAGTTGTCGACAAACGGCTTCCTCGTGCAGGGTATCGGAGGGGTGGAGCTGGTGATGCGGGTCGCCTCCTCCAGGTGGGGATCTGTTCAGCAACGGGTCCCGCCCGTTCCCGGGCCGCCGTCCCATCGTCGTCTCTTCAATGACTTCTTGGTTGCTTCTGTTTTCCTTCCTCAGCCTTTCGCGCTCCGCGACGATGAAGCGGAGTTGGCGGCGGGCGGTCTCTTCTTCCTGGTAGGCCCTCCGGGCGGTCTCGGCCGCCTCGTCCAAACGCCTTTGCGCGGCGGCCGCCTCCCCCAGGCGCCTCCACCGCTGCGCAACTTCCATCTCCTCTTCCAGGAGCCTTTGCTGGGCCGCAATCTCCTCAGCGAGCCCCCTATTCTCCCCCTCCTCCTCGAATTGAGGGTGGAGGTTCCGCCTCACGTTCAGGGGCTCTGAGGGGCCGGGCGGAGGCTCCGTTCCAGCCGTCTGATAGCCTTTCCTGGCCAGGGAGACGGCCTCGAAGCTCTTCAGGACGACGGGGGCCTAAGTATGTTCAGTCTCGGTGCCCATCCCCAGAAGGGGGTCGGACACCGGGGTGATTTGTAGAGAAAGCGGTTCCTGACCCACGGGATCTTTGCCGTGGTCAGGGTTCTGCGAGATCGGCATGGAGTCTAACATGGGTGTGACCCTTCGATCCCACAGACGGCGCCAATTGTTACGAGGTGGAACTCGAGTACAATGAATTTGTATTATGGGGAACCAAGGGCACGGTGGTTATGTGGAAATGTGGGGTTAGGTAGGCTGTTTTACAAGTGATTAGTGGGATGAAGAGGTTGGATCCGTTACCGGTGGAGCTCACAGGATCGTATCTCGTCGGACGTAGCTGAGGAAGGTCGGACGGCGGGAGGCTGACGCTGACTTTGGCCAAGGGGCGAGCTCTCCTGCAGCACGAACAACTCGTCAGAAGGGCAGGGTTGGGGTTCAACCCTTAGCCCCTCTGATGCCTAAGTCAGTAAAAGGGCTTAAATGGGGGGCTGGACACGCCGGCCGGACTAACTGTGTGTCCGCCTCACGTGACGAGCTATAGGTGGGAGAACAAAGATATGGAGGACCTTTGGTCTCGTGTGTGAATGATAGAAGATGAGGGAATTTTTCAACCCCTTTTCCGTAAGAGGAATGGGGGTATTTATACCTGACGGGTGATGACTAGGCGTGCTGAGCTGGCGCGTGTGACGGCGGAAACTTTGGACAGGGGCCTCGGGGACTGGAGGTCCTGATCCGCTTTTGTCAGGCGGCGCAACGGCCAAAGGGCGCTTTTGTCGGGGTGTCAGTGCCGAAAGCATCAGCTGTCAGGCTGTTCAGCTGCCAGGGGGTGCTTTGTCAGACGGTCGGGTGACGTATGTGTCGGTCGTGTCCTTATCCTTGGCCGTTTGTCGCTAGCGACGAGCTAAAGGCCGGGCGGTGTCACCCTAGGCGTCGTGGTTCGCGGGAGTTGGGCGGGCCGTCCCGACTGGCCTTGGGGCACGGCCCGCTGGTGTGGAGGGATACGTCCACGCCGGTCAGCAGGCCTGGTCTAGCTGCCCCAGCGTCACCGAGCGCGCTACCCCGGCGGGTCGGGCGGCTTCGGTTGTTCGCCTCGGCCGGCCGCGGCTGTTCGCCTCGCCCGGTTCGGGGAACGCTGCCAGGCGCGCCTATCTCCATGATGCCCCGGATTTTCGGGGCGGCGGCCCCTTTGTGACAGGGGAAGTTAGTGGGATTTGTTAGCGGATCCGGGTGGGTGTCGGGCTACTACGATCTTTAGGTCGTAAAAATTACCATTCAAGAGCCCTATTACGTCCATCTTGGTGACCCATCAAGGGGAAATCAAAGCGGTGGGTACTTGGGGCAAGATGGGGGCAGGATGAGGAGGACGTGGGCGGTTCAGCCCCTACAAAAGACCCCAATATTGAAAGACGAAGGGATGGAATTCTAAATAATCTACACTCAGGTATTCTTCCTCCAACGACCTTGTCTTTCATCTCATAATTCTCCTTCACAGCCCGGCCTGAGGATTCATGTATCGGTCCACCGTGAACCGTACTCGATCCCACCGGGCATCCTTCAGATCATATCTGACTTAGGCATCAGAGGGGACTTGGTCGGAACCAAGATCCGACCCCCCCTGACGAGCTTTCTTGTCCGCACAGGTCAATGAGACTTCATCCCGCCGAGGCTACCCTTCGGCGCTTCATCCATTGGAGACGAACGTCCTTGATCTCGAGCTACCCTTCGGGATACCAACGCATGGATCCGCGCATTCCAGACCGAGCAAACGCACCGCTACCCGATCTCAGAGGATGCACGTGTCTCACGCGACCACGTCGACCTCCGACCCTCAAGACTACCAAACTGTGGTGAGAAAACACCCCGAAACAGTTATCTATCAGATTTAGTAAAGAGAGGGTTTGAAGCTTCATAAAGTTGATTATATACCAAGAAGTCCTAGCCATGTTATTGCTGGTCTTTGATTCTATCATAACCATCTGCGGTTCGGAATTTACTTTTTGTAGGTAACGACTAGTCTAGAATTTGGGCATTGGGTAATTGCTCCCAATGTAATGGATACCGAATTGGGTGTTTAACTGGAGGACCTTCATTGTCAGGGACGGTGGCCTTCACTTGTTTTAAGAAATCATGATGTAGGTCCGCCCATCGCTAGGGCTATAAACATTCATGTTTGCCTAATCGATTGTTCAGATAGTTTATCTTTAACCTAACACTTAATATGCTTCCTAAGTAGTTCTATTCGATCATGTCATCTTGCATGCTTGTTTTTGAGATACTCTTTGTTTTATCACATTGTGTGTCTATGGCTTCAACCTTGATGCCTTGATGCTCCTCCATCATCTCCAAGCTTTGGCATCTCATGTTCAAGCTTTGGCATTGCTCCACTTGATGTCCATCCTTACACCAAGCATTTAGTCTCCAAAAGTGATATTCTTCAATAGATAACTAAGAGACTAAAACACGAAAGACATTAGCAACAACATAATGTTGTGATCATCATAAAAACAATATTGGTATAAAACACCAATACTTAACAGGGCGGTCCTGGTCACGCCCTTGGGGTCGGTCCTCCTGCCTCGGTCGGACATTAGGCCGTGCCTTGGCATGGGTTGTCTTGGCCGGCATGACCTCCATCATCGTCCGCAAAGCCTCCTCGCTTAGCTTGAACTTCTTCGCCCGGGAGAAGAGGGCATCGAGGTCACCAGGCGGATCATGGAGCAGCGATTTGAGTAGACTCCTATTTGTCAGCCCCTTCTTAAAGGCCGCCATGACGAGATCATCTCTACAGCTTGTCACGCTGAGTCTCTTTTCATTGAAGCACTGTAAGAATCTCCGGATGGTCTCCCCCTCCTTCTGGACTACTGTGAACAGATAGTCTGACGCCTTCCTCCTTCTCCGTCCGGCCAAGAACTGCTGACAGAACTTGCAGGAAAGGTCGCAGAATGAATAATTGGAGCGGTTGGGCAAGCTGTTGTACCACTCCACTGTCGAATTCTTCAAGGGCATCTGGAAAGCTCGGTAAAGGAGTGCGTCATCTACTTCGTGGATCTCCATTGCTCCCCGATATCGCTGCACATGCTCTAGGGGATCGCCCAAACCATCATACAGTTCAAACTAAGGGAGCTTGAACCTATGAGATACCGGGGTTGAGATCACCCTCCTGGTCAGCGGGTTGACCTCTTCGTAGTGAGGGGGGGGGGGGGGGGGGGGGGGGGGGGCGTGAGCGACCTTCGGGAGATGTTTCGGCCGCCTTGGAACTCTCAGCTTTGGTTGGAACTTCTGGATGAGCTACCACGACACTCTTGGGAGTTCCTCTCTCGCTCCCTAGGGGTCGGGCTTTGGTCGTGGCCCCATCGCCACCGGTCATTACGCCTAGGAGAGTGGCATTCTGACAGGGGGGACTTCTGATGTGGTGGGAGCGTCCTTCTCGTCTCGGGCTCCGCGATCTACTGTGCCGGTGGCTCTCAGCAGTGCGGTCTGGAATGGGGTTCTCTCGTACTATCTGGGCCAACGCCTGGGGGACTCCTCGGCTCCCCTCCTGGAGTCTCTCCCTCGCGGCGATGATGAATCGACGCTGTCGGACGACTGCTTCTTCATCGAGTTGTCTTTGTAAAGCGGCCTCCTCCGCATCGTCGAAATGCTTCTACAGAGCGGCCGCCTCTTCTTCGTCGAATCACCTTCGTTGAGCGGCCGCTTCTTCTTCAAACTGGGGGATGACGTCATGCCTCACATTGCGGGGTCTGGATGAGCCTTCTGATGGAGGCGGCCTTGTGGGTCTGGCAACGGTCTAGTCTTCCATCATCTTGATGAAGTTCTCAAAGCTTTGGTAGACATCGAGGGCCATGGCCTGAATGACAGCGGATGACCCCTTAAGGGGCAAATTTATCGGGGGAGTCCTTCTGGGAGAGCAGGTCTCTTCGGCCATTGGCATCTTGCCACGACGGGAACTACGGTGACTGCGTGCAAGGTCTGACATGGGTGTAACCCTAGATTCCCACAGATGTCACCAATTGTTGCAGGTCAAGTCCATCCAATTATAGAATTTGTTTAATGGAAATCACAGGTACAATGATTACAAGTAGTGGGGTTGTCGATGAGGCTAATATGTCATGAAATGCGCTTCGTAGGCAAAGGATCCAAGGTCGCCGGTTGTTCACCAATTGCCTGGTAGGTGAGCCGAGATTCCTGCGAGAAGAACATCGCGTCAGAAAGGCTGGGTTGGCTGTCAACCCGTAGCCTCTCCGATGGTTAAGTCAGTAAATGACTTTTCTAGGAGTAGGTCGGACACGCTGCCCGATCTTAAAGTAGATCATCTTTGCGTGGCAAGCTTAAGTGGAAGGCACAGATATATGGACGATATCTGACCTTATTGTATAGAATATAAGTTTGAGATTTCAACTAACCAACCCCTCCTTGGTGGCTAGAGGGGGGTATTTATAGTGTCGAGAGTCGGTTGATCGCCGTATAATCAACTGTCGCTTCTGCTTAGCTGGAGCTTGGCTGGAGCTCGTCTGGAGCATTAATGGTGTCAGAGATATTTATCGAACCGCCTCAACCTAGCATTAAATGGATGTCAGATAGTGTCAGAGTATTAATGGAAAAGCGATGTGCGACCATCAGTTCTCGTCTTTAACCTCTGGCATTAAATGGAGGTGTAGGTGGCCCTACGTTACTATGTCAGAGCTATTTGTGCCTGCTAGGTCGCCTTTGGAGAGAGCCAAGCTCGGTGTTCCAAATCTTTCTCCGTCCGTCCTTATTGTTCAGTGAGTAGGCGGGCTTCCTCTATGATAGGCTGGCAAGCCTTCTGCTCGACGGGCTGCCGAGCTCTTATTTTGTCTTTGTCGGCGAGCTTCTTGTTCGGCAAGGCGAGCTTCCCAGTGATGGGGCGAGCTTCCTGTCCAGGTTCGTTCTTGCTCTGAATGGTCGGAGAACTGTTCGCTTGGGCTTCAATTATTTGGGCCTTTATTCTTTGGGTCGGCCTTACGGCCGTAACAGTTCCTAATGTAATGGATACCAAATTGGGTGTTTAACTGGAGGACCTTCGTTGTCAAGGACGGTGGCCTTCACTTGATTTAAGAAATCATCCTGTTGGTCCACCCATCGCTAGGGCTCTAAACATTCATGTTTATCTAATCGATTGTTCAAATAGTTCATCTTTAACCTGACACTTAGTATGCTTCCTATGTAGTTCTATTCGATCATGTCATCTCGCATGCTTGTTTTTGAGAGACTCTTGGTTTTATCGCATTGTGTGTTCCCTCTGGTTAGTTCGTGTTGATAGCTTAAATATCATGTCTTCATCAAGATTTGACTATCGCTCTATTGATCTTGTTACCTTGACTTCATCAAGCTTCTCAATGCATCTACTAGTAGCAAATCTGTGACCATAATTTCATTCTAAGTAAATGTCTAAAAATCCATTTTAAAAAACGAGTAGAATAGTGATATTTGTTGATAAAAATTGTTGGAACCCCGCGGAATAACAAACCCTAACAACTAGCTAGGGAGCTAAGGTTTGAAAAATCAGGTCACACAACAAAACAAACAACCGATCCCTCTACGGATCTTGTTAGAGCAAATTAGTAAACGAAATGATGACAATACTCAAAACTAAAAGTAAATGAGGCGAAGGATTTTACCCTGGGTCGGTTGCGAACAACCTACTCTAGCATTCCAAGAAGATCAACTAAAAATCAAGAAGAACACACGAGCTTACACCAACACCTTCTTCTCCACACTCTTGTAAGTAATAGCTTGGAAATTCCAAGCCCCCACAAATCTCACAAAAGAAGAAGAAGAGAAAGAGAAACCCTAGAATACCTAAGAATCAAAGGAACCCTATTAGCCTATAGCTAGTCCTCTTGATCCTTTCCTCTTCTACACTCTCCAAGCTCTCAATTTTATCTCAAGAAGAAAAAATGGCAACAGCAACGGTATTTGTTTTAGGTTTTTTCAGCTCTCAGGAAAACAGCAGCCCTCCTTTGTTTTTGTTGGCTCACGGGCAAAAAACATCAGCTAATTCAACTTTTCTCCCTCTGCCCAAAACTATCGGGTGGGCCACAGGCTCCAAAGCCTTTAAGTGGACTTCCTGGGGCCCACCAAACTATGCAGAGGACTTTGTAGCATAACATTTAACTCTACATTGCTACAAAAACTTCTGCACCGCATCCAAGCTCTACCTTAATCAAAACTCCTTGGTCACTCCACGGACCTTCTTGATGTCTCGGAATCCGTGTCCTTCGGTGCCACACTCAAGCCACCAAACATATCAAGCTCAAGCATGTCTTGAGCTTGATGGCGGGAATGGGCTTGGTGAACATGTCTGCGGGGTTCTTCTCAGTCGGGACTTTCTGCAGCTCTATCTGCTTGCTCTCCTCCTCTAGGAAGCAATCACGGACCTCAATGTGCTTCGTCCTCGAACTATATGCCTGATGCTTCACAAGATGAATAGTGCTTTGGCTATCGCTGAAAACCAACGACAATCTCTGCGATAACCCCAAATCCTCTAGCAGACATCTCAAATACTTGGCATCCTTCATTGCTTTCACTACGGTAATCAACTCGGCCTCCGTGGTTGACAACGCAACCACCGACTGTAGGACAGATCTCCATGACACTGCTGCAGTGCCCAACGTGAACACGTAACCTGTGGTCGATCTCCACCTGTCCCTGTTAATAGCATAATCAGAATCACAGTACCCGGTCAGCACCACACCTTCACCTTTGCCAAAGTGCAAACCGACACCAACTGTGCCTTGCAGATATCACAATATCCACTTGACGGCCTGCCAATGCTCCTTGCCGGGGTTTTCCATATATCTGCTCACTACTCCCACGGCCTGTGCAATATCTGGACGCGTGCAAACCATCGTGTACATCAAACTCCCAACTGCACTAGCATATGGCATCTGAGACATAGCCTTCTTCTCATCCTTGGTGCTCGACGACTGCAACGCTGAAAGCTGAAAGTGAGCTCCAAGAGGTGTCCCCACGGGCTTCACACTCTCCATTCCAAACAGACTAGCACCTTCTCAATATACCCCTTCTGCGACAACCTCAACTCACCCTTCCTCCTATCTCGGGATATCTCCATCCCTAGGATTTTCTTCGCCGGGCCCATATCCTTCATATCGAACTCCTTGCCCAACTTCAACTTTAGCTTCTTGACCTCCGACATGTTTGAGGAATCAATCAACATGTCGTCAACATAAAGTAAGAGGTAGATGCACGAGCCATCATCCAATGTGCGCACATAAACACACCGATCCTTCACGCTCCGCTCAAAACCTACACCCATCATGAAGCTATCAAATCGCTTGTATCACTGTCTGGGTGACTGTTTCAACCCGTACAAGGATGTCCTCAACATGCACACCATCCTCTCCTTGCCTTCCACTAAGAACCCCTCTGGTTGGTGCATGTAAATCTCCTCATCCAAATCACAGTGTAGAAAAGCAGTCTTAACATCGAGTTGCTCCAACTTCATGTCCATGGATGCTACTAGTGCCAAAAGAACCCGAATGGAAGTGTGTCTTACTACTGGAGAAAATATTTCATTGTTAACCTCTCCCTTCCTATGTGCAAAACCCTTAGCCATTAGCCTTGCTTTGTACCGTACATCACCACCATCTTCGGTCGAGCTTTTCTTGACCTTGTAGATCCACCTACATCCAATGGCACGCCTCTCATATGGTAGAGGCACTAACTCCCACGTGTCATTGTGGTGGATAGACTCCATCTCTTCCTCCATAACACCTTACCAATTCGCTGCATCACTCGAGCTAATGGCTCCACCGTAGGTCATAGGCTCCTCGTGCTCAATGTTTAAGGCATACGATGCCATGTCGGCAAAGGAGAAATACGTGTAATCCCAAGCTCCAAGTTTCTCGGGCGCCTTCTTGGTCCTCTTGGACCTCCGCACATCATCTGCAACAAATTCATCACGTATCTGAGCTGGGACTGGTGTCTGCATATGGTCCTCAACATGGACCTCATCATGTCCCGCATCAGGGACCTCGACCATCGGCTCCTTGTCGGGTCGCCTCTGGAATAGGATTGGGAGATCAATCGTCTCAGGCGCGGTCTCCTCTGGTGAATCGTCCCCCTTCCAATGAGTATGCTTCACCCTGAGCATCACAAACTCATCAATGTGACGTGCCTACTCAAAATCGCCTTGCGGCCCACCGGGTCCCACAAGCGATATCCTTTCACACCATCACCATATCCGAGGAAAATGTACTTTTTAGCCCTCGGATCCAACTTATCGCCCCTCTCATGTGCATATGCTGGGAAACCAACGATGCGTAAATAGGAGTAGTCGCCAATTTTTCCACTCCACTTCTCTTCCGGAATTTGGTAGCCAATTGCCGCCGACGGAATTCGATTCACTATGTGCACGGTGGTAGTAAGTATCTCACCCCAAAATTCCTTCTCCAAACCGGCAGAGTGCCTCAAGCAACGCACTATCTCCAACAATGTCATGTTCATCCTATCTACAACCCCGTTCGACTGAGGATCCCCTGGTGTAGTAAAATGACATCGAATCCCATGGGATCTGCAGAATCCTGTAAACTCCCTCGAGGTGTACTCGCCTCTGTTGTCGGATCTAAGGACTTTCACCGCCTTTCCCGTTTGCTTTTCAACCATCGCAAGCCATTGCTTGAACATGCCAAAGGTTTGATCTTTCGTCTTCATCAAGTACATCCAAACCTTTCAGGAATAATCATCGATAAAGAGGACAAAGTACCTAGCCCCACCTCCTGACGCTACAGGACATGACCCCCAAACATCGGAATGAATGTAATCCAGTGGACCTCGGCTAGTGTGCTTCCATGTGCTGAACTGCACCTTTGTCTTTTTCTCGTACACATAGCTTTCACAAAACTCCACACTCTCATCACTAGCTCCAATCAATTTTCTTCGGCAGAGAACTTCAAGGGTCTTGTCATACGGGTGACCCAAACGATAATGCCATAACTTTACTGAATCTCCGTCACTCAAGCTAGTAGAGGTGGCATCGGCTTCGCCTTCTACTGTGGTGCCTTGTAGGGCATATAGTGTAGGGATATATGCCCTCAGATCATTTGTATTTGATGCAAATGATATTTTAAGCTTAGATAGGGACTATTTTGCATTTGATGCAAAAGCGATTAAATGTGTATTAAATTGTTTAATACAATATTTAATAAAATAAACGCAAGGAAAAGTTCACGGGTAAGACGGGAATGTCCCGGTCTAGACCCAGGTTCGAACAGCGTCCAAATCGGACACCAAATACCAAAGTTATGCCCAAAACAGCCCAAAAGACAAGATCAGGCCAGACTGGGTCTGGACTGCTGGCCAGGCCCAACAGAAACAGCAAACCCAGGCACAGGCCTGGGCATGGCCCAGGCATGGCCTGGGCTTGCCCAGCGCCTGGGCAAGGCCCAGGCGCGGGCCTGGGCGTGGCCCAGGCGGGGCCTGGGCGTGGCCCAGGCGGGGCCTGGGCGTGGCCCAGGCCGCCTGGGCAAGCCCAGGCGGGCATTGCCCAGCGCCTGGGGAAGGCCCAGGCGCGGGCCTGGGCTTGCCCAGGCCGCCTGGGCAAGCCCAGGCGGGCTTTGCCCAGCGCCTGGGCAAGCCCAGGCGCGGCCTGGGCCTTGCCCAGGTGGGTTTCTGCGCGCGCTGAACGTGTGGGGCCCACTTGTGGGCCCCAGCTCTAGGGTTTTGAACCCTTATTGTGCAGAATTGTTTGACGGCTCAGTTTTTGCGAAAAACTAGCCTTGGGTTGATCTTTGGACAATCAATTGGAGGGTCAAACGAACTCCGATTGACGAACGGTTTTTTCCTATGCGTTCACCGTTGAACACCCTTCGAATTGATAGGTTGTATCAATCCTGAAGTTCAACGGTGAGGGAGTTAAAATTCACGGAAGTTTGCACTTTGTGAAGTGCAAACTAAATTGAATTTGATTAAACTCTATTTTAGTCCCACATCGGATTTTGAGTAAAGGGGAGAGTCCGCCGCCTATATAAATAGGGGTCTGCTCTCCTCCTCAAAATTCGTCCCAAGCTCTAGATCTGAGCGGCTCTCGTAAATGTTGGAGCACGCTCAGATCTAGGCTAAAATAATATTCTCTATCTCCCTATAAATTTCTGCCTTACTCTTGAGGGCTCTAGCAAAGCCGCAACGGAGTTCGGATTCAGATCCGAAATCTAGGCGAAGGTTTCACTCGCGTGAAACTTTCTTCCGCGCGTGGTTGGCTCGGCGACATGGGATTGATCGCCTCGGGATGCGGAGCGGTTCGAGGAGCAGTTCGGGGAGCAGTTCAAGGAGCGGCTCGGCGTGGGACGGGAGCAGCTCAGAATACGGTGCGGAACATCTCGCCTGCCCCAGGGTTGAGATTCCGGGTATGTGTTTAATTAGCATTAGTTTAATTTAATCGCAGTAGGTTAGATCCTTCTTGGGATGGTCAGATCCATCCCAAGTTGGCATAGATCTTGGCTAAGGGTCTTGGACCTTAGGGCTAAGTTAAAAATGTTTTAACTGCATGTTAATTAGATTAACATAAGTTTTATTCTTCCGCTGTTCTTTTCTGTCTATGTTCCGTCCGACTTAGGACGGGACTAGAGTTTTTGTGCCCTAAGGGTCCCGCAAAACCCTTCAGTGGTATCAGAGCCAGGTTTGCGTAGCCGATCTAGCACTGCGATTTTATTAAACTTTAAAATGCTTTTTAAATACTTTTAAAAATGGTTTTAAAGTTATGAGATAATTTTAAAATAATTTTTTTTTCGAATCTTTTAAAATGATTTAAAATTTATGAGATATTTTTTAAAAATGATTTTAAAAGAATTTGAGATGTTTAATTATTTTATATGATAAAATTTTAAACATGAAAAAATTTAAAATGGTGTTTTAAATTTATGTGATAAATTTAAAATTGATTTTAAGGCTTTAAATTTATGCGATAAGTTTAAAATGTTTTAGATGTTTAAAAATTGTATATGATAAATTTTTGAACATGGAAAAAATTTTAAAATGGTGTTTTAAATTTATGTGATAAATTTAAAATTGATTTGAAGGCTTTAAATTTATGCGATAAGTTTAAAATGTTTTAGATGTTTAAAAATTGTATATGATAAATTTTTGAACATGGAAAGTTTTTAAAGTGATGTTTTAAATTTATAAGATAATTTTAAAACTGATTTTAAAATGTCTAATATTTTTTATGCGATAAACTTTAGTCTATTTAATTGTTAAATAGTAGTACACTTTTTATGCGATAAAATTAGTGTAATTTTAATGGCTAGTTCATCTTGTCCCTTATTTGATTACACAAGACAACCCTTTAGGTTAGCCATTAAGAAATCATTAAAATTTATTAATTGAATTTTAATGACATGCTATGTTTTAATAAAACATTAACAATGCTTCAAGACCTAATTCCTGATTAGGGTAGTTCCTTTAATGAAAATTTTAATTGTTATTATTGAATCATTAAAGGACTTCGCTTTTAGCGTTGTTAATAAAATTTATTAAAATCCTAATAACGATTAGGATAGCACGTGAACCTTATAGTTGATAAGGACTTAATAAAAGTTATTAAACAAATCCTAAAATTTTGAATTTAAGGATGCAACTAGTTGATAGGATTAATTAGTTGTTAATAAAAGCTGTTTAGTCTATGGCACACATACAAAAATGACAAGCTTCATTCAATGGACCATGATCCAGTCAATGTGCTTGGCTAAGAGTTCTGGGTCAACCCTTGCTAGTACAAGGGGCAGTGATCCTGGCTTAGTCAATTCCCTGGCTGTGTTCAGCTGGACCGCAATGTCGCGAATCATGATTGTATGACACCCTGGACTATATCTAGTCAATGCGTTATAAATCTTATTAAAGATTAATTCGTATCCCTCCTTGATTTTGGAGCTTGGTAACTCAAAGAAGACAATTATAGTTGTTGAGTCTCCTCAAGCTGTGACTTGTTTTTCTTTAAGGAACAAACTCCAACATACATGTTATGTAGTCTAGACTTGACCCAAACGATGCGTCGGGTCTCCTCGAGTATCGATCTAAGTCAAATCTGGACACGAAATCAAGGGTCTGACTAGACCAGTCATTATGATTTGTTGAGTCTCCTCAAGATCATAAGTGACTGTGGGTATAAAAATCGACAGGGAATCACATGTGATGTGATTGACCAAGAGTTAGTCTACCAGTCATGGAACCAATCAACTTGTTGAGTCTCCTCAAGGTTGTGAGGTTCGGGATGATTGGATCCCTCTTTGACTAATTTTTAAATTCGATTAAATCGTTCGTTATTAAGCTTTAAAACGATCTTAAAAATAGTGGGAGGATATAGATAGATGAAAGCCAATCTACCTATATTTAATATTGAACATATGCAAAAACTAGGGCAAGACTATGTTTACCGAAGGAATCAAAATATAATATTGGAATAAGTTAACTGGCCAACTAGTTGATTAATTGAATATCAAGTTAAATTCTAATTGATGGAATTAAACTATATTCTCGTTGACATTAAATGACCTTCTAAAGAACAGACTTAAGAAATATGATTTCATTAAGTTCTGTGTCCAACAAATAAATTAAAGCTACATGTCACTCTTCTCTATATGAGGCAGCTTGAACATATTGGATATTTGAAGTATGTTTCTCCCTACAACTTATTGAGCTACCCTCAAGGTTGTATGGACAAACAATTCCGATCCGCAAAGTTCGAGAATTCGATCAAACCGTTTGAGTCGAATACGAGTGCATGAGCGGTGCAAGACTATGTATCCCAACCGGATCTTGAGACAAGCAACTTCTTGAGCTAAACTCGAGATTGCAAAGCTCAAGCGTTTGGATACATAAGATGCTTGCATAGCTATTTATGTTGGGTTAATTAATATCTAAATGGGATTTAGAAAAGGGAAGAAGGCACTCCGGAAAGTCAATTGAGAAAGTTAGTTTAATTTATCATTAGTAGAGGCATAAGTAGGAGGAAATGAAAATGTGATATATTTTGATGTCACGATTTCAGAATAAATAGTTATACAAAAACGTCTAACACATTTTTTTTGACGAATGTCGTCACCTTGCTTCGGAAGCAATGTTTTGTGTTAAGTAATTTGTAATAACTATATATATATATATATTAAATGTTATAAATACACAAGATAGTAGCAAACTTACATGGCAAAATAGACTAGGCCGTATCAAGAGACTAAGCTTCACAAGTCACATAAAGAGGGGTCTGACCTCTCGTATTATGAAGTCTACGGACACTTGTGAGTCTTATCCTCTTAGATATAATGGCCGAAACCCATCTGTGAGACAGTGGGAGAATGAGTTGTCGAACTCAGTCTGGTACATACTGATGTACCCGAGTCTAGATTAACCAAATTAAGTTATTCGTATATTTTATTAAGACACGTGTTCTTGATGAAACACAAGTCTGAAAAAATAAAGAACGAAAGGACAAAAGTATTTAAACTGATTTGATTAGATCGAATGGTTAAATACTTAGCTACATAAAATCTTGCGTAATTAAAAGAAAATATGATTTTCTCTCAGGTCAAGTCTGTTAACACATCAGTGTGTTAAAAGGTATGAATCACACTTAGTTAGACTCGGTGCGATCCATAACAAGTGACTCTGAGTTAAGTCCTCCCTCTGGGTTAAGTCCCAGATAGTAACGCCTAGGTTTTGATAATGTTCTATGAGGACATTATCAATTAGATATTCATTAAATCAATCTTTAGGAAGTTGTATAATTACTCGAATTTCGTGAGACGAAGAGTCGAGTTAGACAGCATAACTGATGATGACTTAGTCAACTTCCGGGTTGATAATTTGGAGTAGTATCTCCGATTTATAACTTGATGCAATCAGAATTGGTCCGTGTGCGTAAATAAATTTTGGAATTTAGTTTACGTGCCCAAGGAAAATGTTTCCTCACTTTCTGCAAGTAAATCTTTAAGTTGAAAGATTGGTGCAGAAAAGAAAATAGTGAAGTGCAATCGTGTTGGACGAGAACAGTTTTTCATCCTAATTCCTATAAAATGGATTATGTTGAAACTGTCTCGCCAGTAGATGTGCACAGATTTACTCGGACAAAGCTCGATGTAAAACGCTCAGAGTTGACCATGAAAATTGGAACATTCACTTATAAGTTCGTTTTTCTAAATATGATTTAGACGGACCAACTTATATGAATTAACCAGAAAGTTTTCAAGGTCAGTGGGAGCATATAAATTACATGCGAGGCATCAAAGAGATGGGACATATATTTTTGACGAAGTGATCAAAAGAGTTTGATACTTTGTCAGAAATAGATATGAGCAAATTGAAATGACCAATAACTAATCATCGTAAGGTACGATGAACTGGATAAGATCCAAGTAAATAAAAATATTATGGATTCCGACAGACCAAATGAATTATTTGAATGAGATTCAAATGGTTGGTCTAATATGAACATAGAAGCCCCTTAAGCCTATAGTGTAGACTGTTTTAGCAGATCCACTCACGAAGGCTCTACCACATGTAGTCGGGAAAATTTATGTGTAAAAACGGTATTAGATACCGAGATAAATGGGCCTTAGTGCAAGTGGGAGATGTTGAGAGAAGATACCTTCGAGGCAATCTATCTCTGTGTGTGAATAGCACAAACGTCTTGTTCGAAATAACAGTAAGCTGTTTGGTAATAATTTATCTAAAGTTATGTTATAATGTAGTTAACATTAGATATTAACTTAGGTAAAGTCCTGAGACTTTATGCGAGGTCAAACAGGTATCGAGATGAGTATCTCGATCATGGAGAAATGTTTGACCGTCTGTAGCATAAGTCTAAAATGGTTCGTGGTCGTAGATGTTTCGAGACAAGGATATCGAAACATCGGATAGACCATTGTGTCTTAGTCTTCACCGTTTAGCGGTAGTGATGATCTCATGATCGCTTGACTTGACGAAGTCAAAGACGAGACATAGGTGCTCATTAGAGAATGAGTTCACTGAACGATCCACAAGAGTTATCATATGGTTATATTGACCAATCTGTCAATGATAAACTCTTAGTGATGATAGGCTAGTTGGTCTTTTGACTTGAGGTCATTTTGACGAACTTGTGCGTGAACGGTGCCACTTAGATCAAATGACCTAGCTTCGAGGCAAGGCCTGTCGAAAGGTCTTTGATTGGGTGACACTTGAAGCGTATGAGGAGAGTAATGACCAAGAGAGGATTCGTCTCTCCCGGTCAATGGGAGTTAGTGTCGTATGGTTAGTTCGGTCTTTAGTAAAAACTCTGGCCAGAGTATGTTGGAAGAAGTCCAACATTTTTGACTAAAAGATCGATAGAAACTAACCGGAGTCAAGTTATTGGGGTTGACAGTTTAACCGTACCCTAGACTTGATCTACACGACATAGTTTAAACGAAGAGACTATAACTGCGGAATTCATCACGGAAACAGTCAGGGTGGTCCCGACAATACTCATGTCAATGAGTTAACCACATAATGATGATTCCTGAAGCAGTGACGGTAGCCACTGCTCGTGGTCACTGCCGTATAGGGCTTCGAGTCCAACCTGTTGTTAGGGTCAGGCTGTAGGGCCTCACACAGAGTGCGATCTTTCGTCTAGTAATAGGTAGAAATAAGTTAGGGAGAATAATTTGCATTTGATGCAAGGGATAAAATATTGCAAAAGATGTTTGCAATAATCTCCAGCATTCAGAATAAATGATCCTGAGTACAAGTGGGAGATGTAGGGATATATGCCCTCAGATCATTTGTATTTGATGCAAATGATATTTTTAAGCTTAGATAGGGACTATTTTGCATTTGATGCAAAAGCGATTAAATTTGTATTAAATTGTTTAATACAATATTTAATAAAATAAACGCAAGGAAAAGTTCACGGGTAAGACGGGAATGTCCTGGTCTAGACCCAGGTTCGAACGGTGTCCAAATCGGACACCAAATACCAAAGTTATGCCCAAAACAGCCCAAAAGACAAGATCAGGCCAGACTAGGTCTGGACTGCTGGCCAGGCCCAACAGAAACAGCAAACCCAGGCACAGGCCTGGGCTAACCCAGGCACAGGCCTGGGCTTGCCCAGCGCCTGGGCGTGGCCCAGGCGCGGGCCTGGGCGTGGCCCAGGCGCGGGCCTGGGCGTGGCCCAGGCGCGGGCCTGGGCGTGGCCCAGGCGGGGCCTGGGCATTGCCCAGCGCCTGGGCAAGGCCCAGGCGCGGGCCTGGGCTTGCCCAGGTGGGTTTCTGCTCGCGCTGAACGTGTGGGGCCCACTTGTGGGCCCCAGCTCTAGGGTTTTGAACCCTTATTGTGCAGAATTGTTTGACGGCTCAGTTTTTGCGAAAAACTAGCCTTGGATTGATCTTTGGACAATCAATTGGAGGGTCAAACGAACTCCGATTGACGAACGGTTTTTTCCTATGCGTTCACCGTTGAACACCATTCGAATTGATAGGTTGTATCAATCCTGAAGTTCAACGGTGAGGGAGTTAAAATTCACGGAAGTTTGCATTTTGTGAAGTGCAAACTAAATTGAATTTGATTAAACTCTATTTTAGTCCCACATCGGATTTTGAGTAAAGGGGAGAGTCCGCCGCCTATATAAATAGGGGTCTGCTCTCCTCCTCAAAATTCGTCCCAAGCTCTAGATCTGAGCGGCTCTCGTAAATGTTGGAGCACGCTCGGATCTAGGCTAAAATAATATTCTCTATCTCCCTATAAATTTCTGCCTTACTCTTGAGGGCTCTAGCAAAGCCGCAACAGAGTTCGGATTCAGATCCGAAATCTAGGCGAAGGTTTCACTCGCGTGAAACTTTCTTCCGCGCGTGGTTCTCTCGGCGACATGGGATTGATCGCCTCGGGATGCGGAGCGGTTCGAGGAGCAGTTCGGGGAGCAGTTCAAGGAGCGGCTCGACGTGGAATGGGAGCAGCTCGGAAGACGGTGCGGAACATCTCGCCTGCCCCAGGGTTGAGATTCCGGGTATGTGTTTAATTAGCATTAGTTTAATTTAAACGCAGTAGGTTAGATCCTTCTTGGGATGGTCAGATCCATCCCAAGTTGGCATAGATCTTGGCTAAGGGTCTTGGACCTTAGGGCTAAGTTAAAAATGTTTTAACTGCATGTTAATTAGATTAACATAAGTTTTATTCTTCCGCTGTTCTTTTCTTTCTATGTTCCGTCCGACTTAGGACGGGACTAGAGTTTTTGTGCCCTAAGGGTCCCGTAAAACCCTTCATATAGATTCCCTACCTTTCTTCCCTTCATCACAACCATGGCTCCTTTGGATGCCCTCAGCTGGTCATTCTCTATAACTGACTTGCATCCAACATTATCCAATACACCGATGGATATCAAGCTCTTTCGAAGATCAGGGACATGCCTCACATCTGCTAGGGTACGCACTATGCCATCGTGCATCTTGATCCGGACAGTTCCAACACCCGCGGTCTTACACGCCGTATTGTTCCACATGAGAATAGAGCATCTGTCTTCTTGGGAACGGTAAGTGTAAAACCAACTCTGATGTGGAGTCATATGAAAAGAACATCCATTGTCCATCAACCTTGCAACTTGTGCCTCACCGGACACCCCCACTACGAACATCTCTGGATCTCTACACCTTTCACCGTGGCCTCTGTCATCACGGATATGCATGTCCTCCAAACCTAAGGAAGATTAACCAGAAGCATCATTGCCTTTCTTCCTAAATCTATTGGGGGCATTGGTTCCTCCAATGGCCCTCTGCTTGCATATGAAACATGAGCTGTCTTTCCTATCACGTGAATGCCGGGACTTCGAGCGGTCCTTCTTCTTGAAGTGGCCTTGACCTCCTCTCCTGTCCTGCCTCCCTCTGACATGCAATGCTTCATCGCGGTTTCCTCCAAAATCTCTACCTTGGACCTTCTTACATAGCATCTCGGTATGGAGTGCCATCTTCACCTTTTCCACGGTGAGCGTCGTTCGTCCATAAATCATGGACCGAACAAATTAGGAGAACTCCTTAGTCAACGAACATAACAAGATCACCGCTTGTTGCTCATCTTCGATCTTGACATCAATTCCCCGCAACTCCATCACAATCCGATTCAACTCATCTATGTGGTCCTTCACTGCTGATCCGGGCTTCATCGTCAAAGTGTATAGCTTCTGTAATAAGTAGAGGTGGCTTGTAAAAGATTTCTTCATGTACAACCCCTCTAGCATCTTCCACATGTCCTTGGCCGTAGCCTCGTCCAACACCTCTCTCAAGACGGTGTCGATTAACGACAACTGGATGGCGCTATACGCCTTTCTCTCCATCTCGGCCCTTTTTGATGCCGTCACACCCTTATCGATGTTTTCCTCATCGAACACAATCTGAAAACACTCTGTCTGCCTCAAATAATTTTTCACCCTTGACTGCCATAACCTAAAATCATTACGGCCGGTGAACCTCTCAATGTTGAGCGACGCCAAACTAACCATCTTCGCTACACAATTTCTCCACAAACAACCGAGAGCTCTGATACCACTTGTTGATAAAAATTGTTGGAACCCCGCGGAATAACAAACCCTAACAACTAGCTAGGGAGCTAAGGTTTGAAAAATCGGGTCACACAACAAACCAAACAACCGATCCCTCTACGGATCTTGTTAGAGCAAATTAGTAAACAAAATAACGACAATACTCAAAACTGAAAGTAAACGAGGCGAAGGATTTTACCCTGGATCGGTTGCGAACAACCTACTCCAGCATTCTGAGACGATCCACTAAAAATCAAGGAGAACCCACGAGCTTACACCAATACCTTCTTCTTCACACTCTTGTGAGTAATAGCTTGGCAATTCCAAGCCCCCACAAATCTCACAAAGGAAGAAGAAGAGAAAGAGAAACCCTAGAAGACCTAAGAATCAAAGGAACCCGCTTAGCCTATAACTAATCCTCTTGATCCTTCCCTCTTCAACACTCTTCATGCTCTCAATTTTCTCTCAAGAAGAAACACTCACAGCAGCTATGTAACGACAAGTATTTTTAGGCATCTTGGTTTGCGTGTATGTCTGTATTTAGTTCAGTTATCCGAGTATTTTTCTTTTCTACGTATCGACGCGAGCGCGTCTAAAATTTTCACCGTAGTTTAAATAGTTACTTTAGCTAATTTATTTTACTAATTACGAATTACGCTTACTAATTATTTTAGTTAATTATTAATTACCTCGTATTAATTACCAACCTAATTTCTAACAAACCCATCCACGTTTTTCTCATTCCAAGCCGGTACCTTCCCCAAAAAAACCCATTCAGTTCATTCCCTAACCTCCCCTCATTAATAATAAGTTTGATTTTAGTTCTAACACGTCTCTTCCACTGCCAAAAATTCTTCCTCCTCTTAAATGAACACCTAATCCTTGACTAAATCCTTCCCCGATTAATGAACTCTGTCTCCCTGCATCTTCCTCCTTCAAGGATAATAACCCAGCATCTCCCCTCCCGATCATCAATCTCCCCTCTCCCAAAATCAGAACAATCCATTCACCGTTTCATCGTCTATCCCTCTTTCAATTTCAAACAACAACCCAAAACCAAAAATCAATCCCATTTCATCATCCTCCCTGAAATTTGGTTCAAACAGAAATCCAACACCAGATCATTTCCTCCTCCTTCATCCCAAAAATCAACAAATAAGAAACCACAAATCCCAAATCCAATACCCAAATCAATTTCAGACAAAATCAATTTCAGATTTGAAAACACAAATCAAAATCTAAAACCCTCCCAAATCTCGCCTCATCGCACGGAGCCGCCATCACCCATCCCTCGATCATCGCCTGCACGCGTCCTAAGCCCCTCGCGTCGCGTCGCGCCGCCCTCAGGCCGCCGGCCCCCCGCCGGATCCCGCCGCTCACGGCCCCCTCGCGTCGCCGGAGCGCCCAGGCCGTCGCCCTCTCGGCCGCCCTAGCCGCCGTCGCGCCCCTTGCGCCGCCTCGAGCCCCCTTGCCGTCGTGTTCCCCTGCAGGCAACGAAAAAAAAAAGAAACGTGAAACTAGAACGTGAGAGAGAGAGAGAGAGAGAGAGAGAGAGAGAGAGAGAGAGAGAGAGAGAGAGAGAGAGAGAGAGAGAGAGAGAGAGAGAGAAGGGGAAAGGGAAGAGACAGATAAGGTGAGGGTATTAATTGGTTTGCATATGTAACCTATTATTAATAGTATAAGATATAAGTTATTATTAGGTAATAATTATAAACCTATGTTTGTGTTAGTTAATTTATTTTAAGTTAAGGTTAAGTTATTAATAAAAGTTATTATATAAAGTTTTTTTAATTAAGTTATTAAATAAGTTATTAAATTAAGTTTCTTAACATGTTAACAATTTGTGTAGCTAACTCATTTGTACCGTGTGAACCCAGGTGTCGCTACCACTGATTGAGACGCGCCTTTCACTACAAGGCGATTTGGTAACTCATCGTACCCTAGCTATGGGGTTTAAAAACAATATTGATGCATGCCAAAATTAGTTTCTTTTTATCAGCAAAGTGTTTCACTTGAACAGTTATCTAAACTCGATAAGTTGCATAGTATCGTAATTGCACCGTACCGTAAATTGAATTGGACTCTGTGACATGCTTAACCGAAAGATGTAATTGGAAAAGTGAGAATAGTAATTGACTCGTAAATGGAAAGTACGGTAACCTGCACACACACACACACACACACACACACTGGGTTTTTGGGGTAACTTATAATTGTGGAAGTGCGGGAGCGACCAGTCCGATCTGCAGTGAATAGTACCGTATTGATTGAACCGTATCATTTTGTTGAATAGTACCGTTTTGATTGTACCGTATCGTATTGTTGTAACCCGGGATATCAGGTGGACTCTTGGTTGCATATCGTACTTCCCTTTATAAGTCACGTAGGATCAGGCACAACTAATAACCTCGTAACTGGTAATTTTTAAATATTGTTTATTGCTGACAGAATTGAAATAGTTGTAAATCTGTTATGTTACTTTTCTGCCCTATTGTACGCACTTTACTTCTTGTCTTTTTAGCTTGACATGCTAGTTTTGCCATGCTTGTTTATTGATTTAAATATCATGCTAGAGATACTTTGAGTTACGTCCGATCCTGGCGACCCTTCTTTTTGTGGTGGTCTCGCCAGATACAGCACAGGTTGAAGAAGTTGCAACAGGGACTGCAGACGCTGAGTTTGCTGTAGAGTTTGACCCGAAGGACGCTAGTTACTAAGTGTGACTGTGAGAGTGTTTTTATTATATGTATCAGAGTGGCTTGCTTGGTGTGTATTTGTATTTCGAGATGTATTTTCTTTCCTGTACGCTGCTGGTTTGTAATAAAGTTTATACCACTTTCAAGTATGAGTATTTTGACGTATTTATGTAACAGAGCCTGTATTGACTTCATTGGTGCCTAGCAGGACTTGCGCATGTTCCAAACCTGTAACGACCCGCTCTCGGGGCCCGTACGGTTATCTATCGCAAGATCGTCGAGGGAGTTGGTTGTTGGTGACAACTCTCGCTTGTGCCCGTGAGGTGTTTGGTTTTGTGCCTAGGTGACAACTCGGTGGAATTCGGGCTTGGGATTGTTTGGCCAACGTTTCCGCGCATTGTAGGTGGCATTGTGTACCTAGCCTAAGTATTGAGAGGTGCACCGGGATCTAACAAGTTCCGTGTCGATAGCTGAAATCTTCATCAAGATTTGACTATCCCTCTATTGATCTTGTTACCTTGACTTCATCAAGCTTCTCAATGCATCCATTAGTAGCAAATCTGAGACCATAATTTCATTCTAAGTAATTGTCTAAAAATCCATTTAAAAAAACGAGTAGAATGATCTAATGTAATCATGATCGCCTAAGATGAAATCTATGACGACGACGACGAACAGAATAATTATACTGTTACGCCTATTTGACCGAGACCCATAAAGCACGAGCCCAGGAGCCCGACTACTGGTCAAAATCCCATCTGCGTCCTCAAAGCCCATTCGACAAAGGCCCTACAAGGGACCTTCTCGAACGTCGATCCGACCCGGCCCCAATAACCCGTTGGTCGCTCGCCCACTCCTGCGAAAACCACTCCCCCGGACGCGCGACCACTAAATAGCGATAATGGGGAGGTGCTGGCATGGCGGAGAGAGCGGCGGCGAGGGGGGACTGATGGGGCACGATCAATGGCGGGCGTGGGACGTGGGCCAGAGGCAATCACGCGGGAGCTCTACAAAAGGGCCAGGAAGACGACGAAGAAAGGGACCGCATCTCAGGTAACAAAACCTAAGGTACTCCATCAACGACCTCGTTCCCCCAATTCATCTCCTTCCTCCCCCGCTCGCGCCGAGAGACGCCGTTACGATCTCCTCACGAGTCGGACCGTCTCCGCCGGGCCTCCTTTCTCAGATCTCTATCTGACTTAGGCATCGGAGGGGATTTGGCCGGAACCAAGGTCCGGCCCCCTGACGAGCGTTCTCGTCTGCGCAGGTGGACAACAGATCAACGGGCCGAGGCTACCCCTCGCCCCTCTCCGACCACTCGATCAACCGGACAGTGAGGCTTCCCCTCACCGTCAGCCTGCCGTGGCCGAGCACGCCCTACCGAGGCCGAGCGTCCTAATCGGGTCCGAGACTCTCCCTCGCCACCCGTCGGCCGTGCATCTACCCGGGTGACTGAGGCTACCCCTCGTCCCCCTTCCAGCCGAGGCCGAGCACACCTGTCCGAGGCCGAGCGTCTCAACCAGGGCTGAGGCTTCCCCTCGCCCCTTCTGCACCGATTCGAAGCCCCCGAGGGACCCAAAGCGGGCCCCTTGACCACGTTGACCGGGCTCTCCACGGTCAACGCTTTGTAGTGAGAAAACACTCTGAAACCTCTGGCGCCGTCTGTGGGAAACGAAAATCATCCCACGAAACAGAAAACCACACCAACAATGGCACGAGCCAGCAATGGAAGGAAGCGCATGCCCCCCATCCCGGAGGAGGGGAATGGCGCGTCGAACGGTAACCCCGAGGACGTGCCCGTCGGCGACCACCCTGCCCTCTCAACCGAGAAGACCGGCGGCTCAGAACTGGCCACGCAAGGACAGCTCCGCGCCCTGGCTCAGGAGACCAACACAAGCCTCCAGACGTTGGTCGCGACGGTGCAGCAGCTCGTTGGCCCTGCGCCGCCCAACGGAGGCACGTTGGACGATAGCCATCGATGGACAGGGGGTCCCCCGCACTTGCGGTCTGCCGTGGTCGACGACCACGGGGCCCGGAAACCGAACACGGAGCGTCGGTTCACGCTGTCCAGCTCTCGTCAGGCGAGGTCACGCGCCTCCTCGCCCTATCGTGAAAGGAGCCGAAGAGAGACCGAAGGGACGAACGGCGAATCGATGACGGCATCGTCTCGTCGATCACGGTCGTCCCGCCGCAGGAGAAGCGAACGACACCACTCAAGAGACCGATCACGGCGGAGCAGGAGCTCCCGCAGGAGGAGTCGGGAGCGTCGGGTCAGCCCGACCCCCAGCGTGGCGAAGGCTGCGGAGCCAGCCCCGCCGGCGCCGGTGCTACCCCCACCCCCGATCGAGCCGGAAGCAGGCGAATACCGCATCCCCGGAGGCATCCACGGGGACCGGTGTCCCTTATCACGGAGAATAACCGACGCCCGGGTCCCCTCCCGATTCAGGATCCCGGTGCTGGGAAAGTACGACGGAATAGGAGACCCGGCACACCACGTGATGGACTACGAGGGGGACATGGCCTTCCAGGGAGCTGACGATGACCTGCTTTACCGGGGCTTCTATTCTACTCTCAGGGGAGCGGCGAGGATCTGGTACCACAGCCTGCCCGGCCGCTCCATCGACAGTTTCGAGCAACTCGCCCAGCTGTTCTGCAAACAGTTCATGGCGGGGAGGCTGATCAAGCCTGGTGCTGAACATCTGTTCAACATAGTGCAAGGCCCGGCCGAGCCACTCCGACAGTTCATGCGCCGCTTCAATGCGGAAAGGCTAAACGTGAACAACCCACCCGACCTGGTGGTCCAGACGGCTCTTAAGAAAGGGCTTCGCCACATGGGCCTCAAGAAGTCCCTACACAACGACCCCCCGAAGGACCTCCCCGGGATCATGGCAAGGGCCGAACGCTTCATGCTGACCGAGGAGGCCTTGGCCGAGGACGCAGGAAAAACCGCTCGAGGGACCAAGCGTGGCGACGGCGGACGAGCTAGCCCCGAAGGGTACCGGACCGAGAAGAGGCAGAGGAACAGGCAGCAGGGAGAAAGCGCGAGGGACACCACCCCAGACGCCATTCTCGCCCAAGTACAGAAGGAAGAGCGAGCTGATCGCCCCCCACCGAAGGCTAAAAGAGGCGGGAAGAACAGGGAGAAGTACTGTAAGTACCATAAGGACGATGGTCATGACACGGAAGATTGCTGGCATTTGAAGAAGGACATTGAGAAGCTGATGAGCCGAGGGCACGCCAAGAATCAGGCCGACGAGCCGGCCCACGGAGAAGGGACCTCCACGCAGCCAGACAAGGGGAAGAAGATCAACACCATCCAAGGCCCCCTCCGCATCATAGAGTGAGCAGGCAACGTCTCTCCCCCCGGTGGCAGCCTAGTATGAGGGAGTTATCTAGTTTTACATCCCTCTGTCTAGCTTCATTTCCTTTTTTCCATTTCCTCCAAATGTACCGGTCCGACAGGACTCTTGAGAGTACAAACGCATTCCTTTTGTTGTCTTTATTTAAAATCCCGACGGAGTTGACATGTCGCCAATAACGCAAAAGGCCGGGGACCACCGCCTCACTGGAGGAAGAAGAGGAGCTTTGCCCTCGCCGACCGTCTCCGGCACTCATAAGTCCGGGGGAAATTCCAGCAGGCACGAACGCCGACCGGTCCTAAGCCGAGGAGCTTGGCCCTCGCCGACCGACTCCATCGCTCATAAGTCTGGGGGCAATTCCCCCAGCAGACGCGGATGCCGACCGGTCCTAAGCCGAGGAGCTTTGCCCTCGCCGACCGACTCCAGTGCTCATAAGTCTGGGGGCGATTCCCCCAGCAGGCACGGACGCCGACCGGTCCTAAGCCGAGGAGCTTTGCCCTCGCTGACCGACTCCATCGCTCATAAGTCTGGGGGCAATTCCCCCAGCAGACGCGGATGCCGACCGGTCCTAAGCCGAGGAGCTTTGCCCTCGCCGACCGACTCCAGTGCTCATAAGTCTAGGGCGATTCCCCCAGCAGGCATGGACGTCAACCGGTCCTAAGCCGAGGAGCTTTGCCCTCGCCGACCGACTCCAGAGCTCATATGTCTGGGGGCGATTCCCCCGGCAGGCACGAACGCCGACCGGTCCTAAGCCGAGGAGCTTTGCCCTCGCCTACCGGATCCAGCGCTCATAAGTCTGAGGGCGACTCCCCTAGCAGGCACGAACGCCGACCGGTCCTTAGCCGAAGAGCTTTGCCCTCGCCGACCGACACCAGCGCTCATAAGTCTGGGGGCAATTCCCCCAGCAGGCACGGACGCCGGCCGGCCCTAAGCCGAGGAGCTCTGCCCTCGCTGACCGACCCCTGCGCCCATAAGTCTGGGGAGAATCCCCAACGCCAGTTTCGTCCATTCCCAAGCCAAGAACAAGGCGACAACGCAAAGTACACAAGAAATCCAAGTAAGTCGATTTCGTTTATAATAGTTAACCAGAGTACAAAAATGCGTCTTATTTACAGGGGATCAAGGCGAAGGGAACACCCTACAAACAATCTACTCACGACGAATGACAGAGTTCATCACCAACAGAAGCTAGATCGACACCGACAAAGCAAAATTGGTTGACAAAAGACCCAAAGTAGATGACCCAAGCTAACGGCCATGCAACCAGCAATTATTGGCCGCGGGGCTGAAGGAGATAGCGGGGGCCAGGGATCCATTTCAAGTAGACTGGCCCAAAGCGAAGCGGATGCTAAAAAATTTGAGGATAAAAGCCGGGAGGGGCAGCTCAGTGAGCCCGAGCTCGAGAGGACACATCCCCGGGCACTTCGCCCTGCTCGGAGCGAGGGGACTCGACTGGCGGAGGGGCTTGCCGGACACGCTCCGCACATTCCCGGAAGGAAGACTGGACGACTTCGACGATCCGGGGGGCGATGATGTCTACATACTTACCGAAGGCCTCCCTGAGAACCTCGAAGATCCTCTTCCCCAGGGTCTCGACGACGCCCTTCTCCACCTCCTCCGCAAGCCGCATTACCTGACGCCGGTCCGACAGTTCCCTCTGAAGCTCCTCCCTCTCCAGGCGGAACGACTCCGCCGCTTCCTCAGCCGACTGATGAGCATCCTCCAGCTTTCCCTCGAGGTCACCCACTTGTCCCTCCAACGCAGCCACACGGAGGGTGAGGCGCCGAGACTCCATCTGGGCCTCCATCATAGCCACCTCGGCCGCCCCGGCCCGCTCCTGAGCCTTCATGGTGGACTCCTCCAGCTTCCTTAAGAGGATGGCTCGCCGCTGCAGTTCCACGGCAAGCGTCGACCCCTGGAAAACGGGACATAAGCTAGGAAGGGTGTGAAGGGAAAGAAAGGACTGCGAGAGGGCCGAACCTGTTGAAGGGCCCAAACCAAAGAATCCGACACCTTGTCGGCGGGAATCTTCTCGAGGGTGCTGCGGTCCCGGTGGAAGACAGTGCTCTCGGACACCTGCTGGGCCAGGGCTCGGTCGACGAACACCGAACTCCCGGGGGCAACATCGAGGGAAGCCATATGGCTCGCCAATAGCGCTCCGATTCCCGGGGACGGAGGCGGGGACGCTGCGATGGGGGTGGACGTCAGAGTCACCTGAAGACCCCCGGTGGTGTCGGCAGGAGGCACAGAACTGGCCGGGCTGGGGGACTCTGCACCCTCCTTCCTCTTCTTCCCTCCGTGAGGCTCCACAAGCGCCGGAGGAGAGCGCTTCCGCCTTGCCCCATCCCCACTCTCGAGGACGGGAGGGGACGCTCCGAGGGCGGGGGGACTACACCGGACCCGCCATCAGCCCCTGCCACTCGGGCTGGTGGGGCGGATCCGGCTTTTACTACGCCCTCGAGGAGGAGATCGCCAGAAGAGGAGGCAGGAGGCACGGCCACTACCTTGCCCCCGGAGGGCTCGGCTCGGCGCACATCCTCCTCAACTACCTTGCCCACGGAGGGCTCGGCTCGACGCACCTCCTCCTCAACAGTCCGTCGAGGCGCCCTTCCGGAGGTACTGCCTCGGCTCCGAGCAGCTCCACGACGGATCAGCTCATCAACGTCACGAACAAACTCGCGGCCTGCCATCCCTACAAAGGAAACCGAAATCAGGATGAGTCACAAGGCAGTCCGAGGAAGAAAGAGCGACCTACCCGGGGACCACAAGATGGCCTTCAGGAGTAGGTCATCCAACAAAGAGCAGATGGACTTCGATTCCAAAGGAAGAGCCGACAGCATCGCGGCGGCTGTCTGGTCAGCGTCGGAAAGGGCTAACGGTGAGCAAGGCTGGACGGACGCGCCCCAGCTTGTCAGGATCTGGGCATCACCCAAAAAGACCACAAAGACATAATCCGAGCTCCAATCCCCCGACCAGCGGGGAAGCCCTATCAGACATTCCCTCCTTGAACGGGCACGGAGGTGCAGCCATGACCCCGGCCCGACCACCTGGATCTGATAAAAGTGGAAAAGAAGGGGGAGAGACGGCTCCAGACCGCGGATGCAACAGAGCGTTACGAAGCCCGTCAGTACCGCGATCGAACACGGGGTGAACTGACACAGGGACACCGTGAGATGTTCCATGACCTGGATGAAAAAAGGATGGAGCGGGAAGCGAAGACCCAGGCGGAACATCTCGACGTAGGCGCCGACCTCATTGCTCCTCGGAAGGCAAATCCGCTCGTCGACAAATGGAACTCGAACCTCGTATGGGAAGCAGAGATATCTTTCCCGGATCTCCGCGGCCACCGAAGGAGGAGTCCTCGACTGAGTACGGAGGACGACCGGGGGCACATTAAGCCGCACGGCAGCCGACGCAACATCGTCACGGGCGTAGTCTGGAAAAAGTTTCCCCTTCCCCTTATCTTGAAGAGAACGACTCCCGGCGGGGGAACCTGACTCCCCTAGCCGGGGTTCGCCCCGCCCGGACTCCGGAGGACCCCTCGTCCTCCGGCCAGAACCGCCTATCCTAAGAGCAGCCATAAGATGAAAGCAAGAGAGGAATTACCTATTTTCAACTAGTTTGGAGAGGGCAAAGAAGCGAAGGCGACGTGGAACTCCGAGTTGCTGAAGGCTTTGAATACCGGGAGGAGCAAGGGAGAAGTGGAAATCAACACAACTGGGGATCTTATATGCCAGGGGAGAATTCGAAGCGCCTGACAAGAACGCGTGGCGAGGCTCGAAGAGTCGGCGACGTTCCGAAATTGGCGCCAGTCGAAGTCCAATCGATCCGCCTCATCATGACCTGCATTTATGGCCTCGCCTCGATTGAAGCGCCGCTCGGAATCTCAGGCGACACAACGGGCGATCTGAGCGAGCCGAGGCTAATCGACCCCACCAATGGCGGCTCACGAACCCTTCGGCTTCTCGAACTTAAGGCGACTCCGCGAGCGGCGGGGATAAGCTTGCCGCTACACGTGGCAGCATCTGAAGGCCGACGGCACTTCGGGACCCGCGCCTCAAAAATATCGAACGGGCCAACTCATGATGACGACTAATAAATGAGTCGGCATCGACTGGCGAGCTCGTCAAAATCGGCAGAGGTCACATCGGCCGAGCCGAACCGGCCGAGGCCGATCAACCCGACCGATGGGGGCAATTGTTACGCCTATTTGACCGAGACCCATAAAGCACGAGCCCAGGAGCCCGACTACTGGTCAAAAGCCCATCTGCGTCCTCAAAGCCCATTCGACAAAGGCCCTACAAGGGACCTTCTCGAACGTCGATCCGACCCGGCCCCAATAACCCGTTGGTCGCTCGCCCACTCCTGCGAAAACCACTCCCCCGGACGCGCGACCACTAAATAGCGATAATGGGGAGGTGCTGGCATGGCGGAGAGAGCGGCGGCGAGGGGGGACTGATGGGGCACGATCAATGGCGGGCGTGGGACGTGGGCCAGAGGCAATCACGCGGGAGCTCTACAAAAGGGCCAGGAAGACGACGAAGAAAGGGACCGCATCTCAGGTAACAAAACCTAAGGTACTCCATCAACGACCTCGTTCCCCCAATTCATCTCCTTCCTCCCCCGCTCGCGCCGAGAGACGCCGTTACGATCTCCTCACGAGTCGGACCGTCTCCGCCGGGCCTCCTTTCTCAGATCTCTATCTGACTTAGGCATCGGAGGGGATTTGGCCGGAACCAAGGTCCGGCCCCCTGACGAGCGTTCTCGTCTGCGCAGGTGGACAACAGATCAACGGGCCGAGGCTACCCCTCGCCCCTCTCCGACCACTCGATCAACCGGACAGTGAGGCTTCCCCTCACCGTCAGCCTGCCGTGGCCGAGCACGCCCTACCGAGGCCGAGCGTCCTAATCGGGTCCGAGACTCTCCCTCGCCACCCGTCGGCCGTGCATCTACCCGGGCGACTGAGGCTACCCCTCGTCCCCCTTCCAGCCGAGGCCGAGCACACCTGTCCGAGGCCGAGCGTCTCAACCAGGGCCGAGGCTTCCCCTCGCACCTTCTGCACCGATTCGAAGCCACCGAGGGACCCAAAGCGGGCCCCTTGACCACGTTGACCGGGCTCTCCACGGTCAACGCTTTATAGTGAGAAAACACTCTGAAACATATACTTACGCCAAGAGTTTGTTGAATCCGAGACGCGGGTTCGATCATAAGCAAGGAAAAAACCGATAAGAATTTCAATTTTTTTTCCACGTTTTATTCTTCTTCGATTAATCACGACTCATGTATAGCAAGCCGCAGTATGACAAGCTAATCAAAATCAAACACTAGTTTTCAACATTAATCGAGCTTAATAATGGAAATAATTAACACGTCGTCGTCGTCGTCATCTGCTTACTTTTTTTCTTCCTCAAATCGATATCGTTTCACCATTTCTCCTGCCCTTCCTCTCAGCGACGAGCCCCTTGATCTCTTCAATCACGCGGCTCACGCTGACGTAAGACGACCCCCCCTCCGCCATCGCCGCCGCCGCCAGCTCCTTGTACCTCCTCGCGTTCCTCCTCACCTCCCTCGCCTCGTCGTCTCCTCCGCCCATCAGCCGGTCCACCGCCTCCCTGATCGTCTCCCCTCTGACGACCGCCTTCTCCTCGGCGTCCACCGCCCTCATCCTCGGCCCCTCGAGGATCCTCACCCCGATCTTCAGCACCTCCACGACGAGCCTCTCGTGCAGGAACTGCTCCCAGTGCAGGGGCCAGGCGATCACCGGCAGCCCGGCGCAGACCGCCTCGACGGTCGAGTTCCAGCCGCAGTGCAGTACGTACCCTCCGGTCGCCGGATGGTTCAGGATCGCGACCTGGGGCGCCCACTCCGTCAGGATCAGCCCCCTGCCTTCGACCCCCTCGCGGAAGCTTTCCGGCAGCCAGCCGTCGATGGTCTCGGCCCCTCCGCCCTTTCCCCTCACGACCCAGATGAAAGAATGCCGGCATCTCTCCAGTCCGACGGCGATCTCCCTCAGCTGCTCGGCGCTCAGGGCGCACTCGCTGCCGAAGCTGACGTAGAAGACCGATTCGGGGTCCTTGGCGTCGAGCCACTTCTTGATCCACCCCCAATCTCCACCGGCGGCGGCGGCGGCCGCGGTCTTGTAGAGGGGCACGGGCCCGATGCACGAGATCTTCATGGGGGTTCCGGCGAGCGTCACCTTGCCGACGTGCTCAACGTACTCCGGGGCCAGCTCGTAGAAGGAGTTGAACAGGATGCCGCGGCACCACCGCTCGGCCTCCCTGGTCCTCGCCATGCCCTCGTTGGGGGTGCGCAGGTAGACGGGTATCTCGGCCCGATCGAGCGCCAGCGGGTGCGGCAGCCCCTCCAGCGGGACGACGGCGCCGGCGGCGAGGTGGTGGGCGCGGGTCAGGAAGAGGTTCTGCGACACGGCGTTGGCGAAGGGGGAGGTGGTGCAGAAATGGAAGTGGGGGATGGACAGCGAGGCCGCCGCGAGCTCCGGAGGCCAGCAGAAGAAGAGCATGGGGTCGCACACGACGCAGTCGGGGCGGAGCTCGGCGAGGAGCTGGTGGAAAGGGGGGTACAGGCGCTTGATGCCGTCGAAGAGGCGGAGGATGTCGTGGGAGTTGGATCCCGAGGGGAGGGTGTCGGTGCATTCGACGCCGGCGGGGAGGCCGACGTCGGCGGAGGGGAAGGGGATGAGGTGGAGGCTGAGGGAGAGGCCGGAGGCCTGGGCCTGGTCGACGGTGCCGCTGATGTAGGGTTCGTTGGCCGGGGTCGTGACGACGGTGCAGCGGGCGCCGCGCTCGGCGAAGAGCCGGGCGGCGTCGACCATGGGGATGATGTGGCCGCGGGCGAGGTAAGGGAAGAAGAAGATGCGGAGGGGTTCGTCTGAGCCCATTAATCGTCAATGCTTTTGTGAATGAAACCGACGACAGAGAGTGGGGTGGGGACTAAAACCGAGGACAGAGACACGCACTAATGTATAGAAAGATCTCGGGAGTTGCTATACACACATACCTAATTGCCGAACACACGGATCATTAATTTTACTAGTTTATTTAATTTTTAAGCCACAATCCATTCCCCTCTCAGATCTAGACCCCTCTCTAACTCCCCCCATGCCTCCCCTATGCTCCGAGGTGTTGCCCATGTGCTCTTCCCTTCTATTGAGTTTCCTTGACACTAGACATTTCCTCTTTTTTTTAAAAAAACACACACAAAAGATAAGTGAAATTCCTTCTCACAGTCGGCAAACTGAGGAGTTACCATATTCGGATCCCGATTCTCAGTCGGAAACTGGAAACTGAAACTTCAACCTGCCTTCATTTTACAAGTGTTAATCGATTTCGGCATCATGCATGATTGATATATCACGCATGGTTTCCAAACAGTGGTAATTTAGATACCTTCTTGTTATTTCCCTCACTTGAGTAAGTGGCTGTTTCTTTTTCGCACAGTGGCGGTGTAGGCTATCGGCCTTTCTTTAAAAGATACCGTTTCAAAGAAGGGAGTGTTGTGATACGACTATTTTGGAGAAGTCCAAGAGCAAGAGGCCTGAGCCCAAACCAAGGACGGGAGGCCCACGAATGGGACTTGGCCCAACCGACGAGGCCCACGAAAAGATTCGTAGTTGTCACGCCCCGCTTCCCTAAAATGGAGGCGAGACGTGAAAAGGTCCGCACAGACGTGGAGCTGTGAAGCTACACGCCTGATAAGCGTCAATAAAACATATGCAGGTCCCTGTAACCACGAGCAGAACAAGATAATAACACAAGGAGATACAGAAATAAAATCCCAAATCTCAGCAATGTCCAAACATTAAAATTAAGTTCAACATCCAGAAAAGCCACCAGGCTAAACGAAAGAGTCTAGGCCCAAAACATGGCCAACAAAAGCCAACACGGCACAAAGTATTGGTGCTACGCACCGACAACAAAAGCAGTCTAAACAACAACACAAACAGTCTCTACGACTGATCGCCCGTGTCCACGTACTCCTTCTTAGCAAACGCGGGTCCTGACTCGGCGTCAGCAAACACCACGTCCTCTCCAACGAACTCTGGCTCAGGATCTAACATGTGTCACCCAAAAGAGAGAGGGGCACATGTCAGCAAGTCTAAAAGACTTGTGCAAGGAAACTGAAAGTAAACTAACAACCTAACAGTTCAAGTAGGATGCAATGACATGACATTTAAGTATGATGCAACAGTTAAAAAGGACAAGAAGGGGGCAAGCACGCACGATGTAGCAAAAGCTACCAAATCACTAATTCACGAATTTCACTTATCACAAATCACTTATCACGATTTTCACTTTGTGCTCAGAGTTTCCGTCTTTTAGCTAGAGTGGCTGATCGGGCCAACTCCTAAGCTCAAGCGACTGTTTAACCCTACCCCTCCACGTGTATCGAGCGTTGGGGTTAGCAACACACTAGCTCGCTTCTGGATCACGAGCTAGGAAGTGTATTTGGCATATGGGTGCACCTAGCCTTGATCACTGTGTAGGAGTCAAAATCCTACTCGCCGCAGCTTACATTTTAAAGTAGCGTGTGCTACGCAATCACGATGAACAATCAATGTATGCAATGACATGAACAGATATTCGCGTACAGTTAATTGAAATTAAACATGACATACAAGTATGATGAAGGTGACGGATCTAGCTTAGTTGTCAAGCTAGATCAAAGGGCGTCTAGGCAGCTATCCTTTCACTGCCTAGTCTCTTTTACGCTAAAACAAGGAAATGGCCAAAGGTTTGGCCTGAAACCCTAAGTGGCAAGTTTCACTTGCCTAGCACCGAGGATGACGATCGCGAAGGTTCGTCTCACAATCGCTAATCTACGGGGAATGTCGCTGTTATGGAGAAACAATCATCAAAACAATAACCATTTTTATTAGGGTTTAACAAAAATCACATATGGGTTATGAGTATATTATAGGATCGAGTTATTACCGAATCGTTAGCGGAAGAACGATGCCGAGCAAGCACGGCCACGGAAGAACGATCCGAAAAACTATGGCTCAGATCTGGAAACGACGAGGAAACCTTGGAGAAATGGGATTTTGGGATTTTGGGGTTTGGCCGATGGCCTAGGGGAGGTGGCCGACGCTAGGAGGGGGTGAGGGGACTCCGGGGATGAAGGATGAGAGCTAGGGAATGTTGGATGAGTATTGGGGAAGAAGGAGGCTCAAAAGGAAATGAAAGAAGAAAGAAAATGATCGGGGGGTTTAAATAGGATTCGTGCGGCGGGTGGGCAAACCCTAGGTTTTCGACAGCGGTTAGTCGGTCAAAGAAGGTTGGCTGACCGACTAGTTTAAGAACTAGTCGGTCGGTCGTTCTACTGTGACCGACTAAGAGCAAGCAGCGAAAAGGAATAAAATCTGGGAAATTGAATTAGTCGGTCTTTGAAGGCCCGTCGACCGACTAGTTTGCAACCTTGTCGGTCGGTGAGTGTTCATTGACCGACTAACGATAAACAATAACTTAGGTAAAATTAATCAAAGGAACTAGTCGGTCTGAGAGCAAGTTCTGACCGACTAGTTGCGCATCTATTCAGTCGGTGGTTGTTCTTAGACTGACTAAGAGTAAACAGTAACTTCTGAGTTTTTGATTTAATGAACTAGTCGGTTTGAGAAGAGTTGCCGACCGACTAGATCTCAATCTAGTCGGTTGGTTCCCCTTCTTGAACCAACTAAAGTGCACGAAAAGTGCCGAATTGAAGCGCGAAGCTTCGGGAAGATTCCTATGGCTTTTAAGATCACTCTAACTCTAAAATATGAGCGATTTGAAGTTCGTCATGAGTGACTTACTCCAAGATCAACGATTTAAGGAAGAGGCTAGAAAATCACGACGAACCGATCGAAAACGAAAGCTACGGAGATGGAAAATCACACATAAGGAGAAAATCCAGTAAAACATATATAATATAGAAAATCCAAATACATGAAAAACTAGTCGTTACATCCTCTCCAACTTAAGAAAAATTCCGTCCTCGGAATTTTTCAACACTCACTCACGTGTCCGGGAACAAAAGTGGGTAATGCTTTCTCATCTCATCCTCTCTCTCCCAAGTAGACTCTCCTGGCGAGCCGTGTCGCCACATCACCCTCACAAGATTGACAACCTTGTTCCGGAGTGACTTCTGACGCCTGTCCAGAATCTGCACTGGCTGCTGGTCATACGTCATATCAGGGCGAACGGTGATCTCCGAGAAATCCACAGCATGAGATGGATCGCTAATGTATCGACGAAGCTGTGACACATGGAAACCATTGTGAACTCCTTCCAAAGATGGCGGCAAGGCTAAGCGGTAGGCTACCTCGCCAACTCTCTCAAGAACGTCAAACGGTCCAATGTATCGCGGGCTCAACTTCCCTCGCTTCCCAAAGCGAATCACACCACGATTTGGGAAAATCTTCAAGAACACATGGTCGCCTGGCTGAAACTCTAAAGGACGACGTTTAGCATCCGCCCAATGCTTAAAACGGTCCTGAGTAATCCTCAGCCTCTCCCGAATGTTCCTGACAACATCCACAGCCTCCACAATCATCTCAGGTCCCAACAGCTCCCGATCACCAACGTCATCCCAACTCAATGGCGATAGACATTTCCTCCCATAAAGCGCGGCGAAAGGCGCCATGCCAATGCTCGCCTGGAAACTGTTATTGTAGGAAAACTCTACCAGATGTAGATGGTCCTCCCACGAACCCTTGAAATCCAACATGCACGCCCTCATCATGTCCTCCAAAATCTGAATCGTCCTCTCGGACTGGCCATCTGTCTGCGGATGGTACGCCGTGCTGAAACTTAGACACGTACCCAAACTCTTCTGCAAACTCTGCCAGAACTGAGATGTGAACCTCGTGTCTCAGTCCGACACGATACTCACAGGGACTTCGTGAAGTCGTACGATCTCCTGCACGATTCATGTTACATCACTATTTGAAATAGGATAAGGAAATAGAAACGGAGAGTAAAAGAATTTACCTCCATGTATCTCCTTGCTAGCGCCTCAGTGGACTGTCCTACTCAGAATGGAATAAAGTGCGCGGATTTGGTCAATCGATCTACGATCACCCAAATCACGTCATTCTGCTTCGGACTCCGAGGTAGTCCAGTCACGAAATCCATAATGATGTGTTGCCACTTCCACTCTGGAATCGGAAGCGGTTATAGCAACCCTGCCGTACGCTGATGCTCCGCCTTTACCTGCTGGCAAACCAGACACTTGGCTACACTCCGAGCCACGCTCCTCTTCATACCATGCCACCAATAGTTCAGGCGAATATCCTTGTACATCTTGGTCCCACCAGGATGCACAGAATACGGTGAACTGTGTGCCTCCACCAACAACTCCTCTCTGATATCCCCAGCTGGCACACACAACCTGGCTCCATATCTCAGCGAGCCATCCTCATGAATCAAGAAGTCAGTCCGCAGACCGGATTCCACCTGCTCCCGAATCTTCACCAGCTTCAGATCCTCAGCCTGGCCAGCCTTGATCCTATCCACGATCGTCGACCGTATCTGCATACACATCAACGAAGAAGCCTCCCCAGGAAGAACGATCTCAACACCAGAATCGCAAAAATCCTGCTACAATCTCCACTGCGAAGTCAACATCATCACCGCTGGAAGTCTACTCAGCGCATCAGGAACCATCAAAACAATAACCATTTTTATTAGGGTTTAACAAAAATCACATATGGGTTATGAGTATATTATAGGATCGAGTTATTACCGAATCGTTAGTGGAAGAACGATGCCGAGCAAGCACGGCGACGGAAGAACGATCCGAGAAACTATGGCTCAGATCTGGAAACGGCGAGGAAACCTTGGAGAAATGGGATTTTGGGGTTTTGGGGGTTGGCCGATGGCCTAGGGGAGGTGGCCGACGCTAGGAGGGGTGAGGGGACTCCGGGGATGAAGGAGGAGAGCTAGGGAATGTTGGATGAGTATTGGGAAAGAAGGAGGCTCAGAAGGAAATGAAAGAAGAAAGAAAACGATCGGGGGGTTTAAATAGGATTCGTGCGGCGGGTGGGCAAACCCTAGGTTTTCGACAGCGGTTAGTCGGTCAAAGAAGGTTGGCTGACCGACTAGTTTAAGAACAGTCGGTCGGTCGTTCTACTGTGACCGACTAAGAGCAAGCAGCGAAAAGGAATAAAATCTAGGAAATTGAATTAGTCGGTCTGTGAAGGCCCGTCGACCGACTAGTTTGCAACCTAGTCGGTCGGTGAGTGTTCATTGACCGACTAACGATAAACAGTAACTTAGGTAAAATTAGTCAAATGAACTAATCGGTCTGAGAGCAAGTTCTGACAGACTAGTTGCGCATCTAGTCGGTCGGTGGTTGTTCTTAGACCGACTAAGAGTAAACAGTAACTTCTGAGTTTTTGATTTAATGAACTAGTCGGTTTGAGAAGAGTTACCGACCGACTAGATCTCAATCTAGTCGGTTGGTTCCCCTTCTTGAACCAACTAAAGTACACGAAAAGTGCCGAATTGAAGCGCAAAGCTTCGGAAAGATTCCTATGGCTTCTAAGATCACTCTAACTCTAAAATATGAGCGATTTGAAGTTCGTCATGAGTGACTTACTCCAAGATCAACGATTTAAGGAAGAGGCTAGAAAATCAAGACGAAACGATCGAAAACGAAAGCTACGGAGATGGAAAATCACACATAAGGAGAAAATCCACTAAAACATATATAATATAGAAAATCCAAATACATGAAAAACTAGTCGTTACAGGAGTTGGACCAGCCGCGAACCGGCACATGCACGATTAGCACATGCACGCCGGAGATAACCGTTCCCATAAAAGCGTGGCACCTTAATGACCATTAAGGAACCCATTAATCGACTCCCCCCACGACGCATGCAGGCGCTTCTATGGAGGTGGGTCGCAGGGGCGTGAGTGGGGAGTAGTCAGGGGACGTGGATTGGGGGCAATCGTGGGCCAAACCCTATAAAGGGACTACAGAGGCAACCGAGAAGAGGATCGAATCCCCGAGATCAACACCGGAGGTATTCCATTAACATAACTTGCTTTCCGCCATTATATTCCCCCCATAGCTCGGTCCGAGGATACGTGTGTCGGCCTCCTTTCGAGCCGTACTGATCCCGTCGAGCATCCTTCAGACCTGTTCTGACTTAGGCATCAGAGGGGACTTGGCCAGAACCAAGGTCCGCCCCCCTGATGAGTTTCCACGTCTGTCCAGGAAGAAGCGGAACCGAGGGGAAAGGAGACTCTCGATCGGTAACCCATGAGCAGTTCCGTCTCTTCGCCCAGGAAACCAACGCCAACCTCCAGACGTTGGTCGCCACGATTCAACAGCTCGTCGGTAACCCGTCCATCCAGCTAGATGGGATGATATGGGCCCACCTGCTGGGAGGGGACCATCAGCCTATACGGTCCGTCGTGGTCACCGACCACGGGAAGGGAGCAACCAACCCGGAACGGCGATTTACCATGTCGGGCTTCGTCCTGGTGCGATCCTCCACTCCCACCTCGCCTCGTGAGGGAGATGGGATAGGCCACGAGCAAGCTGAAGGTGAATCAGTTACCGCCTCATCTCGGTGACCAGGCTTGACAAATCGGCGACCGACCGATCGCCGAGCCTCGGGGGACCGACCTCGTCGGAGCGAAAGTTCCCGTCGAGTAAGGCTGAATAAACGAGAATACCGAAGAGAGAAGAGGAACGCCGACCGATCAACTCCTGCCCCCAGCTCAGCAGGGACTCGGGCGAGGCCCCGACGTGACCTCGCACGCTCACCACCATCGGGAAACCACTGTGTGAGCACAGGAGGGTGTCCAGGGGGTGCCAGAGGCGACCGTTGTCCGCTATCCCGAAGGATAACTGAGGCACGGGTACCCTCTAGATTCAAGGTGCCGACGTTGGAGAAGTATGACGGCACGGGCGATCGAGAAGACCACGTGATGGACTATGAGGGGGTCATGGCGTTCCAAGGGGCCGACAACACCCTACTATGCAGAGGCTTTTATTCCACCCACCGGAGAGCGGCCTAGAGTTGGTACCATTGTCTCCCCAACCGCTCCATTGACAGCTTCAAGGACCTCTTCCAGCAGTTCTACAAACAATTCATGGCCGGTCGTCAGGTAAAACCGGACTCAGAACTCTTGTTCAATGTGGTGCAGAGTCCCGAAGAAACCCTGAGGCGCTACATGCGTAAATTCAATGCAGAAAGGCTGAACGTGGAGAGCTGCTACGAGTTGGTCATGAAAACGGCCCTGAAGAAAGGGCTCCGACACAGGGGCCTGAAGAAATCATTGCACAATGATGCTTCGAAAGACCTCACTGGGGTCATGGCCCGGGCGGAACGCTACATGCTGACAGAGGAGGCACTGGCCGTGGATAACGGAATTCACCCAACGGGGCCAGGTGGGGGTCCAAGCACGATGAGAGCGAGCGTCGTGGCCCTGACGAGCATCGGCCAGAGAATAGGGCCAAAGGAAAGCAGCGCAGGGAGGAGCCACGACCCTCCAGGCTGAACACCGCCCCGAACGTCGTCCTCGCGCCCGCCCATAAGGAGGGGCGCATTAACAGGCCGCCTCCGAGGATGAAGAGAGGTGGAAAGGACGAAGAGAAGTATTTCAAATACCACAAAGACAATGGCCATGACACCAACGACTGCTGGCATTTAAAGAAGGATATAGAGAAGCTGGTCAGCAGGGGCCATTTGAAGAATTTCGTCGACGAATCAACCCCCACCCTCGGGGAGGGGACATCCAAGCAGATGGACAAGGAGAAGAAGGTGAATGTGGTCCAGACGGCCATGCGAATCATTGAGTGAGCGGACATGACGATCCTCCACAGCTCCCCCAGGGCAAGATTAGCTTGTCCTCGCCTCCCCTCATTTTGTTTTCCTCCGAATGTACACCCAGGTTCAAGAAATGAAAAGAGAACCGTGTTGGTACATATCTACTTTTTCTCACGGTATCTAGCTGGGTGATCGATCGCGGAGCAGAAGGGAGTTCACCTCTCCCGGCGGGTTGGTAACACCGATCAGACAGAAGGCTGGGGGCAACTCCCCTAGCAGGCAGGTTCATCGGTTGGTCGTAAGCTGGTGGGTGGATTTTCCCGCTGACCAACCAACCCAATCGACAGTTAGGCTGGGGCAACTCCCCCAGCGGGACGATTGTCGGGCTCGTCCATAAGTCTGGGGGCAACTCCTCCAACGGGCCGATCCCCAGGCCCGTTCGTAAGGCTGGGGGTAACTCCCCCAGTGGGCCGATCCCCAGGCCCGTCCGTAAGGCTGGGGGTAACTCCCCTAGTAGGCGGGTTCATCGGTTGGTCATAAGCAGGAGGGTAGCTACATCCGCTGACCCGCCGGCCCGATTGACTGTAAGGCTGGGGGCAACTCCTCCAGCGGGATGATCGCCAGGCCCGTCCGTAAGGCTGGGGGCAACTCCCCTAGCAGGTGGGACCGTCGGTTGGTCGTAAGCCGAGGGGTAGCTCCTCTCGCTGACCAGCCGACCCGATCGACCGTAAGGCTGGGGGCAACTCCCCCAGCAGGCCGATCACCGATCGACCGTAAGGCTGGGGTAACTCCCCCAGCAGGCCGATCACCGAGCTCATTCGTAAAGCTGGGGTAACTCCCCCAGCAGACGGGACCATCGGGTGGTCATAAGCCGAGGGAGAGCTCCCCCCACTGACCTGTCGGCCCGATCGACCGTAAGGCTGGGGCAACTACCCCAGCAGGCAGATCAACAGGGCCGCCCGTCTGGCTGGGGCAACTTGTAGTGCCCTGGGAAGCTACTGCACATGTACTAGAGGGGGGGTGTGAATAGTACTTTTAAATAATAAGGAGTGTTATTCCTAATTATCGTGCAATTAACAAACAACGATGCGGAATAACTACAATCAAGAAATAATGCAAACGCAAACACAATGGTTTAATGGGTTCGGATCCACCCAAGTCTCCCCGACTTGTTCCCGGTGATCCTACGTCCCAACCACCCGGATCCCTTCCGGATACTTGAGTTAGAAACCCTAACTCAAGATTTCCAATATGACCACTTGCGAAAACCTCACAAGTGCAAACGACCTACAATCGATGACCGTGACTCCCACAACCCGGGATCACGCAAAACCTCTCACAACCGAGAGTATACAATTCAAATATAACTGAAATGAAATGCTTACCAACAAAATACCTATGCCTTGAGATTTCTTACCAAATTAGGGCAAAGAGGATTTTGATGGAGGAAGAGTCACCAAACCCTAGCTTCAAGAAGATGACCAACAATGGAAGCCTAGGGATGAGATGGATGACCTAGAATCAAGCCCTTGGCTTGGAAGGCTCACAACCAATGAATCTCTCTTGAAGAATAAGAGTGATGGAGAGATTCTTGAGAATGGGAGAGCTTGAAGATGAGAGTTGAAAGCTTTCTCTTTGAATCAATGGAGCTCTGGAAATGGCAGCCTTGGATCCTATGAAATAACCCCTTCAGGTATTTAAAGGATCAAGGGAAAGAAGAGAGAGAAACGTCGCTTTCAAAACTCCAACGGATCTAAATCTGAAGCAGACTAGTCGGTCAAAGAACAACCACTGACCGACTAGTTCATCAACTAGTCGGTCGGTGAAACAACGAAGACCGACTAAGAGGTGAACAGCCAAAAGGTGAAGTTTCAGGCAAAGACAACTAGTCGGTCAAAGAAGACTTGCCGACCGACTAGTTTCTCAACTAGTCGGTCGGTGAATGTTCTTGGACCGACTAACGTGGAAAAGGAATAGGTTGACTTCAAGATGACTTAGTCGGTTTAAGAACAAATGCTGACCGACTAGTTTCTCAACTAGTCGGTCGGTAAACGTTCTTTGACCGACTAACTCGAAACAGTAGCTCAGGATGAAAATGACTGTACACAACTAGTCGGTCTGAGAAGAAATCCTGACCGACTAGATCGTCATCTAGTCGGTCGGTGACTCTTCTTTGACCGACTAACTGTAGACAGGGAAAGAGCTGAAAATAGAGAAGGCAAACTAGTCGGTTCATGTAGAGTTGCCGACCAACTAGATCGTCATCTAGTCGGTTGGTGACTCTTCTTGAACCAACTAACATGCACAAGAAGCCGAGGGAAGAAGCGATAGGCTTCGGGAAAGTTTCTAATGGCTTCTATGATAATCCTAGCTCTAAGATATGAGCGAAATGAGGATTATAAAGTAAGTCCTACTCAAGGCTTAACATTCTAATCTATGAAGCTAGAAGACTATAAAATAAACCTTACGAGCCGTCTTCAAAGCTTCAATCTTCATTCCTCTTGACTTCCATATTGCTCCTTGAGCTTCAACGAAGCTCCAGGCACACGATCACGCGTATTGAGAAGTCTTGAGAAGTCGCTTTTGATGAACGTGGTATTTTGGCGACGATCTCCATAACTGCGCTCACAAATAAGTTAGTATACATTATTTATGTTTGCTCATCATCCAAAACCAAATCCGGGGAATCAGATCACAACATTCTCCCCCTTTTTGGTGATGACAAACCAATCATAAATAATAATCAATAATAATGATTCAATTGAAATTTACTTACTCCCCCTGCATTGATGACACGTTAGTTCCATATTCAATAATGTTCATATGCATCAAGCAGCAAGGGAAATATAAAATATGAATCCTAGTGTTGGACATATAGGATCAAAATCCACTCCATTTTTTTTTATCTTCACTCCCCCTGAAATTAGATTCATGGTAAATTCCTTTGAATTATTAATTAGCACATTATTATATCTCTCCCCCTTTGGCATTAGCAAAAAGAGCGGGAGGAGACAAAAACAATGGCTTAAAATTAACGCATGGGAGTCGAAGAATACGACCAAGGTCCAAAATAACATCAATGCAAAATACCGAATAAAAGCAAAGCGTGTCAAGGAGACCAAAGTCGAAAATCGGAAACCGAAATCATCAAACCATAGGCGAAATACGAAATACCAAATCATCTAGCCATAGGCGAAAATCGAAAGCCGAAATCATAAAATCATCGGCGAAAATCGGAAAACGAAATCACCAAGCCATAGGCGAAAATCGAAATACGAAATCATCAAGCCATAGGCGAAAAACGAAATCCGAAATCATCAAAAACTCAAATCGATTTTACTTATTGAGTTTTGGAACATACTCTCCAAAATCAATAGAATGCATGGAAAACAATTCTATGTTTCCATAGAAAGAATTCTATTAAATCCATAAAATCGTCGAACGACGAAATCAACATCAGAGACAAAAATAATCCGATGTGCATACCAAATGTAGTATGCAAGAATATTATGCCAAAAATAGATAGAACATCATATAACAATGGCATACACTAATCTAGCATACCAAATGAAACAAAATGATACCAATCGTAATATATTCTACCAATGGATACCAATATGACTCAAAAGTATGAAAATACTTACAACATTAAGCTCCCCCTACTTTGGTGCATCATTCAAGCACCATCAACTCCAATCGAATGAAAATCATTGCAAATCACGGAGTTGGTAGGGTTGGTATCTCATGGTGGATTTAACCTAGAGAATATCATTTTGGTATCCAAAAATCCTTTTGGATCCTATGGGTTAGGCAATAAATTTAGCTAACTAAATTCAAATTAAATGTAACCCATACAAACCACAATTGCTTTGGTACCCATAAAATGAAATTAAACTTATGGTACCAAGCAATGAAGGGTCAAAGGAAACTAACCCTTCGGAAACCAAGTCCTCGAGGAGCTTGATTTCCCAACATAATCATCATTCAAGATAACATCATTAATAAACGATTTCACATACAAATTCTTATTATGCATGCTTGTGTTCTTCGGACCCCAAATGGTGTAAGTCTTGGGAGTCCTAATCCTATTGGGAACATGCATATGTTGTTGGTTTCTATGTGATGCATGTCGTGGGTAAGCATATGGCATGCGATGCAATGGTGCATGACGATAATTATTCATATGAGAATGAGGATGAACATATGAATGTGGAGGAACACGTGCATGAGTGTGTCTCATATTGTGTGCACGTGCTCGTGGATGCGGAGCATAGAAATCGGCATATGTGCTAACATGTGGGGTAGGATGTGTGTTCCTACGTGGCATGGTATACATGTAAGCATGACCCTTCTTTGGAGGTCCACCCAAAGTGGGTTTCTTTCCAAAAGGGAGCGTGTTCCTAGCGGAAGCACCATTGGTAGAAGATCTACCCATGACGTGTTTACTTCCACTAGTAGAAGCATCGGAAGATGGCCTAACAAAGGCGGTGAACGATTTGGATGACTCTCCCATCTTATACCCCAAACCAATGTGATGATTGGCCGGAAGTAAGTCATCTAGGATATCATCCAACTTGCCCTTACCTTTGTTGAATTCATGAATTCGGCCTAATGTGCTCTCATGCTTCTCGGTGAGAGAATGCAAAGAAGCATCCAAAGTGGACACTTGCGATGCGAGTGCACAAACACGTGACTTGAGATTTTTATTCTCAATACTCAAAGTTGAGATTTGAGACGTCAAATCCGCTATCACATGTTCATCCGAATCCTTGATATGAACATGCTCAAGTTGAGACTTGAGATTTTCAATCTCATTTCTCAACCCATCAACAACGGTGTCGTTGTTGACGATGAAAGGCTTAGGCGAGTTTTTAAGACTATCTAATTCATTTTTAGTCTTCATAAACTTATTAGCCATATTAGAAAATTTATTCCAAAGTTGTTCATTGGCTATTCTAAGTTCATCATTGGTTACCTCTTCGCCTTCATCCTCGCTTCCATCCTCGCTTTCATCGGAGGATGTGTCTTCATCACGATCCTCTCTTCCCATGAAGCACGTGTGTGCTTTCTCCACACGTTCATCATCCGACTCTCCACTAGAGGAGTCCTCAGAGTCGGTGAATGTCCCGACAAGTCCTTTCTTGTGCTTTCTTGACTTGTCGTGCTTGGATGCCTTCCACTTCCCCTTGTGTTTGTAGAGAGGACAGTCAGGCTTGATATGTCCTGGCTTATTGCATTTGTAACACACGGGAGTAGAAACATTAGTCGAAATAAATTTAGAATTACGATTCAACTTACCTTGTCGGAAAAATCGGATGAATTTCTTTGCCATATTGGCCAATGTTTCCATGTCCAATTCTTCGTCCGATTCTTCTTCCGATTCTTCATCATCGGTAGAAGGAGCGGCCTTGAATGCAATTGCCTTTTTCTTTGGCTCGTCTTGCTTCAAGTACGCCTTCATCTTTTCCTTCATCCGGATCTTACTATCCTTGCGTACCTCATAAGACAACAAAGTACCCATTAGTTGTACGACGGTATATTTATTCATGTCGTTACCTTCCTCGATGGCAAAGGTACGCTTTTCCCAATATGATGGAAGACCGTCGATAATCTTCGCGACTTTCTCCTTTTGGGTATAGGTCTTTCCAAGAGCTTCCAAGTCGTTTGATATATCCACGAAACGAGCGTAATAATCCTTCATGGTTTCGCCCTGCTCCATATGAAACAACTCAAATTCTTTATTAGCAACGACGAGTTTAGAATCTTTTACCGTACTCGATCCTTCGTGCAATATGAGGAGTTGGTTCCATATTTGATATGCACTCTTACATGTGCATATCTTGTTGAAGTCCTCGGGCTCCAACGCACAATTCAAGGCATTCATTGCCTTGGCATTGGCAACTTCCGCGGCGACCTCCGCGGGAGTCCACTTCGCGAAATCTTCTTGGGAAGGCTCGACATACTCCGTCATGGTGGCTCTCCATAGTGAAGCGCTCCGGAGGAAAATTTGCATCCGGCATTTCCAGTACCCATAGTTGGTACCGTTGAAGTGTGGAGGCCTGACGGAGGATAGTCCTTCCATAACAGAAGAAGCTCCATCGCGGTTCTTGAAGGCGTTGTAGTCGTTGTTCGTCATAGCTTTGAACTCGTAGCTTTAACCTTGGCTTTGATACCAATTGTAGTGCCCTGGGAAGCTACTGCACATGTACTAGAGGGGGGGGGGGGGTGAATAGTACTTTTAAATAATAAGGAGTGTTATTCCTAATTATCGTGCAATTAACAAACAACGATGCGGAATAACTACAATCAAGAAATAATGCAAACGCAAACACAATGGTTTAATGGGTTCGGATCCACCCAAGTCTCCCCGACTTGTTCCCGGTGATCCTACGTCCCAACCACCCGGATCCCTTCCGGATACTTGAGTTAGAAACCCTAACTCAAGATTTCCAATATGACCACTTGCGAAAACCTCACAAGTGCAAACGACCTACAATCGATGACCGTGACTCCCACAACCCGGGATCACGCAAAACCTCTCACAACCGAGAGTATACAATTCAAATATAACTGAAATGAAATGCTTACCAACAAAATACCTATGCCTTGAGATTTCTTACCAAATTAGGGCAAAGAGGATTTTGATGGAGGAAGAGTCACCAAACCCTAGCTTCAAGAAGATGACCAACAATGGAAGCCTAGGGATGAGATGGATGACCTAGAATCAAGCCCTTGGCTTGGAAGGCTCACAACCAATGAATCTCTCTTGAAGAATAAGAGTGATGGAGAGATTCTTGAGAATGGGAGAGCTTGAAGATGAGAGTTGAAAGCTTTCTCTTTGAATCAATGGAGCTCTGGAAATGGCAGCCTTGGATCCTATGAAATAACCCCTTCAGGTATTTAAAGGATCAAGGGAAAGAAGAGAGAGAAACGTCGCTTTCAAAACTCCAACGGATCTAAATCTGAAGCAGACTAGTCGGTCAAAGAACAACCACTAAGAGGTGAAGTTCAACTAGTCGGTCGGTGAAACAACGAAGACCGACTAAGAGGTGAACAGCCAAAAGGTGAAGTTCCAGGCAAAGACAACTAGTCGGTCAAAGAAGACTTGCCGACCGACTAGTTTCTCAACTAGTCGGTCGGTGAATGTTCTTGGACCGACTAACGTGGAAAAGGAATAGGTTGACTTCAAGATGACTTAGTCGGTTTAAGAACAAATGCTGACCGACTAGTTTCTCAACTAGTCGGTCGGTAAACGTTCTTTGACCGACTAACTCGAAACAGTAGCTCAGGATGAAAATGACTGTACACAACTAGTCGGTCTGAGAAGAAATCCTGACCGACTAGATCGTCATCTAGTCGGTCGGTGACTCTTCTTTGACCGACTAACTGTAGACAGGGAAAGAGCTGAAAATAGAGAAGGCAAACTAGTCGGTTCATGTAGAGTTGCCGACCAACTAGATCGTCATCTAGTCGGTTGGTGACTCTTCTTGAACCAACTAACATGCACAAGAAGCCGAGGGAAGAAGCGATAGGCTTCGGGAAAGTTTCTAATGGCTTCTATGATAATCCTAGCTCTAAGATATGAGCGAAATGAGGATTATAAAGTAAGTCCTACTCAAGGCTTAACATTCTAATCTATGAAGCTAGAAGACTATAAAATAAACCTTACGAGCCGTCTTCAAAGCTTCAATCTTCATTCCTCTTGACTTCCATATTGCTCCTTGAGCTTCAACGAAGCTCCAGGCACACGATCACGCGTATTGAGAAGTCTTGAGAAGTCGCTTTTGATGAACGTGGTATTTTGGCGACGATCTCCATAACTGCGCTCACAAATAAGTTAGTATACATTATTTATGTTTGCTCATCATCCAAAACCAAATCCGGGGAATCAGATCACAACACAACTCCCTCAGTGGGTCGAAACATCGGATGGGTGTAAGCCTGGGTATAGCTCCCCCAGCAGCGCAGATGATCTAATCAGCCGAGGGGCTGGGGGCGGCTCCCCCAACAGGCTGATCCCTCGACCGGCCATAAGACTGATGGCGAAGCCCACTGTTCGCAAGGCGGTCACCTGATTGGCTTGAGGATCGCGGACGAGGGAAAGCCACAGCAGGTCATCCGAGAACACATCCCCAATCGGGTAGGATACAACTGCGACAGAAAAGACCAAGGGACCCCCTCCCCTGTGAAACAGTTCTGCCAATAGATGGCCCAGATGACAAGGAATGACGAAAGGCAGATAAATACATGGACCAACAAAAAGCTTTATACATTACATCCAAAAATTGTTCTGTATTACAGGCTGAAGAGGGAGGGGAACAAAAATAGAGAAGCACTGCCTAGGGGCCCGGGGCCCAGGAGGAAGCGTCCTCTGGAACCTCACCTTGCTCGGAGCGAGGAGGATCCTTGGGGCCTGGCAGAGGTCGGGGAAGAGACTGTCGGGCACGCTCCGCGAACCTCTGAAAGGAATCTCGGAAGACCCCCACAATCCGGGGGGCCAGGAGGTCCTCGTAGGTACCGAAGGCCTCCCTGAGGGCCTCCGTGATCCACGGCCTCAGGACCCCCTCATAGCCCCTCTATACCTTCTCGACGAACCGGTTCGCCTGACGTAGGGCCCCCAGATTGTTCCAGAGGTCGCCCCTCTCCCGACGAAATTCGTCTTCCGCCTCTCGGGCCGACCTCTGAGAGTCGGCCAGTGCACCCTGGAGGTCCCGCACCTCGGAGGCAAGCTCGTCCACCCGACATCGAAGTTACTGGGCCACCATGCGGTCTTCTTCGGTCGCCACCTCGGCCGCCCCAGCCCTCAAGCGCTCCCGCGCCAGAGACTCCTCAAGGTCGGACGCCTGGGTCACCCGGCGCTGCGCCTCAACAGCCATAGCAGTGGCATGCACCACAAAAGAGGTAAGCCAGGAGAATCACAGGACAGACTTGAAAGCAACAGAGGGACCAACCTGCTGAAGCTGCCAGACTAAGGAGTCCATCAATCGGTCGGAGGGAGCCCTCTCCGGGAGGGAGCGGTCCCTCGGAAGGATGTAGCTCTGTGACAGCTGAGTGGCCACGGCCCGGTCAACGAAGACAGAGTCCCCGAGCGTAACCTCGGTGCCCGCCTGGAGGGTCAACAGGGCCCCCCGGCCCCGGCCAAGGCCGGCTCGGATGAGTCGATAGGGATGGCCGCCAGGGCCAGAGGGAAGGTTTCACCCGAGGCGAGCGACGCCCCAGGAACTATGGAAGGATGGACCTCCCCGGTCTTTATCTTCTTCTTCTTCTCGCTGGGCCCCGTAGACGCCGGAGGGGAACACTTCTGCCCCGCGTCGCGACCGCCCAAAGGCATGCGGGGCACCGAGCCGGCCCCCCCCGTTTCCTCCTTCGGTACGATGGAGCGGGAAGGCTCGGCAGCCACGGTCTCTGCAGCGGGGGAATCCGCTACGATCAGGGCAGGTGGCGTAGCCACGACCGCGGGTTCCAGCCTACCCACTGTCGGGTCGGCCTGGCGCACCTCCTCCTCCACAGTCCGGCGAGGCGCCTGGCCCGAGGGGTTCCCTCGGCTTCTGCCAGCTCCCCGGTGGATGAGCTCATCGACATTGCGGGTGTATTCTCGGCCTGCAATCTCTGCAGAAGGAAAGAAGATCAGGGTAAGCAAGAGGGAAAGTGGAAAGAAAAAGGAGCGCATACCATGGGACCATATGACGGTCTTAAGAAGCAGGTCATCCAGCAGAGGCCAGACCGACCTCTCTTCTAGGGGTAGAGATGACCAAAGCTGGACGGCGGCCTGATCGGCCTCGAAGAAGGTCAACATCAAGTCATATTGACATAGCCCTCCCCAACCTGTCAGGATCTCGGTCCCTAGGAAAAACAATGAAAACAAAGCTCGAGCTCCAGTCTCCCACCCAGCAGGGCAGACCGAGCAAGCACTCCCTCCCCGTGTGGGCTCAGAGGTGCTGCCACGACCCCCGACCTACTTTCTGGACCTGGAAATACTGGAAGAGAAGGGGAAGGGACGGCTCCAAGCCATGGATGCGACAGATCATGATGAACCCAACCAACACCGCGATGGAGTACGGGGTTAGCTGGCACAGGGCCACCATCAAGAACTCCATGACCTGGATGATGAAAGGATGAAGGGGAAGCAGAGTCCCAAGTGAAACATCTCGACGTAGACACCGACCTCCCTGCTCCGCGGAAAGCAAATCCGTTCGTCGCTAAAAGGGATTCGGACGCCATACAGGTGGCACAGATACTTCCCCTGGATCTCCTTAACCTTCGAGAAGGGGACCATGGACGATGACCCGAGGATCACCGGGGGAACGTCGAACCTCTCAGCAGCCTGAGCCACATCATCGCCGACAGGATCCATAAAGAGCAAACCCTTCCCCTTGCCCTGAACGGGGCATGTCACCGAGGGGACACCGGGCCTCGAAGACGGGGGGTCGTTGGACCCAGGCACTGGTGGGTCCCCTGACCCCGACGCGGAACCACCTATTCTAAGCGTAGCCATGGGACAAATTGAGTTGGGCAAAGGAAGAAAGTTGCCTTGGAAGGAATCCGAATGAAGAAAGACGAAGGATGGTTCGAAGGAGCTTGCAAGACCAGAATCAGGAGGAAAGGCGCAAAAGAATCGAAACTTGGAAGGTCGACATCCTTATATGGAGGGCAATCTCAGAATCAAGACCGTCCGAAGAGGAGCACATGGCAGCATCTGGAGGCCGACGACGCTTCGAATCCCGCACCAAGAGAGGTTCAAATGGGCCGTATCATGATGGCCTCCATTTAATGAATGAGCCTCGACTGACACGCCTGTCAAAATCCATAAAAGTCACATCGCCCGAACTGAACCGACAGAATCCGAACGGCTCAGACAATGTGGGCAATTGATATGACTATTTTGGAGAAGCCCAAGAGCAAGAGGCCCGAGCCCAAACCAAGGGCAGGAGGCCCACGAATGGGACTTGGCCCAACTGGCGAGAACCACGAAAAGATTCGGAGTGGACCAGCCGCGACCCGGAACATGCACGATTAGCCCATGCACACCGGAGATAACCGTTTCCCTAAAAGCATGACACCTTAATGACCATTAAGAAACCCATTAATCGATTCCCCCACGACGCACGCATGCTCCTCTATGGAGGCGGGCCGCAGGGGCGTGAGTGGGGAGGAGTCAGGGGACGTGGATTGGGGGCAATCGTGGGCCAAACCCTATAAAGGGACTACAGAGGCAACCGAGAAGAGGATCGAATCTCCGAGATCAACAACAGAGGTATTCCATTAACAGAACTTGCTTTCCGCCATTATATTCCCCCCATAACTCGGTCCGAGGATACGTATGTCGGCCTCCTTTCGAGCCGTACCGATCCCGCCGAGCATCCTTCAGACCTGTTCTGACTTAGGCATCGGAGGGGACTTGGTCGGAACCAAGGTCCGGCCCCCCTGACTAGTTTCTTCGTCTATCCAGAAAGAAGCTGAACCGAGACGCCAAGGCTACCCCTCAGCACAGAACGAGCTCGCCCGTCGTAAGCGAGCGCCGACTGAGACCGAGTGATAATCAGGGCGGCGAGGCTACCCCTCGGCACTTGATTGACCGAGGCCGATCGTTCATCTAGGTGCTGAGGCTACCCCTCTACACCCTGCTGACCGAGGCTAGTAACCATCCAAGTGACCCGCTTCCCGAGCCAAAGAGGGGCTCTGCGCAATCGACGTCGAGAATACATACGATCGGAGGAACCAAGGGATCCCAACCGACCCCTTGACCACGTTGACCGTCAAGTCGTCGGTCAACGATTCTGTGGTGAGAAAACACACGTAAACATGTTGGATCCCTAGGATTAATTCTTATGCATTATGAAAAAAGACATATATTTCTGGAACGATGATTTTCATTGTATATTGAAGCTGTTTATATACATCATGCTACATAATTGAGTAGCTACAATTGCGATCCTATAATCAAGCACCTACAAATAATGATCATTAATACAAATATTACAAATAATGATCATTAATACAAATAATGATCATTAATACAAATATTGCAAATAATTATCATTAATACAAATAATGATCATTAATACAAATATAAGAAAAATGTATAATGATCATTATTTGACTTTCCAACACTCCCCCTCAAGTTGGAGAGTGGATATCTTGAACTCCCAACTTGCAGATCATTGGTATGAACATATCCTTTCCCAAAGCTTTGGTTAGCACATCTGCAAGATGATTTTCAGACTTTACAAGTCTTGTTTCAACAGCTCCTTCTTGAATCTTATCCCTTATGAAATGACAATCCATTTCAATATGTCTGGTGCTTTCATGAAAAACAGGGTTAGCGGCAATATGCAATGCAGCCTTATTATCACAATATAATAAAGCAGATTCTTGATGAAAAACTCCCAAATCTTGAAGTAGACAGCGCAACCATATCAATTCACAACAAGCTCCTGTCATTACTCGATATTCAGCTTCTGCTGATGATAGAGAAACTGTTTTCTGCCGCTTTGACATCCATGATATTAAAGAATGACCTAAGAACACAGAATAACCTGTGGTTGATCTTCTAGTAAGGGGACATCCTGCCCAATCCGAATCACAAAAGGCCCTTAGTTTAAAATCACTATTTGCAGAAAAGAAAAGACCTTGACCAGGGGACCCTTTTAAGTAGCGCACATCACACAAAGCTGCATCACGATGTTCTTTTCGAGGCTGATGCATAAATCTGCTTAGAACACGAACTGCATAGGTGATACCTGGTCTTGAAACCGTGAGATAGATTAACGTGCCAATAAGTCTCCTGTATTTTCCTGGGTCACGAAGTGGTTCACTAGTCTCACATAGTTTTGTACCACGCTCCATAGGGGTCTCGATATGAGCAGCATCTAATAAACCCACATCTTTGATAATCTCCAAAGCATATTTTCGCTAAGATATATTAATGCCTTTTCTAGATGCAGAAACCTCAATGCCCAAGAAATATTTCAAATCACCTAGATCTTTAAGTTGAAAGTTATTATGCAGGAATTTCTTGACATCAGATATGCTTTTAGAATCATTGCCAGTAATCAAAATGTCATCCACATAAATCAAAAGGACAGTAAAGGACTTGCCTTGCCTTTTTGTGAAGAGAGAATAGTCTGCCTTGGATTGCACAAAACCGGCTGAACGAATGGCTTCGAAAAATTTCGAAACCATTGTCTAGACGCCTGCTTTAGCCCATATAAAGACTTGTGGAGGCGACACACTAATTTATCCTCCCCTGTCGCCGGAGCCCTGGCGGCAGTGACATATATATTTCCTCATCAAGATTGCCATGTAAAAAAGCATTGTTTACATCAAGGTGATGCAAGGACCAGCCACGAGCAGTAGCAATTGCCATCAAACACCGAACTGAAATAATCTTGGCTGTAGGAGAAAAAGTATCTTGAAAATCAACACCCTCCAGCTGCATGTAACCCTTAGCAACCTACCGTGCTTTATACTGTTCAATTGAGCCACCGTTTTACCTTGTACACCCAACGACAGCCAAGTGTAATTTTACCAACGGGAAGTGGTGTAAGGGACCAGGTTACATTATCCTCAAGTGCCTGCAACTCAGTTTGCATCGCTTTCTGCCAATTGGGATTAGTTGCTGCCTCTCGATAGGAACTTGATTCAATGTCAGATTGTATATTGGCCACAAAGGATCTATAAGTGGATGTGTAGCGATGGTAAGAAACGTAATGATTAAGAGGATAAAGAGTACCTTTTTTAGAACCTGGAAGTAGAGGATTAGATTGGTCAGATGTAACAACAGAGCATACATAATCTCGAAGCTTTTGAGGTGTAATTGTGGAGCGGCTTGAGCGACGAACATCGGCCGGTTCGGGCTGAGATGCGGCGATGGAATGAGAGCTAGAGGTGGAGTAGGGGTGGTGGATGGATGGTTGGTGGATGGCGGAAGGAGTGACGACTGGTTCAGGCTGAGATGTGGCAGATGGTGGATCTGTCGCAGGTGGAGTGTCGGAGGGATATGTGGTTTAGTCGATGGTTTGAGTTTTCTGAGGCATATCAAATGGATCATCAAAGTGGATGGAATGCGGGGAACTGGGCCTGGAATATGAGCTTGTGTTTGGGGTCTTGTATAAGTATTTGGAGAGGAGGAATAAGGAAAGATATTCTCATAAAATTTGACATCTCGACTAGTGAAGATTTTTTTGGTAGTAAGATCGTATAATTTATATGCTTTTTGACCAAGAGGATAACCAATGAAAATAGCGGGGATGGCTCGAGAGTCAAATCTATGAGAAATCTTAACATTTGTAGCATAAGCAAGACAACCAAACACGCGAAAGTGAGAAAAAATTAGGGGTTTTGAATGGAGAAGTTCAAAAGGAGTTGTGAAAGAAAGAAGTGGAGAAGGTAAACGATTAATAATATAAATAGATGTGAGGGCACACTCTTCCCAAAAATTTGTTGGGAGATTGGCCTGAAATTTGAAGGCACGAGCAACCTGAAGAATATGACGATGTTTTCGTTCCACTACCCCATTTTGTTGGGGGGGTGTAAACACATGAATGTTTAAAAATGACACCATTATCTTGAAATAAAGTGCGAAGAGAAAGGAATTCTCCACCATTATCACTGCGAAAAGTTTTAATGCGTGTTCCAAATTGTGTAAGAACATAGCTAAAAACGTTTCAAAGTAGATTGAGTTTCATCCTTATGTTTCATCAAAAAAATCCATGTGAAACATGTATAGTCATCAACACTTGTAAGAAAATAATGCGCACCAGAAAGTGAAACATGACGGTAGCGACCCCAAATATTGCAATGTATAATATCAAATGGTTGAATGGAAGAAATATTACTTGTTTCGAAAGACAAACGACTTTGTTTAGCCAAGGGACAAATATGGCAAACATTATTTGATTCAATTGAAATTTTTAAAAAATGTTTAGTAAGGAAGTTCAATCGTAAAGGAGAGACATGACCCAAACGATTATGCCACAGATCGGTGGATGAAGTGATAAGGTTGCAGGATGGATGATTTTTGGTTGTGTTTGACTGATGCTCATGTTTGTTCGCCGCTAACGCCACCAAATAGTATAATCCACTCTGTTGTTTACCCAAACCAATCGTCCTCCTTGTAGCCAGATCCTGCAAAATACACCAATGAGGGAAAAATGTGACTGAACAGTTTAAACCTCTTGTCAAACGACTTACAGACATTAAATCCACTTTAAATGTAGGCACTGATAATACATCATGTAAAATGTATTTGGAATTAAGAGGCAATGATCCTTTGGCTGCAATCTCGACTTTATCTCCACTTGGCAACATACAGGTGACAGTGAGCAATTTTTACCCATGTGGAATAATTGTGATGAAACAATATGATCAGTTGCTCCGCTGTCAATGATCCAATTTTGAGAATTTATTTTGGACAAACCTGTTTTTACTGCCGCATTAGCCTTTGAACCAGAGGTCGAACCAGATTTGATTTCTTGATTATTGAGCATTGAAAGGAGTTGCTCCAGATGGGCTTTAGGCGCAATCACAGTTCCTTCTTCATCACCGGGAGTCACAAAGATATTATTAGCAGATTTGGATTGGGCTGATCTTGCTTTTGGATGAGTTGGTGGATACCCATGTAATTCCCAACATGTATCAACCTGGTGACCCAATTCGTTGCAATTTGAACATTGGGGACGTCCTCTCCCAACACCGGTGGAACGACCTCCTCCTCTGGCCTGACTGCGTCGTCCTCCCCATCGACCACCGTTACCGTCGCTCGAGTTCTAGAGGCCGCCTCCTACAACCATCGACCACCGTCACCGGAGGACCACCGACAGCCGTTACCTGAGAATCTTCGTCTGTCGCTGCCGGACGAATAACTGGAGTTTCCACCTTGCGACAAGGGTTGAGTTTGTTGTTTGGAGTTGCTCTTGACTGCCATGGCTGCTGCTGATTCATTGGCTGCAGAACTGATTTGAATCTGCTTTTCTGCCTGGGTGACTGAGGCATAGGATTGACGAACAATGGGTAAATGGATCTCCGAATCCTAGTGTAAGTATCATTTAAACCATTAGAAATTGCATAAGTTTCTGTTGCTCACTTGGTGCTCCTTGGTTTGAGTCAGAATAGATAGCCAATTCATCCCATAAACTTTTCAGTTTAGTATAATAAACAGAGACAGAGAGTTGTCCCTGTTTGAGAGATGATATGTTTTGCTGGATTTCTAAAACACGAGGCGCATTACCTTGTGAGAATCACCCACATAGATCTTCCCAAACTTCGTGAGCAGTAGTGTAGTAGATGACGCTGTCGGTGATTTCTGGATCAAGAGTGTTGATAATCCAGGAATGGACCATGGCATTGCATCTAGACCAGGATCCATATGAATCCGGATGATTTTCTTTTAATGGTGGTTCTCAAGAGCCATCGACGAACTCTAGCTTGTTCTTGGAGTTTAAGGCCAATGTCATGGCCCTTTTCTAACGAGGATAGTTGTCACCATTGAGGGTTTTGGAGACTAGAATCATTCCAAGGTGATCTGAATGATGAGTGTGATAAGGATCAGATGAGTCTGCCTTTGATGATTTAAGAGGAGGAATGACATCTTCTCCGGCCATGATGAGAGAAAAGAAGGAAGAACAATGGAAGGATAATGAAAGGATTCAAAAGAAACGAAGAGTCAGGGTCTAATCCTGCTTTGAAACCATGAAAAGAAAAGAAAGACAGATAATTCTGGAACGATGATTTTCATTGTATATTGAAGCTGTTTATATACATCATGCTACATAATTGAGTAGCTACAATTGCGATCCTATAATCAAGCACCTACAAATAATGATCATTAATACAAATATTACAAATAATGATCATTATTTGACTTTCCAACACATTAGATTATAACGATTAGTGCAAAGAGGTAAAACCAAGTATAATAACAAATGAAAAATAATAAATGATACTACAATGCAAAGCAGACAAAGTAAACTAGTAATGTGATCAATCACAAAACATAGATGGATTTATCTTGGTTTAGTCCCCGAGACCTACTCTAGTCTCTAAGTCTCACTGCTTGAGATTTCAACTATCTCTCTCCTTTTAAACTGTAAATCAATCGTACAACTTGACAAATAATCTTTTCCAATCGCACAACTCGATTTCAACACCCTAAAACAGAAGGAAACAACTTTTTAGAAGAAAAATAAACGCGTAAGCCTTGAATTCAATTTCACGTGCATATGGATGACAAGATGGCTAGAAGAATATTTCCGTTCTATAAGAAGAAACACTTGAAAGAAGAAAAAATTTGTATACAAGAAACTTTGTAACACAGATTTCTTTAGAGTTTAATGTACAAATGAGTTTGGCCTTATTTTACTTCTTGTGGGAAAATTTATCAATTGTGTGTGTTGTTCTCTCCACTTAGTACATGCGACAACTTATATAGACATAGTTAACTCCATTAAGAACTATCAAGAATTATCCGTGATGACATTTAACTTCAATGAGTGATGCCAAAAAATTATATCCTTGCCTAATATAATTTGTTTGAAGAAGGAATTTACACATAATTATCCAACCCCGAAAATTTGTTTTGACATAGGATACGGACAATGGATACCAAAGCGGAATCAAATTCGGACTGATAAATAAATTGTAAGTCGGAGAGCGAGACAACTTTGGTTTAGGTTTTTGATTAAAATTATTCCTATATGTAGTAAATTAGTAACATACATACCCGATAGAAGAAGAGGCCTTGGCAAAATCAAGTCAAGAAAGGGGAAAATTAAAGACAATTTTGCATGCACTCGTGAGACATCTCCAAGCAAAAAACCTGTAAGTCTCCTCTCTTTCCTTCTATTTTGTGGAGCTGGTTCCGTTTGCGTTTGCTTTAACTATAGCTTGACTGGTTAATAACTGCGTTAATCTTATATCTAAATCTTGATGATATGGAGGAAACATGATGAAGAACCAAGCAGCTGATCCACGTCGTTACGGAACGACGGGGACCATATCTACCGCTGCCCCGACGGCGCTCGACCTGCAGAGGACCGCTGCATTGGAGAAGTTTTTGGAGGATGCTGGGATATACGAGACCGAGGAAGAGGCCGTGATGAGAGAGCGGGTCTTGGGGGAGATGGATCAGATCGTCAAATCTTGGGTCAAGCAGCTCGCCGTCGACAAAGGGTACAATGCCCAGATCGTCGAAGCGGCAAACGCCGTGATATACACGTTCGGTTCCTATCGATTGGGTGTCCATGGACCCGGCGCAGACATCGACACTCTCTGCGTCGGGCCTTGCTACGTCGATCGCCAGCGGGACTTCTTCGTCTCTCTGTATGACATCCTGGCGCGAACGGAGCAGGTCACCGAGCTCCAGAGGATCCCAGACGCCTACGTCCCAGTCATGAAGTTCAAATTCAGCGGCGTCTCCGTCGATCTTCTCTACGCGAGCGTGTCTCGTCCGGACGTTCCCGACGACCTGGACATCGCCCAAGGGGTTTCGGTGCTAAACAACGTAGACGAGCCGACCGCACGAAGCCTAAACGGACGCAGGGTGACGGATCAAATCCTTGGGCTGGTCCCTAACGTCGACAGCTTTCGCGCCACGCTGAGGTGCGTCAAGCTGTGGGCAAAGAGGCGCGGCGTGTATTCCAACGTTTCGGGGTTCCTCGGGGGAGTCAACTGGGCGCTGTTGGTCGCCCGTGTATGCCAGCTGTACCCCAATGCGGCACCCAGCACGCTGCTCTCCAGATTCTTTAGAGTCTACTCGCAGTGGCGTTGGCCGAATCCGGTCATGCTTTGCGACATCGAGGACGACAGACGGCTCGGGTTCCATGTGTGGGATCCGAGGAGGAACCCAGGCGACCGTACTCACCTCATGCCCATCATTACACCCTCCTACCCCTGCATGAATTCCAGCTACAATGTCACCCCCGCCACCCTCCGGATCATGATGGAGCAGTTCCGAGTCGCCCACAAGATCTGCGAGGATATCGAGCTCAACAAGGCCGGCTGGGGCGATCTCTTTGAACCGTACCACTTCTTTAAGGAGCACACGACATTTCTTCGGGTTGACATGGTGTCTGCGGATTCCGTTGACCTGCGGGCCTGGAAGGGATGGGTGGAATCTCGACTGAGGAAGCTGGTTCTTATGATCGAGCAGGAGACGCGAGGTGTGCTGCAGTGTCACCCACATTCCCATCAGTACGAAGATGCACGTGCACATTCCGCATTGTTCGTCGGCCTGCGGACAAAGCAAGGCCGCAACGTTGGACGGGGAAAACAGATCGATATACGTTTCTCGGTCCAAAAGTTCAGGAAGTTGGTCAGCACGTACGCGAACTGGAAGCCAGGGATGGAGATTTGTGTTTCCAGCATTAGGCGGAGCCAGATTCCAGCTTTTGTGTTTCCAGATGGAACCCAGCGACCTCAGCCTTCAAAGCCCACAAGCCGATCTTCAGAGAGTAGACGGTGTAAGAGGAAGATGAGCCCTGAAGCGGATGCTGAGGAACAACGACCAGGGAAGCGTCAATGTGTCATCGGTACGGATTGTGGGAGTGAAGGCTCGAGTGGAGGGTCCAGTGATGCAGCATGCTGAAACTATTTACAGGCAAGTCCTTTTCTGTTGTGTGTGATACATGTTCTCGTTGTGACATTCTATTCTTCTTAATATTCATATAGAGTCTATGCATGAGTGTGTATGATGCAGTGCTTGCATATGCGGTAGGGATTCTTCTGTTCGGTTGGCGCGGAGTGAACACAGACACGTCGTTAATTCTTGTCATTGCAAATTCCTACGTAGCGAGGTATTGACAGATTGGCTTGAGCAAAACATCATCTATAAAATTGATTGTGGTATCACTAGCAAATGCCACCTATTTCAGAATAAGTCTTCCATGTTAGCTACCAGGAGTGTTAGTTTAATATTGAAGAACTAAAAATATGAGAGATAGTCGGATGGATGGCAAGCTTTTGCATCCTGTGTTAAGTTTAAGAGACAAGAATGTCAGATTCACCAATGTGCCTTCAATAAAAAGAGAAACATAAGCAAATATACCAGAATGGAAGCCAAAGCTCTGACATATTCTGTCTACATATCTGTCCTATGTTACCATAAAGGACTGTATTGATGTTATGGTCCGGAGTTGGTAATTTTTTGTTCATGTCTTGATTGATCGCTAATTAGTCTTTAAGAATTGTATTCTTCTATGTTAATGAATTTATTTAAAGTTTAAAAAATAATGTCTAATAAAAAGTTGAAACTTCAGGAAGCTTGTATATAAAAAACTTAGCATTGCTCAAGGCAGGTGCATTTTGGGCTTCACACTGCCTTGAAAATGTCTGGATTTAGAAGCAATACATGCAAAGTCACTAGATTACTATATTCATGCAAAAATATATCAAATAGTTCAGTTTAACCGACTTGCTTGCCTCCATGTTCAAAGGGTCAATAAATGTAAGACACACAGAAGATGCGCTGATGCTATTAAAAATGATATCATTGTTTTATTTTAACAAAGCAGTGGGTGCCTATGGATGGTCATTTGGCCGGATTGGTGGAATCATGATACTAATGATATTGAACTAATAGAATACTTGGCTGAAACAAGAAAATTTAGAGATTAGGTATCACGGATACTTCAACCATGGAGTCGTGTCATGTCAGGCACTTACATCAGACACGATACTTCAATTATGGCTATCATTTTTAAAGTTTTCTTAACTGTCATTGTGTAGTGTCGTCTATTGTGCTGTATGTGTTCATGTTCATGTATCATAGCTTACAGACAAGGATGATACTCCAGAGGGAATCCGTTCATGCATCATAGCTTACAGACAAGGATGATACTCCAGAGGGAATCCGTTCATGTATCATAGGTTACAGACAAGGATGATACTCCAGAGGGAATCCGTCCAGAGTATAGATTCAGATTATCCAAACCGCATACACATTTGTATCCTTTAGGATAAGGACATGGATATCAAAATATCATATCCTTTAGGACACTGACATGAATCCAGATATTAAAATTGGATTTTTCTTGGATACGGATTACATATATCCAGTAAAATATGATACATCATATACATGACTCATTTGTATTTAATCACCCTCATCTATGAGCATAAATCCACACATGTGCAAATTTAATAGTCCAAACCTATAATAGACCTGTTACTTTTTAGTTTCCATTTTATCCATATGTCTATATTTGGTGTGTATCAGTGTCATTATTCGTATCCGCTTCATCTAAATATATTTTTTGTTCGGATATTTCCTTTCCTAAAATTATCTATTTCTATCTAGTAAATGATTTCCGATACAAATATGGTAAAAGCCATATTTAATACGCATCCAAACAGGTTACACACTAGGTCAGATTCTTCCTCAAACCAGTGTGCCTTTGTCTGGGAAAAGATGCATTTTGCAGGCTAGCCTATTCGGGTTTGTATACAGTGCATTCATAGGATCTTGGGCATGCCGCATGTGGGAGAGCCAGCTTGAGCTTTGGAAAACATGCACATATGTTTTGAACTGCATTCATTAATGATCTCGTTTATGCCACATTCCAGGTATCCTTTATAGATGTTGTATCTTCCTGATCCAACAAAACTTTTTATCGATTTGTATATCCTTGTCAACAATATCTAGAATTAGATTACAATTAGCATTGTGAGCTGACACTTCGATATCATTGAATACAAGCCCGACTTTCTTTTATATATAGAAAATGAGTCCATGTTGCAATGCCATTTCAACATTTTCTGTATGGATCTTCTGGCAAATTACATGATATTCTTCTGTGCAGTGCTGATGCCTACATGATGTTTATCTGTTTAAGCTTCACACCTCTCTCCAATTGTGGGAAATTTTATCTGGCACAATTATGGTATTCTCTCTACTAATTACACGTTGTTATGTGTTGTTAGAATAGATTTATTGAACACTGCTCATTGGGCTGAAGTATAGAACACAATAGGCAATTACATTCTTGTGTCTACTATTAGAGGGTTCATTAACGTGAAATTGCTTTTAGCACACAACATATGGGTTATACTTATGATGTTCTTTTTACTAATTTTTTTGAATTTTCACTTGGATTTCAATAATTAAATATTTTCCTTTTCATTTGATAAAATAGTGTGATCTTACATCAACACAAGGAGCATATTATCAAAATTCAAGAAATATAGGTGCACGCGCATGCACGCATTCTGTTTATTACACATGTATATGCATATAAGCAAATTGTGTTGTCATGGTCTAGTCACGTCCTCCTTTCTTGAGGAATTTCCATGTTCACATTATTTATGGCTTCCATGATCCTTCTTAGGTGAATGGTTGCTCAATTTTGTGGGATTGTAAAAATGCATTCGCAAGTACTTCATGTGGTTCAGAAGCACGACACAGAGAAACCATGGAGTCTTGATACTGAAGATACTGAAGAAAGATACTGAAGATATATGACAAGGTGCGCGATTCTCACCAGCGCTGGCTTGCTCGACAAAGCTGCGCCATTTTCATTGTTGGCGATGGTGTGCATGCAGATTCATTACTCTAAGCAAGGGCATGCGTTCAGCGCGCAGGCTCAGAGCCTGCACGTCGAGACCCTCAAATCTCCATGGCTCTGCGAATTGTTGGCCTTTTACATCAATGTTAGACGAGGCGACCCCAACACAACGGCCATCCCTGATATATTTGGCGACTGCTCGCTCTTGTTTGATGATAACAAACATGTGCTCTCGTGGCTTGTTTGATTCTGTGAAGCTCGATATAGACTTGACAAGCTCCATTTACTTGGTGAGTTTGTTATTAAAGATTACCAAATACATACAGATCATCTACTGGTTTTTGGATGTTAATTCAAAGATTTTATCTATGCAATCACATAGCCATATACACACATACTCAATTTGCATCAAGAAATCACACAAATAAAGATTACCAGTTCAAAGATTTTTGATATGGAATGGTTAACACATACAGATCTACTGGATTGACGAGAAGGCACACACTGTTCTTCTAGAGTGCACTCAGAAGGTGGTGAAGAGATCTTCCGCAATGATGGGGAAACCCCAAAAGTTCTCAAAGGGCTTCTCTTCTTATTTTCCTGTCTTTTCAGAACACTAGTCACATTACAGAACACTATAATGAAATGGATTAATTAACGCTGGACATGTTATTAAATTTTATGGCAATGATATGCAGGCAGCATCCTGGGCAATATGACTATTTCAGGAACTATGATGACTTAGAGGTACAGTACTTCTAACATCATTTCCTAACATTATTTTGAGAAGAAGATATGTTTACACAAAAATGTTAGTTGAAAACATCTGCATACATATTAGTTAACAAACAAATCAAGTTTCATTACCAGGTTTGAATCAGGTTCCTAATCCATATGCCGGTTATGGAATAATTTGAATCAATTAAGTCTGTTGTGTCAATTTGAGCATTGTATTGAAATCTAAAGCTTCCATGCTATAGAAAAATTCAGGTCATTTTTGCTGCACTCTTTATATTCTCATATCTCCCAATTCACAGTTTTGTGTGTGCTTTCATTAAGTTTACAACTAGCCTGATCCGCTTTTGATGTCCAGAGGCAGCTAGGTTGATTATATAGAGTGCTTTAGAATCAACTGATGAGTAAATATTCTTGAATATAATTGGCGGATAGTTAGCATATATGTTGCATGGCTCTGGACTTGCCAACATGGGTATGGCATACTGAATGGATGGACATGCTTACATGCAGCAAATTCCGAAAATACACACAATTACACGTGTCCGATGTGTATCTAACTAGTACCCAACATGACATGGTTCATGATAGAAGTGCTCTTGCGACATTTAGTAAAACATACATCCAATATTATGAACCTCTAGACTGTATGAATCAGTTATCTCAGGATGCAATGTGTTATGTCTGGATGGTGCATTTTGATCAGGAAAACATCCTGACAAGCCAAATCAAGAAGCTTATGAATTCTAGCATTTAGGATCTAACTATCATTGCGCCGCTCTTTATTCACTGGAACTTGCTATTTTAATCATGGAGTTCTAATGGTGATGATAATAAATCTGATTGAGCATAAAGTTAATTAATATCCTTTGTCATGCCACATGGGTTATAGTTTTCTGTTTTGTGTTTGTCATCCTTTTTCTCATGTTCTTCCTGTGATCAGATACCGACTAGCTTCAGATATCGACGGAGTAACGGGAAGATGGCATGGGTCTCATCCTGATCCGTCTAACAACCAAGTATATAGGGCAATTCAAGCTAGCCTGGAGACAGTGGCTGCGGATGATATGGCTCGTGAGACATCGTCAATTCGATCTGGTAGTGACATCGAGGAGACAAATCAAGCTAATGTCGACACCACTTGTGGAGTCGCATGAGGAGAAAGAGCCACATCTTGTGGAGCCACTTGAGTACAGATTAGGAGTAGATTTTACTAAGTAGGTTGCTAGATAGGTTTAGACTATCATAGCTTGATATAGCTACTTTGGATTTTTATAGTTTGTAAATACATTTTTGTAATCTTTTTTTGTACCTTGGATTTTTTATAATATTATATCTAATGTAAATTTTGAGATTTGGTTGTTATTAAGGTTTTTGTTATTGTTATGGAAAATAATTTTGTGAAGCATTATAGTAATCAAATGATTTCCACAAAAAATTATATTTTGTTATGAATCAACTATTGGGGGAGGAACCCCCAGCCTTTTATTTATAGGCAGGATATGAGAGTTAAAAGATAAGATACATAGATATGTGCGTATCTCTAAGATACCCACAATCTTAACCGACTCTGGTTCATATCCATTCACAACACTCCCCCTTATCCAGCCATGGGTGTGGACTCTGCTCATGAATACTTCAGGATTCTAAGTGTAGTAAGAGTCTCACATGGGGATGGATACTTCAGGATCCAGAGTTGGTGCGATTTGCCTCTTTAAAACCTTTGGCTATGGAAAACCTAGTGGAAAAAACCATAGTTAAGGAAAAAGAGCGCAAACACTCACAACTCCCCCTGATCTGTACAAGCACTCAGGCTTTCAGATCTCTTAGGTGCCTCATCACAATTTTCTGTACAAGCTTCCTAAAAATAGTAGTAGGAAGAGCTTTAGTAAACAAGTCTGCCAGGTTGTCACATGATTGTACTTGTCTGACATCGATCACTCCATCTCTCTATAGCTCATGTGTCCAGAAGAATTTGGAGAAAATGTGCTTTGTTCTGTCGCCTTTGATGTAGCCACCTCGTAGCTGAGCTATGCAAGCAGCATTGTCCTCGAACATAGTAGTAGGTTCAAGATTCCCATACTTCAATCCGGTCTTCACTAGGATGTGATTTACAACTGACCGTAGCCAGACACACTCTCTACTTGCTTCATGGATGGCGATGATCTCAGAGTGATTGAATAAGGTAGCCGTCATGGTTTACTTAACGGATCTCTAGGAAATGGATGTCCTACCATGGGTAAACACGTACCCAGTCTGTGACTTTGCATTATGGAGATCAGACCTGTAACCTGCATCAACATAACTAACAAGTGTGGAGGATAATCCATTTTTGTAGAAGAGTCCCAAGTCTGTAGACCCTTGGAAGGTGCTTTACTCCGGTCCAGTGGCGCTGCGTAGGTGCTGAACTATATCTGGCTAGTAGGTTTACTGTGAATGTTATATCGGGATGTGTGCAGTTGGCCAGATATAGAAGTGCTCCAATAGCACTCAGATAAGGGACTTCTGGACAAATATATCCTCCCCCTCTTCCAGCGGCCGGAAGGGGTCTTTATGTTCATCCAAAGATCATACCACCAAAGGTGTACTTAGTGGATGACATTGGTCCATATGAAATCTTTGTAACATTTTCTTCGTATACGTGGTCTGGTTGAATAGAATTCCGTCTTTTGATGTTCAATCTGTAAGCCAAGGCAGAATTTCGTTTTGCCTAGGTCTTTCATTTCGAATTCTTTTGTCAGGCTTACAGATATCTCAGCAATCTCTTTAGGAGATCCAATGAGATTCAGATCGTCTACGTAGACTGCTATTATGATGAATCCTTTCTCCTTTGCTCTTATGAAGATGCAAAGGCAGACTTCATTGTTGTTGAATCCTTGTTGTACAAGGAATTCACTTAGTCTGTTATACCACATCCGTCCCGATTGTTTGAGACCATACAATGATCTTTGAAGCTTAACAGAGTAGACGTCCCGAGGTCTATCTTTGAATTCAACATGCATTGAAAAGCCATCAGAAAGTTTCATGTATATCTCCTTGTCGAGATTACCGTATAGGTATGCAGTCCCAACATCCATTAGCTGCATATCTAAACCTTCCGTTGTTGTTAAGCTTATCAGGAATCGAAAAGTGATCGCATCCATGACAGGGGAGTATGTTTCCTCATAGTCAATACCCGGTCTTTGGGAAAATGTGTGCGCTACAAGCCTTGCTTTGTAGCGTGCGATCTCATTATTTTCATTTCTTTTTCTTACGAATACCCATTTGTATCCCACCGGTTTGACACCAGTAGATGTCTGGACTATTTGCCCAAAGACTTTGCATTTCTGAAGCGAGTCCAGCTCGGCTTCTATTGCCTGATTCCACTTTGGCCAATCATTTCTACGTTTGCATTCAGCAACGGAATGTGGATCATGATCATTGTCGCTTCCGACGACGTAAATAGCAATGTGAGATGCAAAGTCATCGTCGACGACGGTACTCTTTCTGTCTAACACCTCCCATGTACGTACATAATTTAATGATATTTCAGTTTTTTCAGGTAGTTCTTCTGCAATGGATTCCGGGAAGGGTGATGGTATGTACATGAGCTTATTTCTCTGTGGGGCTATCGTCCCAAGGTCTCCAGATATTTTTTCCTTGGATTTTTATCCCTGGAGCCTGGTGGTCTGCCTCTTTTCTGTTGAGGTGCAACCACTTCTGCTGCTAGTGGATTGCAACCATTCTCAGGGATGTCAATCCTAGCTAGAGTATTTGTCGCAGGGATGTGTGATTTGACAATCTTCTGGTTGTCAGTAAATGAGTCCGGTAATCAGTGGACAGTGTCCTGGATGTGGAGGATCTCCAGGATCTCATCTTCAGCATTGTTTCATTACCGGATCATAGTGGGTCAAGCTTTTTGTATCCCATGTAATGATGTGCTTCGCACCAGATTTCTCAGTTTCTGGGCCTATTTTAGGGAAAACGGTTCCACTAAATTCACAGTCTTCAAGACCTGCCTTAAAAGCGTCTCTCATTTGGGGTTCTAGGTATCTTATGATGGAGGGTGAGTCAAACCCTGCATAGATACCTAGGCGACATTGAGGACCCATCTCTGTCCTTTGTGGTGGTGCAATGGGGATGTAGACTGGACAACCGGAGATTGACTGGTTAATAACTATAGCTTGACTGGTTAATAACTGCGTTAATCTTATATCTAAATCTTGATTATATGGAGGAAACATGATGAAGAATCAAGCAGCTGATCCACGTCGTTATGGAACGACGGGGACCATATCTACCGCTGCCCCGACGGCGCTCGACCTGCAGAGGACCGCTGCATTGGAGAAGTACCTGGAGGATGCTGCGATATACGAGACCAAGGAAGAGGCCGTGATGAGAGAGCAGGTCTTGGGGGAGATGGATCAGATTGTCAAATCTTGGGTCAAGCAGCTCGCCGTCGACAAAGGGTACAATGTCGACAGCTTTTGTGCCACGCTGAGGTGCGTCAAGCTGTGGGCAAAGAGGCGCGGCGTGTATTCCAATGTGTCTGTGTTCCTCGGGGGTGTCAACTGGGCGCTGTTGGTTGCCCGTGTATGCCAGCTGTAGTCTACTTGCAGTGGCGTTGGACGAATCCGGTCATGCTTTGCGACATCGAGGATGATAGACGGCTCGGGTTCTGTTTACGGGTGACTGAATCGTTGACCGAGGACTTTACGGTCAACGTGGTCAAGGGGTCGGTTGAGATCCATTGAGATGTTTACGGGTGTTTTCTCACCACTGAATCGTTGACCGAGGACTGTACGGTCGACGTGGTCAAGGGGTCGGTTGAGATCCCTTGGGCATGCCAAGCATACGTGCTCTCAGCGTGGGTCGGAGATGGAGTCGAGGTCGAGCGTGAGATTCGGACAGAGTGTCAGTCCTCGGCTGAAGCAAAGCGGAGGGGAAGCCTCGGCTCTGCGAGATGGGCTCAGCCTCGGTTGGACGTGCGTCGAGAGGTAGCCTCGGCGTTTCGTTTGCTGCTCGATCTTCGGTCGGTAGCCACGCCTGCTAGCAGCGGGGGTGATCGTCTGGCGCTGAGGGGTAGCATCGGCGCCTCGGTCAGCTTCTTCCTGAATAGACGAGAAACTCGTCAGGGGGGCCCGGACATTGGTTCCGGCCGAATCCCCTCTGATGCCTAAGTCAGATCAAGGTCTGAAGAGTACTCGGTGGGGTAGGTATGACTCGAGAGGAGATCGATACGCTGACCCTCGGCACGAGCAGGGGGGAGGGAAAGAAATGGCGGAAGCCAAAGTCGTTGATGGAATACCTCAGATCTGGATACCTGAGATTCGATCCCCCTTTCGGTTGCCCCTGCCATCCCCTTATAGGGTATCCGCCACGATTGCCCCCGATCCACGTCCTTCGTCTGCCTCCTTTCATGCCCCTGCGATCCGCCTCCTTACAGGCACCTACGTGCGTCATGGGGGGCGTTATTAACGGGCCCCTTAATGGTCAATAAGGGGCCGCGGATTCAGGGGAACGACTATTTCTGAGGAGCACGAGCTGATCGTGCGTCCCCTGGGGCAGACTGGTCCGGCTTCGAGTTTTATTCGTGGGCCTCGTTAGGCGGGCCCAATCTCGCTCGTGGGCTTCCCATTCATGGTTGGGCCTCGGGTCTCTGCTTCTTGGGCTTCTCCAAAACAGTCGTATCAATTGTCCCCATCGTCCGGGCCGTTCGTTTTCAGCCGGTTCAGTTTGAGCAATGTGACTGTTGGGGATCTGACAGGCGCCTCAGTCGAGGCCAGTCCATTAAATGCTGTTTGATCTTCTCTTGGTGCGGGTTTCAAAACGCCGCTGATACTCTGATGCTGCCACGTGCTCCCTTCCGGACGATTTGAATTCCTCGATTGCCTTGCATATAAAGACGCCGGCCTCCCAAGTTTTGATTCTTTCGTGCCCTTCCTTCTGATCTTGGTTTTGCAAGATCCTTCTCTCCGTCGTCTTTCATCCTTCAGCTCCTTCTCAAGGTAACTCCTTTTCTTCTTTTGCCCCATGGCTACGCTTAGAATAGGCGATTCGGCGTCTGGATCAAGGGACCCCCCGGTGCTCGAGTCTGACAATGTCCGACCTTCGAGACCCGGAATCCCTTCGGGGACTCGTCCTATTCAGGACAAGGGGAAAAGAAAGCTTTTCACGGACCTCATCGGTGATGATGTGGCTCAGGCCGTCGAGAGGTTCGACGTTCCCCTGGCGGTCCTTGGGTCGCCGTCTAAGGCTCCTTTCCTGGCGGTTGCGGAGATCCGGGAGAAGTATTTATATCATCCATACGACGTTCGGATTCCCTTTAACGATGACCGGATTTGCTTCCCGCGGAGTAATGAGGTCGTCGTCTACGTCGAGATGTTTCGCTTGGGGCCTCTGTTTCCCCCTTCATCCCTTCATCATCCAGGTCATGGAATTCCTGATGGTGTCCTTGTGCTAGTTGACCCCGTACTCCGTCGCAGTGCTGACTGGGTTCATCATGCTCTGCCGTGCCCATGGCTTAGAGCCGTCTCTTCCTCTTCTTTTTCATTACTATCGGGTTCAGACGGTCGGCCAAGGGTCGTGGCAGCACCACCAGATCCGCACGGGGAGGGAGTGTTTGCTCAGTTTACCCTGCTGGGTGGGGACTGGAGCTCGAGCTATGTCTTTGTTGTCTTTCCTGAGGACGTCGAGATCTTGACAGGTTGGGGAGGGTTATGTCAATACAACTTGACGTTGACCCTCTCCGAGGCTGACCAGGCAGCTGTCCGGCTGCTGTCGTCTCTTTCCCTAGAGGAGAGGTCGATCTGGCCTCTGCTGGACGACCTGCTTCTCAAGACTGTTCTGTGGTCTTCCGGTAGGCTCTTCCTTTCTTTCTGTTTTCCCTCTCGCTTACCCTGATCTTCTTTCCCTCTACAGAGATGGCCGGGCGCGAATTTATCTGTAATGTCAACGAACTCATCCAGTGGGGTTCCAGCCGAAGCCGAGGGAACCCATCGGGCCAGGCGCCCCTTCGCACCATTGACGAAGAGGTGCGTCAGGCCGAGCCTGCCGTGGGAAGAGTGTAGCCCTCGGTTGTGGTGACGCCTCCCCCTTGGCCGCGGAGAACCTCCCCAAAAGTGAGGCCCCGGGGGCCGAACTCCCTTGCTCCGCCCAAGCCGAGGGAGGCGACACGGGAGCCGAGACAGCCCCCCGCGTGCCCGTGGGCGGTCGTGGTGCGGGGCGTATCCCCCCGACCTCCGCCGGCCCCAACAAGAGGAAAAGGAGGAAGGAGGGTGGGGAGACCCGCACTCCGGTGGCCCCCGAGGTGCCAACGGCCTCCGACGAAACTCTCCCGCTGACCCTGGTGGTCACTCCCGCTGTCTCGACCGAGCCTTCCCTGGTGGGAGCCGGCGGTGTGTTGACGAATGTCCTGGTGGGCCCCGAGGTTACCATCGGGGACTCGGTATTCGTCGATCGGACTGTGGCCAACCAGTTGGCGCACGGCTCCGTCCTCTCGAGGGACCGATCTCTCCTAGAGAGAGCTACCACCGACACACTGTCGGACTCCTTAGTCTGGCAGCTTCAACAGGTTTGGCCGCCTTGCTGCTCTCAGACCTGTCTTCTGATCTTTCTTTGCATAACTCCTTCCTTTTTGTAGGCCACTGTGATGGCCGTCGAGGCGCAGCGTCGGGCGGCCTGGGCGAGGGACCTCGAGGAGTCCTCTGCCCGGGAGCACTCAAGGGCCGGGGCGGCCAAGGTGGCCGTCCAAGAGGTGCGCATGGAAGCTCGGCATCTCCAACGCCAGGTAGACGAGCTTGTTGCCTAAGTGATGGACCTCCAGGGGAACTGGCCGACGCGCAGAGGTCGGCCCATGAGGCAGAAGAGGCGTTCCGCCAGGAGGGGGCGATCTCCAGAGCGAGCTGGCGGACCTGCGTCAGATGACCCGGTTCGTCGACGAGGTGGAGAGGGGCGTCGACGGGGTCCTGGGGGCAAGGATTGCGGAGGTCCTTAGGGATGCCTTCAGCTCTTATGAGGACCTTCTTGCTCCTCGGATCATTGACGTCTTCCGAAACTCATTCCGGCGGTTTGCGGAGCATGCCCGGCAGCCTATCCCACCCGCAGATCCCCCACGCTCCCAGCATGGCGAGGTGCCAGAGGATGCTTTCTCCCGTGCCCCAGGGCCTTAGGCCTCTGTATCTTGTTCCCTCCACTTCTTTTTTGTCTTGTAATTCTGAACAATTTTATTTATATAGCTTCTTTGTCGTTGAGGGTTTTCTGCCTTGCGGGACCCGCGGTCTTTTTGATCCTTTATCGCATTTTGGACTGGTCTTGAATTCCACATTTTGCTGGCGTCCCTTTATTGCCCGTGGTGAGGGCAAAGGGTCTTCAGAACTCCGGACCCGTTGGCACCCTGGATTGGGACCTTATTGGCGCCCTCGTCCGACCTGTCATAGCTCTTCCTCTATTTGCGATACTCGGTTTGCTTAGGTAATCGCCTTGTACGCGGATGGGTTGCTCCCAGTCTTGCAGTCAGTGGGATCTGTTGGTCAGCGAGGGGGGCTGCCACTCGGCTTATAACCAGCAGATGCCCCGTCTGCTGGGGGAGTTTCCCCCAGCCTTATGAGCGGGCGGATCGTTCAGTCGGTGAGGGAGGCTGCCCCTCGGCTTATAACTAGCCGATGCCCCCGTCCGCTTGGGGAGTTGCCCCAGCCTTACGAGCGGGCGGAACATTCGATCGATGAGGGGGGCTACCCCTCGGTTTATAACCGACCGATGTCCCTGTCTGCTGGGGAGTTGCCCTCGGCCTTACGAGCGGGCGGATCATTCGGTCGGCGAGGGAAGCTATCCCTCGGCTTATAACCGACCGATGTTTCCGTCTGCTGGGGGAGTTACCCCCAGTCTTACGAGCAGGCGGATCGTTCGGTCGACGAGGGGAGCTATCCCTCGGCTTATAACCGACCGATGTTCCAGTCTGCTGGGGGAGTTGCCCCCAGCCTTACGAGCTAGTGGATCGTTCAGTCGGTGAGGGGAGCTATCCCTCGGCTTATAACCGACCGATGTCCCCGTCTGCTGGGGGAGTTGCCCCGGCCTTAGGAGCGGGCGGATCGTTCGGTCGGCGAGGGGAGCTATCCCTGGGCTTATAACCGACCGATGTCTCCGTCTGCTGGGGGAGTTGCCCCGGACTCACGGACAGGTTTGAGGATCGACCTGCTGGGGGAGTTTCCACCAGCTTTACGGCCGATCGGTTTGGTGGGCCTGCGGAGGGTTGCTTTTCGGCTTAGGGCCGACCGCAGAACTCGTCTTCTAGGGGGTTGCCCCTAGGCTCATGGACGGGTTTAAGGATCGGCCTGCTGGGAGAGTTGCCCCCAGCCTTACGGCCGATCGGTTCGGTGGGCCTGCGGAGGGTTGCTCTCCGGCTTAGGGCCGACCGCAGAACCCGTCTGCTAGGGGGTTGCCCCCTGGCTTATGGATGGGTTTGATGGCCCCCCGCTTGGGGAATATCTTCCCGCCTCCGACCTGTTGAGTGAAGGCAGTCCTTCGGGAGATGAGATTGAGTTCTCTTATGCGTCGTGAAATGGCCATTCGGCTAGATGTGGAAAAAAGAGGTTGCATTTATACTAACAAGGTCCTTCTATCTTTCCATGGACCAGTACATTTGGAGGAAACAAACAAAAAACGGAGGAGGTCAGGGCAGGATAGCCCTCCCCCGGTGAGGTGGCGGTTGTTTGTCCCGTCCGCTCACTCGATGACGCACATGGCCGCCTGGATCACATTTACCTTCTTCCCCTTGTCCGGCTGCCTAGATGTCCCCTCCCCAGGAGCGGGATCATCAGTGAAGTTCTTCAAGTGCCCCCAACTCACCAACTTCTGTATGTCTTTCTTCAGATGCCAGCAGTCGTCGGTGTCGTGGCCGTTATCCTTGTGATATTTGCAATATTTCTCTTCGTCTCTCCCACCTCTCTTCATCCTCGGAGGAGGCCGGTTCATGCGCCCCTCCTTCTGGGAGTGTGCAAGGACAACGTCCGGGGCAACGTTCAGCTGGGTGTGACGTGGTTCTTCCCTCCGCTGCTTTCCTATGGCCTTCTTCCCCTACCGATGCTCCTTCGGGCCGCGACGTTCATTCTCGTCATGCTTGGATCCTTGCTTGGTCCTTCCGTCGTCGATGGCCAAGGCCTCTTCCGTCAGCATTAAGTGCTCGGCCCGTGCCATGACCCCGGTGAGGTCATTCGGAGGATCATTGTGTAATGATTTCTTCAGACCCCTGTGTCGTAATCCTTTCATCAGGGTCGTCTTAGCGACCAGCTTGGGACAGCTCTCCACATTCAGTCGCTCCGTGTTGAAGCGACGCATGAAGTGCCTCAGGGATTCCCTGGGACCCTGCACCACATTGAATAGGAGTTCTGAGTCCGGCTTTACCTGTCGCCTGGCCATGAACTACTTGCAGAACAACTAGGTGAGCTCCTCGAAGCTATCAATGGAGTAGTTGGGCAAGCTGTGGTACCAAGTCCTCGCTGCTTTCCGGAGGGTGGAATAGAAACCCCTGTAGAGCAGGGTATCATCGACCCCCTGGAACGCCATGACCCCCTCGTAATCCATCACGTGGTCCGCAGGATCACCCGTGCCGTTATACTTTTCCAACGTCGGCACCTTGAAACTTGAGGGCACCCGTGCCTCGGTTACCCTCTGGGTTAGGGGACATCAATCACCATTAACGCCCCCTGGCCGCCCTCCTTCACTTTCCTCGTGATCGTCCGGTCGCAATGGGGGGCAGGTTCATGCTTGGCTGTCCCTCATGTCCCCGCCAAACTGGGGGCGGGGCTCGATCAGTGCGCGTCCCCTTTCTCGCTTTGGTATTCTCGCTTGTCCTACTTCACTCGGCGGGCACTTCCGCTCCGCTGGGACCGATCCCCCAATGCCCGACGATCGTCCCGTCGGTGCTTGGACGAGCCTGGTCGACTGGACGAGGCAGTCACTGACTCGTCCTCTGCTTTCTCTAAGCCCCTCCTGTTTCCCTCGCGAAATGAGGTGGGGGTGGGGGACCGCGCTGGGTTGAAGCCCGGCATGGTAAATCGCCGCTCCAGGTTAGGCACCCCGTTCCCATGGTCGGTGACTACGGCGGACCGTATGGGTTGGTGATCCCCTCCCCAACGGTGGGCTTCATCCACCCCATCTCCCTGGATGGGCGTGTTGCCAACGAGTTGTTGAATTGTTGCGACCAACGTCTGGATGTTAGCGTTGGTCTCCTGGGCGAAGATGCGGAGCTGTTCCTGGGTAACCGATCGGGACTCGCATGTCCCCTCGATGGTGTGGCTGTGCTGGTTCTCGGGGGGAATGTAATCTCCTTCCTCTTGGATGGGAGGCATGCGCCCCGCGCCCTTGTAGATTGGTTCCATTCCGGGGGTTCGATGTGGGTTTGCTGCGGTTCCCACAGACGGCGCCAGATGTTTACGCGTGTCTTCTCACCACTGAATCGTTGACCGAGGACTGTACGGTCAACGTGGTCAAGGGGTCGGTTGAGATCCCTTGAGATGATTACGGGTGTTTTCTCACCACTGAATCGTTGACCGAGGACTGTACGGTCAACGTGGTCAAGTGGTTGGTTGAGATCCCTTGGGCACGCCAAGCACACGTGCGCTCAGCATGGGTCGGAGATGGAGTCGAGGTCGAGCGTAAGATTCGGGCAGAGTGTCGGTCCTCAGCTGAAGCAGAGCGGAGGGGATGCCTCGGCTCTACGAGATGGGCTCGGCCTCGGTTGGACGTGCGTCGAGGGGTAGCCTCGGCGCTTCGTTTGCTGCTCAGTCTTCGGTCAGTAGCCACGCCTGCTAGCAGCGGGGGTGATCGTCTGGCGCTGAGGAGTAGCCTCGGTGCCTCGATCAGCTTCTTCCTGAATAGATGAGAAACTTGTCAGGGGGGCCGGACCTTGGTTCCGGTCGAATCCCCTCCGATGTCTAAGTCAGATCAAGGTCTGAAGAGTACAAGGCGGGGTAGGTATGACTCAAGAGGAGATCGATACGCTGACCCTCGGCACGAGCATGTGGAGGGAAAGAAATGGTGGAAGCCAAAGTCGTTAATGGAATACCTCAGATCTAGATACCTAGGATTCGATCCCCCCTTGGTTACCCCTGCCATCCCCTTATAGGGTCTCCACCACAATTGCCCCCGATCCACGTCCTTCGTCTGCCTCCTTTCATGCCCTCGCGATCCGTCTCCTTCCAGGCACCTACATGCGTCGTGGGGGGGGCGTTTATTAACGGGCCCCTTAATGGTCATTAAGGGGCCGCGGATTCAGGGGAACGACTATTTTTGAGGAGCACGAGCTGATCGTGCGTCCCCTGGGGCAGATTGGTCCGGCTTCGAGTTTTATCTGTGGGCCTCATTAGGCGGGCCCAATCTCGCTCATGGGCTTCCCGTTCATGGTTGGGCCTCGGGTCTCTGCTTCTTGGGCTTCTCCAAAACAGTCGTATCAGGTTCCATATGTGGGATCCAAGGAGGAACCCTGGCGACCGTACTCACCTCATGTTCATCATTACACCATCGTACCCCTGCATGAATTCCAGCTACAATTTCACCCCCACCACCCTCCGGATCATGATGGAGCAGTTCCGAGGCACCCACAAGATCTGCGAGGAGATCGAGCTCAGCAAGGCTAGCTGGGGTGATCTCTTTGAACCGTACCAGTTCTTTAAGGAGCACATGACATTTCTTCGGGTCGACATGGTGTCTGCAGATTCCGTTGACCTGCGGGCCTGGAAGGGATGGGTGGAATCTCGATTGAGGAAGCTGGTTCTTAAGATCGAGCAGGAGACGCAAGGTGTGCTACAGTGTTACCCACATCCCCACGAGTACGAAGATGCATGTGCACATTCCGCATTGTTCGTCGGCCTGTGGACAAAGCAAGGCAGCAACGTTGGACGGGGAAAACTGATCGATATACGTTTCACGGTCCAAAAGTTCAGGGAGTTGGTTAGCACGTACGAGAACTGGAAGCCAGTGATGGAGATTTGTGTTTCCAGCATTAGGCGGAGCCAGATTCCAACTTTTGTGTTTCCAGATGGAATCCAGCGACCTCAGGCTTCAAAGCCCATGAGCCGGATCAAATCCAAAGGAGCACGTACTGAAAATTGGGTCAATGAGAACCAGGGAGCATCTTCAGAGAGTAGACGGTGTAAGAGGAAGATGAGCCTTGAAGCGGATGCTGAGGAACAACGGCAGGGGAAGCGTCAATGTGTCGTCAGTTCGGATTGTGGGAGTGAAGGCTCGAGTGGAGGGTCCAGTGAAGCCTCCATCACCATGGAAATTTAATCTGATCAATTTGGAAAGCAGAGGCATTCTCTATGTGAAACTGATTTCTGTGAGAGTGAGTCTGTCCCCCGGGGGGCAATGCAGCCCCAAATGGATGCCTCCAAGGAGTTGGAGCCAAATCCTTGTGATGGAGTGATGGCTTCCAACAGGCCCGTCAAAAGGCTAACAATAAAGTTGCTCCCCACATCAACTGCATTGAGGCGCGAGTGCAGGCCGATGGAGAAGCAAATGAATGGAAGCATGTCATCTTGTCCTCTGGCAAGTTCTGCTGGTCCATGATATTATGGTTTAGCCAAGATCGCCGATTCTCCAAGAAGCCTGAGATCCAAGAAAATTATGGTGGAGCAGTCAAACGGCAGTTCCCCTTCATTGTACAGTCACAGTTTTTTAGATATATAGCGAGTTATGCCAATTTTTGTTATTTTTGTCAAATTTGTGTACAGGAAACATTGTAACACAATTTTCATTTTGTTGGAATTATGGACTTCATATCATTGTATATAACCTGTATTTGGATTTGGACGTGTGGACGCAGACGTGTTGCATTAACTGTCACATATATATTACTAAATAATTAATTTAGGACCTAATTGTAATGATCAAATTAAGTTTTATGGTCCTATTTAATTAATAGTAAGTGTATGGACTTATTTACAAATGTGTGGAATTCCTGATGCCATTACTAGTTTCTGATGGGCTAATTAGTAAAATACAAAATCTATTAATAAGGGGGTGTGGTCCCTTGTTGACGTACGTTATATTTTTTACGCTCCCATTTAGAAAAGTGTGTAAGACAAAAAGAGAGAAGAAAATGGTTTCTCATCTGCTTCTCTCCATTCGTATGATCTATAAGAAGACTCAAACCCAATTCTTCTTCCTTCCTCATCTTGGATTCTTCTGGGATTATTCCGCATTCTCTCCAAACAATTTCTAGACTGTTATAAACTCATAAGATGATACCAATCTCAAAGTGTCGAGTAGTCATGGCATAAGCAATGGCTCTCTACATATTCTTCCTCAATTGGGGGGGAGGGGGTAAGAAGCCCAAGGGATCCCCACTACTTAGTAGTGGGGTGTAATGGAAGATAATAAGGGGAGGGAGGCCAAAGGCCTCCCTCAACTCACAACACTCCCTCTTATCTCTCCATTACCTTGGGTTAATCATATGAATACGTCAGAATTCAATATGCTAATGAGGTAGATACTTCTGGATCCAGAACCACTGTGGTTGCCTCGTTAAAACCTTAGCTGTAGAAAACCCAATGGAAAAAACCAGCAGCTTTAAGGGAAAAGAGTACAACCAACTGGTAACTCCCCTTGATCCATACAATCCTTATGCTTGTATGTCTTTCAGCTTTCATTAGGGGTGGACACTTCAGGGTCCAGAGTTAAATGAGGTTGCCTCATTAAAACCTTTGGCTATGGAAACCCCAGTGGAAAAACCCATAGCTAAGGAAAAAGAGTATAACTCTACTATCAACTCCCCCTGATCTGTAGAAGCTTCAGGCTTGCAGATCACTATGTATCTATACAATCATTTCCTATTCATCTATATATCCATCAAGTTCTGAAAACAAATACAATCATCACTCATCTATACAAGTTTCACACATATCTAGAGGCTACTGGAAAACAGTGGTGCTCTGGAGTGGTACGCTCTACGAAGTTGGTAGATGACTCCACGTATGTATTCTTTTACTCAGTCTTCACTGTGTCTGCAATGTACTGCTGGACCTGGCTGAGCGTATTCTAGACTTGCTTCTTGGATGATGAGCTTCTCAGAAGATGTAGACTTTGGAGGATGATGTGTAGATCTTTAGGAGGTGGCCAGACATTTGTGCTTAGCCATCGCGATGATCTGTAAACCTGCATTTGCGATATATATTGTCACGACCCGCTTCCCTAAAATTGAGGCGAGACGTGAAAAGGTCCGCACGAGAGTGGAGCTGTGAAGCCCCAAACCCGATAAGCATCAATAAAACATAAGCAGGTCACTGTAACCACAACGGAACGACAATAATAATACAAGGAGAGACTGAAATAAAATCTCACATCTCATAAATTGTCCAACATGAAAATAAGTCCAACATCCAGAAAAGCCACCATGCTAAAAGAAAGAGTCTAAAGGCCCAGAACAAGGCCAACAAAAGCAACGACATAACAAAGTATAGGTGCTACGCACCGATAACAAAACCACTGTCTAAACAAAAGTAAAACACAACGAAGACACTAGGACTGGTCCCCAGTGTCCACGTACACCCCGTCAAACACAAGCTCGGGCTCGACGTCAGCAAACACCTCGTCCTCAACAAGGTACTCAGGCTCAGGATCTAACATGTGTCACCCAAAAGAGTAAAGGGGCACATGTCAGCAAGTCTAAAAAGACTTGGGCAAGGAAACTGAAAGTAAGGCAACTAGCAACCTAGCAGTTTAGTATGCATGACATGGCAGTTATAACATGAGTGCACAATTAAGACATGGCAAGACAATTTGTACAAGGGAACAATTATCGGGACAAGACAAGAGTAGCCAAGCTACTATCAATCTCAATCAATTCACTATTCACGTTTCACGTTGTTTTGTAGATGTTTACGCCCTTCAGCTGAATGGTACATCATTCACACTGATCGGCACTAAACACTACCCCACCCCAGAGTTTACGTCTTACAACTGTAGTTGCTGATCAGGCAGACCCCCAGTTGAATGACCGCTTAACCCTTACCCCATCCCACACGTAAACAAGCCAGGGTCCCTGCACATGAGCCCAGCTAGTGAGCCATGGTTGCCCGCACGGGAGCTTGTTTCTTAGTTCACAATTCAATATCGAGCGTTGGGGTTAGCAACTCATTATGCTCGCTTCTGGTCACGAGCCAGGAACACAAGTATTGTAGCGATGCTACGCAATCACGGGATCACTTAAAGAATGCAATGACATGACAATTAAATTGTGTACCGTTAATGGAATTTAAACATGACATGGTAATTGTGCAACATGCTAAATGTCGGAACTAGCTTCGTTGTCAAGCTAGTTCCCCAATTTGCGCCTAGGCGAGTATCATTTCGTTGCCTAGCCTCTTTTACGCCTACAACAAGCAAATGGCCTAAAACACGGCCTAAACCCTAAGTGGCAAGTTTCACTTACCTAGCACCGGGGATGACGATCACGAAGGTTCGTCTCGCGGATGCTAATCTACGGGAGAAATCGCTGTTTTGGGGAAACAATCATCAAACAACATGAAATTTCATTAGGGTTTCATAAAAATACCAATAGGTTATGAAAACATCGAGAGATCGATTTCTTACCGAGAGGAAGCGGAAGAAACACTCCGGAGAACCCTAGGACCAGATCTGGAAACAAATGGAGAAGTTTGGAGAATTAGGGTTTTTGGGGGATTTTGGGGATTTAATGGAAATTTGGGGAAGATGAGAGGTAGATAGAGTGAATGGATGGTTTGGATGATGGATTTAGGGCTTGGAATGGAGGAATAGGGCTTGGAGGAAGATGGGGACTCAATGGGGGAGATTTTAGGGTTTTGGGTCGAGTGGAGGAAGAAGAAAACGTTTGGGATGGGTTTAAATAGGATGGGCTGGCGGCTGCCCAGAAATTAGGGTTTTAACACAGGTTAGTCGGTCAAAGAGCAACCACTGACCGACTAGTTTGGCAACTAGTCGGTCGGTCGACCAACGCAGACCGACTAAGTGTAAACAGTAACTTCTGAACGAAAATAGGATTTAGAATTAGTCGGTCCATGAACAAATACTGACGACTAGTTTAGCATCTAGTCGGTCGAAGAACGTTCTTAGACCGACTAAGAGTGAACAGTACTGATACTAAAATTTAGATGATGTGTTAGTCGGTTAAAGAAGCATTGCCGACCGACTAGTTTGCAACCTAGTCGGTCAACCAACGTTCTTAGACCGACTAACGATAAACAGTAACTCCTGAGAAATTTAGAAAGCCAACTAGTCGGTCCAAGAAGGATTGCCGACCGACTGGATCGTCATCTAGTCGGTCGGTGCCCCTTCTTATACCGGCTAATGAGCACCAAAAGTTCCGATACGGAGCGCGGGGCCCCGGGATCGATTCCTAAGACTCCTAGGCTTGATCTAATAGTAAGATACGACCGTTATGAAGTCCGTCACGAATGACATACTTCGAAATCGACAATCCTAAGGAAGAAACGAGAAAATACGACGAATCGATCGAAAATGAAAGCTACGGAGACGAAAACCACACATGAGGAGAAAATCCACCAAAACATATATTATATTATAATAAATCCAGATACATGAAAAGCAGTCGTTACATCCTCCCCAACTTAAGAAAAATTCCGTCCTCGGAATTTCCAAATACTCACGAGTCCGGAAACAAAAGTGGGAAACGCTCTTACATCTCATCCTCATTCTCCCAAGTAGACTCTCCAGGTGAGCCGTGTCGCCACATCACCCTCACAAGATTGACAATCTTGTTCCGAAGCGATTTCTGACGCCTGTCCAGAATCTGCACTGGATGCTGGTCATACGTCATATCGGGGCGAACGGTAATCTCCGAAAAATCCACAGCATGAGATGGATCGCTAATGTATCGACGAAGCTGCGACACATGGAAAACATTGTGAACTCCTTCCAAAGATGGCAGCAAGGCCAAGCGATAAGCTACCTCGCCAACCCTCTCCAAAATGTCAAACGGTCCAATGTATCACAGGCTCAACTTCCCTCGCTTCCCGAAACGAATCACACCACGATTCGGGGAAATATTCAAGAACACATGATCGCCCGACTGAAATTTCAAAGGACGACGTTTAGCATCCGCCCAATGCTTAAAACGGTCCTGAGCAATTCTCAACCTCTCCCGAATATTCCTGACGATATCCACGGCCTCCACGATCATCTCAGGTCCCAACAACTCCCGATCACCAACGTCATCCCAACTCAATGGCGATCGACATTTGCTCCCATAAAGAGCGGCGAAAGGCGCCATGCCAATACTCGCCTGGAAGCTGTTGTTGTAAGAGAACTCCACCAAATGCAGATGGTCCTCCCACGAACCCTTGAAATCCAACATGCACGCCCTCAGCATGTCTTCCAAAATCTGAATCGTCCTCTCGGACTGGCCATCCGTCTGCGGATGGTACGCCGTGCTGAAACTCAGACGCGTACCCAAGCTCTTCTGCAAACTCTGCTAGAACTGAGATGTGAACCTCGTGTCTCTGTCAGACACGATACTCGCGGGGACTCCATGAAGTCGCATGACCTCCTACACAATTCACGTTACATCACTATCCACACTAGAAAAAGGACATAAAACAGAGAGTAAAAGAATTTACCTCCATATATCTCCTCGCTAGCGCCTCAGTGGACTGTCCCACTCGGAACGGAATAAAATGCGCAGACTTGGTCAATCGATCTACGATCACCCAAAATCGCGTCATTCTGCTTCGGACTCCGAGGTAGTCCAGTCACGAAATCCATAGTGATGTGTTGCCATTTCCACTCCGGAATCGGAAGCGGTTGTAGCAACCCGGCCGTACGCTGATGCTCCGCCTTCACTTGCTGGCAAACCAAGCACTTGGCTACACTCCGAGCCACGCTCCTCTTCATACCATGCCACCAATAATTCAGACGAAGATCCTGGTACATCTTGGTGCCACCAGGATGCACAGAATACGGCGAACTGTGTGCCTCCACCATCAACTCCTCTCTGATATCCCCAGCTGGCACACACAACCTGGCTCCAAACCTCAGCGAGCCATCCTCATGAATCAAAAAGTCAGTCCGTAGACCGGCTTCCACCTGCTCCCGAATCTTCACCAGCTTCGGATCCTCAGCCTGGCCAGCCTTAATCCGATCCACGATCGTCGACTGTACCTGCATGTACATCAACGACGAAGCCTCCCCAGGAAGGACAATCTCCACGCCAGACTCGCAAAAATCCTGCTGCAATCTCCACTGCGAGGTCAAAATCATCACCGCTGGAAGCCTACTCAAAGCATCTGGAACCACATTCACCTTGCCAGGGTGAAACTGCAAATCAATCTCATAATCCGCCATAAGCTCCAACCATCGACGATGTCGCATGTTGAGCTCCTTCTGAGTGAAAATATACTTCAAGCTTTTGTGATCGGTGAAAATCTTCACCTTCTCACTCAGCAGGAAGTGCCTCCAAATCTTAAGAGCAAACACAACAGCAGCCAACTCCAAATCATGCGTCGGATAATTCTTCTCATGAACCTTAAGCTGACGAGACGCATACGCCACAACATGCCCATGCTGATGCAACACACAACCGAGACCCTTGCCAAAAGCATCGCAAAAGATCTCAAATCCACCGCTGCGATCAGGCACAACAAGAATAGGGGCAGTCGTCAACCTCTCCTTCAGAATACCAAAAGCATTCTCACAATCACCCGACCAAACAAAAGCAACATCCTTCCGCGTCAACCTGGTCATCGGCTCAGCAATACGAGAAAAGTCCTTAATGAATCGCCGATAGTAACCAGCAAGTCCAAGGAAACTCCGAATCTCAGACGCAGACGACGGAACAGGCCACTCCCTGATGGCCCGAATCTTCTCGGGATCCACTGAAATACCATCTCCAGTCACCACATGCCCGAGAAAAGCAACTCTATCCAGCCAAAACTCGCACTTCGAAAACTTAGCATACAAACGATGCTTCCTCAAGATCTCCAACACCGTCCTTAAGTGCGAGGCATGCTCTTCCTCCGACTTCGAATAGATCAGAATGTCGTTAATAAAGATAACGACAAACTTATCCAAAAAGTCATAGAAAATCAGGTTCATCAGATTCATGAAAACTGCGGGTGCGTTAGTTACGCCGAAAGGCATAACCACGAACTCATAGTGTCCATACTTCGTCCTGAACGCTGTCTTCGGCACATCATCCTTCTTCACCTTCAACTGATGGTAACCACTCCTCAAATCCAATTTAGAAAACACCCTCGAACCTCCAAGCTGATCAAATATATCATCGATGCGAGGCAACGGGTATTTATTCTTAATGGTCACCGCATTCAACTCCCGATAGTCCACGCACATGCGACGCGAACCATCCTTCTTCTTTACCAGCAACACCGGTGCTCCCCACGGAGACACGCTAGGATTAATATAACCCTTCTGCAAAAGCTCATCCAACTGCTTCCGCAACTCCTCCAACTCTGCAGGTGCCATACGATACGGCGCCTTCGAAATCGGCTGCGCGCCTGGAACAAGATCGATAGAGAATTCTAAAGCTCGATCAGGTGGCAAACCAAACATCTCCTCGGGGAAGACGTCGCCAAAATCACGCACCACAACTGGCCACTCCAGCTCCATCTGCATAGCCACAACCTCCACCGGCCTGGCCCGAAATCTGACAGGACCAAGCGAACTGCTACCACGACTGAACTCAAATACTGGATGTCCTGGAATCTCGAACACCACCTTCTTCCTCCTACAGTCAATCGTAGCATAGAAGCTTGCAAGCCAGTCCATCCCAAGAACTGCATCATAGTTGATGATGTCGTGGACAATGAAATCAGCGAAAAGCTCATGTCCACAGACCACCAACGAGCAAGAATTGCAACCACGATGCATCGAGACCACGCCATTCCCTGTAACGATATTCCAACTCTTGGGAAGAGGGGACGTCGACAAGGAATGCCTCTCCACGAAGCTCCGAGAAATAATGCACATCGATGCACCAGAGTCAAAGAGGACTCGTGCAGGAAATGTGCAAACCAAAACCACACCTAACAAGCAATTAACAATCAAAACCTAGTCTAGCAAACAATCATGTTCAAGCAAACAACATAATCTAACAATCAAAACCAGCTAGGAAAGTAACAGCTAGATTGCGGATTACCTGCGATAACCTCATCCACAGCCTCGCTCTCCGCATCGGTCATCAGAAAAGCATGCCTCCTCGACGGAACAGCCTGCTGAAAAGCCTGCCTCTGCGGAACAAGAGCTGCTCTACGACCAGCAGGAACAGACGCTCGTTGCTGCAACGGCTGTGCTGCAACAGGTGCCCTCCGCAGCGGACCCGCATGCCGACAATCCTTCGCGACATGGGAAGCATCGCCACAAACCAGACACTGGCCCAAAAACTTCCGACACTGATCCTTGACATGGCCAGGCTTGCCGCAGAAATGGCAAGTCTTCAGAATAGGCCCTCCTAGCCTCTTAAACTGAGCAGACTAATTAGGCCTGAATCCAGGTCTAACCACAGCTCTCGCCTGCTCCACAGGCCTCTTCCCAGCACCAACAGTAGACCCTCTCCTCTGGTTCACAAGCAGCTCCTGCCTCTTGGCTGCTACTAGAACCTTCTGATAAGACTCCCGGTCAGAGGAGGTCACAAAGCTCTGGAGCTCCGAAGCAAGTCCCTGCAGGAACCTCTGAGCTCTCTCCTCAGCGTCCTGCACCATCTTCGGTGCGAACCGACTCAGCCTCATGAACTCCTGGTGATACATGTCCACCGATGAGTTCCCTTGCTTCAAATCGATAAAACGCTGCAGCATCTCCTCCCTGGCAGCTTTCGGAAAGAACTCACCCTCAAATCTGGCCTTGAAGGTAGCCCAAGCTATCGGCTCCACCAACATCTTCTCTTCCGCATCCCACCAATTCCGAGCATTATCCTTGAGTTGCCTCTTCGCCAAATCAACCCATCCAGCCGGGGTGATCTTGGCCATCTTCAGATTATCCTCGATGTTCCGAATCCACTCATCGGCAGCCAGGGGACCCTCAGAACCATCAAAATACGCGGGACCCAGCTCACGAAATTGCTTCGCTCCTGGCTCAGAGCGAGGGGCATCCGGAAGAGCCCGGGCAGCTCGAGCAAGTGGAGCATTCTGGACTTGTAGAAGCACGCCCTGCTGCACTTGCATCATCTGGAGCATCATCCGCATCATCTCACCGCTGGTGGGTTCCCGCTCAGGCTCCTCATCATGAGGTAGCGCACCACTGCCCCCACCACGGGTGAAACGCCTTCCTGCCATCTAATGACACAGAAAACGAATCAGATTAGACTCCTAGCTTATGACATCGGACGTCGAACTTAGTTTATTGGACATTCTAATATCATTATCGTCATTCCAAAAACCGCAGTTACAGAAGGACCTGCATGGGCCACCAACAAAACTTGTCACGACCCGCTTCCCTAAAATGGAGGCGAGACGTGAAAAGGTCCGCACGAGAGTGGAGCTGTGAAGCCCCAAACCCGATAAGCGTCAATAAAACATAAGCAGGTCCCTGTAACCACAACGGAACGGCAATAATAATACAAGGAGAGACTGAAATAAAATCTCACATCTCATAAATTGTCCAACATGAAAATAAGTCCAGCATCCAGAAAAGCCACCAGGCTAAAAGAAAGAGTCTAAAGGCCCAGAACAAGGCCAACAAAAGCAACGACATAACAAAGTATAGGTGCTACGCACCGATAACAAAACCACTGTCTAAACAAAAGTAAAACACAACGAAGACACTAGGACTGGTCCCCAGTGTCCACGTACACCCCGTCAAACACAAGCTCGGGCTCGGCGTCAGCAAACACCTCGTCCTCAACAAGGTACTCAGGCTCAGGATCTAACATGTGTCACCCAAAAGAGTAAAAGGGCACATGTCAGCAAGTCTAAAAAGACTTGGGCAAGGAAACTGAAAGTAAGGCAACTAGCAACCTAGCAGTTTAGTATGCATGACATGGCAGTTATAACATGAGTGCATAATTAAGACATGGCAAGACAATTTGTACAAGGGAACAATTATCGGGACAAGACAAGAGTAGCCAAGCTACTATCAATCTCAATCAATTCACTATTCACGTTTCACGTTGTTTTGTAGATGTTTACGCCCTTCAGCTGAATGGTACATCATTCACACTGATCGGCACTAAACACTACCCCACCCCAGAGTTTACGTCTTACAACTGCAGTTGCTGATCAGGCAGACCCCCAGTTGAATGACCGCTTAACCCTTACCCCATCCCACACGTAAACAAGCCAGGGTCCCTGCACATGAGCCCAGCTAGTGAGCCAGGGTTGCCCCGCACGGGAGCTTGTTTCTTAGTTCACAATTCAATATCGAGCGTTGGGGTTAGCAACTCATTATGCTCGCTTCTGGTCACGAGCCAGGAACACAAGTATTGTAGCGATGCTACGCAATCACGGGATCACTTAAAGAATGCAATGACATGACAATTAAATTGCGTACCGTTAATGGAATTTAAACATGACATGGTAATTGTGCAACATGCTAAATGTCGGAACTAGCTTCGTTGTCAAGCTAGTTCCCCAATTTGCGCCTAGGCGAGTATCATTTCGTCGCCTAGCCTCTTTTACGCCTACAACAAGCAAATGGCCTAAAACACGGCCTAAACCCTAAGTGGCAAGTTTCACTTGCCTAGCACCGGGGATGACGATCACGAAGGTTCGTCTCGTGGATGCTAATCTACGGGGGAAATCGCTGTTTTGGGGAAACAATCATCAAACAACATGAAATTTCATTAGGGTTTCATAAAAATACCAATAGGTTATGAAAACATCGAGAGATCGATTTCTTACCGAGAGGAAGCGGAAGAAACACTCTGGAGAACCCTAGGACCAGATCTGGAAACAAATGGAGAAGTTTGGAGAATTAGGGTTTTTGGGGGATTTTGGGGATTTGATGGAAATTTGGGGAAGATGAGAGGTAGATAGAGTGAATGGATGGTTTGGATGATGGATTTAGGGCTTGGAATGGAGGAATAGGGCTTGGAGGAAGATGGGGGCTCAATGGGGGAGATTTTAGGGTTTTGGGTCGAGTGGAGGAAGAAGAAAACGTTTGGGATGGGTTTAAATAGGATGGGCTGGCGGCTGTCCAGAAATTAGGGTTTTAACACAGGTTAGTCGGTCAAAGAGCAACCACTGACCGACTAGTTTGGCAACTAGTCGGTCGGTCGACCAACGCAGACCGACTAAGTGTAAACAGTAACTTCTGAACGAAAATAGGATTTAGAATTAGTCGGTCCATGAACAAATACTGACCGACTAGTTTAGCATCTAGTCGGTCGAAGAACGTTCTTAGACCGACTAAGAGTGAACAGTACTGATACTAAAATTTAGATGATGTGTTAGTCGGTTAAAGAAGCATTGCCGACCGACTAGTTTGCAACCTAGTCAGTCAACCAACGTTCTTAGACCGACTAACGATAAACAGTAACTCCTGAGAAATTTAGAAAGCCAACTAGTCGGTCCAAGAAGGATTGCCGACCGACTGGATCGTCATCTAGTCGGTCGGTGCCCCTTCTTATACCGGCTAATGAGCACCAAAAGTTCCGATACGGAGCGCGGGGCCCCGGGATCGATTCCTAAGACTCCTAGGCTTGATCTAATAGTAAGATACGACCGTTATGAAGTCCGTCACGAATGACATACTTCGAAATCGACAATCCTAAGGAAGAAACGAGAAAATACGACGAATCGATCAAAAATGAAAGCTACGGAGACGAAAACCACACATGAGGAGAAAATCCACCAAAACATATATTATATTATAATAAATCCAGATACATGAAAAGCAGTCGTTACATATATTCCTTGGATGATGATCCTTGACCATTGGAAGTTGCACAGAAGCAGCTTATCCTTGGTCTAGTGGTGCTCTCCAGGGCAGCACTGTATCTGGCTAACAGCTTTACTGCAGACGTTCTATTAGAGACACGTGGCCAGATAAAAGAGTGTAAATAGTATACTAGAGCTAGGCTCTTCAGGACCTAGGATGTCCTCCTCCTCTTCCAGCGACTAGAAGGCGTCATAAATAAGCATCCATTTTTAATAGATTGCAAATGGACATCTTTTTCATAAACTCCTGGTGTATGAAGAATATGATAGGTATAACAAGATTCCACCACGAAGGTGTTTAATCTATAAGCCGAGACAATACTTTGTTTTGCCTAGGTATTTCATTACGAATGTATGCTTTGTTGGATCCTGTGGATGGCAAACAACACTAGAAGGGGGTTGAATAGTGTTGTATAGAGATAAAACTTTTTCAATCTTTTACAAATCAACACAACACGAATCCTTCTAATGTTGCCTAAGAAACTAAGTAGAGTGATTTATGCTTGGTTCTTAATCAACAAGTTAATCTTATAAAAATATAAAAGATAAACAATTAAGATTACACAGATAGATCTTTACACAGCGGAATTAAATGTATGATCTTTGTAATATGCAAATGAACAAAGAATTACAAAGATATAACAATAGCAAAGTAAATCGGAATTGCTTGCAGAGATAAATATTCAAACACAGAAAAGCAAACGCAAACACGAGGATTTTTATCTTGGTTCCCCCACAACTTGGGTACGTCCAGTCCCCGACCAATCCGATACGAGATTTCTACTATTGCCTTGGCAAATACAAGCACCTAACTTCACTTGTTAGGATTTCCAACAACCTAGCCTTGACCAGGATTTCCAACCATAACGCCTAGACTTGTCTAGGGTTCCAACAACAACACCCTTACACCAAAGGGGTAATCTCAAAATAAAATCAATATCCAATTCACCACAATCAATTGGTGGAGATCGGATTTACACCCAGATTCTATAGCCAAATAGTAATAGACAAAATTACGTGTAGTGGCTTGATAGAATAAGATTCTAGATCACACAAAGATACAAATGAAGTCTTTGTGATCTAGATCTAATGTTTTTCAAAAAATCCTTTAAATAAAATTTCAAGAACAAATAATACGGATTTTAAAAAACAGTTAGCCAAATAAAAAGAGATTATGATCTTCAGAAAATAATAACAAAATTGCAAGATCAAGAATAAAAATCGATTTGGCTAAAAGAAAATGAGAGCTGAGAATTTCGAGAGATTGCGCAATAGGATTTTTGATTTCAATCGTTGTTGTGTTTTTCTCAATAAAAATGATCCTCTATTTATAAGAGAATTCTGAGAATTCAAAATTCAAATTTCGTTAACTTTTGTCCCGAAAATCATGGGAGAAAATCACTCAAAGATATTTCAAAAATCATGTCAAAACGTCAAAATTTGACAACTGGTAGTCGACTCCCAAGGAGTGGTAGTCGACTCCCAGTGTGTTTCAGGAAATCTTGATTCTCAGCTGGTAGTCGACTCCATACTGTTGGTAGTCGACTCCCAGAGGAGTTTTTCCTGCGACACAGCTAGTCAATCAAGTAGCTGACTCCAGGGTGTATTGGAGTTTCACTACGGATTTATAAAACGACTAGAAAAAGCTCTCAATATCTTTTCAAAAATGATTTTAAAAGATATTTAAAACGTTTTTGGAATTATTTGTGTGTGTGTGATTGTCTATACGATTTGGCTTTAACAATACCCTAAGAAAGACACAACACACTCACTATGGACTAGGACACGTCTTCGGAAGCTTGATCAACTGATGGAGTGGATATGATCTTCACTTGAGCTTCTTGTTCTATTTGAGCTTTGAGCTTCATCATTGATCTTAGCAACGTTTGTCCTTGTCTTTGAGCGTAGATCGTGCTTCTTGGAGTATACATAAAGCTTTTCATTAGTCGCACAACCTGCACACTTGATTGTATTGTAGTTAGTACACTAAGCTTCATTTGGTGTGCTCATCATCAAAATCACTTGGGGTGGAATTCAATTTCCATCACTCTCCCCCCTTTTGATGATGACACCCAAATGAAAAAAATGAAGTAAGTTAAAATATGAAAATACATGAAAGTATACTTACTCCCCCTGCTTTGATGCGGTTCTCCCCCTGCACCGAAGCCGTTAACAAAACAATTCATTCATATGATATGTTCATTTTTGCATTTCATATTTTCTCCCTGTTGGAATTTCATAATTCCATATTTCTATTCCCATATGGTTTTGATATGACAAACACATTCAGTGCTACTAACTCTATGTATGCAGATACAAATCAATGCTGATTTCTACACAATCAAATATCTTCATATGTGTTCAAATGGATATATCATAGTTCATGAAGCTGGAAAGACAAAGGCACCTACATCCACGACTTGGATATATAATCAATTGATAAGGATCTCCTGCAAAGAAGTTTCTCAGATTCAGTTGCAGATGCAGTCCTATCTACGGCTTTATGTAATCAATGTAAAATTTACTTTATTAGAGTCACAAAGCCTTGTGATAATATGTCTTAGTCATCTCGGTTCCATTACTCAGAGATCTACACTTTCCAATTTCGAAAATTCGTAACTTTGAAAATTGGCAACCAATAACCCCATTTTGGTCGACCAATTTTAAACCTTCAAAGTTGACTATGTGATTACATATGCAAACTCCCATAACCGTATAGATTCTGGAACTGTCTTCCAACAGTCAAAATTCCCTCTCTAAATTTTGGTCGACCAATGTGGTCATTTTGGTCAACCAATTTCAAAACTAGCCGTTTTGACCCCAAATTTTCAGGGACGGTTCATGACCGTTTTCCAACGTTCATCCCACTCTCCAACCGTCCCTAAACATTATAAATAAAGAGGTAGACCCTCTCTTTCAAGACACAACTTTCCTCTTTCTCTCTTTTCTAGAATTGTTGATTCTAAGCAATCTTGCATTAGTTGTTCTCATTCTCATTTGCAAGAAGAAATCCATAGATTTCTCTCTTCTTATGAGAACGGAAGAACTTCAAGATTCTTATTCATAGATCTTTTGAGAATTGAAGTTTTCTTCCTTAAAGCAATTTTGCCTTTTTCAACATCATTTTGGAAAGTTATTTGTGTTCATAATTGTAAGAAGAAATCGATAGATCTCTCTCTTCTTTTATGAACCAGAGAACTTCAAGTATTGTTCTTCATTAAATATCTTATACATCTTGAAGTTCGTCTTTTAACACCATCCTTGAATTCTTTCTCTGAAAATTATACCAAGTCTATAGGTGTTTTTCTATTTTATTATTTAACATGTTTGAATCTCTGTTTGAGATTGTACAAAGTTGGGACACGGGGAGTGTCGTCATTTTTGTAAGTTTGTGCTTGCGGGGCAAGTGATTATAGTGGATTGAAAATCTCTACTGGGAGTAGAGGACTGGAGTAGGATCAAGAGGATCCGAACCATGATATATCTCTGTGTTTGCGATTGATTTATTTTCAGTACTTGTCATTTTATTTCTGTGCCATCTTTGCAAATATTAGTAACGTTCTATTTGCAACATAATTTTTATATACACTATTCACCCCTCCAAGTGTATTGATCCATACAGGCTAAAATTTCATTTGGTATCAGAGCAAGGTTAAGATGGCAGAATCAAGCATGAACGTTGTTCCACACAACTACAACACAAATCAACATCCTGAAGGGCAGTCTCAAGTTCGTCCTCCTCTATTTGATGGTTCTAACTACTCATATTGGAAAATACGAATGGAGATTCATCTCCAAAGTATGCATTATGAGATTTGGGACATCGTAGAGACAGGATATACAAAGCCAACAACACATGTTGCTGATTGGACTGCTAACGACAAATCTGCAAAGAACAACAACTCAAAGGCCATGAATGCTTTATTTTGTGCCATGGATAAACATGAGTTTAATCGAGTATCTCAGGCCAAAAGTGCAAAGGAGATTTGGCACATACTCGAGGTAACTCATGAAGGAAACAATAAAGTGATGGAAACCAAGATTACCTCTTTGGTTCATAAATATGAGTTGTTCAAGAAGCAAGACAAAGAGACGATTGGAGAAATGAACACCAGGTTCACTAACATTATTAATTCTCTTAATGCTCTTGGAAAAGTTTACTCTTCTCTTGATCAGGTACGCAAGATTCTTAAGGTACTCTCCCCAGAATGGCGTCCAAAGATCACTGCTATTGAGGAAGCCAATGATCTTTCCACATTATACATGGAAGATCTAATTGGTAACTTAATAACATATGAAGTCACATTACAAGATGCAAAAGAGGAATCAGATCAAAATAAGAAAGTACACGCCTTCAACACAACATCATATAATGAAGATTCAGATGATGACATGTCATTCTTTGCCAAGAACTTCAGAAAGTTCTTTCAAAAAGGTAAGTATAATAATGAATATAAAAATACTGATTCTTCATTATGCTTCAATTGTAACAGGCCAGGACATATGAAGAAAGATTGTCTGCTTCTCAAGGCCAAATTCAAAACTTCCAACAACAATGATCAATCCAGAAGGGAAAGGAAGTTTGACAAGATGAAGAAAGCATTTGCAGCAACTTGGGATGAAACTTCAAATGATGAAGATGATGATCACAATGAAAGTGCTAATATGTGCTTTATGGCACAAGATAATGAAGAAGAGGTAAGTGCTTTTAATAATGAAGAATTATTAGATGCATTAAAAGATCTCTATTCTCGTTTCAAAATATTAAATAGTCAACATAAATCTTTGAAACAGAATAATGATAATCTCCTTGTTAAATATCAAGAATTATCATCTTCTAAAAGCACTACACCAAATTCTATACATATTGAGAATTCATCTTCTCAAATTTTAGATCTTAGTAAAGAGAATGATATTCTCAAAACTAAGAATCTAGAATTACACACACAAATATCCGAAATGGATAAAATATCTCATCACTAAAGATGAAATATGACGAGATGCCATCTAATGTCAATAAATTTAACAAAGGAAAGACAAATCTCGATGATTTGCTAAAAATACAATATCCAGCAAATCATAGACAAGGACTGGGATATTCTCATAAAGATGCACCCAAGTCTTATAACACTTCTTCCTCTAGTGGCAAAACAATTTTTGTTAAACCACAAAAGAAGAATCACACATTCATTTACACGAAGAAAGTAAATATTCCTACTACTTCTTCACAAAGAAATGTTACTAACATTTCAAAATCATCTCCTAGAAAACATACTACAGTTAGTATATTGGTTCCTAAGGATTCATGTTTGAAAGATAGAAATGATTATATTTCTCATTATAAACATGCTATAGTTCATTCTAGTGAATACATCAAAAAGCCAAATTCCACTTGGGTTTGGCTTCCAAAAATCTAATCCCAAGGACCCTCAAACAAAGGGTACCAATGCTTAATGGTTTATCTTTCAGGTACCTAAAAAGGAAAGATGGATTTTGGATAATGGATGTTCAAAACATATGACGGAAAATGTTAACTTGCTTTCAACCGTTAAATATAAAGATGGAGGCACAGCTACCTTTGGTGACAACAACAAAGGCAAAATCATAGGCACTGGAACAGTTGGCAATACAAATCAGCCTATCATTGAGAATGTTCTCTTGGTTGACGGTTTGAAACATAATTTACTTTCCATTAGTCAGTTATGCGATAAAAATTACAAAATAGTTTTTGAACAAAATGATTGCATCATTTATGATTCTGATATGTCATCTATTTTATTCTGTGGTAAGCGTAAGAATAACATTTATATCTTATGCATGTCTGTTACCACTAATAATCATTGTTTAATGATTACATTAGATGATACACTTTTATGGCATAAACGTTTTGGACACACTAATTTCAAAAACCTAGCACATATTTCAAAACACAAGTTAGTAAATGGAATACCAAATATTTCTTTCAAACACAAACATTTTTGTGATGCTTGTCAACAAGGAAAAATGCACAAATCTTCTTTTAAATCAAAGGACGTTATCTCAACAAAGAGACCGTTAGAACTCTTACACTTAGATTTGTTTGGTCCTTCAAGAGTAGCTTCTTTGAATAGAAGTAGATATGCCTTTGTCATTGTTGATGATTATTCAAGATATACTTGGGTTATATTCTTACAAAACAAGAATGATGCGTTTGAAGAATTTTCAATATTTTGTAAAAAGATACAAAAGATCAAATCCTCTAACATTGTCACTATTCGTAGTGATCAGGGAGGAGAATTTGAAAATGAATCTTTTACTAATTTTTGTAATGAAAATGGCATTACTCACAATTTTTCTTTTCCTCGTGCTCCTCCTCAGAATGGAGTAGTAGAAAGGAAAAAATATAACTCTACAAGAATGTGCAAGAACAATGATTTGTGATAGTAAATTACCGAAATATTTTTGGGCTGCAGCTGTTGCAACTGCTTGTTACATTATGAATAAAGTTCTTATAAGGCCATTGCTTAATAAAACCTGTTTTGAATTATTCTTTAATCGCATTCCACGTGTATCATATTTTAAAGTGTTTGGATGTAAATGTTTCATTCTTAATGCTAAAGATGCACTTTATAAATTTGATTCGAAATCTGATGAAGGTATTTTTGTTGGATACTCAACACGTAGCAAAGCCTACAGAGTATATAACAAAAGAACTTCAACGGTTGAATAATCACTACATGTTACATTTGATGAGAACCCCTCATCTAATTCTCCCATCATAGATGATGAAGAGAATATATTAACTTTATCTAATTCTTTAGATAATATTAAGCTTGATGAAATTGATGCTACTAAACCTTCTGTTGAGTCTATTTCAGATCATACAGACCTTCCTAAGGCATTTGCACAAGTTCCAAACCATCCATCAGAGTTAATCATTAGAGATATTACAGATGGAGTTAGAACTCGACGTCAAATTGAACAAATAGCGCATTGTGCTTTCCTTTCAACCATTGAACCAAAGAACATCAAGGATGCATGTGAAGACGGTTCATGGATTATCGCTATGCAGGAAGAACTCAATCAATTTCAACGAAATGATGTTTGGGAATTAGTTCCCAGACCAACAGATCATTCAATTATTGGTACCAAGTGGGAATTCAAAAATAAATTGGATGAATCTGGTCAGGTAATTAGAAACAAGGCACGATTGGTTGCACAAGGTTATATTCAAGAAGAATGTATTGATTATGATGAAACCTATGCACCAGTTGCACGTTTTGAGTCTATTAGAATGTTGTTATCATTTGCATGTTTTAAAGATTTTAAATTATATCAAATGGATGTCAAAAGTGCTTTTTAAAATGGTTTTCTCAAAGAGGAAGTTTATGTTGAACAACCTCCTGGTTTTATTCATGAAAATTTAGAAAATCATGTTTTCAAATTGAAGAAAGCTTTATATGGTCTCAAACAAGCACCTCGTGCTTGGTATGAAAGACTTAAAAGCTATCTTTTAAATTCTGGTTATTCAATTGGTAAAATAGATTCCACGTTATTTATTAAGAACATTAAATCTGACATAATCATTATTCAAATATATGTTGATGATATTATTTTTGGTTCTACTAATGAATCTCTTTGTCAAGATTTCTCTAAGATTATGCAGAAAGAATTTGAGATGAGTCACATGGGTGAACTCAATTTGTAACGGCCTGTATTTCTAGACGTGTGTAGGATCGTGCGTACCAGTATTTTACTTCTGTCATCCGGATAATATTTTTTAGTCTGTACGTTCTCCGCTACGTGCTGACGCGAGCGCGTCTCCGATTTCGTTTTTACCGTGTCACCATTAATTGACTGTCAAGTTTAACAAATTTCTTTAACTTAATTATCCTAATAATTACACATTGCTAATTACTTTACTTATCTTACTAATTACTTCTAGTAATTTAATTTACTAATCACATTTTACTTATTTACCTCAATCCATTAACCTCCTATCTTAAACTCCTCATTTACTATTAATTTTAAAACACAATGTTAACAAACATGTTTCTCATCTCAGGTTCCTCCCCCCTAATATTTTAGTTAATAGTTACATTAAATTAGTCCAAATCACAAACCTACACACATTTAAATTGTCCCATACTCTTCCTTTGAATGATGAAAACGTTCCCTGCTCTTTCTTTGAAAGATGAAGGGAAGTGTATCACGTTGCTTAACCAGATACATCCCATTGTTTAAAGTCAACAAAACTAATTAAATCAGTCCTACACACAATGAAGTTGTTCCACGCTCGTTCTTTGAATGATAAGGGGAAATGTTATACACATCCTCTCTCTTAAGTCAACAACAAATTAAACCATCCTAATCCAATATCTAACTCATTAAAACTGTCTTCTGCCAACTTCTTCTTAAGGCAGTATCTCCACTGCAAACCCATCTTCATCTCCCTGCAAACCCTTCTTCCCTGCAAATTCCATCAACCCCAACTCCCTGCAAACAGATTCTCCAAGCCAAAATCCAAACCAATTTCTACAAATCAGCTAACCAAATTCTCAAAACCAAACTTCAGCTTACCAAATTTCTCCCCAAACAATTTCTCCCCAAAAATCAAATTCCCAAACACAACCCAAACTGATTCTTTTGAAATCAGAAACCAAAAACAGTGAGGGATAATTTCAGATTCAAAAGCAATCACAAAATCCAAAAACACCCAATTCTGAAAACACAACTTCATATTCATTCTCCATTTCAGACTCAATCAAAAACAAACATGGATCAAAAAACAAACTTAGATCTGAAAATAGATTTCAGATCGAAGTCCCTCTTTCTTCCCACTGTTCAAACAACCCGAACACCCTCACCTTGGCCGCACCACCCCCCCTCACCCTCGCTTGCGCACGCCGTCGCATGAAGGGAGCCGCTGCCGCCTGCCTGAGCCGCGCGCGCCGCCTGCCGCCTGCCGCCTGCCGCCTGCCGGAGCACCGCCTGCCGACGGGAACAGCGCCGCCGCTGCCTGCTTTCCTCCCCGTCCGCCGTGCACAGTAAGACTTGCTCCCCTTGCGTGATGCCTTGCTACAAATCTCTAAAGAAACAAAAAAAAAGATAAGATAAGAAGACAGAATAATGAAGAGAGGTAGAGACAGGTTGTAAGAGTAATAGAGAGAGAGGGAGGGTAACCTATTAGTATTTTAACTTATCCTTAGTCAATGTTAGAGATAGGTGGGGTAGGTGTACAATTAATTGTGATGTTAACCATGAAATTAATTTTATAATTAGTTTGTATTAGGCTAGTGTTAATTTTAAATGATAACTTGTTAGTCCAACTTGTTAGTTAAATTTAGTAGTAACTTGTTAGGGTATTTGTATAAAATAAGGCGTATCATGTTGTTATAACCTAGTATAAACACCACCCTAGTCAAAGAGCCCAATAAAATTAGATGAACCCACTTTAAAGATTAACTTGATATTTTGCGTTTCTCGCAATAAATTTAATTCGGTGATATGTTTGACCAAAACAGAGAACCGGACATATCGACACGTAGTACCCGTCAATACGAACCCAACGGCACCAAAATCACCGAAATCAGGTAAGTATACGATTCATAATGAATTTTCGAAGTTGGATGTTAAATTAGTCTTTTGTATGTAAAGTTGCATAACTTGAAATTTACACGTGAAATGACGTGTAATATTATCACCATGACATCCGTGACTAAAAATGTAATCCAACAACATATGATTTGCTATAACTTAGTTTAGAACAATAACAACAAAAATCAACTTTCTGTTCGTTTTCGTTAAAATCGCATGTTCACCCTTTCTGCTAAATTATTGTAAATGTTGTTTCGATACTCTTGTAACGTGGAAATTGCTACATGTAAGTAAATCATCATGTTATTTAATTGCTGCATGCCTTGAATTAATTAACTAGCGTGAGACATCGTGAAATCGTGCGCCTCAAAGGCGAAATCGTGACTTTCGTGATGTCATTGAGTTGACAAATTCGTGCTTGTAATTCGTGAATTAGGCTGGCTCGTGTTCCAGCACAAATCTTGGGTGGGGTAAGGGTTGAGCAGCTGCTAGGCGTATGAATGAGTACTCTCTTCAAGGGCACCACCCGTAGGCGGTGGGTTAGCGCCAATCACGGTAAGCCCCCGTGAGAAGGACGACTCACTCATCACGACCTAAAGGCGAGAACCCTTTTATAGACATGAATGCTAACAATCGTGAAATGCTAACAAATCGTGAATGCTAACATGAAACTTGCAACTTGGATTTGTTATCTCAGTTATATTGACATGCTAATGAACCAAAGAAAAGATTTACCTTACTTGTTGAACTGCATGATAGGATGTCTTTTAATTAATTTCAGCATGTTTAATCTTATTGTCGCTATCTCATTTAAATTATTAATGCCTCTTAAATTCAGTATAAATTTGTATACCTTGCCTTGGGTTCTGACCTCTACTTGCAGACCCTTGCTGACATACATTCATGTTTTTGGATGTATGTCAGATTCCGAGTTTTAGCACCAGGAGGACTAGTTGAGATAGCTGAACCAGTGGACCAAGAACTGTCAAACTAGAGAACTTTCATTGCAATTCTTTTCACTTATTGTACGGGTCATAAGACCCACTCTTCTTTTCTACATTGTTGTAATTCCTTTGAGACGGTTGAGATTGTAATAATGTTTTACTTATCTGTGTTGTTTTGAGTAATGCAAGCAAGAACCTGCAGTTTTTACACAGACGCTTATTGTGATAAGTTAAGGGGGAAAGAAAAGCAAAAGTACCTCCTCCTGACTTACACAAGCGGGCACGTTCGCATCCTCGCTCTCAAGTCTAATGGGAAGCGGGGCGTGACAAGTTTTAGTGGTGGCCCATGCAGGTCAATGCTCATGCAAAATACTTTAAAACAACATAGATAATGTTACAATCTTGACTCTCAAACAACACATTCCCTAGAATCTTCTACCCCGATCAACTTCATTAGAAAATTCTAGTCCTAAGTTTCTTGATCCTTAGTCAACCAAATCAGTATATCCTTGATTTTTAATCTCCCTTCATTTTACATTTTCACTTTTGATCTTAGGAATCTATCGTAACTTTTCACAGGTCAATTCCTACCCGTACTCACATTTCTAATCCTTGCTTTCAACCCACATGATCTTCCTGACAGCCATCGTTATCCTTTAAATCACTCCCGTTACTATACTGATTTTACTATCAATATCTCTTCTATGAAATTTCTCGCACAGTTTAACTTCTTTAAAAATCTTTTACATATGCCTAATATTTTTTTCAACTGACTTAAAATTATTATTTGATTTTGAGTTTCCTCCGCTGAAAATTTTAGTCACTAAATTTTTAAAACCTACTTTACTTCCTATTTGACGTCCTACATATGGAGATCTTTATCTTTAAAACCTTTTGTTGATGTCACGCATATAAATGATAAACTTCCTTCAATGGACCATGATCCGGTCAATGTGCTTGGCTAAGTTTATTGGATCACCCTAGCTAGACTTGGGGTAAGTGATCCTGGCTTACTCACTTCCCTGGTCGTGTCCGCTGGACCGCAAGGACGTGAATCATGATTATGTATGGCATTATCTTCTTACTATACTACAACAGATTTCAAAACAACCTACCATATACTAATTTTAAATACTTTTTATAAATAAAACGTCAACTATTTCAGTGTATTAGTTCTATATTCATCGTATTTATACTTTAAAATTTTTGTTAAAAAAATAAATCTGTCTCCATTTACGAAACAAACACTACATCTCTGCACCCATGACTCTTTCGTCTATTGCTTATCTACTCATACTACCTATTCACTATCCTTATATACGTTATTGGGATATTGTCACATTTTTACACATACCCACCATCCTCCCATTTCATCATTTATAACCATTTCTATGCCACCTGATCAAGCTAACTCTTGTCACGACTACTGATTTGATACCAATGTTCTACAGACTAAGTCAAGACTACTCGAACGTGATAGAACGGTATAATAATAAGCGGTCTTAAATTACTACTGGATCAGTGTCTAGAAAGGAATGGGAAGGAGGTTGGTCAACCAAAGGACTTGTCCTGCGGTCATAGAAGTGACCTATGCCTTCAAGCCCTGACTGCCTGGCTGGTGTAGGAGTTAAGCTAGACTTCTTATTATTAGGCCAGCCTACACTATTAGATAGTCACGGGACGTTTGTTTTCCTTATACTCGCGCATTACTTGTCTTTTCAGTGTTATTGCGTCTACCTGGTTGTCCTACTATCGTCATCGCATTGCATGTTGATTAAAACATTGTTACTACGATATACCATGCCACAGTCGCACTTACACAGTCATCTATACTTTATACATTACATGCACTTATCTTACCACACTTGAGCAACCACCAGTACATTACTTTTCGCTCGTATATGCATGTCTGTACTTACTTTGCACCTGTAAGAACATCTTTCTGATCAAGCTAACTCAATATCCTTGATTCACCCGAAACCATTCGTCCAAACTTGATTTGTTACATCAAACAAATCTGTATCCTACACTATCTCTTAGTTACATATTAGTGCATCTATTTACTTACTTTAGCGAGATTAGTTTTAAATTTGCACTATAACCGTTTCTTTTAAAATGTTTGCTTCTACTTTTATTTCCATCATCAACAGTATTGAATTTTTACTATGCAATTATTGTTATTAAGTGATTAATAGTTATTAAGTGATTAATAATTACAGATAGGAGTAGTTTGAGATGATGTAAGATGTAGTTATATTGAGTGTTTACAATATGGTAGATAGAACGTTGTGTTCAAGAGTTATATCAATAGGATTCAATACTGTGAAAGGTACACAAGAAGACGAGTACATTATGAATTTAGAATTCATATTAATAGCAGCTGAGAGTAACTTTGTAGATATTACATGAGTTATGATGACGATGATGATTAGTAGAGTGTAGACTTCACCATACATATTGTGAGTTGGAGATGTCGAGAATAATATGCCATGTTGATATGAAGGGATGGTGGTGTAAATTAATATAAGTTGCTTGGGATAAGATTCAATAAAAAATGATGAGAGGTGATTTAATAGTTTGTTAATTAAGGTGCTTAAACTTGTGAGTTGTCGCGATGAAGAATGAATTGGGAGCATGATAAATGTTGGAGTTAGATGATGTCACAATTATGGTATTACAAGTTAGGCTATACAATGAACTTTAATGGATGATACAATGCGGATGGGTAACCTATGAGAATGTACAGCTTTTTGAAGAACTTGGATATAGAGGATATCGTACATTAAAGATTCCCCGAGATGATGTTACTGTTTAATAGCAATGATGAGCGAAGGAGTAAGGAAATTTATAAGAAGTATTGATTGAGGACAATTGATATTTTCCCTTCCAAGGTTGCCTTGTTTAAAGTATTAATTGTTTAAGACAAGAATTATGAGATTGAAATCAAAAAGAAAAAGAGAAGTAATGGACCTATATTTAAGTTCAATGTATGCTTGCAATTGTAACATTATTCGGTGACGAGACAAGAAGTGATGATGTATTTTAGGTACACTTGTTTAGGTTTATGAGTTTAGCAACCTGAGTGTTAGAATATTGGGGTGGCTATTAAGAGGATACGTATACACATTATTATTTTTCTCATCCTCATCTCTACACATCTTGGGTAATCGTCCCTAGCCTTTTCACTTGCCCAGTAATGGTTAAGGCCATCAATGGTGCTTAGTCATCCGAACCCCTTTCTGAAACCCAATCTTAACCACATCACTTGTGTCTTTTCCTCATCAATTTTATTTCTTCGTCTTGAAGTATTTCAGGTCATAATTTACCACATAGAAATACGAGAGCATTATCCGTACTTGTATCCTGCTCATTAGTTAATAGGAATTCCGAGGACGGAATTTTTTTAAAGTGGGTAGAATGTAACAGCCTGTATTTCTAGACGTGTGTAGGATCATGCGTACCAGTATTTTACTTCTGTCATTCGGATAATATTGTTTTAGTCCGTACGTTCTCCGCTACGTGCTGACGAGAGCGCGTCTCCGATTTCGTTTTTACCGTGTCAACATTAATTGAATGTCAAGTTTAACAAATTTCTTTAACTTAATTATCCTAATAATTACACATTGCTAATTGCTTTACTTATCTTACTAATTACTTCTAGTAATTTATTTTACTAATCACATTTTACTTATTTACCTAAATCCATTAACCTCCTATCTTAAACTCCTCATTTACTATTAATTTTAAAACACAATGTTAACAAACATGTTTCTCATCTCAGGTTCCTCCCCCCTAATATTTTAGTTAATAGTTACATTAAATTTGTCCAAATCACAAACCTACACACATTTAAACTGTCCCCTACTCTTCCTTTGAATGATGAAAACGTTCCCTGCTCTTTCTTTGAAAGATGAAGGGAAGTGTATCACGTTGCTTAACCAGATACATCCCATTGTTTAAAGTCAACAAAACTAATTAAATCAGTCCTACACACATTGAAGTTGTTCCCCGCTCGTTCTTTGAATGATAAGGGGAAATGTTATACGCATACTCTCTTTTAAGTCAACAAAAAATTAAACCATCCTAATCCAACATCTAACTCATTAAAACTGTCTTCTGACAAGCTTCTTCTTAAGTCAGTATCTCCACTGCTAACCCATCTTCATCTCCCTGCAAACCCTTCTTCCCTGCAAATTCCATCAGCCCCAACTCCCTGCAAACAGATTCTCCAAGCCAAAATCCAAACCAATTTCTACAAATCAGCTAACCAAATTCTCAAAACCAAACTTCAGCTTACCAAATTTCTCCCCAAACAATTTCTCCCCAAAAATCAAATTCCCAAACACAACCCAAACTGATTCTTTTGAAATCAGAAACCAAAAACATTGAGGGATAATTTCAGATTCAAAAGCAATCGCAAAATCCAAAGACACCCAATTCTGAAAACACAACTTCAGATTCATTCTCCATTTCAGACTCAATCAAAAACAAACATGGATCTAAAAACAAACTTAGATCTGAAAATAGATTTCAGATCGAAGTCCCTCTTTCTTCCCACTGTTCAAACAACCCGAACACCCTCACCTTGGCCGCACCACCCCCCTCACCCTCGCTTGTGTGCGCCGTCGCCTGAAGGGAGCCGTCGCAGCCTGCATGAGCTGCGCGCGCCGCCAGCCACCAGCCGCCTTCCGGAGCGCCGCCTGCCGACGGGAATAGCGCCGCCACTGCCTGCTTTCCTCCCCGTCCGCCGTGCACAGTAAGACTTGCTCCCCTTGCGTGATGCCTTGCTGCAAATCTCTAAAGAAACAAAAAAAAGAGAAGATAAGAAGACAGAATAATGAAGAGAGGTAGAGACAGGTTGTAATAGTAATAGAGAGAGGGAGGGTAACCTATTAGTATTTTAACTTATCCTTAGTCAATGTTAGAGATAGGTGGGGTAGGTGTACAATTAATTGTGATGTTAACCATGAAATTAATTTTATAATTAGTTTGTATTAGGCTAGTGTTAATTTTAAATGATAACTTGTTAGTCCAACTTGTTAGTTAAATTTAGTAGTAACTTGTTAGGGTATTTGTATGAAATAAGGCGTATCATGTTGTTATAACCTAGTATAAACACCACCCTAGTCAAAGAGCCCAATAAAATTAGATGAACCCACTTTAAAGATTAACTTGATATTTTGCGTTTCTAGCAATAAATTTAATTCGGTGATATGTTTGACCAAAACAGAGAACCAGACATATCGACACGTAGTACCCGTCAAGACGAACCCAACGGCACCAAAATCACCGAAATCAGGCAAGTATACGATTCATAATGAATTTTCGAAGTTGGATGTTAAATTAGTCATTTGTATGTAAAGTTGCATAACTTGAAATTTACACGTGAAATGACGTGTAATATTATCACCATGACATCCGTGACTAAAAATATAATCCAACAGCATATGATTTGCTATAACTTAGTTTAGAACAATAACAACGAAAATCAACTTTCTGTTCGTTTTCGTTAAAATCGCATGTTCACCCTTTCTGCTAAATTATTGTAAATGTTGTTTCGATACTCTTGTAACGTGGAAATTGCTACATGTAAGTAAATCATCATGTTATTTAATTACTGCATGCCTTGAATTAATTAACTAGCGTGAGACATCGTGAAATCGTGCCCTCAAAGGAGAAATCGTGACTTTCGTGATGTCATTGAGTTGACAAATTCGTGCTTGTAATTCGTGAATTAGGCTGGCTCGTGTTCCAGCACAAATCTTGGGTGGGCTAAGGGTTGAGCGGCTGCTAGGCGTATGAACGAGTACTCTCTTCAAGGGCACCACCCGTAGGCGGTGGGTTAGCGCCAATCACGGTAAGCCCCCGTGAGAAGGACGACTCACTCATCATGACCTAAAGGCGAGAACCCTTTTATAGACATGAATGCTAACAATCGTGAAATGCTAACAAATCGTGAATGCTAACATGAAACTTGCAACTTGGATTTGTTATCTCAGTTATATTGACATGCTAATGAACTGAAGAAAAGATTTACCTTACTTGTTGAACTGCTTAGAACTGCATGATAGGATGTCTTTTACTTTATTTCAGCATGTTTAATCTTGTTGTCGCTTTCTCATTTAAACTATTAATGCCTCTTAAATTCAGTATAAATTTGTATACCTTGCCTTGGGTTCTGACCTCTACTTGCAGACCCTTGCTGACATACATTCATGTTTTTGGATGTATGTCAGATTCCGAGCTTTAGCACCAGGAGGACTAGTTGAGATAGCTGAACCAGTGGACCAAGAACTGTCAAACTAGAGAACTTTCATTGCAATTCTTTTCACTTATTGTACGGGTCATAAGACCCACTCTTCTTTTCTACATTGTTGTAATTCCTTTGAGACGATTGAGATTGTAATAATGTTTTACTTATCTGTGTTGTTTTGAGTAATGCAAGCAAGAACCTACAGTTTTTACACAGACGCTTATTGTGATAAGTCAAGGGGGAAAGAAAAGCAAAAGTATCTCCTCCTGACTTACACAAGCGGGCTCGTTCGCTTCCTCGCTCTCAAGTCTAATGGGAAGCGGGGCGTGACACAATTACTTCCTCGGTCTTCAAATCAAACAATTGAAGGAAGGAATCTTCATTCACCAAAGCAAGTATTCTAAAGAACTCATCAAACGTTTTGGTTTAGAAAGTTCTGCGGAAAAACGTACTCCAATGAGTTCATCTACTTCTCTCGACAAAGACTTAAATGGTAAGAGTGTTGATCAACGTCTTTACAGAGGTATGATTGGCTCTCTACTTTATTTAACTGCTAGTAGACCAGATATTATGTTTTCAGTATGTTTATGTGCACGTTTCAGGCAGATCCTAAGGTTTCACATCTAACTGCCGTAAAAAGGATTATTAGATATGTTAAGCACACTTCTGATTTTGGTTTATTTTATCTCAAGTCAAGCACATTTGATTTATTATCATATAGTGATGCAGACTTTGCTGGTTGCAAATCAGATCGTAAAAGTACCAGTGGTACATGCCACTTTTTAGGTCATGCTTTAGTTTCTTTGTTTAGCAAAAAGCAAAACTCTATTTCATTATCTACAACCGAGGCATAATATATTGCCGCTGGTTTAGCATGTGCTCAAATCTTATGGATGAAACAAACTATTTCAGACTATGGTATTGATTGCTCTACTTGCCATATTATGTGTGATAATACTAGTGCTATTAATCTTTCTAAAAATCCTGTGCATCATTCTCGTACCAAACATATTGATGTACGTCATCATTTTCTAGATGATCATGTTCAGAAAGGAGATATTGTTCTTAAATTTATAGCTACTGAACATCAGACTGCTGATATTTTGACTAAACCGTTGAAAGAAGATACTTTTATTAAACTTCGCGGGAATTTGGGAATAATTAGTGAATCGGACTTTGACACATTCTTAATTTTTATTTTTAGAATTTTTTCAAATTTTTTCAAATTTTTTGGCTGTTTTTTAAAATTGGTCGACCAATTCACCAATATTGGTCGCCAATTATCGAATTTTTTTTTATTTTTTCGGAAACTGCTTCGTCTTCCCGCTTATTTTCAGTTCACATTTACTTCCAACTGTTTTTATTTCCAACGAAACTGATCACTTCGTTTTCAAATTTATATTGTTTTCAGTTTTCTAAACTGCTACTGCCGATTGGAAATATTCCCATTCTAAAAAACTTCCCCAACTTCCAATAACTGCATTATTCTCTGCCTTCTTTAATTCCCTTCATCACTAAGACAACTCTTCATTTCCCAAGACCACTCATCCCATTCAAATCATTTATATTGCTTTTTGCAAAAATATCCGTTCCCACCAAAAACTCTATCACAACTTCCCATAACAGATTTTTTTCTTTATTTAAAATCCTTTCACTTCATGAGGAAACAATCCCCTCATTTCATTTTCCAAGGCCCGTTCTGTCTTTCCCCATGTTTGTCTTATGCTATGTACCCTTTGCCTTGAATTTCTAATCCCCTTGTGTTTTCTTGTCCACTTCATAGCAGGATGCACCTTAGTTCATGATGGCATTATATCACTTGCTGGATGGTATTAATGTCCTGAAGCTAAATTTGGCTTTTATATTAAATTAATAGCACCTTTGCCACTTTCTAGGCTATGAATTTTATAAGTCTAATGACATTTATTCTATCTTAGTTACTGTATGTCCCCACTCTAATGATGCCAATTAGATTCTGTGGTTATAAGTTTGTAAATACCAATATTTATTCCTTATGTTACAAACTTCACTTTCTTACTACATCAAGGTGATTCATTATATGTGATGTCTGCGCACATTTTTTTTACCTGATTACAATCAGTTCTGTCTGTTGCTCTTTTACATTGCCCATAATTCTGCATTTATTACCTCTAGGCGTACTGTCACAATCATTTTATTCGTTTGATCTTTTATTTCATATTGTGTATAGCGATTTCAATTTGTACACAAGCGCATCAACATCCAATTGTTTTCAGTACGTCATATCTGAATTCAGCACACATAGGAACAAACATATCGTATTTTTTTAATTTTTTTTACCATGTCCTGCTCTTCAATTTTTGCACCAACACATTACCATATAATTGGGCTCATTGCACATGCCTATAATTTCTGAAGAACTGACTCATTTTTTTGTGTTCTTTTCTACATGTACTGTCAAGCATTTTCATGCCCATATTCTGCATGTTTTCTTCACAACAGGCCCACAGGCATGCTCTTACTCTGTTCATATTTTGGCCTGCTCTTACTAGGTGACAATTTCGGCCTGCTCTTACAAAATTGGGCATATTCCATTTTTTCAGCCTGGACTTTTTGTATTTTTCTTTGCCTACATATTCTTCATTTTTAAGTGGCCTTCCCACTAATTATTTTTTAATGTTTTGCCAATTCATTGTTTTTAATGGCATGCTCACTTATACGGCCTCCCCAATGTATTTTCCTACAACTATTTTCGGCCAATATACTTTATTAGGCCTACGACTCCTTTTTTCCACCCATGACCAAATTTTGTTCTTTATTTTTACGGCTATATACTCCTTCTTTTGCCACAACTTATATTTCTCTCCCATTTTTTATTTTTATTAACTACTCTAATTTTTGCCTCTTTTTGAGGATTCCAAAGGGGGAGAATATATTTCATCTACTCAGGGGGAGTATTCACAAACTCCACATACTCAGGGGGAATATATCTGATATGTTCAATTTTAACTATATTTTTTTTTCATGTTTGTCATCATCAAAAAGGGTGAGAATGTTGGAATTTCATAATTTCATATTCTATTCCCATATGGTTTTGATATGACAAACACATTCAGTGCTAATAACTCTATGTATGCAGATACAAATCAATGCTGAGTTCCACACAATCAGATATCTTCATGCGTATTCAAACAGATATATCATAGTTCATGAAGCTGGAAAGACAAAGGCACCTACATCCACGACTTGGATATATAATCACTTGATAAGGATCTCCTGCAAAGAAGTTTCTCAGATTCAGTTGCAGATGCAGTCCTATCTACGGCTTTATGTAATCAATGTAAAATTTACTTTATTAGAGTCACAAAGCCTTGTGATAATATGTCTTAGTCATCTAGGTTCCATTACTCAGAGATCTACACTTCCCAATTTCGAAAATTCGCAACTTTGAAAATTGGCAACCAATAACCTCATTTTGGTCGACCAATTTAAAACCTTCGAATTTGACTATGGGATTACATATGCAAACTCCTATAACCATGTAGATTCTGGAACTGTCTTCCAATGGTCAAAATTCCCTCTCTAAATTTTGGTCGACCAATGTGGTCATTCTGGTCGACCAATTTTAAAACTAGCCGTTTTGACCCCAAATTTTCAGGGACAGTTCATGAACGTTTTCCAACGTTCCTTCCACTCTCCAACCGTCCCTAAACACTATAAATAAAGGGGTAGACCCTCTCTTTCAAGACACAACTTTCCTCTTTCTCTCTTTTCTAGAATTGTTGATTCTAAGCAATCTTGCCTTAGTTGTTCTCATTCTCATTTGCAAGAAGAAATCCATAGATTTCTCTCTTCTTATGAGAACGGAAGAACTTCAATATTCTTATTCATAGATCTTTTGAGAATTGAAGTTTTCTTCCTTAAAGCAATTTTGCCTTTTTCAACATCATTTTGGAAAGTTGTTTGTGTTCATAATTGTAAGAAGAAATCGATAGATCTCTCTCTTCTTTTATGAACCAGAGAACTTCAAGTATTGTTCTTCATTACATATCTTATACATCTTGAAGTTCGTCTTTTAACACCATCCTTGAATTCTTTCTCTGAAAATTATACCAAGGCTACATGTGTTTTTCTATTTCATTATTTTGTCAGGTTTGAATCTCTGTTTAGAGATTGTACAAAGTTTGGGACACGTGGAGTGTTGCCATTTTTGTAAGTTTGTGCTTGCGGGGCAAGTGATTATAGTGGATTGAAAATCTCTACTGGGAGTAGAGGACTGGAGTAGGATCAAGAGGATCCGAACCAGGATATATCTCTGTGTTTGCGATTGATTTATTTTCAGTACTTGTCATTTTATTTCTGTGCCATCTTTGCAAATATTAGTAACGTTCTATTTGCAACATAATTTTTATATACACTATTCACCCCCCCCCCTCTAGTGTATTGATCCATACAGGCTAAAATTTCACTCCCCCTTGTCATTAACAAAAAAAATTAATGACAAAGTAGCATAAAGAGATTATTTTTGGAGGGGAATTCAACTTTCTATTCCTGCAAGAGAGATGTTAGCATAGCAACCAATATATTGCATAATAGATAAGTTCATAGTAGCAATCATCACACGATATTTAAAGTTATTACAGACCGTAGGTTTGAAATCATTGTTTTGAAAACCATTGTTTTAAAAAAAACTCAAGGATGACTGATGTTCTTCTTCAAATCCTTGATCTCATCAAGGATCATGACAAGCGTGTCCTCCGTTATTTTGTTGCTTTTCACAACGAGCTCTTTGAGATCGTCCACCTTTTTGTTAAGGTCTTCAAAGCCTCTCTCTTGTGATATCTTCAACTTCCCAATTTTCTTCAAAAGCATCTCTTGAAGTTCAAAGATATATGCCGGTGGCTCCTCTTCTTCTTCTTCGCTTCCTCTTTCTTCTTCTCATTCTTCTTCCTCATCAGAATCTGAAACAACAATTTTCTTACCTCTCCTGGAAGATGACGATCCTCCTTCAGCAGCAAGTTTCTCTTCGGGAATATTTTCATCAAGATCATGATGTAGATTCATTCTTCCAAGAGCATGAACATCAAATATGTGCACCGGTTCTAGAATTGTGGTTTCATGATCCAAAGGCACATTATAGCTAATAAATAAGATTGTGAGGTAATGTCCATGAGCTAAAGTGGATGAGGGTCTATCTGAAGAGGCTGAAGCAAGAATAGAATCCATAATAACTTTGGCCCAATTGACACAGATGTTCCCTAACATAGCATAAATACACTTAGCCTGCTTCTCAGATAGGATAGAATGACTTCCAGATTTTTGAGTAATGTTGTAGGATAGTATATTTTGCCAGAATTCTTGCCGGATAGCGAAGATCGCTACAAGGAAGTTTAGTTTGAAAGTGTCGTCCTGGCAAATACATTCTCTCTAAAATACTTCCTTCAGCCACTTCTATTTTATCAAGTAACATGCCAGTGTATGGAATGCCTAGGGCTTCTCCTAGAGATTTGACAGTAATGTCAAGTTTTGTATCAAGAACTTTGGTGATAAAACGGCTTTTGACAAGATTGTAATCCATATTAGCATAAAATAGGTGCGCGAGTCTGGGATAACAGAGGTAAGTGTTTTCAGAAGAAAAAAGATTTGCTAAGTTCTGAAATTCTAGTATGTTATTAATCCCATAGTTTACAACATGCTCAAGTTTGACAAATCTTTCATGGAGGATGGGTTTCTTAGAGATTTTGACGAAGTTTTCATATGTGGTGCTCCTAAACAAATAGGGTAGGATAGTTTCTCTCTCAAAAGCAGATTCAGTGGAAACTTTTCTTTTCTTGGAAAATATTCCCTTGAGAGGCATCTAGATAGTAAAAACAAGAATTTTACAATACTATATAAGCAAAGAAATTATTAAGTAAAGATGATGAGAAAAGTTTTTACCTTGAGTAAACTTGAGAAAGAGATGAAGTTGGAAGAGCTCCAAGCAACTCAAGCACCAAGAGAAATTTTCAAGAGAGGAGGGGAATGGGGTAGTCAGCTACCCTAGGGGTTTTAACTTAGGATGAAAGATGGTGAAGAATAAGGGCCTTAGGATCAAGGAATGGATGGTTAGGATAGAGTTTTAGCTTATTGGGTATAAGTTACCATTGAGGATATGAACCCATTAACTCCATAGAACCCAATAGGAGTTAGTCAAAAACCAAACCCATAAATCCGCACACACGCTGGTAGTCGACTCCCTCATGTAAGTAGTCGAGTCCCTACTTGGTTGAGTCGTTTTCTCATCCCGATGGGTTTTTGATCCAAGTTTGAGTGCGTTTTCTGAACACAAAATGTTTTAAAAGTATAACGCAAATATATAAGATCATATAAAGAGAAAAATATTTATTTAAATAAATTTAATCATATATATTTAGCAAAGAAAAATTGAGTCGCACAAGAAATCTTTTGATGTTGATCCTTTACAAAGCGTTGGATCTAGTTTTCCTCCTTTCATTTCTTTAGAGTACCTGAAAAAAGAAATAAACGTTTATGGTACTCTTTGGCTTTTGAGTCCGAGGAGTTAGTCTTTAGGAAACCAAACCCAGTATGGTTTAGTTCCTTCATGAACAACATATTTATAATTTTTGTTTAAATGAATTTGTTGAACAAAGTCTGTAGCGTACCTTTTCTTTCGTAGCGTACCTTTTCTTTCGTTGATCAGGCAAATTCTTTGGTATCCAGATGCTCAAAAAATTATTGTTAGAATGATGCATCCTAGTATGCTTAACCCGTTTCTTGGTATGATGTGAATCATAACCGAGTCCGGTTTTGCTAGATGAAGCTTTTTGGTTATTTATTAAACTATCTAGCTTCCCTTTTCCTTTGTTAAAATTCTCAATAATTTTCATCGTAGTGTCATATTTATCTTTGACAGATACGAGAAGATTATTCAGATTTTCAACCTTTTCATTTACTAATAAAATATCTTTTTGCAAAGAATCATTCTTTTCTTTAAGGAGACTATTTTCTTTAATGATTTCTTCTTTTTCTTTAGCATCCTTTTTAATATTTCTAAGTGTTCTCCTAATATTTCTAAGTGTTCTCCTATGTTCTTTTATGAGCTTTTCATGCATTTTGCATAGCTCCTTATATGCTCCCCTATAGTCCATGTCTTCATCATCATTTGATGACGAATCATTGTCACTAGATGAATCATGATGCGAACTTACCTTAGAGGATGTAGACGCCATGAAACACAAGTGTGATGTTTCTCTTCTTTCATCATTATCTTATGCTGAGGATTCATCGGACGAGGAGTCGTCGCTCTGGTCAAAGGCTGCGTAAGCTTCCTTCTTTGGTCGTCGGAATTTGTTTCTTCCATTGTTTCTCCTTTCATTAATGTCTCTATTTTTCCCACGATCACGATTGTTTCTTTCTAATGGACAGTCTCTCTTGACGTGCCCTGGTTTATTGCAACCAAAACAAATGATACAGTTAGTGGGTCTAAAAGAGCGTTTACCATACTTACTTGTGATGAACTCTTTAAAGTTCTTTGAGATGAAGGCGATATGGTCTTCTTTGTCCGTATAGTCGGAATCTTCTTCTTGGGCTTTAAACGTGAGAGTCTTCTTCTTTGGTTTTTCTTCAATCTTCTTATCTTCTTCAAGCTCAATCTCATATGCCATGAGATTTCCCATTAGTTCTTCGATGGTAAGGTCCTTTACATTATGAGCTTCTCGAATGGCAGTTATCTTTCCCTTCCACTCGGGTCGGAGGGATCTTAGTATCTTCATTACATGTTCGTATTCGGAAAGTTTCTTTCCTAATCCTGCAAGATCATTCGTAATATTAGTAAAACGAGTATTCACATCAGTGATACTCTCTCCTTCTTCCATTTTAAAAGATTCGAACTTTGAATGTAAAACGTTTAAGCGGGATTCTTTTACCTTTTTAGTTCCTTCGTGACTTACATGAAGAGTGTGCCATATTTGGTGTGATGTCTCACATTGGGAGACTCGATTGAACTCATTTCCTATTACGACGCAAAATAGTGCATTCATTGCCTTTGCATTGAGATTTTCTCTCTTCTTGTCGTCGGTTGACCATTTCCCAAATTCAATGTCGGTAGGTGCAATGTATGGGACTTTGGTAACTGTCCAAGCTTCAATGTCCAATGACTCTAGGTGAGTCTTCATTTGGATCTTCCAGCTAGCATAGTTGGTTCCGTTGAACAGTGGTGGTCGCATGGTATTCAGTCCTTCAGAGTGGAAAGATGTTGACGTCATCACTTTTGTAGCCTCGCTCTGATACCAAGTGTTGGATCCTGTGGATGGCAAACAACACTAGAAGGGTGGGTTGAATAGTATTGTATAGAGATAAAACTTTTTCAATCTTTTACAAATCAACACAACACGAATCCTTCTAATGTTGCCTAAGAAACCAAGTAGAGTGATCTATGCTTGGTTCTTAATCAACAAGTTAATCTTATAAAAATATAAAAGATAAACAATTAAGATTTCACAGATAGATCTTTACACAACGGAATTAAATGTATGATCTTTGTAATATGCAAATGAACAAAGAATTACAAAGATATAATAAAAGCAAAGTAAATCGGAATTGCTTGTAGAGATAAATATTCAAACACAGAAAAGCAAACGCAAACACGAGGATTTTATACTGGTTCCCCACAACTTGGGTACGTCCAGTCCCCGACCAATCCGGTAGGAGATTTCCACTATTGCCTTGGCAAATACAAGCACCTAACTTCACTTGTTAGGATTTCCAACAACCTAGTCTTGACCAGGATTTCCAACCGTAACGCCTAGACTTGTCTAGGGTTCCAACAACAACACCCTTACACCAAAGGGGTAATCTCAAAATAAAATCAATATCCAATTCACCACAATCAATTGGTGGAGATCGGATTTACACCCAGATTCTATAGCCAAATAGTAATAGACAAAATTATGTGTAGTGGCTTGATAGAATAAGATTCTAGATCACACAAAGATACAAATGAAGTCTTTGTGATCTAAATCTAATGTTTTTCAAAAAATCCTTTAAATAAAATTTCAAGAACAAATAATACGGATTTTAAAAAACAGTTAGCCAAATAAAAAGAGATTATGATCTTCAGAAAATAATAACAAAATTGCAAGATCAAGAATAAAAATCGATTTGGCTAAAAGAGAATGAGAGCTGAGAATTTCGAGAGTTTGCGCAATAGGATTTTTGAATTCAATAGTTGTTGTGTTTTTCTCAATGAAAATGATCCTCTATTTATAAGAGAATTCTGAGAATTCAAAATTCAAACTTCGTTGACTTTTGTCCCGAAAATCATGGGAGAAAATCACTCAAAGATATTTCAAAAATCATGTCAAAGGGTCAAACTTTGACAGCTGGTAGTCGACTCCCTACTGTTGGTAGTCGACTCCCAGAGGAGTTTTCCCTGCGACACAGCTAGTCAATCAAGTAGCTGACTCCAGGGTGTATTAGAGTTTCACTACGGATTTATAAAACGACTAGAAAAAGCTCTCACTATCTTTTCGAAAATGATTTTAAAAGATATTTAAAATGTTTTTGGAATTATTTGTGTGTGTGTGATTGTCTTTACGATTTGGCTTTAACAATACCCTAAGAAAGACACAACACACTCACTATGGACTAGGACACGTCTTCGGAAGCTTGATCAACTGATGGAGTGGATGTGAGCTTCACTTGAGCTTCTTGTTCTATTTGAGCTTTGAGCTTCATCATTGATCTTAGCAACGTTCGTCCTTGTCTTTGAGCGTAGATTGTGCTTCTTGGAGTATACATAAAGCTTTTCATTAGTCGCACAACCTGCACACTTGATTGTAGTGTAGTTAGTACACTAAGCTTTATTTGGTGTGCTCATCATCAAAATCACTTGGGATGGAATTCAATTTCCATCATGCTTAAGGCTATCAGACAATGGTCTCTGCAGGAAATCCTATTAGATTTAAGTCCACATATACGACGACTATTAAAAATCATGTCCCCGTTCTTTTGATAAAGATACACGGACAGATTTCATTATTAGTGAATCCTTGTTCCGCAAGGAATTCGATAAATCTCTTATACCATATTTTTCTTGATTGCTTAAGATCATATAATGATCTTTGAAGCCTTTACAAAGAAGACGTTCATATGTCTCTCTTTCACTCTGGGGGTAGAGTATACCCTTCTGGAAGTTTCATATAGATCTATATATCTATATTGCCATATAGATATGCAGTCACAACGTCCATGAGCTTGTAACGGCTGGTTTCTGTATGATGATATTTATTTATATATATATGATTGTTCGTCTTCTCTCTTTTTCTTTTCCGTATTTCTTTTCCCCTACCTGGAGCTGAGCGCGCTTCGTGACGCTCATATCTTAGAATAGGTTCGCCTTTGGAACTCATTGAGATCATTCCGAAGCTTCACGCTTCAATCTGCGACTTCATATGCTCATTAGCCGGTTCACATTGAGGAACCGACCGACTAGATGTCAATCTAGTCGGTCAACAACTCTTCATGGACCGACTAGTTCTCCCTTTCATTTTCCCTAAGCTACTGTTTACGCTTAGTCGGTCGAAGTTCATCCACCGACCGACTAGTTATCAAACTAGTCGGTCAATACTTCTTCGCAGACCGACTAGTACAGAGATCATTTTTCGCACCCATGTTACTGTTTACCGTTAGTCGGTCAAAGAACGAAAACTGACTGACTAGTTGACGAACTAGTCGGTTAGGCTTCCTTCTTAAACCGACTAATCCTTCTATTATTATTGACGATCACTTCGACCCATTAGTCGGTCAATGAACACTGGCCGACCGACTAGGTTGCAAACTAGTCGGTCGACGAGCCTTCACAGACCGACTAGATCTATCAACCCTGTACCGACACTGTTCTCTGTTTGCCTTTTAGTCGGTCACAGTTATACGACCGACCGACTAGTTCCCAAACTAGTCGGTCAACCACCCTTCTCTGACCGACTAGTTGACCCCGAAACCCTAATTTTTGAGCTAGCCGCCGTTTCATTTTCTTATTTAAATGTGGCTTTCTCCTTCTTTTCTCCTGATTGTTTCCAGTCTCCCTCTTCCCCAACCTATCCCCCTTCCTCCCACGTCCTTCCCTTTGCTCTTCCTCCTCCATCCTTGCGCCCTCCATCTTCCCCAAGCCTCCCTCTCCCTTCCTTTTCTCCCGTTTCTTCTTCTCCTTCCCGTGTTCCCACAAATAGCCGGCCACCCTCTCAGATCTGAGAACCATACGGCCAAGCTCTGGCCGCCGTCTCTTCGCGTGGTGATCCAACCTCAATCTAGCGACGACGACCCCGGGAGACGTCGAGATCTTCGCCACCATCTACGGGAGCCGATGACACCACCAACAATCAACATTCCTCGCTGCGCAACCCGCGGCCTAGGAATTTTCGGACGACGCAAAGCTTCCACTTTTCCAGATCCGACGCCGGATCTTCGTGCAACCGTCATTTTCAGGTTGGTCCCCTAAATTCGTAGTAACCCACATAATAGATAATCAAACCCGAATTAAAATCAGCAACCTAATCAAATTAAATTTACTTTCTGCTCCTCTTTAAAACGTTGTGCAAACCGTAGAAATCGACGAATGGACGCTATGCATGTGCACATAGGATAGATCATCGATTAGGTTAATTACATTAAAAATGTGATTTTTGATTGAATAGGATAGTCCCGATAACCTAGACACAACCCTAATAAGAATTCTGAATCGTGATCTGACACCGTCGCCGTGTCACGATTTACAGACGCTCTTTCGCCGACGAGACGTTTGGACGAGACGTACCAGGGAGACGACGCGCTCGCCACTGCAGGCAAGTGTACCACTTGCGTTCTTGGTCATGTTTAGGCCTTGGTTTTGCTAGAACTGTTAGTCTTGAATGATGAGGACCGGACATGAAATGATAGCGTCTGGGACGCCCTGATGGCCCAGATTTGACAACGAAATCTGAGTCCAACAACAACAATTTTGACATCATAGGATTGACATGCATGTGCGTGAGTTGTGGACACCCTAGTACAACCCTCCTGTTTTGTCGTGTCTTGTCTCTTTCCGTCTGCACAGCCCGCTGGGCAATAGGGCACTCGCCAAGCCAGAGCGAGTGATCCCTTGTACTAATTCACAGCCCGATGGGCAATTGGGCACCTGTCAAGCTAGAGCAGGTGATCCCATGTATTGATACACAGCTCAGAGAGCAATAGGGCACTTGTCAAGCTAGAGCAAGGGATCCCTTGTCCTGTCATGATTCTTGGGGTTTTTGGGGTAGGGTTGAGCGTGCAAGCGGCAAGAGGGTCTGATCCCCCTCGAACCGAACAGGCGTGAACCCTTTTCGTGTCTTGTCCTGTCGTGTCTGGATTTCCGTGTTCTGTCTTGTCTTGACACCTGTAGGCTAGTCCCGTGGTCGGTAGCACTCGCTACGACCACTACTTGTCGTGTTTACTTTCCCGTTATGTGTACTTTTGTTGCCAAAACTTCAGCATATTAATCAACCAGTAAAACGTTGTTAAGTAATTGATGCACTTGCAGTTTGGTCTAACCTTTTCTTATAGACCTTGCCTGGTGTACAGTCCTTCTTTTGGTGCTGTACGTCAGGGACTGAGCCAGAGTATGTGGAGGAGACTGAATTGCCAGCTGACGTGGGGCCAGAGAGCGTCGATCCCGAGTACGACCCTGAGGAGGACCAGAGCTAGAGACTCCTCGTTGCAGTTTCCAGAGACGTTCATTACTTTTAGTTGGGTGCGTAGCACCTTTTGTTTCTCGTCTAGGTTGGGTGCTTGCACCATTAGATTTACTTTTTCTGCTGTTGTAGCCCTTCGGGCGTTGAGACTTGGTACTCTTGATATGTTGGAATAAAATGAATTGTTCTTCCCTTTCTTGTACTCTTATTGTTCTGTACTAACATGCAGGGACATGTACCTTCATCTTGGTACCACACAGACGATTATTGGGTCAGGGCTCCTTGGCCCTGGCCTAAGCGGGCCTAGTCACGCTTCGCCTCTGCTGCTTTGGGAAGCGGGGCGTGACAGGTTTTAGTGGTGGCCCATGCAGGTCCACGTCCCAATCTTTTGCAAGTACAGAACAGTAAGAGTAAGGACATTCATTTGATATTCAAACATTGTACGAGTCTAATCTGTGTTATCGTTTCTGAACACAGGATGGCTGGGCGACGCATTACTCGATCCTCGAATTCGAGTGATGACAGACCGGAGGACCAGGGTGCTGAGTTTCGCCAGTTCCTTGTCGTGATGCGCGAGATGCTTGAGGTGCAGCATCAGCTGGTGCAGCAGTCCAACCGTGCTGCCCAGGCCCCACCTGTTGCACCACCTCTACCTCTGCCTGCTCCGCGAGCTGCTCCAGGAGTGAAGCAGTTCAACGAGCTTCAGCCGAAGACCTTCTCTGGAAAGGAGGGACCTCTGGGTGCCGATGAGTGGATCCAGAGCACTGAGGAGAAGTTGGTTGCTGCCAAGATTCCAGATGAGACTCGGGTGGAGATCGCGAAGATGCAGCTGACTGAGATTGCCTGAAACTGGTGGCGTATTGAGGAGAGGCGTCTGCAGAAGCCTGTGGAGTGGAAGACTTTTCGCCACATGTTCAAGGAGAAGTACTTCACCAAGGCAGATAGGAGAGAGCTGATGGGCAGATTTGTGGATCTGAAGCAGAGAGACATGACGATCGACGAGTATGAGGCTGAATTTGAGATGCTGAGCCGATTTGCCCCGCACATGGTGAAGAAGGAGGAGAACCGAGCTGAGCGGTTCCATCAGGGACTTCGTCCAAAGGTCCAGGCTTCCATGTCCTCTGCTAGTTTCTCGACTATGAGGGAAGTGTTAGATGCTGCGAAGAACCATAAGACGATTTCGCACCTGCCTGACACTCCAGAGGACAGAGGGAAACGCCCCATGGAGCAGTACCGGCCACCTGCTAGGCCGGCGATGAGGCCAGTCCAGACTGTACCATTTAAGAGACCTGGAGCACCAGTGCAACAGCCGAGCAAGGGTCCATGCCATTTCTGCGACAAGCCCGGACATGTTCAGACCAACTGTCGGAGGAAGCTGGGTCTGTGTCTACTTTGTGGAGATGCTTCGCATGCTGCGAAGGATTGTCCTAGAGCCCGCACTGCTGTTGTTGGAGTGCCAGCCCCGTTGCAGATGAGGGCGCCTGCCCCAGTTCAGAGAGGACCTGCCGTTCGTGGACCACCCTTGGTGCCACAGCGACAGATGTACCAGCGAGCAGTGCAGCCTCCGAGGCCGGCCTATACTATGACTGCTGTGGAGACTGAGGAGCTGGATGGGGTGATTGCAGGTAACATCTTGACCTAGTCGTTCCTTTCCATAACTATATTGTATTGCTAGTCTTGTTAGTGTTGTTTGTTTGTTTGATTGTTAGAGTAGTGTTTGACCTTAGACCCCTTGTTTTCTTAGGCACCATTCTTGTGTCCTCTCACCCTGCTTTGGCTTTGTTGACTCCGGTGCATCCATATGCATCATATCCCGGAGGTTTATGACAAAGCACTCCATTCCTTTCCACACACTTCCTAAGTGTTGGGACATCACCACAGGGAACGGAGTGGTGACTGTGAACCTGGGATGTCGGTCGATTCCCTTAGTGGTTAGTGGACATGAGTTATATGCAGATTTCATCGTCCACGATCTACCGCATTTCGATGTCGTCCTTGGTATCGATTGGCTGGGAGATTTCCATGCTTTGATTGATTGTCACGGCAAGAGAGTGGTTTTCCGGATTCCAGGCCATCCGGAGTTCGAGTTCCGCAGCAGAGATGAGTCGCTTGGGCCCATCAGATTTCGGGCCAAGCCGGAGGTGCCGATCGTTGCAGCGTTGCAGATGGAGATGGAGATCGACCGACCAGCGGTTGTCAGAGACTTTGACGACGTCTTTCTGGAGGATATCTCGGGTCTGCCACCCGACAGGGCTTTGGAGTTCGGTATCGATCTGATGCAGGGTGCGCAGCCGATATCGAAGACGCCGTATCGGATGGCTCCCGCGGAGCTTGAGGAGTTGCGGAAGCAGTTGGATGAGCTGTTGCAGAAGGGTTTCATCCACCCTAGTATGTCACCGTGGGGTGCACCAGTGTTGCTTGTGAAGAAGAAGGATGGGTCACGCAGGATGTGCGTGGACTATCGAGGATTGAATGCTGTCACTGTGAAGAATAAGTATCTGCTGCCGCGCATCGACGACATTTTTGATCAGCTGGGAGGTTCGAGAGTCTTCTCGAAGTTGGATTTGAGGAGTGGATATCATCATTTGAAGGTGAAGAAAGATGACGTTCCGAAGACAGCTTTCCGGATGAAGTACGGGCACTATGAGTTTGTGGTGATGCCTTTCGGCGTGACCAATGCTCTAGCTGTGTTCATGAACCTCATGAACTTGATTTTCTACGACTTCTTAGATAAGTTTGTCGTTATTTTCATTGACGACATTCTTATTTACTCGAAGTCTGAAGAAGAGCACAGCTGTCATCTGAGGACAGTACTGGAGACGCTGAGACGACACAAGTTGTATGCCAAGTATGGCAAGTGCGAGTTCTGGCTGGACAGAGTCGCATTCCTGGGACACGTGGTGTCCGGCGATGGCATATCTGTGGATCTGGAGAAGGTCAGAGCAGTTTGAGATTGGCTGACTCCGCGGTCAGCGTCCGACATCAGGAGCTTCCTTGGTTTAGCAGGCTATTATCGGCGGTTCATCAAGGATTTCTCGAAGATTGCTGAGCCGATGAAGAAGCTGACGAGGAAGGATGTGGAGTTTCAGTGGTCTGATGCTTGTGAGGAGGCTTTCAGTATCCTGAAGGTGAGGTTGACCTCAGCACCGGTTTTGGCGGTACCGGATCGAAACGGAGGGTTCGAAGTATATTGTGATGCATCAAGGAAGGGCTTAGGATGCGTTCTGCATCAGCATGGCCATGTGGTCGCGTATGCTTCTCGTCAATTGAGGACTCACGAGAAGAATTACCCGACACACGATCTGGAGTTGGCTGCGGTGATCTTTGCATTGAAGATTTGGAGGCACTTCTTACTGAGTGAGAGCGTGAAGATTTTCACCGATCACAAAAGTTTAAAGTACATATTCACGCAGAAGGAGCTCAACATGCGTCAGAGACGATGGTTGGAGCTCATGGCTGACTATGAGATAAATCTGCAGTATCATCCAGGGAAGGTGAACGTAGTGCCGGATGCTTTGAGTAGACTTCCTACTGCGATGATGCATACTGCTGATTGGAGGATTCGGTAGGAGCTGAAGGAGATGGATTTGGAGGTTGTCCTACCTGGTGTGGTTCATTCTTTCATGAACTTACAGATTCAGTCCACGATCGTGGATCGGATCAAGGCAGCACAGGCAGGAGATCCGAAGTTGTAGAGGATCAGGAGGCAGGTCGAAGCTGGGCTGCGAGCGGAGTTTGTGATTCACGAGGATGGTTCGCTGCGGTACGGCAGCAGACTCTGCGTACCTGCAGGTGATGTTCGGGAGGAGCTTTTGAGCGAGACTCATAGCTCGCCTTATTCTATACATCCTGGTGGCACCAAGATGTATAAGGATCTCCGACTGAATTACTGGTGGATTGGCATGAGGAGGAGTGTGGCACGAAGCGTTGCCAAGTGTTTGATATGCCAACAAGTGAAGGTAGAGCACCATCGTACGGCTGGGTTGCTACAACCGCTTCCTATTCCGGAGTGGAAGTGGCAGCATATTACGATGGATTTCGTGACTGGTTTACCTCGGACCCCGAAACAGAACGACGCAGTATGGGTGATCGTTGATCGGTTGACCAAGTCTGTGCATTTCATTCCTTTCCGAGTGGGGCAGTCTACGGAAGCTTTGGCGAGGAAATATCTAGAGGTAAAATTTCGTTTTTTTACTTCTCTTTAATTTCTCCTCTTTGAGTTAGTTGTGACGTAGGCCGTGTACGTGCATGAGATTGTACGCTTACATGGATTCCCCGTGAGCATTGTGTCTGACCGAGACACGAGGTTCACATCTCAGTTCTGGAGAAGTCTGCAGGAGCATTTGGGTACGAGTCTGAGTTTCAGCATGGCGTACCACCCGCAGACCGACGGCCAGTCCGAGCGGACTATTCAGATACTGGAGGATATGCTACGAGCTTGCACGCTCGATTTGAAGGGATCTTGGGAGGACCATCTCCATTTGGTGGAGTTTTCTTATAACAACAGCTACCAGGCGAGCATCGGCATGGCGCCATTCGCTGCCTTATATGGGAGGAAATGTCGATCGCCACTGAGCTGGGATGACATTGGAGATCGGGAGCTGTTGGGTCCAGAAATGATAGTGGAAGCTGTGGATGTCGTGAGAGACATCAGGGAGAAGCTCAGAGTTGCTCAGGATCGTTTCAAGCATTGGGCGGATGCCAAGAGGAGACCTTTGGAGTTTCATCCTGGAGATCATGTCTTCTTGAAGATTTCTCCGAACCGCGGAGTTATTCGATTCGGGAAGGAGGGGAAGCTGAGTCCGAGGTACATCGGACCTTTCGATGTGCTGGAGCGTGTGGAAGCAGTGGCCTACCGCCTTGCTCTACCACCATCTTTGGTAGGGGTTCACGACGTATTCCACGTATCGCAGTTACGTCGGTACGTCAGTGATCCGTCACACACGGTGGATTTCTCGGAGATCACGGTCCGTCCGGACCTGACCTACGACCAGCAGCCCGTACAGATTTTGGACAGTCGACAGAAGCAGTTGAGGAATAAGGTAGTCGACCTGGTGAGAGTGATGTGGCGTCACAGATCGCCTGGAGAGTTGGTGGGCTCCAAAAAGGTGCTCTCTCTCAAGCGCAAGAGTCCGTACAAGTAGTAAAATCTGGGAGTCCAGATGTCGAATCCACGGGAAGAAATCTGTTGCAACCACAACTCAAATCAAATAGAAGGCCTACGAAAAGAAACTAACCACTTCAATAATGATGGTGACAGTGATGTGAATACATGATGATGATGTGCGAACAGTGTGAACAAAGAATAGTCGTGAAAATAAATACCTATAAAAAGTATGCACATGGTATGGGTTCGTTAGGATCAATGATCCGTATTAATTTGGTTGACAAGTATAACGCAATGAATTCTCCTTTTGGGAGCAATTCACCGGAAAATACCCAATATAACTCAATGAATTCTCCTTTTGGGAGCAATTCATCGGAAGATGCCCTTTTGGGGGTTAAATCACAATATTCAATAAGATCGTCGCTAAAGTTATAATACGATATGAAACTCTCTTTTGGAGAGATCAAAACTACGGTATGAAACTCCCTTTTGGAGAGATCAAAACTCACCCTTTTGGGGCGATCATCAACTAAATCAATTCTTTTGGAATATGAAAAAGTCGATTTACGAACAAAGATTACAATTTTAACGACGTTTAACGATTTAGCACAAGGATATTCAACCAAACTAACACAAATCACATCCCCTAACTACTCCATACCATGCACAAATAAGTTTTAGCTACTCATAATGCAGAAATAAACAAGTTTCATAGCCAAATACTTCAAGTTCATAGCAAAATACAATAGAAAACACCCAAATACGGGGTAAAAGTTGAAGAAAATATCACCAAAACTCCAAGCTAAGCCTCCAAAATCTCTGAAAATAATAAGAACAGCCTCTGGAATTTTACAGAATTTTACAGAGGGGAAATACGGCTTCTAGAGCCTCCAATACGCCCAAAATACGCCCCAATCTGCTTGTATACGCACAAAACCCTAGAATACGCTTATATAATAGGCTTGCGGGTTTACTGTGCTTATTGGGTTCCAAACCCGCTTAGAATTCGCACCCGCTAGCTGCTGGCAGATCTCAGCCGCACATCTAAAGTCGGAGCAAACCAAGGCCGTTCGATATTGCGGGATTCTCCCACATCGCGTCGCGTGGCGCTTTAAAAATCGTGCGCGCCCGCTTCCGCATCAAATTAACGTCAGATGGAATTGTGACCGTCGGATCTTCGTCGAACGGCTCTTCGTCGCTCGCTTTCACCCGCTTCGAATCCGCTTCGCTGCTGAGTTGGGATCGTTAGAGGCCGTCGGATGATCGATCGAACGGCGTTGCTCCGTCCACGTCGCTTGAAGTAGTGTCGCCCTCGTCTCTCGTTTAAATTCGAATCAGATCAAATAGGCGCCGTCGGATCGAAGAGGGGGCCGTCAGATGGATGCCACGTGCCCCCCGAATTCAGCTTCTTCGCTTCGAAACGTCGGAGAGATCGTCCGCCGTCGGATCGAAGCGGGGGTTGATGAGATCAGGCCACGTGGCCCAGCGGAGGATGGAATTTGCCCGCTTTTGGACCGTTGGATCTCAATCCAACGGTCGATATTAAGCTGCGTCGACCGCTTCAGATGCGCACTGCGCTGCCGTCCGATCTTGATCGCTCGGCTGCCAGCTTGCCACGTTGCCCGTATTTACTTCGACTCGGAGCTGATTTGTGACCGTTGGATGATGATCCAACGGTCACGAAAATGTCTCATCGCCCGCGCGATCGGACCGTTGGATTGGGCGGGAGCGGCTAGGATTATGACATGTGTACGCCAAGATTCGTGCCAACTTTATTTTATTTCCAATAAATGGTATTCTGCATTCAATAAATCACAGTAATTAGCACAGATCTCAGAAAAATACAAATAAATAGTCGTTGGAATCGTGAGATCGAGACCAAGCTAGGAAAAATATAAAAGAGTGCAGAAATACGTCGTTAAATGCTGTTTTGTGCTCAAATAGAGTGTTTTCTCTAATAAATAAATGTGTACAAAATACGTATGTATTAGAGAACAATGTAGCATCACATGAGCACAAAATAGGGCTAAATGGGGGATTAAATATGTAATATTGAACCCGAATCAAGAGTCCACCTGGGAAAGAGAGGATGAGATGAGAGAGCATTACCCTCACCTATTCTGATAGAAATTCCGAGGGCGGAATTTTCTTTAGGTGGGTAGGATGTAACGGCTGGTTTCTGTATGATGATATTTATTTATTTATATATGATTGTTCGTCTTCTCTCTTTTTCTTTTCCGTATTTCTTTTCCCCTACCTGGAGCTGAGCATGATTCGTGACGCTCATATCTTAGAATAGGTTCGCCTTTGGAACTCATTGAGATCATTCCGAAGCTTCACGCTTCAATCTGTGACTTCCTGTGCTCATTAGCCGGTTCACGTTGAGGAACCGACCGATTAGATGTCAATCTAGTCGGTCAACAACTCTTCATGGACCGACTAGTTCTCCCTTTCATTTTCCCTAAGCTACTGTTTACGCTTAGTCGGTCTAAGTTCATCCACCGACCGACTAGTTATCAAACTAGTCGGTCAATACTTCTTCGCAGACCGACTAGTACAGAGATCATTTTTCGCACCCAGGTTACTGTTTACCGTTAGTCGGTCAAAGAACGAAAACCGACCGACTAGTTGACGAACTAGTCGGTTAGGCTTCCTTCTTAAACCGACTAATCCTTCTATTATTATTGACGATCACTTCGACCCATTAGTCGGTCAATGAACACTGGCCGACCGACTAGGTTGCAAACTAGTCGGTCGACGAGCCTTCACAGACCGACTAGATCTATCAACCCTGTACCGACACTGTTCTCTGTTTGCCTTTTAGTCGGTCACAGTTATACGACCGACCGACTAGTTCCCAAACTAGTCGGTCAACCACCCTTCTCTGACCGACTAGTTGACCCCGAAACCCTAATTTTTAAGCTAGCCACCGTTTCATTTTCTTATTTAAACGTGGCTTTCTCCTTCTTTTCTCCTGATTGTTTCCAGTCTCCCTCTTCCCCAACCTATCCCCCTTCCTCCCACGTCCTTTCCTTTGATCTTCCTCCTCCATCCTTGCACCCTCCATCTTCCCCAAGCCTCTCTCTCCCTTCCTTTTCTCCCGTTTCTTCTTCTCCTTCCCGTGTTCCCACAAATAGCCAGCCACCCTCTCAGATCTGAGAACCATAAGGCCAAGCTCCGGCCGTCGTCTCTTCGCGTGGTGATCCAACCTCAATCTAGCGACGACGACCCCGGGAGACGTCGAGATCTTCGCCACCATCTACGGAAGCCGACGACACCACCAACAATCAACATTCCTCGATGCGCTATCTGCGGCCTAGGAATTTCCGGACGACGCAAAGCTTCCACTTTTCCAAATCCGACGCCGGATCTTTGTGCAACCGTCATTTTCAGGTTGGTCCCCTAAATTCATAGTAACCCACACAATAGATAATCAAACCCTAATTAAAATCAGCAACCTAATCAAATTAAATTTACTTTTCGCTCCTCTTTAAAACGTTGTGCAAACCATAGAAATCGACGAATGGACGCTATGCATGTGCACATAGGATAGATCGTCGATTAGATTAATTACATTAAAAATGTGATTTTTGATTGAATAGGATAGTCCCGATAACCTAGACACAACCCTAATAGGAATTCTGAATCGTGATCTGACACCGTCGCCGTGTCACGATTTACAGACGCTCTTCCGCCGACGAGACGTTTGGACGAGACGTACCAGGGAGACGACGCGCTCGCCACCGTAGGCAAGTGTACCACTTGCGTTCTTGGTAATGTTTAGGCCTTGGTTTTGCTAGAACTGTTAGTCTTGAATGATGAGGACCGGACGTGAAATGATAGCGTCTGGGACGCCCTGATGGCCCAGATTTGACAACGAAATCTGAGTCCAACAACAACAATTTTGACATCATAGTATTGACATGCGTGTGCGTGAGTTGTGGACACCCTAGTATAACCCTCCTGTTTTGCCGTGTCTTGTCTCGTTCTGTTTGCACAGCCCGCTGGGCAATAGGGCACTCGCCAAGCCAGAGCGAGTGATCCCGTGTACTAGTTCACAGCCCGATGGGCAATTGGGCACCTGTCAAGCTAGAGCAGGTGATCCCATGTATTGATACACAGCTCAGAGAGCAATAGGGCACTTGTCAAGCTAGAGCAAGTGATCCCTTGTCCTGTCACGATTCTTGGGGGTTTTGGGGTAGGGTTGAGCGTGCAAGCGGCAAGAGGGTCTGATCCCCCTCGAACCGAACAGGCGTGAACCCTTTTCGTGTCTTGTCCTGTCGTGTCTGGCTTTCCGTGTTCTGTCTTGTCTTGACACCTGTAGGCTAGTCCCGTGGTCGGTAGCACTCGCTACGACCACTACTTGTCGTGTTTACTTTCCTGTTCTGTGTACTTCTGTTGCTAAAACTTCAGCATGTTAATCAACCAGTAAAACGTTGTTAAGTAATTGATGCACTTGCAGTTTGGTCTAACCTTTTCTTCTAGACCTTGCCTGGCGTACAGTCCTTCTTTTGGTGTTGTACGTCAGGGATTGAGCCAGAGTACGTGGAGGAGACTGACTTGCCAGCTGACGTGAAGCCAGAGAGCGTCGATCCTGAGTACGACCCTGAGGAGGACCAGAGCTAGAGACTCCTCGTTGCAGTTTCCAGAGACGTTCATTACTTTTAGCTGGGTGTATAGCACCTTTTGTTTCTCGTCTAGGTTGGGTGCTTGCACCATTAGATTACTTTTTCTGCTGTTGTAGCCCTTCGGGCGTTGAGACTTGGTACTCTTGATATGTTGGAATAAAATGAATTATTCTTCCCTTTCTTGTACTCTTATTGTTCTGTACTAACGTGCAGGGATCTGTACCTTCGTCTTGGTACCACACAGACGCTTATTGGGTCAGGGCTCCTTGGCCCTGGCCTAAGCGGGCCTAGTCACGCTTCGCCTCCGCTGCTTTGGGAAGCGGGGCGTGACAGAGATGCATTTCTTGGCTTTTCCAAAGACGGTTAGGCTTAGTATGAAATAGGAAAATTATCACATTTCCTTCATTTCTTTTTCTTATGAAAACCAACTTATATTCCACAGGTTTTACACATTCAAGTGTTTGGACAACTGGTTCAAAGACTTTGCGTTACAAGAGTGAGTCCAACTCTACTCTTATTGCCTTTGGCCAATCTATGTGTTTACGCTAAAGAAAAGTGGGTTGACGTCATCGTCGTATTCAGCGACGTGTACGGCAATAGCAAAAGCAAAATTGTCGTCGTTGACTGTGCTATATCTGTCCAGTACCTGTCCAGTACATACGTAATATAATGATGTTTCTCCTATTATTTCCTCTGTAGGGGAAATCAGGAGGGGATAGGTCGATGTTCTGAGCTCAGCATCTTGCAGAGGGATCATTTTAATATCTCCAGGAATCTTCCTCTTTCGAGGAACTTTATCTTTTGAACCTGTCAGGCGTCCTCTTTTCAAATTAGGTACATCCAATTCTGCTGCATGTGCATTGCATCCATCTTTGGGATGTCAATCCTAGCTGGCGTGTTGGCAGCAGGGATGTGTGAACGAACAATCTTATGGTTTGTCCGTGAATTTATCCGGTAATTGATATACTTTAGTCTGAATGTGAAAGATCTTCAGGATCTCATCTTCACACAGAAATAGTATGCTGATCATAACGAGATTAGGACTTTTGTGTCCCATGATATGATCTCAGAAGCTTCAGGCTTCTTTAGAATGCGTGCCCATTGTAATGAAACTTTGCACATCAAATTCACAGTTATCAAGACGTGCCTTTAATGCATCGCTTGTCAGGGGTTCTAGGTATCTAATAATACATGGCGAATCAAACCATATAAAGATAACTAGTTTTGATGATGACCCATTTTGGTCCTCTGAGGTGGTGCTATTGGGACATATATTAGCACATCCAAACACTCTCAAATGAGATATGTTTGGTGGTGAACCATAAGCAAGCGGCATCAGCAATAAGATATGGCCACAAGAGGGTCGTATCGTGATAAGTGATGCGGAATGCATCATGAGTATCCCTAAACATCCACAGGTAACTGGGATTTAACAGTGGACGTGAAATCCATTGGAGTCTCTTTATCAGAGACTCTGATAACCCATTCTGAGATGAACATGCTACATGATGTTCAATTTCAGTGCCAGTTGCTTGGCAGTAGTCTTGAAAGACATGTATAGTGAATTCACCCACATTATCAGCTTTTGAGAAAGCTAGGTTGCGGGTGGACAAAAAGGCACATATAAGACCATCTAGTAGATGCATCTATCAGTACAATGACGTACCGAAATGGGCCACTTGCAGGGTGAATAGGCCCGCAAAGGACACAATGTATTCTCTCAATGAAGCCAGGAGACTCTAATCCCACTTTCAGGAGGGAATGTCTCTCTATAAGTTTTCCCTTATGACAAGGGGGACAAGGAAACTCAACCTTTTGAACAATCTTCAGGTTTTCCAAGAGATTCATTTGATGATGCGTCCATCATCGCTGATCCAAGATGACCAAGTCGTATTGTGCCAGAGTTGAAAACTCTGGCAATGAAAGGCACTTCTGGTGCTCAGTCAAGTTGGCTTTATATAGGATGAATATCTGTAATGATAGGGACCCGACGGGGGGTCCAACAAATCGTGTGTAGATGGTCTTCTGGCCATTCTCTTGACGAGTTACATAAAGATATTCACTATTTATTATCCATAGTTTCCAAGTTATGTTCGTTTAAACGAAATATCCTTGAAACTTGGGAGATTACTCTATGATTTAGTAGATAAATATGCATCTTTTAGTCTTGTTGTATGTGGGAGCAATTTTAATGCTTCACCAGTGCATCGATGCACTGTCCACAATATATCACACTTCATCTATATATCAGAATGAAGAGTTTATAAAATAAAGCTAAATATGCATTCATAAAGTTCCAAAAAGGAAATACAGATTAAGGAAACTAGAATTTAAAATGCAAATATAAAATCAAACTAAGATAAGGCTCAGTCGAGCAAGTCGTCGTGATGGAATTCTTTTGTGGTCAGCTTGGTTGAAGGATGAGATTCAACCAGATTTGTTCCAGGACGAGGTTGGAGGCTCGCCTGATAAAGATCCTGGAGATTACGTGGAGTGCGACAGTTCTTGGACCAATGTCCAGTCATGCCACATCTATGCAATTGTCCATCCAGTTCTTCTTGGGAATAGACGGTTGGCCATTGTTGTTACTCGTCCACATATTCTTTTTCTTTTCCTGTTTGTAGTTATTGTTCTGTGGAGGTCCTCTAGCCGGTTTCATCACAGCTTTACCCTTGTAATTTCTGGCCTTCTTCTTGTTCTTCGTCTTCTGGGAAGAAACAAGATGGGCTTCAAGGAGTGGAGCAGTCCCAGCAGGGCGAAGGTTGTGAGTGGCCAGTAACAAGACTATGTTCTACTCTGCCCTTAGGAGGCATGAGAGTAAGTCAGAGAATTTCGTGAAATTTCTTTCACGGTACTGTTGCATGAGGATTGCATCCTTTTCATGGAAAGACATGAAAGTCTTTTCCAACATGCGTTGGTCCAAGACTTCTTCACCGCACAGCTTCAGGCGTGAGGTGATATTATGGAGTGCTGAGTTATACTTAGACACGGAATTGAAGTCCTGAAGTCGGAGGTTTTTCCACTCAGAACTCGCACGGGGCAGTATAACATCAATCTGATGTTTATAACGTGCCTCCAATGTCGTCCATAACTCTAGTGGATCCTTTACTGTTAGATATTCGGCGTTTAAGGTCCGATCTATGTGCATTCTAATGTAGATAATGGCTTGCGCCTTATCTAATATCAGAGACAGATGACTGTGTCGCTTAAGGGGTTGCGGTTGAAGTAGCCTAGGCCACTGCTGGGGCCGCAGGCATAGTAGTAGGAGCTAGAATCGTACTCATAAGAGCCATTGAGCGCAGGTGGAACTTCAGGTTCACCCGTCAGCTCAAATAGTTCTTTCCTGCCGCATCCAGCACATCAAAATCAACGCTCGCTAATTCTGCCATTTATTTATGCCATTAAATAAGCATGAATTAATATTTGTAAAAAATAAATTCACGCAAAGTAAATAAATAGTCGTGTGGGTATCAGCCAGCTACCCTTAGAAACAAAATGTCCAAAAATGTCCGAATACAGTCCAAAAAATGAAATACAAAAGGAAATAAAAAATACAACTCAGAAACCCATTTTGTGTCCCAGCATAATGCAGATTTCATCTCCGTCTTCAATTTGGCTAAGCTCCGGTCTTTGGCATTTTACATGATAACATCACTACAATATCTCTCAAAACAGAAAAGAAAGCGAGGAATATAAAAAGACGTATCTCAAAATGGCCGATCCCAAACCACAAGGCTGAATTATTTACAACATCCATGCAGTTTATATATTCTACAGACAATATAAAAATCAACCATGCAAACACACATGCATAAGATGTATATTCAGCATAGCAAGCATATTATATAAAAATTACGTTTAATAATTTACTTGGACCACGGAGAAACGTCATTACCCGTTAGGTTAGGTAACTAACGACAGAGCGGTCTCAGGGTCCTTGTAATTATTAATACGTGAAGGAAAAAAATTAATCAATTCAATTTTTATATAATTTGCATGATGTTGAGATTAACATAATATGAACTAAATAATTAAAACCATAAACAAATCAACCCAATGTTGCCAAAAATAATCATTTTGATTTTTCCTAATTTTTACAGAATTTTCCAGGATTTTTCTGGATGTTTCTGTTAAATTTAAGGAATTTAAATTTAAAAATGATTATAAATCAGATTGTAAGTATTTTTAAAACCTATTAGGCTTATGTGAGGGCTTCAGGTCCAAACAACCAATAAAAAACTGTAATGTTGTAGTATTGAGCTGCATGCCAATGGATTAAACAGTTTGCCCAATTACCACTTGGGGGGTTAAAATACCCCTAAACAGAACCCTAACCCTAGGGTTAGGGTTTGTTAAGAAGCTAAACAGCCCCCTCCCCCCAACCCATCCGATCGCGGCCTAGATGGGTAGCGGAGCCCCCCCCCCCCCCCCCCCCCCCCCCGGTGATTGGCCATGGGGGAGGCGGCCGGAGCAGCTCCTCCAGGATGTATGACCTACAATTGTCCTTAGGACATCTGGGAAAACTAATCAGTCCAATGAACAAGCCCAAAAAATTATTTAACAAAGTCCGAAAGAATCAAAAAAGGCAGACTATTCATCTCATAATATGCACAATCTAGAGGGTTGATACAAAGTCAATCTCAAGTGCAATAACTCTAGACGTTTGCTTTGTCACCTAAGTCAAATTCTTGGAGTAAGCGGATACAAGCCTACGGCTTTGTTTCCAGAGAACTAGTTGATTCTAACATGAGTTCTAGACACACATTTGTGAATTTGGGAACAGTTCGGGACTCGCCGTTTGGCCTTTGGGGTCGGTCGATGAAGAAAAACCGCAAGGGCTTTGAGGCCGATGATGAAAAAAAAAAATTTTAAATGATTTGTTTCATATGAAATACTTTGTCCATAATATGTATGATCTAAACATATTGCATGAATATAAAGTTTAGATCTAGGAGTTTGTATTGTTTGCCTCTAGATCCATTAGATCTAGGGACGATCGTCGAAAAATATTAGATCCGTAGAATGAATCCCCGCTCCCGATGCACCGTGAAAATCGTCGCAACGGATCGCTGCAACCAAAGATTCCATGGGATCAAGCTTCAAAGCGCAGAAATCGCCGCAACGGATCGCAGCAACCAAGATTCCTAAGCGCGGTGAGGGTGATTTGAGGGGATAAAAGGAGAAGCTCAAGAACGAGAGCTCACGTGCTAATAACGTGTTATAAACTCATAAGATGATACCAATCTCAAAGTGTCGAGTAGTCATGGCATAAGACATGACTCTCTATATATTCTTCCTCAATGGAGGGTAAGAAGCCCAAGGGACCCCCACTACTTAGTAGTGGGGTGTAATGGAAGATAATGAAGAGAAGGCCTCCCTCAACTCACAACATGGACAAGTTTTCATATGTTTTCATGAATTTCTGAAAATTCTTTCAATTGGATTAGAGCCACTTGTTCTAGAATTGTTTGGATAACAATGCCATGTCAAACGCAGTACATATTCATCAGACGTATGTTACAGATGTATAGGAAGCAAAAGGAGGCAATGTTAGAACGTACAGGCAAGAAGACGGGGTGGAAATCAATGAGTTTGGTTTGTAGGACTCCGATGCTCACTGATATCATCACAAAGTCTGCTCTATAAACTGCCCGGTCCTCCGTTGTGACAGTCACACCGCTGTTTGAATGGTGTATATGCCTCACAACCTGCACTAACAAAGCACATCTGAGTTGGGAGTTCATAGACCTATGTCTAGAACACATATCGCCATCCTATTAAAACATTATTGCACTAGTTCTGAAGGGTAACATAGTGATGCAATTGTAATTGATTTTTGGATTTCTCTGTGATTCAAATATCAAAGCATCTACTGGGCCAGCAAGCATCAAATAAATATGCGTGCAAATAAATGTTTCGACAATTATCAAAACATCTGCTGGATCGTACAAGTCGACGGTTCGGCCACTCAAGATGGAAGCGGGGCCGGGATAATTGTCCAAACATCAGCGTGCAATATATTCGAATACGCCCTTCACTTCGATTTCCAAACCACTAACAATGGTGCTGAATACAAAGCAGCCATCAACGGACTCCGATTGGCTCGAGCCTTAGGGCGAGAGTGGTTCAACTGCTAGGCAACTCTAGGCTCGTTCTCCACCAACTGAATGGGACCTTCGAAGCCCGCGAAGACTCGATGCAGAGTTACATGCAAGTCGCTAAAGCAGAGCTCGCCAAGTTCAGATGCGTGGAAATCCATCATGTGCCAAGGTCGAAGAATCATCGAGCCAATGCCTTGTCGAAGCTTGCATCATCCTCCCCTGCGGGACTCGGTCAGACCATGTATGTACAACATCTACTCCATCCCAGCGAGTTGGCGCAATAGCTACTAAGCCTCGACCAAGGGATCACTTGGATGGATCACATAATCCGTTACCTAAACACAGGAGAGAAGCCGACCGACCCAGTGGAGGCATGAAAGCTAGAACGGAAGGCCTACCAATTCGTCCTGCTAGATGGTTCATTGTACAAAAGACGATGGACCAGGTATGACATCTTTCCCTACCTTAAATGTTTAGCCCCGCAGGAAGCGCACTATGTGATCCAAGAGATCCATGAAGGCGATTACGAAAACCACTGTGGAGGAAAATCCATAGCCTTGAAGGCCGTGAGACAAGGGTATTTTTGGCCAACGATGTTCAAAGATTCCATCGAATATGTTCGACGGTGCTTGACCTACCAAAAGTTCTCAAAAATCAGCTCAGCCCCACCAACTGATCCGATCCCCATCATCGGTCAAGTTCCTTTCGCCAAGTGGGGACTAGACCACCTTGGTCCATTCAAGCCAGCGAGTGGGCAACGGAAATACCTAATAGTGGCGATCGACTACTTCACAAAGTGGATCGAGGCGAAACCACTGCCCGGGATCACCTGGAAGGAAGCTCGAAGCTTCGTTTGGGAGTCCATCGTCTGTCGTTTTGGCATCCCATAATCCATAGTGACGGACAATGGGACACAGTTCAACAGCGTCGACTTCAGAGACTTCTGCTCAGAGCTGAAGATCAAGTTGCACTTCGCCTCTGTCGCCCATCCCCAGTCGAACGGATTGGTAGAAGCAGCCAACAAAAGCATCCTCTGGCCCCTACGGAAGAGAATAACCGGGCTCAAAGGGACTTGGCCAGACGAAATCCCTGGCATACTATGGTCGAACAGAACGACCCACAAAACCTCGACAGGGGAAACGCCATTCATGCTAGCCTACGGATGCGAAGCCGTCATCCCAGTAGAGGTCAATGAGCGATCGCTTCATCTCCAAAATTATGATGAAGAAAGAAACTCAGAAGGACTCGAGCTCAACCTACAACTGGTAGACGAGGTTCGCGAACAGGCTCTGGCGACCCTCATCGAACAAAAAGGACGCATGGCCCGCTATTTCAACTCAAATGTCTGCGAACGCAGCTTCCATATAGGCGACTTGGTGCTGCATAAGGCTGCTTTCATTCGGAAGATTCTCAAGCAAGGGAAGCTCGCTGCGAAGTGGGAAGGACCTTACACAGTGATCGATGTACTCGGTCCTGCCACCTACCGACTCGCTACTTTGGATGATAGAGAACTTCCTTATCCCTGGAACGCTGAGCACCTGCGGAAGTATTATCAATGATTGTACTAACGGGGGTAAATGACTGAAATCTATCTTCTTCTTTTATCCTATGCCCGTTCATGATGAATACAAAGTCGATCATTTTTTGACATCAGTCGAAACAACCTTCTAAACCCTTGTCATCAGCCGTAAGCCAAGGGATCCCCCCTTGCCACCGAACGACTCCAGATGGTTATCAACCGTAAGTCGAAGCAGTCTCGCCCCTCTGCACCGAACGACCCTTTTCGTCAGCCGTAAGCCGATGGATCCCCCCTTGCCACTGAACGACCCCCGGTGCTCGTCGGCCGTAAGTCGAAGGGGCCTCGTCCCTCACCACCGAACGACCCATGTCGTCAGTCGAAATCCGAGGGATTCCCCCTTGCCACTGAACGACCCCCAATGCTCGTCGGTCGTAAGTCGAAGGGGCCTCACCCCTCGCCACCGAACGACCCTTGTCATCAGCCGTAAGACGAGGGATCCCCCCTTGCCACTGAACGATCCCCGTCACTCGTTGGGCATAAGTCGAAGGGGCCTCGCCTCTCGCCACCGAACGACCCATGTCCGCAGCTGTAAATCGAGGGATCCCCCTTCGCCACTGAATGACCCACGACGCTCGTCAGCCATAAGCCGAGGGATTCCCCTTTGCTACTGAACGACCTCCGATGCATATGTCGAAAGGGCTTCGCCCCTCACTACCCTAGGAAACCCTTGCCACTGAACGACCTTCGATGCATATGTCGAAAGGGCTTCGCCCCTCACTACCCAAGGAAGCGTGATTTATGGTTTAAAAAGTTGCGTTCATCGATTGAATACTCCTAACTTAACAACGAAAAAACTTGCCTAACGATTTCTATGAAATTTGAAGTTGGGTTGTTGAGGGGCCATACATACGCATGTATTCAAGTAAAAAAGAAATATGACAGTATACCAAGCTTGCAGAAAGTTTTTCATTTATTTGAATGAAAGAAAATTACAAGAAGCCTAAACTAAGGCCTGTCGGCCTAAGAGGAAGGAGGAGCACTTTCGGACGCAAAGACATTGGTAAAAGCCTCCATCGCTTTTGTGAGCTTTATCGTAAGCTCCGTCTTCTCCCTCACAGCAACCTCCTCGAGCCCTGCGACTTTGGCCTGAAGTTCAGTCGCCTCTGCCTTACAAGATTCTTCCCACCTCTCGGAGTCGCAAGCTTTGGTCCGAAGCTCGACCATTTCCTTCCGAAAGGCGTCGAGCTCCGTCTTGAGATGAGACCTCTCTAACTGCCACTGAATATCGGCAGATTTGTAGAGGTTCGATAGAGACGAGAGGCTATCCTTAGCCTCTGCAGATGCCCACTCGGCCGTCGCCTTCTCCGCGAGGGCTTTTCTCAGGGCCTCCTCCGCCTCCTTCGACCGAGCCTCGAGGCCAAACGCTTTGCGCTCTGTGTCCACCACACGCCGACCTCCTTTGATCAAGTCAGTGGCTTGACGGTGCAGCACGGCTCCGAGAACGGACATCTGCAAAAAATGGGGTTAGTCAAAGAACAACTGACTCGGATGACGATAAACAAGGACTCGGGTGACGTACCTGGTATCCGCTCTCCACAAAAAGTTGGCCACCCATTTGAGGTCCAACCTCTACAGAAGCTCCAGATCCCTAGGGAGAATCGAGTTCTCCACCAACCGAGCCATCGTCCCGAAATCCAGCAAGGCCGACTCCTCCTTTCCAATGGCAAAGGGAGGCAGGTGAAAGTCACATTGTACCGACCCAGATGATCAAGACAAAAGCCGATTGAGCAGTAACGCTCGATCGAACTCCGCAGGGATCAGGCCGACCAAAGGAACGAGCGACACAATGTCGCCCTAGGGCCACTGATCCAAAAGGGGCGTCACGGGGGCCTGAGACACCGACGAGGTCTCCAACACCCCCTGAGGATCGAGATGAGTGACCCCCCATGCCCTTCCCCAAGGGATATTCCTCCTCAACTCGCCTCCTCTTTCCAGACTCCTCCTCCCCTTGGGAGGGCATCTCCCTCTTCTGGCCGACCGCTTCGGTCGGCTCAGCAGCGTTGGCAGTGTCGACGTCGACCATCACTTGCGGCTCTGCAACCATGACAGAGGCCAGGGGCCACACGGGGACCTGGCTAGAGGCCTCCCTCGAGGAGGCTCAAGAAGAGGGCCTGGATGTCTACCTAATCTCCCCTCCCTCGGAAGAAGAGCTCAGGTTGATTGGTAGAGGAGACCGAGAGCTGGACCCTCGATGCGTGCGCTCGGCCTTTCAGCTCAGGCGCCTGACCTTTCGACGGTTCTTTTCTTCTTCCGCTGCTCCCTCCAAACCCGGTCCATACCGAAATCACCACTTCGTCGGCTTCCGTTAGTCATATCTGCTGTCAACGAATATAATTATCGTGAGTGGTGGAGATAAAGACATAGAGTCAAGATACATTACCCGGGCTCCATAGAAGGATCTTTAACGTGTGATTATCCAACAAATACTGAATTGACCTTTCTTGCCTCGGTCGATCCAGAAGGGACTTCACTGCCTCAGCCTCGCCCGGCGACAACCTAGCTTGGACCTCCTCCGACGATAACCGGGACTCCTCCGCAAGCTCAGGATTCGAAGAAATCCAACCATTGAACATCGGTCCCAGATCGGGAAGGACGACAAACACAAAGGTATCCTTCCACCCAAGGTCGAAAATTGGAAGGTCGTATATGAGCCTCGATCCCAGGCGAGCAGCAATGTGGTACCACACTCGGTAAGGGTCAGCTATTATCCTGAAGAAGTACCTGAATAGCCCAAGGGTCGGACGGACTCCACAGAGCTCGCACAGCTCGATGAAGCCAACCAAGGGAGGGAAAGCCTGAGGAGCAAGTCTACAGATGGAAAGCTCCAAAGAGCACAGAACTTCTACGATGAAGGGGTGAATGGGGAACCGTAGTCCAAAGCGAAAATCTTTAAGATACACCCCAACCTCACTCTTCTGTGGGAAACACACTCTCTCATCCGAATTATGCACTCTAACCCTAAAAGGACCACAGAAACGACATCGCCAAACCTCAAAAGTCAGATCGATGGAAAACCTAGGGGCCATATCTAAGATGATTTCAGGAACCTTCAAATTTCGATCCCTTTGGCGAATGGGAAGGCCTGGCTCTATCCAGACTCCTTTTCCCTTTCCAGGAACCTCCTCGCATCGAGGGGGCCGGAGGCGCGCCACGAGCTCCCCGTAGGTCGGCTCCTTCAGTACGACCGAAGCAAACATACCTAACGAACCTAAAGAGAATCAGAATCGGACAGGTGGGATACCTTAAAAAGGAACAGGCGATCTCTGGGGAGGTGACGCTGGAAGAAAGCTTTCGAAACAAGGAAGAAGATGAAGGAGAAAGATCTCTTCTTCTTCCTTGCTTTCCTCTTTTATATGAAGGAATTCAACCGGCTGACGTCCGATGCACGACACGTGTCCAAGGCCATCCACGAGAAACGGCGGAGATCGCTCCCAAGGTAAAATGGTTTTAGCGGCACAAATCAAATCAAAGGTTTCGAAAACCGTGCGCATTTATGGAGATTACTCATCATTCGATCTCAGTCAACGCAATTTCTGAGGCACGAATGGTGGGGGCCATTGTTAGTACATGGAAACGAATCCAATGAGAATATCCGCATACCCAACCCATTTGGCGTCTGCAACCCGATAACCCCCGCTCATAGCGGGGTACCGCCGAGTCAGACAAATGGGTCGTTCGACCGTTGGGCTGGCGCTAACATTCAGTGGAAAGTTAATGGGGCCGAATAAATGGGCAGTCGTTAACTCGAATCTCAGAGAAGATCGTGTCGAATCAATGAGGGACGGTTACACACCATCAAGGGGGAATTACCTATAAATAGACCAAAGAACGAAGGTAAAGGGGTTCCAATTTCATGGTACGAGGTCTAATACATAGAACTCTACTTTCTCAGCTAATATTTCTGATACATTCGAGCTTTCGCCGCCAATCTGGCGAAGAACCTCTGTGGGTCGATCTCAGCTGCACCAAGCTCCCTCTGTTCCTTAAGTTCCCACACTAACTTAAGCATCGGATGGGATTTGGGTCGAAACCCAGATCTGACCCCCTAACGTGTCCCTATGGTGCAGATCGACGGTCATCATTAAGCGTCAAGGGTCTCTATCGAGCCCCTCAGCCTCGATCGATCGACGCACCCGCTGCTCGAAGGTCGATCGAGCACCGCATCATCATCAACTACCAACACTCGACCCCGGTTCTTCCAATCGAGGGTCTCGCTCCATCGGCTGACAAGGCTCCAAATCAGCCCCAAGGTCCTACGTCAGCCTGACAACTGTCTCGGTCAATTTTGGCCTTAACAGCTGCCATATACATATAGTCAAGTAAATTTAGAAAAATGGGGCCCCCCAACTACTATGTGGGTCCGCCCCTGGACACTCGGTTAGTCGATGATGATTAGTACGAAGCTCATTAGCCAAGTGCACTGGCCTTAAAATGAGGTGATTTATTTTTTGAATATGGAGGATATGGAGTTTTTGGTTTGGTTCAGGCTTTGCAGTGTGTTTGTATCAAGGTGGCGTGTTGAAAAATACGATACAAAATATCAAAAATATAATCAAGGATTTATAAGAATTTTTTAGAGATTTTTTTGGAGCCCATAACACTGATTCTCTGAAGCCCATGAGTTGAATTCTCCGAAGCTCGGTTAGATGAAGAGTGCAGCCCATCACTGTGTGGCCCACCGAGCCAATGCACATGCCTGGTGCATGCGAGCCCAGGCATGCGGCCTAGGCCTGCAACGCGCGCAACATGCACGCGAGCGGTCAACCCTTGAACGCGCTTAACTCGGCGGACGTGTGCGGGCAAGCGCACGAATTGCGCCCGGCTGCGAGGGCTCGTCGAACGCGGATCCGAACATGATTTGAAATCTGGATTCTTCGAGACCCATTGGGGGGTGGTTAAGGGTATTTAAACCCTTGTTTCAAATAGGTTTTTGAGTGAATTTTGTTGTACAAGTTTGCGGCTATCTGTAGAAATACAAAAGGCAAATTGGGTGGCCAAGATAGGGTTGTTAAGAACCAAAAGAGTGATTTCTCTATTGTTTTCTTCTCGGAATTCTTAGCGGGTGTTGTTATTTCCTTGAACCAAACGCCATAACATATAATCCAAGATTATTGAAAAATTAGTGATCTCTCCAAATGGACATGCACCGACTATTGGGTGGACCAGCATAAATCTTAGTGACATGTGAGTTTTTTTAAATGGCGTTTCGTATATATTGTTGTGTTGTGGGTCAGCTTTGTTCCTTGGTTCAACGATCTTGGAATTTCTCAGGACGACTTCTTCTAAATAAGCCTATCAAGAAAACATATTAGCGCAAGAAAGGTGATCCCAATCACCCCCAACCCATAGTGTCATGGAAATCTCCAATTATCGTGCGCATTCGGTGCACCTAAACCAGCCCTTTCACTTGTTTTACCTTCGTTTTCTTTGTGTGCTTAATTGGCATATATTAAGCCACAGACGGCATCCTCGCATTTATTTTAGAAGCCATGCATATACTTGAGGCATAAGTCTTGCATCTTGATTGAAGGAGGACAACATTACACGATAACTCAAAATTGCATGATGTTGGGAATTGCAGCATAGTTACACCTATGAAATTCTTATGACAACAAAAGGGAAAAATAAATATAAATAAATAAATACGGAAAGAATGGAAATATAAACGGACATACCACGCTTCTAAAAAACACTCTCAACTTTCATTATATCTGTTTTACAGAAATGTAATTATCTTCCAAGTTACAACTTCAATACTCTTACCATGAAATACAATACATGTAATAGATCAATCTCGCTTCTCTGATGTCCTATAACAAGGCAAGATCTAAGTCGACAACAAGTCTTAAAATGAGTTAAAAAGGCCAACTTTTTTTGATTCCTAGTAGAAATCGGCAGGCTTTCCTACCTTTACATTCAGTTCTGCTAAGTAATTGATGATAGCATTCTTCTGCCAGCTCTTAAAGCTCCTGCACCGGAACGAATCTCAGCCGTTAGCGAGCGAATCAATCAACATAACTAACGAGGGGCGAATAGTGAAGCTAAAGCACATGACAAGAAACATAAGTTGAAACAAAGCTTCTATGGCAATACAGGACTTCGAACCTGACGTGTGTAAATTGTTCATGACCGAATTAAGTGAATGCACACCCTCTATATACACATATAAGGGAATAATGGGCACCATGTTCTCTACATCTTAATCTCATAATAAGATACAGAGTCAACTAGAGCCCAAGTTCATGCAAAGATAGATCATGTCCCCAAAAGCCACAACACAACATGTTTAGAACATTGGCCAGTAAAAGTTTCCTTCATACAATGTATCATGTCCATGAATACCACAACACAACATGTTTAAAACATTGGCCACTAAAAGTTTTCTTCGTATAACGTTCAATCGTCTTCCATCACCATTATAGGTGGAAGATTATGTTAGTTTCATATACCTGCTTCCTACTGCTTAGGAAGTAGATGCTATGATACAGGTATGAATGTAAAATAAATAGTGGAGAATGATCATGGTAGATCATGCATCTGCAGGGTAAATTTAATTTAGGACTCCATGCAAGATATATATTCTTTATAAATTATAATAAACAATGGTGTAAACTTTCAAAAAGTATGAATGATAAAATTGCACCATGTACCGGATGGAAGTTATGGAATTATTACCATAAGTAATCTAAAATACAAGATGAGTTTCATGTAAGTTAATTATTATATAGGTGGCCCAGGGAGATTCATCCTCTATGTCAGTATAAAATGTGAAGGAAATAACAGAATAATCATCTTGCTAACATGCATTTCTTATTACAAACACAACTAATCAGGATTAAATAAATTTTAGAATCCAAACCATAATCTGCTTCAGGTCCTTTCACATGGTAGTAAGAATTCTTATATATCGAGATATTGGTAATCCTGGCAAGCAGGATATTTCCCTTATACCTTTGTCTTTGTGCAAGTTCAAGCACATGCTTGCACACGTGCGCGTGCGCGCACACACACGCGCACGGAAATCCAAAAGTTGCACTAAGAAGAAAAACTTACTTTTGGTCAAGGTGTGCAATTATTTCTCCCCCTGGAAAAGCCAATCTAGTAGCCTCATATGCAACTTTGATTGATTGCTTCCATGTTCCACCAATTTCATTCTGATGGCCATCTCCTTTATTCTGCTTAGGATCTTCCATTGGCAAGGAATACCCTGATAACAAGTGGCCCACCCAAACACCATCCTTCCTGATTTTTTTAACAAGATGACACAGAATTTTATTTAAAAAATGCTCATGTTCTCAATTCTTGCAAAGCAGCAGAACATACATCATTACTTGATTTAAAATGGATTGATAGCATGGCAACACAACAAGGGCCCAAATCTAGCCCATAAAAACTGATACAAATTTTATTTGGACTGGTAAGTGGGAAATATACACATCGCTACTCTAACAAATGCCAAAAGGAGGTAATTGACACATAATTTAGTACATTGAGAAGGCAATAAATCATATAACGGCCATATCCAATTAGACTGTAAATTTTAATATGGGACTTCATATCCCCAACTAACAGTACATGTTAAAATAATATCGGGTTCGACATCTAAATGCCAAAAAATTTCTAAATGAACCACATGATGAAATAGTTACTGAATGATTTGCTTATGAAGCATATTAGTTGAGTAACAATGGTCAGCTGGCCTTTTAAAGATGGGGGTATTGCAAGTATGCAACTTTAGGGGGTGGAAACTTCCAAGTGGAATGAACATATTTAGGGAAACAAGGCCCTTGCTGGCTTAGTGAACTAGTTATTTGAAGCCATATGCTTTACTGGAGTGCCTAAATATTATAATATTGGAAGTGGCTGACATTTAAAAAAAACATAGAATCCATGCCAGTTAGTTGTGTAGAAGCCTTGCTTCGTTATGACTAGCTTTTACCTGTACAAAATTAGCATGGTTAACAATTTGATTCATATATGTAGCAAAAGACTTTACAGGCAACAAAATATCCAAGTTGTGTAAAACAAATATCAGTCATATGTAGAAGAGGAAGAAGAGATGGCAGTCCTCCACGTCTTCTAAGTTATAACCTAGTATGAAGCACTGGTTACAGCTCCGTTGATAGTTTGAAGGGTTCTATGCAAAGAGCTTCAACCGTGACAACAATAGCTTCTGGGTTTGACCCTGTTCAATCTTCCAAAGTAGTAAACTCCTAAACCATTTCCATCTTCATCATGATAAAAGATGGTGACAAAAACGAGGCAAAAGTTTCCAAGCCAAGGACCAACAATTATTCCTGTAGATCTTGTCTATTATTCTTCATACTAAGGGCATCCATTTCCTCTCCACCAAAAAGAACTCCTCGCAAATCTCTTATTGGATGTGCAAAGCAAAGTTATACTTTTCATCTCTTTGTGTCCAGAATCCATAAGACTACATTTTCCCCCTAAACTATCATAATAGAGAGTTTTATTACGACCCCTCTACAAGCGGTATACCATTCCTAACATCAATTTGATCCGTATCAAATATATGATACTTTTTTTATTAAGAGATGTACGGATGACATTAACAAGAATAAATGTTGCCTTGTAGGATCTCACTGTTATGGTTTTGAAAGCTGAAGTATACAATAAATAAATAAAGTAATGGAGAGGAGATGTTAGTGATGCTTACAAAACAATGTCCATGTGACGAGGTGCATAGTGACCGCCTCCAATCCCAAGAAGAACTTTATTTTTACCATCATTCCTGTGTCATAATATAATAAATATATAACAAATAACACAAGTGAAATTGCTCTAACTCGATGAACTGAAATTATCGGGAATGCACTTAAAAATCTTTCTTACAGTGTGTCCTTTCTTAAAAAACAGATATTCTATTAATGTCATGATTAAGGGTGGCTCTTTTTTATTGGTCTGGAAATGTAAATAACTTGTTTATTCCAATAATGTTCCTGTTGACTATAGATATCAATTTTTTTCAAAGATTTGATGCATTGAGAATGTATCGATTAGTTATGCATATTCCGAGGGATAATTTATGCTCTTGGTATCATACCAGTATCTAATATTACAGTGGTCATACCTTTGCCAATCTCCTACATCACTGCCTCCTTCCAGTCCAAGTCCTTTCCACAAAAGCTGCAGATATCACCGCAGTGAATTAATCAACTTGTTAATAATATGAGTAAATTACTTTTTGAGGAATTATTCAAGTTGGACAAAATATGTCAAACAATTAAATTCGTCAATGAATTAAAGCAACCTAAAAACACGAAATTGACATGGCGGAGTATTAGCAACAGAGAAGGCTTAAATACTCATGTAGAATGGACAATGCTTCTCTATCCAATTTCTTTGTTTCTACGAGAACTTGAATAAGGATGCATATATTAGCACAAAGAAGTTTCCTATGATATATTGTCTGTTCCTGCCTCAAAAGCCCCAGAAAATTTGTATACATCATGTTTCTCTACCAAATAATGGATTCAGACAGTACATCTCTAGAAACTTATCAGTTTCTCTTGGCCAGTGATACAAAATCTATTAGTTTTTTATTTAAACGGGTTGCTTCCTACCTGATAGGCATGCATGATTAAACTGTTTCTTATGCACAGCCCCTTATTCAGGACATGATGTTAAGATTCAAGAGAAGCAATGTCTAATTAATTTCTCAACTGAAGGCTAATCTAAGGAACAATTTGTATGCAATGGGGTGCTGATATCCTCTGGTCATATTTTAATTTGCTGACTATGGCTGTTTTCTGGACATGATCCATATAATGTAAGGGAAAATGCCCATTTTTTCTATCAAGATGGGAGGCAATTGGTTTTTCACCCTATGCAGTTGGATCACAGTCCATATGCACAAATTTTTGGTATTGTGCAGCAAATTCCCATTATAAACATGACATTTTGGGTACATATCCATATAATAAGAAGCTTTTAGTTCCCGCGTGAATTACCCGTGCCCTAAGGGCATGGTTCATATAAAATATTCCCCCATCAAAAACTTATATCCCCTAATTTTGAACAAACGGCAATAAATATGTAGTTCTCCTCAAAAATTTTACTTTCTCCCAACATTTAATTCCTCCAGACAATTTAATTCCTGACAGAAATTTTAGTTCCCCCAAAATTAATCACAGTTAACTTAATCACATGAGAGTCACCGACCTTAACAAATTTTCATCCAAAATTTAATTTAATTCAAAAAAATTAATTTAATTAAAATCTCAATAGTTGAATCACCATCTTATCAAATGTCAGCATTCAAATCCATATTCAACAAAGATCAAATTTTATGATCCGAATATCCATATTATGTCGGGTATAAATCTTTTTTGTATAATCAAAAATCATTTACGTCCCCGTAGATTTTAAAATCCGAGTCTTTGATTCATAAAGGGACATGCTTTAATTCACACCCGACCCGAAAACCCCAGTCCGTTTATGGGCCCCACACCCACCCATTCGGTTCATCCCCACTCGGCAACGAAAATATATAATTATCATGGGTGGTTGAGGACGAAGGTAAAATTGCATACAATCAAATCTTAAAAAATTAAATACAATCAAATTTCTAAACCCTTGAAATATTGGGACATAAAAAACAAAGGATATCTCAAAGATTCCAGTTTCTTTGCGAATTTAATTTCGGCTTCTTTCATTAAGAAATGCACCGATATTTTGTTGCCAACCAATGTTAGAGTTGCTTGCCTTCTAATTATATTTTAATTAATTTACTCTATTAATCGGCATTTAGTTCTACTCTTTTCAATCATTTATGTGAAATAAAAGTAAGGTAGGAATGCATATGCTTGAAAATTATTTATATGGCTGAATTATCGAACCCACGTTCGGTTATTACCGTATTTCCATTAATTTTGTGCTTTTAATTTGTTAGTTTTCTCCTTTTTGAGAAATTGTTGTTTCCATTACCTAGTCAGCGTCAAAGTCACCAACCCAAAATATGACTGGAGCAAAACTGCCACTAGGACAAAATTCAAAAAAGGTCATCAAGTGTATAATAGATTATCAGAAGTAGATTGAAGAAATCTCTTGAGACTGAAGATACATGATTTGGTATTTGGAGGGAGTTAAGAGTTTGTTTGAATTTGGGTTGTGATTTGTATTCAAACAGGATGGGAGAGGAAGATGATTGGATATGTTGAAATTTCATACTTTATGATTTGATTAGAGGTATAATCAAATCGGGAGTATACAAATGAGACTAATTACCTGATTTTAGTTCCTGTTAACATTGATTGCTGTTCAAGCGAGCAGCACCATTTTCAATGATAAGAATAAGTAGTCCAGTTTGAGTTAGTTTTGATATTATATCTCTACATTCATTGTAAATTAACTGAAACCCTTGGTGTCAAAGAATTGTAATCATTTTTGAATTCCAAGTGGATTATGATTGTTTATTTGTGTTTATCCTAGTGATTATCCTTTTTTTCCCTCCTTCATCCGTTTTTCTTCTTTTTTCTAGTCCTAGACGGCAACTGTTAATTTCCAAGGATTCTATTTCTTCCATTGAAAGATTTGAACCCCTCTTAGTGCATAATCATTAATATTCTTTGCCTTCACCTATGTGATTATGAAGGTCTCACCACATGCTTCTATTCTGCGTTGACAGCAATCAACAAGGACAAAAGTCCTCGATCTTACTGGCATGTTCACCGAGCAATTTAGCAGTAACGAATACACAAATCCATATTCCCACAACTAAGTTCACTGGTAGGACTTCAACTGATCTTAGCTCAATGCACATGACATGACTTTCCCTAGTGGGTGGTCATGGATTCAAAATTCTCCATCTACCGTGTGCGAGGGTATTTTTGAAGTAAAAAAACAAGGGCCCAAATTCCAACACGACGACTATACAAGTAGTTCGCGGAGACTTATTGTGATTCAAACACGCAAGGAGGATTTTGTTCTTCATTTATGGTAGTTTCTCCCCCCCCCCCCCCCCCCCCCCACTACTATGGTGGGGATTCCTTTTCCCGGTAAGGGCTACGATGCAAGCCTACAGACCTTTCTCCCAAACCAACAAACCAATAAGTACATACATAAAGATGTTGATTCCACCGACCTCTTCAAAGAACCAAGTACAACAATATCCAAGACAAAATAGAAATAACAATCCAAAAATTAAGAACAAGATGTGGAAGAGAAATACCAAGTTTTATTAGGTTCCCACAACACCTTACAAGAATTTAAGACATAAATCCTCAACCTTTGATTCTCCTTTTTCAAAGCCCTCTCTCTTCCATAGCATCCTTTCTATTTAGGTTATTTTTCTCTCAAGATGAAAACCCCTAAAGCTAAGAGACTATTTATATGGTCTTCTTAGGGATACAAGTAAAGTACAAATATACCCCCACTAAGACACATATTTACAACAACGAGTTTTTAGAGCCAACTCCAACAATCTTCACCTTGGCGAGAAAACTCCTCCACCCCCATGAAGATCAACAAGGTGTCGCATACACCTCAACCATGGCGAGTCCAACCACCCACCACAACCGCACCTCCATCCTTAAGGGGAGAGGCACACCTCCACATCTCTAGCACAATGAGATGTTGAGCAAGTCTATGCAATGCCTAAACATCTCCCTTGTCACCGACTTGGTAAATACATCCGCCGCATTCTCGTCGGTGTGCACCTTCTCGATATAGATCTCACCATCATCGACCCAATCACGAACTCTATGATACATCATCGCAATGTTTTTGTCCTTGCATACTAGACGTTATTCTTGGTCAAGCAAATTGTTGTATGACTATCCGAAAATATTTGGATGTTCTCTTGATCCAACCTAAGTTCATTCACCAAACTCCGCAACCAAATGGCTTCCTTGGAGGCCTCCGTGATTGCCATGTACTCGGCCTCCATAGTAGATAAAGCCATTGTGGATTGTATCACCGACCTCCAAGAAATAGGACCACTGGCAAGTTTGAAGACATACCCGGTAATAGACCTCCTCTTGTCAAGATCTCCTGCATAATCCGCATCAACATATCACACTGCGACATTTGAGTCAATTTTCTTCTTAAACATGATACCCAACTCCTTGGTGCCATTCAAATACCTCAAAATCAACTTCACCGCATTCCAATGCTCTTTTCCCGGATTTGACATGTATTTGCAAAATACACCAACTACTTGGGTTATGTCCAGCAGTGTGCATATCATGGCATACATCAAGCATCATACCGTATTTGTATACGGTACCACTTTCATCTTCTCAATTTCCTCCACCGTCTTTGGACATTGCTCTTTACTTAAAGCAAAATGAGAAGCAAGTGGTGTGACAACCAGTTTCGCATCTATCATGGCATACCTCTCCATCACTTTAGAGACGCATCTTTTGTGACAACCACAACTTTTCGGCATCTCTATCTCTCTTTATCTCCATGCCCAAAATCTTAGTAGCCGCCTCAAGATCTTTCATGTCAAACTCATGGCTCAACTTAGATTTGAGCTCATCCACCATTGACATGTGTTTACATGCAATTAGCATGTCGTCCACATAGAGAAGAAGCATGATGGGGGACACATCATCAAGAACTTTGTAATACACACAACAATCATACTCTTATCCAATGTGCAACATGAAAGAGTCGAAGCGTTTATACCATTGTCTTGGCGATTACTTGAGTCCATAGAGAGACTTCTTCAATCGGCACACAAAGTCTTCTTTGTCCACTTCTACAAATCCTTCTGGTTGTGACATGTAATAGTTTCCTCCAACTCGCCATGAAGAAAGGCCGTCTTTACATCAAGTTGTTCACGCTCCATGTTGAACTCCGTCACCATAACCAAGAGCACCTTAAGAAAAGTGTGCTTCACAACCGGGGAGAAAATATCATCATAGTCCATCCCCTCCTTTTGTGAATACCCCTTCGCCACCAACCTTGCTTTGAATTGGTTTCTCCTTTTCATGCAAAGGCTCCTTCACCCTATAGATCCACTTGCAAGCCATCGATTTACCATCTTTTGGTTTTGGCACCAACTCCCACACGAAATTCTTGTGGATAGATTTCATCTCATCTACCATTGCCTCCAACCATTTGCCACTTTCATGTGAATCCATAGCCTCTTGAAATGAACCGGGTTCACCACCGCTAATGCAAGAGCATAGTGCGCTTCTTCTGCTTGCTCCCATCCAAGCCTATTAGGTGGCTTTGTGGTCCTTCTCACCCTCCATTGAGCAATGCTATATGGCTCTTCTTAAGGGCTCTCTTGCTCTGGACCATGGCTTGAACTCCCATCTTCCCAATGTGAAGTTTCAGTTCTTTCCAAGTCATCCAATTCGAATGAGACTTCTTCGGCCACTTTATTTCCTTTGACATCACCATCTTGTTGATCTTCAAGATCCCTTGATAGCATAGAAGCTTCATCAAATATCACATCTCTACAAGTCAATTTCTTCTGATTTACTGGATACCAAAGCATGTACATCTTCACTCCCTTTTCAAAACCGAGAAAAATGCATTTATGTGACTTGGCATCAAGCTTTGACCTTTCATCATGTGGAACATGTGCATACGTCGGGCACCCAAACACCTTTAGAAGAGTGTAGTCTACTTCATTGCCACTCCATGCCTCTTCGGCCACCCTGAGGTTAAGAGCCTTCGAAGGTAATCAATTCACCACATAGCAAGCATGGTTAATCGCATCCGCCTAAAAAGACTTTGGTAACCCTGCATGAAGCATCATGCATCTAGCCCTCTCCATAAGAGATCTATTCATCCTCTCGGCCACGCCATTTTGTTGAGGATTCTTTGCTACGACGAAATGCCTTATAATCCCTTCATCGTTGCAAAATTGTAGAAATTTTCTATCTTGGTATTCACCCTCATTGTCACTTCTCAAGCACTTCACTTTTCTTCCCATTTGGTTTTCAACTTCCACCTTCCACTCCTTGAACTTGGAGAAGAGCTCGGACTTTTGCTTCATAAAATACACTCAAACTTTCCTTGAGAAGTCATCAATGAATATCACAAAGTATGAAGCTCCACCTTTTAACATAACCGGGCTCGGTCCCCGCACATCAGAGTGAATGTAGTCAAGAATGCATTTGCTCTTGCATTCTACCTTTGTAGTATTGAAATACACCTTCCTTTGTTTGTCCGCCAAACAAAACTTGCATAAGTCGAGCTTGCATGTCTTCATTCCCTTCAACAAATTCCTCTTGTGAAGTTCACACATGCCCTTCTCACTCATGTGTCCCAACCGCATATGCCACAACTTACATTCATCACAATCATCATCTTTCTCTTGTAGAGATTGAGGCTCCACCCAAAATAGTGTCACCTACAAGCTTGTAACGATTGTTGTACACTCGTGTACCCTTCATTAATACCAAGACCCCTTTCGACACCTTGAGAATATCATCATTTCCATTGAAAGTGTATCCCTTCGCTTCAAGCATGCCCAAAGAAATGAGATTCTTCTTAAGTGCCGGCACATGTCTAACTCCTCCCAATGTACGGACCACGTCATCATGCATCTTGATCTTTATGGTTCCCATTCCAATTGTCTTACACGATGCATCATTTTCCATCAACACCGAACCACTATCAACGGCCTCATAAGTGTCAAACCATTCTCGATTTGGACACATATGATAAGAACAACCTGAATCTAAAATCCATGAATTTGAGGATTTACCTTGAGAGACAGAGAGGAGTTCCGCTTCACCTTCTGAAGCCACACTAGCCGAATCATCCTTCGACTGCTTTCCCCTCCCTTTGCGCTAACCACGCCTTGCAATCTCTCCTGAAGTGCTCTTTGCCCTTGCAATAATAGCATGCAACATCTTTCTTGCTCCTTGACTTGGACCGAGAGTTGTATTTCTTGCTTTTGATTTCTTGCTTTTGGCTCTTTCTTCGCTTCTACCTTTATCACTCGATTCCCCTTTGACTAGGAGACCTTCCACATTGGAATCACCCTTCGAGAATCTTTTCATTGCGGCATTCGAGATAATATCTTGGGTCACCTCTTCAAACTTGAGAGTCTCTGATACGAACCGCTTGCCGTTTGGATCAAATCAGCGATTAATTGATCAAAACAGCGATTTAAAGGTGGAAAAAATGGAAAATAGTGGAAGAACAATGAGAAATTGAGAACTTGATAAGGATTCTTCGAGACGAATCAATCTCCTAGCTTTTATTGAACGCCTAAAAGCCTAAACAGCATCAAATTGATAACTAGATTGTTCGAAGACAAATCAAGCATACCCTCCTAATGACGGCTAGCCCTAATTTATAAAGGGAAATGGGGATTTACTAATTTGGTCTGACTAGACCAAAATACCCCTGAAATGACTAACGCTAATTCCGGCCCCCACGCCTCCTCCTGCGCACGTAAACAATCGTGGGCTCCCCGCTAGCCGCTACCCCCGCGCGTGTGCCCGGCTCAAGTGGCGCGTCCGCATCAATAATCCCCCCTAAAAGAGCCGCCTTGTCCTCAAGGTGGAAGTCAGGAAACTGCTCCTGCATCACGTCGTAGGCCTCCCAAGTCGCATCACAGTCCGGCAAACCCGCCCAATAAATCAGCACCTCCTTTCGCCGCCCCGGGCCCTGACGAACCGCCCTCACATCCACAGGCTCGAGTAATACATCCATGTCCTCCGTCAAGGTAGGAGGCAAAGTAGAAGACACCGCCTGATCTCCGATAGCCTTCCGCAGCTGTGACACGTGGAACACCGGATGTATCCCTGAGGACGCGGGCAACTCCAACCTGTACGCCACCTGGCCAATCCTGGCTACCACCCTGTATGGACCGAAATATCTAGCTGACAGCTTCTCATTCGGCCTCCTCGCCAGCGATCTCTGTCGGTACGGACGCAGCTTGAGATACACCATGTCTCCCACCTGAAACTGTACATCTCGACGATGCCCATCGGCCCTGGCCTTCATCATCTGCTGAGCGCGTAGCAGATGCTTCTTCAGCTCCTCTAGCAAACTGTCCCTCTCCCCCATGTACTCCTCCACCTGAGACACTGGAGTCTGTCTTCACCAAAACGGAGCAAGGGTGGGGGATCCCTCCCGTACAGCACTCTAAATGGCGTCGTCCCTGCCGCGGAGTGGTACGAAGTATTGTACCAGTACTCTGCCCACGATAGCCACCTATGCCACTGACGTGGTGTCTCTGATGCGAAACATCGCAAGTATGTCTCTATGCTGCGGTTGACCACCTCCGTCTGGCCGTCGGTCTGGGGGTGGTAAGCCGTACTCCGCTTCAGGACCGTACCCTGCACCCTGAATATCTCCCGCCAGAAGCCACTCATAAAAACCTGGTCCCGGTCGGACACAATGGACCCGGGCACCCCATGTAACCGTATCACCTCCCTCGTGAAAGCGGTAGCTACCGACACTGCAGTGTATGGATGCTTCAATGGAATAAAGTGAGCGTACTTACTCAGGCGGTCCACTACCACGAATATCACCGTGTATCCATCGGACCGTGGTAGTCCATCAATGAAGTCCATTGTCACCTCCTCCCAAACCCTCTCCGGCAGTGCCAACGGCTGTAGTAGGCCCGCTGGAGCCATAGCCATGTACTTATGACGTTGGCAAACGTCACAAGCTGCGACTAGGTGCGCGATCCTCTTCTTCATTCCAGGCCAAAACAGCTCTCTGGCCATCCTCTGGTAGGTTTGCTGTACCCCTGAATGGCCCCCGGTCACCGAACTGTGAAACTCCTGGAAGAAGACAGGTATGAACTCTGAGCTCCGTGGTATCACCATCCTCCCCTGGTACAACAATCTGCTCCCTACTACCGAGTAACCAACCGGTCCGTCCTCGCCACTCTGCAATCTCTCCCGGATCTGTCGTAACTCAGCATCTGCCTCTGCCTCCTGCAACATCGGCTCCCAACCCAACCACATAGGCAGTGATAATGCCCTCAAGTCGATGCCCTCCTCCCTCCGTGACAAGGCATCAGCAGCCTTGTTCTCCAACCCGGGTCTGTACTCGATGTCAAACCGGTACCCCACCAGTTTGGACAGCCAGTGCTGGTGCTCCTCAGTGACCAGCCTCTGCTCCAGTAAGTACTTGAGGCTCCGCTGGTCCGTGCGGACCACGAACTCCCGCCCCAACAAGTACGGCCGCCACTTCTGAATCGAGAAGACTATGGCCATCAGCTCCCGCTCATAGACTGATTTCAATCGTGCTCTAGCGGTCAGCACCTGACTGAAATAAGCTATGGGTCTACCCTCCTGCATGAGTACCGCTCCAAGCCCGTACCCCGAGGCATCCGTCTCGACCACGAATGATATGCTGAAATCTGGCAAGGCTAGGACCGGTGCCGTCGTCATAGCCACCTTCAAGGCCTCAAAGGCCTTGGTGGCTTCCTCCCCCCACTTGAATCCGTCCTTCAACTGCTCGGTGAGAGGCCACGCAATCGTGCTGTAACCCTTGACGAACTTCCTGTAGTAGCCCGTCAGCCCCAAAAACCCCCTCAAAGCTCGTAGCGTAGTAGGAATCGGCCAATATAGCATAGCTGATATCTTCAATCTGTCGGCCGCTACCCCCTCTGCCGACACTACATGGCCCAAGTACTCAATCCGCAGCTGCCCAAAGCTGCACTTCTTCCTGTTGGCGAAGAGCTGATTCGCCAATAACTCCTTGAACACTATCTCCAAGTGGCCTATGTGCTCCTCCATATCCCGGCTGTAGACCAGGATGTCGTCAAAAAATACAAGTATGAACCGCCGTAGGTAAGGCTGGAACACCTTGTTCATGAGTGCCTGGAACGTCGACGGAGCATTCGTCAAGCCAAAAGGCATGACGAGAAACTCGTAATGACCCTCATGGGTACGAAAAGCGGTCTTCGGCACATCCTCTGGCCGCATCAGTATCTGGTGGTAACCCGCTCTCAAGTCGATCTTCGAAAAGACCGCTGCCCCATGTAGCTCGTCTAGCAGCTCGTCAATCACCGGAATAGGGAACTTGTCCGCGACAGTCTCCCTATTCAGCGCCTGGTAATCGACGCAAAATCTCCAACTCCCGTCTTTTTTCTTCACCAACAGCACTGGTGAAGAAAAAGGACTCACACTGGGCTGTATCACCCCCGCTTGCAGCATCTCCCGCACCAACCGCTCTATCTCGTCCTTCTGCGAATGCGGGTATCTGTATGGCCGCACGCTGACCGGAGCCCCATCCCCCCGTAGCACGATCGCATGCTCGTGACCCCTCTGCGGTGGCAGCCCCTGTGGGCTCTGAAATACCTCCTGGTACTGCTCCAGTACCGGCTCCACCTCCCCTGCGGTCTCTGTCTGCTGCTCCTCCTCAGTCGACAACCCCTGGCACTCCACCAGGAAACCCTCACCCTCATCCTGCAACGCCCTAGTGATGGCCTTGAAGGCCACCACCGAAAAGCAGAGTGTAAGGTCTCCGGTCAGCACCACCGTCCGGTCGACGTCCTGGAACTCCATCCGTAGGAGCTTCCAGTTCACATTCATCTCCCCCAACTTCTTCAACCACTGTACCCCCAGAATGACGTCCACATTCCCCAACTCCAGTGGTAAAAAGTCCTCCACTATCTGTATGCCCTGCAGCATCAGGCACACCCCCTTGCAGAGCCCAGCGCTCTCCTCCATCTTCCCCGTCCCCAGCAACACTGTGAATCTCTCCAACGTGCTCAGATCCAGCCCATGGCGATCCACCAACTTCCTAGAAATGAAGTTGTGAGTCGCCCCACTATCAATAAGGACCGTCACTGCCTGCTCTACCAACGTCCCTGATAACTTCATGGTATGATTCGGAGTGAATCCTACCACAGAGTTCAGGGAGACCTCCGCCACATCCATGTGTACACTCGCCTCCTCCTCCGTCAACTGCTCGGGCTCCAGTACCTCCTCCTCATACTCCTCCTCGTCGGGTACGATCACAATCTGCAGCAACTTGCTCGCACATCGGTGACCGGGGCTGAACTTCTCGTCGCAACGGAAGCACAACCATGCTGCACGCCTGGCCCGCATGTCCGCCTCTGTCAGTCGCCTGCCTGGTACCACCCCCGGCCTGACCTCTCCTCTAGGCGCCACTGGGACTCCTGCTGCTGGCCGTGGTGGAACTGGTGCTGTCGTGCTGCGCTGGCCCTGGGCTACCCAAGCCCCTCTGATGTGCCTCTCCTCCGTGTGCTTCTCCTCCGCCATGTGGGCTAGACGGAGGACATCCTTCAAGTCATTGGGCCTCTGCATCCGAAGTTCTGCCCGTATCGAGGGCTTCAACCCCCTCATGAAGCTCCCGATCAACACCTGGTCAGACACCCCCCGCAACCTGCTAGCCAACATCTCAAACTTCTCCACGAAGTCCCGAACTGTCCCCTTCTGTCGCAATGCTGACAACTGCTCATAGAAGTCCCCTCCGGACTTCTCCTGGAACCGGTCGAGAAGGTAAGAAGAGAGCTCCTCCCAGGAACGAAAAGGAGAGCGGGCTGTCTTCCACCGGTACCAGGCTAGGGCCTTGTCCTCGAAATAGATCCCTATCGCACACAGGACCTCCTCCTCTGTCAGCTGCATCACCTGGAAGTAACGCTCGGCCCGGTAAACCCAGCCGTCCGGATCGGTGCCATCAAACGTCGGCATCTTCAGCTTCTTCAGCCTTCGATCCGCGTTTATGTCACCGTACTGTGCTCCAACCCCCCTAGGGATGCCTCCATGCACCATCATGCCCCCCTGCCCCCCTCCGGGGCCTCCGTCGCCGCCCTCGTACAGCTCATCAGGCCATTGAGGTCGCTCCCTATCCCCCGCAGGGATGTAGTTCCCCAAACAATCCGGTAGTCGGGGAGGTGGTGCAAAAATGGGCCCTCTAGCGCCTCCGTGCTGCTGAACGGGAGCGGTCCGGCCCTCCAGATGACCCCCTGGGCCCCAAAATTGGGCCGCCGGAGCCCCAATCGTCATCCCGGGAGCCCCTCTTCCTCCGTCGGGTCTCGCCGTCGCCCCTGGGGGTTGAACAAACCCCGCCACGCCCCCAAAAGGCCTCAGTGGTCTCGCCGGGCCTCCAAAACGCGCTGCCGTACCCCCAAAAGGGGTTTCCCAGCCTTCCGCGCCCCCCAGCAGAGGCGCACCGCCTCCAGCGCCCCCCGCTGGGGGCGCCCAGCCTCCTGCGCCCCCCTGCGGGGGCGTTCCACCACCTGCGCCCCCGGATGGGGGCGCCCAGCCACCCGCGCCCCCGGAAGGGGGCGCTCCGCCACCTGCGCCCCCGCCTGGGGGCGCCCAGCCTCCCGCGCCCCCGGAAGGGGGCGCTCCGCCACCTGCGCCCCCGCCTGGGGGCGCCCAGCCTCCCGCGCCCCCGGAAGGGGGCGCTCCGCCTTCCGCGCCCCCGGATGGGGGTGCGCTGCTGTCGGCAGGCCCTATTGGGCCTGTCGAACTTACGGCAGGCCCAGTGGGGCCCGCCGTGCTTGCCGTCTGGTCCGGGTGGGTCCTGCTCCCTTCCCCCGCAAACCCTAGAAGATTTGGGCAGCCGCCGCCTTGGTTTGGAAAATTTGTAGCCGCCGCTTCGATAAAAAACCCTTCCGGCCTCTTGCCTCGATCTCCTCCTACGGCCGCCGAGATGGTTTGGAGCATCGCCATCATCGTTGGGATTTGAGCAATCTCTCTCGCCGTCTTCGCCGCCTCGATCCTCATGTGTTTGAGTTCGGCTTGGATGTCCTCTTGAGTATGGACGTGATCCTTGTTGGAGATCTCCATGGCCGTCCTCAATGATTGAATATCATCACCCATGGCTTTCTTTAATTCCTCCATCTCGCGGTTGATTTCTTCACGCCTTGAAGCCGTTCTTCCGTCGCGCCGCTTCTTGTTCCTCCCGCCATTAGATCTCACCGCTCTGATACCAATTTGATACGAACCGCTTGCCGTTTGGATCAAATCAGCGATTAATTGATCAAAACAGCGATTTAAAGGTGGAAAAAATGGAAAATAGTGGAAGAACAATGAGAAATTGAGAACTTGATAAGGATTCTTCGAGACGAATCAATCTCCTAGCTTTTATTGAACGCCTAAAAGCCTAAACAGCATCAAATTGATAACTAGATTGTTCGAAGACAAATCAAGCATACCCTCCTAATGACGGCTAGCCCTAATTTATAAAGGGAAATGGGGATTTACTAATTTGGTCTGACTAGACCAAAATACCCCTGAAATAACTAACGCTAATTCCGGCCCCCACGCCTCCTCTTGCACACGTAAACAATCGTGGGCTCCCCGCTAGCCGCTACCCCCGCGCGTGTGCCCGGCTCAAGTGGCGCGTCCGCATCAGTCTCTTTCCCATACAATAAAGTAGTAACAAAGTGGTCATGAGAGTCCGGAAGAGAACTCAACAACAAAAGAGACTTGTCTTCATCAAACGGCACATCCAACCTCAAAAGGTCACAAATCATCCTATTGAAGATGTGCATGTGTTCCAACACATCCTTGTCTTCTTTCATCTTCAAAACATAGAGTTGCTTCTTCAAATGTAGCTTGTTTGATAAAGACTTCTCCATGTAAAGCTTCTCAAGCTTTTCCCATAGATCCTTTGTCGTTTCATCTTCACTAACGTTATACAAAATATCATCCGAGAGATACAATTGTATTCTGCTCACCGCCCTTTCATCTAAATCGGCCCATTCTTCATCATCGATCTTCTCCGGCTTCTTTGTCTTCCCCAACAAAGCAACCTTGAGTCCTGATTGTATAAGAACATTCCTTACCCTTATTTGCCACAATCCGAAGTTGATACGACCATCAAACTTTGCCACCTCAAACTTAACCCCACCGGAAGTGAAACTTCCCATAGAGGACATTTGTCAAAACCTTGTGTGCACCAAAATTTCGCAACTCACAAACCCGAAAATTGACGAAATTTCTTCACCCAATCTGCTCCAAATGAGTAGTAATAAGGATAAACCCAAGCTCTGATACCAATTGTTGATTCCACCGACCTCTTCAAAGAACCAATCACAACAATGTCAAAGACAAAAGAGAAAGAACAAGCCAAAAATTAAGAACAAGATGTGGAAGATAAATACCAAGCTTTATTAGAAGTTTCCAAAGAACCTTACAAGAATTTAAGACATAAATCCTTAACCTTTGTTTCTCCTTCTCCAAAGCCCTCTCTCTTCCCTAGCCTCCTTATTTTTCTCTCAAGATGAAAACTCCTAAAGCTAAGAGACTATTTATATAATCTTCTTCTTAGGGATACAAGTAAAGTACAAATATACCCACACTAAGACACATATTTACAACAAAGAGTTTTTAGAGCCAACTCCAACCGAAGAAGCATCCCATTCTACTGCCACCACCATCAGAATATCCCGACTGATACCCCCCAGCAAAAAAAAACCTTCATACATAGTCTCTTTGAATGGAACCATCAGCAAGAAAGAAGGCAAAAATATTTGGAGTACTAATTTCATAATTCGGGTTGCCATGGTATGTGAAGTTATCAGAGTTGTGGGTTGAGAAGAGATGGCGGTGACAGTTAAAACAGTTACTACTCTCCTGGGGCATCAAAGAATGATGATAAATGGGGAGGAGCACTTGAAGGTTGAAATGAGTTTAGGCTCAAGATAAAGGAATATGAAGCAAATACCAACATGTGACGGCTTCTAATGCCACTGATACAGAACAAGACTTGGATATTTCATTAGCTAACCTATTAAATGTTTTCATATTTGAGAACATATCTCCTTACGGTTATTCTTCCATAGAAAGCAACACATCCATGCATCATGATCTGAGGCCTAAAGAAATCATGGACATCTGAATTATAGGAAATAATCAATCTGATACAACAATTGCCATGTATATTTTTGAAAAACTTCAGTATAAAAAGCAATTTTACGCCAATATTTCTCTTTATTTAGCAAAGTGACAACAAACTAGTGCAGTTCTCCTTGTCTCCTTGTCTGCAAATCTATAAGTGTCGACCAGAAAGAAGAGTTCTAATTAGGGATGAGAATGTGCATGTCCAAAGCCCGTTCGGGCTTCCAATTGAGCATGCCACATTCCCATCCTTTATTCTGGTCTAGGAAGATTAGTGCCAATCGCGGTCTAGGAAGATTGGTTCGAAGATAGGCACCAATCTTCCTAGACCATAATGAAGGATGGGAATGTGGCATGCCCAATTAGGAGCCCGAACATGCTTTGTGCATGCCCATTCTCATCCCTAGAGTTCTTTAATAGAATTTTCAAAAAAAAAAGCATTCTGAAAGGAAAAGGCAGCAAGTCACCCAACTAATGCTACAGCTTGAGCAGCATCTTGTCTCTGCCAGTACTCCTCTGTGCTTCCTACAAGAGTAAAATTAGAGCTTCATGAGCAATGAGAGACTAGCAATAAAAATACTACCATACATGTAATGAAAAACTCTAAGAGACTTATCAAGTGCCTCAGGAAAACTTAAACAAATTACAAGCCCCTATGACAGAGAAAATAAACCCCTTCGAAGAAAAATGAGATCACAACTGAGAAGCACTAGAAATCCAAAATTAGATCTTCATTAGCCAGAAGCAGTTAAGCAGGCTATTGTATGTCAGAAGCATAATAGTATATCCCAGAATGTTTTTTGTACATTGTATGTAGAAATATGTGGTTATTCTTAAAATTGAAAATATAATGTTAATTTCTTACAACATGCATTAGATTTGTAAGAAGTATGGGCAGATTATAATCTTAAGGACTGGTAGTAGACAACAAGAATTATCCCCACCACCCTCTGTCCTCTCCCACCCACACTTTCTGATGCATTGTTAAAGAGTCCTACATGTGAACATGCATGAACCTCATATTCGTGGGACTTACATGGCCTACAGGAAAAAGAGCAAGGAATATGAGGAGAACAAAAAACTACTTCAGAAGGGTGTTCAATTAATCACCAATAATATAATCTTCCTCAAATTTAATGACCATATCCAACTATGAAGGACCGAATCAATATTCTGAGTGTTTACTATTACTGAGAAGTGTGTTCTCTACCATCCTACAAAGTCAACTTTATGGTATTTTGGCAAGTTGGCAGGTAGACAATCAAGGCACGAGAGTTTATCTTATCAATTAACGGTTTTAGAAGTCTAATGGTTATCGACCTTTGTGCTTTGCCTTGTATAAATATGCATCATCAGGAAGTTTGCTGGACAAAATTTTCACTGGAATTACAACGGAGATGCTGAAAGTGGATTAAACTTGGGAAAAAGTATGAAGGCCAGATAAGAGAATTGCAACCTTTGAAATGCCAATATAGTGAATATGATAGAAGAACACTCGAATAAATACATTGATGCCCTTAAACTCACCACCCAACAGGGGTAGACATAGATTAGAAATTCATACTACAAGTACCGTAGTTATGCTAATTCAAAATATTTGTTTCATACAATTTCTGATGCTAGTTAAGCGTATGTCAAGCATACCAAAATAGGAAGCACGATATGACTGGGATCTTTCCAATGAAGGAGGCAAAAATAAATTCATATGATCAATCAAGTCTGAACCAAATACAAATTCAGATATATGACTTGGGACTACAAAATTGTGCGTTGCAAGGATGCGGATTCCAGATTTAACAGCATTACGATATCTGCTAGTTTTAACCCATTGCACAGCATATATCTGAATGAAACTTCTTCCGTAGCACTAAACAGTCTAATATTTTCAGATCACAAGGACTTACGGAAGAACAATACGTCACAGGTAAAACTGATGTTAACAACCTGGTTGCAATCATTAATATAAAATCTTCCAAGTATTCCAGCCTGAATATTCTTGCAAATAACTAATACAAATGCATGCTAATAATACAGAGTTCAGCAACACCAATCTACCTCAATACTGTAAACGTGTAATGAAGAATGGCAAATTTAGATGCAAAAGCTGATAGTTTTAAAAACTACACCAGCATAGAAATTTAAACTACGCAAAATCTCATTATTTAACTTAGTTATTTTGCTTGATTTCTTTATCATTTTGTTTATGCTTTATGAGATCACTAGTCATAACCCGTGCCCGCGAGCACGGTTTATTTAACATTTCCCCCCGCAAAATCTTTGTTTCCCAAAAAATTATTTCCACAACCAAAATTTAAAAGAATAACAAATTAGCGTAAAAATATTTAGTAGCACGGGCACCTTCAGCGTGGAACAACAAATACGGTGCGGACGCCTTTGGCGGGGAACAACAAATACGGCGCGGAATAACAAATACGGCGCGGGCGCCTTCAGCGGGGAACAACAAACTCGGCGCGGAATAACAAATATGGCGCGGGCGCCTTCGGCAGGGAACAAATTCGGCGCAGAACAACAAATTCGGCGCGGAGCAACAAATTCGGCGCGGAACAACAAATTCGGTGCAGAACATCGTGTGGGTGCCTTCGGTGTAGAACAATAAATTCGGCGCGAGCGCCTTCGACGCGAAACAACAAATTAGCGTAAAAACATTTAGTGAAACAACAAATTCGGCGCGGGCGCTTTCGGCGCGGAACAACAAATTAGCTAAAAAAATTATGCGGGTACCTCAGCGCGAAACAACAAACCTCAGGGTATTTTTCGGTGAGGATATTAACTTAAATGTTTTTACGCTAATTTGTTTTTTCGCTAAATTTTTTTACGCTAATATTTTTACTTTGTTTAATTTAATAGATCATGTTTCTCCACAATTTTTCTCAAGACACTTTTAATTTCAAAGTTTTGGTTCCCAAGTCACTTTTCTCCCAAAATTTAATCTCCACAATTTTTCTCAATACACTTTTAATTTCAAAGTTTTGGTTCACAAGACACTTTTCCCCCAAAATTTAAGTTTTCCAACTAAAATTTTCACAAAATCCAATCTCAACCATTGATTTACCAAGATCAAATCTCAGACACTCTTTATCTAGTCCTAGTCAGCCCTAAAATTCAAAAAAGGTTGTCAAATGTATAATAGATATGTAATATTCAGTATTCGCATACTATCAACTCTTATTTCCACCAATTTGGTAAATTTTAAATATAATTTTCCATTTTTGAAATTCTTTTCTTCTGGATTAGCCATGGTTTAAAAAGCCCCAAGCCTATCTCTGCATTATCTTGCTGATCATGTCCCTCCCAAAAAAAACAAAAACAAAACAAAACTAAACTAAACTAAATACAGTATCAGTTGCAATCGTACAAAATGTTATCTTGCCAACTGCTATCCCATTTTAAATGTTCAATAGATGGACCTTTTTCACTCCCAGTAAAGATAATATGTCACTTCTAAGTTGTTTCAATTGGACAACTTTCGATAATTTACCAACCCAAAAGAATTGGAACTACATCAAATATTGCTCTATTGTTGTTTATCCTCTTAGGTGATGTTGAATAATCTTCATTATTCATATTTTTTAAGCTTTACGTCCTCCATAAACTCTTTCTTTCCATCCAAATTCTTTGAACTTTCATCTTTAAATAAATTTCATTCAATAGATTTCTCATCTGCAAAACCAAGTCCATGTTGGCATGTTAAGATATCTACTTGTCTTCACGGTATATGATCACATCATGCAAAAACATTAAACAATATAATCTCCCAGCATTGTTATTTAGCTTAGGTGGCCTAGGTGTGTCTTTAACAATTTAATCTACCATATAACTAACAACAGTGTGTTCAATGCAATGAAAAATATACAAAAAGCGTCAATTCGACACAATAGATTGGAAGAGATTACCTATCTCTACAAACAGGGTTGGTGTATTAGTAACGGGTCCGTGGTGAGTTCCTTCCAAAGTAACCTAGATTTACAAAAAGGAAAAATATTAACCACACCAATAAAATTGTGAAATGATAAGAAAAAAATCAGATTCTATTTGAAAATAAAAATTGAAAATACATCATATAAAGCAAATGAAGAAATTCAAAGCCAACAATGATATCTTGGTTGGATAATAATGAGAATAAACAGAAAGATGACTTGAAAGTGGACTAGAATAGAGATAATTCTTGGGCAGACGAGGATGTTGGTGGTGGCCCCTTGTCCTCTCGGATCAAATAGAGGAAGGGAGATGAAAAGAAAAGATAGTGTAATAGGTTGTGGCTGTTCTGACGTTTGGAGCATCGGTATTACCCGGTTTGACATCTAAATTACGAACTAATATGTCCATACGCTGAATGGATTTGCTTATGTTTCTATCAAGTCTGATATGTTTAAGCAACAATTAGACAAATTTTATTTAAAACTCCATCCTTCCCCAGAGAAATAAAAATAAAAACATTTTGAGGCCTTATGTTACAACAGATAAAAATCAGTTCAAATATAACAGCAAGCAAAACGATGCATGGGTTGGAACAAAAATTATTGCACATTTTTTTATAAAATCTGTTCCACATAACCCCAAAAAATAGTTTAGTAATTTATTCTCAAAGTTTCTTTTATTTTGGATGTGATTTAGTTAAAGACTTTATTGACATACCTAACCACTGTTCAAGCAATCCAAAATGAGAAAATAGATGTGAAAGTGCTTATCACTCCTTAATGTTATGCATTAGTATATTGAAATTGTATATACATAAACATATTTGCTTATCGACCCCTAAAATTTGACATAAATTGTGCTTTGTTTGTATTTTTACATTCTTCTTCTAGATTATGCACTTCTGTTTGAGTTGTGAGCATATCTGATAATGGTTTGGCCCAATATTTAGGATTTAGGATGGGACCTAAGTCAGGGAATAATGAATTTCAACCCGTTAGATGGGAGCAAGTGAAAGTAGAGCACTAGCTGAATATATACTTATCTGGGTGCTACAGATATTCCTGTCATGATTTAACTAGTTGGTGGTGTAAACAAGAAAGGTAGATTTATAGATATCAAAGGTAACGCATCACCAACAAAGGGTTGTGGGATCTTCTGCATCCGACGTTTCCCAAACATCATTAGTCTGGAGGGTGGCCTAAGCTCCAACCATAAGCAAACTTGAGTTGATGATTCAATTATAGTAAGCGTTTAAATAGATGGTACTATGATGTTGAAAATGTGTTGATCAACCTAGTGTATCCATACGTTAGCTACATTTATTAGACTTCAACTTGTTTTTTATTTGAGTTTAATTGGCAGTTCTTATGCATCAGATTTTTGATTGTGTCTTAACACACCTTATTCAGAATGTCATAAAAACAATAGATCAAAGGCTAGGCATTCTAGCTCATTGTTTTCTAATTAAAAAACAATTACAATTCTATCCACACCAGCGTTACAATACCTTGTAGTATGTTATGTAGGACATATCCTACAAGAAATTGATCGGATCTTACGAAAGTATCTTCTGGGCATATCTATATGATGACACTGTTTGTGCATGCCATTATACGATTTGCATCTGATGTTACATGATATCTTACAGTAAGAATAATCGTAAATGGTTTTGAAACCAATTTGGAAAGACATTTTAGTTCAATTGTGGGTTATAGTGTTTTAAAAACATGTATCCGTTTAAAACAAGTGAAGATCCAAACCACTAATCTTGTGAGTAGAAACAGATACAAACATAACTCCATGCTTTTTTTTAGTTACCATTAACCTAACACAAGACATCCTAAACCTTTATTCAAAACACTAAGAAACCCGTGTTTATATAGAAAAGTTGTTTAACAAGGCCGGTATCCAATTACCGGCACATTACTTCTATGTTGTGTTACCTATATATTGTCTTTTGTGGTTATATCCTACGAATGAACAAAAAATATTTATGTCTCATTCATCTTTGCGACTTGTCTTTCATGCATGAATACCATGTCTATAATTTCCTTTCATGGATGTATAGTTTCTTTCTAATATTTATTTTGTTTAAATAGAATCGTGAATGTTAAACATTGTTAAGTCTAATTTGTTGAATCTTCTACTATTTTATCTTTTATTTTATAGAATTAAATATAATTCATTACATCTATATTTTAAGTCAGATTAAGTTTAATTCCATGCATTCATTTTCGTTGATGGTCTTATGATCATTCGATTAGTGCTTCTCTAAGATTGTGGTGATATGTTTCCTATACCATGGTTTCATTTTGATACTTATGTCTCCAAACATCTCATATGCTTGTCTCATGTTTAGCATTTCAATTAAGATAAAATGATTTACAGGATTGCCGCTCGTATCTACAATTATTTAGCAATTCTATGTGTTTAAATTTGGCCATGTTTCGTTGATTAAAATTTGTACTCTTAATTGTATAATCATTTACAACGGGTACAATTTACGGAAAAATGAGGAACGATTTTTATCCTAAGTAGACAAATTTCATTCCTTTTTCATCCATTTCCATTTCCATTTATCTTCAGAATTGAGTTTCAGGAACTAATTAAATATCCATTTACTTCATAACAAATTATAGAAACTCAAAAAAGACTCTAAGAATTGGTACCTCAAACTCAGGAATGAGGCCATGATCATTTGCAATCTGCTTCAACAATCTGAGCCACGGCCCAATCCTCGGGCTTGGCGGCCCTGCCCACCCCGGCCTCCCTCCTTGCGGCGGAACCTCGTCATCTCTCAGATGCGGCACGCCTTTATAATCAAATCACGCCAGCCCACACCCAGAAAAAAGAACAAACAAAATTGACCAAAACAATTCACAACATTAATTCAGAAAAAAGCATCAAGCGACTCACCAATAGGATGAACGGTGAGGGCAGGACGATTGGAGACGGCGGTGTGGCGGCTCAAGAAGATGACCTCGGAGACCGTCTCGCCGGTGGCGGCCTCCCAACGCCGATCGAGATCGTCCTCGGCGACGATGCTCCGCTCGTGCTTCAGTAGCCGGACCTTGCCGTTGGCGAAACTCGCTATCCCGTCCTGCAACGAAGGGGGGGAAAGCTATTATTTTTAAAGATAAAATGAGATATTTAGACGGAAGAAGGGGATGGGGGCGGGGTGGGTGCGGACGGGGATGGCGGGGCCCGGGGACCAGCCGGGCATGGCGAGGAAGGCGGAGGCGGGGCCCACGGAGGCGGGGTCAGCGGCGGTGGCGACCACGAGCGTCACCATTTTGTGATGAGATCGAGAGAGATTCGAGAGTGAAAATTGAAATTGGGGGGAAGATGAATAAGAGCGGGCGCGCGCCAGAGAGAGGCGGAGGAGCATGCGGGTGTTGTTCTGGTTTTAATGAACAAAATGGAAATTTATAGTGGCGCACTAATTACCTTTGTTGGGAGTTGCTTCGCGCACCTACCGTTTTACTGCACGCACGACCCTGTAACATTTATTTACAAGTTTGCCACTCATAGCTACTTACTGGCGCACAGCTATTCAAAACTATTCAAAAATTTCGAAAATGTCCCGGTTGTGTACGTTGAGTAAAGCAACCGATTGCCGACGGGCAGCAACGCAGCCCCCTCCGCCGACCTCCACAGGCCCATCCCCCTTTGATGCCCTCCTCCGACATCCCCAGCACCTCAGCCGGCCTCTCATCCGACAACCCAACCCCGCCACTTACACTGCCCCTCTTCATCTTCCACATCCCCCTCCACCCCATCTTCCGACTTCCCCATCCCTATGTCGTCCCCGCCGCCGACTACCCAACCTCTCCCCCCTCCACCGACCATCTTCATCTTTCACAACCCCCTCCGACGCCCCCCCTCCACATCCTCTGCCATATCCTCCGACTTTCCCAGCCCTCCTATGCCCTGCCGCCGACTAACCCACCCCCCCCCCCCCCCCCCCCCCCCCACCCCCCAAACCCACTCTCCCTCCTTCACACTGTCCATTCCAAACCTAAAAACCCATTGACGATGGGCGGCGGCAACGTGGGAGACGATGGTAAAAGAGGTGTAAATTTTAATGACAAACTTGTACATAAGTGGTTGTGTGCACAATTAAAACGGTAGGGGGGGGGGGTGTTTGACTTTTTGAATATGAACATCAAATTAAACTGAATCCATCGTCCAACAAAATAATACAAATTAGAAATTACATGTTCATATAGTGCACAATAGTGCACAAAACCATGAAAACCCCCCAAAAAGGGATGGGACGTCCGCGTACAGAAGAAAAGGAGAGACAAGTATGTGGGTGCCTATCATCCAAGTGCAAAAGGGGAAAACATGGGCTTATGTGCAAAATCGATTGAGATGACCTTTTTTGGAGTTTCCACAAAAACACTCAACACCACAGGCAAATCATCGTCGACACCCCATTGGGACCCCCCATGATGAGGTGGTCATGTCCACCACTCTATCAACCATGTTGTCTTAGTAGGACAAACATCACATCAATCTCTCTCATTTGTAATTTAGACTAGAAATTGCATGTGCCCGGAGGACACGGAGGCAGTCGTCGTCCGAGCGCAAATGCGGAGAGTATGGGCCAAAGCGAAAATTGCCCATGCTCGGAGGGCACGGATGCAACCGTCGCCCGGCCACAAATGCAGAGAAAAGTAGGGACCGATGTGAAAAAAAGAGTGGGTGTGTGAGAGGAGTGTTCGGGAATCAAATGGAGGAAAAGCATGGACTAAATAGCAAAAAACACCCCCAAAACCCCATCCCAAACCAAGCCCAAAATCCCACCACCTCGCATTGGGCCCCACCGAGATGAGGTAACACAACCTGGGCCAATCGTTTGTCATACTGAACTTGTGAATGGGACGAACTTCACATCAAGGCCCTCCTTCACCCCAATATGTTCCTCCCAAATTTCAAATTCAAATCAGCAGCCATCATCCTAGTCATTATTGTGTCCTAGTCATATTTTGGGTGCCGCATAGGACAAAGGTCTTAAAAAAAGTCATCAAATGTATAATGGATAAGATGCCTTATATTTTAATTTTACAGGCCTATATATTAACGTTGATGCCAAAAACCAAAACAATTCATTAGCATTGACTGGTCGATTTCAAGAAACCAAAACAATTCATTAGTCCTGACTGATCGATTTACTGCCTTGGGAAGGAGACTCTGTTCAATTCATTATTTGGACCATGCATTGTTCTGTTTCTACCCTCTTGCTCTCAGTTCATGTGTGAAGATACAATTGCAAGATTATTTCACGGTATGCACGTGCAATTGTGCAAAATCTTAGAAAGGCATTGGTGTTCAATTTTGATACGGAAGCACAAAGAAACAGAGGGCATACCCCTTGAATTGCCCCTTGTTTTTTACCACGTGCCCCTTGAATTGGCAGTCACTTGTTTCATTCCAGCTGTAATTCTTCGGTGACATTACATCAACTCAGCAAGTTCCCGGACATTGATGTGTACGGGTTATTTCTAGCCTATTTCACATTTGAGTACTTTGTTATATGTGGATGTGGTTGTCCTACGTGGTAGCACACTTTGTCACATGTGACACCAAGAGAGGGGTGACACATCACCACATCCACATGGGATGACACACACACACACACACCCCCCCCCCCCCCCCCCCCCCCCCCCCCAAGTTTGACATGCATTGTCCTTTCACAGCCCGAAATGTAAGTCCTGAAAGGTAAGAACAATGACACTGCCGGAACAAACAGGGAGATAAAAGATTAGAGAGTAAACCGAGGAGCAAATAGAGGAAGAGAAGGGGAAAACTTAGCCAGAGAAGAAGAACTGTGCCGTGGCTGTGCCACTGCCTTGAAAACAACTACGGCCCGACCGTGGTGGTAATCGGATGATGCCGGTTGCTCCCCAAGGTTAACGCAGTCGCGGCTGAACGCGTCCACTCGCGGCCAGCAGCGTGGAGTTTGCACAGAGATCGATACCCAGGAGGAAGAAGGAGGAAATGATGATTTTTCCGTTGTTTGATTTTTCCGAAGTGATTAGAAAAACTCTATACAAAAGAGTTTATAAGGAGGAAAAGAATGGCCGTTGAAATTCTGCCATGAATACCATTAACAACGCAGCCATTAACAGCCATTAAAAGAAAAATAGCCGTTGAGACATTAAACCACAATTTAATGAAAAAATGGCTGTTGGGAAAATTAAAAACGTAATGGGCTTATTGAATTCTAAAAATAAAATGGGCTAAAAACACGAGTCAAAACTCGGGCACTCCGCGCGCGCACCCGTGAACCCCCCCTGCGCAGGCACGACGCCAGCGCACACATGCTAAGGGTTTCCGAATCCGACGCCCAGATTTTCCATTCGGCTCAACCCGGATTGGGCTCGGCCCCTTGCTTGGGCTCATGTGCACGCGAGCTACCCCCAATTTCTAGCCCATTAACAAGTCCAATAGCCCATATGAGAGAAGCTTATTATATACCCACACAAGTGTGTTTGCCTATCCAATGTGGGACTAAAAGAGAGAGTGGGAGTGAACAAATGGCCAAAAGAGCCATTAATTCCAACAATCCCCCACTTAATGGCTCAAGAAAGAGAAGAGAAAGATCCTGGGTAAAGAGTGATGAATACTTAAGTATCAATGTCTTTCGATTGAATTGATACGTAGTGAAGTGAGGCAACAACTTACTTTCTAATGAGTGAATTGCTCTTGAACTCATTAGAGTTCGGTTGAGAACCCCCACAACACATATTATTCCCTTGAGTTTGTGCAAACTCCGCGATACATAACAAGCGCTATAGGCCATGCGCACACCTTGGGTCTCGTGAGTGCTCTAGAAAGACTGCCCTTGTCTTTCATAGAGGGCGGCCAAACCCTCACACCCACATAGGTGGTTCATCAAGTGCTTCTCCATAGCACCACCAAAACTGGTTATGAAACCATTAAGAGCATACAGCTCAACCTCTGCTTAAGTCCATCAAGTGCTTCTCAATAGCACCACCAAAACTGGTTATGAACTTGTCTCAAAGTGAATCCATCAAGTGCTTCTCAATAACACCACCAATACTTGGCTATGGATTCAGAGAACACTACCACACGTCATAGGGATGGAAATGTAGTGTTTGTTAGGGATCATATGGCTTCGTTAGACCACACTGGGTATCAACCATATAACCTTAACTCATGGGCTTTAGCCACATCCCCCTCGACGAATCAAGAACCACTTTCCTTGGCAATCCTTTGGTTAGTGGATCTGCAAGATTTCTTTCAGACCTTACATATTTCAAGAAATTACTCCGTTTTTCAGGAGTTGATTAACGACACTGTGCCTGATCCGAATGTGTCTTTTCTTTCTGATGTAGACAATATTTTTAGCAACACCAATGGCTGCCTGAGAATCACAGGAAATTTGATGGAATGCTAACACCAATCAACAGTTCCTTTCAGGTACTTTAATAAACGATGAATAGTAGTCCAGTGTTCATCACTAGGGTTATGAGTATACCGACTTAGCCTCCTAACAGCATAGGATATATCAAGTCGAGTACAGTTCATAAAGAACATCACACTTCCTATGATCTTAGCATATTCAGATTGAAAAATACTCTCTCCTAAATTCATTTTCAGATGTATGCTGGGGTCACAAGGAGTTCTGGTAGGCACAACGTCAAAACAGTTGAACTTCTACAGCACTTTTTCAATGCAATGAGATTAACTCAAGGAGATGCCACTGGAGTTTCGAATAACTCTAACTCCTAACATCTGCTTCTCCTAGGTCTTTTCGTCTCAAAATGAGATGACAAGAAAATCTTGGTATCTCCCCCTAATCACAAGTCTAGCCTTGAACTTTTCAGTTGAACCATCAGGTCTCATCTTTCCCTTGAAGATCCATTTACTACTAATGGGTCTACTGCCTTTAGGTAAAGCAGACAATTCCCAAGTTTGGTTAGAAATAATAGAATCAAGTTCGTTTTTAATAGCATCTCTAGACTCAGAAATAGAATGATTTTTCAAAGACATGAATCTATAGGCAGCACTATTATGAGTATAACCAATGAACACTGTCATAGGTCTTAGGTCCAATGTTAGACTACTTAAAATCAGGTAGACCTACCTATGGCAAACACCCCCACACTCTAAGAAAATTTAGATTGGGAGTATATCATTTCCAAATCTCATAAGTTGTCTTGTCTAGTTTCTTATGGGGTACAGGTTAAGAACAAGACAAGATGAAAGAATATCTTACATAATTAATATCATTCATAACCCTCAATCGCCCCTATTTGTAGCAAATTACATGCCCAATAGGAATATTTGGTTAATCAACATAAATATTAGTTTAGCCCTTTCCATGCAATGATAGTATTAGTAACTACATAAAACCTTTCTCCTACAATGTCAAGATTAAGTTTTCCATTAACCACGACCATCCAACTTGCTAAATCACGAGAGATTGTTATGCAATAAGAAAGAATCACATGACAGTAGCCCAATCTCTCATCAAAGGTTCAATCTTTCCTTCATTTTTTTTTCTTCTAAAAATTCCATGATATCTAAAGAATCTCCTTGCTATTACTAAGGAAATAAGGCCATTTGTAATCCTTCTTCACTGAAGATTTGATCTGTACTTAATGACATCTAATTACATGACTAAAACATTATGAATCACGATAAAGATTGAATCTTTTTTTTTCAAAATTATAGCCACGTTTATCACTAATCACTAGTGCTTCATGAATCATATAGCTAAAAAGGGAAGCACTAATTATGTACCTCAAGATGAATCGTTTTACGAATTCAAGTCAAGAATTTCTACTGATCTTGTACAACATTCAAGCTTGAAATTAATCTAGGCATGTAAATTCAACTACAAAAACTAGGCATACAATTGTTAAATAGCAACCCGTCAGAAATTGCGGACACCATTTTAAATTGCATAAAATTCTTCCACGGACAATTCCAGAACAGCTTCAATAAACGGTAGGAAACTTTATTTCCCTCAATTTTCCAGTTATTATCTTTCTAAAAAGTACATAACAAGTCGGAGCATTCACTCACTATACTAAGCTCTCAACATATCTGTTAAAATGCATATAAAATCGAACAAACTATCAAAGAGTAAAACAGATCCCCAATCTACAGCACAAAACTTTCATTTTGACATATTATATAAAATTCCAGAACATATCCGAATCATAATTCAACACGGTAAGGTAACATCCAGAAAAATCAGAGTAATAACAAATAACAGCCAAAGAAGCAGATGAAAGAGAATCAGAAAGAGCAGCTATTTCTTCTTTGTGACGCTTTCGAATCTTGAAAAAAGGAGATTTGAGATAATGAATCTTTGCTCAATTAAGGATTTGGATTCCATTTCTTCCTTTTTCTTCTCAGGACACTAACCCTAGTTTATGTTGTTGTTCGATCGATCGCGACCAGCCTCCATCTCAACCGCAGAAGAAAGCTTTGCCTCCAAATCAAACCCAATAAGATTGATGTCGGATAAAAATCAAAGCTAAAAAGATATCAACATTTTTCTTTAAAGAACATGCGTATTATAATGTTGATTAATGAATTTCAACCTTTTCTGAGGCAAAAAGAAACATTCCTCTAAACCTGTCTGAATAAGCTAAAAAGAAATAGCTTCTCCAACAAATTCATAATCTGGTAATCATTTTAAAATTTAAAAATTTTGTATTGTTCATCATTTCCAACAAATTCGCTAAAAATTTCCTCAACAAGCTACCAGCTCAAAATATTAAAGAAATCAATATTAAAGAACAATTAGCAAGGAAAAATTAGTTTTTTTTAATAAAAAAACCAGATAGAAAATCTTACAGGTAATGATGAACGACTGAATAATCGAGACGAGGGGGATATGCATCAAAGTCCGCCCAAATCTATATCTAATCAAAGTCGCAAGCCCCATGGAGACAGCGGTGAAAAAGATTCTGTTGTTCCGTCCATGAATCAGCAGCCTCTAGCATAGCTCGGAGTCGATCGGAATCGCCATGGCTATGGTTCCCGCAGGACCCAAATAGTTGTTTTCAAATTGTAAGTCCTGAAAGGTAAGAACAATGACACTGCCGGAACAAACAGGGAGATAAAAGATTAGAGAGTAAACCGAGGAGCAAATAGAGGAAGAGAAGGGGAAAACTTAGCCAGAGAAGAAGAACTGCGCCGTGGCTGTGCCACTGCCTTGAAAACAACTACGGCCCGACCGTGGTGGTAATCGGATGATGCCGGTTGCTCCCCAAGGTTAACGCAGTCGCGGCTGAACGCGTCCACTCGCGGCCAGCAGCGTGGAGTTTGCACAGAGATCGATACCCAGGAGGAAGAAGGAGGAAATGATGATTTTTCCGTTGTTTGATTTTTCCGAAGTGATTAGAAAAACTCTATACAAAAGAGTTTATAAGGAGGAAAAGAATGGCCGTTGAAATTCTGCCATGAATACCATTAACAACGCAGCCATTAACAGCCATTAAAAGAAAAATAGCCGTTGAGACATTAAACCACAATTTAATGAAAAAATGGCTGTTGGGAAAATTAAAAACGTAATGGGCTTATTGAATTCTAAAAATAAAATGGGCTAAAAACACGAGTCAAAACTCGGGCACTCCGCGCGCGCACCCGTGAACCCCCCCTGCGCAGGCACGACGCCAGCGCACACATGCTAAGGGTTTCCGGATCCGACGCCCAGATTTTCCATTCGGCTCAACCCGGATTGGGCTCGGCCCCTTGCTTGGGCTCATGTGCACGCGAGCTACCCCCAATTTCTAGCCCATTAACAAGTCCAATAGCCCATATGAGAGAAGCTTATTATATACCCACACAAGTGTGTTTGCCTATCCAATGTGGGACTAAAAGAGAGAGTGGGAGTGAACAAATGGCCAAAAGAGCCATTAATTCCAACACGAAAGACCAGGCCGCAGTTTACGACTTTGACATTCACACACAATAACACACAACCACCAATTTTGCTCACACAATTACCCCCCACACAACCACTCTTCTCTTTTCTTCTACCACTGTGTGTGTGGGTCTCTCATCTTGTGCGTGGGTTTTTATTATTTCTGGGAAATTACATGTGTTACGAGGTGGAACTCGCGTACAATGAATTTGTATTGTGGAGAACCAAGGGCACGGTGGTTACGCTGAGAAGAGAGTTTAGGTGGGCTGTTTAACAAGTGATTAGTGGGGTGAAGAGGTTGGACTTGTCGCCGGGGGTGATCACGGGGTCGAATCTCACCGGATGCGGCAGAAGAAGGTTGGATGTCAGGAGGCCGAAATTGATGTTGACCAAGGGGCGAGCTTTCCTGCAGCACGAGCAACTCGTCAGAAGGGCGGGGTTGGGGTTCAACCCTTAGCCCCTCCGATGCCTAAGTCAGTTATAGGACTTAAAACGGGGGCTAGGCACGCCGGTCGGACTAACAGTGTGTCGACCGCACGTGGCGAGCTATAAGTGGGAGAACAAAGATATGGACGACCTTTGTTCTCGTGTGTGAATGATAGATTGAGAGAGAATTTTTTTGCAACCCCCTCCCCGTGAGAGGAGAGGGGGTATTTATACCAGACGGGAGATGACTAGGCGGGGCTGACCTTGCATGCTGACTAGACGTGCTGAGCTGTCTCGGTTGTCAGCGGATGCTTCAGACAGGGATGTCAGGGACAGGAGTGCCTGACATGCTTTTGTCAGACGGTGCGACGGCCAGGGGGTGCTTTTGTCGGGTGGTCAGGGCCGAAAGCATTAACTGTCAGTCGGCTCAACCGCCAGGGGGTGCTTTGTCAGACGGTCGGGTGGCGTGTGAGTCAGTCGTGTCCTTATCCTAGGTTGTTTGTCGTTGGTGACGAACTGTAGGTCGGGCTATGCTATCCCGGGCGTCGTGGTGCATGGGGGCCGGCCGGGTCGACCGGCTCGGGTGCTGTTCGGCCCGGACGCGACTCCTTATCGGTCGTGGGTTGTGGGCCGCTGGAACGGAAGGATACGCACAGGACTATGTCAGCATATCCGGAGGCATTGTCCGGGGGCTCCCCAAGCGCCTTGCCCCTGGCGGGCCACGCAACTGCGGTTGCGTGCCTCGGCCGGGTGGGGGAGTGCTGCGAGGCGCGCCCGTTCCCGCGTAGCTTCGGTCTCCCGGGGTGGAGGCCCTTTCACGTAGGGGAGAGTTAATGGGGTATGTCAGCGGATCCGGGTGGAAGTCGGACTCTTGCGATCTTTAGGTCGTAACAATTGCCCCCGGCATTCGAGTGTGAGGCGGAAGCCCGGCTCGGCTCGGATGGCATAACGCCGCCCTCTATCCCGACTCGAACTGGGATCCCCGCTCAGGGACGGTGACGCCGCTCCTGCGGGGTGTGTGTCTCGCTATCGCGGGATCGCGAGGTCTCGTCCCGAGTGGGAACCAAGCGGGGCATTGCCCCATAACGATGTGCCGTGGTATGTGGTTATTAGATCGGATTTAGGGGGACCCCGACTTTTTGAGAGTGTTATGGTTCTTGCTGAGATGTGTTTACCGGACGTGTTCGTAATTTTCGCGGGGCTTTGGCCGTTTTGCGCCCGGCGGACCGCCCGGCGGACCGCCCGGCGGACCGCCCCGCGGACCGCCCGGCGGACCGCCCCGCGGACCGCCCCGCGGACCGCCCCGCGGTTGTGCGCTTAGGCTCAAGGGGAGGGGTCCGTAAGGGGGAATATTTTTCATCAACCTTTATCGGAGATCTAGATGATATTTGCAACAATAGAGCAGATTTGGCCCAACCTGCGGTTGGGACGGAAGGTTGTTCACATTCGTCGCCCGCTTCATCGGGGTGAGCAGATCCCTGCGTCTGGGTGGTCTTCCTTTATACCGACCGCTGAATCCCTACTGCCTCATTGTCCGGGGACGTGCTGACGCGCCGGGAATCAATGTTTGGTTTAATCTTCGGGGGGGTTGACCCTCGTTTGTCGGGGGGACCCTCTTCCTTTCCCTTTCCTCGCTTCCTCGCGTTCTGCCTTGCTGTCGCCGTGCTGGAGGGTCGCCCAGCCTCGGCAGGGATCCCGCGCACCGAGGGGGAACCCCGAGGGAGGCGGAGGATGAGGTGGCGGTGGTGGCGTCGCTGGGAGAGCCGTTGGGGGTTTCCACCCTGACACCCCGTAGGGATCGCCGTCGGCTGGGTGTTAATTGGGGTGTTGCGGCCCGCGGCTGGTCTTCTGGACCTGCCTTTTGATCCAGTAACGGGCAGGAGGAAGGCTGGTGGGTGGGGCCTCCCATGTGTAAGGGGAATATCCTGTCAGGGGTCGCGGGGCTATGGCGGTCACCGTCGGGGGAAGTGAGGCCCGTCGGTGGTCATCGGCCTTCTTCGTAGCTCGGTGGGGCGCTCGGGGCCGTTTCATACCCGGTGTGAGGGAATGCGAATCCCCTTTGTCTCTCTCCCCCTCTCCCCTGACTTCCGAAGGGGGGTACTTATAGCGAGATTCTGCAGAAGGGTTTTCCCTGGATAAAGTGAGGGATTAGTGCCATTAGCGGGCTCCGCTGAATCACGCGCTTTGGGAATCGTCTTTTCCTGGCGATACCCGACACGGGTTGCCTGTTCTGGCCTCTCGGGGGGCGTGTTGCTGCTGATGGCGTGTTGTCCAAGCGTCCTTTCGTTATGTCAAGTCGCATCGTGGTGCTGTCTTGACGAGACCGGGTTGCTGCCTTGTCTGGACTAGGCGTATATTCGATAGGTATTGTTTCGTGGTCTCGGGCTTGCGACCGGTCCGTTCCGGGCCATGTGTCCTTGTCCCCCGGGCTGAGTTATTGAGGATGTTGGGTCTAATCTGGGGGAATCCAGCTCTGGTTCGGAGGGCCGGCCCGCGGTGTTTGGTAGCAGCGCGGTTCTGAGCCGAAGTGTTACGGGAACGTCGGTCTTCGCCATGTTTTTCCGCTGGGTTGCCTATTTTGGCTTCTTGTGTCATACAATCACTAACTATGCCCCCAACATTCCCTTGTCCGAGATAGCGAGGTCTTGGGGGAAGGGGATGTTGATGATTTGTGGTCTTTGGGCCGGGCTGGGAGTCGCCGAAAAGGTTCGGGATGAGGCATGCCGCCCTATCACGATTTGGCACAGGGCGGGCCTCCGTCCACCCCGTTCCCCTTTGATCGAAAGTTGTCGGTAACTTTCAGTTGGCGAGGGGTCTGGGTTCGAAGCGTAGTATCGAGGCGTCAGAGCTGCGGGCGTAAATCTTTTGGGCGTCCTAAGATAGTCCGGGGAGTGCGTTGCGCCGTTGCTATTTTATGCGCCGCGAGGGGTGGTGAGCTCGCCCGGCACTTGGCGGGTGGATCGCTTCACGCTACGACATTTTAGGGAAGTCAAAGCGTATATGCCAAGGATGAATGTTTTCATTTAAATTTACAAGAACTGATCTACGGCGTGTACATGAGTACTTAGATTTTCGCCCGTTGTGGGGTAAGATCCAGCCTTAGGATGGGCTATAGAGTTGTCCTCGCCAGCGGTGAATGACCCCCGGATCTAGGGGTCCTCCTCTGCCGGGTCGGCCTTTTTACTCGAGTTGTTCTTGGCGCAGAGGTGGGCGACTCTGATGGCCGATGGGCCCGGCGACCGCCTCCCGTGCTGAAGTGTTGTAAGGTTTCCTCGGTCCGGTAGAAGCACTGGGGAGGTGAATCACCAGGGAAGCCATCTTTCTGGGGCTTGTGTCTTGGGGGGGTCTTGAGGATCGGGCCGCCCTCCCCCCGCGCCTCGCTGCTTTGGTTTGAGGGTGGGGGGAGTCCTGACGGTCGGGCTGCCCTCCCCCCACGCCTCGCTGCTTCGGTTTGAGGGTGGGGTTCGGGGCCCGATCGTGCCGGGGCGGACTGACACACCATGACTCGCCGTTTGGGCTCGCCGGAGATGCAGCCTTGCCGAGGTCCCCGTCCGGTGGTCGACGGCGAGCAGGTGTTGGCTTGCCAGCCCGGGGGACTCCCGCTTTTCCTGCCGGCGGGGGTCGGATGCCTACCTTTCTCCGACTCGTCCTTGTTTAGGGCGGATGGAGGCGTGAAAGGTGGATTTCCCTTGTGTAAGTGGAATATCCTTTTGGCGATCCGTTTGTAAGAGGAATATCCTGTTGGAGGTGGTGGAGAGGCGTGAACCGCCGCCCCGGGCGGTGGGAACCATTGATGGCCGGTGACATCTCTTTTGTTAGGGCGTTGTATCTCAGCCTGTTTCCCAGCGGGTGGGGGGGATAAGTGCCGATTTCTCATGTCTTCTGACCCTTTGTTCTATTTCTTTTGGAAGGGTGAGTGGCGTCTTTATAGGGAGATCTCGCTGACGGTTTCCCCCGTGTTTATTGCGATGAGTTGGCGTTATTAATGGGCTCCTCGGATTCACGCCCGTGGGAAAACGCTTTTGCCAGGTGGCTCTTTCGGAACCTCTTTTGGAGTGTATCATTAATGGTGGCGTATTTCTCGAGCGTCTTTTCGTTTCGTTGAGTCACATCGGGGCCGCCTACTCGGGAACTGACGCCATTTCGTCCCGGTTAGCGCGCCCCTGTCTTCTTTCGATTTTTCGAGGAACGTGGGCGCGTAGCCCTCCCTGGTTTGGGGTGGCTAGGGTTGGCCCTGCCCCAGAGGTCTGGAGGGGGAGAGCGGGCGCGTAGCCCGGCCCGTGCCCTTCTCTGGTTTGGGTGGCTAGGGTTGGCCCTGCCCTAGAGGTCTTGAGGGGGGGAGCGGGCGCGTGGCCCGGCCCGTGCCCTTCTCTGGTTTGGGTGGCTAGGGTTGGCCCTACCACAGAGGTCTTGAGGGGGGAGCGGGCGCGTGGCCCGGCCCGTGCCCTTCTCTGGTTTGGGTGGCTAGGGTTGGCCCTGCCCCAGAGGTCTTGAGGGGGGAGCAGGCGCGTAGCCCGGCCCGTGCCCTTCTCTGGTTTGGGTGGCTAGGGTTGGCCCTGTCCCAGAGGTCTGGAGGGGGGGAGCGGGCGCGTGGCCCGGTCCGTGCCCTTCTCTGGTTTGGGTGGCTAGGGTTGGCCCTGCCCCAGAGGTCTGGAGGGGGGGAGCGGGCGTGTGGCCCGGCCCGTGCCCTTCTCTGGTTTGGGTGGCTAGGGTTGGCCCTACCCCATAGGTCTGGAGGGGGGGAGCGGGCGCGTGGCCCGGCCCGTGCCCTTCTCTGGTTTGGGTGGCTACGGTTGGCCCTGCCCCAGAGGTCTGGAGGGGGGGAGCGGGCGTGTGGCCCGGCCCGTGCCCTTCTCTGGTTTGGGTGGCTAGGGTTGGCCCTGCCCCAGAGGTCTTGAGGGTGGAGCGGGCGCGTGGCCCGGCCCGTGCCCTTCTCTGGTTTGGGTGGCTAGGGTTGGCCCTGCCCCAGAGGTCTGGAGGGGGGAGCGGGCACGTAGCCCGGCCCGTGTCCTTCTCTGGTTTGGGTGGCTAGGGTTGGCCCTGCCCCAGAGGTCTGGAGGGGGGGAGCGGGCGCGTGGCCCGGCCCGTGCCCTTCTCTGGTTTGGGTGGCTAGGGTTGGCCCTGCCCCAGAGGTCTGGAGGGGGGGAGCGGGCGCGTGGCCCGGCCCGTGCCCTTCTCTGGTTTGGGTGGCTAGGGTTGGCCCTGCCCCAGAGGTCTTGAGGGGGGGGGAGCGGGCGCGTGGCCCGGCCCGTGCCCTTCTCTGGTTTGGGTGGCTAGGGTTGGCCCTGCCCCAGAGGTCTTGAGGGGGGGAGCGGGCGCGTGGCCCGGCCCGTGCCCTTCTCTGGTTTGGGTGGCTAGGGTTGGCCCTGCCCCAGAGGTTCAGAGGTTTTGCGCTGCAAAACTTAGGTAGGAACAACAATGTTGGGGGAAAGCGGGTAGATGTGTATATAGCACGTATAAAAAGAAAAACTCACAACTATTGGTAGAATTTTAGCAGATGCTTTGCGTTCCAAGGGTGGGCCAGTTCGCTCCCTTCGGGGGTTGCCAAGATGTACGTGGCTGGTCCGACGATATCGACGACCGTGTAGGGCCCTTCCCATTTGGCGGCCAGCTTTCCCCGCTGGGCAGTCTCGGGGCGGAAGGTGGCGTCTCTGAGGACCAAGTCGCCGATCCTGAAAGTCCGCGGCTTCACCCGGGAGTCGTAGTACCGCGCCATCCTCTGGCTATGTTTGACGAGGCTGGTCAGGGCCCGTTCTCTTACCTCGTCTATCAATTCAAGACTGAGGCAGAGTCCCTCTCCATTGATCTCTTCGTCGAAGAGCTTTAGCCGGAGCGTCTCTTCACCGATCTCTACGGGAACGACCGCCTCCGATCCGTATGCTAGCATGAAGGGACTCTCTCCGGTCGAGGCCTTGTGGGTGGTACGATAGGACCATAGGATTCCAGGCAGCTCGTCGACCCATGCCCCCAGGGCGGCGTCCACCTTTTTCTTCATTGGGTTCAAGATACATTTATTCGCGGCCTCTGCCATTCCGTTGCACTGTGGGTGGGCGACTGACGTAAACTAGAGTTTGATCCCCCAGCCCGAGCAGAAGTCGCGGAAGCCTTCGCAATCGAACTACTTTCCGTTATCCGTGACTATTGAGCGGGGAATCCCGAAGCGGCATATAACGGATTGCCAGATGAAGCCCTTCATGTCCGTCCACGTGATTCGCGCCAGCGGCTCCGCTTCTACCCACTTTGTGAAGTAGTCCACGGAGACGACTAGATATTTCCTTCCTCCGGAGGCCTTTGGGAAAGGCCCAAGGATGTCGAGTCCCCATTTGGCGAAGGGGACCGGGCTCACGATGGGCATCAGGTTGGCCGGAGGTGCAGTCATCCGTCGGCCGAACTTCTGGCACGCCTCGCACATCTTGACGTACTGTACTGCGTCCCGGATCATTGTCGGCCAGTAGTACCCCTGGCGCATTATTTTGTGGGCGATGGTGCGCCCGCCATGGTGGTTTCCGCAGAAGCCTTCGTGTACCTCGCAGATGACTTGCTCAGCCTGCTCCGGGCCCAAGCATTTCAGGTAGGGCAGGACGTCGAAATTTGCGCGGCGGCGGCGGTACATCACTCCGTCGAGGAGCACGAATGACAGGGCCCGCCTCTCCACCTGTTTAGCCAGCAACCGCTCCTCGGGCAGTTCCCCCGTCTCCAAGTACTTCATAATGGGGGTCATCCATGATGTCACCGCGCCTGTGCACATCAGTTCTCCTTCGTCAATGGTTGGCGTTAATAGGATTTTGACGTAGATGGCCTTCCCGACCTCGGCCGCCGAGGAGGAAGCCAGCTTAGATAGGGCGTCCGCCCGGAGGTTGTTGGAGCGGGGCAGGTGCCGGACGTCCGCTTTCTTGAACTTACGGAGTTCAATCTGGATGCGCCTGAGGTACCGCTTCATTGTTTCTTCTCGGGCCTCGAAGCTCCCCAGGATCTGTTGGATGACGAGCCGGGAGTCACTTAGGAGCAACACGTTCGTCGCCCCCACCGCCCTAGCGAGTTTCAACCCGTTAACCGCGGCCTCGTACTCCGCGACATTGTTGGTTGCCGGGAAGTTGAAGCGTAGGGCGTATTCCAACGAGCATCCGTCAGGGGTCTGAATGACGATACCCGCCCCTGTCCCGGATCCCGTCGCGGAGCCGTCGACGTGGATGGTCCACAATTCGCCCACGTTCATCTGGGAGGGCGCCGAGGGTTCGCCCACCTCGGTTCCCCGCGGGGACGCGGTCGCCGATGGGAGCTCTGTCCGGTCCCCCGGCAGGTTTCCCGCGGTGCATTCCACCACGAAGTCGGCCAGCGCCTGGCCTTTGATCGTCGTACGGGCTTTGTACGTTATGTCGAACTCGCTGAGCTTGACACTCCAGTTGAGCATCCTCCCCGACCGCTCCAGTCTTTTCAGGTTCTTTTCGAGGGGCATGTCGGTGTGGACGGTTATGGGATGGGCCAGGAAGTATGGTCGGAGCTTTCGGGCTGTGGTGATTAGGCAGTAGGCGGCTCTCTCGATAGGGCTGTAACGAGTCTCCGCCTCCCTGAGGATCCGGCTGGCATAGTAAACAGGGCGCTGCACCCCCCCTTCCTCCTTGATTAGGATGGAGCTAACGGCCTCCTCGCTGGTCGCCAAGTACAACCCTAGGGGCTCGCCTTCCTCCGGCCGTGCGAGGAGCGGTGGGCTCTGTAGGTACGCCCTCAGCTCCGCGAACGCCCGTGCACAGTCGTCGTCCCACGGGATCACCTTCCTTTTGTCCTTAGCTTCGCCAAAAGCTGTGCGCAAGACCCTGAAGAAGGGGAGCGACTTCTCCGCAGCGATCCGGCCGTTCAGTCGCTGCAAGTCCCGAATCGTCCGGGGTTCCGCCATACCGACGAGGGCCGTCACCTTGTCGGGGTTCACCTCGATCCCCCGCTTCGTTATCATGAAGCCCAGGAATTTTCCCGACTGCACGCCAAAGATACACTTCGCGGGGTTTAGCCTTAGGTTGTACCGGCGGACCCTTTGGAAAGTTTCCTACAAGTCGGCGAGGTGGTCGGGGGCCCTTCTACTCTTCACCAGCATGTCGTCGATGTAGACCTCCAAGTTTCACCCCACCTGAGGGCCGAATATTCGGTCCACCATCCGCTGATAGGTCGCCCCGGCGTTCTTCAGTCCAAAGGGCATCTTGGTGTAACAGAAGGTGCCCTTATCGGTGACAAAAGACGTCTTTTCCTCGTCCTCCTCCGCCATCGGTATCTGGTTGTATCCCGAGAAGACGTCCATAAAGCTTAACAACTCGTAGCCGGACGCCTGGTCCACCAAGTGGTCGATTCTGGGTAGGGGGAAGCTGTCCTTTGGGCATACCTTGTTGAGGTCGGTGAAGTCGACGCACATGCGCCACTTTCCACTGGGCTTCTTTACCAGAACGACGTTGGCGAGCCAGTCCGGGTAATCCACCGGTCGAACAAATTTGGCTTTGAGGAGCCGCTCTACTTCTTCCTCGGTCGCCCTATTCTTTTCGCCCCCCCCCGCACTTCTCTTCTTCTGTCGGACAGGTCGGGCTTCTGGGTCCGCATTTAACCTGTGGGAGATCACCGTCCGGTCAACCCCCGGCATGTCGGCGGGCGACCACGCGAATATGTCCGCATTTTCCCGGAGCAAGGCGACGAGGGTCGCCCTCAGGGCGGCCGGGAGTTTTGTCCCGATGGAGACGGTTCTCTCTTCATCCGCGGCTACAGGAACCTCCTCGACCTCCTCGGCCGGGGTCGGCCGCTGGTCGCAGAAGTCCTCCCTTTCGTCGGGGATGAGAACCGTCAGGGCCCGCCTCGGGCTCCGATGCCGGGCTGACCTTCCGTCGCGGCCCCCAGGCACCTCCTGGTCTCCTCGCACCAGTCCCACCCCCTGCGGGGTCCGGAACTTCATCATCTGGTGTCGCAGGCTGGGGAGCGCCTCGATGGCCGTCATGTACGGACGCCCTATGATTCCGTTATACGCCGATGCGACGTCGACGATGACGAAACGCGTCCCCCTGGTGACGACCCTTGGTTCCTCCCCCAGAGTCATCAGCAGGGTGATCGCCCCCACTATGGGGATCATATGGCCGGTGGAGCCGACAATGGGGCCCGCGCAGGGCTCCAAGTCCGCACGCCCCCACCCCATTCTCTCGACCGTTGACAGGAACAGGATGTCGCAGGAGCTACCGGTGTCAATCAGGAGCCGGCCGATGACAACCGCCCCGATCCGAGCTTCGACGGCGAGGGCGTCATCGCTCTGGCTCCCCACCTCCTGCTGGTCTCCCTCGGTAAAGGTGATAGGGGGTCGGTGTGTCCTTCTCCGCTTCGTCCGGCGGCCGGCGCCCGCCACCATCACCTGTCGGGCACCGCCTTCTGAGACCGTGGGTGATGTCCCCACTGGGGACGGCCCCCCACTTATCATCTTAATGCGCATGATCGCCCCGGGTGGGCGTGGCTCCCCCCGATCGCGATCCGCCGGCGGTTCTGGCCCCCGCCCCTCCGGGGGGCTCTCTCTCCTTCTGCTGCCCGCCTGTCCGCCACGAAGTTTCCCAAGTGGCCCGCCTGGATCAGCCGCTCGATCTCTCTCTTAAGAGTGTAACAACGGTCGGTGTCGTGACCGTGGTCACGGTGATATCGGCAATTCCTCCGGAGATCCCGCTTCGCCAGATCCGTCCTCATCTCCCGGGGAGGCTCTGACAGTAATCCGGCCCTCGTCGCCGCGGCCAGAACCTCCATCATGGGGGCGTTGAGCCGCGTGTAGTGCGCCCGCTGGGGGCCTTCCTGTATTGGGAGGGCTCGGGCGGCGCCTTGGGCCGGGGCGAACTCGCGTGCCGGGCCAGGACGGTCTTGAGGGCGTTGCAACACCGGTTCGCGCCTTGGTTGGGTCAACCGGTCGCGACCTCGGCGCCCCTCTTCTTGCCTCGGCCGAGGGGGAGACCGGGGCTCGCCTTGGAGCGGCTTCGCCGGGGTGAGTAGGGCCTTCGTGCCGAGAGTCTCTTCGGCCAACGCATGCCTCTCCGCCATAGCAACCAACGCCTCATAGTCGGTCGGCGGATCCCGGAGCAAGGATTTGTGGAGGCTCCGAGTCCGCAACCCCGTTTTGAAGGCCAGCATAAGCACCTCATCGCCGCATGTCACCACCGCCCGTCTCTCATCCTGAAAGCGGCGGAGGTACCTGCCCGTTGTCTCTCCCTCTCCTTGGACTATCGTGCTGAGATAGTCTAAGGGCTTCTTTCTCGTCTGTCCGGCCCGGAACTCTTGGCAGAACTTATGGGATAGCTCGCCAAAGCTCCCAACGGACCTCGCGGGTAAGCCGAAATACCAGTCCAACGTGGTGTCCCTCAGGCTTTGGGAGAAATGCCGGCATATGAACGCCTCATCCACATCCTGCGCCTCCATTGCCCCCTGGTACTGCTGCACGTGAGTGAGGGGGTCGCCTCTTCCGTTGTATGTGGCCAAGTGGGGGGGTTTGAAACTTATGGGCCTCGGAGCGGACGTAATCCACCGTGCAAGCGGCGTGACCTCCTCCGGATAGGTAGGGCGACCGGGCGCATCCTCTCTCCGCCATTCGGGGGTCTGGCTTCGGTCGCGCCTCGGCCGCCGACGGTCCTCCGGCCCCGAGTAGTAGCCCGATGGTCGCCTGGCGGGGCTGCTTCCCCGGGTCGAGGATTCGACGGGTTGTGGGCTACAGTTCTCCCAGCACCATCGCCTCCCAGACAGCTCCCCTCGGGCCTCCATCCGCTCCTGATTCTCCGGCAGAAGCCTTTCGCGCTCGACGGTGAGGAAGCGCAATTGCCGACAAACGGCTTCCTCGCGTAAGCAATCGGAGGGGTGGTGCAGGCGATGGGGGCCGCCTCCTCCGGGTGGGGACCTGGCCAACAACGGGCCCCGCCCGTCCCCGAGACGCCGACCCGTCTCCGTCACTTCCAGGATTTCTCGGTTGCTCTCGTTCTCCCTCATTAGCCTCTCGCGCTCCGTGAGGATGAGGCGGAGCTGGTGGCGGGCGGCCTCTTCGTCCTTGTGGGCCCTTCGGGCGGTCTCAGCCGCTTCGTCCAAACGTCTTTGCACGGCGGCCGCCTCCCCCAGGCGCCTCCACCGCCGCGCAACTTCCATCTCCTCCTCCAGGAGCTTCTGCTGGGCCGCGACCTCCTCGGCGAGCCCCCTGTTCTCCCCCTCCTCCTCAAACTGAGGGTGGAGATTCCGCCTCACGTTCTGGGGCTCCGAGGGGTCGGGCTGAGGCTCCGCCACCGCCGCCGGATAGCCTCCCCTGGCCTGAGTGACGGCCTCGAAGCTCTTCAGGACGGCGTGGGCCGAAGTATGTTCAGTTTCGGTGCCCATCCCCAAAAGGGGGTCGGGCGCCGGGGTGATTAGTAGAGAAAGCGGCTCTTGACCCACGGGATCCTTGCCGTGGTCAGGGTTCCGAGAGATCGACATGAAGTCTAACATGGGTGTGACCCTTCGGTTCCCACAGACGGCGCCAATTGTTACGAGGTGGAACTCGTGTACAATGAATTTGTATTGTGGAGAACCAAGGGCACGGTGGTTACGCTGAGAAGAGGGTTAAGGTGGGCTGTTTAACAAGTGATTAGTGGGGTGAAGAGGTTGGACTTGTCGCCGGGGGTGATCACGGGGTCGAATCTCACCGGATGCGGCAGAAGAAGGTTGGATGTCAGGAGGCCGAAATTGATGTTGACCAAGGGGCGAGCTTTCCTGCAGCACGAGCAACTCGTCAGAAGGGCGGGGTTGGGGTTCAACCCTTAGCCCCTCCGATGCCTAAGTCAATTATAGGACTTAAAACGGGGGCTAGGCACGCCGGTCGGACTAACGGTGTGTCGACCGCACGTGGCGAGCTATAAGTGGGAGAACAAAGATATGGACGACCTTTGTTCTCGTGTGTGAATGATAGATTGAGAGAGAATTTTTTTGCAACCCCCTCCCCGTGAGAGGAGAGGGGGTATTTATACCAGATGGGAGATGACTAGGCGGGGCTGACCTTGCATGCTGACTAGACGTGCTGAGCTGGCTCGGTTGTCAGCGGATGCTTCAGACAGGGATGTCAGGGACAGGAGTGCCTGACATGCTTTTGTCAGACGGCGCGATGGCCAGGGGGTGCTTTTGTCGGGTGGTCAGGGCCGAAAGCATTAACTGTCAGTCGGCTCAACCGCCAGGGGGTGCTTTGTCAGACGGTCGGGTGGCGTGTGAGTTAGTCGTGTCCTTATCCTAGGTTGTTTGTCGTTGGTGACGAACTGTAGGTCGGGCTATGCTATCCCGGGCGTCGTGGTGCATGGGGGCCGGTCGGGTCGACCGGCTCGGGTGCTGTTCGGCCCGGACGCGCCTCCTTGTCGGTCGTGGGTTGTGGGCTGCTGGAACGGAAGGATACGCACAGGACTATGTCAGCATATCCGGAGGCATTTTCCGGGGGCTCCCCAAGCGCCTTGCCCCTGGCGGGCCACGCAACTGCGGTTGCGTGCCTCGGCCGGGTGGGGGAGTGCTGCGAGGCGCGCCCGTTCCCGCGTAGCTTCGGTCTCCCGGGGTGGAGGCTCTTTCACGTAGGGGAGAGTTAATGGGGTATGTCAGCGGATCCGGGTGGGAGTCGGACTCTTGCGATCTTTAGGTCGTAACAACATGCATTACATTGTCCCATGTGGCATGTACTAAAATGTCACATCGCCTAAAAAGCACACCCAACTACAAACCACCAATAAAAACCCCGCAAAATCCACAAGACAATGCACTCACTCACACCCACCCTTCTCATTTGAACCATGTTTTGCACCCAATGAAATACCAGTGTGTGTACCACGTCCTGATTGCGTCGGGACTTTTTTGGGTGCATGTGCACTTTGTGCACAGATTATTTCTAGTATATTAGACAAATGGGAGAGTTTACCCACGAGTTTGTCCTACGTGGCACTGTCACATCACCCAAAAACCCAAAAACACACCCACCCTCTTATTTACAGGTTTGCCATTGGCCTATTAAAAACCCAAACCCCCACTGTGCAAAACCCAAACTACCCATGGACAATACCCACACTTTCACTCTCTTCTTTGTCCCTTTCCACATGGGTGTGGGGCCCGTGTCATGTGCGGGGTGTTTTTGGGTGCCCGTGCACTATCTGCATGGGTTATTGCTAGTAATTTCTATCTTTCCTGAAAAATATCCTTATGGGTAAGGTGGCAAGTGGGTCGGGTCCAAGTCGGGTAAGGTTTGATCCAATACGTATATTGGTCTATCCAATCCCGACTAGGATTTAATCCGGGTTGGGGATCTCAAATCTGTATCCTACCCTAATGAAATCCGAGCCACCCACGCCCGACCTGCTTGATTTGTGAACCATGTTTGGGCTTGGACTGTAACGACCCGCTTTCGATGGGCCAGTAACTTATTTGATATTTGCGCAGTTCCTGCAGGTTACCAGTGAAATCAAAATAGCCACGATGCAGAGATGTCCAATTATTGCAATTCATTCTGTACAAGATGTCCCAACAAATATAATGAAAGAAGAAAAGTACATAAGTGAAAATAACTCTGGAAGCTGCGGTCGAATTCTGGCGCTATTAGCTCAGGAGCATCTACCTTCATATGTACGTCGTCTGTGGTGCCACGGAGATGGAACCATAGGTAATTCACAACAATTCTAAATATAGAAAAGAAGCAGTGCACAAGTATGACAAAAGTAACTATGTACAATCAGACCAGAGTGAAAAATAAAGTACTGAGCAACAACTGTACACAACTGAAAAGTAAAAGCAAACTGAACTGAAAGGAGAAAACCTCTGTACTGTGGTAGTGCAAGTGTAAAGCAGACTGGACAAGTGAAACGTGCTACTGCTGTAGCTAAAAGTACGACAAGTAAAGTACTGTGACTGCACAAGTGTTGTAAGTAAAGTGCGTGTAATGCGTAAAGTAGAGGTGACTGTAATGCGTAAAGTAAAAGTGATAGTGCAAAAGTAACTACACTACGTGACTCAAGTCGGAGAGTACAATATGTGACCATCAATTCCATCTCTTGCCTGGGAGCGACCCAGACGAATGCCGAAACACAGGCAGCGTGACATGTATTTTGCCAAAAACCCAGGCAGCAGGACGGGATGCCAAAACTCAGGCGACAGGACGGGAAGATCGAACTCCAGTCACTCCCGCACTCTCTCAAACTATGAGTTACCCTAAAAACCCTAGTGAAGTATCAAGTGTTCTATGTACATGTTTTATACGGGATATTCCACAAGATGTTCCATGAGATGTTCCACCAGATATTCCACAAGATATTCCATGTTTCACAAGATGTTATCAATTCCTTGTTCACGATGATAGTTGACCAAGACCACTGGTTTTAAAACCAGAAAGTAAAGCAAAGTGGATGCTAAGAAATTTGAGGATAAAGACAAGTCCAACAAACATGGAATACAAAAATTGTTGGTTTAAGTGTGGTAGTTTCGTTTGCACACAATTTACCCAAGTTGATGGTTGTGTGTTACCACCACCAAAGTTGAAAGTTGGCAAAGTAATCTGTAGTTGATTACTTTTCCTATTAGATTATTTCTAGTTCGGTTCGAGTCAATAGCCGTTCAAAGGCTATATGTGATGTCCTAAGTTCATACGGGTACACTTATCTAATTTTCTAATTTTAGAATTAGTCGTGACTTACTCTATCGAGATCGTCGTAGTAAGAAGAAGTTGGAGCTAGAGTTTCCAAGGGAGCTGGTGCACGAGAATTAGTACCTGCAAACACAAGGAATAATCGATTAAAGAGCACACTATTTTCTTTCTAATTAACTTGGTCGTTTTGATTTTATAAATGATTGAAACGGTTGTCGAAAAGCGTTCTAAATTTTTCTATAGGCTATATATGAAGAAAATAATTTTACTGCAGGAAGAAATATTTTTCTAAAGCTTATAGAAATTTTTAGAATTATTAAAAGCTCAAAAACAATTTAAAACTATTTTTCAATTAGTAAAGTATTTATTCAAAAATTTATTCTGGATGCAACTGCATCGGAATAGTTCAAGTGAGCTGTCAAAATGACCGTCTCGAAGAATATTATAACATATATTTTTATCACGTGCCAGTGTATGTGAAAAGGAGTTACGGATTTTTAAATGAAAACTACATATTTAACTTTTAGGCTTAAAAATTTATTCTGGACAAAGTAAGTGTCCAATCGAGATGAAACCAGCGCCATTGGATCCAGAATGTCATTTCTAATTTTCTGGAGCTAGCCTCACATTTTTTTCGACCCTTATATCATTTAATATCAATTTAAAACCAATAAAACTTATTTATCTAATTTCTAAAATACGTAAATATGCGTATAAGTACGCGTATACGTTTTCTTACCCTCGTTCGTTCACTCACATGCAGCGGGCGGGGGTCTCGCTGCATCTCGACGTCGGATAGCGGTGGCAGCGGGAGCGTGGGGCGGTCGACTGAGGCGACTGCGGCGGAGCGATGGCGGGGTAGCGGCGGACATGGGCGGTGGCGTTGCTCCGGGAATGGGTCGTGGGGACAGATGAGAGACCGGATGAAGCGGCGACTCGTGCGGCTTATGGCGGTGGAGGGAAGCGGAGCTCGAGGAGGCGCAGCGACTTGCGGAGGGTCGGAACGACGGTGACCCTTGCAGTGGGGCAGCGAGAGCGGGGAGCGGGCTGCTGTTTCGTCGTAGTACGGCGTGGGAGTTCAAGTAAGAGGGGTGCGGCGACTCGACGGGGGATGCGAGCTGGATCTCCGACGGAGCTGCTGGGCTCTGGCGGTGTATGGGACAAGAGCTTCTTGGAGGTGGCGGTGGAGTAGGACGAGGTCGGAGCAAGGGTGAAGCAGGGTGCTGGTGAAGCGTGGCAGTGGAGCTGACGGGCGGCGGGCGACGGTGAAGTCGTCAGAGACGCGGGAAGGGGAGAATGAAAGAGATGGAAAGAGTTTAAGTGGGAGAGAGATAGGGTTTGGCCTTCGTCGGATAGTGGAGAGAGATTAGAGAGAGGCTGCCTGTGTGTGAGTAAAAACTGGGGGGAGAGAGAAGTATGGGTTCTGGGTTGTAACCTAGGGGAAGAGGACGAAGTAACATGGTGAGAGAGAGAATTAGCGAGTTTCGTGAATTAGAGAGGGAGGGTTAGGGGGTTTAAATACTACTTAGTAATTAGTTTAATGATAAATTAGTCAATGATATTAATTAGGGGTATTTAATAGTCAGGTGATTAGTGTAGAGTAACCGTGGAAAGTGTATGGGTGTGAAACACATGTTAGGTTAAAATAATTTAAATGGTAATTAGCGATAGGTAATAGGTAATTAGTGACGGTAATAAGCAAAATTTGTAACGAAATTACGATTTTGCCCTTACTAGTAAACGCGTCCGAAAAATTACGAAAAGATACCCACGGGATCTATCTTCGCGAGGATCGCGAATACGAAGTCCGTTTCAGGGTTTAAGCTACGGAGATACGTGTTTTAGGCCAAAACGTTTAGGAAGCGGGTCTGCGGGTTCCCTATTGATTTGACTTCAGAAAATTACGAAATTAATTTGGGGAGCCCTAAATGATCATAGAATGATACCGTTGAAGTTTGAAAACGTTTTGAGTATATTTATATAGAAAATAAATTCATTAAGCCAAAACAGTAATATCTGAAAATAAATTTTTATCAGATCTTTTAGAGGTATTTGATGAAACCCGAACTTACTAAAATACTTCATAACTGGTTTGATACTTCGAAATATTTTTATAAGAAAATTTTGAAATCGTAAAACTCCTGATCAACCACTACAAAATACCTTTTAAAATAGAATTAGTTATTTACTTATTTAAATGTATTGGAAAAGTACTGGCCGTTATATTCTACCCTCCTTAAAATAATTCTGTCCTCGAAATTTAAAAATCTTTTTGAAACAAATAATTGATGTTATGAAGAAGCTCAAGCAAATAAATGATAGAAAATATAGTAATCTAGTAAGTCATGTTGTAAATAATATGAAATGTGATATTATTGCATCAATAAAACAAGAGATGTTATATATGAATACATACTATTGACATCACCATAGCTTCCGTAACTATTCCTGAGACCTAGTATCATCACAATAGTTACTATGATTTCTCAAGTAGCCCAAAATTAACATGAGATAATATCATCACATAAAAATGAGGGCTATTATGATGACAACATCTGTTCGAACTTGGAATCTGAGATGATAAGCCAGTAGCAAGCTATTTAAACCACATAAAACGAAAGACCATAAAGTTTTATTCGTGCTACGGGTGACTAACTGGGTCTAGCCAAAGATGTCGTTCATAATATAGCATGTATCAACTAATCCACGGGTACTCGTGCTTTCCAACCAAGTACCAACAACATCAATCTCCATAATGCCCAACCACATGTAAACGTCCAAATCAACGCCCAAAGGTAAGTACAAGGCCAACATCCAAAGTCAGTACTCACTGCCAGTATTCCTTCCATCAATTTCCATAATATCCCACAATAAGGCAAGATCCAAGCTCTCATCCAGAGCCAAGCACAAGGCCTACAGCCAACTTCAACACCCAAGGCTAATATCATGCCAATAATCATTGCCATCACTCCTTCCATAGACCAATACTTGACATTCGCAACACACAACATTACCCAACAAGTAAACAACCAAAAACATACTTTTCCGCAAACCAAAAGGAGTAGTCGCAAGAGGAAGCCTAAATGGGATCTCATCCTTGGTGAGACCCAGGGCAGAGAGCTCAAGAGAAGCCCAAGGATCACGGCTTCCCAAGATCTCAGCCACACAGTGGTAGCGAGGGTGGCGGCGAGGGTCGTCGCCAAGGCCAAAAATCCCAAAACAGATCGTCGAATGGCCATCGGCGGCTGTCGATCCATGGCGGCGAGGGCTGTGACTGCTCGACGTGGCGGGGGCCACCGGGATGGGATGAAGTGGTGGAGCTTCGGGTGAGACCGAAGGAATTGGGGGTGAGATGGGTCGTGCTCGCTTGGGAAAGAGGCCGGGAGGAGGAGTGGAAGTCGATACGGCGTAGGGGAAACCACGGGGTGGCTTGGTGAGGAAGAGAGGGGATGGGTTTTAAAAAAAGGGTGGCACCGAAAGTCGGTGTTAGGGTAGAGTAGGGTTAGGCGGGAACGGGGCTCGAGGAGGGGAAGCAGACAAAGGAAATAAAGAGGGGGGAAGGTGGTAGGTGGGAAAGGAATTCAAACCCATGGAAAAATCAGGTACAAGATGAAAGTAGGGGCTAGAAGAGAAACACGAGTTCAAGACGCAACAGTCCATACTTGCACGTCAGGTTTGGCTCGTCTCAAAATCTCTAGCACCATCTTCCAATAATTATGAGCGTCCTTCGATTCACTTCCGTTGTCGAACTCAAACTTCTGGTAATCGAAAAGTCGAATGCTACCCTCCTTAAAATAGACGCAGCTAGAGTTCAGGCGAACTAAAAGTAGAAAGATTCTAAGAAGGTCAATCGAAAGGTCATCAAGCCAAAGGAAGGGTGATAGTGATGAAAATCGATGGCGTTACATAATCATGATTCACGTCCTTGCGGTCCAGCGGAACACGGCCAGGGAAGTGACTAAGCCAAGATCACTTACCCCAAGTCTAGCAAGGGTGATCCAACAAACTTAGCCAAGCACATTGACCGGATCATGGTCCATTGAAGGAAGCTTATCATTTATATGCGTGCCATCATCAACTGAAGGAAAGGTGATGAAGTAGGTAGATGGTTCAACCTATGAAAAGTTACTATAACTGCTAGCAAAAGAGGTTACTAGGGAGGGTATAACCAAGAATGGAACACGAGTTCCTAAGCAAGTGTTAAGAGTCCAAAGGAAATGATGAGGATCAAGGAAGACCTAATGAAGATGGTAATAAGGACGTCTCACCCGTATATCCAATACAGGTGAACACTCGAGACATCCCGTACTCGAGGTTAATTTGAGTATTTTATATAGTACACCCTGATTTTGCAATATTGTTCACGAGGTAGTTAGCGCGGACCTACGTGGGGCACCAAACCTGTAACGACCCGCTTTCGGGGGGCCCGTTACTTATTTGATATTTGCGCAGGTCCTGCAAGTTACCAGTGAAATCAAAATAGCCACGATGCAGAGATGTATAAAAATACTCAAATAGTGTCCAATTATTACAATCCATTCTGTACAAGATGTCCCAACAAATATACATGAAAGAAGAAAAGTACATAAGTGAAAATAACTCTGGAAGCTGCTGTCGAATTCTGGCGCTATTAGCTCAGGAGCATCTACCTCCATATGTACGTCGTCTGCGGTGCCACGGAGATGGAACCATAGGTAAGTCACAACAATTCTAAATATAGAAAAGAAGCAGTGCACAAGTATGACAAAAGTAACTACGTACAATCAGACCAGAGTGAAAAGTAAAGTACTGAGCAACAATTGTACACAACTGAAAAGTAAAAGCAAACTGAACTGAAAGGAGAAAACCTCTGTACTGTGGTAGTGCAAGTGTAAAGCGGGCTGGGCAAGTGAAACGTGCTACTGCTGTAGCTAAAAGTACGACAAGTAAAGTACTGTGACTGCACAAGTGTTGTAAGTAAAGTGCGTGTAATACGTAAAGTAGAGGTGACTGTAATGCGTAAAGTAAAAGTGATTGTGCAAAAGTAACTACACTACGTGACTCAAGTCGGAGAGTACAATATGTGACCATCAATTCCATCTCTTGCCTGGGAGCGACCCAGACGAATGCCGAAACACAGGCAGCGTGACATGTATTTTGCCAAAAACCCAGGCAGCAGGACGGGATGCCAAAACTCAGGCGACAGGACGGGAAGATCGAACTCCAGTCACTCCTGCACTCTCTCAAACTATGAGTTACCCCAAAAACCCTAGTGAAGTATCAAGTGTTCTATGTACGTGTTTTATACGGGATATTCCACAAGATGTTCCATGAGATGTTCCACCAGATATTCCACAAGATATTCCATGTTTCACAAGATGTTATCAATTCCTTGTTCACGATGATATTTGACCAGGACCACTGGTTTTAAAACCAGAAAGTAAAGCAAAGTGGATGCTAAGAAATTTGAGGATAAAGACAAGTCCAACAAACATGGAATACAAAAATTGTTGGTTTAAGTGTGGTAGTTTCGTTTGCACACAATTTACCCCAAGTTGATGGTTGTGTGTTACCACCACCAAAGTTGAAAGTTGGCAAAGTAATCTGTAGTTGATTACTTTTTCTATTAGATTAGGTTTCTAGTTCGGTTCGAGTCAATAGCCGTTCAAAGGTTATATGTGATGTCCTAAGTTCATACGGGTACACTTATCTAATTTTCTAATTTTAGAATTAGTCGTGACTTACTCTATCGAGATCGTCGTAGTAAGAAGAAGTTGGAGCTAGAGTTTCTAAGGGAGCTGGTGCACGAGAATTAGTACCTGCAAACACAACGAATAATCGATTAAAGAGCACACTATTTTCTTTCTAATTAACTTGGTCGTTTTGATTTTATAAATGATTGAAACGGTTGTCGAAAAGCGTTCTAAATTTTTCTATAGGCTATATATGAAGAAAATAATTTTACTGCATGAAGAAATATTTTTCTAAAGCTTATAGTAATTTTTAGAATTTTTAAAAGCTCAAAAACAATTTAAAACTATTTTTCGATTAGTAACGTATTTATTCAAAAATTTATTCTGGATTCAACTGCATCAGAATAGTTCAAATGAGCTGTCAAAATGACCGTCTCGAAGAATATTATAACATATATTTTTATCACGTATCAGTGTATGTGAAAAGAAGGAGTTACGGATTTTTAAATGAAAACTACATATTTAACTTTTAGGCTTAAAAATTTATTCTGGACAAAGTAAGTGTCCAATCGAGATGAAACTAGCACCATTGGATCCAGAATGTCATTTCTGATTTTTGGAGCTAGCCTCACATTTTTTCGACCCTTATATCATTTAATATCAATTTAAAACCAATAAAACTTATTTATCTAATTTCTAAAATACGTAAATACGTGTATAAGTACGCATATACGTTTTCTTACCCTCGTTCGTTCACTCGCATGCAGCGGGCGGGGGTCTTGCTGCATCTCAACGTCGGACAGCGGTGGCAGCGGGAGCGTGGGGCAGTCGACTGAGGCTACTGCGGCGGAGCGATGGCGGGGTAGCGACGGACATGGGCGGTGGCGTTGCTCCGGGGATGGGTCGTGGGGGCAGAGGAGAGACCAGATGAAGAGTCTACTCGTGCGGCTTATGGCGGTGGAGGGAAGCGGAGCTCGAGGAGGCGCAACGACTATCGGAGGGTCGGAACGACGGCGACCCTTGCAGTGGGGCAGCGAGAGCGGGGAGCAGGCTGCTGTTTCGTCGCAGTACGGCATGGGAGTTCAAGTCGGAGGGGTGCGACGACTCGACGGGGGATGCGAGCTGGATCTCCGGCGGAGCTGCTGGGCTCTGGCGGTGTATGGGGCGAGAGCTTCTTGGAGGTGGCGGTGGAGTAGGACGAGGTCGGAGCAAGGGTGAACCAGGGTGCTGGTGGAGCGTGGCAGTGGAGCTGAGGGCGGCAGGCGACGGTGAAGTCGTCAGAGACGCGGGAAGGGGAGAACGAAAGAGAGGGAAAGAGTTTGAGAGGGAGAGAGATAGGGTTCGGCCTTCGTCGGATAGTGGAGAGAGATTAGAGAGAGGCTGCCTGTGTGTGAGTAAAAACTGGGGGAGAGAGAGAGAAGTATGGGTTCTGGGTTGTAACCTAGGGGAAGAGGACAAAGTAACAGGGTGAGAGAGAGAATTAGCGGGTTTCGTGAATTAGAGAGGGAGGGTTAGGGGGTTTTAATACTAGTTAGTGATTAGTTTAATGATAAATTAGTCAATGATATTAATTAGGGGTACTTAATAGTTAGGTGATTAGTGTAGACTAACCGTGGAAAGTGTGTGGGTGTGAAATACATGTTAGGTTAAAATAATTTAAATGGTAATTAGCGATAGGTAATAGGTAATTAGTGACGGTAATAAGCAAAATTTGTAACAAAATTACGATTTTGCCCTTACTAGTAAACGTGTCCGAAAAATTACGAAAAGATACCCACGGGATCGTATCTTCGCGAGGATCGCGAATACGAAGTCCGTTTCAGGGTTTGAGCTACGGAGATACGTGTTTTAGGCCAAAACGTTTAGGAAGCGGGTATGCGGGTTCCCTATTGATTTGACTTCAGAAAATTACAAAATTAATGTGGGGAGCCCTAAATGATCATAGAATGATACCGTTGAAGTTTGAAAACGTTTTGTAACGGCCTGTTTTCATCAAGACAAACTATTTACCTATTTGTCCAATTTTTTCAATTTTTAAACTATTTTATAATGGTTTGTCAGGAGTTTTACTAATTTCAAAATTTTCTTATAAAAATATTTTGAAGTACCAGACTAGTTATGGAGTATTTTAGTGAGATCGGATTTCATCAAATACTCAAAACATTTCTGATAAAATTCATTTTCAGTTTTTACCGTTTTGACTTAATGAATTTATTTTCTAAATTTTTAATCTATATAAAAACCACCTTCTCTCTTCTTCCTCTCCCCAGGCGACACCCAAGCCTGCCTACACTCTCTCCCTCTCTCTCCGTATGAATCTCTCTCCCGCTCTCTCTCATTCACTCTCTCCCTCGTTCTCTCCCCATTCCCCGACGCCGCCGATGGGCCGTTGTACGACGCCGACTGCAGCCTTCCACCATCGCTCCCACGCCTCCAAGATCGCCGTCGAAGAGCCTCCGAGAAGCAACAGCCCCAACGCCGCCGAGCTCCCCTGTCTCCAACACCCGCGTGGCCACCATCGAGCATCCCGTCACCGGAGCTCGCCACACCGACGAACCCACAAAACCACCGCCCGCTGCCCACCCTACACTACCGGAGGCCGGCCCATCGCTCCTCTACGAATGTCGCTCCCCGTCGACAGGAGCTGCTCCCCGCGCTCTCACCGCTGCTCCCGTGCGCTGCCCGAGGCCGCCGTTCACACAAGCGGCAACGCCGCTGCGACGCCCGGAGCTCCGACGAAAGCTCTGCCCCGCCGCCATCGCCGCCTTCCGCTCCACCCCGACAGCCGCTGCCTCCCCGCCGTCGTTCGCCGCCCGGACCCCCTCCCGCCTGCACGAAGAACGGAGGAGAACGAAGCAGCGGTATAATATTAACTCGATGGCAAACTCGTAATTACGAGTTAATTTTCGTATTTCGTATTTTTATTAAATATGTTTTATGGTATTAAATCTATAACTAAATATATAGGCCCCAGAAAAATATGAAACCACCTCTAGAAAATCATAAATAACATTCTGGACCCATTGGCACTAGTTTCGTCTCAATCGGACGCTTAGATTTTCCAGAATTAATTTTTAAGCCTAAAAGTTAAATAGGTTATTTTCATTCAAAAATCAGTAACTCGCTATTTTCACGTAAACCAATATGTGATAAAAATATATGTTAAATTACTCTTTGAGACGGTCATATTGACAGCTTATTTGCGACTTTTCGATGCAGATTGCATCCGGAATAAATTATTGAATAATTACTTTAATTAATTAAAAATTAGTTTTAAACCTATTTTAAACTTTTAAAAATTATAAAAATTACTACAAGCTTCCGAAAAATATTTCCTCTTGCAGTAAAATTATTTTCCTTATATCTAGCCTATAGAAAAATTTAAAACACTTTTCGAAAACGTTTCAATCGATTATAAAAATCGCAACGATCAGATTAATCAGATAGAAAATAGGGTAGCCTGTAACTGATGACTTCTTTTGTTTGCAGGTACCAATTCTCGAGCACCAGCATCTTTATAAGCTCTAGCTCCAATCTCGTCTTACCACGGCAATCTCTAAAAGAGTAAGTCACTCTAATTCTAGTTTTAGAAATTTAGCATGTGTACTCGTATGAACTTAGGACATGTCACCTAGTCTCAGAACAGCTTTTGACTTGAACAATTGAATAGAGACCTAATTAACTTGAGGACTAATCAATAGTGGAATGACCAAATGACTAAATTGAGATAGTGCACTTTTATGGAATTAGATATCATAGTTGTTGGACTTCAAATCATTGCTCAATTGAGATAGTAAACTTTTATGGAATTAGATATCATAGTTGGACTTCAAATCATTGCTCGGACTAAATTGATATAGTAAACTTTTATGAAATTAGATATCATAGTTGTTGGACTTCAAATCATTGCTCGGACTAAATTGAGATAGTAAACTTTTATGGTATTAGATATCGTAGTTGTTGGACTTCAAAGCATTGCTCAGGACTGATATTCTCTGTTGAGGCTTCTGCCTTGACTTTTCAGCAAGTATCTACCATATAAATGTATTTGATGTACTCATTGATGGATGTATTGGTGTACACATTGTTGAATGTACGAAATGATGGGCCTATGAGGCCATACAGATACAGATATGGATACGGACACGGATACCGCTACGGTTATAAATGTGAAATGTGATACAACATGGGTTATGGGGTAGTCTTGAGCTACGTAGTGTGCGGGAGTGACTGGGTCCACCCGTATTTGGTAAGCTGTACCATCACCCTAAAGGGGATGGTAGGTAGATATTCCACGAGTTGCTCCGTGGGATGGGTGCACTTCTGGTTGCATATCGTACACTCGAGCTAAGACTGTTGCACTAGCTGATTGATATAGGGCCCATGAGGCCATATTGATACGAACACTGATATGAACATTGGACTATAATAATACACGAGATACGGGGTAGTCTTAAGCTATGAAGTGTGCGAGATTGCCCGGGTCCACCCTTATTAGTTAAGCTGTACCATCACCCTGCAGGAATGGTAGGTAGATATTCCACGAGTTGCTCCGTGGGATGGGTGCACTTCTGGTTGCATATCGTACACTCGAGCCAAGGCTGATGCACTAGTTTGATTGCTGTATTGTACTCATGGTTGTTTGTATTGTCGGAAAACACTATTAGGCCTTCATGCATTTACGGAGCACTTTACGGAAAACACTATTGGGCCCTCGGGCATTTACGGAGCACATTTACGGAGCACACTATTGGGCCCTTGCAGCATTTAAGGCTGATGCACTAACTTGTTTACTACTATTACTGTATTGATACTATTGTTCTACTGACTAAGTCGAGACTACTCGAACGTGGCAGAGCGGCGTAATAACAAGCGGTCTTAAATTACGACCGAATCAGTGTCTAGGAAGGAATGGGAAGGGGGTTGGTCAACCAAAGGACTTGTCCTGCGGTCATAGAAGTGACCTGTGCCTTCAAGCCCTGACTGACTGGCTGATTTGGAAGTTAAGTTAGACTTCTTATTATTAGGCCCGCCTACACTATTAGATAGCCAAACGACGCTCATCTTTTCTTAAGTATTACTAGGTTGATCTATTGTCATCCCATTGGTCAAAACATTGTTAACCTGGTTGTCTTACTATTGCCATCCCATTGGTTAAAATATTGTTACTACCACATGCCACGCCACAGTCGTTACTTTTGCACTTGTACAGTCATCTTTACCACACCTGAGCAGTTACCAGTACTTTACTTATTCTCTTACATACCTGTCTGCCCATACTTTACTTTTTGCACCTGCATGACCATCTTTTGTTTACTATAGTCTGTTCCATACTTTTGCACTACTTTGTTTCTATTGCTAGAATTGTTGTGACTTACCTACGGTTTCATCTCTGTGGCACCGCAGACGACGTACATATGGAGGCAGATGTTCTAGAGTTAATAGCGCCAGAATTTGACCAATGAGTCTGCAGCTTTCAGAGTTATTTCCAGTTGTATTTATTTTCCTTCATGTACGATTGTTGGACCATTTTTGTACAATATGGATGTAATAAATGGACACTATTTGGGTATTTTTGTACATCTCTGCATCGTGGCTATTTTGTTTTCACTGGTTAACTGCAGGACCTGCGCAAATACCAAAAAGTAACGGGCCCGGGAATCGGGTCGTTACAGCTTTGGTGGCCCACGCAGATCCGCGCTAACTACCTCGTGAACAATATAGCAAGATCAGGGTGTATAGTATAAAATACTCAAATAGTACTCTCGAGTACAGGATGTCTCGAGTGTTCACCTGTATTGGATATACGGGTGAAGCGTCCTTATTACCATCTTCATTAGGTCTTCCTTGATCTTCCTTGATCCTCATCACTTCCTTTGAATTCTTAACCCTTATGTAGGAATTCGTGTCACATTCTTTGCATATGCCTTCCCCAGTAATCTCTTTTGCTAGCAGTTAGAGTGATTTTTATAGGTTGAATTATCTACCCACTTCATTCATCATCACCCATCCTTCAGTTGATAATGACCACTCGATTGTCCTACTTAGTCTTGGAGTATTTGTAGTCATGCTTAGCTCACCCACACTTTAGCTACGTCTATTTTAAGGAGGGTAGCATTCAATTTTCGATCACCAAGAAGTTCGAGTTCGACAACGGAAGCAAATCGAAGTAAACCAAACCGAGACGTGTAAGCTGATTTTTCTTGAGCTCGTCGTTTTCTTCTATATAAACCTATTTTGACTTGAGACTAGCTATAGAAGCTATGGTGATGTCAATAGTATGTTTCATATATACCATCTCTTGCTTTCTTGATGCTATAATATCACATTTCATGCTATTAACAACTTATTTTTCAATATGAAAATCGTTCATCAAGCCCCCCTTCAGATCGTTTAAATTGCTTTGGCAATGATCGGTCTTCTTAATTCCGAGGACGGAATTATTTTAAGGAGGGTAGGATGTAACAGCCTGTTTTCATCAAGACAAACTATTTACCTATTTGTCCAATTTTTTCAATTTTTAACCTATTTTATAATGGTTTGTCAGGAGTTTTACTAATTTCAAAATTTTCTTACAAAAATATTTTGAAGTACCAGACTAGTTATGGAGTATTTTAGTGAGATCGGATTTCATCAAATACTCAAAACATTTCTGATAAAATTCATTTTCAGTTTTTACCGTTTTGACTTAATGAATTTATTTTCTATACAAACATCATCAAAACGATTTCAAACTTTTACAGTAACATTCAATGATCATTTAAGGCTTTCATAATTTTCTGAAGTCAAATCAATAGAGAACCCGCAAACCCGCTTCCTAAACATTTTGGCCAAAAATTAGTATTTCCGTAGCTCAAACCCCAAAACGGATCTCGTATTCGCGATCCTCGCGACGATACGAACCCGTGGGTATGTTTTCGTAATTTTTCGGACACGTTTACTAGTAGGGACAAAATCGTAATTTCGATCTTGTGTTTTACTAATTACTTTTGCTGATGGGGTTTTACTTATTACTAACTACTATTAACCCACATGCTCAACACGTTTAGACAATTTTCTAACTTAGTCTAACTTCATTTAATAATTAGTCTAAAGTTAAACCTAACCTATTTAATAGATTGACTAAATATTAAATGAGATTAGCTTTTATTAATTACTAGTAAATTTTTAACCTATATAAAAACCACCTTCTCTCTTCTTCCTCTCCCCAGGCGACACCCAAGCCTGCCTACACTCTCTCCCTCTCTCTCCGTATGAATCTCTCTCCCGCTCTCTCTCATTCACTCTCTCCCTCGTTCTCTCCCCATTCCCCGACGCCGCCGACGGGCCGCTGTACGACGCCGACTGCAGCCTTCCACCATCGCTCCCATGCCTCCAAGATCGCCGTCGAAGAGCCTCCGAGAAGCAACAGCCCCAACGCCACCGAGCTCCCCTGTCTCCGACACCCGCGTGGCCACCATCGAGCAGCCCGTCACCGGAGCTCGCCACACCGACGAACCCACAAAACCACCGCCCGCTGCCCACCCTACACTACCGGAGGCCGGCCCATCGCTCCTCTACGAATGTCGCTCCCCGTCGACAGGAGCTGCACCCCGAGCTCTCACCGCTGCTCCCGTGCGCTGCCCGAGGCCGCCGTTCACATCGAAGCAACCGTCGCCCTTCTCCAGCAGCTCGAAGCTCTGCAGACCCCACACGGAGCTCCGGCGAAGCCCCCTCACTCGATCCCGACATCCCCGAGAGCTAAGCCCCCTCGCTACACAAGCGGCAACGCCGCTGCGACGCCCGGAGCTCCGACGAAAGCTCTGCCCCGTCGCCATCGCCGCCTTCCGCTCCACCCCGACAGCCGCTACCTCCCCGCCGTCGTTCGCCGCCCGGACCCCCTCCCGCCTGCACGAAGAACGGAGGAGAACGAAGCAGCGATATAATATTAACTCGATGGCAAACTCGTAATTACGAGTTAATTTTCGTATTTCGTATTTTTATTAAATATGTTTTATGGTATTAAATCTATAACTAAATATATAGGCCCCAGAAAAATATGAAACCACCTCTAGAAAATCATAAATAACATTCTGGACCCATTGGCACTAGTTTCGTCTCAATCGGACGCTTAGATTTTCCAGAATTAATTTTTAAGCCTAAAAGTTAAATAGGTTATTTTCATTCAAAAATCAGTAACTCGCTATTTTCACGTAAACCAATATGTGATAAAAATATATGTTAAAGTACTCTTCGAGACGGTCATATTGACAGCTTATTTACGACTTTTTGATGCAGATTGCATCCGGAATAAATTATTGAATAATTACGTTAATTAATTAAAAAATAGTTTTAAACCTATTTTAAACTTTTAAAAATTATAAAAATTACTACAAGCTTCCGAAAAATATTTCCTCTTGCAGTAAAATTATTTTCCTTATATCTAGCCTATAGAAAAATTTAAAACACTTTTCGACAACGTTTCAATCAATTATAAAAATCGAAACGATCAGATTAATCAGATAGAAAATAGGGTAGCCTGTAACTGACGACTTCTTTTGTTTGCAGGTACCAATTCTCGAGCACCAGCATCTTTATAAGCTCTAGCTCCAATCTCGTCTTACCACGGCAATCTCTAAAAGAGTAAGTCATTCTAATTCTAGTTTTAGAAATTTAGCATGGGTACTCGTATGAACTTAGGACATGTCACCTAGTCTCAGAAGAGCTTTTGACTTGAACAATTGAATAGAGACCTAATTAACTTGAGGACTAATCAATAGTGGAATGACCAAATGACTAAATTGAGATAGTGCACTTTTATGAAATTAGATATCATAGTTGTTGGACTTCAAATCATTGCTCAATTGAGATAGTAAACTTTTATGGAATTAGATATCATAGTTGTTGGACTTCAAATCATTGCTCGGACTAAATTGAGATAGTAAACTTTTATGAAATTAGATATCATAGTTGTTGGACTTCAAATCATTGCTCGGACTAAATTGAGATAGTAAACTTTTATGGAATTAGATATCATAGTTGGACTTCAAAGCATTGCTCAGGACTGATATTCTCTGTTGATGCTTCTGCCTTGACTTTTTCAGCAAGTATCTACCATATAAATGTATTTGATGTACTCATTGATGGATGTACTGTTATACACATTGTTGGATGTATGAAATGATAGGCCTATGAGGCCATACGGATACGGATATGGATACGGACACGGATACTGCTACGGTTATAAATGTGAAATGTGATACAACATGGATTATGGGGTAGTCTTGAGCTACGTAGTGTGCGGGAGTGACTGGGTCCACCCGTATTTGGTAAGCTGTACCATCACCCTAAAGGGGATGGTAGGTAGATATTCCACAAGTTGCTCTGTGGGATGGGTGCACTTCTGGTTGCATATCGTACACTCGAGCTAAGACTGTTGCACTAGCTGATTGATACAGGGCCCATGAGGCCATATTGATACGAACACTGATATGAACATTGGACTATAATAATACACGGGATACTGGGTAGTCTTGAGCTATGAAGTGTGCGGGATTGACCGGGTCCACCCTTATTAGTTAAGCTGTACCATCACCCTGCAGGAATGGTAGGTAGATATTCCACGAGTTACTCCGTGGGATGGGTGCACTTCTGGTTGCATATCGTACACTCGAGCCAAGGCTGATGCACTAGTTTGATTGCTGTATTGTACTCATGGTTGTTTGTATTGTCGGAAAACACTATTGGGCCTTCAGGCATTTACGGAGCACTTTACGGAAAACACTATTGGGCCCTCGGGCATTTACGGAGCACATTTTCGGAGCACACTATTGGGTCCTTGCAGCATTTAAGGCTGATGCACTAACTTGTTTACTACTATTACTGTATTGATACTATTGTTCTACTGACTAAGTCGAGACTACTCGAACGTGGCAGAGCGGCGTAATAACAAGCGGTCTTAAATTACGATCGAATCAGTGTCTAGGAAGGAATGGGAAGGGGGTTGGTCAACCAAAGGACTTGTCCTGCAGTCATAGAAGTGACCTGTGCCTTCAAGCCCTGACTGACTGGCTGATTTGGAAGTTAAGTTAGACTTCTTATTATTAGGCCCGCCTACACTATTAGATAGCCAAACGACGCTCATCTTTTCTTAAGTATTACTAGGTTGATCTATTGTCATCCCATTGGTCAAAACATTGTTAACCTGGTTGTCTTACTATTGCCATCCCATTGGTCAAAATATTGTTACTACCACATGCCACGCCACAGTCGTTACTTTTGCACTTGTACAGTCATCTTTACCACACCTGAGCAGTTACCAGTACTTTACTTATTCTCTTACATACCTGTCTGCCCATACTTTACTTTTTGCACCTGCATGACCATCTTTTGTTTACTATAGTCTGTTCCATACTTTTGCACTACTTTGTTTCTATTACTAGAATTGTAGTGACTTACCTACGGTTTCATCTCTGTGGCACCGCAGACGACGTACATATGGAGGCAGATGCTCTAGAGTTAATAGCGCCAGAATTTGACCAATGAGTCTGCAGCTTTCAAAGTTATTTCCAGTTGTATTTATTTTCCTTCATGTACGATTGTTGGACCATTTTTGTACAATATGGATGTAATAAATGGACACTATTTGGGTATTTTTGTACATATCTGCATCGTGGCTATTTTGTTTTCACTGGTTAACTGCAGGACCTGCGCAAATACCAAAAAGTAACGGGCCCGGGAATCGGGTCGTTACACGGTTTGAGGATATTTGTATAGATAATAAATTCATTAAGCCAAAACAGTAATATCTGAAAATGAATTTTTATCCCGAACTTACTAAAATACTTCATAACTGGTCTGATACTTCGAAATATTTTTATAAGAAATTTTTGAAATCGTAATACTCCTGATCAACCACTACAAAATACCTTTTAAAATAGAATTACGTTATTTACTTATTTAAATGTATTGGAAAAGTACGGGCCGTTATATGGACCCAAAAAAACCAAGTCCGGAAAAAAACTCAAACCCTCCATATCTGAAAGAAAAGAAAAAGAGAATCGTACGTGCGTTTTTTTGCGGGTTGGTGAGTTTGACCCGAATTTCACCCAAATATGTTTAGGCCTCTATGCATACCCACAAGTTCATGTCTATTTCGTTGTGAAGTTATGTCACGCCTTATTCTCACAAATACCCTATAGGGCAACCCACACCAAGGAAAAGGGAGGATGGAGCTAGACAAGCCGTGGTTTTACAACAAGCGTGAGTAGAACATACACAACAAGTAGGCAACTGCGAATGCTGGGATCATACATCACATACATATAAAAGAAGCAACACATACAACCACCACAGAAAATACATAACCACAGATCTACATAACCAAAGAAAGTTCCACACGCCAGCATTAAGTACAAGTGAAACTAACTCAAGTATACATGAGAAGAACCACAAGCTACCAACACACATCCGAGCTACAAAAGACAACTCGCTTACTACTCAACTCAATGCACACTACAAGATACACCCCAAACGAGTAGTGTCCCTAAGGTGACAACTCACGACTGGGTAATCTCTTGAGGGAGATCCTGCTCTGGTGTCGTCTGCTCATGACCTGAAAAGTTAAATGAGCATGTCAAAACGTGCCCAGTAGGAGACTAACTCGGGTAGGGAAAATCATTTAGGGGTTATGAGTGTAAAGGCAATAGGAGTACAAGCACCCAAAGTGAAGAGTACAACACAAATTTGTGCAACTACAACACATATGAAGTTTATTAGTTAGTAGATGTTAGTGACTCTTTGGAAGCCTGGGTATCACTTAAGGATAAGGGCCAGGACCTCGTCCCAAATTTCGGACGAATATAGCACATGACGCAGTGGACATGGGCACTGTACGTCGGGCCTCTCAGCTCCCCAGTCCCTGGTAGGAGTGAGGCCTCCCAAAGAACACAACCTCCATATATCCCCTCCACTCTCAGTAAAGGCGAGAGGGAACGAGTATCACATATCTTTTCCCCAACTTCTCAGTCCAGTCCCTTATGGTTAAGTAATATCCAAACTTCTCACATCCCCAAACTAGGATGTTTACCCGCCTTAGAGCAGACCGAGACACCCCAGTTGACTATCATCTATCATAATCTTCAATTGGTTTAAGCAATTTTATAAATGTAATACATGACACAACATTTTCATAGATATCTCCAAGTTTCTTCAACTTCACATTCAATGAGGCATTCCAACAAACATATAGCAACCAACATATAAATAAAGAGGGTCGCATCATTAATTTTGATAACAGATAGCATGAATAAACTCTCTTACAGATGGCAATAACATTCATGCATATTGAGAGAAAATTGGCTACACTACATGCTTCAACTTCATTTAAACACATCAGATTTCAGGAGTTTCCAGGAACAGCCACACTAACCAGCACATTTCACCCAGTTTTCTTGTGAATTTGACATAACTCTGTAAATGAAAGTTGAAGATATAGTAGTCCTAGATTAACCTATAACATTTCATGTAGAAATGTGAAATAGACAATTTATGGTGATTTATTTGGTGCAACCTGTTTAGTCTGTTTTTCAGACAGATTTCAGGGTCTGTATTAAAAGCCAATTTTGAGCATGTTGCAGCCAGAATTTCAAAAAATATGCACTGATATGAATTTGTAGAAAACTTCTTAACTTTAAAACAAGACCAAGAACAGCAAATTCCATAGAGTGTGCAGGTAATGAGCTTGATTTTTCTAAACTGTGTCCAGTTTGACAGAATTTCAGACATGTTGTGAACATTGAATTTTTGCTCCTAGTTATTGAATTCAACATATGACAAATTTTATATGAATCTGGGGTAGAACTTCAAGATCTACAATTATATATTTTTTTCAGAAAGTAATTCAACCTACAGAAACCATAATTCAAGTAAAAACATGCAGCTGATTTCAGAATTTCAGGGAGGAGATGTTTCGCTGAGAAAACAAGGAAAAATTTGATCTTTTTGAGCTATTGCATACATATCACATAAATTCAAGATCATGAACAATTTAAATAACTTCATAACATCCTCATAGCCCTAAATAAAATTTCCAAACCAAGGTTAGAATCCTACCTCAAGAAAGCCTCTTTCTTTCCCTCTTCTCTTTCTCTACCTTCCACCTTTCTTTCTCCTTGAAGAGCTAGGGGTTTCTTGAAATTTTTAGAAGTGAAATTAGGGTTTTTTTTAGAGTGTTGAAGAAATGAAGAGTTCGGCCATATGTGGGAGAATGGAGAAGAATAAAATGAAAGAAGAAGAAAATGAAAGAAGATTAAAGACGGAGAGAGAAAGAATTCTTAGAAAATATCTCTCTCTAGAACCTCCTTAGGATAAGCATGCTTCTTGGTAAAGTAACTATAGTGCCCTTCCAAAACTACCCCTCAAGTTTCAAGTATTTACAAGTTTGCCATTACTTTATGCACACCCTCCTTTACTATACACACCCCTCTTTTAGACCAAAAGACTATTGTGCCCTTCACCCTTCTAAATATTTACAAGTGTGCCACTAATCTCATCCCTTTTCACACTAGCCCCTCTCACACTAACCCACACCTTCAAAATTTACAAGTATGACATTACTTTAGACACCCACCATTACTCTACACACATTTCCACCCGTATTGCCCAATGACCAAAATGCCCTCACACCTTTCACGAAATTACCGTCTGGTACTAGCCACATACATGCCATATCACCTCTTATCAACTCCTTATACTTCCTCTACTCGTGCGTAGATGATTACCGTGTCAGTCGCAGTATAGGGCTAAACAGGCCATGACAAGTTGGGTTCATTTTGCCTCCCATACTTGCGAGCCATCTATTTTCACTTCCCCGGACATCCTTTTGAGTCCGTTTTAATTTTTTTTGCCTTCGCCGCTTCTTTTTTTTTGGTTCATCGGAAAGCAGGAAACCGTGCCTAAAGGCCGGCTGGCAGCGCGGCGCAAGAGCCCGGGGGAACCACTACACTAGCTACACTACGGGGGGGAGGGGAAATGTTTCGAACCCTACCTAGCTACACTACAGCCCGGGTGCCAATGCGCTAAAGGCCTCCGACGCTTCTTGATTCCTCTAGGATCATCCCTAGCATCAGACATTTTGAGTATCAAAATTGTGGTTCGAAGGTTTTGCATAGTATGCAATATATCACTTTCTCTTACTATAGAACATGGATCAAACAAATAAATGAAAAAAAAATTTAAACCAAGATTTAGATGAAGCCAAATATAATTCAATAGGTATTAATTGAAAATACAAACGGTTTGCGCTACTTTCAATAGCATTAACGATAAATGCTTCCACTTTGTTTTTTTGGTAAGTACTTTGTTTTTTATTTATTATACACGCAGGGAATCAAAAATCCACACCGTTAAATGCCATTGATTTCAGGGTGTCAAAATGGCCCACCCGGGCCGGCCCGGCCCAAAAGAGACCCGGGCCGGCCCGGTTTTTATATAAAAAATTAAAAAAAATTTAAAAAACTAAAAAATCTAAAATCTAAAATAAAAAAAATCAAAAAAAATCTATAATCTAATATCTAAAAATCTAAAATATTAACATGTAAAAATTCTAAACAAACATAGAACACTTCTAAAAAATCAAACATTTAAAAACATGAAAAAAAGTTTAAACATGTACAAAAATCTTAAAAAATATAAATAGTTCAAATTAACGTTTTAATTACCTACTAAATTTTTTGGGTAAGTTAACAATATATATTTAATTGTATATGTTAATGTTACTAACAATACAAGAAACAATTAATATATAACAAATAGTTTAATCCCAAAATTCTCGAAGGTCCCGGGTTGAACCTTTAAATTTTATTAATTGAAATTTTTTTGGGGGGACATAGGTTGGCCAGCCTTACCCCTCATACATTGGCCAAAAAAAGAAACTAATACATGTTATAAACTACTAATACAAGTAAATATATCAAGTCTCTTCTTCTTCTTCTTCCTCTTTTTCTTCAGAGTCTTCAGAAAGGTCGGTCTGATATTGGGTTCTCGATTCAGCCCTGAACCAATCCTTCGCACAAACCGACATGTCTACTATATCTGGCTTCAGCCGTGACCTCTTGTTGCTAAGAACACGACTATCTGCACTAAAAGCAGACTCCGAAGCAATAGTGGATATGGGTACGACTAACAAATCACGAGCCATCATGAAAAGAATTGGATAACTATTCTTATATTGTTTCCACCATGACAGAACATCAAAACTGTCATTATTCAAGTCTTCTTCAGAAAATGGACAAGAACTTGACAAATACGTAGACAGTTCACTAGAAGAACTATCTGTGTCAGATGTTCTTTGCTTCTTCTTGCCCATAAGCAGGCGGACTATGCTTGGAGCACTTGAAGATGCTTGAACAATAGATGTGTGTGCAGAACTACCATATCGTGTCTCATATACAGCAAAAAGTGATCTTAAGCTATTCTTAAAACTAGCTTTGTGTTGTTCTGCTTCAGCTTGAAGGTTCAAGTTTTCGTAATAGGTATCTAAGAAGTCAAGTATTACATCCTCCTTAAAACGGGGATCTAAAACCTTCGCTAAAGAGTATAGCAAATGAACAGGATTCCAATACTTACGGAGTTTAATCTCCATCTGTTCTATCATTGCTTTAAGGTCTAGAGTCCTAATGGTGTCATTATCTCTATGTTTTTGTATAACTTCATAGATCACCGCTAATTGGTCTAAGCCTAGAACTGAAGTGGAGTAGCAAACACCAGAAAACTTTTTTGTTGTCAAGTAAAAAATTTCAAAAAAAATCATAAAGTTCATCTATAATTAGCCACTCATAATCACTAATTTCATAATCACTATCATTTGCAAGGTATGCACTTGCAAACTCACTAAGTTGGGTTCTATTCTGTCTCATACAACGTATCATTAGATCGTTGAATTCCACCTATGGGAGACACTAAATTTAAATGCTATATAAGGCAGTTGGTTACTACGACAAAACTGCCTATATTCCCTCTTTTTTTGAATTAGTTGTAATTAAAAGCATAAGGCTTCTAGCCTTTTCCAGATAAACAGAAGCAAGTTTAAGACCATCCTGAACTACTAAGTTTAACACATGGCATGCACAACGTTGATGAAAAATTAACCCATCTAGATCTGGGTTTAATTGACATTGCAAAAAATTAATGGCTAAAGTATTATTCGAAACATTATCAAAAGTAATTGTAAATTTTTTTTTCTCAATATCATAATCACGACAAATATTTTGCAAAGTCCTACCAATAACCACACCCTTGTGTGCATGCTCTAACACCTTAAAACCAATAATTCTTTTCTGAATGATATAATCGTGATCTGCAAAATAGGCCGTAAGACATATGTATGATGCACCCCCATTTTGTAGTCCATATGTCAGAAGTTAATGAAATCCTAGATTCTAAATTAATAAAAAGCTGATGCATATTTGCATGTCCTTCATGAAAAACAGTCATACAATCTTTTCTAAGAGTGTTCCTAGACACTTTTCTAAATGCAGTGTTAAATGCATTTTGCTGTAATCGCTCTAATTCTGGGCTTTCAGCATAATTTATAGGTAGTTCTTTGCTTAACACAAATCTAGCCATCTCTTTTCTCATATTTTCAACAGAATATGAGAAAGGAGTAAGAGAGGAAGATGATGAAGATAAATTTAATGTTGATTGTCTAGCATCTTTTTAACATGCGATTTCACGTGGCTTAGCAGATGTGAAGTGCCGGCAGTATGTGCGGCAGCAAAACTAGATCTACATACCTTACAAAAGGCACGAATTTGTTCGATGCCATTACTATCTTTTACCATTTCACGTGAAAAGTGATCCCAAACACCGGACTTTGGTCCTTTCTTTTGGGTTTGTGTAGTAGGTGCAGGCATATGTGAAGCATGTGATGATGTTTGTGCCGGTGAACTTGTGTACGTGTGAGTAGCATGCAAGAAAGGTGAATGTGCAGTTGGTGGCATGACGGGGCTAGGATTATTACTAGCCACATAGTTATCAGTTTCTTGTGTTTCAATATCTGATATAAGACGGTCATAGACCGGTGATGTTGGGTTCGCATCTCTATTACGTAATAACTCAGCATAAAATTCATAATCGACAGTATTAGTATCATCTAAATTAAAGTTCATATTGATATTCCTAGATCGAGACGGTCCTGCCATTATGCTAAACTAAGATTTATACTACAGGAATCTGTTTGAGTATGACCGGCGCTTGTAGAGCCTGTTAGTAGCTAGAGACCGTCGCAGGAAGCTTGCTCTGTATTAGCGAGAGACCGGACGTAGAGAATTGGAGTAGCGAGACGGTAGACGGTAGTAGCGAGATTGACGATTGTAGAGACGGTAGACGATAGTAGCGAGAGTCCGAGCGTTGTAGAACACCGGGTAGAGAATTGGAGTTTAGAGAATTGGAGTGTAGAGGTTTTGTGAGTGTAGAAATAAGAGGGGAGGGAGGGTTTTTATAGAGTGTTGGATGGTTAAAAAAATATAAAAATTAATTTTTTGTTGCCAAACGGGCAAATTTCTGCCCGTTTGGCAACGTGCAGAAATTAAACGGGCAGAAATTTGCCCATTGGGCAAGTTTTTGCCCAGCCCGGGCCGGGCCCGAGCTTTTGCCCGGGCCGGGGGTTGCCCTAGCCCGGCCCTGGGGCTGGGCCCGGGCCGCAGCCCGGCCCGAGAATGAGGTCCCGGGCCCGGGCCGGCGGGCCCCCGGGCCTTTTTGCCACCCTGACATTGATTAGATAAAACCATGTATAAATATAATTTCAAAACATTCTGAGATTATTTGCTCATATAACAAGCAAGCAGAAATTCACCGCACTGTGGTACTGTAAAGGCTTTCGAATCTTGACCGCCTCGATGAACGAGGAAGATATATTGAAATCCTCTGAAATTTTGTTTCTACGTAATTTTTACCTTGTAGGTCACATGATCGATGAACGAAGAAGAAATGGTGCAGGACAAACCGCAGTGCATTTTGAACCCAAAAGAAAAGCAACCGGCATTTTCCCCCTTTAAGTCCTAAGCATAGAGTAGGCATGTCCTGCAAATCATTTAAGACCAACACAGATATGCACAAAATACCGAAAACAGATATACTCAATTACAACTCTTTTAAAAGGAAAACATGACGTCCAAATACAGAGAAACTGAAACTACAAACCTTAGGTCATATGCCTTACAATTATTTGAAACGACACACTATTATAACAATAAACTAGGTATTGACTACTACTACTCAGTGTGATGCTCAATAGGCTCTGGATTCTCAAGATTTGAGCTTTCTCCATAACCACCTCCAGCACTTAGCAGAAGCAAATTATCAACCGTCAGATTAGTTAGTAAATCCCCAAAAACTATGAGAGAAGACATGTGAGATCCGCATATAACACTTGTAAATAGAGCAAAATAATAGGAGTAATATCATGATCACTAAACATGGTAGCTAGAGAAGCATCGTGTAAGGCAAATGGTAGGATATGTGACATAGAGATAATATGATGTGCATGTCTACATGGCTATGCTGGTGAACCGGCTATTCTGTACTAGTATTGTAACTCATGCTTGAGGGTACAATATGCAACATACAAACTCACCCATGCTAAAAGGGACGCTCACTCAGGACAGATACAATCAAATACATCAACATGAACGATCAGACACAATAAGAGGAATGGTCAGATGCAGTAGGGGTGGCTCCAGTTGCTCCCGCACCCTCAATAACATAAGTCACCACATCCCTAGGTATTTGGTGCAAATCTAGATAATCATGTGTGATGCATATGGAATACAATGTAAAGTGTCATGTATAATAGTAATGTCAGAGGCAATATCAAAATTAATGTCACAAGTGTATGTGTAGATTGAACATCATGTAAATAATAATGTGTAATGTATGGATTCAAATAAAATGCTCAATGTCATTTATATTCCTGTATTGAGTTAGATTGTATAGTGGGACTTACTTGGTACATATCATATAATAATAGAATAAGTCACTATGTGTAGCCCAAAGGCAATATCATGAGTCAATCTTTAAAGTTAAGAATATGGGCAATCATGGATAATATCCGTAAAGTATCCATATCAATCCGATATAATGTGATATCCAAGTGAATAAGACCAATCAATCCAAGCATCGGATTTTTCAACAATATAGTCATATAATGAACAATGGCTTCCTATAATGATTAACTGAGATCAAACCCAACTTTATAATATTTATGCATGCATAAGTATATCCTACAATTAATTGTGATTCATTTTCCAATTCAGTCTCAAGTTTACATTTGCTCAAAACAAATTCATCATCAAAATATAGATATAAATCGATACACATCCACGAATTTCCAATCAATCAGAGACAACAAAAACCCATGGCCACTGGCCAGATCCATCAAGGAAAACAGGTATAAAAGTTGCATCCAAAGGCACATCCAAAGCACAAGGCAGACCACAAATAAAGGCCCCAGAATCAGCAAACAGAGGCACCCAAGACTTGGGCCAAGACAACAACAAAAGGCAAGCAGCTAGCAAAATCAACAAACAGAGGTGGCCAATGATGTGGTTGAGAAGTAAACAAAAGCAGCCAAGTGAGACGACACAAGGAGCAAACAGAGGTGACAACACATGAGGCGACGAAACAAGCAAATAAAGGCAATAGCATAAGAAAACAGAGGCGGCGTATAAGCGACAGCCACAATGTAGCAGGTAAGGAGCCAACAGAGGCGTCCAATAAAGGTAGTACAAGCAACAAAAGGCGCCTGACACAAGGGGTGGTAGCACAAGCATACAAAGGTAGCAGCACAAGAGGTGGCAACAAGGGAGCAGGCAAAGGAGCTAGCAGAAGTGGTCAATTGAGGCAGTACAAGCAACAAAATAGGTGGCCAGGCAACAGTTCCAGTGGCAAAGAGAGGGACAACAAGGCAGCAGGAAAGGGCAAACAGAAGCGGTCATAAGCAATACTGGCAGTAAAACAGAGGTGGCAGTAAAATAAGCAAACGAGACGGAAGCACAAGTAAACAGAGGCCATAACAAAAGCATAGAGGTGACCATAAGGCAGCAAGTAAAGAGCAAAAAGAGATGACCAAAGTGTCAATACAAGAATCAAATAGAGGTGGCAACAGCACGAGCCGCAAGCAACAAGACAACAACAAACAGAGGCGGCAACAAGAAGAGCAGCACCAGTCGAAACAAAGGTGGCAACAAGCGGAAGCAATACACCTCGAAAGCAACACTAATTACAAAGCATGGCACAATCACTAGCTTAGACAAACATCGTTACACAGGTATAATTTCAGTCAATATCACAACCAAAACAAGGAAAAGTCCAATCAAATCTCACGGTCAGGGGTCAAAACACCAATTTCCAATAACTTATACGCAATCCAAGCATCGAGGGAGATCCAGTTTGTCGAGGTCGTAAAATAGTTTGGAGGGATCTACCTTTCACCGAAATTGAAGGGCATCAAAATCAAAGTTGGAGACCTTGTTGCGGCGCTGTTCTTCGTGGCTACGGTTGCCTCCAGGGTTGGGGTGAGTTTCTGAGGGAAATATGATGTAAGAAGCAAGAAGCAAGCTCAAGCGAATGAGAACAAGAGCAAGACCCATGAAATTTATGTTCAAAAATTAGGGTTAGGGTTTCATTGACAAGAGAGTAAATAAAAGAGAGAAGAGAGAAGAGAGAAGAGAGAGAGAGAGAGAGAGAGAGAGAGAGAGAGAGAGAGAGAGACACGGAACCGTTGCTGGATCATAGGAGAGGGGGTGACAACATGGGTCACGACACGCGCCCATGTTGCTATGGAACACATGATAACAGCCCACGCGAAGAGTCGCGAGCCAAGAAAAATAGAAAGGAAGGAAACAAATGAAAGAAGAAGAAGTATCAAGGGGGGACGGGCTAAGGGGGGATGAGGTTTTTAAATTGGGTTGAGTCGGGTTTAAAATAAGTGGGTTGCATTTTCGGTTTTAAAAGCAAACTGGTTTGAGTTAAAAATAAGGAAAATAAATTATAAAAAATATAGAAAATTTTCTAAAAATTATAGAAAATGTTATGAATGTATTATATAGGCCCATGCAGTGTTGATCATATCCAGTAGGAAATTAGGAGCTTGTATTCTATATGAATATAGTATCCTACCATTGTATGAACTCTTCCATATTCTCATATAAATACAGGCCTGGAATCTTCCCCATAAAGCACTTCACAACACGTTATAAACAATCTCTTCATGTGAGAGAGGGCCTGGACGTCGCAAAAACTTTGAATGACGACGAAGGATTGTTCGCGCACGGACGAGAAATCAAAACCCCATGTCTGTCTTCTTCGATCTTGAGGTATAACTAAAAATCCATCAATTTTAATTCATGATCATGATACTTATGGTGTAAAATACCCAAGATCAAACACTACCAAAATTAGGGGGAAGGGCGGCGGCCAGAATTAGGGGGAAGGGCGGCGGCCTCTGGCCGCCGACCCTAGGGTAGCGACCAATGGCCACCAGCCTATAACCCCCAAGGGGAGAGGGTAGCGGCCTATGGCCACCGACCCACAGGCGACGGCCAAACAACCGCCAGTCATGTCGACCGAATCAATTAAACAAATAATAATAACATGTATATCGACCGACCAATGGGCCTTTATGCCGCCAGTTACCCCGATGCCTCCTTGGCATCGGCTATACACCGCCGCCAATGACATCGGCAACAACCATAACCCTAACCATAGGGTTCCCAAAAAATAAAAATAAAAATAACCCCTCGCTGGCGGCCCCTAGCTGTCAGCAACCCACCGCTGCCCAGCTGTGGTGGTGTGCCGCTGCTACAGGTGGTGGTGCCCCTAAACCTCCCCCGATAGACGTGCTTTTGCTGCTGGGGGCGGTGGCCGCAACCCCCCATCCAGACATGCTTTAGCCCAAAACAAAAAAATATTTCCTTATGGGTTGACTTGGCCTATAAAGAAATTCAAAAAAGGGAAAATTTGGTTGCAGACCGAAGCCTACAACATCGGGCTTCGGCATGCGGGCCAAAAAAAGAGCGGGGGGTCAGAGCTGCGTGCTTCAGCCCCCCAAAAAACAAAAAAGGAGTATAATAGGGTGGTGATTCGGGTTCAATATTACATATTTACCCCCCCCATTTAGCCCTATTTTGTGCTCATGAGATGCTACATTGTTCTCTAATTCATACGTATTTTCTACACATTTATTTATTAGAGAAAACCCACTATTTGAGCACAAAACAGCAAATAATGAAGTATTTCTGCACTTATTATATTTTTCTTAGCACCGTCTCGATCTCACGATTCCAACGACTATTTATTTGTATTTTTCTGAGTTCTGTGCTAATTTCTATGAATTTTTGAATGCAGAATACCATTTATTGGAATTAAATAAAGTTGGCACGAATCTTGGCGCAATGCGTGGACGCATCAGAACAGTTCCCGCCTTCATCCGACGGCTATCAGAAGCGGGCTACGTGGAAATACCGCAGCCGTTGGATTTTAATCCAACGGCCCACGTCTTCGATCCAACGCAGCGAAGCGGGCTTCGTTTCAACCGTTGGATGATGATCCAACGGCCCAGCGCGAAGCGGATATCAGCGACGATCGGGGACACGCGGCGGCGATCCGTGCACTCCCGCTTGATCGGACGGTTCGCGTCGAATTTGAAATCGTGACTTCCGCATGGCGACGTGGCGTCATCTGCTTCGTCCGCGCATTCATCCAACGGTCGGGCGTGAAGCGGAAACGAGCGAATCGCCGAATCCTCTTGTCCACGTGGCTTCTTTTCCGCCGCTCGATCGCGATCTAACGAACCAAAATCACCCCGCCTGAAGCAAAATGCAGCGGCTACGTGGCTTCCTATCCACCGTTGCCTCGAGATCCTACGGTCGAAATGTATTCCGAGCGGGTTTCGGAGATTAAGCGGGCGCGTGCGGATGGATCCGATATGAAGGGCCACGTGTCGCCACGAGGAGCGATCCCGCTTGATCGGACGGCCCAGTTTTGATCCGCTTTAGATCTGCGGCTGGGATGGATTCGGGTGCGGGTTTTAAACCCAATAAGCTTCTAAAACCCGCAATGATTTATATTTAAGCGTATTTAGGGTTTTTTGAGCGTATTCAAGCAGTTTGGGGGCGTATTTTGAGCGTATTGGAGGCTCTAGGAGCCGTATTCTCCCCCTGAAAAATTCTGTAAAATTCCAGAGGCTTGTTTTATTATTTTCAGAGAGTTTGAAGTATTTTCAAGGAGAATTGGTGATATTTTCTTCAACTTCTACCTCGTATTTTAGTGTTTTTCATCGTATTTTGCTATGAATTCAATGTTTTTGGCTATGGAAATTGTTTATTCTGAAATTATGAGTAGCTAGAACTTATTTGTGCTTGGTATGGAGTAGTTAGGGGATATTATTCGTGTTTATTTGGTTGAAATTCCTTGTGCTAAATCGTAAAACGTCGCTAAAATTGTAATCGTTGTTCGTAAATCGACTTTTTTAGATTCCAAAAGAATTAATTTAGTTGATGATCGCCCCAAAAGGGTGAGATTTGATCTCCCCAAAAGGGAGTTTCATACCGTAGTTTTGATCTCTCCAAAAGAGAGTTTCATATCGTATTATAATCTTAGCGACGATCTCATTGAATATTTTGTTTGAACCCCCAAAAGGGCATCTTCCGATGAATTGCTCCCAAAAGGAGAATTCATTGAGTTATATTGGATATTCTCCCGGTGAATTGCTCTCAAAAAGAGAATTCATTGTGATATATTCATCGACCAAATTAATACGAATCGTTGATCCTAACGAACCCATACCATGTGCAAACTTTTTATAGGTATTTTCGTACACGTATTTCTATGTTTATATTGTTCACGTGTTCACATCACCATCACCGTCACCATTGTTGAAGTGTTTAGTCTCTTTCCGATAGATTTCTATTTGATTTGAATTGTGGTTGCAACAGATTTCTTCCCGTGGATTCGACATCTGGACTCCCAGATTTTACTACTTGTACGGACTCTTGCACTTGAGAGAGAGCACTTTTTTCGGTCCCACCAAGTTTTTGGCGCCGTTGCACGATCTCCTGGAGAAATACGCACAGTAGCCGCTCCAAAAGTCCCAAAATACGCCAGAGACTGTTCTTCCTATTCTCAGAGAGTTTTGGGTTCTAAGGAGGAGATTTGGTGATAATTTCTTGAACTTATACCCCGTATTTGGTGTATTTCTTTGTATTTTGCTATCTAAACGATGTATTTTGCTGTCAAATCTGATTTTTATTGCACCATGCGTGGCTAATCTCTTTGTGCTATGGTTGTGATGTAGTTAGGAGTATGTAGTTGCTAAATCTCGTGTCTTTAGCCCTATTATCATGTCCAAATTGCTAGTTTTGTTGATTTCTACAACGTATTTGATGGGTATTTGCTTACTATCGATATTGTTGATGTGCCCTATGGCTAGGCCCTGATAAGGCTAGCCAATTTGTGTTTTCTAATCTGAACTTATCGCTGCGATTATTGTTTAATGAAATCAACATTGCTAGTAATACGTTTAAGGCTATTTTGACTAGTTTTCATCGATTTATCTTCCGACGCCTTCACGCCTTGACCGGGTGAAGCGTTGTGTGACATTAAAAGACGTGAAATTTCAGCGACTATAAACTCCTAATGAACTCACAACCGTAGCATACTTGTCTCATCGAATTCCAAACTTTCGTGATACCGTAATATTTTTAGGAACCACTTTCTTTGTTACAAATCCTTACACTATTTTTCACCTTCACAAAGGTGGTCGTTTTCTTAACCGTATATTATATTTGATTAGTTGAATTTGTGTTATCTCAGGTCGACTTGTCCCGAGGATTCGACTCTGGACTCTCCAGGTACTACTTGCACGATCTCCTGCGCTTGGGAGTAAAGCTCACATTGTTTTGAGAGAGGCAAGTTTTTGGCGCCGTTGCCCTTTTGGGGGTTTGCTTACTATCGATATTGTTGATGTGCCCTATGGCTAGGCTCTCTCAAAAAAAAAACTTGGTGGGACCGAAAAAGGTGCTCTCTCTCAAGTGCAAGAGTCCGTACAAGTAGTAAAATCTGGGAGTCCAGATGTCGAATCCACGGGAAGAAATCTGTTGCAACCACAATTCAAATCAAATAGAAATCTATCGGAAAGAGACTAAACACTTCAACAATGGTGACGGTGATGGTGATGTGAACACGTGAACAATATAAACATAGAAATACGTGTACGAAAATACCTATAAAAAGTTTGCACATGGTATGGGTTCGTTAGGATCAACGATTCGTATTAATTTGGTCGATGAATATATCACAATGAATTCTCTTTTTGAGAGCAATTCACCGGGAGAATATCCAATATAACTCAATGAATTCTCCTTTTGGGAGCAATTCATCGGAAGATGTCCTTTTGGGGGTTCAAACAAAATATTCAATGAGATCGTCGCTAAGATTATAATACGATATGAAACTCTCTTTTGGAGAGATCAAAACTACGGTATGAAAATCCCTTTTGGGGAGATCAAATCTCACCCTTTTGGGGCGATCATCAACTAAATTAATTCTTTTGGAATCTAAAAAAGTCGATTTACGAACAACGATTACAATTTTAGCGACGTTTTACGATTTAGCACAAGGAATTTCAACCAAATAAACACGAATAATATCCCCTAACTACTCCATACCAAGCACAAATAAGTTCTAGCTACTCATAATTTCAGAATAAACAATTTCCATAGCCAAATACATTGAATTCATAGCAAAATACGATGAAAAACACTAAAATACGAGGTAGAAGTTGAAGAAAATATCACCAATTCTCCTTGAAAATACTTCAAACTCTCTGAAAATAATAAAACAAGCCTCTGGAATTTTACAAAATTTTTCAGGGGGAGAATACGGCTCCTAGAGCCTCCAATACGCTCAAAATACGCCCCCAAACTGCTTGAATACGCTCAAAAAAACCCTAAATACGCTTAAATATAAATCATTGCGGGTTTTAGAAGCTTATTGGGTTTAAAACCCGCACCCGAATCCATCCCAGCCGCAGATCTAAAGAGGATCAAAACTGGGCCGTCCGATCAAGCGGGATCGCTCCTCGTGGCGACACGTGGCCCTTCATATCGGATCCATCCGCCCGCGCCCGCTTAATCTCCGAAACCCGCTCGGAATACATTTCGACCATAGGATCTCGAGGCAACGGTGGATAGGAAGCCACGTAGCCGCTGCATTTTGCTTTAGGCGGGGTGATTTTGGTTCGTTAGATCGCGATCGAGCGGCGGAAAAGAAGCCACGTGGACAAGAGGATTCGGCGCTTCGCTCGTTTCCGCTTCACGCCCGACCGTTGGATGAATGCGCGGACGAAGCAGATGACGCCACGTCGCCATGCGGAAGTCGCGATTTCAAATTCGACGCGAACCGTCCGATCAAGCGGGAGTGCACGGATCGCCGCCGCGTGTCCCCGATGGTCGTTGATATCCGCTTCGCGCTGGGCCGTTGGATCATCATCCAACGGTTGAAACGAAGCCCGCTTCGCTGCGTTGGATCGAAGACGTGGGCCGTTGGATTAAAATCCAACGGCTGCGGTATTTCCACGTAGCCCGCTTCTGATAGCCGTCGGATGAAGGCGGGAACTGTTCTGATGCGTCCACGCATTGCGCCAAGATTCGTGCCAACTTTATTTAATTCCAATAAATGGTATTCTGCATTCAAAAATTCATAGAAATTAGCACAGAACTCAGAAAAATACAAATAAATAGTCGTTGGAATCGTGAGATCGAGACGGTGCTAAGAAAAATATAATAAGTGCAGAAATACTTCATTATTTGCTGTTTTGTGCTCAAATAGTGTGTTTTCTCTAATAAATAAATGTGTAGAAAATACGTATGAATTAGAGAACAATGTAGCATCTCATGAGCACAAAATAGGGCTAAATGGGGGGGGGGGTAAATATGTAATATTGAACCCGAATCACACCCCCCAACTAGCGATTTGCTAGTCTCTAGCAAAAAGAGCGATAAATACGGATGATTAATTAAAACAATAAGTTCTTTCAAATCGCTCATGGCATGGTTCAATAATACGCATTCCAACATGATCTTGACCATCAATATACACATACATGAACAAAATCAATCACATGAAATTTTCTCTAATTTAGTATGAATAAATAACATGCAAGCATCGTTTTGCGCAAGCGAAAGTATAACACGTCGTTATAAACTAGTATTCGTGTTTCCAAGGAATTGGCCTATCAAAACAATCACTCAAATTATGGGTATTGAAGTTGCTTAATATATTCACCATTCTTTTCTTTTATTCGTTCTGCGTAACGCGCATCAAGCAACATTCGCAGAAAAAAGTATAACTTGGATCGCTCCATCAAATGAGTGAGTTTCCGGTCAATGGCTCCCAAATCAGACGATCATAGGGCATTAGGCCAAGAAGGACCCCTCGGACTGTACTACTCGAGCCAACCAAGTTATTTATTAGTGACATACTCATTTATTAATTTTTCATCGTTCATTTTTCATTCTTTTTTTTTTCTTCTTTGTAAGCAACTCAAAACCCATTCTTTCGAACATAAACATTAATAACCATGGCCACATTCCTCTTCAACTTGAAGACTATCCTTAAAAATCGTGTATACTTAAGCTTTTTCCATCACATTAGCATGCATGAAACCAATTCAAACTATTTCGAGATATTAATCATGGAAATTGAAAATTTTCATGAATAGCATATTAACGGCAATTCCATGAAGGAAAAATAATTAATCAAGCCATAAACAATTTTTAGAACACAATTAATGTATAATCATCCGCATTAGAGGCATATGCATGAGTTTTAAAATGATGAGATTTGGCGATTTATTCTTCTCAAAAAAAAATCCTAAGGTCTCATACACACCCCCCAACTAAAGATGGACATTGTCCTCAATGTCGGAAGAAGTACGAGTTTATTCAAGCAAGCAACCTAGAAAGCATATAAAAACTACACTACTGGAAAGAACACACCGTGATCAAATGACGGATCCCAAATCTTTGATGGTGGAGGAAGTTGTTCAATTTGCTCCTTGCGCTCCTCGACGATTATTCTTCCTCCAAAAACTAATTTGGACCCCAGCAACACAACTCCAAGCATCTCTATAAGCTGTTTGCCAATGTCCTGCGAGAGATGAGTTATGTCAGTCCAAATTATTTTAAAATTATTCTCTATAAAAATATTCCAAATATAGTCATCAAAATAAGTGAAAGAAATTAAAGCAAGTTGACGACTACTCCCTGAAAGATTTGCACTACTCTCTGTACGATGCTCGTTCATTGTGGAGAGGGATAAATGATTTTGGGACAAAACTGGAAGAGGGAATGGCTCTGGCTCCATGGCGATAATCTCAAAACCTTTGTCCCTAGCTGTCTCCTCCTCTCGTTCATCCAAAATTGCTAGCTCATCCTCTCTTTTGCACACACTTCCTGCCACGTGGATATTTATATTCGTGTCCTCGCTCGGTATTCCTGCAATAGAAGATGAACTCGTATTAGATTCTTGAAATCGAGTTTCAAAAGCATTACCTTCTTCTAAGCAAGCGGCAATCAAATTAAGATTTTCAATGGAATTTTGAATCTGCCGACTCCGAGCAAGGAAATTCTCCTGGAATTGATGGGATGTGGCCTCCTGAGTCTGAATAGTCTGGTAAGCTTCCTCTTTCAAGGATTGCAAAGGTACGTCTACGCTTTGCTCTTCTTGATCGAGGCACGAAGGCTCCATTGAATCGCTCTCTGAAGTCTCTTCCACGGTTTCTTCGTTTTCTTGCAGAGACTCCATGTATTCCCACGCCACTGTCGGCGTCATGCTTCCCAATAATTCCTGCAGCTGAGGTTGTAGTCCTTCTAAGAAGAACTCCATAAGCTCTTCATTTGTGAAACCATGCTGCGGATAGCTCGATATAATGTCTGTGAACCTTCTCCAGGCCTGAAAGAAAGTTTCACAGTCAGTTTGATTAAAATTAACAATTTTGAGCTTTTCCATTCTATGTTTGTGTGCATTTGCATATCGTGCATCATAAAGATTGTTTGTGCAATAGAAGTTCATGAATTCCATTTTGAAATAAAATAAAATAAAATAATAATAAAAAAGTTTATGTACAGTAAAGTGGAAAGATCTCACCGAAGGTCCTCTAAATGAAATAAACCGTAGTCACAAACCATTCCTCCCCGGCAACGGCGCCAAAAACTTGGTGGGACCGAAAAAGGTGCTCTCTCTCAAGTGCAAGAGTCCGTACAAGTAGTAAAATCTGGGAGTCCAGATATCGAATCCACGGGAAGAAATCTGTTGCAACCACAATTCAAATCAAATAGAAATCTATCGGAAAGAGACTAAACACTTCAACAATGGTGACGGTGATGGTGATGTGAACACGTGAACAATATAAACATAGAAATACGTGTACGAAAATACCTATAAAAAGTTTGCACATGGTATGGGTTCGTTAGGATCAACGATTCGTATTAATTTGGTCGATGAATATATCACAATGAATTCTCTTTTTGAGAGCAATTCACCGGGAGAATATCCAATATAACTCAATGAATTCTCCTTTTGGGAGCAATTCATCGGAAGATGCCCTTTTGGGGGTTCAAACAAAATATTCAATGAGATCGTCGCTAAGATTATAATACGATATGAAACTCTCTTTTGGAGAGATCAAAACTACGGTATGAAACTCCCTTTTGGGGAGATCAAATCTCACCCTTTTGGGGCGATCATCAACTAAATTAATTCTTTTGGAATCTAAAAAAGTCGATTTACGAACAACGATTACAATTTTAGCGACGTTTTACGATTTAGCACAAGGAATTTCAACCAAATAAACACGAATAATATCCCCTAACTACTCCATACCAAGCACAAATAAGTTCTAGCTACTCATAATTTCAGAATAAACAATTTCCATAGCCAAATACATTGAATTCATAGCAAAATACGATGAAAAACACTAAAATACGAGGTAGAAGTTGAAGAAAATATCACCAATTCTCCTTGAAAATACTTCAAACTCTCTGAAAATAATAAAACAAGCCTCTGGAATTTTACAAAATTTTTCAGGGGGAGAATACGGCTCCTAGAGCCTCCAATACGCTCAAAATACGCCCCCAAACTGCTTGAATACGCTCAAAAAACCCCAAATACGCTTAAATATAAATCATTGCGGGTTTTAGAAGCTTATTGGGTTTAAAACCCGCACCCGAATCCATCCCAGCCGCAGATCTAAAGCGGATCAAAACTGGGCCGTCCGATCAAGCGGGATCGCTCCACGTGGCGACACGTGGCCCTTCATATCGGATCCATCCGCACACGCCCGCTTAATCTCCGAAACCCGCTCGGAATACATTTCGACCGTAGGATCTCGAGGCAACGATGGATAGGAAGCCACGTAGCCGCTGCATTTTGCTTCAGGCGGGGTGATTTTGGTTCGTTAGATCGCGATCGAGCGGCGGAAAAGAAGCCACGTGGACAAGAGGATTCGGCGCTTCGCTCGTTTCCGCTTCACGCCCGGCCGTTGGATGAATGCGCGGACGAAGCAGATGACGCCACGTCGCCATGCGGAAGTCGCGATTTCAAATTCGACGCGAACCGTCCGATCAAGCGGGAGTGCACGGATCGCCGCCGCGTGTCCCCGATCGTCGCTGATATCCGCTTCGCGCTGGGCCGTTGGATCATCATCCAACGGTTGAAACGAAGCCCGCTTCGCTGCGTTGGATCGAAGACGTGGGCCGTTGGATTAAAATCCAACGGCTGCGGTATTTCCACGTAGCCCGCTTCTGATAGCCGTCGGATGAAGGCGGGAACTGTTCTGATGCGTCCACGCATTGCGCCAAGATTCGTGCCAACTTTATTTAATTCCAATAAATGGTATTCTGCATTCAAAAATTCATAGAAATTAGCACAGAACTCAGAAAAATACAAATAAATAGTCGTTGGAATCGTGAGATCGAGACGGTGCTAAGAAAAATATAATAAGTGCAGAAATACTTCATTATTTGCTGTTTTGTGCTCAAATAGTGTGTTTTCTCTAATAAATAAATGTGTAGAAAATACGTATGAATTAGAGAACAATGTAGCATCTCATGAGCACAAAATAGGGCTAAATGGGGGGTGTAAATATGTAATATTGAACCCGAATCACACCCCCCAACTAGCGATTTGCTAGTCTCTAGCAAAAAGAGCGATAAATACGGATGATTAATTAAAACAATAAGTTCTTTCAAATCGCTCATGGCATGGTTCAATAATACGCATTCCAACATGATCTTGACCATCAATATACACATACATGAACAAAATCAATCACATGAAATTTTCTCTAATTTAGTATGAATAAATAACATGCAAGCATCGTTTTGCGCAAGCGAAAGTATAACACGTCGTTATAAACTAGTATTCGTGTTTCCAAGGAATTGGCCTATCAAAACAATCACTCAAATTATGGGTATTGAAGTTGCTTAATATATTCACCATTCTTTTCTTTTATTCGTTCTGCGTAACGCGCATCAAGCAACATTCGCAGAAAAAAGTATAACTTGGATCGCTCCATCAAATGAGTGAGTTTCCGGTCAATGGCTCCCAAATCAGACGATCATAGGGCATTAGGCCAAGAAGGACCCCTCGGACTGTACTACTCGAGCCAACCAAGTTATTTATTAGTGACATACTCATTTATTAATTTTTCATCGTTCATTTTTCATTCTTTTTTTTTTCTTCTTTGTAAGCAACTCAAAACCCATTCTTTCGAACATAAACATTAATAACCATGGCCACATTCCTCTTCAACTTGAAGACTATCCTTAAAAATCGTGTATAATCATGGATAGCATATTAACGGCATATTTCGAGATATTAATAACCATGACCAACCAAGCTATTTCGAGATATTAATCATGGAAAGTGAAAATTTTCATGAATAGCATATTAACGGCAATTCCATGAAGGAAAAATAATTAATCAAGCCATAAACAATTTTTAGAACACAATTAATGTATAATCATCCGCATTAGAGGCATATGCATGAGTTTTAAAATGATGAGATTTGGCGATTTATTCTTCTCAAAAAAAAATCCTAAGGTCTCATACAGGTGGGCACCCGTAGCTTTTGCTACAGGCCTTGGTCCCAATAACCGGAAAAAAATAGAAAAAAAGTGGGGTAAATAAAAGGGGAAAAAGGAAAAGAAAAATCGGGGGAGGAATAGAAAATTTTCTTAAAATAAATAATATGGGGGTGTATCTCAATTTTTAAATTTTTTCCTGAACTACATACCATTACCTATGTTAATAATTCAATTTTCAGCATATTATTCATCTATGATGCCTATTTTAGGATCATTTAAATATGCTTCATATCACTTATTATTTGTCAGTTGCCTGAAATATTTTTCTGCTTACTTTTCGTAAGCATTCGCTTAATAATTATGAAGATCATGCGACCACTCTACCGTTAGTTACCTAACCTAACGGTGTATAATGTCGTCCTGTGATCCAATTAATTATTAAGCATAAAATATTTAAAATTTATTTATCCCGTGAATCTGCGATACTTGTGATATATGAAATGTGATGAAAATGTTTAGCATAAATTTGCATGAATGACTGTATTATGGTTTTGGATCGGCCTTTTTAAGTCCCACTTTTATTTTCCCGCACTTTTCTTTTCTTTTCGAGAGAAAATGTAGTGAGCAAAGTTATGTAATGCCCAAGACCGATGAAAATAATGAGATCGCATGCTACAAAGCATGGTTTGTAGCTCAGGGATTGTCTTAAAGACTGGGTATTGACTATGAAGAAACACACTCATCGATAATGGATGTCAACGCTTTTCGATTTTTAATAAGCTTAACAACAAAAGAAGGATAAAATATGCAGCTGATGGATGGTGTGACTGCATATTTATATGGAAATCTCAATAAAGAGATTTATATGAAACTTCCTGATGGATTTCAACTGCCTACAACTTTAAAATGATAGACATCGGGAGGTCTATTCTGTTAAGCTATAGAGATCATTATATGGTTTTAAACAATCAGAACGAATGTGGTACAGACTTAGCGAATTCCTTATACAACAAGGATTCTATAATAATGAAGTCTGTTCTTGCATCTTCTTAGGAGCAAAGGGAATAAGATTCGTAATAATTGTAGTCTGACGACTTGAATCTCATTAGATCTCCTAAAGAGATCACTGAGATATCTGCAAGCCTGACAAATGAATTTGAAATGAAAGACCTAGGCAAAAAAAATTATGTATTGGCTTACGGATTGAACATTTAAACGATGGAATCATGTTACATCAAACCACATATACAAAGAAATTATTACAAAGGTTTCGCATGGACCAATGTAATCTATTAAGTACACCTATGGTAATACGCTCTTTGGATGTATATAAAGACCAATTTCGTCTGCTGGAAGAGGGTGATGATGTTCTTGGTCCTGAAGTCCCTTATCTAAATGCAATTGGATCACTTCTTTATCTGGCCAACTGCACGCGTTCCGATATAGCATTTGTAGTGAATTTACTAGCCAGATACATTGCATCGCCCAGAAAGTGTCACTGGACCAGAGTTAAGCAATTTCTATGCCACCTCCAAGGGTCAACAGATTTGGGCTTATTTTATGAGAAAGAATCATCCTCCACTCTTGTTGGCTATGCAGATGTAGGCTACAAGTCCGATCCCCATAATGAGAAGTCACAAACTGGATACGTGTTTACCTACTGTGGGACCACCATCTCGTGGAAATCTGTCAAGCATATCATGATGGCGACCTCATCTAATCATTCAGAAATTATCGCCATCCATGAAGCAAGCAGAGAGTGTGTTTGGCTACGCTCAGTTATGCATCACATCCTGGTGACGACCAGATTGGAGATGGATGTGATCTTGAGTCTACCATCATCTTCGAAGATAATGCCGCCTGTATATCCAGCTACGTGGAGTTACATCAAAGGCGACAGGACAAAGCACAATTCTCAAAAATTCTTCTGGACTCATGACTTACAAAAGAACGGTGAGATCGTTGTGAAGTAAGTACAATCTAGTGAAAACCTGGCGAACATTTTCACTAAGTCACTTCCTACGGCCACTTTGAGGAAGTTTGTACAAAAGATTGGTATGAGGAGCTTAAGAGATCTGAAAGACTAAGAGCTTGCACCGATCAGGGGGAGTTAAAGGAGAATTGTACTCTTTTTCCTTAGCTATGGTTTCTTCCCACAGGGTTTTCCATAGCCAAAAGGCTTTAACGAGGCAAATCATATTAACCCAGGATCTCGAAGTATCCACCCATTGTGATACTCATATGGTGCTTAGAATCTCAAAGTATTCATGAGCAGAGTTCACACTTATGGCGGGATAAGGTGAGTGTTGTGAATGTATTATGTAGGCCCATGTAAATGCCCATGTAGGACTGATCCTATCCAATAGGAGATTAGAAGTTTGTATCCTACATGAATACGAAATCCTACCATTATATGAACTCTTCCATATTCCACTATAAATAAAGGCCTGGGGTCTCCCCCAGAAAGCACTTCACAACTTAAAATTAATTTTAACATCACATAAAATTTTAGACCATTACATTTGTAGTCCAAGAATTGTAGTCCGAATAACGGTACTCATTTGTTTATGGAAGTATTCAAACACTTAGGGCACGTTTCTTTTGTTGAATGTAGAGTGGAAAGTGGAATTTTTACACTGTCCACACACTATTCACGCACTATTCACAACTTTCTCAACTGATTTTCCTTTGGTCTGTTCCTTTTGTTGAGAATTTTGGGAGGAAAGTTGGATGAAGTGGATCCGAGCTGGCGCTACAATTCTCAAATCTGTAAATCCGCGGATTACACAAGATTCTGCTGAGAATGTTGATGGTTGGGCCCCACATTCTCTCTTTCCGCTTTCTCGTCCAATCGCAGCGGGCATCAACGGGCATCAACAATTCTTTTTGTTTTTTTAATTCGGACGGAGGCACTGTGCACCGAGAAGTGCAAGTGCTACGTGATTTTTTTGTCCGCATTCTCTTTTTTTATTCTTTTTAAATTGAATGGAGGCACTGTGCACTAAGAAGTGCACAGTGACTCCGTGTTATTTATGTTGCATTCTCTTTTTTATTTTTTTATATTTAAGGATTATATTTAAATATTTTACTTTAATAATTAGTTTAATTATATAGTTTAGTTTAATAATTAGCAAAACACATGTATCCCACATCAAACTTTCTTCATCCAACTTTCCAACCAACTTTCAATAAAATAAATACAAGAAAGTTGTGTGAGCCCCACAAAAAATTCTCAAAACAACTTTCCAATCAACTTTCCAACAAAAGAAATACAAAACCAAACTTTCATCTCATCAAGATTTCACAATCCGTTGACCTTCCACATTCCCATTTTCAACAAAAGAAACAGGCCCCAACTTGATTGTGGTTCTTTTGTTCTAGAATAACTTTGATGGGGGATTTATTATTTCCATAATTAAATCAAAGAGTACATTTGCGTCGGATTAAATTAACAGTGCACATGCCCTCATTTTTTATCTTGCTTTCTCTGCTCTCTGTTCTCTTTTGAATATTAAGGATGATTATACTGATGTATTCAGTTGGAAGTATATCTTTGAATAATTGTGCCTTCCATATTACCTATTACGCTTTGTATAAGTTGTTATTTTTAAAACGCTTAGAGGAAATTATAAGGTATGGGTCATGATCTTCTATTTTGTTTCTATTAGCCACTCGAAAGCACATTATAATTTTCTTTTAATTTTAATCTTCTGTTTGGAAAATCATGTTTTAATGGAGGAAATTTTTAATCCTTTTTTATAGTTGTGCTACATCACCATGCTGACAGGAATATTAACAAGAACAGTTTATCATAGTTAATAATCACTTTAGACTTCATTTTTCTTAGGGTGCTTAGAGAATCATTATGTATAAAATGTTAGTTTTTCTTGCGTAACTATTTTCTTTACTTAATTTACGTATATAACGTTATTAACTAGGACCCGCCAGCAGTGGGTCTATTCAAACTCGACAGATGGGACCCATCGCGAGCTACCCTCACCACCAGGGATCTCCTGACTTCAACCTAGGAGGCCAGCCTGACCTGGTCTCAGCACAACTCTACAGAGACAACCTTCTCAAGGTCGGTCCCCTCAGCTCTTATAAGACGGCCTCGCTACCTGAGATCGACTCCTCTAACAGCCCCTCTCCATGAGGTTGGCTCCTTAAGTAGCCCCTCTCCACGAGGTCGACTCGACTATATTAGGTCAGCATCCAGAGGCCAACTCAGACATTTGCAAGGATGACCCTATTACCCGAGGTCGGCAAGTCGGCAACATACTTCCACAAGGACGACCTCGCTACCCGAGGTCACCTCCTCACTAGCAGACTCCTGCAAGGACGGCCTCGCTACACGAGGTTGGCCCCTCGACTTTACAGCTCGGGCACTCGTCCGCCTGGCATGATCAGCCCGCGTGACCTCAACGGCACGATTTCGGGCGGATGAGCTGCGTCCTCTCTAAGCCGTCACAAGCGGATCCATCCAACATGTATGTAACGACCATCTTTGTCAGAGGAGCACGCGTTCAGATTTATCAAAGAGGGGCATGCATTCAGCTTTATCAATGAGGGGCACATGGTTAGCTTTATCAGGGAAGCAGTTATGGCAGGCGACACAGCTTTGTCGGGGGGTGTGCTCACGATAGGCGCATTGCGCATTTATGGTTGGCAACTGAGATCCCGAAAATCCAACTGACAATAGAGGAAAACAGCTAGGAGTGGGAGCCAACTGATGTAGAGGACCATCCCCCAGTTCTATATAAGTTGCGGATCATCTCCGCCATGAGGTATCTCTGATCTCCAACTTTGATCTCTCATCTCAACTCTTATGGCTAAGGATACACTCATACGCTCAATCCACACGCCTCAACTACACACGGGTTATCTTATGATCATCACCTCCTTCCATCCACCATCCCATGACTTAGACATTGGAGGGCAGTCGGGGGTCCACCCCTCGACCCAAGGGTTTGCCGCCCGGTCCTCTGACGTCTTTTCCTCTCTCTTTCAAGTACCGAAGAAAGATGCCCGACCCGACGAAACCCTGCACGGGCTCTCTGTTGTGTGAATATTCATTTTGGCAGTCTGGTCCAGGCATCTGACGGTCTGATCCGGGCTTTGCGAGATTTCAAGTATGCACAGTTGGCACTGGACGAAGGGCCTTGTGACTGTTAGGTATTGGTGTTTTAGACCAATATTATTTTGAAGATGATCACAACATTATGTTGTTGCTAATGACTATCATGTTTTAGTCTCATGCTTATCAAATGAAGAATAGCATGATTTGGAGACTAATAGCTTGTTGCAAAGATGGACATCAAGAGGAGCATAGCCAAAGCTTGGATCTTGATGAAGGGCAGCTTATCAAGAGGTGCCAAAGCTTCAAAGATGATGGGGAGCATCAATGTTGAAGATTAGACTCTAAGAGAAGCAAATATAATCCATGTAATTTCATTTACTTGCTTTTCTCTTTTTGAGTCTAGGATTATTGTAATGCCTTGATAGATGGTCTACTCATACATGCATATGCATTTTCCATCTTAGTGAGCCTTATGATTATCATAGAATCCAACCCAATATGTTCACCATACCAAATGACTCAATTGGAGTCTCTGGCTCTCCAACAGGTGACTGGGTGATTCCAGGCGCCTGGCCAGCCTTCTACAACCGACTGTTGTGCACCGCTCAAGTTAAATATTTATTGACTCTTTCTTGAGCTTTTGGAGCAGGCAACCGTAGTTCATTTGACAGGCGCAAGTCTTTCATCTGGCGCATGTATATTGTTCTTCAGTTGTCTGTGTACCAAAGTGCGTAACTTGTCATTTCTCGGCATCTCTCCAGCTTGTGTGTCAGTCAACTGATGTAGAGTTTACAATCGTCTTTCATTATTCAGGCGCCTGGACTTTGCTCGTCAGTCGTCTGAATGCACAAGAACGTAAGTTGCATTTTCTCAGCTTCAGTTCATCCCATGTGACAGTCGCGTGACGGAGTCTTTACAGGCGCTTGCACATTGTACATGCGCCTGTGTAGTCCTCTACAGTCGGCAGTCCTGACTCAGATTATAGCCGTTGGGAATAATATAGCCATTAATCAATCGACTGTCCATCATTCATCAGTCGCCTATCGTTGCCGTAAAATCCCAGATTTTAGACGTTGCAGAATTCTGTCCTTGGCCTCTCGCTTGGGTTTTATGGGGGTATTAGTGGCTTCTTACAAATAGGAACGTGCTTAGTTCATTTAGAACTCTTGGAACCATTGAATATCTTAGTGAATCAATAAGCCACTCCGAATATCTCATTTCCATATCTTAGAGCTCTAATTTCTTCATGCATTGAAGCTTAGCTCAAGGGAAATCCTCCAAGTGCAATCAAGCTCATCTCATCATTTGGAGATCCTCTTTCATGCCTTCATCTTCATATTGAGTAAGTTCATCTCAAGGCATATGTAAGAGTAATATGTTATAGAAAGCCACAACAAGATACCGAGTTCCTTATTGCATTTAAAAGAGAGAAGGTGTGTTATTTTTAAAGCAGGCAACCTTTTTACCTTCAAAGTTCTTAAGTAACTAGCCTTCAGAAAATTTTCCGAGTGTAGGAGTTACAATAGCAAAAGTTCTTGTTGTAGAAGTAATTGATTGCAGGTGGGTACAATCGTAGTTAAATTTTTTTCCATGGTAAACTAATTGTCGTCATTATTTATTATTATTTTATTTTACAGTTAGTTGTCTCTTGAATTGCATGTCTGGGGAAGTAAGTTGTTCCAATTTTAGAGAGTTCATTGTTCACCAAACATGTTGTGCCTTTTTTAGGGCGGAGTATGCACACCAATTTAGCATTGCACTTGGCTAGGTTTCAAAACCCAAAAAAATTTAATATTTTGTTATGAATCAACCATTGAGGGGAGAGCCCTCAGGTCTATATTTATAGGCAATGGGGAGAATACAAGATGGGTTTACAATGATATGTGCCTATCTCTAGGATAGCCCAGAATCTTACCCAACTACGGTTAAATACCCGTTCACAACACTCCCCCTTATCCAGCCATAGGTGTGGACTTTGCTCATGAATGCTTCAGGATTCTGAGCGTAGAAGAGTCTCACATGGGGTGGATACTTCAGGATCCTGAGTTGGTGAGATTTGCCTCGTTAAAACCTTTAGCTATGGAAAACCCAGTGGGAAAAACCATAGTTAAGGAAAAAGAGTGCAAACGCTCTTTAACTCCCCCTGATTTGTACATGTGACTCTGCTCATGAATACTTCTGGATTCTGAGCGTCACAGAGGGGTGGATACTTCGGGATCCAGAGTTGATTTGATTTGCCTCGTTAAAACCTTTGGCTATGGAAAACCCAGTGGGAAAAACCATAGCTAAGGGAAAAGAGTACAAATTCTGACAACTCCCCCTGATCTGTAAAAGCTCTTAGGCTTTCAGATCTCGTAGGCTTATATCATCACTCCTATTTACAATATTCCGAAAATGTACACAGATTACAAATTTTATCACCATCAAGCAGCTGCTGAGTCCAGAAACTCTGGAGAGGTGAGCTAAGTTTCGTCGCCTCTGATGTGGTCTTCAGACTATATGGTCAGCTCCACAGAACCAGCCTCTATCCCAGTCGTCACCGGGATGTGATGTACCACCAGGCGCCCTCAAATACACCATTGGTGTGATTCTGGAATGGTGAGGATCTCGGAATTGATAGGATGATGTTGCCTTCATAAGTTGCTTTGCATATTTGCAGTAGATGGCCATCCCACTGTGGGTACCCATTCTGTGATTTATCAGTATAGGGACCGGACCTGTAACCTGCATTTGCACAAACATTGGAGGATGCTACTATAATTTGTAAGTCCAAATCTTTCGACCCTTGGAGGAAGCGCAGAAGGCTTGACTCCGATCTAATGGCCCTAGTGAGGTGCCAACTATCTCTGGCTGATGAGTTTACTGCAATTGCTATGTCGGGACGCATGCAGTTAGCCAGGAGTGCCTGATTGCACTTAGTTAAGGGACTTTGGGACCAGGTATATCCTCCCCCTCTTCCAGCGATCGGAAGGGTTCTTTTTGTACATCCAGTAAGTGTACCAACGTAGGTGTACTTTGGATGACAATGGTCCTTTTAATTTCTCCAACGCACTTCTGGGCGTTTGTAACAGGATTCTATGAGCCATGACTTTATATTTGCCTAGGTCTTTTTATTTTATGTTCAAAAGTCAGGCTTGTATATGTAGTTCGGTTTTCTCTTCAGGAGATCCGATGAGATTTTAGTTGTCTCCAACTCTAATCATGTTCTTTGCACAGATGCAAAGACAACCTTCAGTAGGAATCATTGACTTGTCAAGTGATTCTCTTGGTTGTACATTTATTTATTATACTTATTATTTTTCTTGAATAGACGTCCCGAAGTCTATTCAGGCATTTTAAGGAAATGTGGAAATTATCTTGACAAGATATCCACGAAGGTATGCCGTCACAACATCCAATAACAGCATATCCAAAATTTTCCTTCGCCAAATCGTAAGGTATTCGCTTTTGATAAATTAGGGAGACTGATGCATCATTTATGAGACATGCTCATTTGAATTTGTTCGATCCCTAGTTTCAGCGAAGTTTTCCTTGGGCTATAGGTTGTACCGTATAGCATACGATTTTGTATTTATTTTTCTTATGTTTGCAATACTTTGTTTTATCCACAGGTTTGACACCTTTTTGGTGTCAGGACTTCAGGTCCGAACATTTCACGTTTCATAAGTGAGTCCAGCTCATATCCTATTGCCACGTTCCACATTTTGGCCAATCTCTACGTTTGCCTTCTAGCAACGGAGTGTGGAACGATAATTTACAAACATCATCGCCATTGCGATGTATATGGCAATATAATACGTGAATACATTGTCGACAATTTATGTTCTATCTGTCCAACACCTCCCCAGTACGTACAACATTTACTTAATTTCACTTTTTCTCGGCAATTCCTCTGCAGTGGATTCCGGGAAGGGTGATGGTGTGGACAGGAGCTCATTGTCATGTGGTAGTATTGTCTTAAGGTCTCCAGGAGTTTCTTGTCCTAGGAGCCTGGTGGTCTGCCTCTTTTCTGTTGAGGATCAGCCACTTCTGCTGCTGGTGGATTGCATCCATTCTCGGGGATGTCAATCCTAGATGGAGTTTTTGCAGCAGGGATGTGTGATCTGACAATCTTCTGGTTGTCAATAAATGATTCCGGTAATTGGTAGACAGTGTTCTGTATGTGGAGGATCTTCGGGATCTCTTCTACACATTGTATTGTTACCGGATCATAGTGGGTCAAACTTTTTGTATCCCACGTTATAATTTTCTTCGCGCCAGATTTTCTAGTATCTGGGCATATTTTTGGGAAACTCGTCTCATCGAAATCACAGTCTTCAAGATGTGCCTTAAATGCGTCCCCCGTTTGGGGTTCTAGGTATCTTATAAGTGAGGGTGAGTCAAACCCTTCATGGATACCTAGGCGACGTTGAGTACCGTTTTGGTTCTCTTTGGTGGTGCAATGGGGATTTAAGACTGCGCGACCGAAGATTCTCAGATGAGAAATGTTCGGTGGCCTTCCATATGCAAATTGCATTGGAGACTCTGACCTCCAGAGGGTCTTATTTTCATTTACGATGCAGCATGCAAAGTTTGCATGTCCCCATGCATCCATAGGCAATCGGGATTTAATGGACGTTCAGTCCATTGGAGTCTACTTTTCAGTGACTCTGCCGACCCATTTTGGGTATGAACATGCGGCACTTGTATGTTCATTTTCAATTCCCGTTGATTGGCAGTACTCTTGAAAAGACTGGGAGGTATATTTCCCAACATTAACCAGACTTATTTACAACATTTTATTGTCTGGGAAATGTGCCCGCAACGTTTTTATTTTTGTGCCAATAGCTTTGGAAAAGCTAAGTTGCGGGTCTGTAGTAGACACACGTACGAATATTCTGAGGATGCATTTATCAGTACAGTGAAGTTCTGAAATAGCCCACTAGGGGTGGTGGATTTTATCCACATCTATCTCCTTGTATTCTTTTTGAGGAAGCGTGGAGATTCTTTTTCAGCTTATCGTGGAGATGGCCTTGCAATTAGTTTTCCCTTATAGTAAGGGATGCGAGGGATTTTTTCTCTTCTGAAGAATCTTCTGGTTCTTCAAGTCATACCCATAGGATAAGATGCGATGCATCATCACAAATCCAGGGTGGCCAAGTCCATCATGCCAGAGTAAAAACTCGGCTGATGTCGGGCACTTCAGGTGCTCCGTTTAATTCTGCTTCCTTTCTCCGAATCTTCGTATGGTGGAGGCCTATAAGGCTCTCAAAACGTTCAAGTGTGGATTTTACTCCTTTTTCTTGAGACGTTGCATACGGTAATTTTTTTTCATTTACATTTGCTGTTTCCAAGTGGAATCTGTTGAAACGGATGTCCTTGAAACTTAGAAAGTTTCTTTTGGAATTCGGAGGGATTAGTGCATCCTTTATTTTTGTGTCGTTTGGGGGCAACAGTGTTGCATTCCCTGTATCTTCAATATAGCCCTGATATTGGGCTTTGTATTGGGAGAGATCACACGTGTTTATTGTCTACTAATTATTTATGAGAGCAGTTTCAAAAGATGAAACATAAAGGCACATGCATATTCAGATAGACATATTCATTTATTGTCTACTAAAATTTTTCAACCAAAACAGATTGCGTAAGGCAAAAGCTCTCACAACGTGAGATGTTCTAAACAATTTGCTAAGATAAAAGTAAAGGCTAGTCAAGCATGTCATTATTTTCGAAGTCGCCAGCTGAAAAACTTAACTGGAGCATCAGATGTCATCAGGTTTGTTTCAGCTTTATTTTTCTTGTTCTCTTTATACAAATCCTGGAGATGATGCGGAGTTCGGCACACTCTGGACCAGTGGCCTTTCATGCCACAATTTTGGCACTGGTCTTCCCATTCCCTCTTGGGTGGGGGTATATCATTTCTATTTTTATTATTTCTATGCCTCGTGAACTTCCGCTTACTTTCATTATTTCGCTGCTGCTGTACATGGCCCTTGGCATTTTTCTGTTTGACCCCCCTTCTGTGGTCTTTCTTTTCTTTTATTATCCCTCTTCTTTTTGAAGGAAGAGGAATGATGAGCTTCTGGTAGAAGGGTAGTGCCGGGAGGGCGCATATTGTGAGTGGCGAGGAGAAGCTCTCTGTTTTGCTCGGTCATGAGTAAACATGACAGCAGCTCAGAATACTTGGTGAACTTGCGTTCACGGTATTACTGCATGAGTATCGCATCTTTTTCATGGAAGGACGTATACGTCTATTCCAGCGTGCGATCTTCTGAGACTTTTTCACCACACAACTTCAGGCGTGAGGTGATGCTAAAAAGTGCTGAGTTGTACTCAGAAATGGACTTAAAGTCCTGTAGTCTCAGGTTCTCCCACTCATATCGTGCCCTTGGGAGTATAACATCTTTCTGATGTTTATACCTGTCCTCAATGGCAGTCCATAGCTCAAGTGGATCTTCGACCGTAAGGTATTCAGCCTTTAAGGTCTTGTCCACATGGCGGCGAATATAGATGATGGCTTGCGCCTTCTCTATATCACTAACATTTTCTTTTTCAGTCACAGCAGCGATGAGGGACTTTGCCCGCATGTGAAACTTTACATCTAGCTGCCAGCTTAGATAGTTTCTACCTGATGCTTCCAGTAAAATCAATGCTTGCAATATTAGCCATTTATCTAGCAGAGCACAAACATGCATGAATTAATAATTAATCAGAGAAAACATTTTCATGCGGAGGCAATTTTTAACGAAAAGCTAAATGTGTGGATCGGCCAGTCCCACAAGAAAGAGTCCAAAAGTCCACAGTCCAATTTATACAAATTTGCAGCTTAACGAAAATGAAAATACAACATTGGAAACCCCGTGGGTCCCATATGATATCTCCATCTTCAAGCGTGGCCTCCGTCTCCATGGAAGTTGGTCTTCTTTCTTTGACATTTACATAAATTCATCACTACAATTTCTCTCAAAAATAAAAGAAAAGTGCGGGAAATAAACTGTGGGACTAAACGGCCGATCCAAAAACCACATTTAGCAATTCATGCAGAAATATTGTGCTCATCAACATTTTCATCAGACATTTTCATCACAGGCATCACATGAATTTAATATTCGCAGAGATGGATAAATAATTTAAACACTTAATAATTATTGGACCACTGGGCAACGTCATACACCGTTAGGTTATGTTACTAACGGCAGAGCGGTCGCAAGATCTTCCTAATTATTAAGTTTTAAATACAATGCACAACCACACATATAATATCCAACAGAATATACCAGAGATGCAAAGCATGTAAATATGATTTTTGCAGAAAAAATCATTACAATGCAAAGGTTGTAAATTGAATGGGTTTAATCAATTAAATTGATTAAGAGCCCAAAATAAACATTTTCTTTGTCAGAGGGAAAAGTTTCCCTCATCATCCCAAAAGCCCCCCCAAGAATCCCCAAAAAGTCCTCGCCTGCCCGGTATTTGTCCCGTAATTTACCGTGATTTTTCACGAATTCTTTGAATCCCCTTTTTTAAATTAATTTTTAGGCTAGCAAGTTGCCTTTTAAGGCTTGTTAATAGCCTTTGCCTCCCCCAATTTTTTTTTCTTTCAGATAAACCAGCCTGCGGGCCTGACGCCCGCAGTCGAGGCCCATAGGCTTTATTTTTTTTAAATCTGTGGGCCTGAAGCCCACAACAGGTCTGTGGGCTTCAGGCCCACAGACTCTTTTTTTTGGATTCTGTGGGCCTGAAGCCCACAGATCTGCTGTGGGCTTCAGGCCCACAGATCTGGAATATTTTTTTTATTTTTTATTTTTTAGTCTAGGGTTTCATTGGGGGGCCAGCGCCGCCGCCGCCCCCTGCAGGGGGGGCGGCCGCGGAGGCCGCCCCCCTGCAGGGGGGCGCGGCCGGGGCCGCCCCCTGCAGGGGGGTGCGGCCCCGGGGGCCGCCGCCCCCTGCAGGGGCGGCGGCGGGGGCCGCCCCCCCTGCAGGGGGAGGCGACCACGGGGGCCGCCCCCCCTGCAGGGGAGGCGGCCAGGGGGGTTTCCGGCGAGGGGGGGGGGGTTCCGGCGAGGGGTTTGGGGGGTCCGGTGACGACTAGCCGCCGGAGGGTTCAAAATTAGGGTTTTACCCTAAAAATTGAGTTTTTGGGATGAAAAATCCGTCGTTTTCAAGGCGACGATGAATCCCCATGACGATCTTGCGAGATCTAGGGGAGGGGCAATCATACGTATGATTAAAAGTATCGTTTTTAGTATTTTTACATCTATATCCGTCCTCCGGATATAGCGACGGTTGCTCGAAGCCCTACGCGGATGACGACCCTTGATGGAGGAAGCCTTGCACCGCGCTCGTGGATCTCCCATCTCGCCTTCGCCTTCGCCTTCGCAACGAACGGAAAAAATTTGTGAAAAGGGAAAAATAATTTAGAGGCTCGTGCTGATAACGTGTTATGAATCAACCATTGAGGGGAGAGCCCTCAGGTCTATATTTATAGGCAATGGGGAGAATACAAGATGGGTTTACAATGATATGGGCCTATCTCTAGGATAGCCCAGAATCTCACCCAACTACGGTTAAATACCCGTTCACAACATATTTCAATTTTTTTTAAAAAATATATTTAAAGGGCCCAAATTTTTAACTCGTCCTGGGCCCCAATATCTTCAGGATCGGCCCTGGAGTTAGATTCTCTCTTTGTGAGTGTTAGGTTCTTTCTTTGTCAGAGAACAAACCCTCCGTGTGAGGTATCTCTTTGTGAGATTGTATTCACTCTCTGTGTGAGAATCATAGTGGATATTTGGTGTGGCTGGACGTACCCAAGTTTGGGGAACCAGGGTAAACTCTTGTGTTTGCGTTTACTTTAATTATGTGAATTACTCTCCTCTTGTACTTATAATTCTGCATTTGCAAGTTTAATTTTTAATTACACAATTTATTGACATTACTCTATTCACCCTCCCTAGAGTGTTTGCTGTTAGTATTGTAAGGCAAAGACGGTCCTTACAATTGGTATCAGAGCGAGTTTATAGCATACATCAACGGTGGCATTCAACGCTTTATCTGCGTCTCATGAAGAAGGTCTATCTATCGTTCGACCCCCGTTTTTCAACGGAACCAACTACCCAAGTTGGAAGATCAAGATGATGATCTACTTGGAGGGTCAAGACCTATGAGACATCACAGAGTCGCCCTTTAAGAAGCCTACTACACCCGCGTCCTTAAGGACAAAGGCGGAGAAGGAATTGATCAAATACAATGCGAGGGCAATGAACGCATTCCATTATGCCGTCAGTCATAACAAGTTCAACCGCATCTCCATGTGCAAAACGACCAACGAAATTTGGCATACTTTGGAGATTTGTCATGAAGGGACGACAAAGGTAAAGAAATCTAAACAAAGCATCAAAGGTAACGAAATCTAAACAAAGCATATTTAGATCTAAATATGAGTTGTTTAAGATGCATGAAGGTGAAAACATCTCGGAGATGTTTACAAGGTTCACAGAAATCATGAAGGCGTTGGAAAGACTTGGGAATGTGATTTCCCAAGAGTATTGTGTGGAGAAGATCCTTGACTCTCTTACACTCCAATAGGAGTCAAAGGCCATCGGTAGTTTGGAGTCTAAAGACATGTCCAAATACATCGTTGAGGAGTGCATTGGGAATCTCATAGAGTATGAAGTCAAGCTTCAACACAAGAAGGAGATTCAACCAACCAAGCCCGAGAAGCCCGAGAAGCAAAAGGGGGTTGCATTCCATGCCGAGAAGGAGCCAATCGAGTGGAGAAAGAAATTCCATCGAGAAGCTTCTAGTGAAGAAGAAGAGGGTGGTGATGATGATTTCATGGAGCTTGCCAAGCAATTCAAGGCATTCCTAAAGGACAAGTAAGGTAAATCTTTATCAAAGTTTGCATCTATGTCTAACAAGATTTGTTACACTTGCAGTGGTAAAGGTCGTCGCTCTACCGAATGCCCTTCCAAACCCTCCAAAGATACTTACAAAGGGAAAGGGAAGAAACATTGGAAAGAGAACTCCAAATTCAAGAATCAAAAGAAGGGGCTTGTTGGCACTTTTGTGACTCGGATGAGAACACATTGAGTGATGAAGAGAAAGATGACAAGGAGGTTTCCCACATGTGCTTCATGGCAAAAGGGAAAGAGTATTCATCAAGCTCTATCGAGGAGGAAAGCAATGATGAAATTGAGGAGGAGCCAAAGCTATCCTATGAGGAGCTCGAATACAGATACAATGTGGCCTCCAACGTGGCAAGTAAGTGCATCGACTCATACGCTAAATTGAAAGCAAAGTTAAAAATTGCTATGAGTAGGATGTATGAATTAGAATCTACTAGTGTAAATAATAATGATTCTTTGCATGTTTGTGACACTAGTGAGAGAGACACACTTCTCTCTCAATTTAAGGAATTGAGCATCTTTAATGAAAAATTGCTAGCTCAAAACCTTAGCTTAGAAACTCGCATTCAACAACTTTCGTTGAAACGCGAAGATGAATCTCAAAAGCTCAAAAGCTTTGTTCATTCTAGGGATTCACTCCATGATTTGTTGGAAAAACAACATCCGGCAAATCATAGAGGAGGTTTAGGTTATATTCAAAATGTGGTACCCAAACCCACCTCTAGTTCTTCTCTTGGTGCAAAATCAAGAAATATTGCTAAAGCACCTAAGAATCACCATGCTTTCTTCTATGACAACACCAATAAGAAGCATGTAAATCACAAGTTGGTGAGGAAAAACGAAAATCCTTCATTTTTTTGCTAAGAAGCAAAATCCTCACCCTATGCATGCTATATCCACCCCTCTTGTAAAGGCAAAACCATTGCCTAGAAAATCCTTAAGGCTTTGGATTCCTACTAAGTGTAGTGTGCAAGCGAGGAATAGATATATCAACTCTAGTTAGGGATGTGATCGCCTATTGTGATTACATTAGGAAATTAAACTTATCTTGGATTTGTTTCCCTAATGTTTAGGTCACACACATGTGCATATTGCATGTGTATTATGCTTAATGTCTTTTTCTTAGCATACCCATTGATTGTGTGTGGTTTTTCATGATTTTGAAAACTTTTTCAAATTATGTTTCATTAAAATGGGGACATTTGGAAATACATTGTCATGCATGCATTCTTTGAACCATGTGTATGACAATGGGGGAGTTAACATGGTTAGTATGTTTAAAATTATTTTTAAAACATATTTTAACTCTCATTGTGGGTTTATGTTTGAGATCATTATTTACATTGTTTACAATTGGTTATTATGGTCTTGAACTCAACCCATTGATATTGCCAACATTTCATGCTATATTTTCTTTTGGCAATGTCATGTGTATCAATGATGTTTGATTTTTTCTTTATCTATGCTTTGATACATTTTAAACCCATGGCTCCACGTATTATGATTATCAATTGGTAAATATGTTTCTTTTACAATTGGTATTGATCCTAGAAGTCAACAATTTGACCATTTCTATGATCTAGGAAGAGCATGGGATAGTGATTGATACTACTAAATTTTTACATTTGGTATCATACATCTCTTTATCTCTTGCATGTTGTCACATTTTTTAATTGGGATCAATGACAAGATATTATTTCTTGTATGTTTGATGTCCACCTTTTTGACAATGACAAGGGCGAGAGATATGTGAGAGAGATATGGAGAGATATGGGGTATTATGTAAACCATTCATGTGGAGAGTGTTATTGATATATTGCAATTGGTTTATGTAATCCATGCATACTATATTTCACTATTGTTTTTTAATTATTATAATTGGTTATCAATTATTTTACAATTGGTGCATATAAGTAGGGGGAACTCATTAGGATTGTGCTTAAATTATTTATGTTTTACATAATGTGTGTCATCATCAAAAAGGGGGAGATTGTTAGGTATTGGTGTATTAAACCGATATTATTTTGATGACGATCACAACATTATGTTGTTGTTAATGACTCTCATGTTTTAGTCTCATGATTATCAAATGAAGAATAGCGTGATTTGGAGACTAATAGATTGGTGCAAGGATGGACATCAAGAGCTGCATAGTCAAAGCTTGGATCTTGATGAAGGGAAGCTCATCAAGAGGTGCCAAAGCTTGGAAGATGATGAGGAGCATCAAGGTTGAAGATTAGACTCTAAGAGAAGCAAATGTAATCCATGTAATTTCATTTACTTGCTTTTCTCTTTTTGAGTCTAAGATTATCGTAATGCCTTGATAGATGGTCTACTCATACATGTATATGTATTTTCCATCTTAGTGAGCCATAAGATTATCATAGAATCCAACCAAATAGGGTCACCATGCCAAATGACTCAATTGTAGTCTCTGGCTCTCCAACAAGCGACTGCTAAAGGAAGGACAAGCGACTTGGTGATTCCAGGCGCCTAGCCAGCCTTCTACAGCCGACTGTTGTGCACAGCTCAAGTTAAATATTTATTGACTCTTTCTTGAGCTTTTAGAGCAGGTGACCGTAGTTCATTTGACAGTCGCATGTCTTTCATCAGGCGCCTGGATATTGTTCTTCAGTCGTTTGTGAACCAAAGTACGTAACTTGTCATTTCTCGTCATCTTTCCAGCTTGTGTGTCAGTCGACTGATGTAGAGTTTACAGTCGCCTATCATTATTTAGGCGCCTAGACTTTGCTCGTCAGTCGTCTGAATGCAAAGTGCATAAGTTGTATTTTCTCAGCTCCAGTCCATCCCATGTGACAGTTGCCTGACGAAGTCTTTACAGCCGCATGCACATTGTATAGGCGCTTGTGTAGTCTTCTACAGTCGCCTGTCCTTGCTCAGATTATAACAGTTGGGAATAATATAGTCGTTGATCAGTCGACTGTCCATCCTTCGTCAGTCGCATGTCGTTGCCGTAAAATCCCAGATTCTAACTGTTGCAGAATTTTGTCATTGGCCTCTAGCTTGGGTTTTATGGGGTTTTAGTGTCTTCTTATAAATAGGAATGGGCTTAGTTCATTTAGAACTCTTGGAACCATTGAATATCTTATTGAATTAATAAGCCACTCCTAATCTCTTATTTCCCTCTCATTAGAGCTCTAATCTCTTCATGCATTGAAGTTTAGCTCAAGGGAAATCCTCCAAGTGCAATCAAGCTCATCTCATCACTTGGAGATCCTCTTCCATGCCTTCATCTTCATATTGAGTAAGTTCATCTCAAGGCATATGTAAAAGTAATTTGTTTCATTTTGTGTATTGAAACCCTAGCTTTCTTTGTGAGAGCTAGTTACTCTCTTTGTGAGAGTTTAACCCTTGTGAGGGTTGATTGTCTACTCTCTTTGTGAGAGTTAGATGCTTTCTTTGTGAGAGAACAAATCCTCTATGTGAGGTATCTCTTTGTGAGATTATATTCACTCTCTTTGTGAGAATCATACTGGATATTTGGTGTGGCTGGACGTACCTAAGTTTGGGGAACCAGGGTAAACTCTTGTGTTTGCGTTTGCTTTTGCTTTGATTGTGCGTATTATTCTCCTCTTGCACTTATAATTCCGCATTTGCAAGTTTAATTTTTAATTACACAATTTATTTCCATTACTCTATTCAGCCCCCCTCTAGAGTGTTTGTTGTTAGTATTATAAGGCAAAGACGGTCCTTATAGTGACAACTCACGTCACAAAGGCTTTAGACCTAGCATCTTCTTCAGCATCACGTCAACATCTTTGCCAACACCATCTTCTTCCTCCACAACGAAGAGGATCAAGAAGATCCAACGTCTCATTGCAAGTTTCGGCCTTGAAGTACCTTCTCCCGAGGGGGACATGTGGCAGAACACCCTATCACGGGTCTCAACCACTACATAAGAAGAAAGTCACGTAAGTTCTTGGTGGGTGCCCTAGGTCAGCTCCTGAACGAGCCATGCCCCATGAGAACAACCTTAGCAGTTACGCCCCATGGTTCGCTCATTCACGAGCTACGCTCTACAAGGACTAACTGCACGGTTACACCCATGGTCAGCTCCCTAACAACTAGGCTTCACAAGGACGGCCTCCACGCAGGTCGACTTCTTAGAGCTACGCTTCACAGGGACGATCTCAGTGGTTACACCCACGATCGGCTCCTTAACGGGCTATGCTCTATGAGGATGATCCTGTTTAGCTGTTACACCCAAGGTCGACTCCTTAGCGGTTATGATTTACGAGGACGACCTCCACGATAGACAGCCGGGAACAACATTGGAGCTTGGCATGATCGAACCCCTGGCGCAGCTCTACTCCCTCTGTTGGTTCAGCCTTATGTGCAGAAGAGGCTGACTTTCGCTACTTCGTTTCCGACATCTCGTGGTAGAGCTCTGCAGAAAATGGGAAGTCCAAGCCCCAGATCAGGTTGGGGTCCTCTTGCTTGTCCGACCTCAGTGACCCAGCAGGGCAAGCAGCAAGCAGTCCTCATCTCAGAGCATGCTACATCCAACAGTTCAGCACTCTGCTCAGCAGTGCTTCTTTCAAGAAAGCCCCCAGACCAGGCTGCCCCCCCACCCCCCCCCCCGCGTTGGTCCGATCTCAATGACACAATAGGGAGAGCAACTTAAACACTTAGCATCCGACTCAGGCCATGCTAAGCCTCAAACGCCTTACCCAGGACATGGAACTTGCTGGTGAGACTCCTTCGAGGGTCACATCACAGACTTCCGATGTCAAATCCTTAGGGTCTCGCACTGATTCAGCTAGCTAGGCCCCCTAGGGCCCCAGCTCCGACGTCTGGCATTCGACTCTGGTCATGCCACGTCCAAACTTTGCTGGCGAGGCTTCCCTGTGAGCCCCAGCTCCCACCTCTGGCATTTGATTCCGGCCATGCCACATCCCCAAACTCCACAGATGAGGCTCCCCCGAGGGCTCTAGCTACGACCTTTGGCACTCGACTTTGGTCGTGCCACGTCCAAACCGACCTCTAGCATTCAACCACACGAGGTCATGCTACGTCCAAACCAAGCCACCAGTTATGCTGGGACCTGAGCTGGCGCAGCCCATGGCTATAGCTCCTTCCTCTGACCAACCCATGGTCGAGCTACATCCAAACTTAGCCAGCGCAGCCTGTGCCTACGGCTTTGACCTCTAGCATTCGACCCCGTGAGGTCATGCTACGTCCAAACTGATCCCCCAGCCCAGACCGGGGCCAACATGCTGCCGAGACCCAAGATCCCAGCATCGACCTCAGGCACTTGACTCCGGTCATGCCATGTCTAAAGCACGCTGTCAATATTCATGATCCCAACACTGACCCCTGGCATCCGACCTCACAGTCATACCACGAATAAACTGTCAAAACAACACATGACCCCAGTCTTGATGGGCCTAAACCCCAGCTCACATTGGGGCCCGCACGGGTCCGACCTTAGTGTCCCAGTGCGTTTCAACAACACTAGACTCCAGTCATGCTAAGCATCACCCCTAGCTCAGGTTAGGGCCCACGCTGGTCCGACCTCAACGTCCTAGCGCCATCAAACATCCCCTATTTGTCTTCTGACATCTATCTAATCTTTTTAAGGAAGATGATCTTGGCCCAATAGAACTTTGTCAATGCCCACTATAGCTATGTGTCCTACATTAACAACCAGTGTAAGGTCACACTCCTGCCAAGCCCCCAGCTTAGGCTGGGTCCCTCTGCCGATTCCCTTCTCGAACAGTTCGGCACAAGCGTCGCTACCCCCAGGAATCACTACTCATTTGACTTGACTTCAGAGTCCTGAGCCAATTCTACCACTCAGCAAAGAGTTCGGAGTAGCGGACCTCTCGCTCAGTAGACTAAGGGGCCCAGTACTAGTACACTGCATGTGGTGCGGGCGACTCCAGTTTAGTCTCCTGAACTCGAGATCGGCACACAAGAGCATATCAAAGGACAAAGACGTGGAAGTGAAGCAGCTGGAAGTCAGAAAAGTGGAGGAAATTTTTTTCATTCATAAAAAAAATTTCTACAAAAGTCGTCAGCCATCCCCCGCGACATACGAACACCTCAACAAAACTACATATTCCATCCTGGAGTAGGCCCATCCTCGACAGGGGTAGCTGCACCTTCAGAAGCTTCGACTTTCCTCAGCTCAGTACGATGGTCTCTGACCACCATGGCAACTTCCCTTCTCAGCTCTTCCTCCTCCACCTCAACTCGTTGTAGTAGGATCCTCGCCTCCTGTGGCTCTACGTCCCTCAGGCGGGCCAGCTCTGACTTCTCTAGCAAATTTGCTTTGGCCCCCTTATTTTCGGAGCTCCTTCTCCACAGCAAGAACCAACCGAAACAACAAGACAGGTGGACTCCACATTTTCAAGGCAAGATGGACCGACCAGTCGAGGTTGGCATCAGCTTCTTGATTTCGTCTCTTGCCTCCCTGATCCCGACCTCATGGTTGCAGCTCGGGTTGGAAGTGTCGAGTCAAAAGTCGATGGGCCATTGTAGATACCGTTTTGAACTAAGGCCCACCTTTAGTAGGGCCCAACTAAACTCAACAAGTGGGACCTGCCACAAGCTATCCTTGCCATTGACCTCCTGACTTCGACTTAGGAGGCCAGCCTGTCCTGGTCTTAGCACAACTCTACAGGGACGACCACCTTAAGGTCGGCCCCTCAGCTCTTATAAGACGGCCTTGCTGTCAGAGGTCTGCTCCTCCAACATCTCCTCCCCCGAAGGTCGGCTCCTTCAGCAGCCCCTCTCCACGAGGTCGGTTCAACTATATCAGGTCAGCATCCACGAGGTCAACTCAGACCTATGCAAGGATGACCCTGTTACCCGAGGTCGGCTTGTCACCAGCATGCTTCCACAGGAAAGACCTCTCTGCCCGAGGTCAGATCTCATTAGTAGACTCCTGCAGGGACGACGTCAGCACCCGAGGTTGCCCCCCGGGACTTTACAGCTCGGACACTCACCTGCCAGGCACGATCAGCCCATGCGACCTCAGCGGCATGATCTCAGACAGATGAGCCATGTCCTCTCCAGGTCGTTATCAGTTGATCCTTCCAAGTTGTACGTAATGGCCAGCTTTATTAGGGAAACCGCTATGGCAGGCGACATAGCTTTATCGGGGGGGCACGCTCACGACAGGCGCACCGAACGAACAACTTTGTCAGGAGGCACATTTGTGACAGGCGACTGAGATCCCTGAAATCCTGCTGACAGCTGACAAGTTGGTTACAAAGAAGAGTGGGGAGCCATCTGACGCAGAGGACCATCCCCCAACTTTATATAAGTAGCGGATCGTCTCTGACATGAGGTATCTTTGATCTTCAACTTCGATCTCTCAGCTCAATTCTTATGACTATGGACACACTCATACGCTCAATCCATACGCCTCAACCACACACGTGCTATCTTACGCCCATCACCTCATTTCCTCCACCATCGCATGACTTAGGCATCGGAGGGTAGTCGGGGTCCCCCCCTCCGACCAGGGGGTTCGCCTCCCGGTCCTTTGACGTCATTTCCTCTCTCTTTCGGGTACCGAAGGAGGAGGTTTGGCTCGGCAAAACACTGTCCAGGCTCTCTGTTGCGTGAATACTCGATTCGGTAGTCTGGTCCATGCATCTAACGGTCTTATCCGGGTTCCGCGAGATTCCTTGCCCAACAATTTATATATTTCTACAACAAATTTTATGTGTATATGTAAACAATATAGATTTGTGGTGTGAGAACTTGTCTTACAATTATTGGGTCTGCAGCAATCTGTTTAGGGAAAAAAAGAGGATTGTCCTCACATATCAGACATAAGGTCTACATTAATAAACAATGGTTAGAGGACACAGAGATGGCCCTTGACCTAAAAACCTTCGACCTTCAAATTAGAACCATTAGAATCAGAGACTTATGAGAAATAGACTGAGGTGAATAATCTCTCTCATAAGATGTATAATTTACATTTAAAACAACACCAAGTAGGTTTAGGCCAAAGGCCCAATCCAACCAATACAACTAATACTTCTAAATTAACACTTCCATTCAAATTGTGGCATGAGAATAATGTGTATCATATGACAATGGAGGCTTAGCCTCATATACCAAGACAAAAAAGTGGAGTAGTACAAGCCCCACATGGGCTTGTACTTGTTGTATCGTCCACTTTTTTGTGTCTTGGTATATGAGGCTAAGCCTCCATTGTCATATGATACCCATTATTCTCTTGTAGCATAGACATCTATCATACCCTGGGCACCGGCAAATATGCACTTGAAAGGGCTTAGTAAAGCGGGACTCCCATGACTCCCAAGCACACCGTGATCTTTCATATTTAGTACTCCGATAAATTGATTTGAAATTTTGGCAGTATGCCAAGTGTAAGTAGGATCTAAAACCCTAGCAAAACCTCAATATTAGTGCACTTCCCTATTTATCTTCATATTCAAACTTCGATATCAAGGGTTTTAGATCCTAGGCCATCCTGATCTTCTCTAACCCTACGTTTATTGTGTGCATGTTCATATATAAAGAGCAGTCAAACTCTTCATCTAAAGGTTCTTGGTAAAATCACAGGCTACCAGCAAACCTGTAAGTTGGGTTCCCACTTGCTTATATTATTGTTTGTAAGTTGTAACGTGTGTAACCCTATTCGACATATTCTTTCCAGTCTAATTGCAGAGTATAATATTGATATCAAAATTCTAGGTGCTTGTCTCATAAAACTTGAAGTGCCAGCTACATGCAAGATCAGCATGTCTTCTAATTCATTGATGAGAAAGAGAGCTAGAACAAAATATAGAGACATCATTCATATCATTTACAATTGATTTCATTAAGATTGAATGCTCAAAAAATATTCTTACTGTAAATAACAAGATCTGAGTCAATACCTGAACATACTGGTACAACCATGATGATGTTGATTTGGTATCATCGGCGATACTGATATCAGACAGGCTATGTGAAGATAAAACATGTCGACGCCTGGGAGCCAGGCTATGAGAGGACTACCTGCTCAAAGCTCCAAATTCTATACACTGGAGCGATATGTGGCCCAAATATAAATCCTTAACATGGCAAGAGCAGATACCAATTCGTCTCCCATTCAGGCTGGGATGTATCGAAATACAGAACCCAGTAGTCCATCCAGGAAACATTTGCCTCTCCTTCACATGAATGGTATACATGCTTGGAGATTCATTGGTGCAGCCCATCACAAAACAGTTGAACCGAGCTGGAACCTTAACTCTGGATAGAGAGAACATACAGAGGCCAGAGTAAGAAACTCCATACGTTAAACCCTCATCATCGTCATCCTCATCATTTGCTGTCATCTCCGTATCAAGCTCTAGTGTCATAGGAATTTCACTCATCTCCCCTTCGAATTTCTTCTCTATCAAACTCTCATGGATCCGATACTTGGCTGCCAGAGTCCGGATGCATGATTTCCGGACACACTCTACTATAATGAGTTTAATGTCTTCAAAGTTATCAAACTCGGAGTACCATTTAAGCCATCTACGAACCAGCCCCGAGTACCAATTTATGATCAGATTGTCATCTTGTAATATCAGAGCTGAAACATACCTCGGGAACCCTTCATTGTTGACCAAACCATAGCGAATGAGGCTTTTTGTTATATAACTGATGGGTGCCTCCATTCTACAAACTATAGTTTCGGATTCATTGGGTGAGGCATGCAACAAGGCCAGAGTTGCAGCTGTCTCTGATGAAACATATGCAGTGACCTGCTTCTGGAAATTGTAGAAAGATTCTCTCAACTCTTGCGGAAGCGCTGGCTCCGCGATATATTTGGAAAGTACAACCTCCTCATTAGCATCTACATAGGCCTTTGTATCTTGCATCCAAATCTTGACTAATGACTTGAACCAGTGATCAGTCTTCATGCCATCTTTACGGAATTGAGAGATATGATCCAACACTGGACTGCTGAGGTTAAGCGCCTTGATCTCAGATTCTTTGAGCCGCTTCAATCCATGCGCTAGCCACTTCTTCCCGATTCTAACTGCCAAGGAATCCCAAATCTCTTGCTTCTGAGAAGCAAACAGCCGCACTTTATCCTTCAATTTATGCACAGCTCGAACTGCATCACATTCTTTGCGTACCACCCGCAGCAATGTCCCAAGAAACTGCAATCCGCAGGTAGTGTCGTTAACCTTCAACGTATCTCCATTGTCTAACAAGCCTAGATGAAGTGAGTTTTTCAGGAAATTCGCCATATCAAGCTTTACATCAAGTGCGTCATCTTTGGAACCTGAAACTGATACAAATATTTCATCCATGAATCTGCACGCATGTAACCTTTTTCCTACCCCTTGTTCGGACTTGGTGTTATTTTCTTTTATCTGCCCCCGAACCCAACTGCGTAGATTTGAACCTGAACCATCTTTAGCGGTACCAGATTCCGTGCCAAGCCCTTCATACCTCATGCACATTCGAAACACTTCACGGTCGAAGCTATCAAGATAAATATTCATCAAAACAGGCGAAAGGGCTCCTTCTTGAGGAAGCCCGTGACCTTTCGGGAAACCACCAAAAACCAAGTTCAGGACCCTAGCATCAAACATGTGACGGATAAAAGCAAGCAATCGGCTATCATCTAGTTTTTCCTCCATAAACGATATGAGCTTAGAGAGAACGCTATTGTCGGCATCTTTGTTCATATGAAGCGTGAACCACCACTCAGAGTTACGGATCTCGTTGCAGATGTATCTGAGAGCTGATCGACGACCTCTTCCACTACGACATCCATGTGAAATCTTGGAGAAGTGCGGCCTATAGATAACCTCAAGCACCACTCTAATCGTCTCCTGAATTATTCTTAGCTTTAATTTAGGGAGGACCAAGCACTCTCTCTTTCCGGTCTTCGTGCTGATGTCCAAAGCATTTGCTCGGACGTCAAAAACGCCACTAGCGAGCTGCCCCGCCATAGAAAGGAAGCATATATCATCTCTATCCGATGCTAAATCAACGTTTGAGTTGAGCCGGATGATATCATACGAATCCTGGAGCGTGTCAGCCTTGGCGATGACATTCTCCATGAGGTTGTAGAACTTCCCATTCGAATACTGTGCCTTCACCCGTTTCTTGATGCGGAGCTCGACTGACCTCTTGAGCTCTGTCCGGGTCCGTTCTTTGTGCCCGCCAGGCGCAGAATTTTCATCGGGAAGGCAAGCCAAGCTTTTAGCCAGAGAGACCCGGGATGTACTCATTGGCTGCAGCTCGGCGTTGCTTTCCCCATTGCCATCAAGTTCTTCAAGGAAGAGGTCCGATGCAGAGCACTGCCATAATCCATGGGACTTCCCTGTTGCATAATTAAGAAACAGCAACAATTTATCATGCACGAAGACTCAAATCCATGATTAGCTGATGTAAATCGAGAAATTTTAAATGGATCAACATTACCCTTTTCCATTGCCGGCGAAGTGTTTGCGCGGTTGATTCTCTGCAACAAATAGGCCGCGCATTTTGTCGGGCGTTTCAGCCTGAGCAAAGACCACATGTTTGTTTTTTCCCTGGACGTAATTATGGAGATTGAGCTTCATCTACTATCTAATGCATGCTCATTAAACTGTTAGCTGCGAAATTCACAGCTTTGAAGCATTTGATCGAACAGGTGGTGAGCGTCGTTGAGATGGAGGTGATAAGCACCGTATGCTAATTCGTTATCCCGCAGAGAACATGACTATCAGGGGCATGGAACAAAAATTCTGTGTAAAGGTTCACCTTCATGAAAAATTCTAAACACGAAGTGTTACCTTCATGGTATAAATGCATACGTTCTCCTTGGGGCAATAAACGCAAAGGGTCATCTTCGAATGACAATGTAGAGTCTTCACCTTCGGGTATAATTCTAAAAACCAAAAGGTTACCTTTGGATCACAATTGCATGGGTTTCACCATTGGGCAATTACGAGAAAATGGCCATTTTCAAATTACAATGCAAAGGCTTCGCCGTTGGGCATCATGAATCTTTAAACGAAAATGGTTGTCTTTGAATGACAAAGCAAAAGCTTTGCATGTAGACACCATTTTTTAGGAAAAGGGGTTGCCTTTGGGTGATGGATAAATAAGTTTGCACCCAAGTGATTTCATGCAATGGGTTGCCCTATAGATAGATGGGTTTTTGCAAGAAAAATACTGTCTTTTGCAGGAAAGAGTGCTAAGGGAGACACATTGGTCGAAGTCGAAGCGACCTCCGCCAGATCTGAGCTATCCTCGCTAAGCCTGGGTTGTCTCCACTAAGGGCATGTTCTTTTGCGGGAATATGAAAAATGGAATAGGGGAAAGTTTGTATTCCAAGGAGAGAGAAAATGAAGTTTTGTGTTCTTTTGAGTGGAATAGAGTATGGAAAGTGGGATTTGGAATAGAAAGTGGGGTCCATATTCTATTCTTGTGTTCTTTTGGGATTGGAGAGTTGGAATGGAAAAGTGGAAATGTGATGAGTTGGAGGGGAGAGATAGAAAGAGATGAAAGAGTGGGGTCCACCATTCCAAGGATTCCATTGTATTCCAAGCAAAAAGCTTGGAATACAAAAGTGCTCATCATTACCAAATTGGAATAGCCACGTAGGATTCTATTCCACGCCCAAAAGAACAACCGCTTGGAATACAAACTGGGAATAGGGTGAATAGTGTCTCTATTCCTATTCCCGCCCCTATTCTTGGCAAAAGAACAGGCCCTAAGCCCGAGCAATTTCCGAGCTATCTTCTGGGCTTCCTTCCACTTCTTATAACACAAGAAACCTGCAACATGAAGAGCTCGTCAGGGGGTCAGATGTAGGGTCCAACCCAAATTCCATCCGATACTTGAATTAGTTAGTGACTCAAGGAGGGCTCGGGATAACTATGTCTGACTTGTTAGAAGGTCGTCCCGTAGTTATCTCATTGAATTTTGGAAGAAATGTAAGAAGAGTTTGGGTGGAGCGGATACTAGAAGGTTGTCTCTAGAGTTGTGTCCCAGAGATGGGTTTAGTTGCCCCCTTTCTTCCTTCGTCTGGGGGATTATATATAGACGCGATTAATGAGGGATGTTGTAGAGTAATGTCCGAGCATTTAAGCCATGTGATTGCTTTGGCTTGGCTTATTTGACATTAATGACGAGCTTAACGGTCAGTCATTGAATGCATGCATTAATGATGCGTTTAACAGTTGATATTGATGTGGAAAGTCCATCGGTTAGCTGGGCCGTTGTCTTCAATTGAGAAGCAATCGGTTTCTGGAGCTACTGGGTTAATGCGGTGAGCTTTTCTAGGCCTGTTTGCAACGTGAGCCTTGGGTCGGCCCTAAGATGTATCAGTAATAATTTGTCGAAGACAGTCTACATCAAATTTCATCATCAAAATCAACACAATGGTGGTTCACATAATGAGATATCTAAATTCTTAGTTTTAGATTTTTTATTTGTGTTGTTTAGTGTTTTTTTTCTTTTGAACAATGATTCTGAAATTTAGTTATGGTATTTAATTTAAGAATTCTCAATTCACATGGTATGGATTGATTCATGGCTACTATATCATGGGTTGATTAATCAACCGCAACAAGTGGGTTTACAGGTGTTGTAAGAGGTAGATTTATTAACTTTGAGTAGTAGGCTTGGGGGGAAAATAGGTATTAGGCCAAATCTGGATAAATTCAGTTTCATTGTGCTTGATTAACTTTCTGCACTTACTTTATGCAACGCCCCGCTCCCCAGGATACCCGGAAAGTACGAATTCGTCCCAGATAATCCCAGTAGGAGCGAGTGTTACGAAGAAAATACAAATTTACAACACAAGCAGGTCCACTGCGCACTGCTGGGATAGTACCTATAATGTTCCCAAAGCACAACCAAACAACCATTGACGTAACACAGAAAGTAACACAGAGGAAAACTGCACAACAACTAAACTCAAAGAAAGGTCTGATTTATATACGTCATCCATCTGTACATACATCCATCACAAACATCACGTCACTACCCAAACAAAACCCCAAAAGTACAACACTCTGTCCTCCCCCCTTGCCATCCCAACCTTAATTACAAGTATGTCATTACTTCTCACACTCTTCTATTATGCACACACACTCCCCATCAATTACAAGAATGCCACTAACCTTATCCCCTTTCACACTAGGCTCTCTCTACACCGATCCTACACACCCATTCACATACATACACATACCATCACATAACCACCTTCATAGTTCACTGCACGTACTACATGCACAACCAACCATATAATGTACATGCAATCATGTACTCACTGATATACAAGCATGTACACAATACATAGTACACAGATATACACTCTACTTCCATCCCAAAAATATAGGCCCTACGTATATGGCACTCTGGGCCATTACATTCTACCCACCTAAAAAATCAAGTCCGTCCTCGGACTTCCCCAACTAAGGGTCAACTTAAGAATGGACAGACTTAGACATTAATGTCACTATACCCCATGCATACATACACTCCATACATTATAACAAGAGCCAGGCATGCTCATGTGCATACATTTACACGTACATCAGATAGTCATACAAATAACCGGGCATACCCCTACCCATGCATGGGCACACACCCATACACGTCAATATACTGATCATACAAACATACACGTACATTCAACTATACACACACATATCATAGGTACATCCAAATACCTATATACATATCATTATACAAAGATAAACATACAAAATGTACTCATCCATACACAGGTGTAAGCGTACCAGCTTACAGCCATACATGTATCATATGCTCTTCTCATATATCAACTCATAATACAAATACTTCTAAGACATAGCCACACATACATGGGTGGAACTCAAGGATCCACACATGCATCTGCACACTCTACATGTGCATAAATCCTATACAATATATAGCCACTACACAGTACATCGATACACTACCTGCACCTCAATCAAGTATTCTACACATTACTCATAAGTCAACCATGTACGAACACATATACTTCAAATACAACCACATAGCCATATAATCATTCGTACATATACCATAGTCATATGCTCATGAGTCTACATCTCAATATGCTCAACAAGCCATATTCAACACTCATAAAGATATAGACGTATATGCACACATATATACACACATAGATATGCACACATATACTTACGCAATCAACACTCTAGTGTCCACCCTCAGGGTTCTATACCTCAAGCTTCTGATATCGGGGCTCTATCTTAAGGCAGAACTCCTACCCACCTTAAGACCAAACTACCCTCGAAACACTACACGCACTATCCTTACACAGCCGCAGTGCGGTGACATGCATGGGCCACCAACTGCAACGCCCCGCTCCCCAGGATACCCGGAAAGTACGAATACGTCCCAGATAATCCCAGTAGGAGCGAGTGTTACGAAGAAAATACAAATTTACAACACAAGCAGGTCCGCTGCGCACTGCTGGGATAGTACCTGTAATGTTCCCAAAGCACAACCAAACAACCATTGACGTAACACAGAAAGTAACACAGAGGAAAACTGCACAACAACTAAACTCAAAGAAAGGTCTGATTTATATCCGTCATCCATCTGTACATACATCCATCACAAACATCACGTCACTACCCAAACAAAACCCCAAAAGTACAACACTCTGTCCTCCCCCTTGCCATCCCAACCTTAATTACAAGTATGCCATTACTTCTCACACTCTCCTATTATGCACACACACTCCCCATCAATTACAAGAATGCCACTAACCTTATCCCCTTTCACACTAGGCTCTCTCTACACCGATCCTACACACCCATTCACATACATACACATACCATCACATAACCACCTTCATAGTTCACTACACGTACTACATGCACAACCAACCATATAATGTACATGCAATCATGTACTCACTGATATACAAGCATGTACACAATACATAGTACACAGATATACACTCTACTTCCACCCCAAAAATATAGGCCCTACGTATATGGCACTCTGGGCCATTACACTTTACTACGTTACATGTTGGTTTCTATGATTTGTATGGAAACCATATTCACCCTCTATCTTAGGGTATAATCTATGATCATATAGTCTTGATCGGATCTGGCCTCGACGTGGATGGGTGCATGTTCACAAAGCGATAAAGCTTTAATATTTATAAACCGCAAGCGCAAGGCTTCGTCATAGCGCTATATGGGTCGTCCTCAGAGAGGTAGATTGATCGAGTACTAGCCCGATCTTGGGTCGTTACTAGCTACACTAATCGATTGAATAATGTGAAATTACGGGATTTTAACGAAGGAATTCAATAAGAGACCATATGATATGAAGGCAATCACCAGATTAAGAATAAAGGGCACAAAGAAGACAATAACAAACAACAATTAATAAAGAACAATAAGAAAAACATATAGAAAATAGAAATAAATACTTATCTCATTGAATCATCCACAAAAGTTGTCAATCCTTACTTGCAATCCATAAGAAAACTTCCAAATCCTAATCTAAACTAACCCTACTTCTAAAACTAGAAGAAAATATGAAAGAGAGGGTAAAACGAGTCTAATCCTCCATCCCTTGTTCAAAAAATGCTCAAAAACCTTAAATACATCTCAAACACCCTAATGACATCACAGAAAATTTGACTCGAAATGGCTGATTGGAATCCATGTGGCCGCGTCGAATTGGCCCATAAAAACCGCTCAAAACCCCTCAAAAACCTCAATTCCACACGGCCGCATCAAGCACCAAACGGACACGTCGTTTAGCGCTCCAAAACAGTAGTTTATGCACTTTCAGCCTTTTAGCTTGATGCGGCCGCATCATTTTGACACGTCCGCATTGTTTGGTTACATCGTTTTTTCTACAGCGCAGTCTCGGCTTCCAGAAAATGTATAAAATCACTCCGATCTCCAAAAAATACAAATAAATATGCGTTGGAATCGGGACGAGATGCTCTTCAAAGTAAAAACAAATAGAAGCGAAGATAACCATTGGGTTGTGAGCAGATCTTTCATCTGTGCAAGACTTGCACGCATCTTGTGGCATCTTCTCTACGCGGTCGTGTGGAGTAGCCACGCGACCGTGTGGCTTCTCTTCTCTTTGCATTGGGTTGAGCCCTTCTACGCGGTCGTGTCATTTAGGTTCAAACAACCGCGTCAATCTGTCAGGGAAGATCTCTTTTTGGCTTAAAACGATATAGAGTTATGCGATCACGTTGTTTCGGTGAAACGACCGCGTCGATTGTCTTTCCTTAGCTTCAATCTTCCTCTTTTTTTTGCTTTGTTCGACACGGTCGCATTGGATACTTCCACGTGGTCACGTCGCATGATGTTGCTGCTTCATTGGGCTCCTGTCTTAGCTCTCTTCCATGCGACCGCGTGAGGTATCCCACGCGGTCGCGTGGAGCTTGTTTCCTCCAGATTCCTATTCTTTTGATTTCCTCTCATCTCCTTGCTTGTTCCTTTCACTTCTTTGACTCTTTTGATGCTTTTTCTCCATTCTCATGCTCTAAAATCCCGAATTCGTTCCTTTTTACTTGAAACGCACAAATTGGAACTAAAAACTAAAAAGGAAACAAAAACAGATGAAATAGAACGGAACGGTGTACAAAATTAGGCGAAATGCGTATAAGATGAGCGTTATATATATATATATATATATAGATATATATATAGGGTAAAGTGTTCCTAGGGTGACTCCTTAGATTCAATCTAAGGAGTCGCCCCCTTTTTCCCCATCTCCCACATTTTTTGTCGGAATTTTTTTTCACGGGGTTGTTGTTCACCTCATGAATGATCACCATACCAAAAATCAAGTCATTCCAATACTTTTAGAACCCACATCCACCCCTTGCAACTTCATGGGTTTTCAGCACGTTTTCAGACCGTTGAAGTTGCAAGGGGTAGATGGTGGCTCTAAAAGTATTGGAATGGCTTGATTTTTGGTATGTTGATCATCCATGAGGTGAACAACAACCCCATGAAAAATAAAATCCAAAAAAATTGTGGGATACGGGAGAAAATGGGGGCGACTCCTTAGATTGAATCTAAGGAGTCACCCTAGGAACACTTTACCCATATACATACATACATACATACATACATATATATATACATATATATGTATGTATATATATGTATGTATGTATATATGTATCTATGTGTATATATATATATACATACATATATATGTATGTATAGATATATATGTATGTATATGTATGTATGTATATATGTATATATGTGTATATATATATACACATACATACATACATATGTGTCACGCCCCGCTTCCCAAAAACGTGGAGGCGAAGCGTGAGAAGGTCCGCTCAGACTTGAAACTACAAAGCTGCAAGTCCGATAAGCGTCAATCACTTTAAACTGCAGGTCCTTGCAACGTGAAACGAAACAAAGATAATAATAACGAAAAGAGACGAAAGAAACATCTCAAAATATCCATAATAATAAATCTCAACATCGCAGAAAAAGCCACCAGGCTAAAATAAAAGAGTCTAAAAGAGGCTCAGCATGGCCAACAAAAGTACAAAGTACGAAAACAAAGAAATGGTGCAAGCACCGACAACTAACAGCAACCTAAAGCAAAAGCAAGTAAAAATCAGTCGCTAAGACTGGTCTCCGGTGTCCTCGAACTCCTCGACAAACGTAGGCTCGGGCTCAGCGTCAGCAAACACCTCGTCCTCAACAACTGTCTCTGGCTCAGGGTCTAACATGTGACACCCAAAAGAGCAAGGGGCACATGTCAGCAAGTCTGGAAGACTTGTGCAAGGAAACTGAAAGTAGGTACAAGTAAAGCAACCTAGCAGTTTTAGCATGATGCGATGACATGGCAGTTAAAGTAATGAGTGCAACAGGTAAAGTAAAGTAAAGTAAAGTACGAGCATGGCATGGCATGAATCATTCACAAGACAAGTACAAGACAAGTAAAGTAAGCACCTCGTGCACAGAGATTCCGTCTTTTGGCTAGAGTGGCTGCGCGGGCCAACTCCTAAGCTCAAGTGACCGTTTATCCCTACCCCTCCATGTGTATCGGGCATTGGTTTTCAGCCAACACATGAGGCCCGCTTCTGGACCACGAGCCAGGAAGTGTTTTAAACAAGTATGGCGTAGGGGTGCACCTAGCCGGACAAGTAGTACGAGTACAAGTATTGTAGCGTGTGCTACGAATGCGACATTCAATGCATGGATGACATGACATGGCAAGTAGTAAAGCGTACAGGTAAGGAAAGTAAACGTGACAGTTTAGTATGCATGAACAACAAGTTTAAAGGGTGGATCTAGCTTCGTTGTCAAGCTAGATCAATTAGATGACGGATCTAGTTTCGTTGTCAAACTAGATCAAGTAGGCGTCTAGCCAGCTATCATTTCACTGACTAGTCTCTTTTACTCTAAAAACAAGGAAGTGGCCTAAAAACATGGCCCTAAGCAAGATTTGGCAAGTTTCACTTGCCTGCAATTATCGCGTCAGGGAAACACCGTCCAACGAGTCCAAAGTCACAATTCCTACGTGCACAAGTCCACCGGACTACATCCGTTTTATTAATCTTGATTAGTGATTTCTAAAACATTTAAAATACTTTAAAATACTGATTTTTAGTCTTGATTAGCATGCAATTGGGTTAGGGGTCCTAGGGGTGCAAAGCATTACCTCAACACGACGCGAAAGCTACACCGGCGTCGGGTAGCGACACCGGGGGTTGGAATAAAAGATCGCGCTCCAAGTCCAGATTCCAGTTAGATTCCTCGCTGGAAATTTCAGAGCAACCAACCGGGGCGACGATTCCAGATTCCAAAGCTAGCACGTGCGACGACGGCCTACGACGTGCGACGACGTCGTACGCGGCGAATCGTCGGAGAGAACGCACCTAGGTGGGGCCCACAGTAGTCCTAGGGACCTTTGGGGAACCCACAATGCCTCTGGAGAACTTGGGGGGCCCACGGAGGCAAGTGGTGCGACGGATGCGGGGTTGCGACGAGTGGCTCTCGGTCGTACACAGCCAATGCGGGGAAATCTCTCGGTCGCTGCGGGGGAACGGGGCTGTGCAGCTGCGGGGTGCGGGCGCTAGGCGGGTGCGGGGGCTTCCTTCGGTCGGTGCGGGAGATCGGGTCGGTCGTGCGCTTGGGAGTGGGTCGTTGCAACGTTGCAACGTTGCAACGAGCGACGAGCGGTCGATGCGAGCGGGCGCTTCGGTCAGGCGCTTGGCGATGCGGGCGACAGCTGCGGGCGACGGTGCGGAGCTGATGCGGAGCGGGGATGCGAGCGGGGTGCGGGCCAAGCCCTCGGTCAGACCGAGGGAACGGAGCGGGGCGATGCGCTGCGATGCGAGCGGCGATGGATGCGGGGGCGGCTAGCGGTCGGAGCGGGGAAATTTGCTTGGTTTTCTCGGTCGGTGCGGAGGCTGAACGTCGCGACGTCAAATTTCGAGTTTGGAAGAGGCTAGGGCTAATTTCTTGCGAAAATAGGTCTTCCTAGGGGTTGTTTATATTGTGTAGATGGGTTGACTTGGTCTAGGGCTAAATCTAATAGGATTAGAAGTTTAAAATAATTTAAAATTTGAAATTCAACTTCTCCAACTCACCCAAGGATTTGACTTGGTCCAAATGAGCTGGAAATTGGCTCAAAAATTCTTTAATACGTTTAAAACTCAAATAAATTTTATTTGGCCGAAAATAATTTAAAAATTAATTATTAAAAATATTTTAAAACTTTTTAAAAATATAAAAGTGGTCAAATAAACTCCAAAAATTATAAAATAAATATCAGGGTGATCGTGATGACGAGAGTGAGCTAACTAAGAAGACAGATCTCAAATTTGACGTCGGACGAAGAAACTAAAAATAGAAACGTCTCCCGTCAAAAGTGAAAATCGTCACGTCTCATCGAGTGAGATTAAATTGTGGGAAAACGACTCGAGAAGTGTAGTTCCAAGATAGTGCCACTATTTAATACTCTTAGAGACGTTCACAACGGCATATCACACAAAGGTGTTCACAATCAAATAAAGTCTAGAATAAACACGTGCACGGCCAAAAGCACGTGCACGAACAAAGTACAACGAAAACGTACCGTTACAATATGTATGTATAGATATATATGTATGTATAGATATATATGTATGTATATATATGTATGTATATATATATATGTATGTGTATATATATATATATATGTATGTATGTATGTATGTATATGTATGTATGTATGTATGTATGTATGTATGTATGGGCATGAGTTGACATCACAGGAAATGTTTCCTACGCTGTCAGTGATTTCGAGGCCCAAAAACAATTTTTTTTAAATTTTTTTTGCAGTTGCTTCTACTACTTGTTAACTACATCCCCACCAATTTTCAAGCCAATCCAATACTGTTTGAGCCTCCGTTCATGCGTTTCAAAAATATTGCGCTGACAGTTCGATTTTCGGGAGCGGTTTTTTTGAAATGCATGAAAGGAGGCTCAAACGGTGTTGGATTGACTTGAAAATTGGTGGCGATTTAGTTAACAAGTAGTAGAAGCAATTGCAAGAAAAATTTTAAAAAAATCTTTTTGGGCCCTCTAATCACTGCGCTGTCAGCTCAGGCCCATGTTCCTCACACACACACACACACACATAGAATAATGGGTATCATACGCCATATGAGAGGGTGTCTCATATGCCCTCTCACATAAAAAGGACAAGTACAAGCTCACATGGGTTTGTACTTGTTGTACTTGACCCCCTTAATGTGAGAGAGCATATGAGACACCCTCTCATGTGGCGTATGATACCCATTAATACCATATATCTATTATATATTTGACAACGTTTTTTGAATTTGATGTCTTTTGATTTAAAAGAAGATTTGTGCATTTTTCCTTGTTGACAAGCATTGCAAAAATGTTTATGTTTAAATGAAATATTTGGCATTCCAATAACTAACTTGGAAACCAAAACTTTGAAATTAGAAGTGTCTTGGGAAAGATCGTGGAGATTAAATTTGGGAGGAAAGTGCCTTGGGAACCTAAACTTTGAAATTAGAAGTGCATTGGGAAAGATTGTGGAGATTAAATTTGGGGGGAAAAGTGCATTGGGAAAGATTGTGGAGATTAAATTTGGGGGGAAAAGTGCATTGGGAAAGATTGTGGAGAAGCATGATCTATTAAATTAAATAAAAATTTAGCGTAAAACAATTTAGCAGAAAAACAAATTAGCGTAAAAATACCCTGAGGTTTGTTGTTTCGGCGCGTCCGCGCCGAAGGTGCGGCTAAATTTTTTTGCTCTAATTTGTTGTTCCGCACCGAAGGCGCGGGCGCCAAATTTGTTGTTCAGCACCGAAGGCGCGGGCGCCAAATTTGTTGTTCCGCGCCGAAGGCTCCTGCGTCGAATTTGTTGTTCCGCGCCGAAGACGCCCATGCCGAAGATGCCCGTGCCGCTAAATATTTTTACGCTAATTTATTGTTCTGTTAAATTTTGGCTCTGGAAATAATTTTTCGGGGAACAAAGATTTCGCGGGGGAAATCTTAAATGAACCGTGCCCGCGGGCATGGGTTATGACTAGTATATTATACATTTGACAACCTTTTTTGAATTCTAGGGCTGACTAGGACAAGATAAAGAGTGGATGTGATTTGATCTTGGAAAATGGAAGGTTGAGATGAAGCTTTGAAACCATGAATGTGAGTTTTGAAATTTGGTCCAACTTTGAAATGAAGGGAGCTTTAAAACCATGAATGTGAGCTTTGAAATTTGGTCCAACTTTCAAAGCAGCCATTAAACCAGTTTCGCGCCGAAGGAGCCCGCGAAATTTTTTTTACGCTAATTTGTTATTCCGCGCCGAAGGCGCTCGTGCCGAATTTTTTGTTCAACGCGAATTTGTTGTTCTGCACCGAAGGCGCCCGTGCCGCTAAATACTTTTATGCTAATTTGTTATTCTTTTAAATTTTAATAATTTTTTGGGAACAAAGATTTCGCGGGGGAAAATCTTAAATGAACCATGACCGTGGGCACGGATTTTTTTACGCTAATTTGTTGTTCCGTGTCGAAGGCGCCTGCGCCGAATTTGTTGTTACACATCGAAGGCACATGTTCCGCTAAATATTTTTACGCTAATTGGGTGTTGTTTTAAATTTTAATAATTTTTTGTAGAACAATAATTTGCAGGGAAAAATCTTAAATGAACCGTGCCTGTGGGGATGAGGTTTTTTTACGCTACTTTGTTATTCCACGCCGAAGGCACCAGCGTCGAATTTGTTGTTCTATGCTAATTTGTTGTTCCGCGTCGAAGGCATCCGTGTAGAATTTGTTGTTCTGCACCGAAGGCGCCTACACCGAATTTGTTGTTCTCGCCAAAGGTACCTGTGCCGCTAAATATTTTTACGCTAATTTGTTGTTATTTAAAATTTTAATAATTTTTTGGGGAACAAAGATTTCGTGGGGGAAAATCTTAAATGAACCGTGCCCGCAGGCACGGGGTTTTTTACGCCAATTTGTTGTTCCACGCCAAAGGCGCTCCGCGTCGAATTTGTTGTTCCATGTCGAAGGCGCCCGCGCCAAATTTGTTGTTTCGCGCCGAAGGCGCCCGTACCGCTAAATATTTTTACGCTAAATTTGTTGTTCTTTTAAATTTTAATAAATTTTTGGGGAACAAAGATTTCGCGGGAAAAAATCTTAAATGAACCGTGCCTGCGGGCACGGTTCATAACTAGTATATATATATGGCAATCTTCTGGTGCGAAAAAACCCGTGCGAAAGCCGTACGAAAACTTTTTATTTATTTTTTTGAAATTTTTTTTCAAAAATTTCTTTTTTGATGTTTAATCCATACAATTATATACCCCAAGGAAAATAATGGGTGAACCTGTTGGGGATTAGAGCACTCATCCACCCGTTACAAATTTAACGGTCTCAAAACGTGTGAATTTGATGAAATGCCTTGATCGAAGGCCAAATGACATTATTTCTCAACGATTATTTTTTGAGGAGGGTATAACAACATATAATGAAGGTGGAAAAAAGAATTTTTGAAATTTTTTTTCAAAAAAAACTAAAAATCTTTTTGCACGGTGCGAAATGTTCTCACATGAAGATTTATATATACATATATATGTATATATACATATATAAACCACTCATCAAAATCCCCAAAGCTAAACTCTTCCCCGTCCTCGAGAAAGACAAAGAAAGAGAAAAGAGCGGGTGTACGCATGCTTTCAACAAAGTGATGTCAAGAATTTCATCACAACAAGTATATATACATGGAGTGCAAAAAAATTCAGATTATGAAATTATAAGGATGTTAATTCATATCACAAGATATAGCTTGAAGGATTATTTCTTATGTAAATCTTCATGCAATATGCAAAATCATGCTTATGCTCAAATCCTCAGAATAATTCATCTATCCCGCATAAGCTATCAAAATGGATACCGAAGTCATACGATGGGTCGAAGAGGAGCAAGTATCTTATAATGGGTCGTGAATCCATCAAAGAGGTGGCATTTAGGGCACGCTATCGTTCCATGACTCGTGAAGTTGCTAGCTTCATTCATGTCTTTATTATCATCAAATTTTTTCTGGATTCTTAGTTGATTCGTGTAAGGAGCGTTGAGTCGATGACTCCGAGGCCAGACGACCTTAGGGCACCGGGCCAAAAAGGACCCCTCAGACCTACTAGCTCAAATCAACTAAAAATCTTATTCTCATGCACTCCTCCAAACTAAACCTTTCGGCGCGAGGCCCTTATGATTCCCTAGTCATTGGGATCCGGCTACTCGGCGTCGCTGGAAGAACGGTGTATTATTTATTATATTTTTTTTATCTTTTCATACATTTTTCTTTTCTTCTCTTTTTTTGAACATGAATGAGCTAGATAACGACACTCCTCCGTACTAGATAGTATACCGCTAATCCAAGTCTTATGAATCCACTAGTCATTATACTCACTGAAACCACCAAGATACATGCATGGAATGGATTCCCAAGATAAAATATGACATATGCCTGTTTCGAGTACTTTTATTTTAAATATTATGAGCATATGCAATAACAAGCATATTAAAATGAGATCTAGCATTGGAAACATCCCTAAGCATATATCACGATGGAAAACAGGAAATTGATCGAGATGATAAGAAAATCTGAAAAAATTTCACCAAAATACACATGCATGTAGAAACTTGGCGCAATGGAATTCTAAACATAGCAAACATGTAAACCAAGCATGTAATGCACCCTCCCCCAAGCTAGAATTAAGCATGGTCCTCAATGCTTAAAAAGAGTGTGAAACATGGGGATGTGAATGGTGCACGTATTGTAAGTTGGTTATGGCCTGATATGACCAAATCTGCTAGTAACCGACCTGATACTCGGTTGAGGATTTTCCTCAACCGAGAGACCAAGTCTCACATGGCCGTTGAGGAAATCGTGGGCGGTTGAGCAAAATCCGGGGCGGTTGAGGGATGGAAGATATGGCGGTGGCCCCTATATAAGAGGATGGAGTTTCTCTTATTCAGTATCAAATACTCTCAGTCATATCTGGAATCCCCAACAATAAATTTCTCTCTCTCGTTCTCTCATTGGTATCAGAGCATGTAAGTTGGTTATGGCCTGATATGACCAAATCTGCTAGTAACCGACCTGATACTCGGTTGAGGATTTTCCTCAACCGAGAGACCAAGTCTCACATGGCCGTTGAGGAAATCGTGGGCGGTTGAGCAAAATCCGGGGCGGTTGAGGGATGGAAGATATGGCGGTGGCCCCTATATAAGAGGATGGAGTTTCTCTTATTCAGTATCAAATACTCTCAGTCATATCTGGAATCCCCAACAATAAATTTCTCTCTCTCGTTCTCTCACGTATAATGGTCCCTCCCCCAAGCTAGCATGTAAGTATACCCTCAACAAAATGAAGAAATAAAAATGATGGTCTATGTGTGGGGGCAGTGTGAGTGTGGGAGTCATAATCATATGAAATAATGGCAAAGAACATGCAATGAAGTTCATTTTAGGTTTTGGTTTATAAAATGTGGGTGTGTCGCATGGAAGTAAGATTTATTCAAAGAAAAACAATTAATCCTAAAACGCTCCCCTCGCAGCCGAGAGGAGGCGAGTTTATTCAACAAATCTAGAAAGCACATAAAATTTATCTACACTACTGGATTTGAGTTCACCTGATCAAAAGGCGGATCAAGAATCTCAAGTGGAGCAGACAATTGTTCTTCCTACTCCTTTCGTGGCTCTGCTAATGTCCTGGTGTCACGAATCCCAACGAACTGCAGCAATGCTCCCCTCAGCTTCTCTTGAGGACAATCACCTGAATCCTGTGAAAGAAAAGAGCATCAATCCGTGGTGAAAAATGCTTCCCTCCTATAAATGTATCCCTGAGAGGGTCGTCAATATGAGGTGTAGAATATAAAATAAGGTGACGAGAATTCCCTTAGAATGGGGTGCTACTCTCTGACGACGACGTGATCAACTCATCGCCACGTTCGTCCACGTGCTCATCAGGTGCTGACATAAACCAGCACACCTCCGTTGTAACAACCCGTTTTCATCAACACATCTATTTACGTATTTAACATATTTTCACATTTTAAAATTTCTTTATAATGGTTAGTCAGGAGTTTTATATCTAAATGATTTCAAAATTTCCTTATAAAAATATTTTGAAGCATTAAACTAGTTATGGTGTATTTCAGTAAGTTCGGGTCTCATCAAATACCTCTAAACAATTTTGATAAAAATTCATTTTTAATTATTACTGTTTTGGCTTAATGAATTAATTTTCTATACAAATATCATCAAACCATCTTCAAACTTCTACATTATCATCCTATTATCATTTTGGGCTTCCCATTTTAATTTCGTAATTTTCTGACATCAAATCGACCTAGAACCTGCAAACCCGCTTTCTAAACGTTTTGGCAAAAAACTAGTATCTCTGTAGCTCAAACCCTGAAATGGATCTCGTATTCGCGATCCTCGCGACAATACAAACCGGTGGCTATGTTTTCATAATTTTTCGGACACGTTTAATATCAGGGGCAAAATCGTAAATTTCAATGTTTAAATTAGTTACTTAGTCGCTTCTTACTTATCACTAATTACCCTTGATTTATGCTAAGCTCATCCCGCTTAAAACGTGTATACACGTTTTAATGTTTCCATCAACAGGTTCTTCCCCATTTCTAACCTTAGTCAACCCCCCTAATTAGTCTTTATCATCCAACCTAACTATTAATTACCCCTAATTAATATCATTGACCAATTTAATATTAAATTAATAACTAAATCCTATTTAATCCCATGTTAGTCTCTTCTTCCCTCAGCCTCACATACACCCCGGGCTCTCTCTCTCACTCTTTCTTCGTTCTCTTTCCCCCCTCCCCAGGCCCTCTCACCCTCTCGCGCTCAGCCCCCAAACCCACGCCCTCCGCCCAACAAGCCTCGCCTGAGATCCCCAGCCTCTCCCTCTCTCTCCCGTCGACCTTCGATCACCTCCCCCTCTCCCCTTCGTCTTCAACCCGAACACGGCACGCACCCACGCTCCATCTTCACCAAGCTCTGGCCAAGCTCCACCCAAAATCTGCCCCCTCCTCTGTTTTCAGCCCGGACCCCGCGTTCCCCCACTCCTCTCCCCTGTCTCCGACGAGATGCCACCAGCACCGCCACTCCACCCTCCGAGCACCGCCCCCCACCATCGTCTTGTATCCCCCCACCATCGCCAAGAGCAGCACCCTACTACGGTGACATACGGCCCGAAAACACCCTAGCTCATCCCCTCTCCGCTCGACATCGCAGTGCTCCGACGAGCAACCCACGACGCCGCAACCGCTTCCAGTGGCCGCCGCCATCGACACCTCCGCTCCCCCTCGTCTCCGAGTATACCTCCCCTCTCATCTCCCTTGCCACCGTACCCGAAGCCCGCTCTGCCCCCTCGACCCCCTCGACGCCTTCCTCCAAGGTCGCCCCCGCCGTCCGCATGGCCGCCGACGCCGTCAACGAGAGCTCCTCCCTGCATGCAACGTAAACGAAACGAAGGTGGGGTTTTAAGCTCTCATACGTTTTTAATACAAATACGTATACGTATTTTTAGAGTATTTCAATATTTTATAAAATATTATATGAGGATAATTGGTTTTAAACTCACAATAAATCCTATAGGCCTCAGAAAATTACAAAACCAGACCCAGAAAATCAGAAATGACGTTTTGGACCCAATGGCATTAGTTTCATCTCAATCAGACTCTTAGTTTTTCCAAAATAAAATTTTAAGCCTAAAACTTAAATACGTTGTTTTCTTTTAAAAATCCATAACTTGTTGTTTTCACGCAAACTGATAAATGAAAAAAATTATATGTTATAGTACTCTTCGAGACGGTCATTTTGACAGGTCACTTGAACCATTCTGATATGTATTTCATCCATAATAAATTATTGAATAAATACGATAACTAATTAAAAATAGTTTTTTGAATTGATTTTGAGTTTTTAAAAATTATAAAAATTACCAGAGTTTCAGAAAAATATTTCCTTCTTCAATAAAATTATTTTTCTCATATCTAGCCTATATAAAAATTTAGAACGCTTTTCGACACCGTTTCAATCACTTATAAAATCAGAACGATCAAATTAAATAGACAGAAAATAGTGTGTTCGTTAACAAATTATTTCTTGTGTTTGCTGGTTGTGACGGGAGGACGCGCACGGAGCACACCTTCCACTCCCCAGCGTAGGAGTGTCAATGCAATAATAAATAACCGGTGAGTACCGGGTCGGATCATCGGTACAAGTCGTTCTGTATTCACAAAATTGATCGATAAAGAAAGGAAATAAAGCGTGAAACAACCACCTCGCTAACGGTGGATGAGTGTGGGGAAAACGTGTAATGAAATCTAAAATCCTAGCCTACACACTAAGTGTGGAGAGCCGAATCGGCGAGTAACGAGGAGGACTCATGTGGTGTTTGTGAATGAGGCCGTGGGCATGGGAATTCATCCCAAATATAACTCAATTGATCTCCCAGCTAAGTGTTGAGTATTGACTCCTCGGATTTGGTTTTGGATGATGAACAAACATAAATAACGTGAACTAACTCTTCGTGAGCGCAGTTATGGAGATCGTCGCCAAATTTCTATGAACATCTAAAGCGACGTCTCAAGACTTCTCAAAGCGCGTGATTGTGTGCTTGAAGCTTTGTTGAAGCTCAAGGACCATTATTGAAGTCAAGAAGATTCGATTGAAGCTTTTGAAGACGGTTCGTCAAGTTTTATTTATAGTCTTCTAGCTTCTTTTCGTAGAATGTTAAGCCTTGAGTAGGTCTTACGTTTTAATCTTCTTTTCGCTCATATCATTAGAGCTAGGATCTTATTAGAAGCCCATACAAACTTTCCCGAAGCTTCGCGCTTCGATTCGCGGCTTCTTGTGCATGTTAGTTGGTTCAAGAAGAAGAACCAACCGACTAGATGGCAATCTAGTCGGTCGACAAAGCTTCTTGAACCGACTAGAATGCCTTCTCAATTTCTAGCTCACTTATTGTTTACAGTTAGTCGGTCCAAGAAGGTTCACCGACCGACTAGTTGTGAAACTAGTCGGTTATGAATCCTTCTTAGACCGACTAGTTGAGCTCTCACTGTTCAGCCTAAGTTACTGTTTACAGTTAGTCGGTCAAAGCACAACGACCGACCGACTAGTTGAGAAATTAGTTGGTTAGAAGTTGTTCTTAAACTGACTAGATGTATTTGTATTCAGCCTCTTTGATTTTACCTGTTAGTCGATCAAAGTTCACTTACCGACCGACTAGTTGTGAAACTAGTCGGTTGGTAAGTCTTCTTGGACCGACTAGTTATTCATTCCCTGAACTTCTTCTTTTGGATGTTCACCTCTTAGTCGGTTCATGTTGTTTCACCGACCGACTAGTTGATGAACTAGTCGATCAGTGGTCCTTCTTTGACCGACTAGTCTGCTTCAGAATAGAGCCGTTGGAGCATTAAATGCCACGAATTTTGCTCTCTCTTTCCTCTATCCTATATATACTTGGAGTGCTACTTTCATAGCATTCAAGGCTGATATTTATTGAAGTTTAGATATCAAAGAGAAGCAATTATTCTCATTCCAAGCTCTTTCATTTCTCACTTGAATCTCTCCCTCACTCTTATTTCAAAAAAGAGATTCATTGATTGTGAGCCTTCCAAGCCAAGAGCTTGATCCAAGGTCACCAACATCCTCCTAGGTCTCCATCGCTGATCTACATCTTGGAGCTAGGGTTTGGTGCCTTCATCTTCCCCAAAATCCTCTTTGCCCTAATTCGTAAGTTTACTCAAGGCATATGTATTTTGTGGTAAGCATTTCTATTTCAATTTACTTTGAATATTGCAAGTGATTTACTCTCGGTTGTGAGAGTTTGTTTGTGATCCCGGTTTGTGGGAGTCATAATTTCATTTGTGTATGATTTGATCTTGTAGAGGTTTCTACAAGTATTTCATAGTGCAAATTTGAGTTAGAAGTTTCTAACTCAAGTATCCGGAGGGGATCCGGGTGGTTAGGACGTAGGATCACCGGGAACAAGTCGGGGAGACTTGGGTGGATCCGAACCCGTTAAATTGTCTGTTTGCGATTGCATTTCTTTGTTGTCTATATTTACATTTCCGCATTGTTGGTTGAGTTTGCAAGATAATTAAGAATTATCTTCTTAATTATTTTAATGTACTATTCACCCCCCTCTAGTACTTGTGCAGTAGCTACGTAGGGCATTACACTAAGGGACGATCAATCGGAGGATGCTGCATTTCATCGAACATGTGGGGTGCAATAAGTAATGAATGAAACTCATGCGAGTAATTGATGAGCACATTAGAGAGGGTCCGCTAGGATAAGCCACTTCTTGGATTTCCCCTTAGGGTTCCAATAAACAAAGTTTTAGGGTTTCATCCACCAATTATAAAATAAACACATGCTAGAGATGAATTTCACAACCCAACAACAACAACAAACACAACACAACCACACAAGAAATATTCGGAGATTCATAATGAAAAGGAGAAGTTTTACTCAAAACAATCATCCAATTACAACACAAAAATCTAAAACAAAATACACAAAATGTGCCCGATGCCCACCCCGCATGCAATTTGCGCGCGCCTGCGCGTTATTTGGTTGAGCGGGCCGGCCGCTGGGCGGGCCGGCTCAGCGGTTGCGTTTAATTTTTTTTATTATTTAAACGAAACGGCGAGCGGAGCGGGCCGACGAGCGGAGCGGGCCGGTGAGTGGAGCGGGCAAGATAAGATGAAGTCCTACTTGAAGCAAGACGAGCCAAAGAAAAAGGCGATTACGTTCAAGGCCGCTCCATCTACTTCTACATCCACTGATGATGAAGACTCGGAAGACGAGTTGGACTTGGAATCCATTGCCCTCATGGCAAAGAAGTTCAACCGGTTCTTCCGGAAAGGTAATTTCAAGAACAAATCAAAGTTTAGTTCTTCTAACGCCTCCGCTCCTTTGTGTTTCAAATGCAACAAGCTAGGACACATGAAAGTGGATTGTCCTCAAAACAAACACAAGGAGAAGTGGAAGGCGCCAAAGTTCGACAAGTCAAAGAAGTACAAGAAAGGGTACAAGAAAGGACTTTTCTGGACATTCACCGACTCTGAGGATTCCTCAAGTGGAGAGTCGGATGATGAGCAAGTGGAGCAAGCACACGTGTGCTTCATGGCACGAGAGGAACATGACCAAGGATCTTCCTCCGATGATAGCGAGGATGAAGGCGATGAGGTAACTATGGATGAACTTAGATTAGCTAACGAGCAAATATGGTCTAAGTATTCTAAATTAGTAAATAGATATACTAAGATAAAAGATGAGTTAGCTAGCATCCAAACCTCGCCTAAACCTATCATCATCATCAACGACATCTTGTTGAAGATTTGAGAAATGAGATTGTAAATCTCAAATCTCAACTTGAGCATGTTCATATTGAGGAATCGGATGAACATGAGATGGCGGATTTGACTTCTCGAAACTCAACTTTGAGTATTGAGAATGAGAATCTCAAATCTCGTGTTTATGCACTCACATCGCAAGTATCCATTTTGGATGCTTCTATGCATTCTCTCACCGAGAAGTATGAGTGCACATTAGTCCGAATTAATAAATTCAATAAAGGTAAGGACCATTTGGATAATATCCTAAATGACTTACTTCCGGCCAATCACCACATTGACTTGGGGTATAAGATGGGAAATTCATCCAAGTCGGGCACTACCTTTGTTAGGCCAACTTCCGATGCCTCAACGAGTGGGAACAAACACTCTATTGGTAGTTCATCTACCAATGGTGCTTCCACTTCGTACACACCCTCGTTTGGAAAGAAACCCACTGTGGGTGGACCTCCAAAGAAGGGTCATGCTTATATGTACACCAATACCATGTCACGTAGGAACACACATCCTACTCCACGTGTTCACACATATGATGATTTTTATGCACCACATCCACGGGCACGTGCACACCATGTGAGACACCCTCACGCACGTGTTCCTCCACATGCATATGTTCACCCACATCATCATATGAACAATTTTCATCATGCACCATTTCATCATGTGGCATATGCCTATCCACGACATGCATCACGTAGAAATCAACAACACATGCATGCTCTCAATAGGATTAAGGCTCCCAAAATCTTCACTATTTGGAGCCCAAAGAACACAAGCATGAATGAAAAACAAGCTTACATGAATTCGTATTTTATGAATGTCGTGCATAATGATGATTTCATTGGGAAGTCAAAGTCCAATTGGACTTGGCTTCCAAAGGTCTAATCTTTTAGGACCCAATGACCTTGGGTACCATGGAATGATATTTCTATCTTTAGGTACTCAAGAAAAAGAAACGGAGCAACAAATCCAAATTTGGCTCCAAGAATAATTGGATACTCGATAGCGGGTGTTCAAAACACATGACGGGTGACACTCAATTGCTCTCCGGAGTGGTGCCCATTGCAAATGGAAACCGGGTAGTCTTTGAAGGCAACGAGAGCGGAACCATCATAGGTGTTGGAAAAGTGGGTAATCCTTCTAAACCACTAATAAGTGATGTTTACCTTGTTAAAGGATTAAACCACAATCTTATTTCAATAAGCCAACTTTGTGACAAAGGTTACAAAGTTAGCTTTGCGAAAGAAATGTGCCATATTTTAAGAAAAGATAATAATGATTTATTGTTTTCCGACACACGACATAAGGATATATATATCCTAGATCTCCCAAAGTCACATGAACAATGTCTAATTGCCAACACAAGTGAACAACACTTATAGCATCGCCGTTTTGGTCATGTGAACTTTGGAACACTTTTTAAGCTTTCCAAGTTAAATTCTATTAGAGGCTTCCCTAAGCTTGTCTTTCAAAAGAAAAGCTTTTGTGACTCGTGACAACAAGGCAAGCTTCTAAAATCGTCATTTAAACCTAAGAAAAGCATTTCATCTAAGCGGCCTCTAGAGCTATTACATCTAGATCTTTTTGGGCCAACTAGAGTTGCTTCATAAGGTAATGCTAGATATGGACTTGTCATCGTTGATGACTTTTCTAGATTTACTTGGGTATTTTCCTTATGTAATAAAAATGATGCTTTTGAAAACTTCACAATATTTGTTAAAAAGTACAAAATCTCATTGGAACCACCATTGTCACTATTCGTAGTAATCATGGAGGGGAATTTAAGAATGAGTCTTTCTCAAATTTTTGTGATGATGTTGATATTACTCACACCTTTTCCTTCCCTCGCGCACCTCCTCAAAATGGTGTTGTTGAGAGAAAGAATAGGACGCTAGTGGAATGTGCTCGCACTATGCTTGATGATAGCCAACTTGGCCATCAATTTTGGGCGGAAGCGGTACATACCGCTTGCTATGTGTTTAATAGGATACTTTTGAGGCCCGGCACCAAACAAACTTGTTATGAATTGTTGTTTGGTAGATTGCCTCAAGTTAAACATTTTCGAGTTTTCGGTGCAAAATGTTTTATTAAAAACACGTATGGTAGTTTGGACAAATTTGATCCAAGATCCGATGAGGGGATATTTGTTGGATATTCCTCCAGTAGCAAAGCCTACCAGATATACAACAAACGAACCTCAACGATCGAGGAATCACTTCATGTTTCATTTAATGAAGGTTTTGTCCCTACTAGAATTACTAATGATGATGACTCCATGAATGTCTTATGTGATTCTATTGGTAATTCTAATTCTATTGATTCTAATGTTACTAACCCTACTAATGAATCTTTTGAGAATGTTCCTAGTGATCAGGGAATTCCCAAACGGCTTCATACCGTTCGTGACCATCCTCATGAGCAAGTCATTGGCAATATCCTTGATAGTGTCAAGACGAGATCTCAAGTTAACTACTTCGCTCATTGTGCCTTTACCTACTCGATAGAGCCAAAGAATATTAATGAAGCTTGCGAAGATAGTGCTTGGATCCTTGCCATGGAGGAGGAACTCAGTCAATTCGAGAGGAATGAGGTTTGGGAGCTTGTTCCATTGCCATCGAAGAACCACACTGTTATAGGAACGGAGTGGATTTTTAAGAACAAGACCGACGAAAACCAAATCGTCGTCCGGAACAAAGCTCGGTTAGTAGCTCAAGGCTATCGGCAAGAGGAAGATATTGATTTCGAAGAATCATTTGCTCCGGTAGCTAGATTAGAATCTACTAGATTATTGTTATCTTTTGCATGCCATAAAGATTTTAAACTCTTTCAAATGGATGTAAAAAGTGCGTTTTTAAACGGAGATGTTGTTGAGAAAGTTTATGTTTCTCAACCTCCGAGTTTTATAAATGAAAAATTTCCAAATCACGTTTTCAAACTTAAGAAAGCACTTTACGGTTTGAGACAAGCTCCTCGAGCTTGGTATGACCGTTTAAAGAATTTTCTTTTGGATTTAGGTTTTAAAATGGGAGAAGTTGATTCTACATTATTTGTTAAGTATTCGAATAATGATATTATTTTAGTTCAAATTTATGTTGATGATATCATTTTCGGTGCTACTAACTTCAATCTTTGCGAAGAGTTTTCTAATGTGATGAAGGATCAATTTGAGATGAGCCACATGGGTGAGCTCAAATATTTCTTAGGTCTCCAAATTCGCCAAATGAACGATGCAATCTTCATCCACCAAACCAAGTACACTGTGGAGTTGCTAAAGCGATTTGGAATGGAGAATGCCTCCGAGAAGAAGACTCCAATGAGCACTACTACACATCTTGATAAAGATAAGGGCGGCAAAGATGTAGACATTTGTCTATATCGAGGTATGATAGGAAGTTTATTATATCTTACTGCTAGTAGACCCGATATTATGTTTGCCGTATGTGTATATGCTCATTATCAGTCTCAACCTAAGGAATCTCACTTAGTAGCGGTAAAACGTATTTTCCGTTATTTAAGTTACACACTCGACTTTGGATTACTTTATCCAAATTCTAGCACATATGAGTTAATCTCATATAGTGACACAGATTATGCGGGATGCAAATCCGACAGGAAAAGTACTAGTGGCACTTGCCATTTTATAGGAAATTCTCTTGTCTCTTGGTTTTCCAAGAAGCAGAATTTCGTATCACTTTCAACCACCGAGGCAGAATATATTGCCGCCGGTGCCGCGTGTGCTCAGGTTCTTTGGATGAGACACACACTTAAAGACTTTGATATAAACTGTGATACTTGCCCTATCATGGTGGACAACCAAAGTGCAATTTGTCTCTATAAGAATCCGATGCACCATTCCCGTTCTAAACACATAGATGTCGGTCACCATTTCTTAGATGATCATGTTGCTAAAAATGACATCATTTTAGTGTACGTTGAAACCCAGAAGCAAATCGCCGATATTTTCACGAAACCCCTAAAGGAAGACTCCTTTGTGCGGTTGCGTCGAGAATTGGGGATTATGGGTGAATCCGAGATTTAGAATTCATATTTTGTTCAATAATCTTGCATGATATTAAATTTCGTTTATATATGCTCATGCTAGAATTATTGAGATTTTCTGGATTTTTGGTTGAATTTTCTGAATTTACGCTCGAAATATTCATGAACGTCGTATTTAAGATTTTCGATGTTTTATGGGGTAGTATAATGATATATGAGTGTATTACGATGTTTCGTCCAAGTGCGATTAGGAGAGAACTCAAAATTTCAAATTCTAAAATTTTTGAACTCTGTTAGTCGGTTCATGTTCATTGACCGACCGACTAGATTGCGTTCTAGTCGATCAGTGAATGAACTCAGACCGACTAACTCAATCCCTAATTTTGGCCTCAGTTACTGTTTGCACTTAGTCGGTTCAAGCTCATTGGCCGACCGACTAGATCGTCATCTAGTCGGTCAGCGCTTGAATTGTGACCGACTAAATGCATCGGGGACTGCTTTGTCTTTTCGGCTTCCGATCGATTTATTAAGCCCCGCACCGACTAATTCCCTTTCTAGTCGGTGTGAAAAACTTTCCTCTGCCCTAATCCATCGACCCCTCACTTCCTCCTCCGTCGATTGCGTCAGTTTTCCGGCCATCTCCGGCCCTAGCCGTCGATCTCTCCTCGTTCTAGGGTAAAGCTTTCTCTCTCTCTCTTGCGTTTAGGGTTTCCATCTAGGTCAATTTTCAATCGATTTCAGTTCGGCCTAGGGTTTTAGTTTTTGATTTCGTGCGTTGTTTGCGCGTGTCTCATCTCGATTATGGCGAAGACACACATCCCGATCGAACCTTCGCGTCCGTCACCCATGACCGTAGAGTCTCCGTCTACGGACCCCCCCGCAACCCAAACGCCGATCAAAATCGACCAATCCATCTTCTTCCTCGCTTCCTCTTAAGAAAAAGAGGACGGCGATCGCAAAGCCTAGATCTCAGCCCAAGCCTAGGAAACAACCCGTGTCTCCAGCTTCATTCCGTGCTCCCACTCCTCCAGCTGATTCTGATTCCGACACGGAATATATTCCGGAGACCGAGCATACCGCTCGGGATCCTACTCATCCACATCGATCTAGCACTCGTCAGCCTAAGGGGAAGGCTCTCATGCCAGTAGGCGGTGTCGATATATCGTTATGTCGCGATGACCCGTTGTGTCTCGCGGCATACAATCGTATCGAACACTGTCCGCAGTTATTGGAGCACTTTGTTCAGTTCTCCGATTTCCCACATCTAGCTGATCTTCTTTCTCATAGTGGTCTTATCGATTATCTTCGCCATGACCCTAAGGAGAATCCAAACCCGTACCCCCGTCTAGTCAAGCTATTCTATGCGAACCGTGTTCGCGGTCAGTACGATGAGACCCATTCCATTGAGACGACTGTCTTGGGGACACTGATTGTCCTCACGGCAGAAACCTTAGGGGATTTGATAGGTGTCTCCTTGTCTAGCCTTCTTCCTGCTGATACCTCTGTCGACGACATTTCTACTCTTGATCAGGTCATGCTTGCCGAGATGTTTCACGTGATCCCTCCCGCCATGATTGGCGTCCCTTCAAAATCCTTCAAGCCAAACGCATGGGTATTAAATCTTATCTTGAAGTCGTGCCTCCTTCCGAAGTACGGCTCATCGAGCTTGCCATCCCAGCCATTCCTTAAGCTGATCTACGCTCTCTTCATGGGGAGAGAGATCAATTGGGCTAGGATTATTCTTGATAAGATGGATTCTTTCGAGTGTATCTGAAAGTCCACGAATTCAGCTCACATCCCATACCCTTGCCTTCTGACACTTGTCTTTTGTCACTTTGGGGTCCCTCTTCCTCCTGATGATGAGCGTCCTCTTGGTCCCCCTCTGAATGCGACGGCCGTCAAGAAGTCTCTTGCGGCGCTTCATCACGTTCAGAGGACGACCCCTTCAGCTTCTGCTTCAGCTGCTCCTCCACCTCCTACTCCTACTCTCGTTGAGCTTGCACGTTAGTTGAGACGTGTGGAGTCTCGTTGTGCTCGTTCTGAGGAGATGCTCGCTCGCATCTGCTCTCTCTTGGGCATAGAGGTTCCTCCGTCTGTTTCTGACGAGGAGGAGATGGATGAGGATGAGCTCCAGGAGCTTGGTGGATCTGCTGCTTGTGCCCCAGAGGGTACGTCTGCTGCTGCTGCTACTTCTGTCGGTGCTCCCGAGAGCACACCTGCTGCCACCGTTCGTCCGATGGATACTTCGTCTGGTGCTCCCGAGGCCACTCCTGTTCCGACACTCCCATCTGTGGACACTCCTGCTGACCCAGTGACCACCACCCCTCCTGCAGAGCCTGCTGCTGCTGCCGATCCTCCCTCTGCCTCCTGAGCTTGCTTGGAGGACTCTCCCTATGCACATTGGATGATATACCTGTTGTGAGAGAGTGGGGTAGGATAGTTTGGGTGGTTATGATTTTTGATATCTTTGGATGCTATATGATGTATTTTGATGTATACATGTTTTGATGCTACACTTCTGTTGTATGATCTTTTTGATGTCCGGTGTGACATATGTTGTATTTTGTGCTTCGATCTGAGGATCGCTTATATGTATGTTGGCAAATGTATAATTTTGTTGTATCATGTTCTTATATATATACATACAGTGTTGTCATTTACTTCTTTTGTGCACATTATATTTTTGTCTCTGATGTTGACTTTGACGCTCGACGGTTAAATCTTGATTTAATAGAAATTATTTCTATGAAAACATAGAATTGTTTTCCATACACTTAATTCATCAAGAATGTTGATATTAGAGAGTATATTCCATAACTCAATACGTGAAATTGATTTGAGTTTTGATGATTTTATTTTCCGAATTTCGACTATGGTCTCGTTGGCACGCTTTGATTTACTTCGTATTTTCCTTTGGTGTCATTTGGACCGTTGTCGTATTCTACGACTCCCGTGCTTTTAGTTTTTAGCCATTGTTGTCGTTGATCTCCTGCTCTTTTTGCTTATGCCAAAGGGGGAGAGAATTAATAATGACATTGAGCTAATTGATAATTCAAAACAATTTACCGTGAATCTAATTTGATATGTTAGATTCAGGGGGAGTTAAGATATAAAACTGGATTTCATATCCGATATTTCAATAATCGATTCATATTTTATACTTTACTCGTCTGCTTGATGCTTATGATTATTATTTAATTTGGAATTAACGTGTCATCAATGCAGGGGGAGTAAGTAAATTACATTTGAATCATTATTTGTGATTATTATTTATGTTGGTTTGTCATCACCAAAAAGGGGGAGAATGTTGAGTATTGACTCCCCGGATTTGGTTTTGGATGATGAACAAACATAAATAACGTGAACTAACTCTTCGTGAGCGCAGTTATGTAGATCGTCGCCAAATTTCTATGAACATCTAAAGCGACGTCTCAAGACTTCTCAAAGCGCATGATTGTGTGCTTGAAGCTTCGTTGAAGCTCAAGGACCATTATTGAAGTCAATGTAACGACCACTTTTCGTTGTACGTTGTTCGTGCACGTGTTTATTTTAGACTTTGTTTGTTTGTGAACCCTATGGTGCGATGTGCCGTTGTGACCCTCTCTGAGAATATTAAAATTGTGGTGTTAATTGGGAATGTCATTCCACGGGTCGTTCTCCCACGATTTGACCTTATTCGAAGAGACGTCACGATCTTCACTTTTGTCGCTAGACCTTTTATTTTTTTTATTTCGTTTCTCGACGTCAAAATTGAGATCCGTCTTCTCTGTCTTCTATCTCTCGTCGCCCCGGTCGCCCCAGTATTTATTTCACAATTTTTGAGCTTCGTTTGACCTACTTTCACTTTTGGCCCAACCCATTGCATTTTTAACACAAGTCTCCTTTGGCTTCTGTCTCTAAGAGAATTTTATTATAGATTACATCCTATTGCCTTGTCTTAGCCCAGCCCATCTTAGAATAGTCCGCATCACACGCATTGAGAGAGTGAGAGAGGGAAGTTCTCTTTTTATAATATCATAACAAATTTACTTGTTCCACCTAATAATCTAAGCCTACACCCTAAGTCACGATTTGCACCAGCCCACCTCTATCACCTAGGCCCATTCACGTGAGCCTAGTCTCATAAAGTAACCCAGTTTATAAATAACATATTCCTATTTCTAATAAGAAACCCTAGGGAATCTTTTATAACCTATTCTATATTTCTCCCAGCCTCAACAATCTACGGCGCCCCCTCCTATTCTTTTTCGCACACACCTTCTTCGCATGGCCGCCGCAACCCGCTGCCGCCATCTCCGTCCATTCGCACGCAACAACCCCGAGCGGTGACCACCGGCGCCTCGACCTCAACCCCGAGCGGTGACCCCTCTCGTCGTCGGGCCTCTCCCGACCGAACACCAACCGCCACCTTGCCGCCGTGACCTATCCCCGCCCTCCGACCATGCTCCGGTGATCTAGACCGTCGCAAGAACAGCCCCGAAGCCCAACCTCGTGTCTTCGAGCTTGAACCTGCTGCCGCCGGTCATCCTTCATGAAGTCGCCACCGGACTCCGACCTGCATGGACCAACCTCCGGCGTCGCCTTGCCACGCTCGCAGACCCCCTCCGAGCCAGCCAAGCCCCCGATGCCCCAGGCCGTACCATGTCGATGCCCCTCCGGCGCGACCTCTGATACACCCCCGATCACCGACGGCATCACCACCTCCTACGGCCACCCCGAGCCACCTCTACTCTCCGCGTCCCTTCCCGTTCAAGCGTAACAGCGCTACAAAGGCAAGCTGCGTGAACTGTGGGGGTTTTTAAGTGTTATTAAATATTATATGTGAACAGGTAGGAATTACACTAGGTGTTTTTGTATTAGCTGTAAGTTAATATATGTATCGTAGGTGTGATAATGTAGAGTCATGTGTTTCATATATAACCCTTAATAATTGACAGTATTATGTTTAGTTAATTATAGGATATTGGTTAGCAATTCCAACCTTAGTACCCTAAAAGTTATCAACAGGGAGTACTTATAATGTTACTTTAAGTTAATATAGACGTCAGTAAGCTATATATATATATATATATATATATATATATATATATATATATATATATATATATATATATATATATATACACGTATGTTAATAAGTTAGTTGGGTTATACCTCTTAACATTCTCTACTAGTTCCTTAGCCCTCCTTGTCTATTTAATACGGATACACTAAAATATCGATAAGGATAAGTTGACTTGGTGTAATAACATACATAATAGATTATAACTTTGATAAGTTGATCTCGTAATAACCCAACAGTGAATCTATTGGCGCAGCTAAAATACTTGTTCTAAGCCGACGTCGTTCCGTACCATTCGCGAAACCGGAATTCAACCCCTGACGTCGCTACCCGACGTCAGTATAGCTCTCGCGTCGTGTCAAGGTAAGATCTGCCCCGTAGGAATCACCACTTGCCTGTTAATCAACTAAAATTTGGTAATTTTTGATGGTTGTGTTTCACTAATCAAGATTAATAATATGGGACTGTAGGCTGGTGGACTTGTGCACGTAGGTTGTTTGTGACTTTGGACTCTTTTGGACGATGTTTTTCTGACAGCAGACTTGCAGGCAAGTGAAACTTGCAAACTCTTGTGTAGGGCCATGTTTTTAGGCCACTTCCTTGTTTTTAGCATAAAAGAGACTAGACAGTGAAATGATAGTTGTCTAGACGCAACTTTAGGGTCTAGCTTGACAACGAAGCTAGATCCGTCACCCTGCCACGTCATGCATGCATTGATATCTGTCACGTTTAAATTCTTTAACGGTACGCACTTTTAACTGCCATGCATTGCATTCTACATGTCATCCAAGTTGATTGTTGCATTCGTAGCGCACACTACAATACTTGTACTTGTACTTCCTTGTCCGGCTAGGTGCACCCCTAGGCCATCATGTTAAAACACTTCCTGGCTCGTGATCCAGAAGCGGGCCTCATGTGTTGGTCAAAAGCCAATGCCCGATACACGTGGAGGGGTAGGGATAAGCGATCACTTGAGCTTAGGAGTTGGCCCAATCAGCCACTCTAGCCAAAAGGCGTAATCTCTGTGCACGAGGTGCTTACTTGACTTGTACTTGTCTTTGTGAATGATTCATGTAAAACTTGTCATCCATGCCATGTTTAAATGCCATGCTCGTACTTTACTTTACTTTACTTTGCTTTACTTGTTGCACTCATACTTTAAACTGCCATGTCATTGCATTCATGCTAGAACTGCTAGGTTGCTTTACCTACTTTTAGTTTCCTTGCACAAGTCTCTCGTAGACTTGCTGACATGTGCCCCTTACTCTTTTGGATGTCACATGTTAGACCATGAGCCAGAGACCGTAGCTGAGTACGTGATTGTTGCTGACGCTGAGCCAGAGCCCAAGTCTGTCCAGGAGGAGTTTTGCGGACACCGGTGACCTTTCTTAGTGACCATGCTGATTCTCATTTTGTTTTAGGATTTCTGTTAGTTGTCGGTGAGTGGCACCTTTGTTTTGTACGTTGTACTTTTGTTGGCCATGTTTGGGCCTTTAGACTCTTTTTCTTTTCGGCCTGGTAGCTTTTTCTGTGACGTTGAAACTTATTTTATGGATATTCTGAGATATCTCTTTTGTCTCATCTCATTATTATTATCTTTGTTTCGTTCGCGTTGCAAGGACCTGCTATTTAAAGTTGATTACCGCTTATCGGACTTGCAGCTTTGCAGCTTCAAGTCTGAGCGGACCTTCTCACGCTTCGCCTCCATATTTTTGGCAAGCGGGGCGTGACAGGTTTTGTTGGTGGCCCATGCAGGTCCGTCTTGCAATTGTGAATTAACGGAACAACGATAATAATTATAGAATTTCCATTAAATAAATTGCAACATCCGAGTCATAAGCCTTGAGCCTAGTCGTTTTCCTACGTCACTAGGTGGTAAGGAGACTTAGTTAGACTTCTGAACCTGCTAGTTAGAGGTCCCTGATTGCTAGTCAGACTCCCTTCTAGGAATTGATTTAATCGTCTTAGGGGTTACCTTAGTGGTTATTGCCTAACCCTGACCATATTAGACTTCTAGGATCCCTTTTGTCGTTCGCTTGGGTTCATCGATTTCGGACCAAGCTGAACGCATTTCATTACCGTCTAGCTCCTTAGAAAGTCGTAGCGCTTAGTTCCCTAATCTTTAGTTGGTCGACCGTAGGAGTTCCAGTAGGTTTTCCTGAGTCATATCCTAGACGTGTTTACGTTTCGATCATGCGACCAATTCCTTGCCTCGATTCACGTGATCACCACATTACGATAATCGTTGACTTACAAATGTCCTCTTTCGCAAAACTTGATTTTCCCAAAGTTATTTTTTCGATTTCCCCTTATTAAAAGTTTTCGCTAAGTTTAAATTTTGTTTTAAACTCTCTACGTATATATATTCAAAATTCCTCACTTTTTGGGCGAGTCAAAAAAAATTCCTTGTAGGTTTTGAAGTCTATTGGTTGTAATTATAATTACTATCTCGTAACCATTTTCTAATCTATATTTTTCGCATTTCGGTTTAAAGACTCTATTACTATTTTGAAAATTCGATATACCATTTTTCCTAAACTATGAGATTCATTTTAATCTCTTAGCATACATACTTTAAAATCTTTTTCCAAGATAAATAGAATTTCAATTATTATATATATATATATATAGAATTTCAATTATATATATATATATATATATATATATATATATATATATATATATATATATCAGTTTTGGGATTCGTGGTACTCGTACTTAAAGATCTTTGTATAAATCAGTTCGTTTGGCAAGTCCGGGTTTCTCCAAAAGTATTTTCAATATTATTTATTTAAGATTTCTCTCCAGTTTTAAGACTTGAAAAACATTCCCTACACTATAGTTAATTTAATTTCATTTTTTGAATTTCAAAACTTTTGACAAAACCATATTAAATTACTGCTGTATAATATTTTCTAAACGACGTCCTTAATGTTCGTGTAAATGATTTACCTCCTTTTATAATGATTTTATATAAACCAATAAATCATTTTCTCTTATTATGAATATTCGACTCAAACTTATTTCGAACAACTTGTTTTATCGACCTCCAAATATTTTATACAGACGAGGATTCCAACTTTTGAAGTACAACAGTTTTCAAATTTCACGTATTTTAGCTTATGTTATTTACACTATTTCCTTTCTCAATCCTACATAAGTATCACTACATCTCCCTTTCCCCTACCTAAACATTCACGAGTGAATCACTGTTTCACCTAACCAAGCTGTCCCCTTGTATTCGTCATATCTGAACTCGTGCTTATCGATCCTTCCCTCGTCACGCTTTCGACCTCGACCCTCTCTATTGCTTAGGCTTTAGTGCTCGTCAATGACTGTGTCAACCCTAATTTGTTAGTAGGCCCTTGGACCCTTGTGATGTTGTCATGGTGCATATACCTAAGTTGAGCATGTGGGCTTGAATGAGTGTACTCCCCTATAGTAAATTTATGTTTGCCTATTGTGTGTTATATACATACTCAGAGTTATTCACGATGTTATGAAGTTGTATGTGTGTTAGTATCTATAAATTTGTGTGAGGATAGCTATACCACCCTAGGGACGTCTGTGTGTATAAGAATCAGGGCTGGAATATCTAACGGAGTGTATGTGGTTGGAGATACTTATAATGGTTGAAATAATATGTTGGTAAAGTTATGAGTACGATGGGTGTAATAATAATAGGTGTACGTATAGTTAAGTGAGTAGGCCTATTATTTGACCTGTATGTTAGTACGTGTGAGTATGTGCTCGTACGTAGATACATATTGTACCTAAATGTAAGTAGTTATGTATTTGCTGCATGAGTATATATGTGATATACGTATGGTAATAGGAATGTGATTTTGTTTGTTATTGCTTGTCTTTACGAGGTGTTGTGCGTGTGCGTGTATACCATGAGGTATACACGACTATTGCATATCTTATCTATGTATGAGGTGGATTTGTTAGTATATTAATTATAGGTAGTAGGATATGGTGTGAATATATGTTACATGTGTGTGACTATACGATGAATACATGTATTAGGGAGGGTATTATAATTATACGTGTGCTGACGTTTGTATTATTATTATGGTATATAAAGTGATTGAACTATGTGGGTGATACCTGACTAAGAGTTTGGTGTGAATGACATATGGTATGTATACGGCTGTATTGGTGGATGTGTATACATTGGAGTGGTATTGGTATAGGTATAAATACCGTGTTACGTATATAGAGTATTCTAATGTGTGTTTCGAGTCTCACTCAAGCTTGAGTGGGTATCCTCTAAAGTATATTGTTATGTATGACGGTGGTTGCATATAGCGATGTTTGATGTATGTATAGTGATAGGAGTGTTTGTGCCTGGTTGTGCTATGCACATGATTGTGGGCCGCTATACCAGTATATAGTTATAGGTGTTGGTCTTGTGGTATAGTTAACTACTAAGAACTTGCCTGTGTGAACGTATGTGTGCTAGCTAAACTAGGTGTGTAAATGTGCTAGTTATATAATGGTACGATTGGTACGCGTGAATGAAATGTTAGCGTGTATGGGTGTGCACCATGCACAGGTAAGTATGTGCTTTGTTATAGGTATTGATGACTATGGTATGTGTGGCGTGTCGTTAATATAGTTATAGGACCGTATGTAATGTGAATGTATGGTAAAATAATTGCATACATATGCATGACTATATATTGTAAAAATATAGTAGTGGTGAATGTATATTAGATATAGTAAAACTTGATTTAAAGATGGTATGACGTGACTACATGTGTTGAAGTGTTTGGTATCGGATGAATATTAGGGAATAGTATACCCATGTTTATTTTGTGCATAGGTAGTTTATCTATACGTAGAACAACAATTGTATTTGCTAGTGTGAGATTATACTTATCTGAGTACCTGAACTATTGTTTTGTGTTAAGTAAATAGTAGTTATAGAAGGGATGTATGCATATACATATATATGATTGAAACACGTGTATGAATTTGACTGACTATAATGGGTATAAGTGTATAATGTGCGTGAATACATACATATTGGTAGTGTTAATGTTTGACTACCTAGTGCATACATATAAGCACTTGTAATAGCTATTCATGGGTTAAATCATAATGTGACGTGATTGGGGTAGTTACTAGAGCGACTAGATATGTTAGAAAGTCCGAGGACGGACTTTATTCTAAGGTGGGGAGGATGTAACGACCACTTTTCGTTGTACGTTGTTCGTGCACGTGTTTATTTTAGACTTTGTTTGTTTGTGAACCCTATGGTGCGATGTGCCGTTGTGACCCTCTCTGAGAATATTAAAATTGTGGTGTTAATTGGGAACGTCATTCCACGGGTCGTTCTCCCACGATTTGAACTTATTCGAAGAGACGTCACGATCTTCACTTTTGTCGCTAGACCTTTTATTTTTTTTATTTCGTTTCTCGACGTCAAAATTGAGATCCGTCTTCTCTGTCTTCTTTCTCTCATCGCCCCGGTCTCCCCAGTATTTATTTCACAATTTTTGAGCTTCGTTTGACCTACTTTCACTTTTTGGCCCAACCCATTGCATTTTTAACACAAGTCTCCTTTGGCTTCTGTCTCTAAGAGAATTTTATTATAGATTACATCCTATTGCCTTGTCTTAGCCCAGCCCATCTTAGAATAGGCCGCAACACACGCATTGAGAGAGTGAGAGAGGGAAGTTCTCTTTTTATAATATCATAACAAATTTACTTGTTCCACCTAATAATCTAAGCCTACACCCTAAGTCACGATTTGCACCAGCCCACCTCTATCACCTAGGCCCATTCACGTGAGCCTAATCTCATAAATTAACCCAGTTTATAAATAACATATTCCTATTTCTAATAAGAAACCCTAGGGAATCTTTTATAACCTATTCTATATTTATCCCAGCCTCAACAATCTACGGCGCCCCCCTCCTATTCTTTTTCGCACACACCTTCTCCGCATGGCCGCCGCAACCCGCCGTCGCCATCTCCGTCCATTCGCACGCAACAACCCCGAGCGGTGACCACCGGCGCCTCGACCTCAACCCCGAGCGGTGACCCCTCTCGTCGCCGGGCCTCTCCCGACCGAACACCAACCGCCACCTTGCCGCCGTGACCCATCCCCGCCCTCCGGCCATGCTCCGGTGATCTAGACCGTCGCAAGAACAGCCCCGAAGCCCAACCTCGTGTCTTCGAGCTTGAACCCACCGCCACCGGTCATCCTTCATGGTGTCGCCACCGGACTCCGACCTGCATGGACCAACCTCCGGCGTCGCCTTGCCACGCTCGCAGACCCCCTCCGAGCCAGCCAAGCCCCCGATGCCCCAGGCCGTACCATGTCGATGCCCCTCCGGCGCGACCTCCGACACACCCCCGATCACCGACGGCATCACCACCTCCTGCGGCCACCCCGAGCCACCTCTACTCTCCGCTTCCCTTCTTATTCAAGCGTAACAACGCTACAAAGGCAAGCTGCGTGAACTGTGGGTTTTTTTAAGTGTTATTAAATATTATATGTGAACAGGTAGGAATTACACTAGGTGTTTTTGTATTAGCTGTAAGTTAATATATGTACCGTAGGTGTGATAATGTAGAGTCATGTGTTTCATATATAACCCTTAATAATTGACAGTATTATGTTTAGTTAATTATAGGATATTGGTTAGCAATTCCAACCTTAGTACCCTAAAAGTTATCAACAGGGAGTACTTATAATGTTACTTTAAGTTAATATAGACGTCAGTAAGCTATATTAATATATATATATATATATATTTACACGTATGTTAATAAGTTAGTTGGGTTATACCTCTTAACATTCTCTACTAGTTCCTTAGCCCTCCTTGTCTATTTAATACGGATACACTAAAATATCGATAAGGATAACTTGACTTGGTGTAATAACATACATATTAGATTATAACTTTGATAAGTTGATCTCGTAATAACCCAACAGTGAATCTATTGGCGCAGTTAAAATACTTATTCTAAGCCGACGTCGTTCTGTACCATTCGCGAAACCGGAATTCAACCCCTGACGTCGCTACCCGACGTCAGTATAGCTCTCGCGTCGTGTCAAGGTAAGATCTACCCCGTAGAAATCACCACTTGCCGGTTAATCAACTAAAATTTGGTAATTTCTGATGGTTGTGTTTCACTAATCAAGATTAATAATATGGGACTGTAGGCTGGTGGACTTGTGCACGTAGGTTGTTTGTGACTTTGGACTCTTTTAGACGATGTTTTTCTGACAGCAGACTTGCAGGCAAGTGAAACTTGCAAACTCTTGTGTAGGGCCATGTTTTTAGGCCACTTCCTTGTTTTTAGCGTAAAAAAGACTAGACAGTGAAATGATAGCTGTCTAGACGCAACTTTAGGGTCTAGCATGACAATGAAGCTAGATCCGTCACCCTGCCACGTCATGCATGCATTGATATCTGTCACGTTTAAATTCTTTAACTGTACGCACTTTTAACTGCCATGCATTGCATTCTACATGTCATCCAAGTTGATTGTTGCATTCGTAGCACACGCTACAATACTTGTACTTGTACTTCCTTGTCCGGCTAGGTGCACCCCTAGGCCATCATGTTAAAACACTTCCTGGCTCGTGATCCAGAAGCGGGCCTCATGTGTTGGTCAAAAGTCAATGCCCGATACACGTGGAGGGGTAGGGATAAGCGATCACTTGAGCTTAGGAGTTGGCCCGATCAGCCACTCTAGCCAAAAGGCGTAATCTCTGTGCACGAGGTGCTTACTTGACTTGTACTTGTCTTTGTGAATGATTCATGTAAAACTTGTCATCCATGCCATGCTTAAATGCCATGCTCGTACTTTACTTTGCTTTGCTTTACTTGTTGCACTCATACTTTAAACTGCCATGTCATTGCATTCATGCTAGAACTGCTAGGTTGCTTTACCTACTTTCAGTTTCCTTGCACAGGTCTCTCGTAGACTTGCTGACATGTGCCCCTAGCTCTTTTGGGTGTCACATGTTAGACCCTGAGCCAGAGACTGTAGCTGAGTACGTGATTGTTGCTGACGCTGAGCCTGAGCCCAAGTCTATCCAGGAGGAGTTTTGCGGACACCGGTGACCTTTCTTAGTGACCATGCTGATTCTCCTTTTGTTTTAGGATTTCTGTTAGTTGTCGGTGCGTGGCAACTTTGTTTTGTACGTTGTACTTTTGTTGGCCATGTTTGGGCCTTTAGACTCTTTTTCTTTTCGGCCTGGTGGCTTTTTCTGTGATGTTGAAACTTATTTTATGGATATTCTGAGATATCTCTTTTGTCTCATCTCATTATTATTATCTTTGTTTCGTTCGCGTTGCAAGGACCTGCTATTTAAAGTTGATTGACGCTTATCGGACTTGCAGCTTTGCAGCTTCAAGTCTGAGCGGACCTTCTCACGCTTCGCCTCTATATTTTTGGGAAGCGAGGCGTGACAGTCAAGAAGATTTGATTGAAGCTTTTGAAGACGGTTCGTCAAGTTTTATTTATAGTCTTCTAGCTTCTTTTCGTAGAACGTTAAGCCTTGAGTAGGTCTTACGTTTTAATCTTCATTTCGCTCATATCATTAGAGCTAGGATCTTATTAGAAGCACATACAAACTTTCCCGAAGCTTCGCGCTTCGATTCGCGGCTTCTTGTGCTTGTTAGTTGGTTCAAGAAGAAGAACCAACCGACTAGATGACAATCTAGTCGGTCGGCCAAGCTTCTTGAACCCACTAGAACGCCTTCTCAATTTCTAGCTCACTTACTGTTTACAGTTAGTCGGTCCAAGAAGGTTCACCGACCGACTAGTTATGAAACTAGTTGGTTAGAAATCCTTCTTAGACCGACTAGTTGAGCTCTCACTGTTAAGCCTAAGTTACTGTTTACAGTTAGTCGGTCAAAGCACAACGACCGACCGACTAGTTGAGAAACTAGTCGGTTAGAAGTTGTTCTTAAACCGACTAGATGTATTTGTATTCAGCCTCTTTGATTTCACCTGTTAGTCGGTCACAGTTCACTTACCGATCGACTAGTTGTGAAACTAGTCGGTTGGCAAGTCTTCTTGGACCGACTAGTTATTCATTCCCTGAACTTCTTTTGGATGTTCACCTCTTAGTCGGTTCATGTTGTTTCACCGACCGACTAGTTGATGAACTAGTCGGTCAGTGGTCCTTCTTTGACCGACTAGTCTGCTTCAGAATAGAGCCGTTGGAGCATTAAATGCCACGAATTTTGCTCTCTCTTTCCTCTATCCTATATATACTTGGAGTGCTGCTTTCATAGCATTCAAGGCTGATATTTATTGAAGTTTAGAGATCAAAGAGAAGCAATTATTCTCATTCCAAGCTCTTTCATTTCTCACTTGAATCTCTCCCTCACTCTTATTTCAAAAGAGAGATTCATTGATTATGACCCTTCCAAGCCAAGAGCTTGATCCAAGGTCACCAACATCCTCCTAGGTCTCCATCGCTGATCTACATCTTGGAGCTAGGGTTTGGTGCCTTCATCTTCCCCAAAATCCTATTTGCCCTAATTCGTAAGTTTACTGAAGGCATAGGTATTTTGTGGTAAGCATTTCTATTTCAATTTACTTTGAATATTGCAAGTGATTTACTCTCGGTTGTGAGAGTTTGTTTGTGATCCCGGTTTGTGGGAGTCACAATTTCATTTGTGTATGATTTGATCTTGTAGAGGTTTCTACAAGTATTTCATAGTGCAAATTTGAGTTAGAAGTTTCTAACTCAAGTATCCGGAGGGGATCCGGGTGGTTGGGACGTAGGATCACCGGGAACAAGTCGGGAAGACTTGGGTGGATCCGAACCCGTTAAATTGTCTGTTTGCGATTGCATTTCTTTGTTGTCTATATTTACATTTCCGCATTGTTGGTTAAGTTTGCAAGATAATTAGGAATTATCTTCTTAATTATTTTAAAGTACTATTCACCCCCTAGTACTTGTGCAGTAGCTACGTAGGGCATTACACTAAGGGACGATCAATCGGAGGATGCTGCATTTCATCGAACATGTGGGGTGCAATAAGTAATGAATGAAACTCATGCGAGTAATTGATGAGCACATTAGAGAGGGTCCACTAGGATAAGACACTTCTTAGATTTCCCCTTAGGGTTCCAATAAACAGAGTTTTAGGGTTTCATCCACCAATTATAAAATAAACACATTCTAGAGATGAATTTCACAACCCAACAACAACAACAAACACAACACAACCACACAAGAAATATTCAGAGATTCATAATGAAAAGGAGAAGTTTTACTCAAAACAATCATCCAATTACAACACAAAAATCTAAAACAAAATACACAAAATGTGCCCGCTGCCCGCCCCCGCATGCAATTTGCGCGCGCCTGCGCGTTATTTGGCTGAGCGGGCCGGCCGTTGGGCCAGCCCGCTCAGCGGTTGCGTTTAATTTTTTTTATTATTTAAACGGAACGGCGAGCGGAGCGGGCCGACCCACATACTTTTTTTTTGTTTTTTATAAAAATCTGCTGCGGCCCGAAGAAAATTGTGGCCGGATTGGTGCCATGTGGCGCCGTGGGATCGCGCCATGTGCCGCCCCCAATAAATTCCTTTTTCTTGCTTTTCTCCCCTATTTCTCCTCCAAATAATTCCAAAAAATACTTAGAAATCTCAGAAAAATCCCAGAAAATTCTGGAAAATCTCTAAGACTCCCAGGAGTACCTGAAAAATAGGAGAAGGAGAAATTAGTCCATATGATGAGAAAATTAATATAATGACTATTAAAACACAATATTGACTTCCAATACTCATATAAAATAATCCATTGCTCAAATAATTCTCAAAAAAATGACAATAAGATCACAATAATACCAGGAGCATATGAAAAATAATAGGAAGCCAATAAGGACGATAAAAACCGTATTTTGTGCAAAGAATGAGAGTAAGCTCCTAAAATGACATGCAATGAAAATATACCCAAAAAGAGCAAGATTAAGTATAATTCTTAGCACAAAATAGGGATAGTTAGGGGGTATAAATATACACTTTTCACTCCGAATCACACCACCAACTAGCTTTTTGCTAGTCCCTAGCAAAATATGCGATAAATTCAGATTGCAATGAAAACATGCACCAAACTCACAATATTATCATGGCATACTCCAAATGGTATATCCAATTGATTTCAAAGTCAATATACCCAATGTATGAAAGTAAATAACAAATGACATTCTCTTTAATCCAATTCAAAGAAAAGTAAGGTAATAAGCCCGTATCACATTCATTAGGATATATCGCAAATGACAAAGTTTCTAATTTTCATGGAAATGACCAAAACAAAATAAATTCCTCTAAGTGGTGGGAGATGAGATTGCATCACTCATGTTGCTTATTCATTCATTTATTCATTCATTTTTCTTTTCTTTTCTTTTTCCTTCTTTTTTTTTGTTTTCTTTTTTTTGTTTATGTTTTGCATTCACGCGATAACGCTATGAAATGCAAACACCGCCCCCTTTTGCATTCACGCGATAACACTATATAAGCAAAGGGATGGAATGATCCCCTAAATCTCATCTTTGGTGTCCTTCCCAATGTTTCGTGGGGGCACCGGCTACTCAATTTGATTAGGAAAACCATTCACTTATATCAACACTCTCTTTTTCATTCTAAACATGAATTATCAACTTTTTCACCCACTCCTTAAGAGGAAAACAAACATGCAACATATGGCCACACCCAATCCAATTAAAAACTAAGCCATTCATCCCAACTCATGCAATCACTTACACCAAACTTTTCCCAAATTATCTCAAAGAGAGTATCACGACATATAATGTAGTTCCATACATGGCATATCCGCATATGAATCCAAATTGGAAAAGAATTAAACCATGCCAATCAAACATTTATGAATTTGATACCAAAATGATAATCCGAAAAATTGCATGTCATTAAGCATGTAGGGACTAAACAAAGCATTAGCGGCGTAGCGACGAGGAGGCAAAATATGATATGCAATGAAGTTCATTGGATGAGAGCAAGATGGAGGTATCTCAAAAAAAAAATTTTAAACTAACATCGAAATCCTAACAAACCTAAAGATTCTAACACTCTCCCCCCAACTTAAAATAAACATTGTCCTCAATGTTGGGAGAGTATTAGATCTCACAAAAGATCCTAGAAAAGAAAAGAAAGCATACGAAAACACTAAAATAAAACATTTATTTATTTATACTATTGGAAAGAATACACTTTAGCAAAGGGTGGATCCAAAATTTCCATCGGAGGTGGCAATTGTTACAACGCTCCTTTTGTTTCTTCCGCCAATGCTCCTCGGCCAAACATGGTAATGGCGGCCACGTACACAACCCCAAGCATCTCCTCAAAGTGTGTACCTATATAAGGAAGGAGACGTGTTGTGTAAGAGAGAGATGGGAACACGTTCCCAAAAAAAAAGACATCCACACATAATCATCAATATAAAATACGGAATGAAAAGTATGATGAATGTGTGAAAAAACTCCATGGATGGTTGAATATGATGTGGTTTCAATATCAATCAGGGGAGGAAGCGCTATCTCCATAGAAACTACCGAATGAGAGGAAAGCTCGGGATCCATGATAGCATGTGGTATAGACTCACCCTCGCTTGCCTCTTCTTCGGGCTCATCAATACAAGAACAATCCTCCTTGCCCACTTCGCTCCCAAGTGCGCGCGCGATCGGCTCCTCTATCTCTACCATGTCAACGACCAATTCCTCAACAACTAATTGACACAGACCAGCAGAAATAGGAGATGCCGTCATGACAATTTCCTCCACCGGCTCAACCAACTCCTCCATACCAACACTTGGTTCCTCAAATAATACTTGGCATGGGGCACTCAATTCTTCAACTACCGGTGGGGTGAGATCCATAAAAACTTCTTCATTCGGGACTTGGTGGACCAAAACTTCATGGCTTGGCTTATTTGGAGTCGCAACCAATGTGTAATCTTCCTCCTTATAGGACTCCAAATAACGCCAAGCCGCATTCTCATCCATGTCTAAAAAGTGGCAGTTGTCCAACAAATCCACAAAATTCTGCGTCTCCAGAAGCAATCCTTCCAAGAAGAATCCAAGAAGACGCACCCTGTCAAATCCATGCTGTGGAAAACCATACACTAACTCAGAAAATCGCGCCCAAGCCTGAAAAAATGTCTCACCGATGCGCTGAGCAAAGTTCACCATTCTTCCTTGCCATGTTTTGGTCCTGTAAGATGGAAAAAACTTCATACAAAATTTGTGCTTTAGTACAGGCCAAGATGGACTAAGATGAGGGATATAAACTTTAAACCAATTTAATGCACTACCATCCAACGAATAGGGAAAGAATTTAAGATAAAACTTTTCATCCCACGTTTTCCCATCCAAATGAAGCTTGCAAGCACTCTCAAACTTCTTAATATGTAGGTAAGGGCTCTTCACATCCTTACCAAGGAATCTCGGTAGGGATTTGGTCACCCGCATGTCAAACCCAAGAGAGTTTGAAGTACTTGCCATGTTTGAAAAAAACAAAAAAACACAATAAAAAAGACTCAAAAAGCGTAAAATAAATAAGGATGAACAATAAGTGAAAGATGAAGAATCGAAAAGACTCACACTAAGAGATAGTAGTATCGCACTAAAACTTTCAAAATCAATCAAGAAATGCTAATAGTAGAAACCGTTGTCCCCGACAACGGCGCCAATTGGTTGTGATGGGAGGACGCGCACGGAGCACGCCTTCCACTCCCAAGCGTAGGAGTGTCAATGCAATAATAAATAACCGGTGAGTACAGGGTCAGATCACAGGGACAAGTCGTTCTATATTCACAAAATTGATCGATAAAGAAAGGAAATAAAGCGTGAAACAACCACCTCGCTAACGGTGGATGAGTGTGGGAAAACGTGTGATGAAATCTAAAATTCTAGCCTACGCACTAAGGGTGGAGAGCCGAATCGGCGAGTAACGAGGATGACTCATGTGGTGTGTGTGAATGAGGTCGTGGGTGTGGGAATTCATCCCAAATATAACTCAATTGATCTCCCGGCTAAGGGACGATCAATCGAAGGATGAGGCATTTCATCGAACAAGTTGGGTGCAATAAGTAATGAATGAAACCCATGCGAGTAATTGATGAGCACATTAGAGAGGGTCCGCTAGGATAAGCCTCTTCTTGGATTTCCCCTTAGGGTTCCAATAAACAAAGTTCTAGGGTTTCATCCACCAATTAGAAAATAAACACATGATAGAGATGAATTTCACAACCCAACAACAACAACAAACACAACACAACCACACAAGAATATTCAGAGATTCATAATGAAAAGGAGAAGTTTTTACTCAAAACAATCATCCAATTACAACACAAAAATCTAAAACAAAATACACAAGAGAATGGAGAGATTTCACCCAAGTGTCACTCCAAGATGAGTTCTTCCACTCCCAAATGCTCCTCCAAGCTCCAAGCTTCATCAACCTCCCCCCATGGCCTCCTAGCTCCCTTCCAAGCCCTAAAAATAAAAAAAAACCAAGAACAGCCGAAGTTGAAACCCAAAATTCGCACCCAGGCCATCTAATAACATTGCGGGTCGGATCTTTAGGGGGGCGGGCGCCTGCTGCCCGCCCCCGCATGCAATTTACGCGTGCCTGCGCGTTATTTGGCTGAGCGGGCCGGCCGCTGGGCCGGCCCGCTCAGCGGTTGCGTTTAATTTTTTTTATTTAAACGAAACGGCGAGCGGAGCGGGCCAGCCAGCGGGCCGGCCCGCATACTTTTTTTTTGTTTTTTTATAAAAATCTGCTGCGGCCCGAAGAAAATTGTGGCCGGATTGGCGCCACGTGGTGCCGTGGGATCGCGCCATGTGGCGCCCACAATAAATTCCTTTTTCTTGCTTTTCTCCCCTATTTCTCCTCCAAATAATTCCAAAAAATACTTAGAAATCTCAGAAAAATCCCAGAAAATTCTGGAAAATCTCTAAGACTCCCAGGAGTACCTGAAAAATAGGAGAATGAGAAATTAGTCCATATGATGAGAAAATTAATATAATGACTATTAAAACACAATATTGACTTCCAATACTCATATAAAATAATCCATTGCTCAAATAATTCTCAAAAATTGACAATAAGATCACAATAATACCAGGAGCATATGAAAAATAATAGGAAGCCAATAAGGACGATAAAAATCATATTTTATGTAAAGAATGAGAGTAAGCTCCTAAAATGACATGCAATGAAAATATACCCAAAAAGAGCAAGATTAAGTATAATTCTTAGCACAAAATGGGGTAGTTATGGGGTATAAATATACACTTTTCACTCCGAATCATTTGCAGGTACCAATTATCGTGCACCAACTCCCTTGGAAGCTCTAGCTCCAAACTCGTCTTACTACGACGATCTCGATAGCGTAAGTCACAATGAATTCTAACTTTAGAAATTTAGATAGTGTACTAAATGGAAATATCGCATGCTCGAAGCATGGAGCGGTATCATAGTTGTTGGACTTTAAACCATTGCTCAGGACTGACATTCTCTGTTGAGGCTTCTGCCTTGACTTTTCAATGAGCTATTTGGAGTGTTGTTAATGCCTTCGAACATCTCTGGAGTGAGACCATTGTGCATAACTCTATTTGTATGTAAGTCGGTCTATCACAACCACCATTAGCATCTTTAACTTTGGTACAACGGATTGACCTACCGTATTGAAACATAATGAATGAATGACATACCGTGTTGACATCATACTACTGACCATCTTATTGAAATTGAATGCTTGAAAGTAGTTGGCACCACACTGGGTTTTTGGGGTAACTTATATTAGAGAAAGTGTGGGAGCGACTGCGAGCCATCTACATATTAGAGAAAGTGTGGGAGTGACTGCGAGCCATCTACACATTGCACCGTACCGACCGTCTAAAATGAAATGTACCGCCTAAAGTGAAATGAGATCCGTCCGGATGAGCGCCCCCGTGGCAGGAGATAGGCTCAATGGTTGCACACTGTACTTTCTTATATAAGTCACGTAGTTTCTAGTTTTATTATTGCTTACTTGTCCTTTTAGTGTTACTACATCTACCTGGTTGTCCTACTATTGTCATCACATTGCCTGCTGGTTAAAATATTGTTGCTATCATATGCCATGCCACAGTTGTTGCTCTTGCACGTTACTTTTTGCGCTTGCACAGGCACCTTTACTTTATGCATTACATGCACTTTACTTACCACACCTGAGTAGCCACCAGTACTTTACTTACCACTCTTGCATGCATGTCCGTTCTGTTGGATTCTGTGGATGGCAAACAACACTAGAAGGGGGGTTGAATAGTGTTGTTCAAATAGTAAACTTTTTCGATTGTTAATAAACGTCCTTCTAATGTTGCCTAAGAAACCAAGTAGAGCAATCTACGCTTGGTTCTTAATCAACAAAATAATACACAGAGTAATTTCACAGCCGGTAGTCGACTCCCTATAAACAGTAGTCGACTCCCAGAGTATTAATAAGGACAGATAAGATTGCAAGTAATACAAATATTATATTCACAGCGGATAAAAGTAAGTTGATCTTTGCAATAGATGAATAGCAATTAGCAAATAATAAAGTAAGAGCAAAGATAAACGAACACAGATAAGTAATCGCAGACACAAGGATTTTTATCCTGGTTCCCCACAACTTTTGGATACGTCCAGTCCCCGACCAATTCGGTACGAGATTTTCCACTATCTGCCTTGGCAAATACAAGTACCTAACTCCACTCGTTAGGATTTTCAACGACCTAGTCTTGACCAGGATTTTCAATCACATGGTATCCCTACCAGGATTTCCAACTGGCAACACTTAGACTTGTCTAGTGTTCCAACAACAACACAATAAAATAGATATCCAATTCACCACAATAAATTGGTGGAGATTGGTTTTACACCCAGATTCTATAGCCAAACAATGATAGACAAAATTGTGTGTAGTGGCTTGATAGAATGAGATTCTAGATCACACAAAGATACGAATGAATTCTTTGTGATCTAGATCTAATGTTTTTCAAAAATCCTTTAAACAAAAAATCAAGAGAAAAGTAATACGGATTTGAAAAACAGTTAGCCAATAAAACGAGAGTATGATCTTTAAAAATAATAACAGAATTTGCAAGATCACAAATAAAATAGAATTGGCTAAAGAAAGAATGAGAGCTTAGAATTTTAGAGCGTTTGCACGAGAGATTTTGAATTCAATAGTTGTTGTGTTTTTCTCAATGAAAATGGTCCTTTATTTATAGGACAAATCTGAGAATTCGAAATTCAAAATACTTTGACTTTTGTCCCAAAAATCATGGAGAAAATCGCTCAACGATATTTCAAAATTCAAGTCAAAACGTCAAACTTTGACAACTGGTAGGCGACTCCCTAGGAGTGGTAGTCGACTCCCAGTGTGTTTCAAGAAATCTTGATTCTCAGCTGGTAGTCGACTCCCTACCTTTGGTAGTCGACTCCCAGAGGAGTTTTTCCTGCGACACAGCTAGTCAGACAAGTAGCTAACTCCAGGGTGTGTGGAGTTTCACTACGGAATTTATAAGACGACTAGAGAAAGCTCTCAAAAACATTTTTGAAGATGATTTAAAAGATATTCAAAAACATTTTCAAATCGTTTGTGTGTGTGTTTGTCTATATAATTTGGCTTTAACAATACCCTAAAAAGACACAACACACTCACTATAGACTAGGACACGTCTTCGGAAGCTTGATCAGTTTGATGAAGTAGATGTGAGCTTCACTTGAGCTTCTTGTTCTATTTGAGCGTTGAGCTTTATCATTTGATCTTAGCCACGTTCGTCCTTGTCTTTGAGCGTAGATTTGCGCTTCTTTGAGTATGAGTAAAGCTTCGCATATTCTGCACACTTAATTGTAGTGTAGTTAGTACACTAAGCTTCATTTGGTGTGCTCATCATTAAAATCACTTGGGGTGGAATTCAATTCCCATCACGTTCTTACCTTACTTTCTGCACCTGCATGATCATCCTTAATTGTTTACTATAGCATGTTCCATACTTTTGCACTCCTCTATTTCTATTGCTAGAATTGTTGTGACTTACCTATGGTTCCATCTTCGTGGCACTGCAGACGTCGCACCTGTTGAGGTAGATGTTCATGAGTTGGCAGAGACAGGGTTCGTCACAGAGGCTGCAGATTTTAGCGTCCGAGTTGCATATTTTCAGTTGCACTTTCTTTCTTTCATGTATCTTTATTGGAACATTTTGTACAGTATGGATTGTAATAATTGGACACTATTTGAGTATTTTTGTACATCTCTGCATCGTGGCTATTTTGTTTTCACTGGTTAACTGCAGTCCTGCGAATAAATTAAATAAGTAATGGCCCCCCGAGAGCGGGTCATTACATCCGTAGAGTATGAACATGTGTCCTGTGGAAGGTGCATCATGTCAAGAATATCTGAAACTAAAATATTTTTAAGTAAAACGTGAGATTCAGTAATTCAGACCGACCTGGTGATGCTAGCATCAGTTTCTTCCTTTGGTTTCATCTCTTCGCCTCTCCACTCCCGACCTTATGGTTGCAGCTAGGGTCGACCGTGCTTAGCTGAGAAGATGAGGGGCTATTGTGGATATCATTTCTGGTTTGGGCTTGCTATCAATGAGGCCTAGTACAACCCGTCAGATGGGACTCACCATCGTTGACCTCCTGACCGCACTTGACAGGCCGTCTTGACATGGACTCAGCTCAGCTCTGCTCTGTAGAAGACGACCTCGCTACCCGAGGTCGACCTCCTATCATCAAGCTATTGCCACAACAACCTCGTGACCTGAGGTCTGCACACATTCGTAGGGATGATATTGCTACCCGAAGTTAGCCTCCCCGGTCTCATGGGCCGAGCACATGCTCACCTGGCCAGATTAGCCCACTTCATCCATGTGGCGTAATCTCAAGCGAACAATCCGTCCTCTCCCTAAGCCGTTACCAACAGACATTTAATGACTGCTCCACACATCAATTACCGCTTGCCTTTGTGGTCCATTACCTCCTGCCATATCTACGCACACACCTGATTTACGAGGGATACTTATGTCAGGAAATCCGCAGTCTCCATGCTTGCTTGACGTGGCACGACCCCCTCGGCCTCTATATAAGCGGTAGGATTCCTCCTCTGCCAGGTACGTATCTCTGGGTACGCAAAACCATGACTCAAAACCCTCATGGCTATGGATACACCCACGCTCAACACATACGCCTCCACCACACACACATGTTATCTTTCACTCATCACCTCCTTCCCTCCATCATCGCCTAACTTAGGCATCAGATGGTAGTTGGGGGCCCCGCCCTCCCAACCCAAGGGGTACGCCATCCGGTCCTCTGATGCCTTTGCCTCTCTGTTTCAGGCATCGAGGAGGAGGACTGCACATCGAAACTTACCTGTTCGGGCCCTCGGTTGCGGGATTGCTCCTTCCGGCGGTCGGATTCCACGCGACAGCGGCCGGAGCCCGACACCGCAAGAATCCGTGCATCAACACCGACCTATAATAGGAATTCTATGCGGGACCGGATTTATTTATGAAGACGATCAGGGTTTGGACTTGTAAAGAAGGGGTTTCCCTATATAAACCCGTATAGTCTACGTTCCCAGAACACGATCTGAAATTAACATATACACAAATATTTATTCGACGATTACAAAGAGGTTAATGTTAGCGGTATCCACTTGGTTAGCCTTCTTTTTTATGCAAATCTAAAGCAGAACAACCATCATCTTAAGCGAATAATGCAAAGATAACCAGTAAATTAAATAGGATAGCAGTAGGCAGGTAATTGCTTACACAGTTCCACAATGTTATTCACACTAAAGGGTTTTGTTGCATCTGAGGACTGTGTGAGAAATGATTGCAACAATTCCTAGAAGAACAAAAATATACTGTTCCCTACTCCCACTTTCTTCAAAGATGATACATGTGCCCAGTCAAATAGTACAATATTGCTGGACTCCAGATATGACAAACACTACATGTATAGCTTCCCCATGTGCAAGCCAGCCTAGCCCCCCCCCTCACCTCCAATGTTACACTAAACAAATCCATCCACTTGTGCAACCAAAATGTCCCTCTTTGTTCCACATAATTAGGAATCCGTCATCAGCCTTTTTTCACTTTGAGTATACGAGGGTTATCATACATTTTGAGAGTTTGATTCCTACTTTCCGATGTATCACCAAAAAAAAAAACCAAAGCATTGAATATCGTGTGAACCCATGTTAATTCACCTGGTGCAAAAATTCTATTCATGCAAAAAACCGTTAAAACTGAGACGAGCGAATGAACATGCAAAACCATTTAGGATCTCCTGATATTCGATGTCGTGGGTTGATTTTAGGATGTGAAGGTCAAAATAAACGGTTTCAATTCTTAGAAAAAAAAACAAAGACTGGTTAAATTTTAAAGAGAGCTCATGTAGTAGCCAGTATTCTCCTAAAAATGATAGCAAAAATATATAAACCCAACAAATAATAATGACACCATCCCCCTCACCATAGCCTCGATCAACAATCTTGATTATTATTTTTACATCTGATCTCAAAAACACCAAACGATAACAATTAAAAATAATCACAAAAATAACAGAACATTACTCCTCAAAGGATCTCCCCTCCCTTATTCTTTCCCCAATTCAATTCCACACTTTTACCGTAAACGACGACAAAAAAAAAATCGAAAATTAAAAACAATATAAAAAGAGTAGATAGAAAAATTGTGAAAGCCATTCATCAAACAATCGCCGCCGCCGCCGCCGCGATAGCCGCCGCAACGACAGCCGCGGCCCATCTGCCCTTTCCCGAGGCCGCATTGTCGTCAGCCGCCTTCTGATCGTCCGCCGGCGACTCCTCCGGGCCAGCCGGGGCCGGGGCGGCCGGCGTCCCCTTCTTGGCCTTCTTCTTCTTGGCCGACTTGGGCGCCTCGGCGGCCGGCGCCGGGGCCTCCGCGTCGTCCGCCGCCTTGAACAGCTCTTTGGGCTCCAGCACCTTGTCGATGGAGTAGATCGCGACGGGGTCCTGATCGAGGACGGTCTTCTGGATCGTGGCGGTGTTGACCTTGGTCTCGAGCGTGACGGCCTCGCCGGCGGTCTGGACGGTGAGGTGGTAGCTCTTCTTGGCGCCCTCGCTGGCGAGGGTGCTCGAGAGGCCGTTGCTCTGCTTCAGCATCTGCATGCTGCTGTACACGGCCTGCCCGTGGAAAAGGAGGAGGGACGTCTTCTGCTCGGCGGTGAGGTTCTTGAACTTGGCGGCGAAGGACTTGACGGCGCCGTCGACGGGGCAGAAGACGGTGAGGCCCCCCTCGAGGTTGCCCTCGTAGGTGGAGAGGACGTCGGCGTTGGAGGCGAGGAGGTCGGAGAACATCTTGCAGCCGTTCTTGGAGAGGACGGAGGTGAGGTTGACGGGGGCGGGGGCGGAGGCGGGGGCCTCGGCGGCGGGGTTGGAGAGGGGGGAGCTGATCTGGACGACGGAGATGTTGTAGGGGATCTCCTTGATGGACTTGACGAAGGAGGCGGGGGAGGAGGCGGAGTTGCCGGAGTCGTCCTCGGCGGCGAAGGTGACGTGGCCCTTGCGGTGGTCGGTGATGTTGACGAAGCCGGTGGTGCCGGGGGCGGCGCCGGTGGACTGGAAGAAGGAGGATGAGAGGGAGGTGCCGCCGGTGAGCTGGTGGAGCTTCTTGGCGCCGTAGTAGTCGACGAGGAGGTGGAGGGAGAGGACGTTCTTGAGGGTTGGGAGGGTGAAGTGGTGGGAGAGTAGGGATGACATGGCGGAGTTGTCGAGGGCGAGGACGGTGATCGTGAGGCGGCGGTTTATCTCGGAGGCGAGGTGGGTCGCCGTCAGGTAGTGGCTGAAGGTGGAGAACTCGGGGTGCTCGGCCAGGATCTTGGTTATGTTGTGGCCGTTGACGGCGGACGCAAGGAGTAGCAATGGGAGGAGGATGCTAATCACGTTCCTCATCTTTTTTTTTTTTGCTCTCTCTCTCTCAACTCCCTCACGCCCTGAGGAGGCACACATCTATAGAGGGAACAAGTGCATGATCGGACTTACACTTTGGCCTAATTACTGCTACTGCCATTGATGGAGTACTGAAACGTTGAGGTAATCATTGGACACCGTGGCATGGACGGAATTTAATAAAAAGTTGAGGTGTAAGAAACAAGTTGGGCTGGTGCCACCACGACAAAGACTACGCGCTCCCGCTAGAGGCCAGGCTGGGGAGGGCAAAGGGCACATCAGACGGCGGTGATCTGTGGGGGGCTGCGCTGACGTCAGCAGATGCTCCCACCGACAGCCGCGCCGCTTTGTCTGCGCTGGAACTGGATCTGCTGGGGTTTCGAGCCGACGGCCCAGATTCGTCGCCGCCACCCCCACAGTTCTGTCAGACCCCCAGCACGATATCATCGGTCCGAATTATTCGCTCCGGTCGATTATTCGTTTCCTCGGTAATGATTTGTTAACTCTGCTAGTCAAGTTGCATATTTTGCTAAATACATTGCATCTATTTACAAGTTTACCGTTCGTTTTCGTGAACTCGTTAAACAATAATGGCAAACTTAATGTTAATAGCAAAATGCGCAGTGCGACTAGCAGCAGAACATGAACAAAAAGGTATTTATACGGGGGAAACTTGTTGCTTATTAAAGTTTCTTCGCGTGGTGTCGGCTTGAATTTACTTTTTTCGGCCTTTAACCTTTGCTTTTGCCTTTGTTTTTTTTTTTTTTGGAGTTGTGATCACGCAAGAGATCAAGAGACTGGTGAAGGGTTATAACTGGTCCATAAGCTCATTCTAACTTGCTCCCTAAAGAGGGGGCAAGTGAAAATGTAATTAATGTGGGGAAAAAATCTGAATTAAAATTAACTGTATATCATGGTTGCACATCAAAGTCAAGTTCGAACGGCCAATTGATAACCTATCAACCCAGTAATCCTAATTGTTGACGGGTAAATCCGTCCACAGTGAGTTGGATGCTGACAAGGATGCCTCTGGTGACGTGGCGTTCCAATAGATGATGAGTGGAACACGAGGAGTTGCGGTCCTGGGTCGATGGGAGTTAGGCATGAGCTGCTAGATTGAAGCCCGACCTAATTCCGAGCTATCTCCATAGGTATGCAACACAGAGAAACCGTCAGAAGGGTCGGATCTGGGTTCCGACCCATATCCGCTCCGATGCTTAAGTCAGTAGATGACTGTTACGACCTCAAGATCGGCCCAGTCGATCTAAGCCCGCTTGTTCAAAGCCCGAGTCTTAGCCCGTCGAATCTTCACAATGAAGCCTAGTTCGGCAGTCTCAGGGAAGCTCGCCTAATCAGAACAGCAAGCTCGCCATCCGAATTAGAAGAGTCCTCCAGCAGGTCGCACAAGCCTACGCTAGCTCGCCCCAGAGTAGCTCGCGCCCAGAAGCAGCCCACCCTATAGGATGCTCGCCTAGATGCTGCTCACCTACTAGTTAGCCCGAGGAAGAAGACGAATGCCACTTGCACCAACTGCCAGTTTCACTACAGACAAAGTCTGACAAAAGCGCATCTGGCCGCTTCGCCGCTTGGTCGCCTGACCGCCTTCCGAAAGCACGCCTAGCCGTTTCACCACCAGACAACCTAACAAAAGTGCCACCTGACATTTATGGCTCTGACCGCCTGACAAAAGTACGCCTGATACGTTTGGCCCTGACATCAATGGTCGGATCCCTGACACCTTGGCACCGCCAGCTCAGCAAAAGCAACCGACCCAGCAGCCTATAAATAACCCCTCATCTCCAAGCGAGAAAGGGGTTGGCTGGCTGGCTAATCTGTAAGAAACTCCTAACACACCGATTTACATTCAAGGTCGAATATCCTCCACATATTCGCGTCTTCCACACAAGTTCACCACGCAAGTGCCGATTTGCTTCTAGGATCGCCCTTCGTGTCCGACACTCTCTCATTAGTCATCGACTGACTTACGCATCGGAGGGGCTGCGGGCTGACAGCCAGCCAGCCTTTCTGACGAGTTGCTCTTCTTGTAGGAAGTTTGTCCCAGCTGCCAGCGTACGTGCTACTCGCGACGACCTTCACAAACGGACGAGCGACCTTCATCAAATAGCAGGCGATCTACTCCTTCTGATGGACGACTTCGAGATCGACATCTACAAATCATCCTCAAACCGTAGTTAGCCTCATCATCCCCCCTAAACATGTAACCATCGTGCCCTTGGTTTCCCACATCAATACAAATTCATTCGGTGCTGATTCTACCCTTCAACAATTGGTGCCGTCTATGAGAACTTATGGTCATACCCATGTCTAATCTCACACAGATCAATCCTAGTCCTAACATGGGCAAACAGCCAATGGAGGCGGGCCACATCCTCTCGGAGGGACTTCCCTGGCAGATGTACCCCCTGAGAGGACAGTGGAGGCTATTCACGCCTCGGCCCGTGCTGTTCACCAAGGCTTTGAAGCCTTTACAAAGATGATGAATGACTGGGACGCGGGTGGGCCGGGACATCCACCGTCCCCCTACACCCCTGAACGTGAGGCACAGCCTTCATCCCCAGATCGAAGAAGCAGCATCCGCTCGGTGGAGGGGGCTCAACGAAGAGATAGTGGCCCAGCAGAGGTATCTCGATGCAGAGATGGAAGCTGCTTGTTAGAGGTGCCTCGGAGAAGAAGTGGTTGCTCAACCGAGGCAGCTTGACGAATAGGCGGAGGCCGCCGCTGAACAGATACGGGTGGATGAAGAAATCGTACGTCGACAGCTGTGATTCAACATCGTCGTCAAGAACATCTTTGGGAGGAGAGTCGTAGGGTCCCGAAGGCGTCACCTCTGAATCGATGGCACACGCGTAGCCCGTTGCCAGTGGATACCTCGCCGCTCGGAGGGAACATCTGCAGGCCGGCCTACCAATCTCCTGGTCGTGATGAACGTCGACGCCGAAGCCGCTGTAATGGCCCAGAGTGTCATATACGTAGGGCCTATATTTTTGGATTGAAAGTAGAGTGTATATCTGTGTACTATGTATTGCGTACATGCTTGTATATCAGTGAGTACATAATTGCATGTACTTTATATGGTTGGTTGTACATGTAGTGCGTGCAGTGAACTATGAAGGTGGTTATGTGATGGTATGTGTATGTATGTGAATGGATGTGTAGGATCGGTGTAGAGAGAGCCTAGTGTGAAAGGGGTTACGGTTAGTGGCATTCTTGTAATTGATGGGGAGTGTGTGTGCGTAATAGGAGAGTGTGAGAAGTAATGGCATACTTGTAATTACGGTTGGGTGACAATTCTAGATTTTGTATGGTTTTGTGCATTGAGCAATTCTGGATTTTGTATGGTTTTGTGCATTGAGCAATTCTGGATTTTGTATGGTTTTGTGCGTTGAGTAATTCTGAGAGTGGAAGAGATATTTGTGGAGGATGGCAAACTTGTAAATATAGATTCTTGACTCTTCTACGTAATTCTTGGCTCTTCTACTCTTTTCTCCCAAGTTTCTAAACTCTTCTAAAAATATATATCTCTCTCTCTCCAAGATCAGGCCGAATTCATCCCTTCCCCTTGCGCATTCTTAGACTTTAGGGAGGCTGAGCACCCGTAGGGCTACGCCACCCTCACTCTGCACACACCCGTAGCATCCCTGTTGTCGTTTGGGTGCTGTTGCTCATTCTGGGAGCTTGTAGAGGAGAAGAGAAGGAGAAGGAGAAGGATTTGAAGAAGGAGGAGCCATAGGGATTTGGGCTATCCCCTTATCTCTCATCACCCCTAAGGTAGGATTCCATCTCCAACTAGTATTAGAGCTGCATGCTTAGTTTCATGATTGTTGTTGTTGTGGTTTTACCCTTTCTTATGTAAATCCTGAGTTTTGTATGGTTGTGCGCGGTGAGCAATCCTGAGTTTTGTATGGTTGTGCGCGGTGAGCAATCCTGAGTTTGTATGGTTGTGCGCGGTGAGCAATCCTGAGTTTTGTATGGTTGTGCGCGGTGAGCAATTCTGGACAGATTTATTTGCTGATTGTTTTGCTTATTCCTTCCAATCTAAAATTGGGTTTGCTCTGAAAATTTTATGGCCAAAACATTGGACTGTTATCTATAACTTTTATGTTGTAAACTTTTACCAATTTGAACTGCAAATAGGTTTAAAAATTCCATCTTTACAACATGACGGGATTTCATCCAATCTGGACACAGTTTAGCAAAAACGTAGATAAGTCCATGCACACTTCATAGAAATTGGTAATCTTGGTCCCGTTGGAAAGACAACGACTTTCTCTACAATTTTCCCTGAGATAATGTTTTCGTAATTCTGACTGTAATAGGCCTAAAATCAGCCATCAAGACAGACTCTGAAATCTGTCTGGAAACCAGATTTGGCAGACTTTACCAAAGAATTCACTATAAATTACCTACTTATTATTTTTGCCTGAAATTTTAACTGTGAGCCCAAAACTACCATACCTACAACTTTCATTTATATTTCATTGTTATGTTCTATACAAGAATATGGAGTAAACTGCCATTTAATCGGACTGTTGTGCAATTTCCTGTAAGCTGAAGTGGAGAGGTGTTGTTCTTAAACCTTATTTGGGGTAATTGCTCTTAATTATTAGTGTTCCATGATGATGGATGGTTGAGACATGCAGTGCTTGTTCCCCTATGTGGCTCTAATCTATTACCCTCACTTATATGTTCATGTTTCACTTAAAGTGTTTCATCATGCATGCTTCTCTTTTGTATATGTTGTCTCCAAGTTGTATATGTACTCTTTGATTAATGAAGCTATGGATGCTTATGTGATGGTGTAAGGTTGGCTTGGTTGAGGCATGGCTTTTTTTGTGAGATATGGAAATGGGAAAGGGAATGCACAAGGAAATGCATGTCCCAAGTGTATTGTGAAATGTGGAAAGGAAAGAATGGAAATGGTGGTTGCTATGTGATTCTTTTGTTACACGTTGCTTTTTAATTGAAATGCTAAGCAATGATTAAGTCCTCTTAAAGGAGGGTGACACGGGGATTGGGGGACACTAAGTTGTGTGGAAAACATGAGGGGCTGGACTGGTGGTTGGTGGCCCTCCTGTTCTTGCCCGAGTGGCGGGGAGTGGCAGAAATGTGGAGAATAGGAGAAATGTGAAGGGGAAATAAGGGGAAAACAGGGCTCCTTTAGTAAGAGCTTGTCTCGGGGAGTTTTGCCTGTTCCACCCCAACTGGGGGTGAGGTCCAGTCCCGAGATGGTCTACCCACTACTTAGGGTCCAAAACACTTCAGATAACTTTCATTACTTTTGCAGCATTATCAATTGTTGCTTACTTGTACGTTCTTTACTTGTAGCTCACTTCACCTTTGTAGCTCTTATAACTTGCCTTATGTTTCATTATGATGCTTGATGTTTATGCCATGTCATACACTCTGCCTACTCACGTGCACCTTTTCTACACTTCATGTAAGGGCTAGTTGAGATATGGAATTCCTACTGGGTCACGCTTTGACGTGTCCCATCGTTGACTTTTCAGGTTCAGATGTTGGAGTTGGTTGGTGATTATGAGGTGCAGCAGTGGAGTTCTGTGGCTGAGTTAGGTTGGGATGGCGAGGGTAGAGGAGAGAGTGTTGTACTTTTGGGGTTTTGTTTGGGTAGTGACGTGTTGTTCAAAATGGATGTATGTACAGAAGGATGAGGCATAAGATATCAGACTTTTCTTTGGGTTTAATTGTTGTACAGTTTCCCTCTACGTTACTTTCTGTGTTTATGTTGTTGGTTGTTTGGTTGTGCTTTGGGAACATTGCAGGTACTATCCCAGCAGTGCGCAGTGGACCTGCTAGAGTTTTTGTACTTTTCCTTCGTAACACTCGTTACCTCAGGAATACCTGGGACGGATTCGTACTTTTCGGGTATCCTAGGGAGCGGGGCGTTGCACCGCGATCGAAGCAGGACTCCCCCGAAGCTGGGATGGGACGCCGCTGAGCACCGAGGTGGCTCATCTGGCAACTCCAATGATGGTTGAGGCGGTCGAGGTGGCTGTATCGACTCTCGAAGATCGCATGCGCGCCCTCTCAGGTGCCTGCGTGCCCTCTCAGGTCGCCTGCGCGACCAACCTACCCAGAAGTGGCTAACCCCCTGGTGATTTGTCCATATTTTACACCTTTTTTCTGCATGTTTTCATATCATTTTGATCGCCCATATCGCGTTTTTCACGATTATTCGACGATATCGCATTGCTTTTCTCTATTTCTTGTTTTTATCGGATTTCAAGATATATGGAGCGATTTGGAGCATAAATGAGATCAAGTGACTTGCACGCATACCGGAGCATCGCCCATGGCCCTATCAAAGAGCTAGCAGCGTTAGAGGATGAGCGGAAGAAGAAGAAGTTTGATAGAATCGACGAGGAAGCGATGAGGAGAAGATATGACTCCAGAAACTGGCCACTTGGCCGAGTGCGCAGTCCACTCGGACGAGTGAAGGAATGTACTCGGCCGAGAACAACTGATACGAAAGAGCCTGGAGTCATAGCCCACTCGACCGAGTGAATTATCCCACTCGGCCGAGTGGAGAATTCCACTCGTCTGAGTGAGTCAAAGCCTTCTGAAGGAAAACACGCCAGACTCTCTGGATTTCTGGGGATCACAGTAGAAGACTCACTCGGACGAGTGAGGAAGTCCACTCGACCGAGTAACAAACTCCACTCGGCCGAGTGACAAACTCCACTCTGCCGAGTCATACGGAGCACCAAGAAGACCGGACCCCCTACTTCTCTGTTTTATTTGGGTCTGTCACCCTAGCCCTAGATGCCTTTATTATATTGAATTTGATTTGTTAATTGAACGACTGTCACAACAAAATCCTATAAACCATCCTTCCACCAATAGCTTAGTGCTCAAAATAGAGTACAGTCATTAGTCCTCCTCGTGTTCGATACCCGCTCGCCACCACACCGTGTGCTTGCGGTAAGACTACGACTGTCTCCCGGGTGTGTATCTGGGGGTCGATCAAGTTTTTGGCGCCGTTGCCGGGAAAGGGATGGTATTTTATTTTCCTCACATGGCTGCATTTCATCTTTTATCTTTATTTTATTTTTATTTGACACTCATATTGACGTGCTTCTCCAGATTTTTCAATAGGATTTTGACAGGTTACATAGAAGACACGATGATGAGAACAGACTCTAGCCCGCTATATGATGATGCCTTTGCGCCCCTTCTGGAAGAACTTGTGGATGAGGTCCAATCCACAAGGACCTTGGCCATCAACGTAGGGGACCCCCTTGAACAGCTGTTTGCTAGTTTTGTTATTGATCAAATTTCCCCAGAAGGAACTATCGAGGGCAATATTAGAGTCGATATGAGGGATGAGAAGTTGTACTTTGAAGTTAGCAGGACCCCTCAGCCCGGAATAAGGGAAGGCAGCAGAGCATGCACCGGAGAGATCTATACTTGTGAAGAGTCTATTTGGCATACCGCCGTTCAGGGAAGTATACTTGACGATCCCTTCTGCAACATCAATGAATGCACTGACCTATCTTTTAATTTCATGTATGAACAAGAGGAGAATGGTAATCCCACTGACCTCAGAGTAGAGTCATGTAGCATCTACCCCGATGCACCACCCTCGCCAAGTATCGATTCTGAGTCGGCATACGAGAGCCTACTTTCTGAGGAGGAACAGAACATAGATGTGATCGAAGACGCCATGCTTTTACAGGAAAAGGAGGCAGGGGGTACTGCATCCCCTGAGGTAGAACTGAAATAATTACATCCTAACTTAAGATATGCCTTTTGGGGGGATAAACTGACCTGCCCGGTGATTGTTAATGCTAGCCTCAACCACCATCAACTTGAGAGTCTTTTAGATGTCCTTAGGTGCCATAAGGATGTCCTCGGCTATAGCATTTCTGACCTCAAGGGGATAAGCCCTATGTTGTGTATGCACATGATTCACCTTGAAAACACTGAAGCCACTTCCATAGAACCTCAAAGGCGGTTAAACCCTAACATGAAAGAGGTGGTTAAAAAGGAGATCCTTAAACTGCTTGAAGCCGATATCATCTATCCTATTTCTGAAGCAGATGGGTTAGCCCGGTCCATGTCGTCCCTAAAAAGGGGGGATGACCATTATAAAAAATGATAAGGGAGAATCTATATCCATACGTACCGTCACGGGTTGGCGGATGTGTATCGATTACAGGAAATTGAATAAAGCCACCCGTAAAGACCATTACCCATTGCCCTTTATTGACCAAATGCTAGAACGCCTCACCAAGCATAAATTCTTTTGCTATTTGGATGGGTATTCGGGATTCTTTCATATTCCCTTACATGAAGATGACCAAAAAAAGACTACTTTTGCATGCCCTCATGGTACTTATGCTTACCATAGAATGCCTTTCGGTCTTTGCAATGCCCCAGCCACCTTTCAAAGGTGCATGGCATCCATCTTTTCTGATTATATTGAAGACATCATGGAAGTCTTCATGGACGATTTTTCTGTCTATGGTAGCAGATTTAACTCGTGTTTGGTCAATCTTACTAAGGTCCTTAAAAGATGCCAACAAAATAATCTAACTCTAAACTGGGTGAAATGTCATTTCATGGGCACGGAGGGGATAGTTTTAGGTAGGGGTGGGCAAAAAACCCGGTTCCGATTCCGAACCCGGTTCCGTACCCGAATCCGATTCCGAATATTTAGTCAACAAAAAATCGGAATCGGATTCGGGTAACAATCTTCAAACCGATACAAACCGGAATTGGAATGCGGATCTCACACTCAACATCGCCGTCCGATCGGATTCCGCTTATTTATCTGGCTTTACTTGGCCAAAGTATTTAAACAATGTAATTGTCTTTATTCCCACCGATGTGGGATTAAACAGATAAGAGATAATGAGCCGAGTCTCGAGAGCGAGAGCTACGAAGGCATGTCAATAATCGCAGATAAAAGCAAGAAACACCGAAACAAAGGGATGCAATAAAAAGGACACAGAATGAAATGAATTGAGCTAGCTGGCCCTCTCTCTCTTCCCTCCTTTTTTTCCAGTTTATTTTACTTAATATATTTGTTTGAGTGCAGCTGAGCCCAACGTCGTATTCACGCTCCATTAATAATCTCTTTCTCAACGTCCCTTTCCCCTCTCTCTCCTCTCTATAAACACTTGCTTTCTCTCTCAGTCTCTCTAGTCCCCACCAATATCATCCTACCCTTGAAACCAATGGAAATGGATGCCTGAGTTAATAATAAATAGTCCCCCCTTTGCATCTCCCTACATCTTTAGAGAGAGAAAACGAGGAGAATATTGAGAGATATTTCGACAGAGAAGATGAAAAATTGAATAATGGAAACAAATTAGAAAAATTACCACAAGCAAATATCATAGCCTATTGTTGCATCTCTATTATCTCTCAATGGACAATATCCTTCCAACTCACAAAAAATTTTCAGTCCCTCACCACGATCATCTCTATCCCAAATTAGGTAAGCGTAAAATCGACCAAGCCCACATCTTGATCTTTTCTGATCACCATAGATCCCAATTCCAACACTTGGTCTCTAGATGTGTTTGAATTAATGAGGGTGAGTACGATACATGGAGGCAAGGAGACGGTAAGGCTGGAGCCAAAGGAGAGCAGGATGGGGAGGGGGAAAAAAGATAAAATAATGGAGAACATCAGCTCGGACGTCTCGGAGCGAGCGCTGCATGGCACTATAAGATAGTCCCACATCGGGCAAATTAAGAGGACTATTATGAAATAAGTTAAAGATTGGGAGAGCAACTTTCGCAATTGGTTGGGCCCGTTGGCTCCTCGTTGAGTGAGAGCTCTATGTTGCTGTTTACTTGATGGGCCGAATCGGAATTGGATTTCGGTCCAAATGTTGTGGTCCGATTGCACATTCGGATTTGTTCGGTTTGGATCCGATTTATCAGAATCGGCTTTCGGATTTTTTTAACCCTTCCGAAATGAATCGGTTTCGGAATCGGATCTGATTTAAAAAATCGGATAAACCCGATGCCCACCCCTAGTTTTAGGGCATCTTGTCTCGTCTAGAGGGATCAAGGTTGATAAGGCAAGAATTGAGGTAATAGGAAAACTTTCCCCTCCTATTAATGTTAAGGGCATTATGGGATTTCTTGGTCATGCAGGGTTCTACCGCCGTTTTATCAAGGATTTTGCCCTAATTGCATGTCCTCTTACAGCTTTACTTGTTAAGATGCACCATTTGACTTTTCAGGTGATTGCTTGCAAGCCTTTAATACACTGAAGGAAGCCCTCATTTCTGCTCCAATCATACAACCATCGGATTGAAATCTTTCTTTCGAGTTGATGTGTGATGCTAGTGACCACGCAATTGGGGCAGTGTTGGGACAAAGGAAGGATAAAAAGCTTCATGCAATATTTTATGCAAGCAAAACCTTGGACGAGGCACAAAAGAATTACACTACTACCGAAAAGGAGCTTTTGGCAGTGGTATACTACATTCAGAAGTTTCATTCCTATCTCCTTGGATCAAAAGTGATTGTGCATAATGATCATGCGGTATTGAAGTCCTATTGAGCAAAAAGGAAGTCAAGCCAAGGCTAATAAGATGGATACTACTTCTCCAAGAATTTGACTTGGAGATCCGAGACAAGAAAAGCACGGACAATGTTGTGATGGATCACTTGTCTAGGATTGTTCGTGATGGTAAGGATGATAGCTTGCCAATTGACGACACTTTTACCGACGAGAAGCTATTCGCCATTAGACCCGGAGAAGTGCCTTGGTATGCGGATCATGTGAACTATTTGGCGTGTGGGATAAAACCGTATGGGATGGCCACGCAACAAAAAAGGAGGTTCATGCACGAAGTCCGTAACTATTTCTGGGAAGACACATACCTCTTCAAGGTATGCAAGGATGGGATTATACGGAGGTGCGTTTCAAAGGAAGAGGCCACTTCTATCATTTCACATTGTCATGATATGCCCTACGGGGGACATCACGCCGCCTCCAAAACCACCGCAAAGATATTGCAATGCGGGTTCTTTTGGCCGACCATGTTCAAGGATACACATGACTTCGTCAAATATTGTGATAGATGCCAACAGACACGAAACATATCCAAACGGAACGAGATGCCGATGAAGTCTATATTGGAAATTGAGCTATTTGACTGTTGGGGAGTGGATTTCATGGGGCCTTTTCCATCAAGCAAAGGAAACAAGTATATTCTATTAGCCGTTGACTACGTCTCGAAATGGGTGGAGGCCATCGCAACCCCGACCAATGATGCGAGAGTGGCATCCAAATTTTTCAAGCAAAACATATTCCCATGCTTTGGAGTGCCACGAACATTTATAAGCGACGGAGGAAGCCACTTCATAGAAAGCAAGTACGAAGCCATGCTAAAGAAGTATGGGGTGAATCATAGAACAGCATGGAATACCACCCTCAAACGAGTGGACAAGTGGAAGTATCAAACCGAAAGATCAAACAGATTCTAGAGAACACGGTCGATAGATATAGGAAAGATTGGTCCATGAAATTGAACGATGCACTGTGGGCATATCGCACGGCTTTTCGAACCCCCATTGGTACTACCCCATATCGGTTAGTTTATAGGAAAGCATGCCATTTGCCGGTGGAGTTGGAACACCGCGCCTATTGGGTAATCAAGACTTTAAATTACGACTACAAGCGTGCAGCATTGCGACGACTTCTAGATATCAATGAACTTGACGAGATTAGACGGGATGCTTATGAGAGTTTTAGAATTTACAAGGAAAGGACCAGAATTCTCCATGACGCCCGCATCACCGTGACAGATTTCAAGGTCGAAGATAAGGTCTTATTATTCAACTCTAGACTTCAATTCTTTTCCAGAAAGCTAAGGTCATGTTGGTCGGGACCTTTCACCATTCGGCACGTACAACCGGTAGGGGCCTTTGAGATAGAGGGAAAAGACAGTGCCACGTTTAAGGTAAATGGACAAAGGCTCAAGCATTACTCAGAGGGAGACCCCACCGGGGAAGTAAATAGCTTATACCTTATTAAGGGTTGGTCCCAAGATCTGTCATGCTTACTCGACGAGGTCATTGACGACGCCCTGCCATTTTCCATTGGAGCCAAGCACGATGACGACCTTGAAGAGGTCCAAATTGCCAAGAAAGGCGAGATGATGGGAGACCCATCGGATCGTCTTACAGATGAGGAGAAGAATGACGCTGATGTCGTTAGGATGAGAGAGCTATGCAAGCTCTCTACGACGAAGCACGTGAAGAAAGCGCTGCTGGCAAATAAATCTTCACCGCCGGCCAAGAAAAAAGACGTCCAAAGCACAAGCTTGGGGGAGTCATCCCCCACTAATACCCATGATGAGGGGCAGTCAAGGAACGCCGAAAAAATCAACAGTTGAACCCAAGCGGCCTTCCTGGCAAGTTTGACACACACATCTCCCATGCACCAAACATCGAGCATTAATCGCGAATCTTAAGGGGTCAAGCTCAAGACCTTAAACGAGCGCTTGTCAGGAGGCAACCCAATGGTTCTATCTAAATTTTTAGTTGAATTTTCCTTTCATTTTTGTTTTAGATCTTTATTAGTGTATAGAGTCAAGAGTCTAAGAAAAACCTGACAATGAGCTCCGATTTGCATTTCAGGAAAAAGGGGATATGAGACCATATGAACAGAGGACGACTATAGTGATGGGCAGCACTCCAGGGATGCGCTCAAACGCCGAGAGGAGAAAGAAACTGACGAGAGAAAGAAAATCAGAAAGTGTCGCAAAAACAGAGAGTTGGAGCTGAAAACAGAGCCCACTCGACCGAGTAGTTTTTTTCACTCTGTCGACTGAAGACCCTACTCGGCCGAGTAGGGTACTGCACATGGAAGTCTCAAAAACCCACTCTAAGTAAATTACATGCCACTCGGCCGAGTGACTTTGTCACTCGACCGAATGAATAGACACTTTCAACACTTAAAATGCTCTGAGTGGCCTAGCCACTCTGCCGAGTGACTTTTGTCTACTCGGCTGAGTGATAGTTCCTACTCAGCTGAGTCAGAACATATTTGAAAATTTTTAAAACTTGCGTAACAGCGGCCACTCAGCTGAGTGGGTAATGCCACTCGACCGAGTGACTTACCCTATAAAACCCAGCGCTCGGATCTCGATTTCTAAAATCCCCAAATCCCTAATCATTGCCTGAGCTCCCCTCCAAATCGCCTGATCATCCCCATCCCTCGCCCAAGACGCCACCAGCCATGCCCGAGTGGCGCGACCCCCCGCCATCCGACCGCCGTCCGACCGACCGCTGCCGCCGCATCCCTCACCGCTGGCCGACCCTCCTACGTCCAAAATTCCCCCTTTTCTCCTATTTCCCATTTAGTAAGCCCTATTCCGCCCCGAATCAAAATTAAACCCTATTCATACCTATTTCTCTTGATATTCCCATAGATTTTTCGATATTCATTGCTAATCCATCGATTTTGTGTTTCATGATAGCTTGGAGGAGATCAAGGGCTGATTCGGAGCTTCAGGGGAGGCGCCTCTTTGCTCGTATTGCTGGCATGGAGTCTCATCGTGCTCTGGTATACTCTTTCCATTTTATTTGAACTTCACGGTAGTTTTCACATTTCACGGCATCTGCATGCCTCCATGCACTAGGTCCCGTGCGCGGGACCCCGCTGCCAAGCAGAAGAAGACCAGCGACCCAGGATCTTCTTCCGCTAGAGCGGACTCCCCGCCTCCTATCCCACCACCACGTACACTTCCACCTCCTATTGCACCCATTCCACCCCCACCAGCACTGCCCGCCCCGGCTTTCGACAGGATGTGGATCACTTTCAGAGATGACACACACCGTGCCAAATTTGAAAGAATCGCCCATCGATCGATCGTCCCCTCTAGGTTTGCACACATTGCTGATCTTGAGCGCATACGGGTATTCCAGGGGTTACTCCAGTTGTATGATAATGTGGGGTGGCGTGATTTTCTTTCGGTGTCGGCGGACACCTATGTTCGCCCGACTCTCGAGGTCCTGAGCTCTATTCGTAGGACTCCCAGAGGTTGCACGTTTCGTCTGATGGATCGTGAGTGCGAGATCACTCTCGATATGCTCCGAGCCTATTTCCATTGGCCCCTGTCCCGGAACCCGACAGCGCTTTTGGTCATACACGCCACATCCCTCCTTCATTCAATACACATGCATTGTGGACATTGATCACGGGATCTACACTCGCTTTTGACCCTAGCCGGGCCAAGGCCTCCTCTATCGTCTACCCATGCCTCCATATTGCTCAGCGCCTTATGACGACCACTTTTCTTGCGAGGTTTGAACCTAGGACGATGTCTACACCTGAGCTCTATATGCTCTATGTGATGACTAGAGTGAGAGCCTTCGAGGGCGACACGGACGTCTTAGTCCCTGCCGTTCAGATTGATATTGCTAGCTGGTATCTAGACTGCAGCATTCCTCTGTCACCGCCAGGACGGTGATCTATTGTGTCGGTCTGATTACCCTACTAGCTCCTATGTGTGGGATTGAGCTCCCAGTTAGTTTGCTCCGACCTCCGGGCCCCACTTCTCTTTCCATAGACGTTATGACCCGCATGAGGATGCTGCATCCTCATGGTCAACAGCACTGGGTTTGGCTGCACGGTCCATTTGCTGCTGATTATATGGTGGGTCCGAGCCCAGCTCGGACCCACATTGGACCTGCAGGTGGGGAGTGGAGACCAGAGATGGATCTCCTCATCCCAGCTGCGTATGTACTTGAGCCCGAGGGTGCTCAGCAGGAGCCACTCCTCGACCCTCTAGCCCCGGAGATCCCGATCCCTCACCCTACACCTGATTGGATACCTGCTCCCATCACTTCTGTCCACACTTCTGCCAGTGTCGGGAGCACCTTTGCTGAGTCCACCATCACCACCACCGTCACCACCTCCGTGTTGTTGTCTACTGGCCCCATTTCTTACATGAGCTTTGAGAGCACTGCCACCGCTGTTTTTGAGATAGGCGAGCCTTCCCTTATTTCGACAGCTGAGACCCTTTCCTCACCGGATTTCTCGACCCCTAGCAAGTCATTTTCTGTTGATTTCATGACCTCCCCAGTCGTCGACCCTTCTGTCTTGCTGCCGCTATTTTTACCGAGAGTGTCGTGACGTCTGTCCCCACATCTGTGTCTACGACCTCTCCACCATTCTCGCCCTCTATTGCCACTTCATCTTCTGCCGCTGCTCACACTTCTGAGAGCATTCCTGCGTCTCAGCCTTCCACAGAGGCTGAGTGACTTTTAGTGAGCACCGCCCCTCACACTCACACACTAGTGGTCCTACTCGTCTACGGTGGCCGTGTGCGTCAGCCCCGACCTACACCTGAGCAACCCTCTGTCCCTGCTCCCGACACCCTCGTTCAGTACTTCCGTGCTGTAGAGGGGGCCGTCAGCGGACTCAGAGCGGATTTTCGGGCTCTCGCCGCCACAGTTAGCTCTGTGCAGGCACACGTCGCCCTTCTGCCTGGTATTCAGTTCACTCTAAACCAGATTCTTACGTGCCTGCCACAGCCTCCACCAGCCGTAGTCTGTCCCATCTCTCAGTAGCCACTGATTGAACCGAAAAACGAGCAAGGATACACCTTCCATTCCCAAGCGTATGAGCGTCAATGCAATAAAAACATAACCGATGAGTACCAGGTCGGATCATAGGGACAAGTTCTTCTACACTCGCAAAATTGATCGATAAAGAGAGATAATAGCATGTTACAACCACCTCGATTAGGTGAATGGAAGTGGAAAAAAGTGTGGTGAATCTACAATCCTATCCTAAGTGGGTAGGGTTAGAGAACCAAATGGGGATTTTGGATAGCAAGGTGAGGAGCATGGTTTGTAGGTTCATTATTTTTTGGTGTTAATTAAGCTCAAATTACCCACATATAACTCAATTGATCATCCGACTAAGGAAACTCAATCGAAAAATTTGGCATTCAAGAACATAATAAGTAGCAATAGGGATGGATGTATCATCATAGCACTAATCAAATTTAAACGTGGTCTCTTCTCAAAGAGTGCCCACTTGGGTCTTAGCCAATTAAAATGTGCCCTAATAATCACCCAACATTAACATTGAAAATGAGCAAGAGGAAATTAGAGCCAAGATTAACAACACATCATCATGAATCACAACCCACACCAAATCAACACTACACAATCATAGTAAACAAGATGGAAATTTCATTCAAAATTAACCCAAGTTCATTTCAAAATGAGAGATATCAAAATACAAAGGGGAAGAGGAAAGATTTCACCAAGATCTCCCCAAATGAGCCATTGCCTCCTCCAATTTACTCCTCCACCAAGCTTTCTAGCCTCCCATGGCCTCCAAGCCCTAGCCCTAGCCTATTGGGGAAGAAGAGGGGCTCAAAAATCCCTAAAAACTGTCAATGGCGTAAAAAACGAACTCCTCGCCAAAAATAATGCACATGCCCTTTAAAGTCTCGCACGTCGAGCGCGGGTCGCACCCGACCCACGTGTGCTGAGTGCTCGCATCCAGTGCGGGGCACACACGGGGCGCGTGCCCCGCCCGCTACCGCGGGCCGGCCCAAGTGCGAGCGGTTGTTTTATTTTTTTATTTTTTTATTTTTTAAAAAAGCCAGCGGCGGCCCGCGGCCCGCTCAATGAGCGGGCCTTGGTAATGGGCCCGTTTATAATTTTTTTGTTTTCTGTTTTTTAAAATTCCAGAAATTCCTTTTTAGCTCCAAATAAATCTCCAAAAATAGCTCCGAGCTCCAGAAAATTCTGGAAAAATTCCAGAAAATCCAGAAAAATCCCAGAAGTACCTGAAAAATAAAGGGAGCAAATATTAGTCCATAAAAACCACATTTTATGTGTAAAATAGGAATATGTTTTAATAATTCACGATATCACAAATACGCCTGTATCAAAGCCAAAATGATCATGATATATACATAAAATACCCAAAAATAGGGGGAAAATATGCAATTTATATCCCGAATCACACCTCCAATTAGCTTTTTGCTAGTCCCTAGCAAAATATGCGTTAAATTCGGATTAAATTGAAAACATGCACCAACTTTAAGATATCGTCATGGCATACTCCAAATGGTATTTCCAAATGATTTCAAAGCCAATATACACAATGTATGAAATTAAACAACAAATGACATACTCCTCAATCCAATTCAAAGAAAAGTGAAGTAATAAGCACCGTATCGCATTCTTTGGGATATATCACAAATGACAAAGTTTCTAACTTTCATGAAAATGGACAAAACAAAAAAAAATTCCTCTAAGTTGTGGGAGATGAGATTGCATTGCTTATGTTGCTTATTCTTTCATTTATTCATTCATTTTTTTCTTTTTCTTTTTCTTTTTCTTTTTCTCTCTTTTTTGTATGTTTTTTATGTTTATGTTTTTGTTTTGCATTCACGCAATAATGCTATGAAATGCAAACACTGCCACCTTTGCATACACGCGATGACGCTATATAGGAAAAGGGATGGAATGATCCCCTAAATCTCATTTTGGCTTCCTCCCCAATGTTTCGTGGGGCACCGGCTTCTCGATTTGATTAGAAAGAAACATTCACTTATATTAACTCTCTTTCTCATTCTCAACACAAGTTATCAACTCATCCACCCACTCCTTAAGAGGAAAACAAAACATGCACCATTGGCCACACCCAATCCAATTAAAAACTAAGCCATTCATCCCAAATCATGCAATCACTATACATAAAATACCAAAAAATAGGGGGGAAAATATGCAATTTATATCCCGAATCACACCCTCAATTAGCTTTTTGCTAGTCCCTAGCAAAATATGCGTTAAATTCGGATTAAATTGAAAACATGCACCAACTTTAAGATATCGTCATGGTATACTCCAAATGGTATTTCCAAATGATTTCAAAGCCAATATACACAATGTATGAAATTAAACAACAAATGACATACTCCTCAATCCAATTCAAAGAAAAATGAAGTAATAAGCACCGTATCACATTCTTTGGGATATATCACAAAATGACAAAGTTTCCAACTTTCATGAAAATGGACAAAACAAAAAAAATTCCTCTAAGTTGTGGGAGATGAGATTGCATTGCTTATGTTGCTTATTCTTTCATTTATTCATTCATTTTTTTCTTTTTCTTTTTCTTTTTCTTTTTCTCTCTTTTTTGTATGTTTTTTATGTTTATGTTTTTGTTTTGCATTCACGCAATAATGCTATGAAATGCAAACACCGCCACCTTTACATACACGCGATGACGCTATATAGGAAAAGGGATGGAATGATCCCCTAAATCTCATTTTGGCTTCCTCCCCAATGTTTCGTGGGGCACCGGCTTCTCGATTTGATTAGAAAGAAACATTCACTTATATTAACTCTCTTTCTCATTCTCAACACAAGTTATCAACTCATCCACCCACTCCTTAAGAGGAAAACAAAACATGCACCATTGGCCACACCCAATTCAATTAAAAACTAAGCCATTCATCCCAAATCATGCAATCACTTACACCAAACTATTTCCAAATTATTTCAAAGAGATATCACGACATATAAAATAGTTTCATACATGGCATATTAGCATTTGAGTCCAAATTGGAAAAGAAATTAAAACGTGCCAATCAAACATCGAAGAAGTTGATACCAAAATAATAATCCGAAAAAATTGCATGGCATTAAGTATGTAGGGACTACGCATAAAGCTAGTGGCGTAGGGACGACGAGGAAAAATATGATATGCAATAAAGAGCAATGGGTGATGGCAAAATGGAGGTATCTCAAAAAATTTTAAGCTAAATCAAAATCCTAACCAGCCTAAAGATTTTAACACTCTCCCCCCAACTTAAAATAAACATTGTCTTCAATGTTGGGAGAGTATTAGATCTCGACAAAAGATCCTAGAAAAGTAAAAAACGCATACGAAAGCACTAAAATAAAAAAATTTATTTATTTACACTATTGGAAAGAACACACCGTGGCAAAAGGCGGATCTCGAATGTATAACAGTGGAGGAAGTTGATCTATCAGCTCCTTTTGCTTCTCCGCCAGCTGCTTTGGAGCAATGCCTCCACCGACCTCCTTGGTTTCCAGCAATGCAACTCCCAGCGTTCCCTTTGGATAATATGTGTCATGTGGGAGACGAGCTGCATCAATCCAAGCCATGTATTCATGCCCTGTAACAAAAGCATTCCAAAATGGGTCGTCAGAAAAAGAATTTAAATGTAAACAACGACATTCTGAATAAAAAATATGCGAAAGTGTAAATTGGGATTCAGAATTGCAAGGCATGATATGGTGGAAACTTCCCTGAATAATGGCGCTAGGTGTGGCATGACACTCTGCCTCAGGAGGAGGTGGAAGTGGCTGCAGAGAGAAAACTGGAGTAGGAGGGAGCTCGGGCTCAATATATACCATGTCGCAATCCCCGTCACTATCCTCTTCCTCGACATCAATATCAACATAACCGATCTCTGCGGCACTCCCCACAATTGGTAACTGCTCCTGACAAATCTCCTCGATGACTGGCAAGTGCGCATCCTGAGGCGAGGGAAGTGACATCTGAGACATGACTGGAGGTAGACTTGTCTCAGGCAAATCTAAGCACGCATCATTCTCGTCATCCCAGAAATAGTTCATCTCAGTCTCCTCCCTAAGTACTCAACCGCCTCGACCAGCGAAGCTAACTCTGAAGTGGAATGTGGCTCAGGCTCCATGTTGTCCTCAATCTGCTCTTGGCCATCATGCACATCTGCTTCATCCTCAACCTCAAAGTGAAAATGCAACGTGTCACTGTCGTGGTCGACACGCACTCATCATCCATCTCCTCCGGCTCATCCAAATGTATATGCTCAAATTTCTCTACTTGGACCCAATGCACCCTCTTCACAGGTTTCTCTTGGTATTCCATAAGGTCACATTGGAATGAGCCCATAGCTGGCTCATCAGGCTGGTCCTGAACCTGTTGGAAAGTGTCCTCATACTCTGCCAGGTCCCTCAAGTAACACCATGAATCCTCGGTCGAATAATCAAAGAATTTCCCACCGCAACTCATCTTCACAAAATCCCACCCAGAAGGTAGTAATCATGTGTAGAAGATCTGCATGAGATGATCCTCGTGAAAGCTCTGGTGTGGGCACGCATGCACCAAATCATTGAACCTCTGCCAAGCTTAATGGTATGCCTCTCCATCAGCTTGGGTAAAGCTCTCTATATGCTGCTCCATGTCCGGTTGCCCCTGTACCTGCTCCAAGAAAATAGGCAAAAACACTCGGAGGAATTCAGCCTGAAATGACAACCAAGTAAAATGTGAGTCGAGAGTCAATGAATTAAACCACAATCTAGCATCAGCTTGTAAAGAGAGGGAAAAAATCTAAAGTATATGCAATCATCATAGATATTCCCACCAAGACATGAATACATCCATCCTTCAAACTTTTTTATATGTAAGTGAGGGTTCTCCCACTCCGAACCATGAAAGTATGGCTGGAGTGGGATATCCTCCGAATCAATGTCGAAAAAATCTGAAGATGATGCCATTTTTGTTGTAAAAAAATTTCTCAAGAAAATGAAAATAAACAACTAAAAGACTCAATAAGTGGAAAATAAATAAAATGGAAAGACACAATACTAAGAGATAGAAGTATCACACTAGAACTTTCAAAATCAATCAAAAATGCAAATAGTAGAAACCATTGTCCCTGGCAACGGTGCCAATTGATTGAACCGAAAAACACGCAAGGGCACGCCTTCCACTCCCAAGCGTAGGAGCATCAATGCAATAAAAAAATAACCGGTGAGTACCGGGTCGGATCACAGGGACAAGTCGTTCTACACTCGCAAAATTGATCGATAAAGAGAGATGATAGCGTGTTACAACCACCTCAATTACGTGAATGGAAGTGGGAAAAAGTGTGGTGAATCTACAATCCTATCCTAAGTGGGTACGGTTAGAGAACCAAATGGGAATTTTGGATAGCAAGGCGAGGAGCATGGGTTGTAGGTTCATTAATTTTTGGTGTTAATTAAGCTTAAATTACCCACATATAACTCAATTGATCATCCGGCTACGAAAACTCAATCGGAAGATTTAGCATTCAAGAACACAATAATTAGCAATAGGGATGGATGTATCATCATAGCACTAATCAAATTTAAACATGGTCTCTTCTCAAAGAGTGCCCACTTGGGTCTTAGCCAATTAAAATGTGCCCTAATGATCACCCAACATTAACATTGAAAATGAGCAAGAGAAATTAGAGCCAAGATTAACAACCCATCATCATGAATCACAACCCACACCAAATCAACACTACACAATCATAGTAAACAAGATGGAAATTTCATTCAAAATTAACCCAAGTTCATTACAAAATGAGAGATATCATAATACAAAAGGGAATAGGAAAGATTTCACCAAGATCTACCCAAATGAGCGCTTGCCTCCTCTAATTTGCTCCTCCACCAAGCTTTCTCTCCTCCCATGGCCTCAAAGCCCTAGACCTAGCCTATTGGGGAAGAAGAGGGGCTCAAAACCCCTAAAAACTGTCTGGCCAAAAAAATGAACTCCTCGCCAAAAATAACGCACATGCCCTTTAAAGTCTCGCGGGTCGGGCGCGGGTCGCACCCGACCTGCGGTCGCTGAGAACCCGCATCCAGAGCGGGACACGCGCGGGGAGCGTGCCCCGCCCGCTGCCGCGGGCCGGCCCAAGAGCGCTCGCGTTTGTTTTATTTTTTTAATTATTTTAATTTTTTAAAAAAGCCATCAGCGGCCTGCGGCCCGCTCAAAGAGCGGGCCGCGGTAATGGGCCCGTTTATAATTTGTTTTGTTTTTATTTTTTTAAAATTCCAGAAATTCCTTTTTAGCTCCAAATAAATCACCAAAAATAGCTCCGAGCTCCAGAAAATTCTGGAAAAACTCCAGAAAATCCAGGAAAATCCCAGAAATACCTGAAAAATAAGGAGAGCAAATATTAGTTCATAAAAACCACATTTTATGTATAAAATAGGAATATGCTTTAATAATTCACGATATTACAAATACTCCCGTATCAAAGCCAAAATAATCATGATATATACATAAAATACCCAGAAATGGGGGGAAAATATACAATTTATATCCCTAATCAGCCACCACCCCCGCCAACCCCTCCCCAACTACAGGAAGGTGCTGGCGCTCCACCACCAGCTTAGGCACACACTAGATGCCTATCATATTTTTGGCCGTTGCTCTGATTGATATTTTTGCTGCTGATTTTGCACACCCCCCCTCTCGTCCACATATTTTGATCACTTTTTGCTTAGATATGTATTTAGCTGGGAGAGAAGAGGTATTTCTGGGCCCTTATATTGCCATCCCTTGATCTGTGTGCTCTTCACATCCATCATTTGCATTCAGCACTCATCACATGCATATCCATCCCATTTTCTTTCATTTTCACTTTTTATCATGCATGCATTCGCACCCACCCACCCCTCCCGTTTATGTCTTTGTACCACACCTAACACATTGAGGACACTGTACAGTTTAGCTTGGGGGAGTGAGTGTCTCACGCATTTTTTATTTTCTTTATTTTATATTTTTCCACCTTTCTTTATTTTCCACTTATTTTCACCCATTTTTTCTATATTTTTTCTGCATCACGTTTTCCTATTTTCTCTGTGTATTACATTTGTATAGTTAGTTCTTATTTTCCCTTTATCCTTATTTCTTTTATCATTTTTGCTAGAATTGAATTCTCTGTGATGACGATGACTTGGAGTTTGCTTGCTCGTATATGTGTATTCTCTTGTCATGTCATTGGTTTTATTTCAGATATCATATGCTATACATCGCCATGCATTTGAGAATAGTAACCTTCATCTTTATATATGATTGTGTAATTCTAGCATTAGCTGAGTCTGAAAATTTATATCGTATACTTTTCATAGAAAACACACCAAGCTTCACGCATTGATTGCCTAAATTTGGAGTACTGCTTTGTTATCTGCTATCACTTCTATTTGCATGAAATTGTACGCTCAACTTCCTGCTTGATTGAATGTATGCCTTTTTGATATGGCTGGATTAGTTTACTTTCTGAAATCAAACTGAGTAGATTACATTACCCTACTGAAAGTCGTCGTTCACATACAAAAGAGTGAACTGAGCGTTACATATTTTTCTTTCTCCACATATCTTGAACATCATCTCTATACTTATAATCATTGGTGAATCTCTCCTTAGTGAATCTTATATTTGCATCTTCCCCATGCTAAAAAGTCCAAGCTCCATTATCCCAAAAAAGAAAAAAATACATGCATATCTTTCCATCTTTGATTTGGGATTGTTATTGTGTATTTTGGTTTGAAAAAAAACACACACACACAAGAAAAAAAGAAGAGAAAAGAAAAACAAAAAGAGGTTCATTTGTATATACACAATCCTTCCTACTTTCCTTTTTTATTTTATTTTCCCTTTATTCCTTTGGAGCTTCAGAAAATGGGAAAACCCGTATTGTTCTATTTGATGCCACCTCGCTTATAGATAAGCTTGGGGGAGGGGATCTGATGATGTGTGAGAGAGTAACCACTTATATGTGCATGACGACCTAAGCTAGGTAATTTTTGATACTTATGAAGATTACTAGAGTATTACGAAGTCTATGAATTGAATGTTTGGCATGCATTTCATGAATACCATCTCTTTCTATTTTTATCGCTTTATAATGTGTGATATCTCTTATATTCCAAGCAAAAAGCAATCAATTGAAAAATGTGCAATCTATGATTACGTATATCATTTTAAATGCCTTACTCGATGCTAATTCTAGAATAATTTCATATTTCATTTCGTTTTGACATCCTTGGTTTCTATATCGAATGCACCTATATATGATGTGATATCGAGTTAAAAATCTTTGGCATGTTTTATTCATTCTGCGCTATTTGAGTAAGCAACTCCATGTCCTGAGAAGATGATCTGGCACTTTCCTCTTCGCTCTCTTTTCTATCTTTCCTTTTTCATTTCTTCCTTGTTTTTATCCACCGGGTTTGCCGTTTTACTCATCTTCCTCGAGGACGAGTAAGAGACAAGCTTGGGGGATTTTGATCGGTCCATATTTTACACCTTTTTTCTGCATGTTTATATCATTTTGATTGCCCATATCGCGTTTTTCACGATTATTCAACGAAATCACGTTGCTTTTCACTATTTCTTGTTTTTGTCGGATTTCAGGACAGATGGAGCGATTTGGAGCATAAATGAGATCAAGGGACTTGCACGCATATCGGAGCATCGCCCATGGCCCTATCGAAGAGCTAGCAGCATAGAGGATGAGCAGAAGAAGTAGTAGTTCGATAGAATCGACGAGGAAACGATGAGGAGAAGATATGACTCCAGAAACAGGCCACTCGGCCGAGTACGCAGTCTACTCGGCCGAGTAAAGGAACATATTCGGCTGAGTACAACTGATACAAAAGAGACTGGAGTCACAGCCCACTCGATCGAGTGAATTATCCCACTCGGCCGAGTGGAGAATTCCACTCGCCCGAGTGAGTCAGAGCCTTCTGAAAG